>CM033698.1:34497941-35946778 GCA_019514585.1 Dendrobium officinale
GAAACAAGTGACCCCCATGTAATGGACTCTTTCTGTTCGTTCCAAAGTAATGGCCCCTTCAAACAATTTTCATTAATTTGGCATCTATTCTTTCCTTTTTCTACATTCTTTCTCAAGTTAGAGGTTAGATATTAGTCTACACATTTATCAATAAGGAATTCAAAACTAGATTCGAACAATCCTTAGTAAGGATCTCTGTAATTTGCATGGAGTCAAGAATAAAAAAGCTTATAATTCAAGCTTCAAGCTTTTCTATTCTAAAATGATGGTTAACCTCAATATGCTCGGTTCAAGCTTCAAGCATTATTCACAATTTAAAGAGCACTAGTAACTTAATAGGAGGATGTTGTCCATTTTGCTAAATAACTAAAGGTAAAGTAACTGTACTTAATGAAGACATTCATACAAGACAAAGGATGTTTGGATTTCAGGGTATTTAAAAAGAAACTGTAAACCACATTCCATCTCAAGGAATTAATATAATAAAAAAAGACCGTGATTTTTCATATAAATTTGTCAACCAAATCTCTGTCCTCTATAATTACCTGGGCTAGTTTTTCCTCAGCCAAAATAATTTAAAAGCCAGAGTTCATTTAAACTAGGAAGCTTTAATGATATACGCACCGAAATGGTAAAAGAGGTCGATCATTAATAGCTGCCCAAAGATTCCAACCAGCAAAATCCGCTTGCTGAAATGCAACCTAGAACAATTTTGAACCAAAAGTTATTTCAAAATAATTATCAAAATATAGAAATGTTATGATAAGTCAATGAAAAAGTCAAGTTCGAGCCTGTGCATTCATTCCACTACATTGCAGATGCACAGCAAACAGGTGACAAAAATAACTGTGCCATTAAACGAAACAAAAGTGCCAGTGCGTGCAAATTTGCAAAGAACTTGCACAGACATGCATGATAAGTACAAAGCCAAAGATCTACCAGAATGAACACTAAAAGCAATACTAAAGCCATTAGAAATTTCAAATAACTTATATACACAGAATGCTCACTCAATGTGATGATCATAAATAAGAATCACCATACTTGTGCAGTTGCAGGAAGCAACTTTCCAGATGAATCCCTCATAGCTGCAGAGTCGCCTATTGCAAATATTCTAGGATGACCTTTTACACGGAGAGTTTCATCAGTTTCTGCTTGTCCCCTTCCATTAAGTGGTAGTGCACGAGGCTGTTCAGAAGGTTCCAGCTCAGGCACAAGAGGTTTGGAGCCCACAGTCCATAAAACCAAATCTGCCTCCAGAATCTGACTCTGCAGACCTCTCTGAGCGGGTTTTAGCTCCAAAATATATTTACTGACTGTTTTTACTTCATTATCAACACTTATTTCTTGTTCAGCACCTATAAACACAGCTGAATCTTTACTAGGAGGAGCTTCAATAATAGAGCTCACAAAATAACCCAAGAGAAGCTTAGTGTTTCGAGATGAAAGAACCTGTAGAATAATAGCAACCTATAAGAATAACACCATTATGCCATGAGAGATGCATATTACATAGAAAAAAGTTTTTAGTTAAAGAAAATTTATGGAGAACCATCCTCATCATAACTATACATACACCAACAGTTCCGGTTGGCTTTGCATATATTCCTTATTTTCTCATTCCTTGAGTGTTGCAAATGATGCTAATTCTAGTTATCTCAACTCTTTGCACAAACTCTAATTAATATAATATCAATTTAACATATCAAACTAAGAGAAAAAGCTCAAAATAATCTCCCGACCATTTGTATGTGTTTAATTTAATCATAGAATATTACATTTCTCCAATTTGGTCCATCGATTATACAAAATTAATCTCTAACAATCCTGGAAGTAGAAATTGCGATACAAAATGACAAAATTTAGTCCCTCAATAATACAAAATTGATCCCAATTTTAGTCTTTGAGAACAAATAGAATCAATTATGTATGGTTGTGTGGGCTCCGAAAATTCGGCCCCGGCCTCCCCGCCGTCCTGATTTTGTTTTTTCTTTTGGCGAGGGGAGTTTTAACTGAATAAGTTCCGGGGTAAATATTGGAAGGCAGATGGGTTTGTAGATAAGACACTACCCAGAGATTTCACCCTCATTTTGTGAGGACTTTATGATCTGAGTTCTAGTTTCCTATAGGCGCAAGCCCCTATAGTTAATTACCCCTCCCGATCACGAGAGAGAACTTTCGATTAAGGCTAGTCGTCAATCAGATACGTAGAGAATACTTGTTATCTGGCATATGGTAGCAGCATAGGTATGGAATTTTGAAATTTGAAGATTTGGATGTTTGGGAATTTGAAGGTTTTGTATTTAAAATAGAAATTTTCACCATCTTGCACTTAAAGAGGATGGTGGGGGAATGGATGATAGACCCGATCAAGATCCCATGGTTCCGTCGTCCCGGGCCATCGTGGTCCCTGATCTACTTAGTCAGAGGAGTTAGTCGCCCCAACCTGACAGAAGGATCCTTGTCGGCAGCCATGAGTTGCTTCGTCCAAGGGGACCTTGTAGACCTGGGGTGAATATTTGTCTAAGGGGACAAATTTGAATCTACCTTAGCTAACAGAGGGCTTTGTGCCCTGTCGATCATATCCTATTGATTCATATCTCAAGGATTTGATACCAATAAGGAGCGTATTGGCTCTGGCCATAACCGGTATTTCGTGGTGCTATTTGGCGACAAAACCACTCGGTTCAAAGGGCCCCGGGTCATAACCGTTATCTTACGATGCCATTTGGCGGCAAACCGCCGGTCAGAGGACACGTACCACGTCCTTACTGGCAGGAGATTGTTTTAAGAATGGATCCTAGTGATATTCTCGACCAGGCATTAACTCTTTGTGAACTGAAGTAAATTTTAATTTGTCCACCCCGACAAGTTGTTGCGGAGGGTGGATGGATTTGGATCTTGGGTGGCATTTTGGATTATTTAGAATAGACCCCTTCGGTTGAGATTAGCATTCAACACGGCCATCATCGGGATGTTCGTGGGGTCATTTCCACTTTCTAGATTGAACTTTGTCGACTCTGTCTACTGGTTGACAGAGGATCAGGTTTCATGGGTTTTATGCCTTTAGTGAATTCTCTTGATTAAAGGCCTTGAAGGCCTAATATGAATGCATTAAAACAAGTACAACGGTCCCAACAACCGTATATTTGTTTGAAGGTTCGAACCTTGTCGACTCCTATTGATCCGCATAGGAGGATCGGGTTCGAATCTGAATTCACTTGTTGACCCGCGTAGTATCCCTAAACGTCACGTGTATACCAGTAACACGCTTGCCGGGGCCCATGCGGGTGTTTGGGGGCATTTTATAATTATTTATTGAACCTTGTCGACTCCTATTACTTAGGAGGATCGGGTTTGAATTTACTGATCCGCGCAACATCCCTAGACGTCATGTGTATACTTGTAACATGCTCGCTGGAGCCCATGCGGGTGTTTTGGGGCATTTTATAATTATTTATTGAACCTTGTCGACTCTTATTACTTAGGAGGATCGGGTTTGAATTTATTGATCCGCGCAGCATCTCTAGACGTCACGTGTATACTTGTAACATGCTCGTTGGGGCCCATGCGGGTGTTGATCGCTTTTACCCCTTTTAGTGTACCTATGTGTATACAATCTATGATGCATATGCATGGGTATTTTGAAATTATTTGTATACGCCTTCTGTCCGCTTGCATAGAAGTTGCGGATCCGGTAGCGTGGCGTAGCAGCTTCTGAATAGACTTGTTCGCTGCTTTGTACAGGTAGACTGTCATGCACTATTTGTTACTTTCCGCATGTGGATCGTAGTGCACTAACTAATCTCCTGTTTCGATCACAAAGGTCTGTATTTGTTGTAGCATCATCACCCTTTGCTCTTACCATATCAATGTAGTTACTTAATATTGACCAGTGATTGACCATTAAGTTGATGTAGCATTCATTGGGTCTCCCTCATCACTATTCATGAATAGTTTGATGTGTATATTTGTATTCACAAGTGACCTTCATATCTGGCATGACATCTTTCAGCACTTTTTGTGAATAGAGTCGTTGCATATGCTTTGAGTTCATTCCACTGCTCACAAAATTGAATGTACATATTTATGTTACAATGTTACTAATGACATAAGCATATGACATTTATTACATAGCTTTCATTCAATCTTTGGTCATTGCTTGGATACTACCTCATTTGAATGGCCTGAGATATCTCAACTCTGTCATTCTTTATTTGCATAACCTTTGAGAGCTTGTTCTTCATTCGTCATACATTTCTTATTCATATGCTTACCTTCATTTGGATGATCAGGATAAATGCTATGGGTCAATCATCATTTGGTTTGTGATGTCAATGATAACATCAATGTTGTTATTGGTTATCAATTTATATTCCAACCAATATAACAATTTCTTGCAATTTTTTTTAGATCCTGTGGATTGATTGCAAGTATATTGTTGTATCCCCCAATGGATAAATCACATTCATTGTGTCCTTCATATGTCATGAGTTTCCCATCTTTGCTTTATGTTGAATTGTTGTTGATGATGGAGACTTCTCTACATTAATATGTAAATCTTTTATGAATATCTTCATTGTAACTGTCTTTGCTCATCAAATTCATATCACTTGCTCTTATGAGTGAGATATAGGGATTCTATTCACCATAGGTCATTATTGCTCATGATTATTTGTTGATGCTTGTAGGAAAGTTAAGCTTGTAATTCTTTGTTCGAGTCCCAAACAATGTCACTCAGTTCAAGTTCAGATCTTTGCATTCAAGCAAAGTTTCCCATTCCTCAAATCAAGTTCAGGTCCAAGTTCTATTCATTGATGTTTGTTTGGATGCTCAAGATTATTGGTTAATATGATCATTACTTTAATTTTCAAAACATGTTCATTCGAGTCCACTCTCACAAGTCCTTGCTTGAGTTCAAGCATCAAACTCAAGTTCTATGTCCCCTGCAATTCTTCAAGTTCAAGCCTTGTCGACTTAATGTTCAAATCAAGTTCTTCATTTGAGTTCAGTTCAATTTCATTTTACTTGGGTTCAATTCTTTATTAAGTCATTTAGATTTTGTTCAAAAGTCTAGGTACAAGTCCTCTGTTGTTCTTTTGAGTTCAAATGAGGTCCAAGTCAAGTCTCACATTCACCCGCAATTTTGGCAGCCTCCCGGCATCCCCCCCCCCCCCGGTTAAGGGAAAACTACGAGAAAATTGGGCCTTCCCACCACGCGCAATAAAGGCGTGTATGGTAGGTGAGGACACCGCGGCCGTGAACTTTCTTCCCACCACGCGCAATAAAGGCGTGTATGGGGTCTTTGACGGTACCTGTTTAAAAGACACAATTTGCTTTCCCCCCGCTCGAGGGTACTTATAAGTGACTCCGCCTCGCCGTAGTTGCCGCACCGAGGTCCCATCCCACCATGCGCAATAAAGGCGTGTATAGGCGGTTTTTTGGTCCGCCACAAACATTGAAGTAGGGTTTAGATGATTGCTCGCCTCGTCGTAGGCATCGGACCGGGGTCCCATCCCACCACGCGCAATAAAGGCGTGTATAGGCAGTTTTCTGGTTCACCGCAAACGATGAAAGCAGACTCTCGAGGTCAAGGTGATTACCCGCCTCATTGTAGGCGTCGCACCGGGGTCCCATCCTACCACGCGCAATAAAGGCGTGTATAGGCGGTTTTCCGTTTTCTGGTGCTCCGCGAACTTCGAGAGCGGGAATCTGAGTTTAGGAAATCCGTACCTTCGCGGGGTTATCGGCGTTGGCACGTGAATTAAGGGAGAGAAGTATTTTTTTTAATTAATATTAATTAGAACTAATTATAATTATCTTTAATTAATTATGTTTATATGAAGTTAATTATAATCAATTAGAATAATTAATTATAATGATTTATAATTAACTAAAATAATTAATTATATTTAATTTATTTAATTATAACTAATTAATATTAATTAATCTTTAAGAAATTAATTAATAATAATTAATTATAATTAAAAAATATATTTATTACAATTAATTAATATTAATTTTAATTAAAAATAATTATAATTAATTATAATAATTTAATTAAAATTAACTATAATTAATTATAATAACATAATTAATCAAATTAATTATAATTAAAATTAATTATAATTAAAAGTATTTAATCTCTCTCTCCCTCTCTATAGTTCGGCATACTTAGGGATTTGGCCGAATAAGCATGCTTGAGGGAGAAAGTTACCTTCTCAGCTAGCGGGCTCCCGTTGTTTGCTTCCGATTTTTTCAAATCGACAGGAAGAGATCGTCGGAGGAGGAGGCGAAGTCGGGCAGACAAGAAGTCACAAGATGGAGGTTAGGGTGTTGAACTCTCCTTCCCTCTCTCTCTCTCTTTCTCTCTCTCTCTCTCTCTCTCTCTCTCTCTCTGCATGTGTGTGGACCGAAGAAATCAGGAGATCGGAAAGCAGGCGGATGGAGTTCGGGCTTGGTGAGATCGGGGGTTTCGACTTTGACGGGATGAGGTCCTTGGTTTGGCAAGGTAGAGGCTGTCGGGTAAAGGCCGGAGATGGGGCTGCGGGGTTGACGGGTTGGAACAGAGGAGATCGGAGGGGAGAAGGTCGTGGGAGAGAGCTCGTTGGGACGGCAAGGTAGCGAATGGGGAACATGATGGCTTCGTTCGGTCAGCTTTTAAAGGCATCGAAGAGTAGCGATCGAGGCCGGCTCTACGCTCAAATCGCGGGATGTGACTCAAACAGCGCCGAATCGACGAGATTTCTTGCAGGATTTGCGGGAGCTTTCGGCGGGATACGAGGTATTCCCGATCTCTCTCTCTCTCTCTCTTGGTTTCTTATACAGAGGTCAACAAGTTGGAGGACTAAATTGGAGAAAAATTACACTATAACTACATTGGACACATACAAATAGTTAGGGGACCATTTTGAGCTTTTAACCTATAAAAATACAAATGTTCATCTTCAGCATATAAATAAATTTTTGATAGACTAAAAACTACATAAATTCAAAGAAGATGAGTGAATTTAAGGGCTGGATTACCTTTTCTATCTCTTACTAAATTAATAAAAAAATTTCAAGTTCCAAAATCCTTCAATCACCATTGTTCCGCTCTAACTGATTATCAGTGTTTATCTGACACCGATATCTAGCTAAATATAGTTAATCACCATGGTGACCTCATTATGCAGCTGTGCTTATCTCTCATTCATCAAATAATTATAGCATCATTCCTTTCAGAAGGTTTATTATATTGTTCAGACATAACAGTGCCAAAATGAAATGTCAGACATTCAGTTTTGAAGTACAGAAAATTGTAAAACAACTTTGCACATCTAACAGCAAAGCTGCTTTGCACGTAGTAGCTTCCTGAAAGTAAAATCTCTCTTCATATGGGACATTAATCTGATAGCACTGGAAATTTTTCATGATAATTACAAATTCTTCATTGGTGAAAATCTCTCGTGTTTCAAACATTATGCTGTAAAGATTTGGTCTTGTTTCCAGTTAATTAATAGGCTTTCATGGTGAAGAATATGGTATGTATTTGGAACTATGATGCACGGACACGGACACGACACGACATGGACACGGGACACAGCTTTTTTTGAAAATATAGGACACGAGTACGGCGCGGACACGGCAATACATTTTTTTATATAGTGTATATATATTAATGTAATATCATATATTAAAAATGACAAACAATAATAAATGAATGACACGATAACTTGTTTAGCTTATAATATAAAATATTTAGTACAAAATATCTAGTACAACGACAAAAATATAAGCAACTAATCACTTACTACAACATCAAGCATTCAAGCTTCAACTACTATGATTAGTTTTAGAGGTTTGTTTTTTGCCTTCAAAATCATCATCATTGAATATCACTAATTTCAACTCTGGTTCAACAAAAGAAAGATTTGTAATCGTGCAAAAAGAGAGGAGATGAAAATACCTTCACTGCCAAAGAGAAATGAAAATGAGAATATTCGATGAACGGGTATTAAATGCAGACGTTGATTTGGTGTTGTGGATATGAAATAAGAAATTTAGTTTAAATCTCGCAAAATATAAGAAATTATATTTTTAAAAAATTATAAAATATTTAAGATACGCGTGTCGGACATGCGTGTTCGATTTGTTTTTAATATTTTTTAATCGGACACGTTTTCGGCGTGTCTGACACGTGTCGGACGAGTGTTGTGTCGGACACTGCACGCCTCTTTGAGGAGAAGTGTCGGTGCATCATAGATTTGGAAAGCCATTCAGAAAGTTTTAATAAGTAAAAACCAGTTGGAAAGTGTTGACCTCAATATGTTATCCAAAGAACGAAAAAGGCAAGAGGGAAGAGAGCCAGTGTACAAACCTCTTACCCGACGGATCCACAAAATCTGCCGGAGCTCTCCACGAATCCTGCTGAATCCGGCGCCGAAACAGTCGCTTCTTCCCATATTTCCCGCGATCGCCACGATCGAGCACCCTTGCACATCGTTAAATACCGACCCAAAGCCCCACTCCTGGCTTCAGACACCGACGCTCGACTCTCCCGATTTCCCTCTCCAACCTCTGCTTCCAATTGACCGAGCTCCCTCTCCTCTCGCACGAAGCTCTCTCCCCAACTCCCGTCCGATCGGAAGCTCCAACCCATCACGACTCCTCTGCCTCGCTCCACACACGACTCTCCCTCTCAATTCCGAAGCCGACGCCAACATCCCGCACCCATCCCGACCGACCTTCTTCCTCCCGAACCCCTCTTCCGTCTCCAACCCCTCAGCCGACACCAACACAGAGAGAGAGAGAGAGAGAGAGAGAGAGAAGGCCGAGCTCCACTTACCTGGCCGAATCCTCCCGATCCCGTCGCCCTCTCCCTTCCGATCTTCCCCTGTGCCCGCCTCTTCTATTCGCAAGACAGCCCGCCTCTGTCCGGCTCTACTCAACCCGATGACTTTCCCTTCTTATTCGATCAGAAGAAACGACGGGAGCTCGTTGGTAGTGAAGGTAAATCTCCCCCTCTCACGCGAGTCTTCGGCCAAATCCCGTAAGTTTGTCGAAATCAGAGAGGAAGGGAGGGGGATTAAGGGCTTTATTAATCTTAATTATAATTAATTTTATTTAATTATAATTAATGATTAATTATAATCAAATTAATTAGTTATGATTATTTCTTTTTAAATTATTATTAATTATTACAAATTAATTATGATTAATTTACGTTAATTAGTATTAATTAATTATGATTAATGAAAGTTAATTATGATTAATTATGTCGATTAATGATATTAATTATAATTAATTATTATAATTAGTTATAATTGATTGTAAATAAATATAACTAATTAAATATGATTATAATTATTATTAGTTGCAATTAATTAACATAATTATAATTAATATTAATATATAAAAAAAAGAGTGCTCTCTTTCTCCCTCGATCCCCGATCTGCGCCGATGACCGCCAAAGGTATAATTTTTGAAACTTAGTCTCTCTCTCTTACCTCGACCTGCATGTCAAGTCGGTGGTCTGCCCATGCACGCTTTTCTCTAGCGTGGTGGGAAGGGCAACCGGCGCGACACCTACGACGAGGTAGGCGAGTGACTCCTCGATCCGTGTGCCAACCCCGACGACACTTGCAAAGGTATAAGCTCCTAAACTCTAAACTCCGAGAACCAATCCCGGCGCTTGCAACGCGGCGAACAACCAACTCATGCACGCTTTTCTCTAGTGTGGTGAGAAGGGAATTCGTTGCGATACTTGCGACGGGGCGGGTAATCAAAACCCTATTTTCGGTGTTAGCGTCAGACCGGGAAACCAACTCATGCACGCTTTTCTCTAGCGTGGTGGGAAGGGAACCCGGTGCGACGCCCACAACGAGACTGGGTAAAATATAAAATTGCTTAATTTAAACCGGTGCCCGCAACCCATGCACGCCTTTCTCTGGCGTGGTGGGGAATAAAAGAAATTACGGCCGCGGTGTCCTCTTTTGAGGGCACCTACCGTGCACGCTTTTCTCTAGCGTGGCGGGAGGCCCAGTTTTCCGTAGTTTTCCCCTAAACGGGGGAGACGCCGGAAGGCTGCCGAAATTTCGGGTAAATGCAATTCATACTTGGAACAATGTGGAGCTTTACTTGGACATTGATTGGAGCATTAAACGGACTTAATTCAAACTCAAACAATCCATAATAACTTCAAATGCAAATGAAACAAGAGAATGGCTCGAACTCAAGTGAACTACAGGGGACTTATGAACTCGTGCCGGTTTGAACAGAAATGAACATGAACTTGGATCCTTATTTGAACTTGCAAACAATGACTCAATTTGAACTTATACATGAACTCAAGAAGAACTAGAACTTGAACTCAAGCAAAATGAACCCAAACTCAAACTAGACTCAGTCTCAAATGGGCATTGAACAAACGATTGATTTGAATCAAAAGCCTCTCATTTGAAATGAGATTCATAAATTGTAAAAAGAAAATGATGGTGATGAAATGAAAGACAAGTAAAAGATGATGTATATGTATAAATTAACTACAAGCTTTGGTATGAAACTTGGGAGCAACAACAATCAACTTGTGACAATCATCTAGAATGGAGTAAGATGTTGATGACTATAGTACCAAGCTTGTCATACATATCGACTATCTTTCAAAAGGAGAAGAATTATATCAAAGAGAAATAATAAAGATCTTGATTAAATGCAAGAAAATTGAACAGAAGGCTCATGATGAATAAAGGGCTTGCAACCATCATTCCCTCACAAATGATGTTGAAACTCGTACAATTTACTAAGATAGTTATAGGATATATGTTTGGCTGCGAGCATATATCAATGAGCAAATCCATCTTGCAAACTATGAACTACTTCCAAAAGCAATGAGAGACTTGTGATCCATACGTCTCATTCCAACCAATGTATTTGCAATCAAAATTTGAAGCTCTCAAATGTACGTGGAAGAACCTTCATGCTAATTAGAGTGCAAATATCACTAAAAATTATCACATAAGCAAGGAGTGATGAAATTGATGTGGCTCAAGTCATTCAATCAAAGTGGTGTGCTCGCAATGGCTAAATAAAAAAACATGGAAATATGCCTACAACCACTAGTGTAGGGTTTTCCTACAAATATTTCAAAGCCTTCTTGCTAAGTAAGATTTAGATATCAACGGATAATGATTGTTGAGAAGCCACTTTCAAGGACAATAGATCCATAAAGCATGTAATAATTCATGCATGAATGGAGATTCAAAGTTGATTTGAGAAGCATAATATGATTATAAGTTTCACACAGACGATGTCACACTGCTCTAAGTAAACACACTACAATTCTTTGCAAATATCAAGAGCTGGTGTACAAGAGATATACCAACCCCTGCAATCACTGATAATAAACAGGTTGCATAAGTAATGGGTCATCTATGAACATATAGAAGAACTTCAATAAATGCAATCTCTTATGACCCAAGGCAGGAGATTAGTTAGTGCACTATGACCCGCCTACGAAAATCAACAAATAGTGCACGACAGTCTACCTGTACGAAGCAGCGAACAACTCCATTAAGAAGCTGCTACACCACGCCACCGGATCTGCAACCTCCGTACAAGCAGACAGAAGGCGTCTATTCCAAGAATACCCCCGCACGTGCACAATAGTTTGTATACACATAGGCACACTAAAAGGGGTAAAAGTCATCAAGAACCCGTATGGGCCCCGGCGAGCGTGTTATTGGTGCACACGTGACGTCTAGGGATGCTGCGCGGGTTGACAAGTGAATTCAAGTTCGAAACCGATCCTTCTATACGGGTCAATAGAAGTCGACAGGGTTCGAACCAACAAAATAAATATACGGTTGTGTCGATCGTTATATTTATCTTAATACATCCATATTAGGCCTTCAAGGCCTATAACAATGAGAATTCACTATCAAAGGGCATAAAGCCTACGAAACCCGATCCTCCTATACGGATCAATAGGAGTCGACAAGGTTCGAACTCTCAAACAAATACACGATCGAGAGTACCAGTATATTTGTTTTAATACATTCATATCAGGCCTCCAAAGCCTTTAATCAAAAGAATTCACTTATAAGGGCAAAAAGCCTACGAAACCCGATCCTCTGTCGACAGCCCGATAGAGTTGACAAGGTTCGATCCATAAGGAGAAATGACCCCCAAACACCCCGATGATGGCCGTGTTGAATGCAGATCTCAACCGGAGGGGTTCCCAAATACTTTAAATTGTCTTCCAAAAGTCCATTTCAAATACTCCAAAGCTCTACCCAAAATACCCATAAACATCCAAAAAGCTCTACAAAAAGTCCAAATTCCATACATTTAAAAAATGAAATCAAACCATCAATCGCTTAGAGAAAATTCCATCCACCCTCCGCAACAGTCTGCCAGGGTGGACAAATCAAAATTTACCTCAGCTCACAAAAGAGCTAAATGCCTAGTCGAAAATATTACTAGGATCCATTCTCAAACAATATATTGCCAGTAAGGACGTGGTACGAGTCCTCTAACCGGCAGTTTCGCCGCCAAATGGCACTGCAGATAAACGGTTATGACCCGGGGCCCTCTGAACCGAGTGGTTTTGCCGCCAAATGGCACCACAAATAACGGTTATGGCCAGAGCCGATACGCTCCTTAATGGCGTTAAATCCTTGATATATGAATCAATAGGATATGATCGATAGGGCACAAAGTCCTCTGTCAGCTAAGGTGGATTCAAATTTGTCCCCTTAGACAAACATCCAACCCCGGTCTATAAGGTTCCCTTGGACGAAGCAACCCATGGCTGCCGACAAGGATCCTTCTGTCAGGTTGGGTCGACTACCTCCTCTGACTAAGTAGACCAGGGACCACGATGGCCCGGGATGACGGAACCATGGGATCTTGATCGGGTCCATCATCCATTCCCCCACCATTAGCTTTAAGTGCAGGATGGTGAAGTTTCTACTTTAAATATCAAACTCTCCAAATTCCCAAATCCAAATCCAGTTCTCAAATCAAAACCCAATTTCCAAATTCAATTTCTACCCATACCTAAACCCATTGCTGCTACTATATGCCAGATAACACGTATATTCTACGTATCTGATTGACGACTAGCCTTAATCGAAAGTTCTCTCTCGTGATCGGGAGGGGTAATTAACTATAGGGGCTTGCGCCTATAGGAAACCAGAACTCAGATCATAAAGTCCTCACAAAATGAGGGCGAAATCTCTGGGTAGTGTCTTATCTACAAACCCATCTGCCTTCCAAAATTTACCTCGGAACTTAATTTGTTAAAACTCCCTCGTCGAATAAGAAAAGCGAGCGGAGGCCGGGGCCGAATTTTCGGAGCCCACAGAAAGTTTTAAAAAAAATTAAAACTAAAAACATTCAATGTATTAAAAAGATAAATCTAATTTCATTTAAATCAAATTTATTATTTTTTAGACTTTTGTCAAGTTATTACTATGCCAATGGTTGTCATTGAACGTCAGAAGAAAAGTTTTGCTTTGCTTCAGAATGCTGCCTTATAATGGTGTCTTCTAAAACCTCAAGTAAATAAACGTATCTATGCACAGTCCATTCATTGTAGTTACAGTGGAAATGTCAGCTCAATCAGGTGTACATTCTCTATGCCATTTCATTTGGTTGATCATTATACACAAGACCGATAAATTCAAGTACTAAAGATACTGCAATAAAACTACCGACTTCCCGCGACTCAGTTTTACATCTTATCGCAGGATTACCTTGCTTCTTAACCAGAGTATGCCTAGAAATTGATGATAAACTTACTGCTATAAGGCAAGGTGAATACGTAACATAGGAATTATTACACATTTAGGCATGCAAATTCATATAAATTTTTGTTTAGATTTTCTTTCACAACAATTATAGCTTCCTTGAGATGTTTAAACAATTCAAAATGCATCCTAGATTAAGCTGAAGCTTTACTCCCAAACCAACATATTAGAAGAAGTGATCATACTTTTAAAGCAGCTTCTCTATTTCCAAAGGGTGCAGTTGGACAGATGGAAGTTTCAACATTGATTGCTTGAACTATTCCCCGACCCTTTAATCTCTCGGATATTGTGGCAGCTAGCTCTACTCCAGAGTAACCACATCCAACAATAGCAACACTTATAGTAGAAGAATCTTTGCTGAATTGCACCCTTTCCAACATCCTCAACTTGTCATCAACTTTCTGCATTCATTACTTGTCAAACTATAAGACCAATTAATTGGTGCTTCATCAGATATCAGAAGAAGCATATATAAGTAGCAAAAATACAACAAAAGTGGTTAAACAGAATCATGATTTTCATAAATTAAAAAAGAAGAAATTATGTTAAACATAAATTCAGTCTAAAACATTTCAATTGAGCTCTCTTAAGTGCAAATTGTCATGATCCATTTAGACGGTACAAGAAAGCAGTAAATACAGTATTTTTTGCTCTTGTTACTTTGTTTTTTTTTTTTTTTTTTTGAGATTTTCAAAGGAGTAAGTTAGGTCTTGAGGTTTGACCCGTCCAAGGATGCCCTGTTCCAAACATTAATTATTTACCCAGCAAAACATGACATTCTCTTTCTCTAAAATGGAAAGAAAACAATCAGCTGATTTGTAAAGCATTGGAGGGCAATAAGAATTCAAGATTAAAAATGCCATTTTTCAAACCATGACTCATAGTTTGTTTGCGTCCTGTTCACAAGCATATTTGCTTTTGACAAGCAGTAGTTTAAAAACATCAACCAGATATACATAAACATAAAGCACAAAAATGCATTAACAACAATTAAATGAAAAATAAGTTCGTTTTAAGAATGCATAATCAACAAGAAATTACTAGATTTCTAGCAGTTCGTCAGTACCAACCACAATGGTATCACACAAGAAATTGTTAATTTTTCTATGTTAGGTTAGGTCTAGTTTAAGAATTCCTGCAAAAAATAGCAGGCTTTTTCACCCAGATTTTTTTGTTTGCAGATGTAATGTTTGCAGATGTAATGAGTGGTATCGTTCGTTTTTTCCGCTTTTGAAAATCTTTAGGTTATGCTTAGTTTGTTTTTGTTTTCCCAAAGAAATAGAAATGTTTGATAAAATGTGCCAAAATGTAAATATGTTTGTTATCTTTCATGAAAACAAAAACATAATCTTACATCATATGGGACTATAAACCAAGCAATCCTATATGGATTATAAACTTTTTGAATAAATGATACTACAGCACGCAATAATTTAAATTACATAAGCCAATTTTATATTAATTTTGAATACAATAATACTAAAATTGTTCTAAAAAAAAAGTGCAAATACAATTTTAGCATAATAATAACAATATCCTATAACTTAGAACTTCGACTAAACACCAGGAACAAAAGATAATGTTATGTTTAAATAGTAGAAGTATCGAAGGTTAATCGTCAAGTCAATAGGGAGGCCAACCTTGAATTTGATGAAGAGACAAAACAGAGAAAAGCAAAACAGAGAAAATAATTTTTAGAGAAATAAGACTAAGAGCATTTGATCATTTCCTCAGCTACCTTGAGATACATGAACAGTAGTATAAATACAACTCGTAATACAGAGCAGTACAGTTTGTTATAACTGCACATGTGCCAACTATCAGTGCTATACGATGCTGAATGAAGAACACGTGCGCTTGAGGTAACGGCAGCTGCTGTTTGGAATATTCGATCCTTGACATTCCCCCTCAAACTGAGTTGGCATTTGCTGAAATCAGTTTGGTAGACAGAAATTTGAACTTCTTAACCGGTAAAGACTTGGTAAAAATATCAGCAATTTGATCCTGGGTAGCTAAGTGATGCACAATGATCTGTTTAGTTTGAATACAATCTCTGATAAAATGGCAATCAACCTCTATATGCTTTGTGCGAGCATGGAAAACAGGATTATTGGCAAGTGCAATTGCTGATGTATTGTCACAATATAAGGGAGTTGGACCCGGTGGAGAGAAATTAAAATCGGAAAGCAACCGGCGAAGCCATATGATCTCAGAGGCGGCGGTAGCTAAAGCTCTGTATTCAGCTTCGGTCGAGGATCGAGCGACCGTTGATTGTTTCTTCACATGCCATGAAATGAGAGAATTGCCAATGAAATTGCAGTAACCTGAAATAGATTTTCGATCATGGGAATCACCGGCCCAATCTGAATCGGCATAGCCGTGAAGATCCAGTGCGCCACGATACAACGGAAGACCATACGAGAGGGTACCATTGACAAACCGAAGCAACCGCTTAAGTTGTTCAAAATGCGACTGCAATGGGGTATGCATATGCTGGCACACTTGCTGAACAGCAAATGTAATATCAGGCCTCGTCAATGTTAAATACTGCAACGAACCCGCCAATTGCCTGTACAAGACTGGATCATCAAACAACGACTGAGATTGCAAAGCAGCACTAGATTTGAGGGTGCTTGGTGTAGAAACAGATTTACTGTTATCCATTCCAGCCTTGTGTAGAATTGTCTTTGCATATTGAGTCTGATTTAAATGTACACCATAAGCAGTAGGTGTAACTTGAATACCCAGAAATTGGGAAAGACAGCCAAGATGACGCATAGAGAAGGTAGCTTGTAAGCTTTGAAGGAGCTTATTAAGTAAAACTGTATCATTCCCGGTTAATAAAATATCGTCAACATAGATCAAAATATAGAGTAATGTAGAACCGGAATGATATACCATAAGGGAAGGGTCAGCTGTACTAAACTTAAACCCAAACTGTTGAAGATGACCGGATAATGTGGCATACCACTGCCGAGGAGACTGCTTCAAGCCATATATTGCTTTCTTCAATTGACACACATGATTAGGATAAATAGCATCAATAAAACCCGGAGGTTGCTTCATGTATACACGGTCAGAGAGATGCCCATGAAGAAAGGCATTCGAAATGTCTAATTGAGCAATAGACCAAGAATTATGAAGAGCAACGAGTATAAAGACCCGAACCGTGGGCATCTTAGCCACGGGGCTAAAAGTTTCTTGATAATCTAAACCAGGAGCTTGATTGAAGCCTTGTGCAACCAAACGAGCTTTATATCTAGCAATGCTTCCATCTGAATTGAGTTTGGTGCGATATATCCACTTGCAACCGAGTACATTGTGAGCTTTATCTGCTGGAACAAGGTCCCATGTACCTTGTGATTGAAGTGCTTGAAATTCGCTTGACATAGCCTGCCGCCAATGTTCCAACTTAGATGCCTGCAAAAAACTAGTGGGTTCGTCTGAAGAAATAACATGAGCAAGATTAAACAGTGATTTGGGTTTGGAGATGCCATGTTTGAGTCGAGTAAGCATAGGATGAACATTTGTAGCAGATGGTAGTGGAATTGGAGATTGAGTAGAACTGGTAGGAAGTGAAGATGTGAAATTGGTTGAAGCAGCAATAGGATTTTCAGACTGATGTTGAGGTAACGAGGCTGATATGGAAGGAGTTTGACTAGTAGATGAGAAATTGGGAAATGAAGATGTTGGCACAAGTAATAATGGAGGAGTATGCAGTGAATTAGTATGATGAACTGTGGAGGAAATAGAATGAGCAAAGGGAAATACAGATTCATTGAAGACCACATGACGGGAAACATAAACTTTATTGGTAGAGATATCAAGACATCTATAGCCTTTTTGAAAAGATGCATAACCAATAAAAACACAGGCTCGAGAAAACGGAGAAAGCTTGTTGGGACTGTATGGACGAAGCCATGGATAGCATAAGCTCCCAAACACTTTGAGGTGGTCATATGAAGGAGGTTTATTATAAAGTCGCTCATATGGAGACACAGGAAGCATGAGCTGAAGGCAGTCTATTGATTAAATAAACCGCAGTAAGAAGAGTTTCCACCCATAAGTAATGAGGAAGATGACCAGCAAATAATAAAGACCGCATAGTTTCGGAAATATGACGATGTTTACGCTCCGCTACCCCGTTTTGAGACGGAGTATAAGGACACGTATATTGATGAAGGATACCCTGATGCTTTAAGTAGTGTTGAAACTGAGTATTCAAGTACTCACCGCCGCCATCGGTGCGCAAGGTTTTAATAGAGGTTTGAAACTGACACTCAACCATGCGTTTGAATTCACAAAAAATAGAGAAAGCATCAGATTTCTTAAGCAAAGGATATACCCAAGTAAAGCGAGTGCAATCATCAATAAACAATATATAATAACGATATCCAGATGCAGATGCTGTGGGCGAAGGGCCCCATAAATCAGAGTGGATTAATGCAAATATTTCATTACTGCGATTAAAGGAAGATACAAACGGTAGACGATGGCTCTTGGCCAAACGACATACATGACAGATAGAGGAAGTTACATTAGTTTTGATAGACACAAACTGCTTAGATAAAGAAGACAACGTGCGAGACGACGGATGGCCCAATCGTTGATGCCAAAGATCAGGGACCATCTGGACAGAAAATAACGCAAGAGAAGATAGCCGCGAAGTTGATTTAGTGGGAGAACAGAGTGGATACAGCCCGTTAATACAAGGTCCCCGAAGTAGATGTTGTTGAGTCGTCCGGTCCTTAATGAGGTAACCATGAGAAGAAAAGGAAATTTCACAATTATTGTCAGTGGCTAAGCGATTTACAGAGAGCAGGTTGAAAGATAAATTTGGAACCAAATGAAGATGAGATAGTAGTAAACTACCTGTAGGAGTAGGTAGAATACCTTTACCAGTGGATTGAATAGGAATGGACTGACCATTACCTAGAGTAACTTGAGAAGATCCATTATACGATTGAGGAGACTGAACGATAGTAGGATCAGACGTGAGATGAGACGAAGCTCCACTATCTAAAAACCATTCGGTTGCAGGCTGCGAATTGGCAGGAGTGAACAAAGCAGGATTTGACGGTTCCATTGAGTACTGGGGATCATGGCGGTACCAGCATCGGACTGCAGTGTGCCCTGGTTTACCGCAAATCTGGCAAGCAACAAACGGACGATTAAGACGGCCACCACGGTTGCTGGACGCATTTTGAGGAGGTGACTTGGACGGTGGAGTAGATCGTCCACGCGAGGTATTGAACCGACCCCGGCCGCGACCACGAGAGGCAACTAAGGCCGTAGCAGGATTGCTAAGTTGAAGCATATGCATTTCTCGTGTAACATCATGCGCTAAGTTAAGCTCCTCACTACACAGAAGTGTGTATAAATCATCTAAAGAGAGTGGCTGTAGATTGGTGCGGATAGACGTTTTAAAGGCCTGATACGTCGCCGGCAACCCATTAAGAGTATGATGAATAATTTCTTCCGGATCAAGAGCGCAACCAGCAGCTGCTAACGAATCAACTTTAGATTTAATGTCCAGCAAATATTGGGTCATGGATTTATCTTTCATGAGAATGTGCTGCAATTCATTCTTGATTTGCATAATACGCGATCGAGTAGAGGACTGAAGGCGTTTAGCAATAGTAGACCAGATATCAGCACAATGATCTAAGGCTAGAACATACGGTAAAATTGTAGGAGAAATCACCGAATAAAGAGCAGCGGCAAGGTTCTGATCAATAAGAACCCAGGTAGTATATTGAGCATTCAAACTGGAATTGCCAGTGGAATCTGAAATAAATTTAGATGGACAAACAGAAGTTCCATCGAGAAATCCTTCACAGCCGTTGGCACGAAATAATTTGGCCACCTGGGACCGCCAGGTAGGATAGTTTTCTGCCGTCAAGGGATTGGCAACAACATTCTTCACATTGGACATCAAAAACTTAAGTTGAGAAGGAATGGTAGCTTCCAACATTCCGCCTGATGTAGCTACCGGAGCTGAATGCTCGGTAGAGGAGATAGAAGATGAACTCATGAGTTCTAAAAAAAACGGCAGGATTTTACCGCTCTGATACCATGATGAAGAGACAAAACAGAGAAAAGCAAAACAGAGAAAATAATTTTTAGAGAAATAAGACTAAGAGCATTTGATCATTTCCTCAGCTACCTTGAGATACATGAACAGTAGTATAAATACAACTCGTAATACAGAGCAGTACAGTTTGTTATAACTGCACATGTGCCAACTATCAGTGCTATACGATGCTGAATGAAGAACACGTGCGCTTGAGGTAACGGCAGCTGCTGTTTGGAATATTCGATCCTTGACAGAATTATTGTTATAGATTTAATCATTAATTTGTCAATTGAACCTAATAAACTTGCTTGTCGCTCAAGTTCCATACTTGACCTCATGCCCTAGTTTTGCTCCATGCTTCGTCCATTGGCCTCGCACCCATGCACATGATGCGCATCATGTGCCTTATTACTCATGCACTTCTCACTTACACTAATAGAAACTCAACTGATCGGTTCATGTAATAGCTCATTCTTTAATCTAGTAAAATAATTTTTCAAGAGTCATTATAAGTCTAATTTGCAAACTATGTATATTATTGTGCTTTAATTATAATAATTTCTCCAAATTTAAAGAGCAGTGTAGATATGAAAACAAGAAGCGTCTGATTTAATTTCAATTCCTTGAGAAATTAACACATATCAGTATAAGTGAGTTTTCTAAAATCGTTAGGTGTCCATTTTGCAAATTAATTTTAGCAGAGCACTCTAGACATATTAGGATATTTTATGAATATTTTTTTATAATTTTTGGATCCCTATATTTAAAGATATAAAAGAATTTATAAGAATTTTACACTAAAAATTGAACAATTAACATAATTAATTTTATGTCCTTAAGACATTTTTTTAAAAAACATCCATTTCTATTAATAGAATTTTACATAAGTCATTTCCTATTTATCATTTTTAAACAGATAGCAGAAGAGAGAAATTGCGAAGAAAAAGAGAGGGGAATTAGAGAGAAACCTAAGGTTCAGCAATCGTAGAGCTGTTTTTGTCGTCCGATCCAACTAAGAAATTTGTTCGTCTCAAGATAGGCTACTATTATCATACCTTTGATTTCAATGATCATATTTATTTTATATTTTATGAATTTTAATTTGATCAAACTTACAAAAGTTTCGATATATTTATTTTTAGCGAACTTTCACTGTGTAACTTTTAGTATGTTATAATTTTAATCACTCTGCACATATTGACAAGAATATGTTGAATTTTCACATAGTACTTTTATATTTTGGGGGGGACATTTCTTAACTTAAAATTTTAGATAAATGTGAAAATTGGATAAATAATTATCAAACCTCATAATATTAATGTATGACATGTATACTTGTTACAGTAGATATATACATGGTGAAAAATAGCATTTCGACAATTTTTATAAATTTCATTAATTTTGGTTCATATGCAAATTTTATATGCATTAATATGATACAGTGAACTAAACATTGAGCATAATATCACTTGTTTGCTAATTGATATATTATATATGTTGTGATATGTATGCATGTAAGAAATGCTAGTTAGAAATGATTGGCTGATTAGGTAAACTAAAGACATGTTTACTTTATATAAGAGGGTGAGCCGTCAAGCTTTCTTTTAAAATAAGGTATTATAACCCTAAATAGTATGAAAAGGGAGACACAAGAAGACAAATTGATATGATATGATACACCAACAGACAGGAAGTGACGACTTATGATATCACAATCATCTAATTTAAATGACATGTGATATGATTGATTCCTGAAAACATGACTAATATGATTGAGATTGATTCTCGTAGGGTTAGCCTTTAGGACTAGATACAGAAAAAATTTCACAATTAGTTTGATATCTTTTCTTACTTAGAGTGCTTGCATATGCATATATATAATATATATGATATTGATAGACCGGTCCAGCCAGTCCACACAGGACCGGCTCACATTAAATGGGGCGGAACTCTTCCGCCCCCTAGATGCGCCGAACGCAATCGCAAGCCGCAGGAGCCGATTTTGGAAGGATTTGGAAGGAATTTTGGGAGGGAAATTGAATGTAGGGATTGTTTAGGGAATTCCTTTTGATTTGTATGCATTAAATAATTTGTTTCCTAGGGTTAGGGCATCTTGAATTTGGCTGAAATTTGAGATATCTTAGATTTAGGTTTTCATTGGGCTCTAGTGGCGTCTAGAGATTTGGGAGAGATCGATCCTCATCTCGAATTGAGGATCAAGTGTATCTTGCTATTTTTCGTGTTCCTTTCATCAAATAATACAAATTATCAACTGTTTTTGTGATTTTGTGCGGATTTTTGTGAAGAATTCTCGTTGTTTTCCGAAGATTGATAGAAAATATTTGAGATCTACAAGTGTTTCCTATCAGATATACATGCATAGCATAGATATTATATGGCAAGCATATGATAATGACATGTGTATGACATAATAAAATGCTATATAAATTATTTTGTAGCAATTGGGCATAGATTTTAAAGAACTTATTGATCATTTTTTACTTGGTTACTGATCAATATTTTTAAGATATACAGTTGTACTGATGTTTATTAATCATATGACATGTTATTGTTTCATTGATTGTTACATGTTTTTACAGTTATATGTTCATATTGATAATGATTGAATGATTATATGCATATTGTTCACACTGTCTTGCATTAATTTCAATTGTAGGTTCTGAAAACCTACTAAGCTGTTATCTTACTATGTGGTTTTATACATTTTCAGGAAAGGGACATGATCTAATGGAGAGAGAACATATTTGGGATTCAAGTTTTATTTTGTTTCTATATTTTCTCTAGCTTTATTCTTTTGTAGTGAGGAAATTAGAAAGTTGAAATGAATGTAATGATTGGTCTTCTAGCTTCTGTATATGAATTTTGAAGGATGAATACAGTTTTATATTTTGATGTATATAATTTTTAATTATTTCCCATGGATCAGTTTATATTGATGAATTTATAAAAACTCTAATTGATTAATTAAAAGATTAAAATGCTTCCCATCTTGGGGCATTACAGTCCATGCCCCATTCGTTATCCTCTTGGTCATGCATAGTGGGCTCTCGTCAGTTCTCTGGCCCTGATGCCTCGTGGGGTCAGCGTACTATTTTTCCTATGCTCGATTTGGTTGGCTTTTGAACTGAGCTCCTCTTGGTGGCCCTCTCGCTACCTTCACTCCCTTTTCTCCCATTTATTGTTGATTTTTGTTCATCCTTGCAAATCCGACATCGTGCTTGATCAATTCCTTTGGTTTCAAATGGTGCCACAACTACCATTATGTTATTGATCATGCATTATAGGCTTTCACACATTCACTCTTAGGTTAGGCTAACTCATAACATAGAACCCACCTAGTCTATGATTCCAGTGAGAGAGCAGTGAATGAGCATATTGAGCTCATCACTAGATATAGGAAATTGACTTAGACACTTTTATGGCCAGCCTTTAGTTTGCTGATGCCTAGCATGTTATGCCATTTTTGTAAAGTTTGCATATAGTTTAGAAGCAACACACTAAGGTAGATAACCTAGACAGACTTCAGACACACTTAGGCACTTTCTCCATCTAATCAGTCTAGGACATGTCTATCTTCTCATCATTTGGAAGGACATATTGCACATTTACATGAAAACATGAATTGACTGGTATTCTTGACCTAGGCAGAGCGTAAGTCCAGGTTACAATCTTCTCTACAATATTGAGAAGATAGTTGGGCCCTTCTTGGTCACATGCAATTAAAATGTAAGTCTCACGTTTAACAAATTCTCTACCACATTGAGAAGTCCAATCTAAGTTGCTATTGGAGCATAATTTATATTTGTCAGTCTAGGCCTAGGTCAACACCCTTGGTCTATGAGGTCTACTTAGATAAGGTACCTCATGGTTTCTAACAAATGATCCTCAGGCTACCACTTGACTAAGTAGACTAAAGGCATCAATGAATTTGGGACGAAAGAACCATAGGATCTTGACCAAGGGCTTCTACCCACTTGATAGGTTCACTTCCTGATCGTCACTCATTTTGGCTTTCACTTTATCAAACTTATATCAATCACTATTCAATTTGAACACAATAATTGACTTTTTGATAGAGAGTGTTATGGGATACACTCAAGATGTAATTAACCTTAAGAGCTTGCTTCTTCGAAAAATCTCAACCCCTGGGATTAAAATAAATCTTGCTTGGAGCCACATTCCTTGTTGGGGAAATCCCTATGGGACATAAACTTAATATGCCTTCCATTGATCCTCGTAGCCTATATAGCATATTGATCAACAAAAGTTTGTCTTCTACTGTAGTGTCGCAAGTGTCTTTTGATGTCTACAATTAGTTTTTAATTTTTTAAAATTTTGTATGGCTATATAGACTCCTAGATTTAGTCGACAATACATCAAGGGATTTTCCTCAAACAGTTAAACAATAGAGTAGTCAGGTGAAATTTTTCTTTATTTTAAACAATTCAAGGAGTACAGCTCTATAGCATGATCCATGTAATAACAAGCATCGGTGGAGAACATAAGTTCTAAACTCAAGTAACACATGCATCAAGGGTGGCAAACAGTCAATGGGGAAGAAAAACTCTCAGCCCAACTATATTTATTGACAAGATGGAACCAAAATGCTGCCTACTGTGGTATGGGCAAAAGGGTCATTCCCAAATTCTAGGATATAATGCTAGATGAAGAAGCGCCAGAAGCTATCTTACAATGGCATCCTCAAGAGTTGAGAAAGGATAGGCAAATTCAGCTGAACCTGGCACAACATCTAGCTTGGCTGCTGCTCCTAAAGCCAGCACCAACCTGGCTGACCATATGAAATGAATATAGTTAGTGTTTGGACAAAAAGGAAGAAGATATTTGAAAATAGACCATCCTAGCGTTTGTTTTCCTAAATTTAATGGATTAAGTGGAAAAACGGAAAACCATGATGCATGATAAACCAGTCTAATGAAAAGGACAACATAAGAAAAAATAATTCTGTGAATAACTACTACATTTTGAATACATCATCTCTAGAAGATAATCTTCAGAAACATTTAAAATATATTTAAGAACATTAAACAATAAAATTAAGTTATATTCACGCAATCAAACGCTGGCAATGAAAAATATTATGCAAGTGGAAGGAGAATAACTTCTAAAAAATAGAGGTTATTAATTAAATAGGGCAAAACTAGCCATGGTTCCAACCAACCAAGGGTGCCGTGATAGTTTGCAAGTGGAACTTTGACTGTATGGTGTACAAGCTCCTTGGAAAGGTAAACAAGAACCTCTCTTAAATAAACTGAGTTGTTTTTATATGGCAAACACGCAAACCCGGAAACGTGCAAGAAGAAGGGGTTCTCATGTCATTGATATCCATTTGTGTCTCTCACATGCCGGAAAGAAGAAGTATGTGTCAATCACCAGCTGAAAGGGACAAGTATATGTCACTTACAAGCCAGAATTCGGAAATCATGAAGGCTGTACTTCTTATGCTAATTAACAATATCTAGGTCAAACAAGGATTGAGTTTATCATCTAAGGCAACATAATTCACATTGTAGAAAACAAATCAAATGCATCAGTTATGTATAAACAATGGCCATATATTCAAGAAACAATGACCATGCATAGTACTTATGATAACATTGTTATTGAAAACATGTCAGGTCACTAGTAAACAAAACTTCAAAATAGAGATTGCATACTACCAGTCATATTCAACTAGGACACCGCTTTCAAGAAGCACAGTTCCTCCAGGACCATTCTTCCCGGGGTTATCCAAGTGATCAGATGGTCGCAGAAGCTTTACTTTATCTTTAATAAAAAATGAGCGCTAGTGCTTTTCAAACAGTTCCGTAAATGATGGTGCAATTTCCCATGGATCTACTTCTGACGTACCATTTACAAGAGAATTAGTAAAGTAGAAAATAGTAAAAGTAATGAACAGCTACAATAATAAAATGGAAGTTAAGACTATGATGCAAGATTCCATTACCTCCTGATAGAAGCTCGTAAAGCAGGGGCTTAAAAACAAATTTATCTGACTGATCAACAAGTAGAACCTGGTTTTCCATTAAATTGTTAAATGTAATCTCCAAATTTCATGGTGAAATTAAGATCTTAATGAGGAAAAAGTAAACTTTGTGAGCAAAAAGATGCTATATGCATTCACGGTAAGGAAGAACTTGAAGAATGTTAACAGAAATAAGCAAAACTAGCCAACTAAATTATGTTCCAATAAACTAAAATTTCATATATCTTCATCAATGATTTACCAAGATTGAGTTTTGATAATGTAATTGATAAACTATTGATGATCAACATATATAACTTTGCTTGAGGGAGAGTAAAAAAAAAACTTGAATTCATGACCGGCACATCTGTATTTATAATAATATAATAATTCAAAATAACAATTCTTCATCTATAGCTATTCAGAATCCGTGGATGACACATCATCTACAACTATAATACCCAAAAGGTTCAAAAATAAATATAAGCATAAATTTCCTATAAACATCAACTTATTGTCATTAATTCTAAGGTTAGCATAGGACTGTTGTGGAGACTATTGTTAGCTATTGTAAATGGCTGAAATCAGTAAAAAAAATGGAAGGAAAAGCTTAAAGCAGGGAAAGAGAAGAAAGGAAGGGAGTTAAGTAGAATAAAGAGAAATTTGGTAGAGGTGGTGTACAAAAGAAAAAGAAAATAGGATCTAGAAAAACAAATTCATAGTAAGGTGAAATACCCAAAAAATGTCATAGGAAATAGTAAAAATTTTATATATTTGCAAGTTCATATTTGTTATGTTTATAATAACATTTATTTCAATTTATTCCAGTTTATTTATGTATAAATGGTTAATTCATTAAGTAGTGATTACAATAGCACACTGTATGATTGTGAAAAATGTATGATATGAAAATATGAAATAGGTCATATATAGGGGATAAGCTCGCGCAAGTAAAAGCGAAAGTCCTAACGAGGTAAGCCTACACTCTCGAATTCTAAAAGTTGAGAATTCAAATACAACCTTGAATGAGAGAGCAGTTTCAATACTAAAAATTGGGAATTCAGACCTAGCCTTGAATTATAAAGCTGGAATGGTGCAAAAGTTAAAGTCATCATATGACTTATATAAAGGCGTTGAATAGGAAACAAATCAGAAAGTGGCATTATGCATTTCTTATATCTAATTTGAAAATTTACATGTATTTTAAATTAATTGCCAATATATTTATTATTTCTTATACATTCATTGCATATTACGTTGAACTCTAGCTCATTAACAATGATTGTACTATAGGAAAGGAGGAATCAGTATGGCACTAGACATAAAGGGTGACTGAAATTTTTGTATACATACACTTTTTGGTGTACAAAGAAATATGAATAGGAGCTGTACAAACACTTTTAGGGATGTAAATAAATTTTTAAAAGTTTACTAAAGCTTTATATTTCATTTGAGGTGTGCATTTGTTTGAGATATTTTGCATATGTTTCATGTCATAAATTATAAAAAATTAGATATATTAGGATAGTCTGAATAGGCCACTTCTTACTCATCTGATTATGACAGAAGTGGTTCAGAATGGGTTTTAAGTAAGAAGAATATTTGTTCATATTCTCCTTCTCTGTTACATTTTAAATTGATTATAAAAGGTCAAAATGAGATGTGACAACAACAATCTAAATTATGGACCGTAACATTCCATTCCAGGGAGATCTCATCAAAAAGAAAAATAATCCATGTTGTTTCCTCTTGTTTTCAATTTATCTTGTATATTTAAGTTTGCATTCCAAAGATTGGTTTTCAAATTTGTTTCTTTACTAAATAGTTGTCTCTCTATATATTTCCATACATTTTTTCATCCTTTTTTACACAAAATAAGTCAATTCAATCATAAAATCTCCAATTTTTTACTCACTTCTCATTCTAATGTTTAACAGGATCCCTGCTATGAATACTTTCTTATTGATCAGCTCAATGCAAAAATCACATACATTGTAAAAATCTCGCTTACATAAAACCAAATTTATTCTCGAAAACGAACTTGATTTTTCAAAGTCTACATTCCATCACTTTCTCCTTTAGCTTCATCATCTGTCTCTTAAGTTTCAGTACAATATAAGAAAAAAAAGAGTAACAAATGGAAATTGATGGTAGAATTCTGGAAGTTGTTATTATCCTCTTCAACTTCATTGAAAAAAAAGATGAAGCAAACAATGCTATGCCAATGACATACACTACATTATTCTTAAACAAAAAAATAAAGCAATACAATGGGGAAAATTTCTTTAAAAAGCAATTTGTGTGTAGCAGCTAATCATCTCATTGCAATTACCGAATGTTCAGATATGAGTTCTAGATAAAAAAAAAGCTAATTCTACCTGTGGTTTCTTATCATCAGTCCATACAAGTGATTCAAGTCTTAGAGCAGTGTACAAGCCCCCAAATCCGCCTCCTAAAATACATATCCGTGGCTTCTGCAGCAAAGAAATAGCACAACTCTTGACCACAAAACAAACACTTCCTGTTTCTCATATATAAATGAAACAGTGCTTCAAGCTAACAAAATCAACACAAATTATATGCTTAATTCAATATGAAAAATGAGCCGCATTAGAACAAAAGTCAATAACATAAAAAAAGAGAAGTAAAAATTCACATATAATACTGAAAATTAAACCTGTTAAAGGTTTACGCATATGTTTATAGCATTATAAATGATATTTGTGAAAATAATTGTATGTCTGTCCATTATTTAGCTTAGGATTCGCTTCCTCAAAACAAATGTTCCTCCCATGATATGGGATCAACCACACAAATCCAGAACAATACCTCCAAACCACTAAAAGTTAGGCTGTTATGTGTCATAAAAAAGAGAGTATTCCACATTCTACGCCTGGGAGCTGAGCTTTTGTGAAACACAGCTATGGAGATTAGACTGATCTATTATGCATTGGACATCATCTCCAGCATCAGAATGAAACTAATCAGCACTGTTTCAAAATGTGCACATTCCACAAGCACAGATTTCACATCACAACTCATGCTGTCCTCACAGAGCTTCTATTCAATGAAATGTTTTATCAAACCTCAAAGTGAGCATAAAACTGACAAAATAACAATATGATTAAAGCTGAATGTGAACGCTTCAAACTATATCCTTGTTAACTACTTCTTGTATCTTACATAATAACATTAACATTTCAAACAATGACTAGGACAAGTAAAGACTGATTTATAACCACATTGAACCTTTAAATTGATAAATGACTTTCGTTTATCATGGATAATGACCTGGTTATCTGGCCATCTGTATGAATTTTGTACTGTTTCTCCTTCTGATGTGTAACAAACAAATCTGTCCATGCTTGTTCGTCCTAATGAACTACTGCAGAACAAACTTGCAGGGGGATGAGAAAAGAATGCTAGTTTGCCAGCATACCCACTTAAACACCTCAGATTAAGTTTATGCCGCTGGCCTGCTGATCCTGAAAAAATCCATGAAAGAATGCTGCCATTAAAGCCTCAATAAACAATTAGGCATCCAATCAGTAGCAAAAGGAATTCATAATGTCAATAATTACTTCTTAAATTAGCACACTTTGATAAATTTAGCCAGAAAAACAATGCTACCATTAAAAGGAGCTTTGTATTCTACCTAGGAAGCAAGAAAACTTTCAAATAGCTTTCATGTCTATGTCAGACACAAAACATCTTTGACACCCCCTAACACATGTATTATAAGTTGAAATTTGTGTTAGAAGCATTTTAAGATAAAATAACGTTCCAACACAGGTCAGATCTGGCCTGACATAGTCCGGACAACCTACAAGGACATGCACGTGAGGGATAGCTGGCCCATGAGAAATCAACACAGAAACAAAATATATATAACAATTGACAATGATTAATTAATGCTAATGTGTTAGTATTACTAACAAATGACAATGGTCACATGTGATAAAGCATTTTTTATTACTAATAGAGTTTGTTTTTTGTTTTGTTATTATTAAGCTTATTTTGAAGTTTATGTATATAATATTACACTTCACCAGGTTATATTTTTATTAAAAAACTACAATTAATTACATATTTTATATTAATAATTTATTAAATATAACATTCTCTCCCTTTCATGTTGTATCCTATTTTTTACAGTTGTCATGCCAGCATGGTCATGTCATTTCATGTTTGTATGATAGTGTTCGTGTCTATGCTTCATCAAATTCTACCAATATGATTTTCTAACAATTTATTGTTCTCTTTTAATCAAACCATTGAATTCCTTTCATTGAATGTACCACTCAATTGAAAAACATTTAACCTATTTTCCATTTAGGAATTGTTTGGTTCAATGCTATTTTGATAATAGTGTTATCTAGATAACAATGTCATCTATCAAATGCAAGATGTCTAGCTCAAAGTTATATTACTTACCAATGCAATGTTATCAAGAGATCAACTATGATGTTAATGTTTCTTTTGGCATCTATTTAGTTTATTCATTGGATAGTTCAACATCTAGATGCCGGCAGATTTGGTGGCCATCTAAAAGTATCTAAATAGAACATGAATTTCATTTATGAAATTATTATTTGAAGATTCCAGCACCAAGCAGTTGATATCTACAAATAATATAACATGAAATAGAAGATGTCAGCGAATCAAGCAGTCACTTAATAAGCAACATTTTTTTAACTTTGAATTTAAATTCATGGCAATAGCTAATCACAAACACAATTTTAAAGATAGATTGAAAAAAAACTTGATCAAAGTTTCTCATAACAAGAACACATGTTGAGTATCCAAACTCTAAGTTCAACTTTAAAAGACAAAAACTTACAACAAGTAATAAATGCTTTTGTGCTGTTGTTAAATTTTGTATGTTTTTTCTACAATTTTGACTTCATATTTTATACGTTCACAAGTAACAAAGAAGGTGAATTATTAACAGAAGTTGAGCCATACAAGGCTAAATTTTTTTGTAATTATAAGAGTGTTGTTATAATATACATAAGATTTTCATTTTATTTTTTCTTACCAAAACTTGATACAACTCCAGAAAATTCACATTATCAACATGGAACTCAAGGGAATATATGAATTGAAAATTTTCAAAATTAAATTCAAGATCATCTGAACTCCAATTTCAACAAACTAATAGTCAAACTAAACATATTGATAACATGAAAATATTGATGCTAAAAATGATCAAATCCAACTCCAAATGAGCTTAAATCAAACACTGGAATTATATTTCAAAACTTTTGAACATAAATTGATGGATCAAATGATTTCCAATTATAGCATGCTTACAGTCAATCAAGCAGCTACGAGATCAATCTAACGAGTTCAAGATCACTTGACTCTAACTGTCTAACATAGTTAAGGCATTCAAATATTTGATGATTGATTTATGATCAAGGGAATCAATATGGATCATATAATAGAGTGCTTTGTATTCAGGCTTAATTTACCAAAATGCTCATCTAAGAAACTCTATAAATAGGGCTTCATTCTCTACAAAAATGAAGGTGAAAAAAGCTAAAAGAGCTAAAGGGTTCTCTTGCATTTTTCGGCTACAACGACCACCAGAAATCACTGCCACCGTCTTCAAACTCCTATCAAGATATAAATATGTTGTTGGGTTTTTAACTATCAGCCCATGAACATCAGATTTCTATAATTCCTACGAGAAATCTCTAACAATTATTCTTAATTGTAAATAACCCTAACTTTTTCAAGTATGAGGAAGAGAGGATTCTTGTATTCTACTCAATAGTCGATTATTACAATCAAGTCAGGCCCCATGATTTTACTCCTTCCTAAATTTTACACGTAAATAATTTTGTGGTTTACCAAAACTTTTATGTGTGTGCTTGATTTTCGTGCAATGTCAAGACACTAAACTCCAACTTTAGGGTTATAAATTTTCTAGCACATAACAAAACTTCTTACAGTTATTGTATGCAAAAGAAAATTGGAATTACTTTTTATTCTTCATTCATATGAGACTATTCCTCCCAACCAAATGAAGCTCAACTGATGAAGGTGCATTATAGCTAGTTAATGTAAAGTAGGCATCCTTCCATCAAGAGAAGAATCAAATACCACTAGCTAAAGCCAGAAAAACTAAGAGGAATGGTACTTTAAGGACACATTAGGAGGGAAACCCTCCAAACGGCGCATCAACGAATAATACCTATGATTGACCGCAAGGAACCAGCTGAAGTAACAGTAAGCGAAGAACGATACAGGGTTCTTCCCTTTCTGTTTGTTTTTTTTGAACCGCTACTCTCGGGCGGTTCAAGGGAGAGCCTCTTAGCAATGCGTGAAAGGACCAACCAGCAACCGTTTGGGTTTGGGCAGACACTTCCATGGATGGCGACGGATCTCCGGCGATGGGCCAACACCCTAGCAGAGAAAAGTATCGAGGTTGGCGTTAAAGCGTGCAAGAGGCGATTGCACGTTTACGGGGACGAACGAGGCCACGTTTGTTTTATTTCATGAAAGCGATATCGAGCAAGAAAGGTTGGGCATTTATTGGGATTTTCAGAAGCCGCGAATTAGCCCATAACTCTATGATCTGCTTCAAGGAACTTAATGGGCCTGTCTAATATTTTATAAGGATTAAGGTGCTATTTGACAGCTAAAATATTTATAGTAATATTTAATCAGAGGGTTGAAACAATGTAATCAATTTAATAAATCTATTAAATTTATCAACATAGGCATGATTGAATTTTATAGTAATATTTAATTTATTTAACATTTATTTGCCAATTTGAATTTCCAAGAATGATTATGAATAGAAATTTTAGATTTGACGATGGAAATATTATTTTGTTTAAAAAAAAACTGAGAAAATTATGAAGGAATAAAAAGGTTTTTTTGTTAAATGATTATTTCTTTCTATAATTAGCATAAAACTTGTTGAATAATTATGACATGAATACTTTAATACAATATGATAATTTCTTAAAATTCACTATACCTCTTAGTTTTGTAGTAAGATCTATAGGAAGATATAGCTCAAAGAAACTTAATAGGAAAGGTTTTGTTTTAGATTTATTTATTGGTCTTCATAATGTTTGTATTGACGGGTTACAATACATGACAAGTGATAAAGAGTTTGGACTTGGACAAAGTTTAAAAATAGTTTCAAGGTAGAGATCGCTAAAAGAGGAAAAATTATTAGGTGCGGAGTGTGCACATTCTGCATAAGCACTGGGTACCTAGCGGTACCCAGCAGTACCCAGCGGTACCGAGTGCGGGTACCGCTAGATACCCAATACTTATGCGGATGGTTCTCCCTGTCCGCACTCCGCACCTAATAACTCTCTTAAAAGATGCATCTGTCGGCCCATCAACGTGTAATGAAGAAGTGGAACTTGCACAGGAGCTAATTGATAGAAACCATGTAAATCCCCAACAACATAGCTTATTAAATCCGCTGAAATTCATATGAGATCTGCTAAGATCCATTTGCTCCATTAATAAAGTACCAAGAGATGTAAATAATGAAGTATAAATGTTAAATAAATAAGTTCAAATATTTTAAATATATAGATACCTATAATTTTTTATATAATTTTAATCAGAATAGTTCTTAAATTCATAAAATTTATTTGACATTAATATTATATATATAATATTTATATTATATTCATTTAAACTAATCTTTATTTCTTAAAATTTTATTTTGAAAAAAATGATATTCCAATATATTGAAATAAATTTTATTTTACAATTCTTAAATGGCACCTACTATGCAAGTCCTACTTAAAGTTCTGACCGTTGACACTAAACATTAACCCTATGCACCGCCACATTCATTCGGTTCACACATGTGCTCTTCAATTCTCTTTTATAATCCAACGGTGGACACTTCTGTAATTCTTATGAATTAAAATGAAAAAACAATTAATTGTTTCCATATTCATAAAAATAATGAGAGAGATCATCTCTATCACCTAAAATTAAGGCTTCTTTTGGAACACTAGTTTTCTTACGGATTTCTACAATCTTTTGTTTAATATAATTATTTTTTGAAAATAATAAAAATAGCGGCAAAAAACTATCTCAAAAAATATAAGTGAAAAAAAAAAAACATGATCATACATCATATAATTGTATTGCATAAAAAAATGATTATCACTAATCTTTTTTATTTAAGGGTAAATATATTGTTTCATTCTGAAACATTCACGACGGCAGGCAGATTTAGCGTCTAAGTTTTGTACGAAGATTCAACACACAGACAAGTAAGAGAGAGGAATGCAAGAGTTATAAGAGACATTAAAATTTTTATATGAAAAACCCTAAAAAAAGCCGAAAAGTTATGAGGGCTGCCCCACATTTCTAATAATTTCTAACTAAGTATTTTTAAGTCTATTTTTATTAGAGCAATAGACTATTATAGCTTTATTATATTTATTATATAATGTTGACCTCGATTTTGCCTAGACCCGAGCCTGAAGGGTTGACTTGGTCAAATTGACCAAGTCAGACCCAAAGACCCTCTCCAATAGGCTCGTGGGGTCGAGTCGAGTCGAGTCTGTTGGACCCTGACTTGGACCCTGGGTTAACTCAGTTGACTAAGTCAACTAGGGTTGACCATTTAACCCCTTTTGGCCTCAAATCGAATTCAAATCAATTCAAACTCATTCATGGCTTGATTCCATTCACCCTTGGACCTAATTGACTAGGTTGACCAAGTCAACACTTGACTTGGTCAACCCAAGTCATAATAGGTCAAATATGACCTATTAAGGTCAATTTAAAGCCTAATTTAATGGAATTAAAGCCTAGGAGCGTTTTAGAATTCAAACCACGGCCAAATATGATGGATTTCCCTCCTACTTACCTAGAGATTCGATCCCAACCGTTGGTGCATTGATTAGAGCTTTAAATAGGGAAAAATTAGGTTTAGGAAAGGACTTTTTGCTCTTGCACGATCTAGAGACCATCCCAGCCTCTGAGATTTTTCGTGAGAGCTCCTGCACCTTCCCTCCACCTTTCCCAACTTAATCCCGACGGCGAAACCCCGCCGGCGGCGAGTTCTCCGGCGACCCGTGGCTTAGGACCTTCCAAGCCATATTCCGTTCGATCGAGGACAGATTGGGGCTCGAGTTCAAGAGAGAACTTGTTCGTGCAGACTTCCCGAGTTCAACGAGTCCAAGATCGACTGAATCCACCGTGTGGATTGAGGTAAAAGCTAAACCCTAGGTTAAGGCACATAGATCTAAATAGCTCTCAATATACTACACATTTAGTCTTGAAAAAACTCCCCCACGAATGCTCTTCATACCTGAAGTCTACAGTTAAAATTTCGTGAGGTTTCGTTGAGCGAATCGAGAGAACGAGACGATAATCCGTTTCGGTCTTCGGATTCGCCCTAGGTCGGGATCCACGGGATCTGGACCGCTGATCCCGTGATCAACGGTCAGAACCGCGCCGTTCCGCAGTTCCGTTCGACCGCAGGAGCTGATCCCGCGGTTACGCCTCCGGTCCGGCTGGATCTCAGCCCTTGATCTCCGAGATGGATGCCGACGTGGTTTAAGATTCCGGCACGGAATCTTATGCGGCGCAATCATTGGAGATGATTGCCCGCGACCGCGGAGCCAATCCGCGCCCGCCACGCGTCAGCCGCGGGTCCCGCCGCCTGTATTTTAATTAAAAACTTATTTTTAATTATATTTTAAATCAGATAACTTCAAAAAATCATAGAAAATTCGTTTTTTGTCCGTTTTTTACGCACAATACCTCGAATTGATCGTATTTTCGTTCTCTACACTATAAAAACTTTTTTTTATAAAAATGATATATATATTTTAAATTATTAATAAAACAGTAAAATACATATATATAATATTATATTAAATGTATTATTTTAATTATTATTATTATTACATCATTTTATTGTTTAATTATAATATTAAATATATATTATTTTAACTTATTTATGTTATTTTAACTTATTTATGTTGCTTATCATTATTATTTTTATTATCATTTATTGTATTTATTTAAGCATGAAAATGGTATTTTTAATAATTAAATATTACTTTAATTACTTTAATTAGTTAAAATTGCTTAAAATATTAATAGTAATTAAGATATTATTACTATACTTTAAATTATGGTTAGATTTCAGAAAATTTTTTTTGAGCTTCATTTTTCAGATTTATTAGTATTTTGATTATTTATTGTTTTTTGAATTATTTTAAAACCCTTTTATTACATTTAAATTTCCAAAAATCCATATCTTCTTCGTTTTAAGCCCGATTTTAACGCACAACCCCTTGTTTCGATCGTATTTAGATTCTGCATTTTCTGGGATTGGTTTTATTTGAAAATTTTGGGTCTGTGTGCAGTTATTTTCAAAACAGCAAATAGCATTATTTTAAAATCAATTAGTTATCGTATTCAAACTTTGAAATTACATAACTTTGTCGTTTTAAGTCCGCTGTCGACGCACAGCACCTTGTTTTATATGTACTCTGAATTCTGCATATTTTGAAGCTATTTCCAGATAAAAATTTTGCCTGTATCTTCTGTTATTTCAAAAACAGCAAAACTATACTATTTCAAAATACTATTTCATGATATTTTTACTTCGGAAATTCATATCTTGTTCGTTTTAAGTTGGATTTTGACGTATAACCCCTCGTTCTTTTCAGAAGAGCGAGCTTTATGTTTTGAAACCATTTCCAGCCCTTGATTTTGGCTGTTTTGACCAATTACTATTTGGATTCGATTATTCGAGTATTTTTGATATTAAATATTAATTATAATAATTACTTTCAGGATACAAAATATTTTTTTTTAAATCGCTTGAGACTTCGTTAGGGTGGTCAGCGGGTTTCCCTATACTTATGTATTATAAATTGAATTATTTTCAATTATTTTATTTTCCAAAAAAAATATATTTATATCTATAAGTACTTTTAACTATTTTAAAACTACTTATATATAAATCCTAATTTTGGGAGACTCGCTACTTCATGAAATTTTAGACATGGATCTTATGTATGAAGAGCAATCATGGGGGATTGGGTTAGTGAATGGTTGAGTCCCAATCATTCACTAATCCTTCATTTAGGTGTCTGTCTTTTTATTTTCGTAGAATGCATGTATAGGACTACACCACGAGCACTTAGCCTAGGCTCTCCTAGATCTAAGGACATGGTGTGTTTATTTCATTTTTGTACTCCCTTGCATTTATTACCTTGAGGGTTAGACAAAACACCACTTTAAATTCCTACAACGTAGTGACACCCTAAGGACAAAAATTAAGGACCTGTCTAGCGAACTTAGAAGTTTTCTAGGGATTAGGATAGACCCCAGAACGACATGAAAACTACAACACTTAAACCTAGTGACATCATAAACCTCTCATAATTTTCTAGGAATTTTTAGGAGCTCTTAGAACCCTTAGCTAACTAACCCTAATTAACTGGTTAAATAAGGCCCCGAGACCTTCCGGAAATTACAATAAATACATATTAGGTCAGAAAATTACCCATAATACCTTGAACTGACCAGAATCTGATCCTTGACTTTAGATAAATAGGGCTCCCTAGTTTGACTTCAGGTTGACCCCTAATTTGACCATAGGTGGAAATTACCGTTTTGCCCCTAATAAATCATTAAAAATTATTAAAAATCCCAAACCTTCTCCAAATACTTGGGAACACTTTTTCTGGTCATCCCTGACCTTTGGGAGTGATTCCAATTAGTTTGGAGTTGATTTGGAGCAAAACAATAAAAAAGGCTATTTAGTAGGGAATTTAGAAAATTCCCTTAATTACCCAATCTTAGAAAACTCATAACTAATTGTAGAAAACTCCAAATTAGGTAAACTCACTTGCATTAGACTCCAATTAGGGCCTAGTATTTATTAAAAATTTTAAGTTTCCAGAAATTGGCTTAGATTAGAAAGTCAACATTTTGGTCAACCATAGTTCATTTAGGGCCCGAAACTTAGAAAATTCATAACTTTGGATAGGAAACTCCGATTTCAGCCTACTACCTGTCTAACTACTCATATTAAGATCTACTATTTTTCTAAGGTATTAGGAATCCCAGACTCAGTCTTTTTCCCATAGTGACTTTTTGGACCCTTAGTCTAGTTCCTAGGAGGACCCGGGACTTTCCAAAATTGGCTAATGCAAATTGAACTTCAAATATGAATATCTCAATCCCTTAAAATTGATCAACAAACTAAGATAATTAAAATGGACCCTAATTCACAAATATTTGAATTTTAACAAAATTCCCTTTTCAGACCCCCAACAAACCTGAACTATAGATAACTTTAACTAACTACCCTACTTAGGACTTATCCAAACCACACTAGCCTTACACACACATAGAATTGTTTGCTAGGGCACCACTTCTAGAGCTAGGTTAGGCCGCTGGGATTTACTTTTCTGCTGTGTGCCGGAGCTTTCAGTGGATTTCATTGCATGCTGTTTGAAATTGTTGGTGTGTTTGCTTACTTTTTCTGTACTCTGTGATGTGATGAGCGTTAGACTTACCCATAGGTTAGGAGCGCTATATATATAATGTTCTTCCGTGCAGGTGGCCATGCTCAATGCTAATAAAAAGGGGGGAGCATCATAATAATTTATAACAATGTTTTATGCAGGTGCTTGCTCAGCTCCCCCTAAAATGAAATGAGGGCTAAAATTATTAAATTATTATAACTGCTACAGATGGAGCTGCTTAGCCCTCAAAATTAAGAGCATGGCTTGGCACAGGGTCAATGGTGTTAGCACTTTCATTTTTATATAAACTGCTTGGGATTTTTATTAGGATAACCTTGCAGGGCTTTAGAATTTACTGCTTTCCATAAATGTAAATTTATTTGTAATAATTGTTAAGAGTTGTGAAAACAACTTCTGAGTCGGGATATTCTTATCCAGCTCGGATTCCAAAAGAAGAAGACATCCCTAAGGGGATAGTCTTCTTCCATTTGGAAGATCGAGCTTGATGGCTTTAGATATCCAAAGAGAAAAGGCAATACCCCCATACTGGGGGAATTGTCTCTTCGTTTGGATATTCAAGCCAAGACGGATCCAAGGAGTCTAAGGAGGAGAGATCCAAGGAGTCCAAGGAGGAGAGATCCAAGAAGTCCAAGGAGAAGATATCCAGAAGACTAAAGATTTGAAGACCCAATATCCCACTCAAAGTTGTTGGCGTCTGTCATAAGCTTAGAAATCCGGGTTGTTGGCAGTGGTGCCCGGCCACTTTACTTTTCTGCATACCCTGGGTTGTAATTAAAGGGCAGTTGGCCTATGGATATTTACTTGATTAGTTTGATTTATATTGATGTGTTTACCTGATTGTACAGTAGAAATTGCCTGCTTTTCTTAGGTTTCTTTCTTGCATGTCGATTTTGTTTTCGCCTGGATTTTCGTTAGGCTCTCTAAGGATTATAAAATTTTTCTACTCATAACTAATCTTTAAAATTTTAAGTTTTAAATAATATAGAAACTTAACGAATCTAGGGAATTGCCGGAACCGTCCGGGGTCGCATGCATATTACTGCATCTTTCTTTCCTTGTTATAAGACATCTCCCTGCCTGCGGGTTGAGTCCGGATAATCTGGCCTATGAGGATGAAGTGCCGGACCTAGGGAGACCCAGTCTTTTCAAAAAAAAAAATTATTTTCTATAAGCCTGTTTTTAAAGTTCTATAGCATTCATGAGCTGACATTTCAACTAGCATGCATTGCATTAGAAATCAATTTAATTAAAATTTAATTGCATTAGCTAGGAGCATCTAACCCACATAAGTTCAGGACCACTTAGGAAATTCTCTAGACGTCGGTACTATTTCCAAAGAACTGTACCACCCACCCATCTTTCATAACTGACTTGACAACATAGTTTTAAATCGATTAGGTGGTTAGCTGGCTCCCCCAATCCAGGCCGGGGTAAGTCCAGGTTTTGCATAGCATTAGTTAGGACACTGGTCTTAGTGTGTGTCGAACACTACGTCCAAACTAGATTTAGGATTCGAGGCTACTACACTCGGTCTCGTGGTATGCCTTAAATAGTAGGTAGGTCCCTTCTTTTCAGGGACCATAAATCCTACTTATCCGCGTCACAGGATGACGCCACCTCCATCCTTCTCTCACGCATGTGATTGATTGCTTGTCTTTCTTTCTCCAGTTTTTCTCTAGTACCCTAGAGCCTCCGAATACTGGTATGAGCCACGCATGTTGATTCAGCCCTTCGGACATTTCTTCCTTTTGAGTAGGATTTCCTAGTCTATACCCATGTGCTAATCCCAATTTGGAAAAGATAATGTATGATCCTTAATCGAGAGTCTTCTCGGGCTCCGGCTCGGGATGTAATTAACCACGGGGGCTTGCGCCCGTGGGAAACTTGGCCCCGCAATCTACTTTACCCCGCTCGATCTCTCGTATCGGGTGGGGGAAACCCGTGACTAGGTCGTGTATATTGCTACCCATCGGGGTGTGCTGGCGACAGCATCTATCCCCAATGGTGAGTCGTATGCGCGATCCAATCTGCCCTCCCATCGACCCGTTTGTGTCGAGCGTAGAGGCCTACGATCGTTTTGTCCTACGGGATAGTGCGGCCGTACCCTCTGCATTCGAACCCCCGCGAGCGGTGCTCCTTCGGAGGCCCACATATAACTGTGTTGTCATTTTCTGATTGGCTATAGATTAGCTTGCCGTACATTACTGCTTAAAAAAAGAGATGTATCTCCTCCTTTATGAATGAGAAAATCTGTTTTCCTTCTTCGTGTCTAATCTGCGTCGCTCTCTATTTCTCTGTCAAGAACAGAGAAAGCTTCTCTGTTCTATGCTTTTCCACATGGTATCAGTCGCCAGTCTTCTCTTCTCCTAAATCGATGTCTCAATCTGTTTCTTCTCAAATTTCCGGCGACAACACACGCCTCGGCCGATCATCTGATTCCGGCCAACCTGAAGTTCGTCGTATCCAACATCAAGAACTTCGTCACCACTCCGCTCAACGCCGACAACTACGCTATATGGCGATCTCAAATCCTGAAAATCATCCGTGCGAATGGATTCTACAACTTTCTTGTTCCGTCCATTGTGCCGCCTGAATCCCCAGATCAGATTCAAGAAGGTTCGTCGTCCTCCACAACTAGTACCGGAAACCGGCATCTGACCAATCAAACCCTCTCCGCTGCTATCTGTGCAACCATTTCGCCTTCCATTTTGCCATACGTGATATCTTTAGAATCCACGGCTGAAATCTGGCATTCTCTAGAAGCCCGGTTTCAATCTTCCAATCGTTCGAAGGTCATTCAACTTAAGAATGAACTTCACAATGTGTCTTTAAAAGACATCCACCATGACACAATATCTCTCAGAGATTAAATCTTTGGTCGACCAAATAGCCGCTGCCGGCTCCACTGTAGACATAGAGGATATAATTCTCTACATCCTAAACGGTCTACCTCCTCCTTATCAAGCTTTCAAGACATCTATCCGCACGATGTTAACTTTGATAAGCCTCGACCAACTCTATCCTCTGCTTCTAAGCGAAGAAATTCACATTGCGGCGGACACTGCTCGTCAAACTACAGGCAACGATCCAAACATGTCATTATTTGGCTATAGGGGGCGAGGCCGCCGGTCTCGTGGCAGACAAAATCAAGGTTCGGCTGGACAGACCCGCTCCAATCCCAACAGTTCGGTTATTTGCCAGATCTGCCTCAAGAAAGGCCATTCCGCAAATTCTTGTTGGCATCGCTTAAATGCCCAGTACACTCCCTCCTCCAGGAACGTGAACAATGCTCTTCTTGCGGCAACAACCAACCAGGATAACACCTGGTTCCTGGACTCTGGCACTCCACACATCTAACGAACTCGCTCGACAACATGTCTGTTACTTCTCCTTATCAAGGATCAGAAAACATCACGATTGGGGACGGCAGCTCCATCAATATTGCTCACTCCCGGGCTGGACTCCTTCCAACCCCCTCTCGTAAGCTACAAATGTCTAACATTCTTCATTCCCCATCTCTTGCTTACAACTTATTATCTATCTCACGTCTTACAAAAGATAACAACATTTCCATAATTTTCGATGCTAACGGCTTTACTTTTAAGGATCCGACAACCCATCAAATCCTCCTTCAAGGTCCGTGCAATGAAGGGCTCTACCCTCTCAAGCTTGAATCGTTTTCGAATAAAGCACTTGCTGCTGGACATACCTCCACCGACCTCTGGCATCAAAGGCTCGGACACCCACACAAGCGGATATTAGACATTCTTCATAAATGTAATAAAGATATCAAGATTGGGAAGCATTCTTTCTGTACATCTTGTAAAGAGTCTAAGGGGCATAAGTTGTCTTTTGAGCATTCTCAAAACAGACAAACTATTCCCTTAGCTACTATTCATTCCGACGTTTGGGGTCCCGCACCGATTACTTCCACGCAGGGATACCTATACTACGTTCTATTCATAGATGATTGTACTCGTTTCACGTGGCTTTTCCTTTTACGTCATAAATCTGATGTTTTTCGTGCATTTATTAGTTTTAAAACTCAGGCTGTAAATTATCTTGGGCATAAAATTAAAATTCTTCGGACGGACGGCGATTCCGAATATGTAAATCATACCTTCTCTGACTACCTCACCAAACAAGGCATTATTCACCAAAAATCTTGCCCGTATACCCCGGAGCAGAATGGCCTTGCCGAGAGGAAGCACCGTCACATTATAGAGACCGCTCGTACGTTGCTGCAAGCCGCATCTGTCCCATACATTTACTGGCCGGACGCCGTTCTCACCTCGGTCTACCTCATCAATAAAATGCCGTCGTCCACCACCAATGACATTTCCCCCTTTGAGTTAATTCATCACACTAAACCAGATTACACCCACCTTCGAGTTTTTGGTTGTCAATGCTTTCCTCTCACACTTCCCACTTCCCGTCACAAACTTCAACCAAGAACCATTCCCTGTGTTTTCTTGGGATATTCCGACACCTACAAAGGCTATAAGTGTCTCAATTTGAACACCAACAAAATCTATATATCAAGACATACTACCTTCAATGAGACTGTTTTTCCGTTCTCTACCACTGATCCTACGCCTGCTATCCCGCTCACTGCTACCACACCTAATCTTTTGATTCCTGCTTCGGTTGCTAAACACAAGTCTCATACTACTCAACAGCTCGTGTACAAGCAGACCTCTCCTCACAACATAGCTACAACCAGTTCTTCCATTCCTCAAGACAACCCTCAGCAAACCAACATTCCTCAAACCTTCTCTACGCTGCCATCCCAACCTCCTCAGCCCAACGTTGTGTCTCACCCCATGGTAACCCGCAGCAGAACCGGCTCACTCAAACCAACCGATCGATTAAATATTTTTCACTCCACTCAACCTTCTGTCAATACAGATCCTACTTCTTACAATGTGGCAGTCCAAAGGTTTGAATGGCGTCAAGCAATGGCCGCTGAGTTTCTTGCCCTCCAAAAATAGTCCACCTGGAGTTTAGTCAAACCGCCAGCTAATGCGTCCATCCTCGGATTCAAGTGGACGTACAGAACTAAATATCACACAGATGGATCTGTTGCAAAATACAAGGCACGCTTGGTGGCTCAAGGCAACAATCAAGAATTTGGCGTCGACTATACAGAAACCTTCAGCCCGGTTGTAAAATTACCCACCATTCGTATATTACTATCTATTGCAATTTATAACGATTGGCAGGTACAACAATTGGACGTAGCGAATGCCTTTCTCCACGGCACCTTAAATGAAACAGTGTACATGCATCAACCAAGCGGCTTTGAAGATAGTTCCCGTCCAGATTACGTTTGCAAACTTCACAAAGCGCTGTATGGGTTAAAACAAGCTCCACGACAATGGTACAATACGTTCATCAACTTCCTCGAGTCCATCGGGTTCAACCACAGTCTTGCCGATCCGTCCCTTCTCATCTACAACAAAGATAAGTCTCTTATTTTTCTACTTATATATGTTGACGATATACTAATAACCGGTAATCAACCCAAAATTATCCAGGACATTCTTCATAAGCTAGCTGCCGAATTCTCTCTCAAACAACTCGGTGAAGCAAAAGAATTTTTGGGAATTAGGATCCAAAGATTTAAAGATTCTTTCTTCCTCTCTCAGCAGAAATATGCAAATCAACTTCTGCAGCAAGCCCACTTAACGGATTGCAAGCCTCTGTCAAATCCCAACTGCACTAAACTTCCTACTACGTTCCCTCTTGAACCGATTCTCTCAGATCCAATACTATACCGAAGGCTCACTGGTTCTCTACAGTACTTAACTTTAACTCGGCCTGACATCGCTTACAGTGTCAACCTTCTTTCCCAACATATGCAAGATCCGCAACCTCAACACATCTATCAGCTCAAACGCCTTCTACGATATATCAAAGGTACGTCAAATTTTGGTATACCTATCAACAAAACTAATTTAGCTCTTAAATCTTTTTCAGATGCGGATTGGGGCGGGTGATCCCATCACAAGAAAATCCACGTCCGGATACTGCTCGTTTCTCGGTGACTCTCTCATCTCCTGGACAGTAAAGAAACAGCACACGGTCGCTCGCTCCTCCACCGAGTCCGAATATCGTTCTCTTGCTGCACTAACAACAGACGTCATTTGGCTTCGCAAGCTCCTTCAAGATTTCGGTCTTCCTCAAGACTACCCGACCGAAATTTTCTGTGACAACACTTCGGCGATTGCTTTGGATCACAACCCGGTGTTTCATTCTCGTACTAAGCATGTGGACATTGATCAAAAATTCATACGAGATCAAATTCAAAAGAACAACATAGCTCTGTTACCTATTAGTTCTATCGATCAAACCGCCGACGTTCTTACGAAACCTCTATCCACTCCGCGGTTTCAAATGCTTCGAACCAAACTGACTGTCATCCAGGACCCGTCAGTTTGCGGGGGCGTATTAGAGCAATAGACTATTATAGCTTTATTATATTTATTATATATATGTTTTCCTTCTTCGTGTCTAATCTGCGTCGCTCTCTATTTCTCTGTCAAGAACAGAGAAAGCTTCTCTGTTCTATGCTTTTCCACAATTTTTAGCTTTCTTAACATAAGTTAGATCTAATGCATCTACTTGTCTGGTCATCGAAAAGGCAGATGTTTTATGCAATCAAACCATTTAATTAGATGACTCGATCTAATCTTATTTGTCAGTGTAACTACTCCAACCTTTTTATGTATATATTCACTTTGTACTCTATCTCTAAGGGTGCATTTGGGACGACATTGCTACTGCTGTGCTATATAAAAAGCATTGAAATGCTCATTTGGGCTAATCACGTCAGAAGCGATTACAAGGGTATCAAAGTAATTTATGCTTATAAAGCTGCAGCACAGCAGGTAAACAGTTAAACTTCCCAAACAAAATATACTATTTTTTTTTATACAGCAACTTCATAAAGCAGCTTTCTGTACACCAACTTCACAACCTGATATATGCAACCCTTAATTTAATTCTATGCTTGCTTGTCTTTTAGTGGCCAAAATTATCAAAATCAAATTAAAATAATTAAAATTGAAAAGCATAACTCCAACCATTGCTAAGCTCCAGCCGGCGCCTGTAATTACCATTAATTAGGAAGAGGAAATAAAAAAAAAGCAGAGAAAGACATGTGACGGAGGTCGAGAAGCCACCCCTTAATTGTTAGTGAGACCTTTAATTATCTCCATTATTTTAAGCTGGCAAGCGACTTAGCGACGCTCTTCTTCTAACTGGAAAGTCTTTCCCGTTGTTATCATAATTGGGTGGCAATGTTATCAGGTCCGACGACCGCCCCTTTGGACGACTCAAAATTTTTTTATTAGTGTACATAAAACGGGGGATATTTAGGGGTGTCAATATTTGACACCGCACGAGTTGCTGGGTCAACCCGGAATCCCGTTTGAACCCCTGCCCGCGAACCTGCCCGGCCCTGCCCGCTCCCTGCAAGCATGCCCGCACGCCGACACGGCTGCCCGCTATTGCCCGTGGAATTGCGCGACCATGCGTCTCACTGAACCAAGACCCGCAAACCGCCAAACCCTACCCGCGCACACGAATCGCATGACCACGCCGCTCGTGTCCTCCCGCGGGCCGTGCATCCGTCCGCCAAACCTGCCAGCCAGTTCCCGGGTCGGGTCGGGTCAAACCCGGCAACCCGCCAGGTCGGGTCCAGGTTGGCATTTCCGACCCGTTTACCTATCCGGGTCGGGTTAGGGTCAACCCGTTTGAATTCGGATCAGTTTCGGGTTTGACCCGAACCCGACCCGTGACCCGAAATTGACACCCACATATTTACATATGAACCATCAAAACATTTATATATTTATAATTTTAATTAATAAGGGATTATTTATTTATTTATATGTTATTTTAATATTAAAATAATATAAACTTTTTTTACAAAAAATATGTGTTTTAGTTTAAATAAATTAATATTAATACTATTTTTTTTTATATAATTTATATATTTTAGTATTATATAAGTAAATATAAAGTCGTAAATGATAGATATGTAAATATATAAAAAGCTTTAAGCCTTTATGATTGTATGTAAAATCCCCTAAAATATTTTGTTTTGCCATTATGCCATATAAGTGACTGGTCAATTTTTTTTGTAATTTTAATATAAAAAAAATGTATCTATTTTATATTCATTTGATAAGAAAATGTATAATTTTGTAGGAATGTATAATTTTACTATAAAAAATTTAGAATTAAAAAAGCTCGAGTATCATAATCAAATTTTTATCAAATAAATATCAAAATTATTGAATTTATTTTAGCATAATTATAATAAATGAGAAACTAGTGAATTTATTTTGAGGTAAATATATTATATAAGGAATTACTAAAAAATTCTATTATATATATATTTAATTCAAAAGAAGTTAAGGAGTATTTACATGCATATCACACAATATATATTTATGTATTTACATGTCAAAGACCTAAACTTTGGTATTTACTTATCTAAGCTTTAGTGTCTTAATTACATCAAAATATGTATTTTACTTTAAAACATTAATATTAGTGATATTTTTATATGATTTAAAGATTTGAGTATTATATAAGTAAATATCAAAGTTTACATTTTAGATATTATTGTTTGTTAGAATATCACGATAGTAGAGAGGAAAAATTTAGTGTTTAGCTTTGTATGATGATTTTGCATACGCACAAATAAAAGAGAAGTTTCAAGAGAGATCAGAATTTTTATATAAAAAAATATGAAAGAAAAAAAAAACACTAGGCCTAGCTTACTTAAAATGATTGCATTAGTATATGTCAATAGTTACAAATAATGTCCTTTAGTGTAATCCGGGTAGACATTATTAATACAATGTAGTATACACTAATTGGAGAGGATTGATTTCATTTTTGAAGTTGTAAGAGCTTTGAGGCATTCAAAAATATATATGTCATATGATCAATGATTGTTCTTTATAAATAAGAGATCGAAGATAAGAGAGTCTAGAATAAATGGATGTTTGGTTGGGTAAAAAAGAAATGTAATTTAAAAGGAATACTTTATGTTATATGGATGAGTGTAAAGTAAATGTAAGTTAATGCTTTAATTTTTTGGCTGGTTTGAAAAAAAAATGAATGTAGTGTAAAATTTAAAGATGGTGGCGGCCGACGATGAGTGACTATTCCTGACAGCGGCCTACGACGAGTGGCGGTGGTGGTGGTCAGTGGTGGGTGATGGCAACAGCGGGCGGCGGGGGTTGGCGAGGCTGGTCGATGGGTGGTGGCGTCGGTCGGTGGGTGGAGGCCGGGGGTCAAGCTAGCTTGCTTGTGATGTAAATGATTCTTGCTCAAAATTAAGCGAGTTTAATTTATTTCAAAAATTAATTAAAATGATTTACGCTACATTTACTTTTACTTTACTTTGCATTTTTTTTTCATCCAATTAAATGTACACTAATATTTTTAAAATCATTGTATTTGTAATACTTTACACCCACTTTACTTCCAACCAAACAACCCCTAAAAGTGTTAACATAAAGAGTTAGAGTTAATGTTGACACTGGGTATGACCTTATAAGCGATGGCATGTGTCGGTGTTAATGGTGATGTTGGCAAGTGTTAGCTTTTGTGATGATGGTGCACATCAATCTTTTTAGTGATGGTATATGAAAATATTATTGGTGATGATGGGCATCAAAGTTAGCAGACTTCATTGATGTTAATATCATACATCATCATTATAGATGATGACATGTATCAATGTTATTGTCAATGTTGAAAAAAAAATCTAATATGTATCAAAATAGTTAGGCTACACTGGTCAAGAGATTATAACGAGGAGATAGTGGTTGATAGACCATAATCTAATAATGATGGTTAAGAGGCTTCAGTTAGGTAATGGTAATCAATAGACTATAGTATGAAAATAGTGGTTAGAAAATTATAATCGCGTGACAATGATCAAGTGATTGAAGTTTAGTGATAACAGTTGGAGAATCATAATTGGGTGATGGTGCTTAAGGGATTGTAGTCAAGTAATAATAGTTAGATTATCATAAACATGTGATGGTGATTAAAGGATAGTAGTCGAGTGATAATAGCTAGAAAATTGTATTCAAATGATAATGATCGGAGGATAATATTGTAGTTGAGTGATGTTGATCAAAGGTATGTAATCAAGCCATGGTGGTTGGAGGTTCAAAGTTGAGCAATGATGTAAAGTTAGACAATAATATAATGAGACTCCAATCAAGTGACGGCATTCAAAAGATCGTAGTTTGACAATGATGTTTAAAAGATAATAATTGAGAGATGGAAGACCATAGTTCGGAAATGATGGTTGAATAACTATTAATGAGTAGAAGTGATGCAGAAACTATATTAGGCGATAGTGGTGGAGAGACTATAGTTAGGTGATAATAGTTTGGACACCTAGTCGAATAGTAGTACTCGGGAGACTGTAGTGGTTCTTGATTGTTGAAAGATGATAGTTGGCCGCTATGGTCTAAGGATTTTAGTCGAGAAAAAGTGGTTGGTGAATTATGATTAGTGGACAATGGTCTAGAGCCAGGAGTTGAGAGATTGTGGTTAGATGATCATAGTTGAATGATAATTGTCATCAAGAGATCATAATTAAGTGGTAGTAGTGTCAAGAGACTCTTGTCAAGTGACAATGGTCAAGAGGCTATAGTTCGACCACATTGGTTAGTTAGGTTATCATGGTCGAAGGATTGTAACTTGATGATAGTGGTTAGAGGACTATAGTTGGAAAATAATTGTTAAAAGATCATAGTCAAGAGACGATAGTTAAGGACTATAGTCGGCAAGAAGTGGTTTAAGGATTATAGCCAGGCGATGGTTATGGTGGTAAAAAAGTTGTAGTTGGGCAATCGTGGTTGGGAAACTATTGTTGGGTGACAATGATTGAGAGATCATTATTGGACGTTGGTGGTTTGTAGACTATAGTTGGGCAACAATGGTTCAATGTTAGTCGAGTGATGCTCACAAAAGCCTCTAAGCGCTCTCCTCCTCTCTGGTTCAACCTCACTTCATCTAAGGTATAATGGTATACTTATAGGTTTCTTATATTAATATTTCAATAAATTTAGCTAAAATTCAATACACTTCATGAAAAACAACTCTTCTTAAGGTCATTGAATTTGTCTCATTGAGACACTTGATTTGATTATAAACATGTAAAATCTAGAGATAATTTGTTTTATAAAATAATATTCTAAAAATTTTTAACTTTGATTAAGTGTTTGATCTAGCTCATTTAGATTTAGATGGATTACTTTTAGTGTCATTGTGTTTATTGCATTGAGACGTTCAATTTTATCATAAGTTCATTGACTCCCCCTGTCATAGAGTATTTTTCAAGCATTTAACCACCTTAATGATGTGGAATTTAGTGATCTTAGGTTCGTTGCATTCAACTCATCGAGCCGCTCGATTTGATTATAATCATGTCATATTTGGATATCATTTTGTCATCTAAAAAATGCTTTAAACATATCGAATACGTTTCAGACTCTTAATTTTTATCCATTTAGGCTAGCTCAGATTGGACCGATTTTGATGTCTTTGGGTTCTTCTTTTCAAGATGTTCAGTTTGACTATAAGTTTGCTGAAATTAAAGTTCATATAATCCTAAATTTCATTTTGGAAGTTTCCAACTTGAAAATGCCTCGAGATTTGTGCACGATCAAGACGATTTTTAGTGACGTATCAATAAACATGTAAAATTAAGAGATTTTTTGTTTCTTTAAATAATATTCTAAATTTTTTAACTTTGTTTAAGTGTTTGATCTAGTTCATTTAAATTCACATGGACTACTTTATGTGTCATTGTGTTCATTGCATTGAGACGTTTAATTTTATCATAAGTTCACCGAAATTCAAGTTTAAATGGTAAAAAATTTAATCTTAGTAAATTTCAACTCAAATATTACATTCATATTTGTTCTTGACCAAGGAATTTTTGGGTGACATATCCATCACATAAATGCAAGAAAATTATATGATATGCATGCAAATCCTCTCAAATTCAATGGCTTAATAAGAAGCACTTTGAAAAAAATTTGTTGAGAATAGCTTAAGATAAATTGGTTGAGAATCGCCCAAGTCAATTTTTTTTTATTTTAAAATTTATATTAATCAATGCCACCGCATTATAGTTGGGAAAATAAAGCATGAACTGAAACAAATAGTTTTTTTTTATATGTATATTTTTTTTCTACAGAATTTCGGTAGGCCCACTAATGCCCAGGGGTATTTCAGTATCTTGACCTTTCTTCTTAAAAGAAAAAATAAAAGCCGGATTCCTTGCATTCGTGTGTGATAGCGTAAACATGCGGGAAGGCATATGCGCTCCTCGGGATCGCTGTAGCCTCCGTGTAGCCCGACGTGAAAGCTTTGTTTGGCATACGACAGGATCACCCGTGTTGATTTCCGTAGTGCAGTGACGCTTTTACAAAATTTTTTTTTTTTTTTTGGAAAATTTTTGATGCAGAAGCTCATATCATTGCTAAAGAAAGGTTACAAGTAAGTAAAGGAACAAAACTATAATCCAAACATCTCAGACAAAAAGAGATTTTGGATTCTAAATAAATGAAAATTACAATTCACTGAAATAAAGCAAAAATAAAATGGCATAGAGCCAAGGACTCAGAAAAATGCTCAAAATACACGAAGGGTCAAAAGCACGAGTGGGACAGAGTTTGAGCATAGCCCCTGGTTGCCCAGAAGACCGTCCGAGGGGCAGCTGAAGTAATTCAGCGTTCATCATCGTCCTTCCAAAAAAGTTTCCCTTCAAATTGTTCAAATTCTCAGAAAATTGCAAGAACTTAGTCTATAGAATGGAAATAGTCAACAATCTCAGGCCTAGAATAGAGCCTCTACCCATTGTCCAATTTTCAGCACAGTTCCAGCCATGTGTTTTAAGCAAAACAGCTTTCCTAATTTTGGATATGGTTGTGGCTTTACAATCAGTAATGCCACCAAATAACCTATCATTTCTTGCTCTCCAAACAAAGTAAATCATAGCAGAGGCAATAAGTAGATAATAATTTCTGGAATTAGAGGTAAAACCTTGATCCAAAATACTATCATATAGCTGATGAATGTTTGGTCTCATGTAGAGATTGTGCAACCAAGGTAGAAGAGTCTTAGCAATATCAAAAGTAAAACTGCATTCAAAATATATGTGAGTAATTGATTCCAAATCACTATGACAGAAACAGCACCTATTAGGGACAGTAACACCACGAGCGGCAAGAACATCTGTTGTTTTTAAACCACCTCTAAACACTAGACAGGCATAAACAGAGAATCGTAGAGCAGATTTTTTGTGCCAAACACATAAACCATGAAACCTTGTTCATGTTAGAAAAAAACTGGATATTAAAATCACCAAATTTCGGGTGTTGCTTATCAATCCAGTAATGGTTATCCTTGTGCTTATCAATAGAAACATAATTGATAATAGAAACACAATTTGATTATCTAAACAGTTTGGAAGTTTCTAGTTATCTCCGTGGATAAGCTGAGAGACCATTAAACAAAGAGACTAGAGTAGCTGGAAATAGGGTGCAAACTATTAAGAAAATCAGCAACATATTTACCTCCACACCACGGGTCCCAAATGAAAGATAGGTTGCTGCTAGAGTTAACAGAGAAGTTGATACAACTTTTTATCTCAGTGGCTTTTTTACTCATAAAATCCCAATATTGAGATTTGTTAACTGCCTTGTAATTCTACAGAGCCTGATATTTAGCTCTCCACCAAGAAAAAAGTAAAGAGTTGTCATTTAAAAATATCTAAATAGTAGAACAAGCATAGTTATGATAAATAGAATCAGTCGAAGGAATGCCCAAAACCCCCATTAATTTTTGGGACAACAAGTATTTTTCCAGGATACAGTGGCCAGTTTTCTCTCATTAATGTTGCCAAAGAAAGTGAAACGAGCACACAGTCTAGCAATAAGTTTACAACAACCCTTGGGTATAATTGAGCCACGAATCCAGTAAGCCAAAGTATTGGAGATAGTAAATTTGATAAATTGAATTCTCCCAGCTAACAATCACTCGGTAACAAACCGGCCAAGAGGAAACGTAGAATTGTCAGAGCCGAGCCGGATCAACAATCACTTGCTTGTTTACTAAATTCTCTAATTTTAACTTTAATGGACTATTTTGTCTTTAAAAATTGTTATACTTAGGTTTCATTTATGATGATTTTTTTAGTATTTTTCAAAGTAAATTTTTAGTAAAAAAATTAAAAATTTTATACTAAAAATTATTTTAAAAAACAGTGAGAAAGTTTTAGAAGTGTGTCATTTCTTTTCTTCTCATGAAAGGCGTAATGATAACTCACATTTAACATTCGTTTTTTTTTTTTTGGAAAAAATTCACATAGGGACTTACGTATTAAATAAGAAAGCGGTTATAAGTCTTTAAAGGATCAAAAACTCGCCTAGGAAAATACAACATTTGGAATAAAATATAAAGAGCTTATGATTTAACTAATACGAGTAACAACCAACAAAAGTAAAACCAGACAACCAAAGAAAACCCTAAAAAGAGTCTTTACAGGAAAACCAGAAACCCATAAGCGAGCAACAACACAGCTAGATAATTGTTAAAGTAAGGATTTAGGTTTTGTTTTGAAATGATTTCATACTATTTTACTTTTCACTTTTCAAAATTATAATTTAAATTTGACTAATATTTTTTATTGTTTAAAAAAATGTAATTAAGGCGTATGAAATTGATGAATTGAAAATTCGAAGTTTGATAAATAACTATTATATGCAATCTTCATATGATTTGTTCTTTTAAATGAAAAAATGCTTATGAGAGGTGCAATAATTCTAAATAATTGTAATAATCCACATATAACTAAATTGTCTCTTCTTGCGTTTTTCTCATTTAAAAAATTAATCAAAAATATTTAAATTCCTATTATTAATGTATAAAAAGTCAAATTATAAATAATAAATGGCAAAAAAATCAAACTATTTATGAATTCAAAAGTTTCAGTATTCAAAAAGTTAACATATCTCTTTCATGACAACAAATTTCACCTAAATTATATGCGAAAAAATGAAAGTTAATTAATAATATATTATAATGATTTGACAAATCACCAAAATTCTTTATGATAATTACATCTTAGCATTATTTTTGTACATATTTAACTACTTAAGTACCTTCTTAGGTGCTGAGTGCCTTTAATTGGTTCTGTACGTTTGTAAGAAATGATGATATCCGAAAAAAAAAAAAAAAAGATTGTTCAATTAATTGTATTTGATTAGTGCTAATGATCATTGTTTGATGGATAATACCGGAAATTGTAAAATAATAGACACGAGAGACAAATTGTTAGAAAGGTCCGTGACTGCATTGCTAATAAATCTGACATCATTAATCAATACTTTTTTTTTTTTTTTTTGGATATTTAGGTCATTTCAGGCAAACACACACACAACACATACACATAGACTCAAACCCTAAACCTCTTAGTTGGAAGTCTTAGCTCTCAACCAATAGGCCAAGGTGAGCTATGTATAAATCAATACTAGACAATAACGTAAGGGATCTGCACTATTTATCACTCAGGCCTAGTTTGATTGGATATTTTTTTGTGTTTTTTTCTTTTTAAAATGACAAATTTATGTCTTCTTTGCTGTTTGGTTCATCAAACCATGTTCCCAATAACACCATTTTTTTTTCATTTTTCTGATGTTTTGAGAAAGCTTTTTATATATGCTTATTCGTTAGAAAACTCATTTCTCTGAGCCATTGTTTCTTAAAACTATCTTTTACAAAAGTACCGGATAACCAAACGAAACCTCGGTATATCCATGCGAACGACGATAATTAATCAGCCTTAAAAAAATTTTATTAAATATTTTTATTATTAATATTTTCTATTTTATAAACTTAGAGCACACATTGAATATTTATGACTTTAAAGAGACATAGGTTTCATTTGGGATGGCTATTTTACTATTTTGCCACTACTAAAAACATGACATTTTCACAGCAGTTCATAGCGACTGTTTATAAACTACTGCTATAAAGAGGTTTACCCGCTACTAAAATCTCATAAATATTCATCATAACTTTGGCACCTGATTAGTAGCGACGATTTTAAAAGCCGGCGTAGGATTAATATTCTTCTCCCGCCCTACCCGTGATGCCAATCCTTTATGTCGTGATCCCGACCCCCTCCTCTCTCTCATTGTTCGTGTGAGAACTCTAGGTGATCGGCATTTGAGGATGTGGACTACGGCTTTGGGATGCCGGCCGGTCACGGCAATGGCAGGAAATCGGAGGGTTCAAAGCCTCCAAACAAGGGGAATAATAGTCATGTAAAGGGTAAGCAATTGGAGGGGGATCATGGTCGAAGCATGCTTTTCAAATGCAATAATAATTTTTGTTTGACCACTATTTTTTTTATTGCTTTTAAGAAATTTTTGTGCTGTGAACTTGCTTTTTTACTATTGTTTTTTAAAAAAGTTATTTTCTACACACAATATTTTTACAATCACCATTACAAAAAAGCTGCAGTCGTGCCAAACAAAACTTTAAGGGCCAGTCTATTTTGCTCAAGGAATGCAAATAAAATAAAATATAGCATAAACGTAATATAAAGCATTTGAAATGTTTAGAGTTATTTGGTGTAAAATAAATACATGCGATTATTATTATTATTATTATTATTTTTGATTTAAAGTAAAATGAATATAATGTAAATCCCAATGATAATAGTGATTGGTAGTCAACGGTGAGGTATGATACATGATGATTATGACAGTGATGGCCAACCAGTCGACTTTGCCACCATAATAGCTGAGTTATCTTGCAGTTTAATGTAAAATGAATATAGTATAAATCCCAATGATAATAGTGATTGGTAATCAACGGTGAGGTATGATACATGATGATTATGACAGTGATGGCCAACCAGTCGACGGTGGCAGCATGCGACTATAATAGCTGAGTTATCTTGCGGTGTATATCAAAATTCATAAAACTCTCGCATTTAAAATGCTTTGCATTCACTTTTCATCAAACCAAATAACCCATTTTTTCTTTTTACTTTTGGGGTTTTTTTGTTTATGATGTTGTGACCTATCACATGACCCTAAATAATAGAACTAAGTTAGTTTTCTTCTTTATTCTTCTTCCTACTAAACAAACCAAACATCTAAATTGTAGGCACTAAACTCCATCTCTACCTAGCGAAAGATGCTATGAAGGTGGTGATAATATTCACATATGGAAATCTCCATCTCTTCGGCCTTTTCTTGAGGTGATGTCATTAATTCATCCTTTGAATAGTTTTTATGGAAATTCAGATTTTAAAACTAGGTTTTGGCTCCATCTTAAATTTTTTGCTTTTATAATTTTAATAGTTTTGTTAGTTTATTTATTTAGAAAGTTATGATTTGAATAATTTTAACTATAAAAAATTGCCAACAAAATATTTGTTGTATGGAAAAAAAATCTAATTGGGATTCAATATATACACACATGAATTTTAATGCGTTCTTAGGATTCGTTCGAGACGGTTTTCTTACTGTTTCTTAAAGCAGCTTTCTAGTAAAAAATTAAAATTTTTTACTAGAAAACTGCTTTAAGAAGCAGTAAGCTGAAAGCCGTCCCAAACAAAGTCTTACCCATATAATTATAATAGAGTTTTATCAACTACTTAAAACTTCTACTGAAGTCTTACCCATAAACATTTGAATACATAGCCAAAATTATTTCACCTTCTTGTGAACTAATTGATTAAAATATTTTGTTGCAAGAAGTAATTGTTGAGGATTTGGATGTTCATGTTGAAATTTACATACTTCGTGCAAGGCAAAAAGTAAAGGATCATTAATATTCATACTTTAATTTCAAAGAAAAAGAGAAGTAGTATAAAAATAATTATTATTTTTAATGTAGGCTAAATATATAAGAATTCAATAGAAGATAAAGAAGAATTTGGTCTCTCTTTAAGGAGTAGCAACTCAAATGCATGATTAAATAGCTAATGTATTTAATTCAATTTTTTTGTTTACAAGTGCACATTTTTTACAATGAGTTTCAACTATAGTCTTTGTTTAACTAACATTATTCAATATACATATTCTTTCATTAAGTTGTGACTGTACACATATTTTATTATATATATATATATATATATATATATATATATATATATATATATATATATATATATATATATATATATATATATATATATATATATGTACATTCTCTTTCTTTTTAAAAGAAAAAAAATAATTATTATTTTCATTTATTTATGTACATAATGAAATTTTTAGAGAGCATGAAGACAATTAAAGTAGTAGTAAGATCATTATACTAGATATTTTGGCTTATCAAACCACTATATAATGTATAGCCATTTTTGACTCAATGATCCATGGAGGTAGAGGGTAGTAAATTGAGCAATCATATGTTAGAGAAGTCATTTAAGAAAAAGGATAATACACCTTTTTTAAAAAAAAATATTTTAAATATTTATATTATATACTTCATCTAGTCTCTGCTGTCCAATCCATCATCTACCAGCCTCTCATTCAAACATAAACATAGTCAATAATACATTTTTCATTCTCTAGACACTACATATTGTCAAATATCTTTTTTATCCTTAGCAAACAATCTTCTATAGTTTTGGTCCTACAACTCCTTTGAATAGTGGGGGCTTCAACTTATGAAATGACTGCAAGTATCTATCCACCTCTTCTTCCTTGCTTCTAGATGGCTTGCTCCATGTTTCTCCCATTACTTGTGCCAGAACACTGGCTAGCTACTTAATAGTGTTTGATGATACTGGAGTTGCACTATGCTAATTTGGTACATCTTGGACTGGCAGATCCATAACATTTGTTCACTTACACAATTATATCTGAATAATTTACACATACAATCAATTATGTATATAAAATGATGCACCTTAATCTACTCAATCTATTTGACTAACTATCAATTCCTATAATATAAAAAAATAGCAGATAGTGGGTGTTAAATAGATTGTGTTTTTTTTTTTTTTTTTAAGAATGTTAAATAGATTGAGTTAACCAGCTTGATGAATGAATGGAAGTTAGTGGGAGTTGATCAAAGGATGGGTGTATGCCTTTAGGGATTGTATTGAAGATAACCCATATAGTTGAATCTCATGCATACCATAAAGATTTAGATGGAGTCAATTTCGAGAGTGATAAGTAACTTTTCATAGCATAAATACACTACAATTTGTTATGAGATGAGAGAAGCATTCTATTTGCTAAAGCAATGGTTACAATTGTTTTCATTCCTTGTTAGAGAATGAGATGATAATGAGTAGAGTTTACTTAAGAATGAATCTTAAAAGGAAAAGAGGCAAACTAGTCTTTCTTGAAGTTTGAAAAGATTCATTGGTGATGTAGTAGACTTAGAGAAAGAATATGAGATTGAGAAATTTTATATATGGCCCCTTGAGGTTTTAGGTGGAGGAGAACAAGGGTTATTTCTCTAGTATAGCCACCTTAAATAGATGCTACACAACAAGATTAGCTTCAAATGAATAATGATTGCCGACTATATAACATTTATTTGAAAAAAAAATTATCAAGAACCCACAAAAATGTTTGTAGGTAGTATCCATATGTGCACCATGATGCACAATGGTTAATGATTTGTAATAGGCATCGAAAGATTGTCTTGTTATTATAGAGTTCGGCGTGTAACATATATAATCGCATTTAGGGCATCTATACATGTAGTGGTTCACATCAAATTAAATAAGTTGAGTCAATTTTTGTACCATTGACTTAAGCTCCATTGACTCAAGCTTAATTTTAATTAATTAATCATATTTAAACTCAAATTAATCTATTTAAGCCTGTTCATAAGTGCACTCATTCCAATGAAAAAGAGTAGTATGAATTCATGGAGTTGTAATAAAGATCAATAAAAAAAAATGCAAAATTTGCATTGAAATTAAAGAAATTGGGAGAGGGGTGAATTATGCAATTTAGAAATACATTTATATTAATGTTTCTCAAATGAATCAACTCAAGAGTCATTAACTCATAGTTAGAAGAGATTATTCTGTACGGTGTCTGAACGCGTCCAGAGATCAATTCGGACGCTTTATGTCATCAAATGCATTGTGTATTGTGTGATGAGTGCATTGGATGATGTGGTGCATTTTGATTGGCCTCCAGACTCATCATGACACCACATGTAATAATTTTTTCCATAGTATTAGCCGATCAAATTTTACTCTTTAGGAATTTATAGATTTAAATTGTAACCGCCGATCGATCAGTTCAATTACATCATGTCCAAAGGTCAATCTGGACGCTTCATGTCATCCAATATATTGTGCATTGTGTGACGAATGCTTTGAATGATGTGGCACATTTTGATTGGCTTCCATACTCATCAGGACACCACATGTAATAATTTTTTCATAGTATATAGCGGGTCAAATTTTACTCTTCAGGAATTTATAGATTTAATCTGTAGTCGCCGATCGATCGGTTCAATTACATCACATACAGAGGTCAATCCAAACACTTCATGCCATCCAATGCATTATGCATTGTGAGACGAGTGTATTGAATGATGTGACACATTCTGATTGGCCTTCAAACTTATCAGGACACCACATGTAATAATTTTTTCATAGTATTAGCTGATCAAATTTTGCTCTTCAAAAATTCATAAATTTAAACCGTAGCCGCCGATTGATCGGTTCAATTACATCACCAATTGAAAACCGTTTTGAGCATTCCGTAAGATTTTTTTTTTTAGTAAGCTAATACTTAAAAATCTTATAAAATACTCTTAAAAAGTTCTTGCAAAAACTGTACTTAAATTGTTAAAAAAAAAAAGGCTATTTAAAGTCCAGCCAGAAAAGCCCGGAAATATAAAAAGCGCACCCGAGATGCGAAGTTCTGATGCCCACGCTAGCTAATGATGTCCCGCGTGGCACGTGCACATCGGGGCCACGGCGTCCTCTGTAACGATTAGCCCAACGTGGCATTCGTGCCCAGCTGGACTTAGGTTCACTACTCCGCGGTGAGACTAATACAATCTACTGAACGGCCCTTCCGCCGTTTTCAGACCAATAGCCATAAAAGCTCACAGGTCGCAAACCTTCGGGAAATAAATAGAAGAAGAAACAGAGAAGAAGACGAGCTCTTGAACTCTTCCTTCTTCTCGCTTCATTGGTGTCTTTGATCTCTGTTTGTTTTTCTCTAGCATTTAATCTTCCCACTGTTGGAAAGGAATGATATAGCTCTTCTCTCAAGGTCTCCATGCCGACTGTTAATGATTTCTCTTTGTTTGTCTCCATTTGGGGTTTATAGCTCTTATTTAATCTGCTATTGGGATTTGGAATGGATAGTTAACTCTCTCTCTTTCTTCCAGGGAGTTAGCGGCGAGGTTGCTTTTCAATTGCTAAATTGGCAAGTAAAGTGAGGAGGTGAGAAAATGAATAACAGAGTACGGATTGCGAAGAATGGCATTAGAGAAATTCCGAAGCACAATAAAGAAAGAATCTTAGGCAGAAATCCGACATTGGTATTGCTTTTTGCTTGGTTTTGAATCTATTGATTACTCCTCGAATAGTATTGGAGCTGTTGTTGTGTGATTATTGTAATGGATCTGTTCTTCGACATTCTTCGTTCTTCTTGGTTTTCCTTCTTTTTTTTTTTTTTTACCTTTTTTTTGGGATTTGTGAATTGCGAAGGGCTGCGTTAGCACCTCTAGTTAAACTTTTTAGTTGGGCTCTTGTTTAGTCCATTTAAGTTTTTTTTTGTTCACTATCAGATGATCTTCTTCCTGAGTTCTTGTTTGAAATAAGTTGAGGATTTTCATTCCACATCGCAATAGGTTCTTCAATTTCGCTTGCCATCTCTTCTCTGGAGAATTCTCGCGTCTCGGATGAGAAAGCAAGCGGATGCCTTAAGAATTTTTTAAATTTATTTGGTTAGCAAGCAATCTCATTTGTTTTGTCGAACTTCTTGTCCTGTTTTTTATGAATTTATAACATTTATTTTTTAAAATTCTTTCGAAATATTCCAATTTGAATTGTTAATTCTTTTTGGTTAAATATTTTTTAATCGGTTTTTGCTGAATTCCTAATTTTCTTAGTTTGCCAGAGATATTTCTGGCAAGAGCTTCACTGAGATTAACCATTGTTTGCCAGGCTTTGGATGCCATGGGATAATGCTGATTTTGTAATGTTCAACATAGTTAATTTTATTGTGATTTCACTTTCACTTTCATTTACATGTGAAAAATCAAATTATCGAGCTCATCTAATTTTGAAATTCATAGTAATTACATCAGGTGAAACAAGAAAAAAAAATGTAAAACATATAGGTGATTTACATGCCAATCCATGGCCAATAATTCAAATTTCTCCTGCGAACTTGTCTTACTGAAACAGATGGAGGAGAAGAAGATGGTAGTGGAGGATAGCAGTAAGGTAACAAATTCAAGGAATGGCCCAAAGAGATGCACGTCGAGAATAGAAAAGAAGATTGCTTTGGAACAAGATGTAATACTTTCATGAATGAATTTAGTTCTTTCTCTTCCTATTTTATAGTTCTCCTTGTTTCTTATCTTCTTCATGAATCTGATTAAATTGCAGGTTGATAAGCTGAGGAAGAAGCTCAAGCATGAAGAAAATGTGCACAGAGCTTTGAGAAGGGCTTTTACTCGGCCCTTGGGCGCTCTTCCTCGCCTGCCTTCTTATCTCCCTTCATATCTAAATATATTCCACCCATTTTAGCTCTTTTCTTTTCCCCATTCTCTTGGAGAGATGGCTCTGAATTTTCACTCTTTCACTTTATCCCAAGACTCTAGAACTTGTTGCTGAAGTAGCAGTGCTGGAGGAAGAGGTGGTTAGGCTTGAAGGGCAAGTCATGAATTTTCGGCAAGGTCTCTATCAGGAGGCCTTCTATATTTCTTCATCAAAATCAACCATACAAAATGGATTCGATTTGAGATTTGATCGATTTCCTTCACAGAAAACAAACAATTCAGAACTCACAAAATCTCACAGTCCGTTAATCCATCCAAGTGCTTCTGCAATCAGCAGCTCTTCTCCCTCGATTCCCTGGTCAAATCACAATCCTTCTTCTAACCAGTTCATGAATGGAAAGCAGGTTCCAAAGAAACTCAATTTTTCCTTGGCTGAAGACTATATTGGGAAAGAGAATCAATCAAATATGCATTCCACCAAGAATTTAAAACATTCCACTGTAAATAATGCTTCAAGAATAAAGGATTCAGAGGTGAAGTAGAAGAAAGATTTGTCTTCATGAAAGGTTTAATTTTGATAAACTGTCTACTTTACAAATTAATGAGTGCTTTCTTATTTCAGAGAGGTAACAGGGATAGAGTGGCATGTGAAGAAGCAAATGGTGCCAACAAATTATCAGAAGAAATCTTGAGATGCCTTCTGCATATTTTCACAAGTATTAGCTTGCCAAAAGACACAGTGGCAGTAGAGAGTGAGATGTGTCCATCAGTATCAGGTTCGAGTGACTCTTCTTATCAGGATGTATACTTTCTGGACCCTTATGATATTTGCAAACTATTTGGACAAAGGGACATTGGACCATACAAACTTCTGAGAGAAGTGGATTCCAGCTCAAGTGATGTAAATCTGATATCAAAATTTTCATTTCTAACTCGTAAACTAAAGTGAGTTTCGTGCACTAAAATCTATTTCCTAACTCTTCAGTTTTTCTAAGCAATTTTCTCATGGCTTATATGTTAAATGTTTTGTTTTAAATTTAGGTTACTACTCAGAAAGCTTTCATCAGTTGATATTTCAGAGCTTACTCATCAGCAAAAGCTTGCATTCTGGATAAATATATACAATTCATGCATGATGAATGTAAGTTTATTCTGCCTTATTCTGTTCTCTTTCGTTCTTCGGTTGTGTTGCTGGCCTTTTTGCTTTGCATGGTGTGCCCTTCACGGTTTCTTGTCTCTTTTGGCTGCATTGGTTTTGCTATTGTGGTTAGTAATTGGTGCTTTTGGATTGTTTCGGGTAAATGGACAATGATGGGGCAGGCTCCTACTCGCCTCCTAGATGTGCTTGGCTTGCTGGCTACCTTGGTGGTGGGATCGCTGATTTTGGCTAGATTTTGGTGGCTCTTCTTTTTGGATGGGAGATGTTGGTTGTTGCTCTCGAGGTTATTTGTGTACATGATTGTTGCCTCCTATGGATGGTCCTGGTCGGACATCTGTGTGTCGAGTGCAGAATGTCTCCTATTCTGAGTCCGTCTTGCCACTGCCCCCTTTTTGGTTCTTTTCCCTTAGAGGTCTTCATCTTTTTTATGGGGGTTATTTGCTTTGTATTTTGGGTTGTCCACTTGTGGTGTTCTCTGAAAATTTACTTTATGTGGAATGAGCTTCTTTTATATTAAAAAAAAGACTTTTATTTGAAAAATTACTATATTTCATCATTGTATTTATAAAATTCTTCTATGTTTGTCAGACATTTCTAGAGAATGGTCTACCAACCACTGCAGAGATGGTCTTTGCATTGATGCCAAAGGTTTTTGACCTGCTTGTTTCTCTTCTCCACCTTACTATTCTTAATATATTCATCCTTCTTTTTTTACTTACCTATTCTTAATATACTCAGGCAAAGGTGAATGTAGGTGGACATTTGTTCAGTGCAATGACTATTGAGCACTTCATGCTTAGATTGCCTTGCAACTCAAAACATGTGAGTGGACCTGCTCCAAGTTTCCTGAAGGACTTTATCTTTCTATTGTGGAGAAAATAATTACCATTTGTGGCTTCACTTTACAGATTTCACCCAAGGGTTTAAAATGCAGTGAGGTGATAAGGAGCAGCATGTTTGGGTTGGATTGGTCTGAGCCATTAGTAACATTTGCACTTTCATGTGGAAGTTGGTCCTCCTCCCCTGCGGTAAGTTTTCTGAATTTAATTTTACTTTTTCTATATTATTGTTACTTCATATATTCCCGAGCCATAAAGTGGATCAATTATTATGTGCGGATGCCGAATGCCATCCGGAGACCAACCATAATGTGTTACGTCACCCATGGGCTCGGTACCGCGGCTCATTATTGCTCGGTAATGCTTGGTACTGCAGCTCGGTGCCCCTAACGTGACGCATTCTGGTTGATCTCCGGATGGCGTTCTACGTCCGGTCTTTGCACAAAATAATTTCTCCGTAAAGTGACTGCCACTGATATGATTGATGTCACATGATATGCTTATTTATCATTTTTTCACCTTATATTTCTCCTTTCTTACTGTATTAGTTTAATGATGTGTTATGTAACCAGCTTTTTGAAAATGCTGCTTATACTTTAAGGAAAAAAAGCTAGCTTAAAGAGTTGAACTAATCATTATAAGGAGTTGTTCGATTGATTGGCAGTGTTTATAGCTTATTGCATTAAATTTTCCTGTTTATTTGAAGCAAAAGAAATGCAAAGTAAATTTTTTAAAAAAATTTTGAACATCCAATATCCTGAGCTGCATCCACTTAGGCACTTACGGAGAAATTATTATGTGCGGACACAGAACGTCATCTAGAGTCGGTACCACGGCTCGGTACTACTCGGTACTAGATGACGTGGCTGCACCCTGATTCACCTCTGGACGGTAAGCTGTGTCCAATATCCGCACAGAATAATCTCTCCGACTTACGAGTCCCAGCTGCTCCTATCGCTTGTTTCAAAAAAACTTATGACTCGCAATGCAATCAGTGACACTATGAAGTATGTTTTTTAAGTGTAGGTGAGAATCTACACTGCTTGTGAAGTAGAGAAGCAGCTAGAGGAAGCTAAGAGGGATTACTTGCAAGCCGCGGTTGGTTTATCAAAATCAAATAGATTGGCAATACCAAAGCTCTTGGATTGGTACATGTCAGATTTTGCAAAGGACATCGAATCACTTATGGACTGGATTTGCCTGCAGCTGCCAAATGAAATCAGGAGCGATGCAGTTAAATTAGTTGAGATGGGTAGGAGGAGCCTAATTCCACAGCCAGTACAAGTGCTTCCATATGATTTCAGATTCAGGTATCTTTTGACACCATGATGGTCTCTCTTTAATTCTATGATAATTCTTACAACAAAGGCGAGCCATATATTCCTGGATTTGTTTGATTTTTGTACAAAGTTTATGAATAATACAGAAAGAAAATATAAATAAAGTGATTTTGTAGTGATTTCAACTTGTTCTCTGCTGCTGCAACCTTTTTTTTTTTCTCATGGTTCTGTTTGTTGAGTTTCCTTAGTTGCATTTAGTCATTGGCAAAACAAATGCTGTGATTGAGGCTGAGGTTTCTTTTGGAACAGCTTTCTACCTGCTTCTTAAAGCGGATTTTTAGTACAAAAATTTTAATTTTTGTACTAGAAAATTGTTTTAAGATGCAAGAAGAAAGCCAGTCCCAAACGAAGCCTAAACTAACTCACTACTCAATTTATGTTTGTAAGATAGAGGATTCTGAGTGCCCATATGTGGCAACTGCTTCTATTTATAAAAACAGTGATAAATTTGTTATTAAGGTGACGTTTTTTTGTTGCTTCTTAAAGCAATTTTTAGGTACAAAATTAAAATTTGTGTACTAAAAAGTTGTTTTAATAAACTGTTTTAAATGATTAGTGCAAAAGGAGAATAAAGCCACCAATACCTGGACTTATTGGAGGCCATTGCTGTCCTATGCACCCAGTAGAATCTCATCTTATCCCCCAACAGCTCAAATAGTGAACTTCACTGTACTATTAGACTGTATCGTTCATTTTGTAAACAATACGACAAGTGGTCACAATCTAGCTATAGATAGGAACAAAGACAGCATCACGAGCGAGAGGAACTGCAACAAAAGAGCTCCTTCAACTACAACCTTCTATGAGCTGAAGGGTTGCTTTCATGCTATAAAGTTCTTTTTTTTTTTTTGAGAAATATATATAAAGTTCTTCAACTGCTTTCTTTTTCTCACTGGACTCTTAAATGAAACACAAATTGAGAGAAGAATAAGCCAAAAGGAACTGCAGAGCCCCTTTCATCATCCTTTGTATGGGAGAAGGCTGGATCCTAGTTAGGTGGCAGCTATAGTTTGGCATTTAGGCATCGTTTGGGACGGTTTTCTTACTGCTTCATAAAACAATTTTTTTAGTATAAAAATTAAAAATTTTATGCTAGAAAAGCTGCTTTAATAAGCAAAAAGAAAGTCATCCCAAAACGAAATCATAAACTCTCTGTTGAGTTAAAATATAATGCAAGTTAAGACAAAGCTGAGTTAGTTTTAACTTTCCATTGGTGCTTAAGCTTTTTATATCTGCTTAACTGGAGTTAAGGATTTAAAGTTTGGGAAAATCATTTACATATCACTTAAAATTTTATTTTTGTTTTTATCATATTAGCATTCTGCCAAAAATTACTGCATGTTATAATTAAATTGTTAAGATTTTTTTTTTTTTAATTAAGATTAGGGGATTTACTCATTTACATGATATATACCACTGAATTCTTATATATTTACATATCTAATACGTACATCTTTATATTTTCTTATTAACACTTTAATTTCTATATTATATAAAAAAATATCACTAATATTAATTTATTTAAAATAAAATATAATTTTTTATATAATTCAGATATTAAAATATTATATAAATATTTAGACGATTTATGTATAAATACAAAAAAATTTATTTTTTATTTTATTTTTTTGTGCTTGATCATATAAGTAATGTTTTTTTTTGTGAACGGTAGTATCGGCCAGCTGCCACGTCAACTTGTGACGTAAATGACGATGTCCATTAATCCCTCAGTGAGTCTACCAGCAACCAACCCACATGTGCACGACTCACAGTTATTTTCTCCCCCCACTTAAGGGGTCGTGCCGTATGAGAGGGGATTCGAACTTGAGATGGGGGTTCCCAACAAAGCACGCCCACCAAGCCACCTAAGCCTGGTGGGGTCATATAAGTAATGTAAATAAATAATAATTTTATAAATAATCAAATTTAATGATACCAAGCTGAACTTGATGGAGGTGGTCTCTATATTGACAGATTGATGGGCGCACACTGACAACGCTACAGCCTGGTGTTCTTCTCAATGTAAAAAAGGCGGATTGGCTTCTTATTTATTTCTGATCTCATAATGGCTGTGCTGTTCTTGAGCAGGGATTAAAAAACTAAAGAAGGAAATGAAATTAATGTCCTTCCTGTAGGTTTTTTTGTCTTGCAGCCCATCAGTTAATTTGATTCATTTAAATTCCTATCTGAGCAGGAAGAGCCATAAGATTCATTTATATGCATTTATGCTTGATTGCTTTAGAGACTTGTAGGTTGGATTAGAGCCACTGTTGATCTCCAAAACATTTTGAGGACGACCATGGAATGAATGGGTTTTTATATTGACATTTAGGCTTCACAGTGGACAGTTTTTTTATTACTTTTTTTAAGTAATTTTTTTTAGTAAAAAATTTTAAATTTTTATACTAAATAGCTACTTTCCGTCCTAAACGAAATCTTAGACATGTAAAAGTAGTCACCAAGTAATAGAAGTAAGGTAGACAACAACTTATGTGCTGCAAACGATCTCTAACCTAGCCATATTAACCAGCCTAATAGTTAAATCACAACACAATAACAACAACATCAAGCTTTAGATTTCGTTTGAGACGGCTTTTCTTATTGCTTCTTAAAGTAACTTTCTATCATAAAAATTTTAATTTTTGCACTAAAAAGCTGCTCTAAGAAATATTAAGAAAGTCGTCCCAAACGAAAACCTTAGTCTCACTACGTGGGGTCAACTACATGAATCCTTTTTTTTATTGTGTCATGTTAAAAGTCAAATTCTCGTTTAAGTCTAATAAAGAAAGATCATTTCTAATATTTTCTAATCAAGTCTTTTAAGTCTATCTCTACCTTTCTTAATATAAGTCAAATCTAATACCTATATTTGCCTAACCGGGTCCTCGGAAGGCTGTCGCTTTATATGACCAAATCATCTAAGACAACTCTCTCTAATCTTATCTTTCACAAGAGCTACTCCAACCTTTTTCACATATATGCTCATTTCGTATCATGTCTCTAAGGGTAATTCTACTCATTCACCCGAGTATCATTTCATATCTTGTCTATAATAGTTAGATCACAAAATTAAAAAAAAAAATACATAGTTGTTAATTGGGCTCATTGGTCCCAAATCAATCTAACCATTGGGCAGCTGAGTGGGGCCACCTTCAAGAAGATTCATCAAGATGGATGTGTGTGGTCCATTCCTTGGAGACCAGGATTTTCATATGCAGACATAATGATTCAGTATTGTTGTGTTCAAAGGTAAAAAGGAGTCTGAGGCAAAGATATTCCAGGGCAGTGCTGGTTTGGCTATTATTTGCAATAGGGGTGGGGTTCATTAATTCAAGCAGGAGGAAGAAGAGAGGAGAGCGATTTATCAGAGGTGGAGTAGTTGAATTGCTGCTCCTCTCTCCTTACAGTAATTAATGCTATAATTTTCATTTTTTTTTGTGACGAGGAAGCGTTGTCCTTAGGACAGTGAAAATCCCGGCCGACCTAGCATGCAACCCATATCAATTTACACGGGCCAACACTTAAGGCTTTCACTGCTTGCCAAGGGATTCGAACCAAGGACCTGAGCTTTGCCCAGCCGACTATTCACCACCCGGACAAGCAGCGGTGGGTATAATTTTCAAATTTAGTTAGCTTTAATTCATCAGTGCATATAATTCTTGATATAATGATTATTACCATATTTATGGACCAACATTGTAAGGGAGTATGGGATTAAGGTTTCATTTGAGATTGCTATTTTACTGTTTCTTAAATCAATTTTTAGTATAAAGATTTTATTTGTTGCACTAGAAAGTTGCATTAAGAAGTAGTAAGAAAGTCATCCCAAACAAAAAAAGTTTACTTCATGTTTCTTAAAACAGCTTTTTAGTACAAAATTTTCCTCAATTGGATTTATAAATTTAGAAAAAAAAAAGCAAAAAAATTAATTTACTAAAAATTAAACTATCAAAATAGTCAAATTGCTTTCAACACCTTTCAATAGGAATAGAAGAGCACTACAAAGTGCATTTAAGTAGCTTTCCATTAATTTTTTTCAAAGGATATGCACAATTATTTTTTGGTACATTTGAGCTACTAAGTCATACTCACACGCGCTTCACATACGTAAGTTTTGAACCCAAGACATCTTGATTGATAGTCAAATACCCAACCAACAAACCAAGATGAACAGCGTGGATTCATATAGGGTCATTTAGTTAGATGGATTTTAAGTGGCTTGCATTTCGAATGCAAGAGTTCTAAGATTTTAGGTGTTTAATTGACAGCAAATTAAATTAAAAATATAGGTTTTTTTTTTTTTTTTTTGAAAAAAAAGAGAATACATTATTTAACTCACCGTTTATGTATTTGAAACTTGCTCAAATTGAATGAATATAAAATAATATTGCGCTATACAAGGTAACATCACCCCTTCTCAAGCCCTAGCACCGCCTTAGCTCGTGCCGACTCCCTTGCCTGTATGTGAAGCGCTTGCCTCCATAGAGTCACACATGAAGCCCTACAAGACTGACCTAAGAAGCCACTATCAAGAGAAGACACGCATCATCACGATCGGGAAGCCCTACACCATTATGCCTACCACAGTTCGCACCGTCAAAGCTCGTGCAGAACCACCGTCTCATCCACCTCTATCCTCTCTGTAACCCTAAATATTTTAATTATTTTGAACTAAATTTTTTTATTTTTATTAATTCCAACTAAACATAAAAAATAATATCTTGAATATCATATCCCTAAATTCTAAATACTTCTAATCAAACCGCAAGAAAAAAAAAAGTTTTTAAAATACAATTTTACCTTTTCTTTAGTCCCTTTTATAATATATTTCACAGCCTTTCTCAATGAGAATTTGGATTTTTTTTTTTTTGCTAAACCGGCCTATATTAACACAGATGGATTGTTTTATTTGTTGTTCCTTATATAAGATGCCATTAGGTTTGCCTTTGAAAATACAATTGTCTGAAACAACTTGTTTTATGTCCATTAATTGAATGTCTGCATCAGGCTATTTGAATAACTTTACACAATTAAGGTTATGCCATTTGTTTCCACAATATTATAATGTGGGACATAAATAAGAATATTATAAGTAATATGTGTTTAAATTATAAAAAAATAACTAAAAAATAATTATATTAAAGATATTATTTATAATGCTATTATTGAAAGCAAGAAGGTTAAATATAGATTAAATAATTAATAATTTATGCATATAAATACAAAATAAAAGATGCATTAAAATAATTAACATTAATATTGAAATTTTTATTAAAAATTTATGCGAAATTAATTTAATTGTGGGCACCGAAAATTCACGCCCCGGCCTCCCTTGCTTTCGAGAGAGCTTTAACGGATTATGTTCCAGAGTAAATTTTCAGACGTCATATTGGGTTCGTAGATAAGGCACTAACTAGAGATTTTATTCTCATTTTGCAAGGACTTTATGATATGAGTTTTGGTTTCATATAGGCACAAACCCCTATGATTAATTACCCCTCCCGATCACGAGAGAAAAACTTTTGATTAAGGCTAGTCGTCAATGAATACATTGTATCCATAGATATGGGATATTAGGTGTATAGTAGTAGCATGAGTTTAGTATTTGAAAATTTTATATTTAAAATTAGGAATTTTAACAACTTGTACGTTAAAACAGATGGTAGGGGAATGAATGATGGACCCGATCAAGAACTCATGGTTCCGTCGACTCAAGTCATCATAGTCCCTAGTCTACATAGTCAGAGGAGAAAGAGGACCCAACCTAACAGATAATGCATTTGAGATATTATGCAATAATTACTAAAAGTATATAACTGATTGTGTCATTTATTTATATTAGTGAATTGGTGTTATATTGTGGTTTCTTAATTGCTAGAGGTTTTGTATATTATAATAGCTAATATTTTGTTTGGGATAACTTTCATAGTTTTCTAAAGCAGTTTTTTAGTAAAAAAATTCTAGTTTAAGAAATTTTTGTACTAAAAAATTGCTTTAAAAAATAGCAAGAAAGTTGTCACAAGCTTCGTTTGCGATAGCTTCATTAATGCTTTATTTTTTATACTTCAATCATAATTTTTTTTATTTGTCTATTATTTTTTATTATTATTAATTAATTTTTGTGATGGTAAGTTGTTTCATATAATAATTTTCAAAAAAGCTGCTTACCCCATAACAGCTTTACCACACCTTTATAAAAAAAGGACGGTTTGTAAGAACTTTTTTAATTATTTTTTTTTTGTGATAAGTAAAATAATTAGTAAAAAATAATGCCTTTGGAAAACATCTTTTTCATCCTTTTTTTTCCTTTAAAAGTTATTTTTTAAAAAATTAGTTCTGAAACTATGGGTGAGAAAACAACTTTAAAAAGCAAAAATAGAAAAATATAAACTGTCCCCAACAAAGCCTAAATGGATTTTTATTTATATCAACGATTAGTAAATTAGTAGTATGAAATTGCAAATGATTTTGTTTCTGAATAAATAATTTCGGCATTATATTTTAATTTAGAAGACTTTTCTTATCATATACTGTTACCTCATAGAACTTTCATATTGAACGTGATGAGCATCTACAGGCATAGGTAGAGTATGTGTGGGGTGACAGTGATGCAGGATATTAATATTTTAGTCCAAGATTTAGGCTTCATTTGGGCAGGGCTTTTTTATTGCTTCTTAATATTAAAAATTTTAATATTAAGAAGTAATAAAAAGCCGCCCAAATGAAATCTTATTTTGATAATCTGATAAGATTATCAAAATCTATCATGTTTATTGTTTAAGTTTATGACGAACTTTGATTTAGGATATGTTTGAAATAGTTCAGTATTTTATAAAGTTGATTGTGAAATTATTGTGTGAAAAATAAATTAGTTGATTTGATTTGAAAAAAAATAATTATTCATTATAGAAATTTTGAAGAATAGTAAAAAAGCGGTAGCTAAGTTGGTTATGAAATTATTGTGAAAAAAATGAAATAGCTATGTGATTGCAAGTTTCTTCGACGAGTTTTGTTGGTTATGGGCGCTATTTTCGCCGTATGGACGGTCCGTGCGAGGTTACAAGGATGCTGGAAGTCTTGGTCGTTATACTGAGCCATATGTGGTTGTATTTCCCTTTCTCTGCTATCTGGTCATTTTCTGATGTAACTGTCTTTTCTTTTATTAATATATGTTTTTTTGGTTGAAAAAAAAAAAAAAGAAAAGCTATGTGATTGCAAGTACTTTTTCATTAGCGAAATTTAGAAAAAATAAATAAAAAGTAGCTAAAAAAGCAATTGTTAAATAAATTTTTTTAGCAACCTAAAAAGTAAAGCAATGATAAATTTGTCCCAAACAGGCCTTTAAATCCTTAAGGTCTATTTAGGGCGGCTTCTAATTGTTTTAATTTTTATTTGACTAATATTTTATTATTGTTTTTCAAAAATAAATTTCTATGAGAAAAACACCTTTTTTACTTCTAAATATGTTACCATGTAGTTATCATTCCCTAGAATTACATCTAGAAAAATTATCTATTTATCATTTTAAGAATATTTTAGAGCTTCTATAAATCATCATTGTAAATATTAACTAGAGAAATAAATTAAAATAATTAACATCAAAATATTTTTATTATTCATTAGCCAAAATGATATTTATACCAATTAGGAAATCATTACAATCACTAATTTATCACAATCTCCTGACTACAAAAGGATAAAAAATACATAATAAAATGTAAAGAATAACATGAACATTTTTATTGTTATCACTGGTCATGATTCTAACCCCTTTCTTGACCTGAAATCATTAAAATTCATATAATGAGCTAAAAAGTCCAACATGTAACTAAAATTCTATCACCATTTCTGTGCAAGGCAATATAATCAATATGTGTGTTTCTGTTGTAATCAGTATCAATCTATAGTTAATATGAGCAATCTAAAATCTCAAAATCTAATAATAAAATTAATATGATCAGTAAAGTCAAAATAGATCTATCAAGCTATAAAAAAAATCAATAAAGAATAACTCAATGAGTAATGTCAGCATGCCATGTTATGTTATATTAATATGAACGCAAGCACGATTTCATTTCTATCTATCAATCAGTTCAATATATTATTATGTAAATGCAATCATAAATATAACATCTTTAATTTGATATTTTCATCCTTCCAACCCAATTATTGCCTAGTTTTATATCAATTTTAATCAATGCCAAATTGTCAATTAATTTGTATTGCTCAATCTCAATTATCACCTAGTTAGATATTAGTCTTAATTAGGCCCAATTGTGAACCAATTAGTATCGGTCTTTATCTTCCATGTTAGCAAACAAACTTTCCATCTTGCCTCTCTTAGATGTAATTGCAACATTTTTTTCATAGTAATTCATAACATGCAGAAAAATCTATCAAATTTATCTATTATACATTTACTTCGAAAATCATACCTTCCAATTTAATCGATAAAATTTTAATATATTATAATCAATTAACTTATATTGACGAAATCTATCACATACCAAAAGTTAGACCTGTCAATATTGGACCCGACCCGAAAACCCGACCCGAACCGGAATTTTCGGATTTGGGTTGACCCGAACCCGAAACGGGTCGGGTTCGGGTCCGGAAAACTGACCCGTTTGCAAAAACGGGTCGGGTTCGGGTTGACCCGACGGGTTGCCGGGTCAACCCGAAAACCCGTTTATTTAAAAAAAAAATAAAAAAAAAAAAACAAACCCGAAAGCCCCTCTAGCTGCCCGCCAGCCCCGCTCTCTGCCCGCCAGGCGACGCCAGCCCCGCGCTGCCCGCTGAGGCCAGGCAACGCCTGCTGCCTGCTGTAGCCAGGCGACGCCAGCCCCCGCCCAACTGGCAAGTGGCAAGCCAATTCCTTCCGCGCAGCCGCGCAGGCGTCGTTTCCGTCCGACTGTCCGAGGCGGCGAGGCCAGGTGTCCCGACTCCGAGGCAGGCCATTTCCACGCCGTTTGACTCCCGAGGCAGGCCTGCCAGGCCAGTTCGGCGTTCGCAGATCCACGTTCCGTCCCGAGGCGGAGAGGCGAGGCGTCGTTTCCGTGTACCGTCCCGAGGCGCAAGGACAGCTGGACAGGCGGCTACGCGGGTCGGGTCGGGTTGACCCGAACCCGAAGCGGGTCGGGTTCGGGTCCAAAAAATTGACCCGTTTGTAAAAGCGGGTCGGGTCAACCCGAACCCGAATATTTCCGGGTCAGTTTCGGGTTCGGGTCAACCCGACCCGTAACCCGAAATTGACAGGTCTACCAAAAGTTATGCAGTGAAAGTTTTATCAATATAAAATTATCCTCATTTTTAATTTGGTCTAAAAAATATAAAAATACAAAATTATTGAAATAAGTAATGGTTCCTTACAGTGAAACGAGCAAATTTTATAATAGGGTCAACAAATAAGAATTGCTCTACTAGGGTTGCAAGTGAACCAAATGTTCGACGAGCTACTCGTTGATTGGTTCGATTAAAGACTGTTTATGACCGTTTAACTAACTAAACAAACAAACTTGAACAACATTCTTAATACTTGATCCTTAAATAAATAAGCATGAACACTGATGCGTTCAGTTCATTTATGTTCACGAGCAACATCATTTGAAGCTCGTAAGCATGCTCGATATTAAGCTCGATTTGTGTTCTATTCAGAACTCGTGAATAAACTCGATTAACATTTAATTATAAAATTAAAATATACATGATATAAATATTTTAATTTATTATAATATAATGATAAAATTATTTTTAATTAATAAATTTTAAAGTAATTAAATATTATGATATATGTTGTAGTTTTAATTTTCTTACAATTGTTAATTTATTATATTATATATCGTTAGATCTTGCTCATTTGATAGCTCAATAATACTCGTTAGATTTGTTCATGAATGTGCTTATTTGATAGTTCAAAAAAAATCGCTAAATATGTTCACGAACAGAGCTCGTTAAGGCTTATTTATTTAAAACTCGATAAGCACTAAACGAACCGAACATGAATCAAACATGAACACCATTAATTTAATCTAACTAAACATGAACACAAACAACAAAGCTCAAATCAAACACAAACCAAACTTGAACAAGCTAATAATAAATGAACTCAAACATGAACATTAACATACTCGACTCGGTTCGGTTCGTTTGCAGCCCTATGCTCTACAACTTATAAATCTAACCTTTTCTTTTTGCTCCCCTCACACTTTCTCTCAAATTTTCCTAGCTAATCTCTGTTAGCCGAAATGCATAGAGAAATTGATTTAATTTTGAAGGACTCTGATATTGACTTAGGTTATTTTGATTAAAATAATAATTTAATATTATATAATTAATTTTAATCAAACTTTTAGTATATAACTCATGTAAATTTGTTTTGCGCTTCACAAATTATATAAAAATATCTATAAAATAACTCATTTTATTTAAAAAATTAATGAAATCAGTTTGCAAAACGGACATCTGACGATCCAAAACTGTATTATAAAGTACAATAATATCAACACATCTCAATTTCTTAAAGATTTACACAAGTGCCTAAAAAATTACTAAAAAAATATTATAATTAAAACACAATAATATCTATCTTATGAAAAAAAAAATTTAAATTTGACTTATAATAATGACTCCTAAAAAAAAAGTTATTTACTTTAATTAAAATATGAATTAGTAGAGTAGCATCCATAAGAAAATTGATATTCAATTAAAAAATATTAATGTATCCACGACAGCTTTTCAAAACAGCTTTATAATTATTTTTATATAAAAAATTATAGCTGCTCCAAATAAATATTTAATATTCGTGAAATATCTACAAATGGATGATATAAAAAGAAATAAAAAAATCTCATGTAATTACTTTCACATGATCAAAACTTATAACAAACAAATTGGCGAGTTAGCAACACGATAAATCCTAATAACGACGGCAATTAAGTATTGTGCGAGTTCAAGCAGGCTCATTTGTTATGAGAGAAAAATGATTATGATTCAATCCATTTTTTTTTAAAAAAAAATGTGTTAGCAGAAGATAAATAATAAATAGTCAATTAATATAAGAAAATGGATAAAATTTTTAAATATTTTAATAACTTTTTACTTAAAAATTAAAATCTTAACAGGTAATAATTTTAAATGCAATTTATATTAAGGTATTTTAAAACGAGCTGGATCACGAGCTAATGAATCAAGGCATGGTTGGCTCATTGTCATTTATCGAGTCAAATTTGAGTCGGCTTGGCTCACTCCCATTCATAAATTGGACACATTAAAAATAAGATTAATATCAAGATTTTTTTCAATTTTCTAATTTATAAACATTAGTTTGAATGCACTAGAAAATGGCCATTCTTTGATTGTGTTTAATTAATTTCTAAAGGATTCTTAAGGGACTTAAGGGAAGCTTTTTATTTATGTGGATGCATGAAAATTTTCTTTTTGAAAAAACTTAGCATAAATGCATTAAAACTTGTCATCATAAACTATATATGCACCATTATAATTTTTTATATTTAAAAAATTTAAGGTATTTAGTATGAAAAGAATTCTCTATAATATTGATATCATTTAGCTATTTTATAAGGTTCTTTTAAGAATTTAAGAAAAATCCACTAATAAAAATAAAAATAATTTTAGTCTAAAAATTTATCATAGAAATAATATCAACTTATAACTCTTAATGAATTTTTATTTTTAGATTATTCAATTAAGTCAACAACTATAATTGACATGTATGCATCAATTTTAACATTCTGATAGATTTAGGCTTTGTTTGGGCATAGCATTTTTAATGTTAAATGTTTAAAAAAGTAGTACAAAAAAAGTTGTCCCAAATAAAACTTAATTTTCAAAACAGTAAGAATACATATTTTTGTAATGATCACATGAAAATAATTTTGCTCTCAAATGCTAAATTTGAGTTTGCAAAATTCTAATTTTTTGAGTTAGTTATAATTCAAGTTCATCATGATCTATTGTAGATATAGATTAAATTTATGATCAGGTAGAATTATTTTGTGACTATAATTTTTTTTTTTCAATTTAGGTTTTGTTTGGTGCAACTTTCTTAATACTTTATAATGCAATTTTCTAGTACAAAAAAAATTTAATTTAAATGCAAATAATAGCAATTTGCCTAATGATTGAGTATATATCCCACTATTTTTAATTTGGCTCACTCAAACTCGTTGGAAATCAGATAAATTATATTTTGAATTCAACCTATTCAAATTATTAACCAAAAATTAAAAAAATTTTAAGATCATACATGTGGGATAATTAGAATGAGCGATATGCCTCAAAGTAAATAAATAAAATAAAAATACATTGATAAAAAAAGCAAAAAAAATCAATATAATAAAGGAAAGCTCAGTGCCCCTAAACTTTGACGAAATATTAATGTCCAGTCACCGACGTCCGGACATCCAATTCAGACGCGCTACGTCACCCAAATACACTGGATCCGGTGTATTTTGGTGACGTGGTGTGTCTGGATTGGCGCCCGGACGAATCCGGACGGACGTAATAATTTGCCCTAAAACTATAGTCAATTAATCCCAAAAAAGACCAAAGTGGGCCTAAGTAGCTTTCAAGCCTGTTCTATAACAAATAGAACAAATAGAAAAAGCCCGCTCCTTTCATTAATTAGTAAAAGGAAATAATTAGAACCTGACAAATCGTCTATTTTTTTTTTTAAAGTAGCATTACAATTATAAATAAAGTTAAAATAGAAAAAAAAAATGGTGCAATTAGTCATCTTTATAAAAGAAAAAAAATTATTTGAATGGTATTTTGCCTCAGGTTAACCCGTTTAATAAACAGATCAGATTATGATCTGTAAGTACGACCCGTTTAATTGGTGGGTCTATTATGAGTTGACAAATGAACCCTAATAATGACCTGTATAATTATATTTTTCTTAATTTTTTTGCTTGTTGTTATGCTCTTTTTTATTTTTTATCAATTACATAAACTCTATGAGTTAATAAGTTATAATTTAAAACTTGATAATCAAATTGGATTTGGGTCATTTAGTTTACTAACAGGTCAGATTCAGATCAACTTTTTTTACCAAAAAATGGATCGCGCATGTGCCTACTGGATTAAAAATTGAGCTATCTTATAATAGACCTAAAAATTTAACCCGCTAACCCTGTTATTGACATGGTTAAACATATTCCACCTAATTTGAGTACATATTTTATATTTTTGTGTTCTCATATTTGGTGGAGTTTTAAGCAAATATACAAATAACAGATGTATACTCTTACCAGTTACCACCTACACTTAGAATTAGATACATAGTGTGCAACTAATAATTTCTTCCATTGATTAATTTGAGTTTATCGAGCACTACCCAATCACAATAGTTCATTTCATTGCCACGGTTGTGAGTGTTTATAGATGTTGGGTTGGAGAGGTGTTGGAGGATGTGAGGGGAGCGGTAGGGGAGTTATAGGAGTGTTTTTTGTTTTGGGGTTTCAGATTTAAGGTGTATAATGTTGAGTTTTAAAAATTTATTTAGTTAATTTTTGTTTTGTTGGGTGATAGTATGTTTTAGATTAGTTATGTAAATTTTTATGGGTTGATGTAATTTGTGGGATAAGGAGTTTCTTTGGGTGGTTATATTGGGGGCATTGTGATGGGTTGTGGGTGGGACTTAATTTACAGTAAGTAGAATGCACTTTTATGTTTTGCTATATGAGACTTTCTTTATAGTTGCTTTATATAATATTTATAATTTGTAATTTTTTTGTTTAATTAGCGTTTTTTAGATAATGCATAAAAATTAAAGAATATTTGTCTCTCTTTAAGAGTACTACCTCAAATCATTTAAATAGCTATTATAATTCAATTTTTTTTACAAGTGCAAACATTTACAATATGCAATAGAGTCTGTTTAACTATCCATTATTTCTAAAACTATCTTTCATTAATTTGTACTTTACACTATATTATATATAATATTAAGATATATATATATATAATAAATAATATTTTATTATATATATATATATATATATATATGTACATTCTCTTTCTTTTTAAAAAAAAAAAAAATAATTATTATTTTCATTTATTTATGTACATAATGAAATTTTTTAGAGAGCATGAAGACAATTAAAGTAGTAGTAAGATCATTATACTATATATTTTGGCTTATCAAACCACTATAATGTATAGCCATTTGACTCAATGATCCATGGAGGTAGAGGGTAGTAAATTGAGCAATCATATGTTAGAGAAGTCATTTAAGAAAAAGATAATAATACACCTTTTTTTAAAAAAAATATTTTAAATATTTTTATATTATATACTTCATCTAGTCTCTGCTGTCCAATCCATCATCTACCAGCCTCTCATTCAAACATAAACATAGTCAATAATACATTTTTCATTCTCTAGACACTACATATTGTCAAATATCTTTTTTATCCTTAGCAAACAATCTTCTATAGTTTTGGTCCTACAACTCCTTTGAATAGTGGGGGCTTCAACTTATGAAATGACTGCAAGTATCTATCCACCTCTTCTTCCTTGCTTCTAGATGGCTTGCTCCATGTTTCTCCCATTACTTGTGCCAGAACACTGGCTAGCTACTTAATAGTGTTTGATGATACTGGAGTTGCACTATGCTAATTTGGTACATCTTGGACTGGCAGATCCATAACATTTGTTCACTTACACAATTATATCTGAATAATTTACACATACAATCAATTATGTATATAAAATGATGCACCTTAATCTACTCAATCTATTTGACTAACTATCAATTCCTATAATATAAAAATAGCAGATAGTGGGTGTTAAATAGATTGAGTTTTTTTTTTTTTTTTTAAGAATGTTTAAATAGATTGAGTTAACCAGCTTGATGAATGAATGGAAGTTAGTGGGAGTTGATCAAAGGATGGGTGTATGCCTTTAGGGATTGTATTGAAGATAACCCATATAGTTGAATCTCATGCATACCATAAAGATTTAGATGGAGTCAATTTCGAGAGTGATAAGTAACTTTTCATAGCATAAATACACTACAATTTGTTATGAGATGAGAGAAGCATTCTATTTGCTAAAGCAATGGTTACAATTGTTTTTCATTCCTTGTTAGAGAATGAGATGATAATGAGTACAGTTTACTTAAGAATGAATCCTAAAAGGAAAAGAGGCAAACTAGTCTTTCTTGAAGTTTGAAAAGATTCATTGGTGATGTAGTAGACTTAGAGAAAGAATATGAGATTGAGAAATTTTATATATGGCCCCTTGAGGTTTTAGGTGGAGGAGAACAAGGGTTGTTTCTCTAGTATAGCCACCTTAAATAGATGCTACACAACAAGATTAGCTTCAAATGAATAATGATTGCCGACTATATAACATTTATTTGAAAAAAAAAAATTATCAAGAACCCACAAAAATGTTTGTAGGTAGTATCCATATGTGCACCATGATGCACAATGGTTAATGATTTGTAATAGGCATCGAAAGATTGTCTTGTTATTATAGAGTTCGGCGTGTAACATATATAATCGCATTTAGGGCATCTATACATGTAGTGGTTCACATCAAATTAAATAAGTTGAGTCAATTTTTGTACCATTGACTCAAGCTTAATTTTAATTAATTAATCATATTTAAACTCAAATTAATCTAATTAAGCCTGTTCATAAGTGCACTCATTCCAATGAAAAAGAGGAGTATGAATTCATGGAGTTGTAACAAAGATCAATAAAAAAAAAAATGCAAAATTTGCATTGAAATTAAAGAAATTGGGAGAGGGGTGAATTATGCAATTTAGAAAATACATTTATATTAATGTTTCTCAAATGAATCAACTCAAGAGTCATTAACTCATAGTTAGAAGAGATTATTCTGTACGGTGTCTGAACGCGTCCAGAGATCAATTCGGACGCTTTATGTCATCAAATGCATTGTGTATTGTGTGATGAGTGCATTGGATGATGTGGTGCATTTTGATTGGCCTCCAGACTCATCATGACACCACATGTAATAATTTTTCCATAGTATTAGCCGATCAAATTTTACTCTTTAGGAATTTATAGATTTAAATTGTAACCGCCGATCGATCAGTTCAATTACATCATGTCCAAAGGTCAATCTGGACGCTTCATGTCATCCAATATATTGTGCATTGTGTGACGAATGCATTGAATGATGTGGCACATTTTGATTGGCTTCCATACTCATCAGGACACCACATGTAATAATTTTTTCATAGTATAGCGGGTCAAATTTTACTCTTCAGGAATTTATAGATTTAATCTGTAGTCGCCGATCGATCGGTTCAATTACATCACATCCAGAGGTCAATCCAAATGCTTCATGCCATCCAATGCATTATACATTGTGAGACGAGTGTATTGAATGATGTGACACATTCTGATTGGCCTTCAAACTTATCAGGACACCACATGTAATAATTTTTTCATAGTATTAGCTGATCAAATTTTGCTCTTCAAAAATTCATAAATTTAAACCGTAGCCGCCGATTGATCGGTTCAATTACATCACCAATTGAAAACCGGTTTGAGCATTCCGTAAGATTTTTTTTTAGTAAGCTAATACTTAAAAATCTTATAAAATACTCTTAAAAAGTTCTTGCAAAAACTGTACTTAAATTGTTAAAAAAAAAAAAAAAGGCTATTTAAAGTCCAGCCAGAAAAGCCCGGAAATATAAAAAGCGCACCCGAGATGCGAAGTTCTGATGCCCACGCTAGCTAATGATGTCCCGCGTGGCACGTGCACATCGGGGCCACGGCGTCCTCTGTAACGATTAGCCCAACGTGGCATTCGTGCCCAGCTGGACTTAGGTTCACTACTCCGCGGTGAGACTAATACAATCTACTGAACGGCCCTTCCGCCGTTTTCAGACCCAATAGCCATAAAAGCTCACAGGTCGCAAACCTTCGGGAAATAAATAGAAGAAGAAACAGAGAAGAAGACGAGCTCTTGAACTCTTTCTTCTTCTCGCTTCATTTGTGTCTTTGATCTCTGTTTGTTTTTTCTCGAGCATTTAATCTTCCCACTGTTGGAAAGGAATGATATAGCTCTTCTCTCAAGGTCTCCATGCCGACTGTTAATGATTTCTCTTTGTTTGTCTTCATTTGGGGTTTATAGCTCTTATTTAATCTGCTATTGGGATTTGGAATGGATAGTTAACTCTCTCTCTTTCTTCCAGGGAGTTAGCGGCGAGGTTGCTTTTCAATTGCTAAATTGGCAAGTAAAGTGAGGAGGTGAGAAAATGAATAACAGAGTACGGATTGCGAAGAATGGCATTAGAGAAATTCCGAAGCACGATAAAGAAAGAATCTTAGGCAGAAATCCGAGATTGGTATTGCCTTTTTCTTGGTTTTGAATCTATTGATTACTCCTCGAATAGTATTGGAGCTGTTGTTGTGTGATTATTGTAATGGATCTGTTCTTCGACATTCTTCGTTCTTCTTGGTTTTCCTTCTTTTTTTTTTTCCTTTTTTTTGGGATTTGTGAATTGCGAAGGGCTGCGTTAGCACCTCTAGTTAAACTTTTTAGTTGGGCTCTTGTTTAGTCCATTTAAGTTTTTTTTGTTCACTATCAGATGATCTTCTTCCTGAGTTCTTGTTTGAAATAAGTTGAGGATTTTCATTCCACATCGCAATAGGTTCTTCAATTTCGCTTGCCATCTCTTCTCTGGAGAATTCTCGCGTCTCGGATGAGAAAGCAAGCGGATGCCTTAAGAATTTTTTAAATTTATTTGGTTAGCAAGCAATCTCATTTGTTTTGTCGAACTTCTTGTCCTGTTTTTTATGAATTTATAACATTTATTTTTTTAAAATTCTTTCGAAATATTCCAATTTGAATTGTTAATTCTTTTTGGTTAAATATTTTTTAATCGGTTTTTGCTGAATTCCTAATTTTCTTAGTTTGCCAGAGATATTTCTGGCAAGAGCTTCACTGAGATTAACCATTGTTTGCCAGGCTTTGGATGCCATGGGATAATGCTGATTTTGTAATGTTCAACATAGTTAATTTTATTGTGATTTCACTTTCACTTTCATTTACATGTGAAAAAATCAAATTATCGAGCTCATCTAATTTTGAAATTCATAGTAATTACATCAGGTGAAACAAGAAAAAAAAATGTAAAACATATAGGTGATTTACATGCCAATCCATGGCCAATAATTCAAATTTCTCCTGCGAACTTGTCTTACTGAAACAGATGGAGGAGAAGAAGATGGTAGTGGAGGATAGCAGTAAGGTAACAAATTCAAGGAATGGCCCAAAGAGATGCACGTCGAGAATAGAAAAGAAGATTGCTTTGGAACAAGATGTAATACTTTCATGAATGAATTTAGTTCTTTCTCTTCCTATTTTATAGTTCTCCTTGTTTCTTATCTTCTTCATGAATCTGATTAAATTGCAGGTTGATAAGCTGAGGAAGAAGCTCAAGCATGAAGAAAATGTGCACAGAGCTTTGAGAAGGGCTTTTACTCGGCCCTTGGGCGCTCTTCCTCGCCTGCCTTCTTATCTCCCTTCATATGTAAAATATATTCCACCCATTTTAGCTCTTTTCTTTTCCCCATTCTCTTGGAGAGATGGCTCTGAATTTTCACTCTTTCACTTTATCCCAAGACTCTAGAACTTGTTGCTGAAGTAGCAGTGCTGGAGGAAGAGGTGGTTAGGCTTGAAGGGCAAGTCATGAATTTTCGGCAAGGTCTCTATCAGGAGGCCTTCTATATTTCTTCATCAAAATCAACCATACAAAATGGATTCGATTTGAGATTTGATCGATTTCCTTCACAGAAAACAAACAATTCAGAACTCACAAAATCTCACAGTCCGTTAATCCATCCAAGTGCTTCTGCAATCAGCAGCTCTTCTCCCTCGATTCCCTGGTCAAATCACAATCCTTCTTCTAACCAGTTCATGAATGGAAAGCAGGTTCCAAAGAAACTCAATTTTTCCTTGGCTGAAGACTATATTGGGAAAGAGAATCAATCAAATATGCATTCCACCAAGAATTTAAAACATTCCACTGTAAATAATGCTTCAAGAATAAAGGATTCAGAGGTGAAGTAGAAGAAAGATTTGTCTTCATGAAAGATTTAATTTTGATAAACTGTCTACTTTACAAATTAATGAGTGCTTTCTTATTTCAGAGAGGTAACAGGGATAGAGTGGCATGTGAAGAAGCAAATGGTGCCAACAAATTATCAGAAGAAATCTTGAGATGCCTTCTGCATATTTTTCACAAGTATTAGCTTGCCAAAAGACACAGTGGCAGTAGAGAGTGAGATGTGTCCATCAGTATCAGGTTCGAGTGACTCTTCTTATCAGGATGTATACTTTCTGGACCCTTATGATATTTGCAAACTATTTGGACAAAGGGACATTGGACCATACAAACTTCTGAGAGAAGTGGATTCCAGCTCAAGTGATGTAAATCTGATATCAAAATTTTCATTTCTAACTCGTAAACTAAAGTGAGTTTCGTGCACTAAAATCTATTTCCTAACTCTTCAGTTTTTCTAAGCAATTTTCTCATGGCTTATATGTTAAATGTTTTGTTTAAATTTAGGTTACTACTCAGAAAGCTTTCATCAGTTGATATTTCAGAGCTTACTCATCAGCAAAAGCTTGCATTCTGGATAAATATATACAATTCATGCATGATGAATGTAAGTTTATTCTGCCTTATTCTGTTCTCTTTCGTTCTTCGGTTGTGTTGCTGGCCTTTTGCTTTGCATGGTGTGCCCTTCACGGTTTCTTTGTCTCTTTTGGCTGCATTGGTTTTGCTATTGTGGTTAGTAATTGGTGCTTTTGGATTTGTTTCGGGTAAATGGACAATGATGGGGCAGGCTCCTACTCGCCTCCTAGATGTGCTTGGCTTGCTGGCTACCTTGGTGGTGGGATCGCTGATTTTGGCTAGATTTTGGTGGCTCTTCTTTTGGATGGGAGATGTTGGGTTGTTGCTCTCATGGTTATTTGTGTACATGATTGTTGCCTCCTATGGATGGTCCTGGTCGGACATCTGTGTGTCGAGTGCAGAATGTCTCCTATTCTGAGTCCGTCTTGCCACTGCCCCTTTTTGGTTCTTTTCCCTTAGAGGTCTTCATCTTTTTTATGGGGGTTATTTGCTTTGTATTTTGGGTTGTCCACTTGTGGTGTTCTCTGAAATTTACTTTATGTGGAATGAGCTTCTTTTATATTAAAAAAAGACTTTTATTTGAAAAATTACTATATTTCATCATTGTATTTATAAAATTCTTCTATGTTTGTCAGACATTTCTAGAGAATGGTCTACCAACCACTGCAGAGATGGTCTTTGCATTGATGCCAAAGGTTTTTGACCTGCTTGTTTCTCTTCTCCACCTTACTATTCTTAATATATTCATCCTTCTTTTTTACTTACCTATTCTTAATATACTCAGGCAAAGGTGAATGTAGGTGGACATTTGTTCAGTGCAATGACTATTGAGCACTTCATGCTTAGATTGCCTTGCAACTCAAAACATGTGAGTGGACCTGCTCCAAGTTTCCTGAAGGACTTTATCTTTCTATTGTGGAGAAAATAATTACCATTTGTGGCTTCACTTTACAGATTTCACCCAAGGGTTTTTAAAATGCAGTGAGGTGATAAGGAGCAGCATGTTTGGGTTGGATTGGTCTGAGCCATTAGTAACATTTGCACTTTCATGTGGAAGTTGGTCCTCCCCTGCGGTAAGTTTTCTGAATTTAATTTTACTTTTTTCTATATTATTGTTACTTCATATATTCCCGAGCCATAAAGTGGATCAATTATTATGTGCGGATGCCGAATGCCATCCGGAGACCAACCATAATGTGTTACGTCACCCATGGGCTCGGTACCGCGGCTCATTATTGCTCGGTAATGCTTGGTACTGCAGCTCGGTGCCCCTAACGTGACGCATTCTGGTTGATCTCCGGATGGCGTTCTACGTCCGGTCTTTGCACAAAATAATTTCTCCGTAAAGTGACTGCCACTGATATGATTGATGTCACATGATATGCTTATTTATCATTTTTTCACCTTATATTTCTCCTTTCTTACTGTATTAGTTTAATGATGTGTTATGTAACCAGCTTTTTGAAAATGCTGCTTATACTTTAAGGAAAAAAGCTAGCTTAAAGAGTTGAACTAATCATTATAAGGAGTTGTTCGATTGATTGGCAGTGTTTATAGCGTATTGCATTAAATTTTCCTGTTTATTTGAAGCAAAAGAAATGCAAAGTAAATTTTTTTAAAAAATTTTGAACATCCAATATCCTGAGCTGCATCCACTTAGGCACTTACGGAGAAATTATTATGTGCGGACACAGAACGTCATCTAGAGTCGGTACCACGGCTCGGTACTACTCGGTACTAGATGACGTGGCTGCACCTGATTCACCTCTGGACGGTAAGTTGTGTCCAATATCCGCACAGAATAATCTCTCCGACTTACGAGTCCCACCTGCTCCTATCGCTTGTTTCAAAAAAACTTATGACTCGCAATGCAATCAGTGACACTATGAAGTATGTTTTTTAAGTGTAGGTGAGAATCTACACTGCTTGTGAAGTAGAGAAGCAGCTAGAGGAAGCTAAGAGGGATTACTTGCAAGCCGCGGTTGGTTTATCAAAATCAAATAGATTGGCAATACCAAAGCTCTTGGATTGGTACATGTCAGATTTTGCAAAGGACATCGAATCACTTATGGACTGGATTTGCCTGCAGCTGCCAAATGAAATCAGGAGCGATGCAGTTAAATTAGTTGAGATGGGTAGGAGGAGCCTAATTCCACAGCCAGTACAAGTGCTTCCATATGATTTCAGATTCAGGTATCTTTTGACACCATGATGGTCTCTCTTTAATTCTATGATAATTCTTACAACAAAGGCGAGCCATATATTCCTGGATTTGTTTGATTTTTGTACAAAGTTTATGAATAATACAGAAAGAAAATATAAATAAAGTGATTTTGTAGTGATTTCAACTTGTTCTCTGCTGCTGCTGCAACCTTTTTTTTTTTTTTTTCTCATGGTTCTGTTTGTTGAGTTTCCTTAGTTGCATTTAGTCATTGGCAAAACAAATGCTGTGATTGAGGCTGAGGTTTCTTTTGGAACAGCTTTCTACCTGCTTCTTAAAGCGGATTTTTAGTACAAAAATTTTAATTTTTGTACTAGAAAATTGTTTTAAGATGCAAGAAGAAAGCCAGTCCCAAACGAAGCCTAAACTAACTCACTACTCAATTTCTGTTTGTAAGATAGAGGATTCTGAGTGCCCGTATGTGGCAACTGCTTCTATTTATAAAAACAGTGATAAATTTGTTATTAAGGTGACGTTTTTTTGTTGCTTCTTAAAGCAATTTTTAGGTACAAAATTAAAATTTGTGTACTAAAAAGTTGTTTTAATAAACTGTTTTAAATGATTAGTGCAAAAGGAGAATAAAGCCACCAATCCCTGGACTTATTGGAGGCCATTGCTGTCCTATGCACCCAGTAGAATCTCATCTTATCCCCCAACAGCTCAAATAGTGAACTTCACTGTACTATTAGACTGTATCGTTCATTTTGTAAACAATACGACAAGTGGTCACAATCTGGCTATAGATAGGAACAAAGACTGCATCACGAGCGAGAGGAACTGCAACAAAAGAGCTCCTTCAACTACAACCTTCTATGAGCTGAAGGGTTGCTTTCATGCTATAAAGTTCTTCAACTGCTTTCTTTTTCTCACTGGACTTTTAAATGAAACACAAATTGAGAGAAGAATAAGCCAAAAGGAACTGCAGAGCCCCTTTCATCATCCTTTGTATGGGAGAAGGCTGGATCCTAGTTAGGTGGCAGCCATAGTTTGGTATTTAGGCATGGTTTGGGACGGTTTTCTTACTGCTTCATAAAACAATTTTTTAGTATAAAAATTAAAAATTTTATGCTAGAAAGCTGCTTTAATAAGCAAAAAGAAAGTCATCCCAAACGAAGTCATAAACTCTCTGTTGAGTTAAAATATAATGCAAGTTAAGACAAAGCTGAGTTAGTTTTAACTTTCCATTGGTGCTTAAGCTTTTTATATCTGCTTAACTGGAGTTAAGGATTTAAAGTTTGGGAAAATCATTTACATATCACTTAAAATTTTATTTTGTTTTTATCATATTAGCATTCTGCCAAAAATTACTGCATGTTATAATTAAATTGTTAAGATTTTTTTTTTAATTAAGATTAGGGGATTTACTCATTTACATGATATATACCACTGAATTCTTATATATTTACATATCTAATACGTACATCTTTATATTTTCTTATTAACACTTTAATTTCTATATTATATAAAAAAATATCATTAATATTAATTTATTTAAAATAAAAATATAATTTTTTATATAATTCAGATATTAAAATATTATATAAATATTTAGACGATTTATGTATATAAATACAAAAAAAAAATTATTTTTTTTATTTTATTGTGCTTGATCATATAAGTAATGTTTTTTTTTTTTTGGGAACGGTGGTATCGGCCAGCTGCCACGTCAGCTTGTGATGTAAATGACGATGTCCATTAATCCCTCAGTGAGTCTACCAGCAACCAACCCACATGTGCATGATCCACAGTTATTTTCTTCCTACTTAAGGGGTCGTGCCTTATGAGAGTGGATTCGAACTTGGGATGGGGGGTTCCCAATAAAGCACGCCCACCAAGCCACCTAAGCCTGGTGGGGTCATATATAAGTAATGTAAATAAATAATAATTTTATAAATAATCAATTTTAATGATACCAAGCTGAACTTGATGGAGGTGGTCTCTATATTGACAGATTGATGGGCGCACACTGACAACGCTACAGCCTGGTGTTCTTCTCAATGTAAAAAAGGCGGATTGGCTTCTTATTTATTTCTGATCTCATAATGGCTGTGCTGTTCTTGAGCAGGGATTAAAAAACTAAAGAAGGAAATGAAATTAATGTCCTTCCTGTAGGTTTTTTTTGTCTTGCAGCCCATCAGTTAATTTGATTCATTTAAATTCCTATCTGAGCAGGAAGAGCCATAAGATTTATTTATATGCATTTATGCTTGATTGCTTTAGAGGTTGCATTAGAGCTACTGTTGATCTCCAAAATATTATGAGGACCATGGAATGAATGGGTTTTTTATATTGGCATTTAGGCTTCGTTTGAGATAGCTTTCTTACTGCGTTTTTAAGCAATATTTTAGTAAAAAAAAAAATTAAATTTTGTACTAGATAGCTACTTTAAAAAATAGTAATAAAGCCGTCCAAAACGAAATCTTAGACATGCAAAAGTAGTCGTCGCCAAGTAATAGAAGTAAGGTTGACGACAACTTATGTGCTGCAAATGATCTCTAACCTAGCCATATTAGCCAGGCTAATAGTTTAAATCACAACACAATAACAACAACATCAAGCCTTGGGTTTTGTTTGGGACGGCTTTCTTACTGTTTCTTAAAGCAGCTTTCTAGAATAAAAAAATTAATTTTTATACTACAAAGCTCCTTTAAGAAGCAGTAAGAAAGTGGTCTCAAGCAAAGCCTTAGTCCCACTACGTGGGGTCAACTACATGAATCCTTTTTGGCTTTTTCTTCATTGTGTTCCATTAAAAGTCAAATTCTTGTTTAAGTCTAATAAAGAAATATCATTTCTAATATTTTCTAATCAAGTCTTTTAAGTCTACCTCTATCTTTCTTAATATAAGCCAAATCTAATAGCTCTATTTGCCTAAACGGGTTCTCGGAAGGCCGCCGTTTTATATGACCAAACCATCTAAGGCGACTCTCTCTAATCTTATCTTTCACAAGAGCTACTCCAACCTGTTCACGTATATGCACATTTCGTATCATGTCTCTAAGGATCAATCCACTCACTCATCCACCTGAGCATCATTTTGTATCCTGTCTCTTAAGTCACAAAATCATAAAAAAATAAAAATAAAAATAAATATTTGTTGATTGGGCTCATTGGTCCCAAATCAATCTAACCATTGGGCAGCTGAGTGGGGCCAACTTCAAGAAGATTTATCAAGATGGATGTGTGTGGTCCATTCCTTGGAGACCAGACTTTTCATATGTAGACATAATGATTCAGTATTGTTGTGTTCAAAGGTAAAAAGGAGTCTGAGCCAAAGATATTCCTGGGCAGTGCTGGTTTGGGCATTATTTGCAATAGGGGTGGGGTTCATTAATTCAAGCAGGAGGAAGAAGAGAGGAGAGCGATTTATCAGAGGTGGAGTAGTTGAATTGTTGCTCCTCTCTCCTTACACTAATTAATGCTATAAAATTTTCATTTTTTTTTGTGATGAGGAAGCACTGTCCTTAGGACAGTGAAAATCCCGGTCGACCTAGCATGCAACCCACACCAATTTACATGGGCCAACACTTAAGGCTTTCACTGCTTGCCAAGGGATTCGAACCAGGGACCTGGGCTTTGCCCAGCCGGCTATTCACCACCCGGACAAGCAGCGGTGGGTATAATTTTCAAATCTAGTTAGCTTTAATTCATCATAGTATATAATTCTTGATATAATGATTATTACCATTTTTATGGACGAACATTGTAAGGGAGTATGAGATTAAGGCTTCATTTGCGATGGCTATTTTACTGTTTCTTAAAACAATTTTTTAGTATAAAGATTTTATTTGTTGCACTAAAAAGTTGCATTAAGAAGCAGTAAGAAAGTCATCCCAAACAAGAAAAGTTTACTTCATGTTTTCTTAAAACAGCTTTTTAGTACAAAATTTTCCTCAATTGGATTTATAAATTTTGAAAAAAAAAAAAAAAAAAAAAATAATTTACTAAAAAATTAAACTATCAAAATAGCCAAATTGCTTTAAACACCTTTCAATAGGAATAGAAGAGCACTACAAAGTGCATTTAAGTAGCTTTCCATTAATTTTTTTTCAAAGGATATGCACAATTATTTTTTGGTACATTTGAGCTACTAAGTCATACTCACACACGCTTCACATACGTAAGTTTTGAATCCAAGACCTCTTGATTGATAATCAAATACCCAACCAACAGACCAAGATGAACATCCAAGACCTCTTGATTGATAATCAAATACCCAACCAACAGACCAAGATGAACTGCGGGATTCATAAAGGGTCCATTAGTTAGATGGATTTTAAGTGGCTTGCGTTTCGAATGCAAGAGTTCTAAGGTTTTAGGTGTTTAATTGATAGTAAATTAAATTAAAAAAAAAAAGATTTTTTTTTTTTGAAAAAAAAAGAGAATACATTATTTAATTCACTGTTTATGTATTTGAAACTTGCTCAAATTGAATGAATATAAAAAAAATATTGCGCTATACAAGGTAATATCACCCCTTCTCAAGCGCTAGCCCCGCCTAAGCTCGTGCCAACTCCCTTGCATGTATGTGAAGCCCTTGCCTCCATTGAATCACACACGAATCCCTACAAGACTGCCCTAAGAAGCCACTATCAAGAGAAGACACGCATCATCACGATCGGGAAGCCCTACACCATTATGCCTACCACAGTTCGCACCGTCAAAGCTCGTGCAGAACCACCGTCTCATCCACCTCTATCCTCTCTGTAACCCTAAATATTTTAATTATTTTGAACTAAATTTTTTTATTTTTTTAATTCCAACTAAACATAAAAAATAATATCTTGAATATCATATCCCTAAATTCTAAATACTTCTAATCAAACCGCAAGAAAAGAAAAAAAGTTTTTAAAATACAATTTTACCTTTTCTTTAGTCCCTTTTATAATATATATTTCACAGACTTTCTCAATGAGAATTTGGATTTTTTTTTTGCTAAACCGGCCTATATTAACACAGATGGATTGTTTTATTTGTTGTTCCTTATATAAGATGCCATTAGGTTTGCCTTTGAAAATACACTTGTCTGAAACAACTTGTTTTATGTCCATAAATTGAATGTCTGCATCAGGCTATTTGAATAACTTTACACAATTAAGATTATGCCATTTGTTTCCACAATATTATAATGTGGGACATAAATAAGAATATTATAAGTAATATGTGTTTAAATTATAAAAATATAACAAAAAATAATTATATTAAAGATATTAATTATAATGCTATTATTGAAAGCAAGAAGGTTAAAGATAGATTAAATAATTAATAATTTATGCATATAAATACAAAATAAAAGATGCATTAAAATAATTAACATTAATAATGAAATTTTTATTAAAAAATTTATGCAAAATTAATTTAATTGTGGGCACCGAAAATTCACGCCCCGGCCTCTCCTGCTTTCGAGAGAGCTTTAACGGATTATGTTCAGGAGTAAATTTTCAGAAGTCAGATTGGGTTTGTAGATAAGGCATTACCAAGAGATTTTGTCCTCATTTTGCAAGGACTTTATGATATGAGTTTTGGTTTCATATAGGCACAAACCCCTATGATTAATTACCCCTCCCGATCACGAGAGAAAATTTTTGATTAAGGCTAGTCGTCAATGAATGCATTGTATCCGTAGATATGGGATATTAGGTGTATAGTAGTAGCATGAGTTTAGTATTTGAAAATTTTATATTTAAAATTAGGAATTTTAACAACTTGTACGTTAAAGAAGATGGTGGGGGAATGGATGATGGACCCGATCAAGAACTCATGGTTCCGTCGTCTCAAGTCATCATAGTCCCTAGTCTACATAGTCAGAGGAGAAAGTGGACCCAACCTAACAGATAATGCATTTGAGATATTATGCAATTACTAAAAGTATATAACTGATTGTGTCATTTATCTATATTAGTGAATTGGTGTTATATTGTGGTTTCTTAATTGCTAGAGGTTTTGTATATCATAATAGCTAATGTTTTCTATGGGATAACTTTCATACTATTTTCTAAAGCAATTTTTTAGTAAAAAAATTCTAGTTTAAGAAATTTTTGTACTAAAAAGTTGTTTTAAAAAATAGTAAGAAAGTTGTCACAAACTTCATTTGCGATAACTTTATTAATTCTTTGTTTTTTACACTTTAATCATAATTTTTATTTGACTACTATTTTTTTATTACTATTAATAAATTTTTGTGATATTAAGTTGTTTCTTTCAATAATTAAAAAAAAAAAGCTGCTTCCCCATAACAGCTTTACGACACCTTTATAAAAAAAAGGATGAATTGTAAGAACTTTTTAATTTATTTTTTTGTGATAAGATAAGTAATTAGTAAAAAATAATGCCTTTGGAAAACACCTTTTTCATTTTTTTTTAATTTTTTTCCTTTAAAAGTTATTTTTTAAAAAATTAGTTCTGAAACTATGAGTGAGAAAACAACTTTAAAAAGCAAAAATAGAAAAAAAATATAAACTGTCCCCAACAAAGCCTAAATGGATTTTTTATTTATATCAACGATTAGTAAATTAGTAATATGAAATTGCAAATGATTTTGTTTCTGAATAGATAATTTCGGCATTATATTTTAATTTAGAAGACTTTTCTTATCATATACTGTTACCTCATAGAACTTTCATATTGAACGTGATGAGCATCTACAGGCATAGGTAGAGTATGTGTGGGGTGACAGTGATGCAGGATATTAATATTTTAGTCCAAGATTTTAGGCTTCATTTGGGCAGGGCTTTTTTATTGCTTCTTAATATTAAAAATTTTAATATTAAGAAGTAATAAAAAGCCGCCCAAATGAAATCTTATTTTGATAATCTGATAAGATTATCAAAATCTACCATGTTTATTGTTTAAGTTTATGACGAACTTTGATTTAGGATATGTTTGAAATAGTTCAGTATTTTATAAAGTTGATTGTGAAATTATTGTGTGAAAAATAAATTAGTTGATTTGATTTGAAAAAAAATAATTATTCATTATAGAAATTTTGAAGAATAGTAAAAATGCGGTAGCTAAGTTGGTTATGAAACTATTGTGAAAAAAATGAAATAGCTATGTGATTGCAAGTTTCTTCGACGAGTTTTGTTGGTTACAGGGATGCTGGAAGTTTTGGTCGTTATACTGAGCCATATGTGGTTGTATTTCCCTTTCTCTGCTATCTGGTCATTTTCTGATGTAACTGTCTTTTCTTTTATTAATATATGTTTTTTTGGTTGAAAAAAAAAAAAGCTATGTGATTGCAAGTACTTTTTCATTAGCGAAATTTAGAAAAAATAAATAAAAAGTAGCTAAAAAAGCAATTGTTAAATAAAATTTTTTTAGCAACCTAAAAAGTAAAGCAATGATAAATTTGTCCCCAAACAGGCCTTTAAATCCTTAAGGTCTATTTAGGGCGGCTTCTAATTGTTTTAATTTTTATTTGACTACTATTTTATTATTGTTTTTCAAAAATAAATTTCTATGAGAAAAACACCTTTTTTACTTCTAAATATGTTACCATGTAGTTATCATTCCCTAGAATTACATTTAGAAAAATTATCTATTTATCATTTTAAGAATATTTTAGAGCTTCTATAAATCATCATTATAAATATTAACTAGTGAAATAAATTAAAATAATTAACATCAAAATATTTTTACTATTCATTAGCCAAAATGATATTTATACCAATTAGGAAATCATTACAATCACTAATTTATCACAATCTCCTGACTACAAAAGGATAAAAAATACATAATAAAATGTAAAGAATAACATGAACATTTTTATTGTTATCACTGGTCATGATTCTAACCCTTTTTTCTTGACCTGAAATCATTAAAATTTATATAATGAGCTAAAAAGTCCAACATGTAACTAAAATTCTATCACCATTTCAGTGCAAGGCAATATAATCAATATGTGTGTTTCTGTTGTAATCAGTATCAATCTATAGTTAATATGAGCAATCTAAAATCTCAAATTCTAATAATAAAATTAATATGATCAGTAAAGTCAAAATAGATCTATCAAGCTATAAAAAAATCAATAAAGAGGATTATAACTCAATGAGTAATGTCAGCATGCCATGTTATGTTGTATTAATATGAATGCAAGCACGATTTCATTTCTATCTATCAATCAGTTCAATATATTATTATGTAAATGCAATCATAAATGTAACATCTTTAATTTGATATTTTCATCCTTCCAACCCAATGATTGCCTAGTTTTTTATATCAATTTTAATCAATGCCAAATTGTCAATTAATTTGTATTGCTCAATCTCAATTATCACCTAGTTAGATATTAGTCTTAATTAGGCCCAATTGTGAACCTATTAGTATCGGTCTTTATCTTCCATGTTAGCAAACAACTTTCAATCTTGCCTCTCTTAGATGTAATTGCAACATTTTTTTCATAGTAATTCATAACATGCAGAAAAATCTATCAAATTTATCTATTATACAATTACTTCGAAAATCATACCTTCCAATTTAATCGATAAAATTTTTAATATATTATAGTCAATAAATTAACTTATATTGACGAAATCTATCACATATCAAAAGTTATGCAGTTAAAGTTTTATCAATATAAAATTATCCTCATTTTTAATTTGGTCTAAAAAATATAAAAATACAAAATTTTTGAAATAAGTAATGGTTCCTTACAGTGAAACGAGCAAATTTTATAATAGGGTCAACAAATAAGAATTGCTCTACTAGGGTTGCAAGTGAACCAAATGTTCGACGAGCTACTTGTTGATTGGTTCGATTAAAGATTGTTTATGACCGTTTAACTAACTAAACAAACAAACTTGAACAACATTCTTAATACTTGATCCTTAAATAAATAAGCATGAACATTAATGCGTTCAGTTCATTTATGTTCACGAGCAACATCATTTGAAGCTCGTAAGCATGCTCGATATTAAGCTCGATTTGTGTTCTATTCAGAACTCGTGAATAAACTCGATTAAAATTTAATTATAAAATTAAAATATACATGATAGAAATATTTTAATTTATTATAATATAATGATATAATTATTTTTAATTAATAAATTTTAAAGTAATTAAATATTATGATATATGTTGTAGTTTTAATTTTCTTACGATTGTTAATTTATTATATTATATCGTCAGATCTTGCTCATTTGTTAGCTCAATAATACTCGTTAGATTTGTTCATGGATGTGCTTATTTGATAGTTTAAAAAAAAATCGCTAAATATGTTTACGAACTGAGCTCGTTAAGGCTTATTTATTTAAAACTCGATAAGCACTAAACGAATCAAACATGAATCAAACATGAACATCATTAATTTAATCTAACTAAACATGAACACAAACAACAAAGCTCAAATCAAACACAAACCAAACTTGAACAAGCTAATAATAAATGAACTCAAACATGAACATTAACATACTCGGCCCTATGCTCTACAACTTATAAATCTAACCTTTTCTTTTTGCTCCCCTTACATTTTCTCTCAAATTTTCCTAACTAATCTCTGTTAGCCGAAATGCATAGAGAAATTGATTTAATTTTGAAGGACTCTGATAGTGACTTAGGTTATTTTGATTAAAATAATAATTTAATATTATATAATTAATTTAATCAAACTTTTAGTATATAACTCATGTAAATTTGTTTTGCGCTTCACAAATTATATAAAAATATCTATAAAATAACTCATTTTTTATTTAAAAAATTAATGAAATCAGTTTGCAAAACGGACATCTGACGATCCAAAACTGTATTATAAAGTACAATAATATCAACACATCTCAATTTCTTAAAGATTTACACAAGTGCCTAAAAATTACTAAAAAAATATTATAATTAAAACACAATAATATCTATCTTATGAAAAAAAAAAATTTAAATTTGACTTTATAATAATGACTCCTAAAAAAAAGTTATTTACTTTAATTAAAATATGAATTAGTAGAGTAGCATCCATAAGAAAATTGATATTCAATTAAAAAATATTAATGTATCCACGACAGCTTTTCAAAACAGCTTTATAATTATTTTTATATAAAAAATTATAGCTGCTCCAAATAAATATTTAATATTCATAAAATATGTACAAATGGATGATATAAAAAGAAATAAAAAAATCTCATGTAATTACTTTCACATGATCAAAACTTATAACAAACAAATTGGCGAGTTAGCAACACGATAAATCCTAATAACGACGGCAATTAAGTATTGTGCGAGTTCAAGCAGGCTCATTTGTTATGAGAGAAAATGATTATGATTCAATCCATTTTTTTTAATAAAAAAATGTGTTAGCAGAAGATAAATAATAAATAATCAATTAATATAAGAAAATGGATAAAATTTTTAAATATTTTAATAACTTTTTACTTAAAATCTTAACAGGTAATAATTTTAAATGCAATTTATATTAAGGTATTTAAACGAGCTGGATCACGAGCTAATGAATCAAGGCATGGTTGGCTCATTGTCATTTATCGAGTCAAGTTTGAGTCGGCTTGACTCACTCCCATTCATAAATTGGACACATTAAAAATAAGATTAATATCAAGATTTTTTTCAATTTTCTAATTTATAAACATTAGTTTGAATGCACTAGAAAATGGCCATTCTTTGATTGTGTTTAATTAATTTCTAAAGGATTCTTAAGGGACTTAAGGGAAGCTTTTTATTTATGTGGATGCATGAGAATTTTCTTTTTGAAAAACTTAGCATAAATGCATTAAAACTTGTCATCATAAACTATATATGCACCATTATAATTTTTATATTTAAAAAATTTAAGGTATTTAGTATGAAAAGAATTCTCTATAATATTGATATCATTTAGCTATTTTATAAGGTTCTTTTAAGAATTTAAGAAAAATCCACTAATAAAAAATAAAATAATTTTAGTCTAAAAATTTATCATAGAAATAATATCGACTTATAATTCATCATGAATTTTATTTTTAGATTATTCAATTAAGTCAACAACGATAATTGACATGTATGCATCAATTTTAACATTCTGATATAGATTTAGGCTTCGTTTGGTATAGCATTTTTAATGCTTTTAAAGTTATTTTTTAGTATGAAATTATCTAGTTCAAAAAATTTTTGCACTAAAAACTTGCTTAAAAAACAGTAAGAAAATTGTCCCAAATGAAATCTTAATTTTCATTAGAAATACATATTTTTGTATGATCACATGCTTAATTTTGCTCTCAAATTCTAATTTTGAGTTTGCATTAGTTATAAATAAGTTCATCATGATCTATTGTAGATATAGATTTAAATTTATGATCAGGTAGAATTATTTTGTGACTATAATTTTTTTTTTTTCAATTTAGGTTTTGTTTGGTGCAACTTTCTTAATACTTTATAATGCAATTTTCTAGTACAAAAAAATTTAATTTAAATGCAAATAATAGCAATTTGCCTAATGATTGAGTATATCCCACTATTTTTAATTTGGCTCACTCAACTCGTTGGAAATCAGATAAATTATATTTTGAATTCAACCTATTCAAATTATTAACCAAAATTAAAAAAATTTTAAGATCATACATGTGGGATAATTAGAATGAGCGATATGCCTCAAAGTAAATAAATAAAATAAAAATACATTGATAAAAAAGCAAAAAATCATATAATAAAGGAAAGCTCAGTGCCCCTAAACTTTGACGAAATATTATGTCCAGTCACCGGACGTCCGGACATCCAATTCAGACGCGCTACGTCACCCAAATACACTGGGATCCGGTGTATTTTGGTGACGTGGTGTGTCTGGATTGGCGCCCGGACGAATCCGGACGGATGTAATAATTTGCCCTAAACTATAGTCAATTAATCCCAAAAAAGACCAAAGTGGGCCTAAGTAGCTTTCAAGCCTGTTCTATAACAAATAGAACAAATAGAAAAAGCCCGCTCTTTCATTAATTAGTAAAAGGAAATAATTAGAACCTGACAAATCGTCTATTTTTTTTTTTAAAGTAGCATTACAATTATAAATAAAGTTAAAATAGAAAAAAAAATGGTGCAATTAGTCATCTTTATAAAAGAAAAATTATTTGAATGGTATTTGGCCTCAGGTTAACCCGTTTAATAAACAGATCAGATTATGATCTGTAAGTACGACCCGTTTAATTGGTGGGTCTATTATGAGTTGACAAATGAACCTAATAATGACCTGTATAATTATATTTTTCTTAATTTTTTTGCTTGTTGTTATGCTCTTTTTTATTTTTTATCAATTAACATAAACTCTATAGTTAATAAGTTATAATTTAAAACTTGATAATCAAATTCGATTTGAGTCATTCAGTTTACTAACATGTCAGATTCAGATCAACTTTTTTTACCAATAAATGGATCGCGCATGTGCCAACTGGATTAAAATTGAGCTATCATACAAATTCAGTGGCGGAGCCAGAAATTATGTTCAGGGGGGGCCTTGATATATCATCAAAAATTATCTTCATCGGATACGAATCTCGATACAAAATCTTTTCAACTGTGCTAGGCCCGTGGTTTTCCCCCTTTTCCAAGGTTTTCCACGTAAAAATTCATGTGTTCTATGTGTGTGAGCTGGATATTCATGCAACGCTAAGATATAGAATTACAATTCTATCGCCGCAGATATTCTAGCCCGCAACATGTCTAAATTAAAATAGTTTTGCTTGTCGTCTCATTTGGAATGTTAGAATATATTAAAATAGTTATATTTGTCTCTCATTACCGGAGCTAAGAGGAGCTGTAAGATCAAAATTAATAATACAAATAACATGAACCTTTGAGCTTATAAGGCAAAAACATATGCCACATACGGTCTTTGTTTGGGGGTGAGAGAGAGCGAAAGGGAAAACTAAAGCAGTGCTCGAGGTCGTGACTCGTGAGTCGTGAGAGAGAAGTACAGGGGAAAATGAACCATTGATGCTTTTCTTGTGTTCAGAAAAAAAATGTTGGTGACTTTTATGGATTAATAAATAACTTTAAAAGGAAGAGTTATACAAATTAGAGCATGTTTTCTCGTTGACGAACTTGTTGCTCTATTAAGCCACCAAAACAATTAGATTTAAGCCCTTTCGGCTTTCAGTTTTAGCTTTAGCTAAATCCTTTAGAGGAGATCTCTCGTACTAAGTCATAGTGTGCGCGGCCGCAACATTTCCGTTGCGCAAAAAGAGCGAGAAAAAGCAAAATGTACCATTCACCTTAATTAATTAGATTATTAACAGTGCAAAAATAAATAAATAAATGGATGATAATTTAATATTTAATAATTATTATTAGATAAAGAATAGTTAGTTAACAAATAAATTTTTTAATAAAATCATATTTAATTATGATTTAAATAATTAAATATTTTAAATAATAAATCATTAAATAGCCCTACAACTTTATGTCAAACTATGAAAAGTCATTACTGCCTCTTTCTCTATTTCAACAGTTTACCCATTAGTCTTTGGATTGAAGGCTTGAAATAAAATTTTAAAAAAAACCTTTAATAAATAATAAATAAAATGAAAGTTGACAACGGGTTATAAATTTTTTTTTTTTTTTTTTTTTTTTTTTGAGGGGGGGGGGGGGGGGGGGGGGCTAAAATTTAATCCGCTAACCCGTTTTGACATGGTTAAACATATTCCACCTAATTTGAGTACATATTTATATATTTTGTGTGCTCATATTTGGTGGAGTTTGAAGCAAATATACAGATAACAGATGTATACTCTTACCACCTACACTTAGAATTAGATACATAGTGTGCAACTAATAATTTCTCAATATTAATTTGAGTTTATCGAGCACTACCCAATCACAAAGTTCATTTCATTGCCACGAAAAACTATTCTGTGCGGACATTGGATGACGTTTGGAGACCAATCATAATGAGCCACGTCACTTTTTTGCTCGATACTGGTGCTCAGTACTACTCGGTAGGGGTGTCAATTTCGGGTCATGGGTCGAGTCGAGTTCGAGTCGAACCCGAACTGACCCGGGCTCAAATGGGTCGACCCTAACCCGACCTGGGTAGATAAACGGGTCGGAAATCTGAACCCGGACCCGACCCGGCGGGTTGCCGGGTTGACACGACCCGATACGGGACCCGAAACGCGGGTGAGCGGGCGTGCAGCGAGCGGGGAGCGCTGGTGCGCGCGCAGGCCAGCAGGGTGCGTGTGCTGGCTAGCAGCAAGCGCAGGTGCGTGCGGCTAGCGGCGAGCGCGCTGGCGAGCGCGGGTGACAGCTTAGATTTCGTTTATGACAGCTTTTTTATTGTTTTATAACATAACTTTTTAGTACAAAAATTTCTAACTTAAAAAAAAAAAATTATAATAAAAAACTATTTTAAAAAACGCTAAAAATATTATCACAAATAAAATCTTTAACTAAGAAAGAAATATTCTCCTCATAACCTCTCACTCTCGTTCCTCTTCCTTCTCTCCATCTGTCCTAATTCCTTATCATATTGGAGCTAAAGTTTATGCTGGCGGCGTAGAGAAAGACAATCGCAGAGCAATCTCCGACTCTTTCTGTTTTCTTCCACGAGTACTAATTGACTAAGCCAATGAACTTTTCCTGAAGGTATTCAAAGAAGAAAATTTGTTTAATTAAATAAGCCATTATAAGCTGTAGCAGACCAATAATGCAATTGATGCTAAATTGAGAATATCTAAAGGAGGGGTGAAAATGATGGAAAGACGAAATGAAGACAAGTGCAGGCTCTTCATTTATGATGTAAACGTATAGCATTAATATTTTTTGCGAAGCGAGGCTGTAAATGAGTCGGTCATTTTTTAGCTTGAGCTTGAGCTTGAACTTGAACTTGATTAATTGATCGAATTCGTGCTCGAACTCTCGAGCACAAGTTTTATTCTGTGTGTTCAACCCGGCTCACGAGCCGGTTTGTTTACTATGAAAAATAGAAAATGATTATGATTTCAGCAAGTATTATAATAAAATGATAAAAAATGAGAAATTATAAAAAAAAAAATAATTAATTACTTAATATAATAAAATGGGATATAATTTTTAAATATTTTTAACAACTTGGTATTTAAAATTCTAAATCTTAATATATTATATTGTAATATTTTTTAAACGAGCTAGCCCACGAGCTAACGAGTCGAGTGGGGGCTAGGTCAAGCTTAGCTCGTCGAGCTTGACTCACGAGTCATTTATCGAGTCGGCTTGACTCGCTTACCCTCATAATTTTTTGTGCTGCCACGTAGCTCTCTATGTGTTGTGTGGTTCATATGGCATTATAGCCTAACGCTTTCTCCTGTAATAAAGAAATAGTTTCAATTAACACATGCATGCAGTAGTCGAGGTCCAAAAAAAACATCACACTTACAAAATGTTGAGTATTTTGTAATTAAGTGTAAAAGAAATATATTTTATTTAAAATATTTAGAGTTGTTTGGATGAATGTAAAATAAATGCAAGTGATTATTTTTGTTATTAGACAGGTAGCCGCAACGGGTGATAGTGGCGATGGCTACCGGCTAGATCGGAATTAGCTTGCAATATATTTTGAAATTCCGTAAAAATAAAATAGATTTTGAATTCATCAATAGAGAACTACATATTGAATATATAATTCACTGAAATATTACACCGCATTCATTTTTTATCAAACCAAACATCAACATTTTTAAAATTCAAATATTTGAAATATAGTTTACGCTTATTTTTCATCAAATCAAACAGCCTCTTAATACTATAAAAAAAAAGAAATTAAAGAATGCTAAATCATCTTCTAATGTTATTATCCAATAGATAATGCCAAATTAGAATTTAATTCAGCTGTTTGTCGCTATGAATCGAAAATACCAATTCCATATTCCCTCAATCCAATGAGCCAATGACAAAATTTCAACTGAGAGCTCAGAACCAACGAGCATCCATCCTTACACGTTTGTAAGGTTATTGTCGTCCACAGATTCAGTCAAACAAGAAATCGTCCATCCATTAATAATAGTAAATGGAAAAATATTTTCATCTATATAAATTAAATATTAATATAATAAATAAATAAATTTAAAGAAATACAACGATAATATCATCAAGTTTTTATTCCACTAGGTGGGTCAGTTACATGAATCCTTCTTCTCCATTGTGTCATGTTAGAGTCGAATTCTCATTTAAATCTAATCAAAAAAATGTCATTTCTAATATTTTCTGACCAAGTCTTTTTAGATCTACATCTACTTTTCTTAACATAGGTCGAATCTAATATATCTACTCTCCTAACTGGGATATAGAAGGCCGACGTTTTATGTGACCAAACCATCTAAGGACTCTCTTTAATCTTATCTGCCACTTCAACTACTCCAACCTTTTCACCTATATACTCATTTCACATTATATCTCTAAGAGTAAAGCCACTCATCCACCTGAACATCTTCATCTCTGCAACACTTGACTTAATTTTATGCTTCTGTTTTAATGGCAAACATTCTACACCACAAAACATTTTAGGTCTCACCACCACCATCTTATATAATTTTCTCTTAAGTTTGAGGGTACTTTTTTATATCACACAATAGGCCCGATGCATTCCTCCACTTCAACCATCCAACTTGAATTGTACTAATAATATCTCCATATATTTCACCATCACTTTGGACAATAGATCTGATATATCTTAAATTGTACTCTTATTAATGACTTGATCAACCAAAGTCACCATACCCCCACTAGATCTACTACTACTAAGATTACACTCAATGTATTTGGTTTTAAATCTACTCAAACAAAAATCTTTAGACTCTAAGGTTTACATCCATAATTCATGTTTACCTTCAGCTCTCTTTCTAGTCTTATCAACAAGTGGAATATTATTAGCAAAAACCATACACTAGGATACAACCTCTTGCAAATGTCTAGTGAGAACATCCATGACTTAAAAAAAAAGATATGAGCTTAAAGTTGATCCTTAATATGATCCAACTGAAATAGGACAATACTTAGTTAAACTAGCTTGTGTTTAAAAACACAAGTAATAGCTATTGCATGCATATCTTTAATGACCTGAGTATAAGCATCATTAACCCTTTTTCTTTTCTAAAACTCTTCATAGCATCTCTCTTGAAACTTTATCATAAGCTTTCTCTAAATCAATAAATATCATATGTAGATCCTCCTTATTCTATCTATACTTCTCCATCAAACCTCTCAATAAATACAAAGCTTCCATACTAGGCCTATCCAACATGAATCCAAATTGGTCTGAGAAACATTAGAATCACATCATAACTTATGCTCAATAACTCTCATCCAAAGTTATAAAGTATGACCCATTAACTTAATTCCTCTATAATTCGTACACCATTGTGCATCACTTTTACTCTTAAAAGTATAGATCAGCACACTCCTTCTCCACTCATATGGTATATTTTTAGCCTTTAAATTAATATTGAAAAGTTTAGTAAGATAAAAAAATTCCTTCGTCTCTTAAGCATTTCCACACCTCTATTAAAATAGCATCTAGTCAAACAAACTTTTCACACTTAATCTTTTTTAAAGCCACTTTAACTTTGATTTTACTAATATGCCGATATATATATATATATATATATATATATATATATATATATATATATATATTATATATATATATATATATATATATTATATATATATATATATATATATATATATATATATATATATATTCATCTAGGTACTAAGGTCACTAAAGTCAATTATATTCTCACAATTTTCATTGAAAAGCTTATCAAAATATCTTATTCACTTTTGTTGAGCATCCTCTTCTAATAAAAACATTTTTTGATCTTCATTCTTAATGCACTTCACTTAAACTAAATCCTTCTCCTATATATATATATCTCAAAATAACATTCATTCCAACCAAAATGGGGGGTTACAAAAAACTGAAATAAGAGACCAAAAAAGCAAAATTATAGAAAGACCAAAGAAAGAGGGTATATATAACACCCCACAGTACCCTTTAACAGTACTGTAAAGTATAACATGAATAATCATAACATTTCCATCACCAAACATCTCATTAAGTTCATTTCATTTCAGATCTATATAACATATCCTGTAAATATCATTTAATACAACAAATAAAACATCTAATAATTTAAATACTCCAATTATAAACTTACAGAGCCACTACAACAACCAACTAATACAAGAATGAAATATTTCATACCTCTAAAAGTAAACTTACTAACAAAGGTAACTTTAACATTAAATGAAGAAACACTTGTATAAATTAGCTTGCATCAATCTTCTCTTTTCCCTTTCCTGTAATAACAGCCAGAAGAAAGTTCTGGTGAGCTATGAGGCTCAGCAAGTAATACATAATTAATTAGCAATTATGATATGAATAATTAGAACATCAAAATTATTATTGAAACATTATAAGTCATAATCAATATTATGCTTTGCTACCTTTTGAATCATTGTTGAATATAAATTTTATGTGAAAGATTTGACTATATTTTCATAACATTATTCAATGGAGCCCAAGTAAACCTGGCATTATTGTCTTTGAATTATATAGAGGTCTCTTTTGCCTCTTTTGGGGTCCCTTTTGCCCCACCTTATATGCAGGTTTCATAATTCTATGGGGTCCCTTTTGCCCCTGGGGTTCCTTTTGCCCCACGTGCCATGTAGTTCCGATATGGGAACCCTTTTGTCCCAACTACAATGATAAGACATACATTATTCATAGCCAAACTTTACATTAATTTAGTATTCAACAATCTTTCATAATTCATATCATATCAGCCTTCATTATCATTCATGACATATCTTGTGTAAATTAATATGCATCAATTTTTCAAGGAATTTGACATCCTTCCAAAACATTCTCAAATAGAAAAATCTTTAGATGAGCATACAAAACATTGTCTTGAACCCATATGGTAGAATTTTATTAGCAATAGTTCATACTTAAAATCTTGGATAAAACATTCTAAAGCAAAATAAATTACTTGCAACATATAAGTTCTTTTCTTTCAATCAGTCACTAACAATCAATTATCAATCTACAAGTAGAATTTGACAATATTCTTTTAAACATTAAATTTGCATTACTTACCTCTTTGGTGAAGAGTCTCTTCCAATCCTATACTTCGTATTCTCCTACGATTGTAAGTCACCTATAAGTCATCACTCTACTTTATAATTACTGAAATTTAGTACTCAAATAATTTGCATAAAGATCAATTCATACATAGATATAGTCATTTACCTCGTAATCTTACTTCTGCATATAACCAAATGAATATATTTCCTTCTTCTATCTATTGTTCTTTACTTCCACTTTTTCTTTCTACTGCTCCAAAAACACTACCCAAAATTACTGATTTTTAAATTAAATTGCACACTTGCATCAAACCAATTTGCTACATGAAGTCCATTAATCAAATTCATAACCTTGCAATGATTTTCTCATAATTACCTTTCAACCTTTGTCTCCCAGAATGTGTCGAATACTTCTCCAAATTTTCCTTGCAATAGTGTTTGAAAACAGTGTTGAATTTCTGCTTCACCACCACAATTTCCCTAGAGCCGAATTTAGCAAACTAGCCAGAATTCACTGTAGAGAATTCTGCTACAGTGTTTTCTGCGAATTTCTACAGATTTTTTTGTCACCATGCCGCTATCTTGCCACTGGACTGGTTGCCGAATATTGCTACAGGCTCTAATCACTATGCCGAAGAGAAAGATGGTGATTTCCTTGCTAAATGCTACAACATTCCTTCAATTCTTCTACAAAAATCCCAACTGAAATGCTTGCCTCTCTACAGGAATGTCAAAAGGTTCTCTATAGGAATATAATTTCCTGATTTGCTTCCACTCTTCATACCGTAACTTCCTTCTCCCTTATCTTCTTTTGCTTGTGGCGTGAAATTCAAACAACAGAGAATTGGAGAGGGCCCACACTAGCAACCGAATTTCTCAATGGATTAGGAGGGCCCACAAGTTAACTACCTTCCCATCCTTTGAAAGCACATAATCGTTCATTTATAATAAAATAAAGTTATCCAATTAAATTTAATATATTTCTTACTAATTTTCATTTATCAGTATTTTATATACTTATAAAAATATCATTATATATATATATATATATATATATATATATATATATATATATATATATTACAGTATACAACCCATTAGGCTCAGTATTTGGCAGAGACTTCCAACTAAACTACAGTCAGGCGTGGGCCATCAAGTTTGGAGTGAGAGCAGAATCGCACCAAGGGCCAACCAAGCAACATTCACACCACCAAAGGTTGCACTAAGCCATGGCTTCAGAAAAGTGAGCCCTAGCCCCATCATTGTCATAAACCACCAATCACATCTTCGAACAATAACCAAGCTACAACCAATCTTCAGCAAAAACCAGAAAGGAATTACCTGTCACGTCTGCCCCTCCCACGAGCTCTCCCACGAGAGGCTACAGAAACAACCGGTTTGTCAAGCTGCACGGCAAGATCATTCCCATGAACATAATCCCCATAAGACTCCACGAAGGAATCAGAATCGTATTCAGAAGAATAGTGAAGCCAATCAAGATGCGCCCTCACATCCACCCCAAAATTGTCTCCCACATGGTACACCAAAGCTTGAGGTTCAATTAAATTTACTGGCACATCAACAAAGGCATTAGGTACTACACAAGCTTGCGTTATAAGGGAAGAGACGGTGGGGGTAATACACTTAGTGATCAAAACAGAGGAGGAACCCTCACTCACTACACCCTCAGGTGTACCCGAGCAAACCCCACCCAAAAAAAATAGGGGCAAGGACAGATACAACCGAACAATCCACATCCATAGGAGGCTTAGATTTACCTAAGCACGGAGCAGACACAGCTCCTACCACCGAAACCACTGGACAAGAATTCATAGTACATTCCAACATACCACCACCACTAGTGGAACCCCGATGGACCTGAATAGAAGGTAAGACCCCAGCCACAGCCTCCTCACAAACCTGCACAGAGGAGTCAACTGCACCTAGATCAACACCATAATTCAAATAGTTCAAATTAACAGGAAAATGGGTAGGAGAAATAGGTTCCATAGAGCCCAAGTCAAAAACAAGAGGAACAAAGGGTAAAGCATTAGGGGACAAAACGACAGCAACATCTACAATATTACCAACATCACAACCCAGTAGAAGCACAACATTTTGCACATTCTCAATAGCTAAATTAGAGGGCGAGTTAAGAGCATCAGTAGAGCCAGCATTGATCACATTTAATCCAGACATCGCAGGAGGAGCAGCCACAGGTTTAGGCACATTAAGATTGGGATGCAAAATATGGCAATCTTCCTTCAAATGCCCTAACGAATTGCAATGCAAACAAAAATGGGGTATATCATCAAAGATGACAGATTGAACGTAACCCGAATTAGCAGAGCCTACCCAAATCTTAACAAGGAAATGTTTGGTAACGTCCAATTCAACGAGAATGCGAGCCACCGAAGGACGGGAACCCGAAGCAGTGGCTGTGTCCGATTTGAGCATGCGACCGAAGAGAGAACCCAAACCAAAAAGAATCCTATGAGTGAAGAGATGGGGTTTAAGGCGAGGGAACGAAACCCAGATAGGAATAATTGGAGAATCAACCTCAACATCCAAATAAGGGGACCATTTCCCCACTTTCATATAACAAATATTCACGAAATAGGATCGATGAGAGAAAATCCGACAATAATCAAAATTGTTCACAAGCTTAATCAAAACGTTCCTGGGATTAAGAACCATGACCGAACAATCTCCTATAAGTTTCAAATTAAAAAAAAAAATTCAAATGATATCGATAAAGGCCGCTTTCCAGGAAACCGACCGACCAAAGAAAATTTGAAAGGAGCAGCAAGCGAGCAAATCTATTCCTCAGAAATCAACAACGCCGGTAAACCCCAATGAGACGTAATACACAAATCAGAAAATGAAGAGGAGGAAGCCCCGGATAAGGCCTCCTTAAACGAAAGAGCCAGAGAAGTTCCATTCAGGAAACCTGGGTCGCAAAGGCAAGCATTCGCCACGAAGACCACAAAAATAAAGCCAAAGCATGGAAAAAAACAGGGGAATTAGAGAGGAGAAGCTTCCTTGAGGCGGCAGACATCCTCGCAACGAAAGGTGGCGCAGGGAGAAAATCCAGGCAGAGCAAGTAGCGAACCCATGATTATAAACTAAACTTTATATATATATATATATATATATCTTTCACCCTTCTTGTATCTAATATGTTATATAAATCATTAAAATCTAAATTCTTTGTATAACATATTTTTATATAAATTTAAGGAAATAATTTGAATTAAGATTTATTTAAATTTAAAATAATCTAAATTTTAATAACGAGGCTCCATTAAATTTCATTTGTTATAAGCAAAATCAAATTAGTTAATTCTCTATTTTTTCATAAATTAAATATATCTTTAGTAATATTTTATTTTTTTAATTTAATTGAAATTGAAAATTTATATTTTCACAGAATTCTGAATCGAATCCGAGTTTTAAAATTTTTGGCTCATTTATCATTTTTGAGAGATTTATGTGCATGCCATTTAAATCTTATATATTTATAAGTTTAAGAACAAATAGTTCAAAAATGTAATAACAAATTTATATAAATATATACAATATGATCTAATCATGAAAACTGTGAATAATTATTGAGAATGAAATTTGATTTTTTTTTATATAAATTTAATTAATCTTAAAACAAATTAAACATGGTTTACATCAATTTTTATTTTTATTCTAGTATTACTATCTTCTTTAGGATTTATTTTATAACCAAAACCCTCTTGAGAGTTATTTCCATCAATACTTTAAATTTTGAAGTGTAAACAGCAACATTTTTAATAAAAATCTCCTTAAAAGCTTCTTTGCCGAATTCTTTTATTAGTTTTATAGAACCCTTCTCCTCCCTCTGCGTATAAAACCAAGTTCTTCAGCCATCTCCTCTCCCCTCAAGCTCTCATCCAAACATAAAACAAATTCGAAGAAAAAGAAAGAAGGAAAGTAGCTTCAGAGATGGAAGTAGTGATACCAGTTCAGGAACTCCATCTCAACAGCAAAACTAGAACAGCTTATATGAGCTCCTCTTCCAGTCCAAAGCGCTTCACCTGCGACTCCAGTGGATTCCATCGCCGTCACGCCGCCGCCCCCAACAGCCCCTCCACGACCGTCGCCGGCGGGGGATCCTGCTCATTGCTCGCTACGGAAGAGGAAGATGACGACTTCGCTTTCGATTTCAGCGGCCATCTCGATAAAAACGCTCCCCCGCCGCAGCTTACGACCGCCGATGAATTATTCTATGAAGGTAATGAAGTTTTTGATGATTTCAAATTTTGCAAATGCCAAAAACAATTTTTTTTTTCAATTCACAAACTTCTTATTTCTAAATCAGCAATTTTTTTTCCTTTTTTATTATTATTAATAGGTAAAATACGCGCCCTCAAATTCCCCGTCGGTCTCTGCTCTCCAGACACCACCCACCGGATCGGCGCCAAAAGCTCCGACCCTTTCTCCACCTCCATGGCCGAACCGAATCGAGAAACCCGAAGCCGAAACAGAGCCCCTTCCCTTTCCTCCCGAAGCCGAAAGGGATCCCGTTCCCTCTCTCCATTGCGAAACGAAATCCATCTCAATAATCCTTCCCCAACCCGCTGCAAAACCGAGGAAGAAAACACCATCAGCAGCAAGAAATGGAGCTTCAAAGATCTTCTTCTCTTCCGCAGCGCTTCCGAGGGGAGAGCTACAGGTGATCGGAACAAGGACGTATTGCGGAAGTACACGGCGGCTTGTTTGGCGTCCAAAGGTAAGAAGGGAAGCGGAGGGGATGAGTCGAGGAGTTCGAGTTCCCGGTGGGCATCATCGCCGCACGCGATGCATTATGCGGCGAACAGGGCGGCGGCGGAGGAGATGAAGAAGAAGACGGCGTTGCCGTACAAAGATAGTTTTTTAAATTGGCTGAGATATGCTCCGGCGTTGCGGAGCTTCGGTAGTTCGGCCGGTCGGGGGAAAAGCATGGGCGGGTCGAAATCTATGCCGCGGATAAGAGATGGAAATTAATTGGGGAAAATATATAAAAAAAGGATATTTTTATAGATTTTTTTTAATAAGATGAGTTTTAAAATTATTACTTTTAGTTTTAAGATAAATATGATATAAATTTTGATTAATTTATCATATATTATATTTATCTTAAAATAAATTTAATAATTATAAAATATATCTTAATTAAATCAAATCAAATCAAAATATCCTGACCCAAATTTCTTTTAATTAATTAGCAATGCTTGTTGTAAATAAACATAAGTTTGTATGTGTGAGTGTATTAATATCTTGTTTTTGGAAATGAAAAAAAAAGTGCTTTTTTAATTTCTTAATTTTTTTTTCTTGATCAATTTAATAATTATGTTATCTTGATACAAATAATATTTATCTTTAAAAGATGATTCTAACATAGGCTTTTTTTAGACAGACTTTTTTAATGCTTTTTAAAATAATTTTTTAGTTCAAAATTTTTAATTTTTTACTAAAAAAATTGTTTTAGAAAGTCGTCCTAATCTAAGTCATAGTAAATATCTTATTTGAGGTGAGTAATAACTAATTACTCAAATGATCTTTCTATTTTATTTTAAGATTTAGGAAGACACAATAGATTTATAGTCATCCCTTATGATTCTCCTAAAATGTCGAATAAAAATTACGTATATAAATTATATAATAAAATATTAAAAAATTGTTTTATTTATTTTGAGTATAATGCAATATGAACTCTTCATATGCAGTATTAATATCCAAATAAATTTTTTATTGATGCAAAAAATTAAATTTCTTTTATAGCTCATATGTATTATAACACATAAAATTAATTATTAAAATATCAAATATAGTGAGTATGTAATTTAGGTATTTTTCTCATCAAAAATGTTTTAAAGCTTCGGAGTAATATTATATTATAGCTATAATATATTTTTTAAAATAAAATAAAATAATATATTATTTTAATATATACTTTTCATTATCAATTGCTGCCTGTTTTAAAGCTAAAATGGACTTATTTTAAAAAAGATTTCTTAAAGTTTGCAATCAAAAAGTGACAAAAATTATTTTCTTGACTTTCTCAAAACATAAAACTGCCAAAAATTAGGCCAAACAAAGCCTTAATCAGTGGTGGAATTATGATTTCAAATGAGAATAAATGAAAATTTTTATCTAAAAAGAAGAAGACTAAACTTTAATAATCAAATTATATATATATATCATCATTTCATCACTGCACTCAGTCAACTTTTGGCCATTAATTACTTTCTTACTGTTTTTAATAATTTTTATAAATAAAAGTGGTGAAAATTGTCCCAAAAGAATCCTAAAAAAATTTCTGTCCAATCTCATATAAATAGAACTTATTTTAAAGAGATATTTTTTATTTATTTTTATTAAGAAATTCAAAGTATTTATCTCTGATCGATGAAACCAGTAGTGTTATGAAAATAATATATGCATTAGCATATAGAATGTGTTAAGGACTCAAGTAGTTGTATCAGTAGAAGGTTGGGATGCAACTCATTTTGATATGTTCGTTTAAAATTTTAGCTACCAACCGAGAGATCTTAGACTCAAAATTTATATATATGTTATGTTTGTGAGCTTCCCTTAAGTAGCTCAAAAGTCCAAAAAAATGAAGAAGAATGAGTTTTTAGTATTGAAATAGTAAATTATTGTAATGCAAATGATTAGTTCAAGCAGGTGGAGGTTGAGCAATACTTTCAATCACATCAATGACAATCTAGCCACAACTTTTTTTTTTGTTTTTTAAGGAAAGGAGAATCCAATGGAATTTATTAAAAATTAGTAGGTTAGTATATTTGAAAATGAGTTGATGATGAATGAAAGATCTAAATTATTCAATTATTACATCTCTATTCATCATCTTTTTGCACTTAAACTAGTATTTTCTCTCTCACTCACGAGAGATTATTCTGTGCAGTGTTCAAATACGTCTGGAGGCCAATACGGACGCGCCACATCATCCAATGCACTGTATATTGGGTGGCGTGGCACGTACGGATTAGCCTACGGACACGTCCGGACACCGCACATAATAATTTTCCTTACCCTGTGATTGAAATACTCTTTTTTTTTTTTTGGCATAGACACTTTCATAATTAGAAAAAATATTGATCTATATAATAGATATGAACTGGGAAAAGTATCTTTCAAGATCAAAGTAGGAATTTTTTAGATCATATATAGATGGGGATACTTAGCAATCAAGAAGACACACAAGTTATTGATAATTGATAGATATCATATGAAAGTCAATTAAAAATATTGGATGTTTTATGACAATCAGTGATCTGCTCGATCATTCTCCTAACCAATTAGTTGGCCCACTTCTCTAAAATAGGATCTTCCTACGGATATATTTTATAAAAATCAAAATGATCTTATGATTGAACATTCTTCATGATCCAAAAATTGATCTCATAGTGAGATAAAATATCCTTTAAGGCAGAGGCAATCTAATGGGTTGGTTTCTATGTAGTGATGGCTAAAGGATGGTCACCCGAATATTGGCAATGAACAATCTTCATTCTATTAAGCAACATAGTTAAGGAAAATCTCATCAAGATGCATAGATATAGGTTGTCAATTGTGCGCATTTTTCGACCAAATAAGAGTTTACGTTCCAACAAATGGAGCTATGGTCGTAAAAGGGGTTGTAACTGAGTCAAGCAGACTCGGGCTCAACTTGATGAATGGCTCATAAGCTAAGCTCAATGAGTTCACTAGCCAAGCCTACGCTAGCCCTACTTTACTCATTAGCTTGCAAGCCAACTCCTTTAAAAAAATTTTAATATAAAATGCACTTAAAACATATTTTAACATTTAGGATTTTTAGTATAAAGTTGTTAAAATATTTTAAAAATACCTCACTTCTTATATTAGGTTATTTTTATTAATTTTCTTTTAATTACTCATTCATTTTTTTTATTTTATTATAGTACTTACTATCATTTTATCTCTTTCATAATAAATAAGCTGATTTGAACTCATAAAATAAAACTCGAGCTCATTCTCAAGCTCAATCAATTAATCAAGCTCAAAGCTGAAGCCTCACTTCCTTCCTCCTTGCCCAATAAGAGAAGCAGATCTATCCAAAGGCTTCTCGGATATAACTAAAAATTTCTACATGAATTGATGCTAAAAAGAAGATAAAGATAGACCAAATTTGGGGTGTAAACAAGACAAGCATAGCTCGAGTCACCCTTCCTTTGAGCTTGATTAACTAATCAAATTTAAGCTCAAACTCCAACTTTATTATACTAATTCGTGCCAGCTCATTTATTGCGATTTAAACAATTATTATAATAAAATGATTAAAAAGAAAATAAATAAGAAAAAAAGTAAATAATTACTTCATATAAGAAAACAAGATATTATTAATCATTTCATTTCTATTGATCTGCAGCTTTACAACTGGTAATTAAACTACAAATTAATTTGAAATAAGCTACTTTTTCAAGATAATTAATAGATTAGTTTGATTAAACTTTCCTATAAATACTCCTAAATATTGTGATAATGATTTGTTTAATTATTATTAATTTTGTTGTTATAAATAACTTTCACTGCATTATTATTACCAAAAAAATATGCAAACGTGTCCTCTTAAAAATCGTTGCATCAAAATCCAAAACAAACAAACTTACTTTGATAATGCTATTTTGATAAAAAAATGAAATAAATCTATCAATATATTTATATAACTAAATAATTTTTTGGCAAGTCAACTCTAAAAAATTTTAATATAAAATGCACTTAAAATTTAAAACATATTTTAATATTTAGTATTTCTAGTATAAAGTTCATAAAATATTTAAAAATTATCCCACTTCTTATATTAGGTTATTTTTTAATAATTTTCTTTTAATTACTCATTTATTTTTTCATTTTATTATAATACTTCAGTGAATCAGAATCATTTTGTCTCGTTCAAAACAAACGAGCTGGCTTAAACTCTTGAATAAAACTCAAATTCATGCTCAAGCTCAAGCTCAAGTCAGAGATGACTCAGGCTTGGTTTGGGACGGCTTCACGGCTCCGTTGCTTTATAAAAAATTATTAAATGCTCGTTTGGGACATTGCGGCAGAACGAAGTTACAAAAATTTTTGCGGCCTGGCGCTACTTCCTGCGACCTTTCCTGACTCCCGCGGTCCGCTGCTTCTCCGGCTTCCGCTGCTTCTCCTACTTTACCGACAATTACAGCCGTCCCAAACAAAGCCTTAATGACTTGAGCTCCACTTGTACTGTTTACAACTTAGACATAAGCCGCACTTCTACTAATTCGTGCTGGCTCATTTATTATGATTTAAGTAATTATTATAATAAAATGATCAAGAGAATATGAAATAAGAAAATAAATGATAATAAAAAATAACTTAATATAAGAGAAACAACACACATATTTTTTTAAATATTTTAAATAACTTTGTACTTAAAATCATGAACGCTAATATATTTTAAATACAATTTATACTAATATTTTTTGACAAGGCAGCTCGCGAGCCAATCAAGTAATTTTTGTCTCGTTAGCCAATCAAGCTGGGCTTACGAGTCTACTTGACTCACCTACATCCCAAGACCAGATAGATTTGCCAATGGCTGAAGAAACCTGTAGCGAATAGAATTGAATCAATATACATTGATATAATTTTCTTACTAATTCGGAAGCATTCCAAGCTTCAGATCTCCTTTTGGTAAGATAATTTGTGTTGTCCAAGAAAAAAATAATTTTCATGGTTAGTGCAAGGCAAAAAATATTCATAATATGAAATAAAAATAATACTTTAAAATCCAATAAAATTTGTAATTATTTTCATGAGAAATTGTTATTACTCCTAAATATTGTGATGTTGATTTGCTTAATTATTATTAATTTTACTGTTATAAATAACTTTCACTGCATTATTATTACCAAAAAAAAAATACAAACGTGTCCTCTTAAAAATTGTCGCATCAAAATCCAAATAAAAGAAACTTACTTTGAAAATGCCATTTTGCTATAAAAAATGAAATAAATCTATCATTATATTTATAGAACTAAATAAATGGTCTACAAATATGTTAATCATATTTCATAATCAGTTGAAAAATATGATATGTTATTATTAAATCCACAATAAATAAACTATATATATAATTTTTTTTTTTATAAAATATAATCACTGTTTTCTCTGATATTGCCAAAGTCCACTTGGAAATAAATACTTTAAGCTATCATTTTCTCCAATATTACAAAGTCCACAAGCAAAGCTATAACAATTTGAATGATTTTGTTCAGTAATTAAGTGCAAGACAAATGGTAACAAAATCAAGCTAAGAAGATTAGGAGAATGACCCAAATTAGATTAAATGTTGACAAGTAGCTCTTTATCTCTTAATTTTGCAGGCCCTTATTAATCTGATTGATTCCAAATATAGTCATAAAATAATTACAAAAGAGATTATTAAGACTTCCTTTGAGATGACTTTTTTACTGTTTTTAAAATAATTTTTAATAAAAAAATTTAATTTTGTGTACTAAAAAATTATTTTTAATAACAGTAAAAAAAACCATCCTAAACAAAGTCTAAATATCATAAAAAGATTAGAACAAAATTTATGTGATATTTTTAAAAGTAGGTCTAAAGTATTTTTTACAAACAAAATTTGTATATGAGACTAACCAAGCTCTTATTTTCTTCCTTGCACTTTCACATAAACTTTAATGAAAATTTACATGAGCTTTTATGAATGTTTATGAATGCAATAAGATTAATTAACTTTTAAATGTTTTGAAATTTAATTAAAAAATTTTGGAAATTAGAAATTGAACTTGAAATATTCTTAAAAAGAAAAAGAAGCTGCGGACCTCATGCTATCAAGTGAATATTTAGTAAGCACACCTCAAAAATTTTTGCGCACTAAGTTAAAATTTTCAATTTTTGTTAATTATTTTCTATTATGATTGTAAGAATTAATATTACTCAAGTAACAAAGAGAAAAATAGTATTAAAAAAAAATTAAAAAAGTTTGAGCTTCACACATATGATAATCTCTTTTCATAATCATTATTGTAGTATGCTCATACATGTTCATATATGTAAATACCATATATTAATCAATTTCTCCCTCAAGAAACTCGATCAAGACACGCCCACAACAGGCCTCACTATAAGAAGCATCCCCGGGATCAAGAATAGGAATCAATAGGTATACGCCCACAATGAAATTTGCATTATTGAGCTTGTTTGCGGAGCTCGAACATGGATACATATTCATCGAGCGAGTTTCGACGAAAGAAATCGCATTAATAAACTTTCACCAAAGAGGCACTAACATTCTGAGGACTCGGATCTTCTAATCTTACTCCCCGGCTAAGGTTATACATATTTCACAGATAACCTTGTTCAAGCTACAATAGACACACACCTATGAAGCTAAAGTCGTGAATCCTTAGGGGTGTCAATTATTGACACGAACCGACAACCCGGCCCGAAAAATTTGGGTTAGGGTCAACTCGTTTAACAAACGGGTCGAGTTCGGGAATCAAATTTCAACCCATTTAAAAAACAGGTCGGGTCCGCGTGAACCCGATAACCCGAAATTGACTCGAGATTGACCTGGTAACCCAGGTTTTTGAGCTGTTAGAGTTTCAACTCTCTGCGTGGGAGGCGGTGATTCGTTCGCAACGCTTCTTCCTTTAGCTCATGGGCTGTGCCGATGTGGACTCCGGTTGGTCCATTGGTGGACGTCGTCGGGTGATTCCACAACCGCAGGGTTTGTCATCGATTAGTAGGATGTCGTTGGATGGCTGGGTCGGACCGTCGGTGAGCCAAGGACAATCCTAGCATATCCAGATTCCGAAGGAGATTCAGAGGGACGTTAGGTGATTCTCAGCTTCATTGAAGCAGCAGACTGGCGAAGATCCCGACCTCCATGATTCTCTACTCTGCTACGACTTCAAAGCAATATCGTGCAGCGTGCGGCTCGTCTGCTTGTGCCCGAGCGTACCCAAGTTCACGAGTCGGGTCGGGTCAACCTGACAACCCACACGAGTTGGGTTCAGGTTGGATTTCTTGACCCATTTGGCAAAAACAGGTTAGGTTAAGGTCAACCCATTTAAACCTGGATCAATTCAAGTTTGACACGAACCAGACCCGCGTACCCTTTTTGACACCCCTATGAATCCTCCAACTTCATTCATCTTCAACTCAAAGCCGCATATGCCCAAAAGACTCATCACTTACTAAGAGGGGTTCATTTATTTGGTGCACTCACCTTCTAGACTCAACCAAGATGCCCATCTTGCAAGACTCGTTCACAACACTCACCGCCAATGACTTACTCAAGACACTCATCAAAAGCATCCCGAGCAACAATAGAGATAGATGACCATGTGTGTATCTTTCAATCTAATCCATGTGCTTGTCTCTATATATATATACTTGCAAAATCATACATTATTTCTCTATTTTTATGAAGCACATCTTAAAGATCATGTCTTTGTTACTGTTCACATAGATTGCATGGTTCCTCAGATAAGTCCCTAAGCAGGATTTAGCATAAATTCCTTTTAAATCAAGCTTAAGGTAACCAACCAAACAACTCCCACCAAGGATTTCAGCGAATTACTAACCGATACCGGTGACTGAAATGTAAGCTTAGTTTGGTTTCTACTGATCTGAATTTTCTTAGGCAAAACTATAAAAGAATATAAAAATCTTCCCTTATCTTTTTTGCAAAGAGATCGTTTCTAATAACTCCAATATGCCACCTTTAACACTAAGTAGAGGCAGCCTAATCACTACCTCAGACTGAATTTTAATGAAACAAAGCATCTTAACAAAATAAAGACAATCTAGAAGCTGCTGGTTTGGAAATTATCGGCACTAAAGGTTCAATATTATTTAGAATGACTAATGTTGATTATGATTTTTTCCCTTATTGTCACCAATAATGAGAATATGTAATCATCATCAAATTTGATTGCCTACCAAATAACTTCAATCTAATTCACTAATTCTATTCAAATTACCTCATTATGTGAGATTAGTATTAAATCAACCACCTTTTAACAATCTAAGATCACATAAAAAAAATTAAATCAAACAAGCAAAGCAGTAGCCAGTTAGTAGACTTCCAGAAAGTTAGACATACCAGGTCTAAAAAGAGGATGGACTGAATAGCTATGAAAAAACCTGGACGCTTTCGATTTCCAGCTCCTTATGGCATTATAGCTGGCTCTCTTGGCATGCTTCAAATGAGAACAGAAGAGAGTATTAAAATCATTCAAAAATTTGACATAAATGAATCGTGATTATACTGCTTGGTATCAATATGTATCAAAGCATTTGAAACTCTAATATAAAATTTGATAAATTAGTTATACACTCATATTCTTTCAAGCTGTGTATTTTTTAATTTCCAGTGGGCAATGAGCACATTCATGGAAACTATAGGAGAATACTGGAATATAACACCGTAGAATATTTTCTTAACAATTAATCCAAATGTCATTATTCAGATTGATGATTTGATCGTGATGCATTTTCTCTTTTGATCCAAGTAGGTTTTAACTTCACATATGGGGAAGATTGTAATTATCCATATTATTTGGACAGAAAACGAGAATTCAGGCTACTCTTTTGAAGACGAGTTTCAGGCTTAGCATCTGTTAGGCGGTTCACGCTGAACCTGTCCGCCTCCATTGGTCTTGCCCGCCCACATTGAGGGCCCCACTAGTCCAATTGAATTCAAATTGAAAAGGAGAGGGCGGCTAGGGCTTGGGAGGGAAATTAAATTAGGAAAGTTTTTGCATTAAAAAGCATGAGATGTTTAGGAAGGAATTATGTTTTGATTTGTTCTCAATTATGGTTCCTAGGCAACTTTGGCTTTAGACTCGTCTAGAAATTTGGGAGAGACAATCCTCCTCTCGAATTGAGGATCTCTTGTATCTTGTTTTTATTATTGTTTGGCTTTGATTTTCCTACCACAAAACATCGTATTGGGGGCTGTTTTCACCAAGATTTCGCATTATTGTTGCTGTTTTTCACCAATTGGTGATAGGTTTACTTGTGAACTCAAGTACTACTACTACCCGTAGGGTTACTTGCGAACTCAAGTATTTCCTATCAGCATCTTCTCGTAGATACTCTTTCCTATAACTCTATCCACCATGCATTGAAGCTTTTAAAGGTAAAAAAAAAAAAGAAAATAAAGAAGGCAAGAGATCAGGCTTGGTGATTGGTTTCATTCTAGAATAGTCGAATGAAGTAATGGATTAGAACTATAATTATTTTGTTTAAATTGTTTTTCAGATTTCTATTTAATTACTTCACATTAACAAGACATTTATACATAAATGTGTAGTTCCAATAAATTCGAAGCAAATTAAGTAGTGATCATTTATAAATTAACATGGAATATTGAGAAGATGTTTTTGAAGAATGAGCAATAATCACTTGATAGCTGTGATGCAGGAAAAATGCCTTCAGTGGTACCAATTTAGCACCAGGATGTTTTGATAATTTTTTTATATCTTTATGTAGATAATAAGCATGTTTTTATGTAGATAAAAAGCATGTATATCATTTGGAAGACCTCTGTATATTTTGCTTGAAACTAATCAAGTCCTTACATTTCCTGCAAGAAAGTATATTGCAGGACAAAAAGAAACCTAATAATTTTTGGCCAAGTATTATTGCAACTTATAAAAAAAAATATAACATAGGATACCAGGTGATTAATGCTTGACAGGAATCAAAACTGACAGAACGTGGAGCTTATAGAAGCGGTAAACAGGGGTGGGGCAAAAAGATACAAGGCAGTTATTACCTAGTTATAGACGACAAAAACTGATAGGAAATACTTTAGTTCGCAAGCAACCCTAGCAAAATTGGTGAAAACAGCGAGAAAATTGCAAGAAAATCGAGGAAAGACAATCCAAACGATAGAAAATTTTATAGAACTCAAATCAAAGAAAATACCAAGCAAAGATACAAGTCATCCTCAAATCGAGAGGAGGATCGTTTTCTCCCAAATCTCTAGATAAAATCTAGAGCACAAAGACCACTAACAAGACTTCAAAAGAACACAATTATCATCATATCCCTCACCCTAATTTTCCCCCTACCTAAGACATGAAATTAGAAAACAAAATCAAAAGACTAATTTGCCCATGCCGCTCCCCCCCCCCCCCCCCAATTTTGAATTTTGAATTTCAAGTGGACCCCACTTTTTTCTCTTTCCCTGTTTTCGCCACCCCCCTCCTTGAATAAACTTGGACCGGCCCCTTAGAAGGGGCCGGCTGGACCGGTCTAACAAAAAAATAGTAATTCAACATTCATAGTTTATACCTGAGGCTGTTTAGAGTCTTCAAGGCAAATAATATCTGGTATACATGCGTGAAGCTAGAAAAATAAAGAGAATTATTGTTGATAAATCATCATTTGTCTTCTATATGTATTTCTCTTCAATAAGGCGCAACCTCAGTAGCTGTGTTGGTAAATCCAAGCCGCCGATTAAGTTTATGAGAATGAAACTACACAGAATTTTCCACAAGTAATTACAAGCCAACATTGATTGGTATTTAAACCAAATATAAGACAAATAGAAATTGTAAAACACCAGAATTACCAAAAAGGTTGAAAACCTTGCAACAGAAAAACCTGGAAATATCAACGAAAAGCTCAATCAAAGTTGTCGATTTTGATCGGAACAATTGGATCAGCTACTTTGAAGTGGCCTACAGTTCGAGCAAAAAACAGCATTTGCTGCTCCAAAGTGAACTTGATGTTTTCAGCCTAGAAATGAAAATTTTCGTTAGAAACTAATGTGTCATAACTAGGAACCAACGAGTAAAATTCAAGAACGAACCTTGCGAAATCCATGCTGTTCTCCTTCATACTCCACTAAAGCAACAGGTAAACCCTTTTCCTTCAAGGCTTTGTAAATCTTTTGGGCTTGATCTGGCAGAACAATCTTCATTAAGAAGTTAATTAGTAAGTCTCCATCAGAAAATAAAAAAATGAAAATGAGATTGAAGCAATTTCAGGACATTCTAATTTCAAAAACTGCACCATATTGTTCACGTACTCCACAAAAGCAGAACAGGGACGGAATAGGAATTTTAAATTAATTGCGTTGAACTGTGTTTGGTTATATCATGGATATATTTTTTTTTAATGTTTTGAAAGCAAGAGCATAATAGAAATTAAAGAAGTTTTTGTATCAAATAACAGAATAAACAAAATAAAATAAACTTAGAAAATAAAAGTAATCTTAAAAGGCTCTTTAAAGTGCTGAGGATAGTACTTTCCCTCTATGCATATTTCAAGACAAACATATGTCAGACCCGGTATTATATTGATCAATAAATTATTTTTATCACATATTTCATGTTTATCTAAAACCTAAAACAACTTGGTGATCTAATTTGATAAATTTTTATAAGCACTTGACCCTTTATCAAACTAAATGAAGAAATAGACAGCTTTTAATGGCAAACACCAAAAATAGTACTACTTTTATATATATTTTTTTGAAATAAAATCGATTGAAAATATTAGCATATCTAAGTTACACATATGCTAACTATTTAGAGTATAAATTGCAATATTTTCTTGTTATTGAAGGTATTCTCTATTATTGTATTTTCCTTTTTTTTTTTTTGTCTTGGTAATATATACACTAATGCTTGTATTAGAAGGATGATCCAATAAAAATTTAGTCATTTATAATAGTCTCCTTTCTAATATGGAAAGAGAGAGATGTTATGAAATCCTCATGATCTTTACTAAAGACCTTTCAACTGATGCTTCACTCCTCAAACTTTTAAACTCCGTTGGCCTCACGCTCTACCCATATGCTCTCCACCGACATCTCCATTAGCTCCCTATTACTTGAAGATTGATACACCTTTATGATTTACCGTCATTCATCATCAACGACTAGGTTGGTATATTTTGTCCTTTCCACATCAACAACTTTATTGATGCTCTCTATGAATACTCTCCATAAACACTCTTCATTGCAAGGGCGGATCTAGTATGGGGGCCCTGGGGGCATGGGCCCCCAGTGACTGCTTCACTAATGCTTAGTTGAGGTTAGTTATGATTTGCCAAAAAAAAAAAAAAGTAATTATGGTAATCCTTAATTACCGAATCAAACCGCGCTTCGTGCTTACCGCCTAGTTTATTTATTTTTTACTTCAGTTGTTCCGCGTTTCATTCCAGTTTTCAAACCTGCACTTCCTTCCGCCGATCTGCTATCAGTTTTTTCTTATGGCAGTCATGAAGAGTCCCCCGCAGCCTCACTTATTTCAGGAAGATAGCTCGTCAAGCGGCTCATATAGAACAAGCGAACTACAAAGCGTGGTCGAATGGGGGCTGCGGAAAAGAAAAAAAAATGCTAATGTAATATTTATATTTATTTTCGTTAATTCGTTTTGCTAAGCGATTCGCCTCTACCTCTAGGGATTTCTTGTTTTCCTTTGCTTGCCATCTCCGCACTGTTGGAAGCCAAAAATTCCGTCAGTTTCTTGACTTTTTTTATTGTATCTCATGTTCTCTCCACTCTTTCTTCTCCTTTGAGAACCCTAGGTTTAAATTTCCTCATTTATTGCAGCATCTACTTCGAGACCGACACAAGCTTTGGCCTTTGGCTACAATGCCGATGATGAGGAGTTTAGCTTGTTCATCTTCTTCCCCAAGGCAAATTTCTGAGGTGAGAATGCCTTTCTCTGAAGTTAAAACAATTTATGCTTAATGATTTTATTTTTCCCTATCTTTTCTTGCTTATTTGCGACCTACCGAGGCTTTCATTGGTTAGGAATTCATCACTTTGATTATTTTATGAAAGCTCTTACGGTAGTTTTTTTAAATCTTGTAAATGGTGAATGTTTTCCATAGTTGATCTTTATTTAATTTTTAACCGTTTTTCTAACGGTGCTTAGAAAACATGAGTTTTTAGCTTTTTAATTTTGTATTAAAAGTTGCTTGTTAATATATTTTTTGCATTATTTTAAGATTTAGATTAAATTATATCTATTTTCTATTAATATTTGAAAATTATATTGTTAGATTAGTACCATTACTTCAATAATTTGGAGTCCTCACATTAAAGTAATCTTGGCTCCATCACATGAAAAATTGTATTTTTTTAAATTCAATAATTTGTGCCCCCACATGAAAAAAATTATGGCTCCGCCCCTGCTTTATTGATACCTCTATTAACACCCTGCATCGATACCTTAAAGACCATATATGTAACAATATGACATATCTCGTTGCTGACATTTTGTGTTCTTTTGAACTACTCTCTTTTATGTAGGGCTGCAAGCGAACCAAACGTTCGACGAGCTACTCGTTGTTCGGTTCGATGAAAGCTCGTTTAATTAACTAAATAAACAAACTTGAACACTAATGTGTTCGGCTCATTTATGTTCGCGAACAACATCATTTCAAGTTCGTGAACAAGCTCAACATTAAGCTCGATAAGAAGCTCGATTCATGTTCGATTTTGAACTCGTGAATAAGCTCGATAAAAATAATTAATATTTGACTATATAATTAATAAATATAAATAATCATTACCTTTGTTACATAGACAATTGCTTTTATTATAAATGTGTTTGTTCATAGATATGTTCATGAACGTGTTTTTTTTATAGTTAAAAAACTTCGTTAAATATGTTCGCAAACAAGCTCGATAAACACTAAACGAACGAACATGAACTGAACATGAACCGAACATGAACAATCCGTAATTTAAATGAACCAAACATGAACACAAACGCTAAAGCTCGAACAAACATGAACCAAACTTGAACAAGCTGATATTAAATGAACACAAACATGAACACTCACATACTCGGCTCGGCTGGGTTCGTTTGCAGCCCTACTTTTATGGATCAATCATTCTCATATTGCGACCATTACAATTATTGAGCAACAAAACCTTCAGACTACATCTTTGGTCACTATTATTTATAAAGTGAAGATGATATCTGATATTTTATATGCCACGTTGAGTTTGAGGGTGGTATTACCATATTTAACTTAATCTATGCTCTAACTATTTAAATTAGGAATCTATGCTATTTTTTGCTATAATATTTTCTCAATATAGAGGATGTTCCCTTTTATTGTATTTTTCTTTATTGGGCTCTTCAGTCTCTTCTCTTGTTTATATCTAGGCATATATATGCTTGTATTAGAAGGACAACTTAATGAATATGTGATCATTTACAATTCTGTCTTTCAACCATTGTTTAAAATTGCGCAATATGAGGCCCGCCTCAACGCAATTCTAATGAAAAACGCCTTGAGGCTAACGCCTATAGCTTTTTTATGAGGCTTGCGCCTCAACTTGGCTGAGGCCCGCCTTGAGGCATGCCTCGCCTTGCTAGCATGAGGCTTACGCCTCACCCTATTTATATAATTTTTTTGTTAAAACTAACATAAATTACATCTCAATGCACATTCAAACGCAACAACTTCATCTCGATTGCCTCTACCTCCATCCCACGGCCTTCGCCGTAACCAACACCGTCATAGTCGTCACCAAAAAACACTTGAAAGCTGCACACAACCACCCTAAAAATTTTGGAGCATTAATCTCATATTTATTTTGATGAAAATATTTCTAAAAGATGAATATGATTAAATTTAATAAAAAGAAGCATATTGGAAGGCGTTCAACTTTACTAAATGAGGCAGGGAATAAACCAATTTATTATGCAAAAACTCAAATAAAGACCACCTCAGTGATGGCAATGCAGATAATTCCTAAGTTGTTGCCAACTATTTCAACTTTTATTAAGAATTAAATGAAAATTATTAGAGAATTGATTAAAAAAAATTGGAGTTGAACTTGATGTTATATGATACTTTTATGCAATTTCTATATTTAATATTATTTTCTTTTATAATATTTGTATTTTAATTCTATTTCATGCAATTTATTACTTGTCACTTTAGATTTTGTGCAATTTTTTATTTCATGTGTATGTCAATTTGTTAATTCATAATTCAATATAAAGTTAATATGTCATCATTTAACATATTATTTAAATATTATATAAAAATCACTTTTGACATTTATTATCACTTCACACAATTTTTTGATTTTGAGGCTTACGCCTCAAAACGCCTTGAGGCTTACGCCTCGTCTCATGAACAAAAAACGCCTCAATACCCAATTGCACAATTTTAAACATTACTTTCAACTAATAAAAATTATCCTAGATGTCATTTTATATATGCTCAAAATTTTTCATTTTAAGTACTTCTACACTATAATTAAACTAATGAATCATAATCTAGATTATTTGTTAGTATTCTAATATGCTTGATAAATGATCAAATAATCTTAAGATTTTAAGAATTTTGACGCCTTACTATATTTTATGCCTATGTTTATGGTGAATTGTCTTGATTTGTCAATTAAATACTACATTTTTGAAAAATAAAACAAAAAAAAAAATGTATGAAAAAATAACTCTTTCCACTATTAAGTGTAGTCCATCCTTATGCATTCTATTCGCTATTAATTTTTTTCCTCAAAGAATAGATATATATCCTAGAAAATTTTATTAATTAAAAGTAGGGCACAAGGTTCATAAACAACAGGCAAGGACCAACTTAATCGGAGTAGACAGACCAAATTAGAACTTGGGACAACAACCCTAAGAACCAGGGAACATACCACCCTAGCTCGAGCTAGTTCTGTTAGTTACAGTTATGACTTCTTATCTTTAAGAAAGTTCTGCGTCAATTTTTCTATTCGTTTCAAGAACTTTCCAATCAAACCAACTAAAAAGGTGAATTAAACTTTTTATCATGTGATTTCATTTTTTAGCCATGAAGTAAAACAAAAAAGATCGATTCGGAAGTCACAATCAACCGATGAATTAAACAATACAGACCTACCTAATAGGCATTAAAACGAAATTGATTTATAAAGGAATTTTCAGTTCCGGCTTTGTCGGGTCTGATCTACCAAACCTAAAAGAGTAGTATAGAAAAGATTTTTGGTGACCGACTAGGTACTTGCAGTAGAAGATTTGAAATGGAGGATATTGAATACAAACTACATTTAAGATTTGTGGACTACAACATAAATTTAAAATGCAAGAAATTTTAAAGAGCCGAAAAAACTGCATGAAAAGTTTATTACTTTAATTTCGCATGTAACCAATAATTGACAAAAGGGAAACAAAAACCTCTAATTCTTTGTAAATCTTGAAATTCGGTGCCTGTGTACCTTGTCATCTAATCCTTGGAACAAGATCACTGGGCAAGTAAATTTGTCAACAAAGTTTATAGGGGACCTCTCAAAATAAGCTTTTTCATCCCCTGAAACATCAAATACAAATAAATAAAGCTAGTCGTTCAGACGTCAGTAGTATTATGGTAAACTGTCAAAGATTAATCCTTACCAACAAGTCTGTCAATATAGTGGGACTCAAATTTATGAGTCTCTTCTCTCAGCAATGACAAGTCAGCCACCTGTACATACCCCAAAAGAGAGGAGTTATTAAGTCACTAAAAGAATCATTTTACTAAAGAAGGTAAGAGTAAGGAAATAAATAACAAAAATATTCTTTCAGGCTACCAAAATTGATTACTAATTCACAAGAAAATGGGGTACGAACTCAGGTATTATGATTACAAAGCTGGGATTTTAAAGATTTTGAAAGTTGGGAAGATCTGTGATATTCAAACATTGTGAACAACAGAAAAACCAGAAGAATACAAGAATTAGGTAAACCGTAAGCAGTGATAAAGCCCGACATGGCGTGAGCCTCCACCACTTGGTAACCCATTTTTAGAGACATGTACCAACAAGGAACGAAGGTATCATCGCAAGGTATTTTAAACTGAAACTTTGAGAAACTTTCAGATGTAAGGCTCATTTTCAAACTTCTTGCTCAAATAAAGAGGCGCTGCTTTGCAAACAATAGGTAGCAACAATATCATGTCAAATAGTTATCTGAGTGAGCTTTTGCATACTTCACTGTAAGGTGCTCTGAAAAGTAGGTCAAACTCTTGTATTTAAAGCTAACATGGTCATTTTCAAAGGGAAGATTATATAACCTGTTTTCACCTTGGTGCTCCGATTTTAGCTATGCATGGAGTTGAAATTTTCTATAGTCACAAGCTCGTTTCAGGGCAAGCGATGTGGCCACTTCACAAGCCATTTGTAAGTTTTGAGAGTTAGTGGTTTAGGATATTCCTGAAAATGAAGGTGATTACTATCTCCTTAAAGTTGATGTCTTCCACATCTTCCTGATCATGAATTTTGATCTCAAGTCGTTGCCCCCAGCAGGTCCTTGGTGACAATTGATGTGACATGAGAATGTTCGTTAAGCTAAACTAGCAAAGCTCTTCTTCTCTTTCAATTTTTGAAGTCAGCACGTGTTGGGATCCCCCAGAGAGGTCAATCACTGGTCTTCTTTATATTTTATACACTTTTTTTTTCTTGGAATGATCCTCTTAGGTATTGACCAGCAGAACATAGACAGAAAAAGGTTGGATTGTTTGCTTATCAAACAAACTTTTACATGCGGTTTAAATTTTCTAATCAGCAGAATCTAATAATCTTCAAGAGCAGTACATGGATGTCACAAATCAATGTTCTTCACCGATTAGCTTATAAAAGTTGGTCCCTACTATTAGGTAATGATCCTCCTCATTAGTCTCTTTAAGAATTTGTTCTTCGTAGGAAATAGCTTCGCCATCATCCCTCTAGAGGTGAAAGACAGCTTGGACAATGGCTCATGATGGGATCCCCTACAAGGGGTCACTCCTACCTTTAGAGAATAGGATTCTTTGATCGTCAACCACCATAATGGTTAATTAATAGGACCACTTTCTTTGAGATCCACACTTAACATGTCATTTCAATGCGGGTAGCTGGTGGAAGAGAAAAACAAAAAAAACTTACAAATGTCATATTTTAAGGTGCTCAACGAAAAGAATTTTAAAAATCTAACCAAGGATAGTGAGAAATAAAACTTTCAAGTGTCACCAGAAACTCGTCCTCTTTGTATTTAACACAATAATAATGAAATGAATGTGGTGTAGCACCAGGAGCATAGGGCAACACAAAGAATCCGACTACTAGGGCTCAATCATTAAAAATTATAGCTGAGCATACAAGACCCATCAACAAGGGCCAATTGAAGACCCTTACCTAGAAAATTTCTTATTTAGTTGTTTTATTTTATTATTATACGGATATTATAAATGTTTCAAAACTTTATATATTATATGCATGATTGTATATAATTTAGATTTCAAGACTCTTAAAAGTTAAATTTTAAATAATATGAGGATATTAATAAGTTAAAAATAAGATATTATAACTAATTATTTAATTAATTATAATATTTTCAAAAGGAGGGCCAAACATGAAGATTAAAATAAGTTATTTCATGCTGTGGTTATTATATGCGCGGTCCACCACCATAATTCCCTCTCTTAGTAATTTGAAACAATTATAAATAATTTTATTTGCTTTGGAATGAAGTGGTTAAAAAATTTGGTGATTGTATTTGGAGTAAATTGCAAGTGGTGACTTGGCTTAGTGGCCAGCTTCTCCTAAAAACTAATCTAAAAACATTCACTTGCAAAATTTTGGTTCAAAGTTTTTTATAGGCTCAAACCCCTACAATTAATTACACCACAATCATAAGAGAAAAATTTTCATTACAGGCTATATAATATGTTGCTTTAACAGTGACAATTTATGATATATAAAAGAAGGATATATAGTAATTGGCTCAAATAGGATAATTGTCAAATGATGGTGAGCCCAATAAAAATTCCATTATGACATTATTCTGAAATGCCAAAGACCATCATGTGCATTGACGAGCAAAGATAATTAACCAGTCTGACAATATGATCCTTTTAAGCAAGGACAGTTGCATCGTCCAACAAAAACCTTGTAGACTTAGAGTGAAAATATTAAACGAGTTCAATTTTAAGCCAACCATGGCTAACTAATGGTTTCATGCCCTATTGAGTGTGCCATATGATTCACAGATCACAAAATTAATAGGAAGCATCCAAGCTTAGGTGATAACTCTTAATATAATGGAGCCATCACAATCAAGATAGCAAACCAGTTAGGGGCATGTGTCACATCCATATTAACGTAAGATTTTTTGATGTGATAATATCTCTATGGGAACTTTGGTCAAACATAGATTTGCCATCTTTGACAAATTAGTGTGGAGGATTAATGGATGGATGCTTAGAGTACAACACAGTCAATTATTGCTTAAGCTAAGAATTTTATTTTCTTTTATAATTTAAAGGGGCTGAAATCTAAATAAAGTTCAGTATAATCATGGTTTTACTTTAATTACACCCCTTATTTGAATGAAGCCTGAAATTCATTTTTCTTTAGAATTCAGATGGCATTTTTATGATGAGAATCCCCTTCAACTACAATTAGTGATAATGATGCCCGTGATTAAGGTAAGAATCTCACACATAGAGTTGAAACTTTATTAAGAAAGTATTTTTGATCCAATCATAAACTTCTTGAACCATGGTTTGAAAAATCATTTGAGGCGCACACCTCGAGGAGCACCTCAAACTGAGGCGCTCAATGAGCGCCTCAAGGCTTAAGCCTCACTAGCGCTAGTGAAGCTTATGCCTTTTTTAAATGAAGCGTAAGCCTTGAGACGTTTTGAGGTAGCACCTCCTTTTGGATGCTGGTAAAATTTATAATAATGCTATAATTGAAAAAAGGTTTAGAAGCTAACAATGAAACAAAATTCAAGGAAGATATAATTATTATATATGAGGGCAATTATAAAGAATATGAAAGTAATGATGAGACCGCCGTTGATCTTGATCTTTATGGTGTAATTAAATTTTAAATGATGTGTTTACTTTGAATCTCATTTCAAACTTTCATTTTATAACAGTATTTAATATTGAGATTTGTAGTTTATATTTTTATGCTGATGAATCAAAAAAATATATTGATGTTTTATTTTATTTTTGTGGATTATTGTAAGTTCAAGTGTTTTTTATTTTTCTATTTTGAGTCTTGCGCCTTGATCCGCCTCGAGGCTTAAATCTCACCTTGCTAAAGCCAAAACACCTCGATTCCTGACTTCACCTTTTTAAACCTTGTCTTGAACTACTTCAAAGTCTTCTTTTAATAGTATCTATTAGGCTTATCAGTATGCAGAAGCCTTGGAAGGCCAAGTTCACTATCTTGCATGTTAAGTGAGGGTCTATGTCACGACCTGGCCAAAATACTATGAATACCAAATTGATAATAATAATCAGACAATAATTTAATTCTTTCAACAACAACTAAAACAGTCAAATGAAATAACATCCAAAAACTTAGGAAAGAGTTACTAATTATCTGTTACAACTTTGAACATATATAATGCAATTCATACTTATTTTTATTTGATCATTTTCGTCAGCATACAAGACTTTCTCTATCTCCTATTTACTTAATAGGAGCTTTACCTAAAACATTCAATTTAACAGGGTTGAGTTTTCATCATCAAACTCATCGATTAATTATAGTTATATAATATAGCAATAAATAAAACAATATGCCTATAAAATATAATGAAATCACTCATTCAAGAGAAATTTAAACATGAGTACTGTAAAGATAAACATCATTTTAAATAAAACATTCTTTAATGATGTAGTTGTTAATTTATAATTTTAGTATGTCATTTATTTCAAGAGCACCATCTAACACTGCACCTAGTATGGTATAATCATTTTCATTTTCATTTCCAACATTTTCTATTTTTTGTACGCAAGTCTGGGCTTCGAAAATTCATGCCCCAGCTGCTTCACATTTCGAGAGAACTTCAATAAATGCTCCGAGTCAAATTTTCAAAAGGTAGATTAATTTTAAAAATAAGACGCTATCTAGAGATTTCACTCTCATTTTGCAATTACTTTAAGATCTGAGTGTGCAAAATATCCTACGAATTCTCCTACCAGGTGCTAATCATTTTTTTTTTAATCATTGCCCGAGTAGTGCAAGAGGATCTACTCAAAACGTTTCAACATTTTGAATGAACTAAAATAGTTTTTCTTAAAAAACAAGTGACATGTTTAGGACCGTCTAATTCCATTTCTCACGAAACTATCTTTCACTTTTGTCCTCGCATTTGATCTACTTGACTATGGAGATCAACAAATTCATCAATAGCATGTTATTATCAAAAAGCCTAACTATGATTAGTCGGAATTATTGAAGACACTGATCAACCATTTTAACTGATATAATTCATATGCTTGTCAATCACAATTTTTAAAACATTTCAAATTAGTAAAAGGTAGTTGTGCAACCGTGAAAAGTATCAAAGCAAGTGAGATCATTAAAAAGATTAAAAACAAAAAACATCTGACTGCTATCGTATATACTTACACCATACAATGAAGCACCAGCCTTGAAAGTTTCAGTGAAAGCAAGGCAAGCTAGTGTGGTGTACCCACCAGCTGATCTCCCAGTTATACAGAGTCGTTTCTCATCCACCTTTCCTTCTTCAACCTAGATAAGCCGATGAAATTTGTTGTAATTTAATCACCGCTTATAAAAAAATAATAATAAATCAGTTCAGTAATCCATTGAAGATAAGGAAAAGAACCATGCACCCAATAATACAAAAATACCTACCAGAAATCTGGCACATTGGCAGCAGTCATTTACATCTACAACACCCCATTGTCCTAACAACCGCTCTCTGTACTCTCTACCATAACCTGGCCAACAGCATACTTAAATTTTCATATTTTTTTATGCGTTGAAACAAGAAACAAGCCAAAATCAGAGGTTCTATACTGAAGATTTTGATCTGGTCAAGCACCAGCTTAAGAAGAAAAGGCCAAGCATTGGATAAAACTAGTTAAAGAGTTTTGTATGACTCATCAACCAACATTCAAACAACAATTTAATCCACTAGTCATGAAAATTTCAAAGGCTAACCAGTGCTTCCTCCATAGTTGACATCAACAAATGCCCAACCTCGACTAGTCCAATATTGTATATTCAAATCCAATATTCCACGCGTCTCAGATGTTGGCCCTCCTGGAAAATGAAAAATAAAAAATAAATCATATGTGGCTAATTATAAAATACACATGCAAGAGCTCAATGTCAAGATTCACATCAAGATTCACAGGATGAAATAGGTAATAGAAAGATTTTAAGAGTGAACAGATCAATGGAATTCCTGATTATGACATACAATGCACAAGCCTTCATCAAATTACAACTAGATATTAACAAGAAAATAATGCTCATTCATCTTCCTTTCATAATAAAACAAGACACCACTTGTAGTGTAACATACCACATAAACGGCACACACTTATTTGCACAACTCCTAGGCATTTTAGGATTAAGACTTTTTGCAGGTTTGAGTCTTTTACATTTTCAAAGAGTTAGGAAGTTTTCTTTGGACCTATGAGAAATAATTATAGGAGAGATGAACCAGAAGGATGAACACCTAGGTGAAGCTCTGGATGCATCTAGAAGTCAAAGCTTAAAGACCACACAGGTCGAGTCTGTAATTGTTACTGAGTTATATAAGGCAAGCAACTCAACTTTATTTTAGCAGCATTCCTTAAATTGTAATAGTTGGGACATTACATTTTACTTTCCTACTTTGGTTGATTTTATATAAACACGCATATTTGTTTGTTTTCTTAGTGTGCATTAGAAATATATGCTTTTCTTAGATTTGCTCATTTGCTGTTGCTTGATCGGTTAATTGAAATTAATTAATTATTTGAAATTAGTTAATTAATTTTGATTGATTAATTAAAATTAATTAATAAAATCAACTGATTAGGTAAAAGTAATCAATTAGTTAAAATTAATTGGTTAATTGAAATTTATTAAAGTTAATTAATTAATTAATATTAGTTGGTTAATTAAATTAATTAATCAAAATTAATTAATTAGAACTAGTGAGGAAGACCAACGAACCTGAGTTTTTTTTTTTCTCAATTTCTATCTTTTCTATTGATTAAATTGATGTATGGCAGTTATCTAAGTGAAAAGCTATGTTTTTGGTCATCAACAGTTTGAAGTGGGGCCGGATCGAAAAGATGCGTTACTTACTTCATAAAGAGATGTTTCTCTTCAAAAAATTTATTCCGTTATTTGTTTTCTTCTTCTTTGTTTTATTAATTTTATTTCAGTCAACATTTTAATAGAATTATTTTATCATTAAATTGAGCATACATAATATTTTTAATGTCTTGTATTACTGTAATTTAAAAATATGACGTGCTCACTGAGTTCTTTATGACTAAGTCTTATATGTCAAAAGTTTAAAATGAGTAGAAGATTAGAAAATATATATCATAGGGGCGATGCTCCAAGAGAAAGATAATTATTATTTTTTTATTTAAATGTTTTAGTTGCTCTTTCAGCTATTGGTGAAAGTTTTAGAAATTGAAAATTTAATCAACCGTCCGACCATCTATTCCCGCCTCATTAATTTGAGCCTTTGGGCCAAGTCATGACAAAAATGAATATTCATGGCCAGTGTGTCTCATATAGAAAGCTCTCACTTAAAAGCCAGATAACAAAAATCTACATTCAATGAGTCAGCATATGCATATCTATATAGTAAGGCAACTTGGCATAAAAGCCAAATTATAAGTCCTATATTTTAAATCAAAAAAACCTCCATAATCTTCAAATGCATTGAAACCAGACCTCATGATTTTAAAAGGTTTGGGTAGGTTCGCTAGTAGCTCTTCAATGTTGGGTTGTAAATCTAGAAGTCAGGATAACTTATGCCTCAAGTGAGGTGTAGGCCTGTAAGTCCCTTGCACTACACAAAACTTAGGTTTAAGGCACAATCCCTCAGTAGTCCTTACTTTAAATCTAGGATTTAAGTCTGATGTTAACTTCAATCATTTCATAGGTCATCATCTTTCGGGCCTCTAGCCCGTATTGTTGGAATATAAGTCCCAACTTTTAAAATTTTATTGGTCAACTCAAACAAAAATCTAATTATAAACTGTAAAATCAAACATAGGATAGTTGGAGCACATCTGAATTTCTCAGAATCAAGTGCTCCTTTATTTTCCTCTCTTTGACTCTCATTTCTAAAATTTAATTTAAAGTTGATCACATCTCCCTTAAAATTCCCCAAAAGATCAAATATTTAGACAAGAAAGCCAAGATGTCTTCTTAATATGATATAAAAGACATCAGAAGAGTGGAATCCTGAGTATCTCTTTAATGTGCTAAAGAATACATCCGAGTAGGACTTATAGCTCAATCGTGAGATTGAATAAGCCCATATGTTGTCACGAGCCTACTCGGCTAGCCCGAATTAACGGGGCGGGAGCAGACAGTCGTACGGAAAATACCGTAACATAAAACATAACAATTCCACTTAAACTTTTATGATAAAACATCAACATCATCAATCACATAATAAGAAAGAGCCAACTAAAACATCGAATGAAAGTTCAACCAAATTTGTTTCTTCTCACACAAAACTAACAACATAAACATCAACACTTACATAAACTCCAATAAACTGTTCGGATACAAACCATTAACTCAAACTCAAAATAGTAAACATAAAAACCTTTCTTCCTGAGGTCATCTACGACGGTAGGTGTACTGTCGTCTCGTAGCCATCACTTCTTAACAATATCACCTGAAAAATATTTCCAATAATATGACAAGCCAACGCTCAGCATGTGATAAATATTTACCTTAAATTCATGAAATATTTTTCTTTTCTTTTTTAAATATGTCATTAAGCATCAAAATGAAACAATAAAGGATCATAATAAATATTTATAGTATGATTTCGTAAAACATTTCCATAAATCCTTATTTCTTTCTTTTTCATAAACTTTCCTTTTCTTGAATCCTTTCATAAGAATGCATAAATTTCATAATTATAATATAATAAACACCCGTCCCAGAAGTATCAGAGTTTTGTACTGATCATGTACACAGTCAAAGGCCATTCCATTACCATTTGGCTCTGAAGAACCCTATTATCATTTGTCTTTTGCAAGCCCATTTACCATTTGGCTCCGTAGAACCCCATTACCATTTTGGCACTTCTGGATCATCATGCACATGCATTTTATAATATTTATATTCCTCAAGGAGTCTAAAAATTTTTTATTACATCATACGTTCTTCAGTGTTTTTCGGGTAAGAAAATTCTATATCTCTTATGCATGAAGTTGTTTAATTTGCTTTAACATTATAAGTAACATATCATATGTATAAACAGTAAATGTAAAGCTAAAGCAATAAATAAGAAATTATAAACATTAACTTGAAACTTTTTGAAAGTGCAATAAGACTTAATTAAATTTCATAAATTTAATTTAAATGTAATCACCTACCTTACAAGTATCGAACAACAACCGCAACACTGCACGATGTTGGTTAACCACGTGTCGTCTCCTTAATTCACACCTAAGGATAATTACAACTGAACTAAGCACACATCACAAATATTTTCAATAATTAAAACAATAATTTTTCTATTTTCGAAATTATTTAAAATCCAAAATTTAGAAAACTCTAAATCTTCAATTTCGCTCAAATCTTTATATCAAAATTATTCTTAAACATATTTTAATAATTATCTTATTAATTTTCGGATTTAATTAATTAAGAAATTACGAAAAATGAAATTTATTACAAAAACTTAAATTTTTTATTTAAAAACATTCCTAAGGCCCTTAGAAACAACTTTTGTAAAAGCACTTTATAGAAATTAAAATAGGTAAAAATCTTAACTTTTTGATTTCCAAAAATTTCTCCAAAAAACTTCATTTCCATCATTAAATTATTTCCCTAATCCTTCATTAAAGGTTTCGTAAAGAAAATTTGGAAGAAAAAACGTTTTTGAAAAAACCCTAGAAATTTCATCTCCATTTCTTGAGATTGAGAGGGATTCGCTTCACAAAAATCATACCTTAAGACTGCCCTCGTCGTCATCTTCGATCTCCACTAATTTCCTAATGCGAGCAAAAATCCTCCTTAGGGAGAGGGACCCCAAGAAAAATTCTTGATCACAAAAAAAGGGGGACAACACACCCTAGCTAATTATAGGGAAGAACAAACTCTTACATTTCAAATAAAAAAACACACTTACAAACTAAGACTCTTATACAATTAAAGACACCCTAAACTTGCTTTACTTGAGAAGAATGATACAGGTGGGGTGTAAACTTGCGGAGAGATGAAAGAGATTAGAAGCCCGAGAAGAAAGGTGGAGAAGAACTCGCAAGTCTCCTCAAAGAGGTGGAAGAAGAAGGTGGACAAAACTCGCAAGCTCCTCCAAGAAAATCCCAAGGATTTCTTTTCAAAAATTCATATATCACTCTTTTTAAAACATTACAAAACCCCTCATATTTATAGGTATGAAAGGGGAATACAAACAGCCACATAATTGAATTCCCACAGGAATCCAAGCAACACAAACCACGGAAAAGCCCCTAGCTTTTCACGAGAAACAGCCCAGCCATGGAACCGAAGAGGCAGCCGTGGAAACCCAAGAGGCCCGCACGGAACCAAGGCGCCAGGCACGGGAAAACCCACCCAGCACGGAAGACCAGCAGCCCACCGTGGGAACCAAGGAGCCAAGGCACGAAAACAGCCAACCCGTGGAAGCCAATCACGGAAAACAACCATCCTAGGGATTCCAAAAGCCGTTTTGGAATCCCAACGGACAAAACTAAAATTTAAAAGATAAAAATTATAAATAAAAATTACATAATTAAGATAACTAATGAACTAAAACCTAGCTAATTAATGAGCTAACCTTTAGTTTAATAAATGAACTAAAAATCAGCTCATAAATGAGCTAAATTCCAGCTCAAAATTTATTGAGCTAGTAAGCTCAAGGGAAGTCAAAATCAAATATTTTTGGGTTTGATTTGACCCCCCCCTGCCTACATCAGACTCCCCTTGTTGAGAACTCATCTCCCGATGAGTTAGCTTTTGTTTTCTTCTGAGGCAATGAAGAATGAGTGTAAAACCCGAAAATGCCGTCTAAGACCTCGCACGCTTTTCAAAGCGCCGCGACGAGGTTTAAGTGAAAATTTCGAAGTTGTCAGATTTCGACGGGAATAATTTTAGAAAATAGAGCGTAAAATTCTGATTGTTTTCATATATAGAACCTATATTTAATTATGAGTATTTTGAAGATTATGAATTTTGAAAGGTTAGAAATGTCAATTCTACCCCTAGGTGTTTCTTAAGCAAAATTTACTTAAGTGAGGGCATTTGAGTCTTTTGGCATATCCCCTTTCTCCCTAAATGAACTAACCGAGACCCCCCACTCCCCCCATTCGGTCTTTTCGCCCAAACCAAGCGGAGAAAGAGGGAGAGGGCGCAGGTAGAGCGGCGACGGGAGCTTCGGGCGGCGGTTTCCGGCGACAAATCTTGGGGAATATTGTAGGGAAGATTAAGAGAAGGCTAAGGTAAGTGTTTTGCAAGTGCTTCCCTTCCATTTTCATGAGTTTTCTCTAAAGAATGAAATTAGGGTTTTAGGGAAACTTGAGTTTTTCTTTAGGGTTCCTTTGAGAAAAGTTTATGGAAGGATAGTGCGATGTTTTTAAACCCTAATGTGGAGTATTTTTGTGAAAGTATGGATTTTGAAAATTTGGGTTTTGCTTAAAATTTATCTTCTTGGAAAATGCCTTCACAAAAGATCTTTTTAAGGGTATGGGGAAGTTTTTATGTGAAGATATTATAGGGTTTAAGCAAAAATTTTGAGTTTAGGAGTTTAGGGTTGCTCTCTAATGAAGGAATTTTTGATCCTATGATGTTTTTATTAGGGTTTGGGAGGATTTTAGAGGCTACCTTATGGATTTTGTTTGAAATACAAGATTTTCTAATTTTGGATTTATTAAATTCCGAAAATTAGATATATTTTATTTACAATGTGAGAGTAGGAAAGGTGTTGCATGCTTAAAGATCTTAGGAATGTTGACTAAACTTTAATTGAGAGAGAATGTGAGGGGCTTTATAGAAAAACCAATGCTTGATGTGTTAATTAACTACATGCTTTGCCTAGGGTCTATTTGGAATGTGTAATGCGTGTAGGGATTGATGTGTATGTTTCTTTTAGGTGTAAGATTCTTGGCGGATCACGTTCCTTTGAGGTAGGTAAATGTAATGCCTTTAAAAATTAGAAGAAAATGTATTTATTTTCCTCCAAAGCATGTTTTACATTATTATGCAAGCTCTAGCGTTCTTCCAATCACATTGCTTATATATTCTTTTATGCTTTAAGTATCATGTTTATGTTTCTATGATTGTTTAATTGTTAAGAACTCCTTTGGAAATGGTTTAGAGACATTTGAGCTTATGCTTGTTACCATACATAAGCCTTTACTTATGCGCTAACTCACATTGCAAGTTCATCTTTTATGTAATAGTATTTAATGCATTCGTTCTTTCTAAAGTGATGAATCATGGTTGCATTTGACTCTTTTCTTTCCTCTTGCTATCATGAAACCATATAGCACATTAGGAGATAGTTGACCATATGCATGAATAAGAATCTCCTTATGAGTAATTAAAGAATGAATGTATGTGCTTGTTGATGCGGAGGTATCTTTAGTAAAGGGATGCTCTTCCGAGCATTGGTAAAGGGATGCTCCTATGAGCATTGGTAAAGGTGGTTCTTATGAACCAAATAGAAAAGGAATGGCCAATTATGTTGTACCTGATCAGTACAAAAAGGATACCTCTGAGACGGGTGATTATAGATATATGTTACATTATGCCTATGCAAAACTTCATGGTTCAAGAAAAGCATTTCATGCGTTATGATAAGTGATGGATCATAAGCTCATTTAAGGAAAATGTTTAATGGGTCACATTGAGGCATACTATTTAAATTATGATTGGTTCAATGTTCTTTTTACCTATAGTATTTTCATTTATGTTCATCTCATTCATATTGTTTTCTCTAAATTTTATTTGGTAAAGCATTTGCCTATTGAGTTTAAGACTCACCCTCGTTATGGGAATACTTTTCAGGAGGAACTAGGAAGGGTTAGATGGCTGACCAACCTCCGCGCACTTACCGTCGTAGGGAGACGACGGGCGGCAGGTTCTTTTGTATTTTGATGTTTTGTATAGATAGATTAGAATTGGATTGTAAGAGGAAAAGGTTATACTTGTGGATCCCCTTTTGTATCTTTTTGTAAACTTAATGCTAAATCCTTTGATTGGTGATTTTTAAATGAAAGGAAAGAAAAACTTTATGTTGGGTATTGTAGTGGCTCTTCTTTATGTTGATGAATATTTTGGAATTATATTTATTTGTCTTGTAAAGTTTTCTTTTATCTTCTTTATTGTCCGATCTCTGTTCCCGCCTCGCACTAGCGAGCTAACCGGGCCGGGTCGTGACAATGAGCATCCAACTCTTTAATGTTTTCTTCAAATTTCTTCAAAATGTCTTCTTGCTCTTTTTCGAATTGCCTTTGTAGATATGTTTTCCACTTCTCGAATTTCTGATCACATAAGAACATGTGATATTGAAGCTTGTATAATCGGTCTTTAAGTGGATCTGTAGAATCACCTTCTGTAGGAATCCATCTATCCAACGGAAGAGGGACATCAGAATTATATGGATTGATTTCCTCCTTGAATGAAGCCATATTTTTGTCTTTTTCCATTTTTAAAAGAAAGACTCAACAAACAAGACTCAAAAGATTCAACCTAAAAAACTTATACTCAAAAGATTCACACAACTCACAAGACTCACAAGACTTGACTTGACAAACCGAATTAAAATCCTAGCACTTCCTAACTTGCTTTGATACCAAAAATGATGCGAGCAAAAATCCTCCATGGGGAGAGGGACCCCAAGAAACATTCTTGATCACAAAAAAAAGGGGGACAACACACCCTAGCTAATCAGAGGGAAGAACAAACTCTTACATTTCAAATAAAAAAACACACTTACAAACTAAGACTCTTATAAAATTAAAGACACCCTAAACTTGCTTTACTTGAGAAGAAGGATACAGGTGGGGTGTAAACTTGCGGAGAGACGAAAGAGATTAGAAGCCCGAGAAGAAAGGTGGAGAAGAACTCGCAAGTCTCCTCAAAGAGGTGGAAGAAGGTGGGCAAAGCTCGCAAGCTCCTCTAAGAAAATCCCAAGGATTTCTTTTCAAAAATTCATATATCACTCTTTTTAAAACATTACAAAACCTCTCATATTTATAGGCATGAAAGGGGAATACAAACAGCCACATAATTGAATTCCCACAGGAATCCAAGCAACACAAACCACGGAAAAGCCCCCAGCTTTTCACGGGAAACAGACCAGCCATGGAACCGAAGAGGCAGCCGCGGAAACCCAAGAGGCCTGCATGGAACCGAGGCACCAGGCACGGGATAAGCCACCCAGCAGCCCACCGTGGGAACCAAGGAGTCAAGGCATGGAAACAACCAACCCGTGGAAGCCAAGCACGGAAAACAACCATCCTAGGGATTCCAAAAGCCGTTTTGGAATCCCAAGGGACAAAACTAAAATTTAAGAGATAAAAACTATAAATAAAAATTACATAATTAAGATAACTAATGAACTAAAACCTAGCTAATTAATGAGCTAACCTTTAGTTCAATAAATGAACTAAAAACCGGCTCAAAAATGAGCTAAAATCCAGCTCAAAATTTATTGAGCTAGTAAGCTCAAGGGAAGTCAAAACCAAATATTTTTGGGTTTGATTTGACCCCCCCCTTTGCCTACATCATTTCCTCGCCGGAAAATCGCCGCCGGAGCCACCTCCGCTGAGCCCACCGTCCGCCCGTTCCGCTCGGTTTGGCCGACGTACGCAAATGGGAAATGAGGGAGAGGGTTTTAGTTTGCTTATTTAGAGAAATTGGGAAATTCAAATGACCCAAATACCCTCACTTAAACAAATTTGGCTTGAGAAACACTTAGGGGTAGAATCGATATTTCTAAGCTTCCAAATTTTATAATTCTCAAAATATACATAATTAAATATAGGTTCTATATATCAAATTGATCAGAATTTTACGTAGAATTTTATAAAATTATTTTCATCAAATTCCATTAACTTCAAATTTTTCACTTAAGTCTCGTCGCGACGCGGCGAAAAGCATGCGATGACCTCATTGTCGTTTTCGGGTTTTTCATGTCTCCTTAATGTGGCAGAGGAGATGTAAAAAATGGGACTTAGTAGGTGGCGACCAATAAAACTCAAATATCTTCTCAATGTGGAAGAGAAAATATCCGAGTGACAAAAAACATGAGTATTTCCTCAATGTACTAGAGGAGATGGCGGAGAAAGGAAATGATGTAGAGTGACGGAAATGATGCGGAGTGACAGCTCGATAGTGTAGCATCAAGGAAGCTCAGGCATCTTCTCAATATGAAAGATAATATGTAAAAAGTATGACTTACATTTTGGCTGTGTGACCAAGAAGGCACAAACTTTCTTAATGTGGCAGAGAATATAGTAGACTAGACTTAAATCTTACCTAGATTAAGAATGCCAGTCGATTAACCTACTCGAGTGTGAAAGTGCATGGAGCGCCATTCCTAGGGAAGGGGAGATTGACACATCCTAAACTAACTATATAAAGAGAGTGCCTATGTGTATGTGTAAAGTCTCTGCCTTGATTTTCTATCCTAGGAAACTAGATCCCAAAGTATATGCAGACTCACAAAGAGGTATGGCATACTCAGCAAAGGGCTAGAGGTTGACCAGACATAGACTTAGACTTCATTTCCACTACGCCTCCGTCAATGACATAGATCACACTATATTTTTATTTTGTGCATGGCCTATACACAATTAAATGAAGTTTGAAGGAACCAGAAACAATAGTGAAAAATTTTAAGCACTAAAACTTATTCTATTTAACACACATTCTTCTTACATCATAAAACCAAAGAATAATTTAGCCTATCACTGCAATCAACATAATCATGAAAATTTCCATTGCAAATACCAAAAAAAAGTACAAGAGTAAAGAAAGGATATAATCAGATTCTTCTTTCCAAAAGCAAACCCAGACATTTTCTTACCCTTGGATCCTTCTCTCCTTCCACACACTTACACTTACTATTAGACCCTGCCTAGAACTAAACACAATTGATGGATTGGTCAGCCCTCTTCAAAAAATACGGCCATGCTATTTATATAAAAAACAAATAACAAGCACTAACGCCACGACCCTCAAAGTAGTAGCTCTGCAACGCTCATAAATTGAACTGTCGCCGCTAAGCTCATGAAGAATAGCGCTCCGGCCTCAACCGAGATAGACGTGTCATTTCGGGAGACTAATTAAATTAACAGCTTCGTCACAGCACTCCGACAGCCTTGGCAGCACTACAGAGTTATGGCAATTTGGCGTTGCGGTTCTTAGACGACACTGCGATGCCAAAGATCTGCACATTGCAACGCTCTGCTCTATCTTGAGGTCATATTTTAGTCTTGAATGTCGTGGTGTTCAAGAGTTTAGCATTGCGGCACTAGATATTTTCTTCTTTTTTTGTCTTTTTGTTTGAATTTTCCTTTTAATGCAAAATACAATAACTTAAAACATAATAATTTTTAAACTAACACCATTGTCATAGATGTTATGAAAATTTGAAAAACAAAAAAAAAGGAGGTCAGACATGCTATAACTGGAGGACAAGAAAATTCCATACCATGGCTTTTGACAATTAAGGGCGGCTTTTCATCAACGGGGGCTTGATAATCAGGATTTGATGGGGAGTAGAAATATGCATAAGCATCTTCACCAGTCCCTGTAGGAAATTTTACAATCTTTGGCAAACTGAAATATGATTTGTATTTTGCAGCATCTGTTGACGAAGACCAAATTACTGAAAACAATGGTACTTGTTTATTGTTGCTATCTAGAGTGATCTGTAAAATATGGAAATGTGCTATAAAGAAATTGAAAACAGTAAGTATGACCACATTCATTCATAAAGTAAGCCTGATATGAGATTTATTTTCAACCTTCACAACAGATACTGCGTGTGATGCAGATGCTCCTTCAATAAACAAGCAATTCGATCCAACAACCTGTACAAATCAGACTTAAGGCAAACTGACAAATTCATTTTCACGGAGTTAAGGCTTGAAAGCATTATTCAGAAAAACTATTTCAAAATGAAAGCTACAAAAGGACAATCATAGAGTGATCACAGCTTACAACATTGCCAACATCAGTAAAAGGAGTATCAAGAGCTGAATATGAACCGTCAACATCATTTAAAATTCCCAAATATGACCTCCCATTCAGCCTGCAAATGCCAACAAAGCAAAATACAGTAAGCTTATAGCTTAGATTTACCAAAATTCAGAAATTATGTCAAATAACTTCTATATTCAGAACTATGTTAAATTTGTAGAACCTGTAGCTGCAAACAATACTATGACGTTCTTCATCTCCAAGAAAATCATAAGAACTGATTCCAAAAACCCACAATGGTCTAGTAAACTCTGCTTCTAGTGAATAGACCGGGATCACCTCATCTTTGTATTCATTCTGGCGCAGAAGTGAATAAAGATATAAATTCAACCCAAAATCTCAGAATAAGAATATCATGAAGGAATTGTGTAATAGTAAAATAATTATGCTATTTTCCTGCTACAAATTGTTGTAGCAAACTTTAAAACCTCAAGTCAAATTATAAACTTATTGATAGGAGAAAACAAAACCAATGATCAGCAGATTGAAGATACAGATAATTAATTCTATCAGTTGATTGTTCATTTTGGTGTGTTAGAAGGTTCTATCATACCAAAAGTTCCAACATCAAGATTTCATCCCTACTCAATTTCTTCTTTTTTTAAGATGATCTTGAATGTAGGTTTTATTCAAAAGTATTTTAAGATTATACTTTAAAAATAAAAGGCAACATACGAGGCCTAAATTTCCTATTTTGATTAGATTTTAATTGCACTGAATTGTTGTTTCGCAAGGAAAAAAAAAAGAGAGGGGAAAACATATATAGGAGGCATTCATGTCTACTTTCTGCGTTTAGGGTAATCAAGGAATTATTTCAGAGATAATCTTCAGCCAGTTTTCAGTATCAGCAAATAGAGAAAGATAAGCATATAAGGAGTCAGATGTCTGCATTAGACATTTAGAGCTTAGAATCTAAGAAATCGCTTCAGAGAAATGCTTCCAACAGTCGGTATTCAGGTTCAATGAGGCCAATTTGAACCCTAAGTAATGAATGATATTTCGTCAGCATAACTTTTCAACCTTACAGCACACCTTCTATGGAAGCTTACTTAATACACCAAACACGATAAAAAGAAAATGTAAAAGTGGGTTGACAACCGATTATCAATACGTAAACCCCAACTTTTGAGACACTAGAAAAACGATTAATTAGGCTTCACAAATTTTAATTGGAATATGTTCAAACCCACGGATTCAAGTGAAGGAAAATTAGTATCTCACGGATTCATGCCAAGAATGTAAATCAAGATCCTAGGGATTCATGCCAATAAAAGAAATCAGGATCCCACAGACATGCAAAAAGCTGAGAATTTTAAATTTGAAGATATTTGTATAGTTGCAGATATTTTCTTGTTTTAATGCGACTACTCGCCTTAATTTCTTCCTAGATCAATTTTTCCTGTAGGCTAATGCATCAATCATTTGTCATCTTATGTTTTTACACCACAACAAAATGGGAGTTGCCAAAAAGAAAAATGACAGCTTACTCAAATATCCTTCAAACTTTTATGTGTAAAATCTGATTGTGTTGATCAATATGGTTATTCTATAGTCACGGACATCAAAGTTTGTCATGTACATTGGGGGGTGCGGGGGGTTTACCCCTGCTTGGATTCGGGTGTTCTTGTACAACGCCCTCGCGTTGCGTACCCCCAGCGCCATATTCCTAAGCGCCCCAGCACTGAGCGACAGAGATCAGAGCACCACAATGGTCAAGATGTGGTGTCGTAGTGGGTCAAGATAGAAACTTAGCGTCACAGTGCTGAGTGTTTGAGCACTGCAACATTGTCAAACAGAGATTGGGCGATGCAACACCCCAAAACTAGCTTCGCTTCGCAGCACTGCCAGACAGACTGGACGATTTTTTTTCTCTTTTTCTGAAAGACTGCATCCCTTGGAGTTATTTTACTTGACTTTCTCTTATATTTTCAGTTAGGGCAAGAGTGAGAACGGTGCAGGTGAAAAGAGAAGCAGAGAGAGAGAGAGAGAGAGAGAGAGAGAGAGAGAGAGAGAGAGAGAGAGAGACCTATACTTATTCGCATGGATTTGATCGTGAGGAGATCGAGTCTGTTGATCGATTGGCTTGCAACTATTGGAATAGATCGAAAGTCAAGGGAGATTGGTTATGAGGTAGCTACGGGAGAAAGGAAAAAAATAACAGAAAAAAGGCAAGAAGTCTCATTATGTTCCGTTTTAACGACGAGGCGGAGGATTTAATCAAGGTGAACTGTCGTTTGCCGGATTTATAGGAGAAGACTTGAGCAGACATCAGCAGCAAAATTTCAGGGATTTCGATGGAATTTCCAGGGATTTCAAGAGATTCTACGAGATTCGAGGTAACGCCGATGCACGCGTCGCTTAAATTGCTGATTTTGCCCCTTTCGTGTGGTTTGAGTGTACAAGTCAACAAGTGTTGAGCATGTTATAGATGTCAATAGTTAAAACAATGTAAAAATACTTTTTCATAATGCATGCATCAATTATAATTTTTGGATATTGTCACCTTATTTGGAAAAGATCACCAGGCCCTCACTGCATTAGTTTTTGGGCTTTAGCACCTTGAAAATATGAATCCTATTGTGAATCATGAAGTTGCAAGATGCATCTTAACTGCAACAATATCCTCTTCTTTCCCAATTTGCAACTAAATTTGATAAATAGCCCCGAGAAACTAGATAAAATAAAGAAACAGTGTGTAATGCACCAGCATTCCTTGACAGAAAACAATAGAAAATTACAACTATTAAACACCAAATGCTCCTAAATTTCCTGGCTTTCATCTTTACAGCAAACAATGCTCACCTTCATCAAATTTCGACTTAATATTCTACTCTATTTTTTCAATCTCAGACAGCATAAAAGTCGCCCATTTTGTGTTGAAACAGTTGACTGCTATTTACATACTCATATCAAATTTCTTTAAATGGCTTTTTTTGTTCCTCTTCGTTCTCTCTTCTAGAATTCAAGCTTACCGTGATCCTCACATTCCAGAGTAGACAGACTTTTTTACATTTTGTTGGCGGCACTTAATTGTCTCTTGTTTACCAAACTAACATTTTTTAGCCGTAGCAATCACGTTACTCTTCTAAATAGGAACTTCAGTAAATCTCAGTGATTTTTTGTTGCAAAATATGAGACACAGATGTTATGTTATATTATGTAGCAAAAGAAAGTGCATAGATAAATAAGATACTCCACACCATATTCTTAATTAAGCATTATAATATTAATAAGACGGGAAAGTGCCTTACCCATTTATAGATGTTCCAAAATCCATTGTTTCTATCGCTGACAAAAAAAAGTTCGCCTGAAAAAACATGTTAGAGAAAGAAAATATTCTTCCTTAGAGGTGGTTGTGGATCAAAAGACAAGAAGAAAGACAAAATCTGTAGATGTGCATCAAATTGCTCACTAACATCAAGTGTAAATTGAAGTTTATATGATAGCAATCCCCATAAAGTCTAAAATAATCCACTAATCACAAGCATTCCATAAAGGGGACTTTAAGGTCAACATCATGCTAGACGCAAGGCAAGGTATTTTGAATGCCTTCCAATTTTTTTTAAACAATTTTAAGAAGCATTTTGGGCACCAATTGGACATCGGCTATGCCACTCCACCTCATTTACTTACAAAATTGATCTTAATCTAAACTTCTCTTATTCTTCAACTCATCATAATCTCGTCACCCCATGTATGCCATAGTTTTACTTTCAATAAATAAATAAATTATATATATATATATATATATATATATATATATATATATATATATATATATATATATATATATATATATATATATATATATATATTTGAAAGGAGAAAATAATTAAAATGATCCCAATAATATTTTTGTGAGACCATTTTAGTTCCAAACTAATCAAAGTCTCCAATTTAACTCTATGACTTCTCAAATATGATCCAAAAGTCTCATGATTAGATCATTGTTTAATTTGACAAAAATTTCAAGCAAAGTTCACAAATGATGTGGGAAATGAGAGTATTTTACACAAATCAAGATGTAAGAAAAAATTATATTTCCAAAAGCAACCTTATTCTCTGTCTTATTCATGAACTTCTCATGAAATTCCCATCAAATTAAATAGCAATCCTAATTGTGGGAGATTATTTTGGATCATATTTCAGCAATTAATGCAGTAAATTGGACACTTTAAATAGTCTGAGACAAAAATAACCCTCCACAAAAAGATCATGAACTATTTTGCCATTTTCTTCATAGTACTCCAAAAAATTAAATGTTCATGTCTATATAAGCCTACTATTCTTGAGATTTTACCCCATGACCACATTATATAATATCATTGTCTTAGGAGTTTTAAAATGATCCAAAATAATAATAATAATAAGGAAACAATTTAAATGGGTCAATTCTTAATAGTTTATTCTTTGGATTAGATTTATGAAATGTTGATAGTACTTTCTTATTAGTTCCAACCAAAATGTCATAACTTCCATCATGCTAATGATTCAAGCCTATTTCTTGACACTATCATCCCCATCATACCAAGATCCTGTCACCATTACATCCAAATCTCACTAGTGTCATTAGATCACCATAACCGAAAATCACAACCTTCATCATCATTTCATCCTGATATAAAGGTTGTTATCACTAATTCAACCAGTTGGCATAAGAAACATCATTTTAATAAACTTCTCATAATATGTCCAATGGAGTATATTTATTTCATTACACATTAGCTTATGCATTGACCATCCATTATAAGAAAAAAGGGTGATTCTATTAAATAATATGTAAGTTTCCCACTAACATAGATTCCAATTTAACCCCCATCCCGCAAAACCCCCAAAAAAACCCAATTGCCACCTTCCTTGTTTCTATTTATGGCTTCCATACTCCAAGCACCTGCGCTCCCGCATTAAACACTTGTGCTCCCTCCGCCCAAGCTCCCACTCCCGCTCAAAATTCTACTGTTCAATTGCCCTACCCTACATCCTCATCAAAAAATGCTTACAACCTTTCTTGAGCCCTCTGCCTCGCTTCTGCCCTAGCCTGACCCTTCAGCTCCTACCTTAAAGGTTACACCCTACAATAACTCCATTATTACAAGGGTATGGCCAGCTTATAATGCTTTTTATAATCTCACTACGATCAATCCTCCTCACTGACAAATGTGTTAGCAACACCGTGTTAGTGCTCACCCACTACTTCAGGACCTCACCCACTCTCAAGAGAATTATGATTGTCTAGTTCAACACTGTCAAACCTCTATGTCTGTCTCTCGTGCCATTCCCTCCTCTAGCTCTAGAACTACAACTTCCGAAATATCCTGCATTCTATACATAGGTACTTCATATACGACAAATAATTGCCTAGTCTTCTTCTTCTTCCTTGCAATGTCTTCACTATCTCATGATATTTTTTATTGATAGTTCCCCCTCACTTGAGTCTGTAAAAGAATATCTCTCTCTAAGAGCTTATCACTCTCATCTGTTTTATGTGTCACAAATTTTCTATCAATTTATTATCTGTTTATTGTCTTACTAAAACATTCAACTATTCCATAACATTTTATCCATCTTATCATGTATTTTAGGATTTTAGTACAAGGACAATAATTTGTCCAGGTCTTGAAGCTTGTGGAATGAAATACCTCAAATCTATTAGTGCTTTTACAGTTAGTTGCTGTTGATGAAGACGAAAAGGGGCCGGTTCGTTCTCACACAAGAAGTCGAACCAACTGTGTCACTTCAAATGAAAAACTAGTCCATTATGTTACCTAGCTAAGACAAAGAGTGTAGAAACGAGGAAGATGAAGGGTTCCAACTTGGATCGCGAAGAGTTGCCAGAGAGCGCTGAATCTTTAAATGGCAAAATCAAACAGGAGAAGTAGAGGGGAGAAGACGAAACAAGTAACTTTGCAGGATATTCCATCTTCTCCAACAAAGAGGATTTGAAACCGTGTGAGACTAGCAGGCTTGAGTAATGAAGAGCTTGGATGTCTTACAACAATTGTCGATCAAAAGAGAGCAATAAGTAGAGACCGAACAGGGCTATCAGTGGCTTGATCAATAGAATGGGATTGTTGAATGCAAGATTCATCATCTACTTAACATAACCCATAAATTGAATTCAATATGAATGTTCCTCATTAATATTAGGGTTTAGCGATTGTGATTAAATGATATCTTACTAATTGAATCTCATCAACTATACTTGGTAAAGTCAACCCCTTCATTTTTCTTGTGTTATTCGATGTATCTTTCTGGGATACTCTTTCAAGAAAGGCTATCATCACTATGTCCCAACCACTAAACATGTTTATACTTAAATAAATATCATCTTTCATGTGTCCTCCCTACTTTTCTCCACCTCCCCCTTCTGATTTACCCTCTCCACATATTCCTCTACCTCCTAGATCATTTATATATATTTCGCCACCTCTACAAGCATAGAAAACTAGACCTCTGCCACAATCTACAACACCATCTCCCACCACATTATTTGAAATAGTTGAGCATCCCCTCCTCCTCCAAGGTCCGTGAATCCACTATCCACCTATTTCTCTCATTATTAGTCCAAAACACAAATTTCTAGAAGCTATTATCCTGAGATATATCAAAAATGACCTTAGATATATATTAAGAAATGTAGATCTAGAACTAAAAAGACTTTGTTAGAAAATATTAGAAATGACCTTTTTTATTATATTTAAATGAGAATTTGACTCTTAAAAGAATAATGGAGAAAAAGGATTTATGTAGCCAACCCCACGTAGTGGGATGAAAGCTTGAAGTTGTTGTTTAGGAAACTTATGTAGAAGAGTAAGAAACAAATAGTGGTGACTAGATTAAGCTAAAATATATGATACATAACAATGGCACACTCTACTTATAAGATGATCTGGATTAAAACATTCATAAGGCAATTTGGTTTTCCAATAGAGTTATGGTATTAAACGGGGATAATCATGATGACATCTACATTCTCATTAATCGTATGTTTCAAGAAAGAAAGAATAAAAAACATAGAGGTTGATTGTCACGTTATTCAAGATGCAATGCTATTAAAGAATATTTCTATTTCTCATGTTTCTCACTAGCAAATATATTCATTGAGGCTTTGGATCCACTTTAGTTTTTTACAAGCTAAGTAAAAACGCTTGACATGATTGATATATATCCTCCAAATTCAGGGGGAGTGTTAGCTTAAGAAAATATCATCATAAAAATCTCAAAATATAACTTGTGGAGTGTGTTTATTTTGAAATACATTTGCTTGTTATATTGGCCAATATGAAGGGGTCCTCTGTTGAATAATATACATGTTTCCTTCCGACATACTCATCTCACAGATTTAATGATTGTTGTGCCCGTAACTATAGTTGCTTTCAGTTTTCCAATATCCTAGTGTGTTTGATTGTTGGATGTACAATTTTCAAGAGCATCACGAGTGGATAAGACTACTTCAGAAAGTGATTCTTCCTGTACTATAATGAGACTTTACTTCTCCTATTAAGTGAATTTTATCATTATTCATATTTTAGTTAATTTAATCATTGGTTTTACGTATATGAGTGGAGTTTTTTCGAAGAGTGATAAGTATTGAATTTTCTTTTTAAAGTACAAATTTGATCATTGCTGAAATTTTATGTTCAACCACTGTTTTCCATCATATTATGTCATGACCCAACCCGGAGACTTGAATTAACGAGGGAACAAATAGTCGGATGGTTAAAATATTTCTTTCAAATTCAAAAACAGATTCTCAATTATATCCCACCCATATAAAAACAGAAAAGCCACTAACACCTCTTACACATTTGAATATTTATATAAATCATATTTTACTTTCTTTCGTTCGATTGTCGTCTTCTGCAGACGTATTCCTCTCTTTCAATCATTTCTCATTTTCTGAATATTTACCTTAAAAAAAAGTAGTTTAACAATTTGAGTTTACATAGTAAACTCAATGGTAATCACACCTGCAACATAGCAATTTTACATACATAAAATAAACATATTCATTTGACTTTATTTTGTGTGTGTGTGTGTGTGTGTGTGTATATATATATATATAACTTTTTTTTATATGACATAAATCATTTATATATATTTATCAAATAGCATATTCCTTTTTTTCCATTAACTTTTATTCATTTTGCAGTTATTCCTTTTCCATTTTCATTTAGTACAGGAGCACTATCTAAATGTACAAATAAAGGTACAGTCATTTCTATTTTCATTTCCATTTAACGTGCATGGATACATTGCATCCCTAGCTAATACTACAAGGGGATAAACTCTTGTAATTTGCATGCATGCATATTTTCCTTATTTTAGTGCTTTCATTTTCATATAAATCATTATTCATATATACATTACACTATAAACCTCAGTAATTCCATCATTTTCAATTTTGTTCCATATGTAGCATTTAACCATATCATCTATACTATGATAATTCCATACAATGATAATTCACATTTCCATTTCCTTATTCTCTCCATTAATTCATATAAAACAATAACTACAATACTTAAAAGGAAATTATAATAACATAAAAAGAAATTGAAATTGAATAAAATAATCACATTATAATTACCCACTTGATTATTGTTAGATCCTTCCAATCCAATTCATTGAATTAGACCTCCAATACTTATCTCAGCTCAAATATAAAAATCTTAAGCTGTTCTCATAATACTCATTTGCATTAATTATTGCTAACAGCTTCACAAATTCAAAGAAACAATGAATTAATTTGATTAATATCCTTAAGAGTAACGTCAAATACGTCGGCTATCATAGGTGAAATCGTGGTTCTGAGCGAAGGATCATATACGGAAGTGAAAATATACGACTCCTTGTGAGTCATATCTTTTGTTCACTCACTCCTGTAGGAGAAAATCAAGTGAGAAGTGTTGCGTCTAGGGAAACCAACCGAGAGAGAAAGAAGACAAAGAACGACGGTATGTTCGTAGATTTTTTTTATTACTTTTGTTTAAATCATTCCATGATTTTTATCTAAGTAGAGAGGGATGCTCAATTAAAGGTAAAAGAAAGAAATTGGGAGAGGAAGAAAAAGGAAATTTGTAAGAAAAGAAGACTTTAGTGAGGTAATTATTTTGATTTAAAATAAATGTTGAAGATTATTTAGTATTATTTAATGTTATGTTAATGATGTTCAATTAGGTAAAAGCCATTCTTTGGAAATAGTTGAAAAAAGTTTAATTTTTTTTTCTTTTTTTACATCTTGACTTGTTAGAACAAGTGATTGAGAAATATAATAATACTCTAATTACAGCAATAAAAGGTGGGAACAAAACAGGAACACTGTCACAAAAATTTGATCAAATTAAACCTCACATATGAGAAGGCATTAATGTTAGGGAATTTATTATCCTGTCTACCAAATCGAAAATTACAAATCCAGTGCTGCATACCACCGATCATCAATAGTTGTCAGAAGGCTTAATGCTGATGATAATAATAATGATATCAGTTATCATCAAGGTCATGGGATTTCACTCCGCTCACCAAATATAATAATACAAACTTCATTTTCCATCATAAACATCGCCCAAACACAATACCTAAACCTAACTCATCATCATTATTAACCTTACCCAATTATTTAAAAAATAATAATAATTAAAAAAAAACTTGCCCAATTATTTGAGGTTAGAATTATGAATCTCAGTTCTCGATTTGTCAAATCAATTTTTCATAAATCATTTGCATAATTTTTATCCAAGTTACATTTCATGCACCACTAGTTTTCCATAATCTTCATACATACCCTAATATACTTGATTTATTCGTGATGTATCTTCTACCTTTTGTTATAAATGCCCAAGCAACGTAGCCTTTCCACTACATAATCATCAACAAATGCTACTTCCATCATTCCTTTAGTATCATAATTTCTTAGTCTTTCATTAAAAATTTTGCTACATGTCCATCGCAACATTCTCATCACTATCACACTAGTCTATCAATAACTTTTGTTGCTCACGCTCAAGTTCATATAATATAACTGAACATTACACTCAAGTTCATATAATATAACTGAACAAATTGAGTTGTTATAAAATATATCTTTTAGTTTGCATGATATTGTCTAATCATATAGAACTCCAAAAGCACTTCACCATCTTAGTCACTCAACCTTTCTTCTACGAGTGATATCTTCACTTGTATCTTCATTATTCATTAGAATAGACATAAGAGAACTTATCACACATAGGTATCATTTTAGCTTCTAGTAGTATTGGCAAATAAATTCAACCCAAAAAAATTAGTGGTGAAAAATCAGTGATATGCATAAACAGAAAAGAAAAGGTTGTAAAAAAAATTAGAACCTTTGGGGGACCATCTTGGTTCACTTGGAGATTCTATCACTGCGGGGTTGCAACCAGCAACACAAACTCGCTCCTGCAATTTTCTAAAAGGAACAATGAAATGTAAGTTTAAGGCAAAATGAATCAGAAAAAACTAAACAAATCAGGGAATAAAAGCTAAAAAAAATATAATTTCTGAATTAGAGTAAGAAAATTATAGAAAAAACTGGATACAAAACATAAACAAAAAAATAACAGTGATGGGCCATATAATATTATTTTCAAAAATGAGTAACTGTCCAAAATAACCTCCTAACTATTAGTAAATACTCAGTATAGTCCGAGACTTTCATAATGCTATAATTTAGTCCCCCCAACTACTAGAAATTATCTCAATTTGATCCCAAGGCCAAAAATAATAGTTAAAGTTAACCCCAGCAGTTAAATATAAGGACATTTTGGATATTATGATGTATATAAAATTATATTATTATTTTTATAAATTTTGTTGTTTATCATAGTATGTATCTTGGATCTACTATTCAAAGTGATGGTGAAATAGATAGGAATATTATTAGTAAAATTCAAGTGATGGTTGAAGTAGAGGAATGCATCGGGTATGTTGTGTGATAGAAAAGTTCCTCTCAAACTGAAGGGGAAATTCTATAAGATGGTGGTGAGACATGCAATGTTTTATGGTGCAGAATGCTAGCCATTAAAAGAGAAGCATAATATTAAGTTAAATGTTGCAGAGACGAGGATGCTCAGGTGGATGACTAGGTTTACTCTTAAATACAGGATATGAAATGAGCATATATACGTGAAAAGGTTGGAATAACTCCAATGGAAGATAAGATTAAAGAGAGTCACCTTAGATGGTTTGGTCACATAAAACGGCAGCCTTTCGATGACCCATTAGGAAAATAAATGTATTAGATTTGACTTATGTTAAGAAAGGTAGAGGTATACCAAAAAAAAGACTTGGTTATAAAATAATAAAAATGACCTTTCTTTATTAGATTTAAAAGAGCATTTGACTCTTAACATGACACAATAGAAAAAAAAAGATTCATGTAACCAACCCCATATTATGGGAGGTTTGATGTTGTTGTTGTTTATCATAGTAAAATAAATACAAAAATAATAGTGGAAGTTAACCACATTTATTAATTACTAACCCTTACTATTTAATTGGTTAATTTTCATTATGATTTTTTATTTATTTTAATATGATAAATAACAAAAATAAATAAAAAATAATATAATCTCACATGCACCAAAATATTCAAAATGAAATCACATTTAACTTTTGGGGTTAACTTTAACTGTTATTTTTTGCCCTGATATCAAATTAGGACATTTTTTAATAATCGGAATACTAATTTAGGTCATCATAAAAGTCTGAGACTAAATTGAGCATTTATTAATAGTCAGGGGACTATTTTGGCCTTTTACTCTTTAAAAAAAAATCTGAAAATACTGAAGAATTAGAATGCCGTTGTATGATATTTGTCATTCCACAATTAATGATCTAGATTGATGGGATCGTCTTTAATGTGCTTGAATTTTAGATTTATAAACAATTACTATTATGTTTCATATTTTCAAGAGGGCTACTTTGTTATAATTCCTAAGCGTTATTGAGGTAAAGCGGCTATCGGAAAGAAGAAACTGCAATATCAGTAGATGGAGAAAAAAAGGAGAATAAAAGTAGCAGTAGATGAAAAAAAAGGATAAAATCATTATCTATTGATCTAAAAATATAAGCCAATAATCCCTATATAGTAATTAGAGTACAAATATAAGATCGAAATCAAACATAATCCTAATTCAAATTCAAACCTAAAAAGTATCCAACAAAAGGCAATATATACTAAAAAATAAATCTAAAACTCTAAATTAAATTTAATAATTGAAAGAAAAAATCTAAAATACCGTACATCTAAATTATTTTGTTAAATCAATTCTAAGAAAACTCTTTAGTCGTAGAGCTGAAATTCTATTGTTGGCAAACCTTATCATTAAACCCTATATAATGGAAGGATATTAGTTTCATTGCTCTTCTAAGACCTTTGATTTGCAAGTTCAACACTGCAATTTCATACTCCACTTCATTAATCTCGCATTGTAACAAACTAGCAATTTTCATAGCATGAAAAAAAAAACTTAAGAGTAAAAGGAATGAGGAATTAAATCTTTTGATTGGTAAACACCAGATATAATTCAATGTTTTCAAGACAGTCCTGGGTGGTCATCCAAAATACTCTATCATCCTAGAAAGGAGAGAGTATTTAACAATATAAAAAAAATAAAAGGAAAACTAAAAAAGTTCAGAAGTAGGAAAAATTAAACAGGTTGGATTAGGCTGTACTAGAAGGAGGAAGCCCAGTTGGCGCACTTGACAAAAACACACGGAGAAAAGAGTTGCAAGTGAGAAGGACCTAACCAATGTTTAGTATCATATATAAAGTCCACTCCACTTGTATCTTTCTTCTTGAGCTATTGGAAGTGTTGGTTGACCGGGTTTGGTAGCATTTGCCGGAGGAGTTTTGGTGGACGTTGGCCCAAGTAGCTATGATGGACCCTTGATTTGTATGCGCTTAAGCACATCTTTTATATTGCCTATTATTTCGTTGCATGTGAGGAAACCGCTTGCCGGTTGTTCTGAAGAGTAGTTGTTTTTATTTTTAATTTTCTTTCGATTGTTTGGCTCTCGTTCGTTTTGATGTTTGTTTGGATGTTCGCATTATAATTATTGAATCGAGTAATGTTCTATTTGTCCTGGTGTTCTCCCCTCTTGGATCTTTCTATCTAGTTGTCCGCATCAAACTTTATTACCAAGTCAAGCACCTTCAAGGCTGATGTAGACAAAGGGGGGGGGGGGGTCAACTCATGTCCAAAATAATATGAATTTTGGCTTCCATTGAGTCTACTATTTGAGCTGGAATTTTAGCTCATTTATGAGCTGAATTTTAGTTCATTAAATGGAACTAAAAGATAGCTCATTATTAGCTAAGTTTTAGCTCATATTTATCTTTTATTTAAATGCACTTTTATTATAATTTTTAATGTCTTAAAGTTGTCTCTTGGGTTTCCAAAAAGGGCTTTTAGAATCCCAAGAAATTGTTTGGTTTTTCCATGGTGGCTCCTTGGCTTCCACCATGGCTTTTTGTGCTTTTGCCCCCTTGGATTCCGGCCGGCCGCTGGTTTTCCCGTGCCTGGGCTCTTTCCCGAGGCCATGGCCCCTTGGTTCCGTGCGGCCTCCTTGTTTCCCGCGGTGGCTGCTTCAGTTCCTGGTTTGGATTGATTTCCGTGAGCATGGGGAAGGATTTCTATGCTTATGGTGCTTAGTTTCTTTTGATAAAATTAATGTAATGTGTCTCTTGGTATTCCTCTTTCATACCTATAAATATGGGAGTGTGGGCTCCGAAAATTCGGCCCCGGCCTCCCCGCTTTTCGTTTCTTTTTATATTCGGCAAGGGAGTTTTAACTGAATAAGTTCCGAGGTAAATTTTGGAAGGCAGATGGGTTTGTAGATAAGACACTACCCAGAGATTTCGCCCTCATTTTGTGAGGACTTTATGATATGAGTTCTGGTTTCCTATAGGCGCAAGCCCCTATAGTTAATTACCCCTCCCGATCACGAGAGAGAACTTTCGATTAAGGCTAGTCGTCAATCAAATACGTAGAGAATACGTGTTATCTGGCATATAATAGCAGCATAGATTGGATTTGGAAATTGGGTTTGGATTTGGGTATTTGAAAATGTTTGAAAAGTTTGATATTTAAAATAGGAAATTTCACCACCTAGCACTTAAAGCGGATGGTGGGGGAATGGATGATGGGCCCGATCAAGATCCCATGGTTCCGTCGTCCCGGGCCATCGTGGTCCCTGATCTACTTAGTCAGAGGAGGTAGTCGACCCAACCTGACAGAAGGATCCTTGTCGGCAGCCATGGGTTGCTTCGTCCAAGGGGACCTTGTAGACCTGAGTTGAATGTTTGTCTAAGGGGACAAATTTGAATCCACCTTAGCTAACAAAGGGCTTTGTGCCCTATCGATCATATCCTATTGATTCATATCTCAAGGATTTAAGGCCATTAAGGAGCGTATTGGCTCTGGCCATAACCGCTATCTGTGGTGCCATTTGGCGGCAAAACCACTTACCTGCAGTGCCATTTGGCGGCGAAACTGCCGGTTAGAGGACACGTACCACGTCCTTACTGGCAAGAGATTGTTTGAGAATGGATCCTAGTAATATTTTCGACTAGGCATTTAGCTCTTTTGTGAGCTGATGTAAATTTTGATTTGTCCACCCCGACAAACTGTTGCGGAGGGTGGATGAAATTTGCTTTAAGTATGGATGGTTAGATTTCAAATTTAAATATTTTTGGGATTTTGAGATTTTTGGAATTTCGTAGAGTTTTAGGTATTTGGGTGGAATTTGAAAGTGTTTGGAATGGACCCCTCCGATTGAGATCTTCAATCAACGCAGCCATCATCGGGGTGTTTGGAAGTCATTTCTATTTATTTGATTGAACCTTGTCAACTCTGTCGGGCTGTCGATAGAGGGTCGGGTTTCGTAGGTTTTATGCCCTTTGATAGTGAATTCTCATTATTGTAAGCCTTGAAGGCCTAATATGAATGTATTAAGACAAATATGACGGTCGCCACAACCGTATATTTGTTTGTTGGTTCGAACCCTGTCGACTTCTATTGACCCGTATAGAAGGATCGGTTTCGAACCTGAATTCACTTGTCAACCCGCGCAGCATTCCTAGACGTCACGTGTGTACCAATAACACGCTCGTCGGGGCCCATGCGGGTTGAGAATATATTTCCCCCTTTAGTGTACCTATGTGTATACAATTTATAGTGCACGTGCAGAGGGTATTTTTAAAATATTTATAGACGCCTTCTCTCTGCTTGTACGGATATTGCAGATCCGGTGGCGTGGCGTAGCAGCTTCTGAATAGAGTTGTTCGCTGCTTCATACAGGTAGACTGTCGTGCACTATTTGTTGCTTTCTGCAGGTGGCTCATAGTGCACTAACTAATCTCCTGCCTAGTTGTAGAAGCTTGTAGGAACTTATAGTCTTTATGCATTCTGCTATAATTTTGATCTTTATGATACATCCACTATTACTGTAGGTAGATGTATTCATCCTTAGACTGAAGTTGACTACAGGATACTGCATTTACTGTAGTTTTTCTGTATCTACCCATGGGTGGATATTATACATACATTTGATTCGTAGAGAAATTGTATGTATTGCAGATCTTTTGATCCTTGATTGCATGAAAGTCAATTTATATGTTTGAATTTTGATGTTGACTATGAGGATGCTAGAATACCCTTGATACGAGAGTTTGCGGGTGCTTGTATCTGTTGTATGTCAATTGTTGCATCGACTAATAATTTTCTTCATTAGGGCTTCTAATCCTCAGCATACGAGTTCATTGGTCGATTAGTATGAACAACGCAGATTTCATGTTGGCTATACGTAAATCAATGGTCTTGTAGTACATTTATTCTTCTCACTTGAAAGTATACCGTTGTATGCTCATTTATATATTAGTCTGAATTGATAATCAAAGAATCCGCTTCTTCTACATCTCCCTTGCTTTGCTTATGGACCGCTTCTTCACTATTGTATTTCTCCATGCTCATCTACTTTGAAAATATGTCGCTTGTATGAGAAATATGTTGAATCTCATAAGCTTCTAGTTGCCCTTGGAAGTAGTTATTAGCTTGCATTTTGATTGGTACAAGAGCTTTTCAACATTTGTTTGGGAACTCCATTTTTTATTTTTTTTAGCACCTTGATTGGAATGCTACCACATTTATGGTACATCTTCTACTAGTATGTCAAATGGGTTTGTAGAGAATTTCTTTGTAGAGCATAAGAGGCAATTCTTATCACTTACAATTTGATGGATTGAAAGTCATAAGATAATCTTATGTTTATTACATTTGATTATTTACTTTGATGTATCCCCTTGGAGTTTGATCGTTGTATTCAAGTTATACCCATTACAACTCCTCCAAGCATATTTTGTTAGCAAATCAGCCTCCCATTTGCATGTTTATTAGTGTCTTCATTCAAATTGAGACGATTATCATTCATTCGCCATTGATTGAAAACATGTCGTGTTGAAAGTTTGTGACTAATCCACTTGATCACTAACTTGCACTTGATTTGGGCATATTGACTCAACAATCATGATCTCACTTTAAATATCATGTCATATATCACATTTTTAGATTGATGTGATTTAAGTTCCATGTAACTCAATTCATGCTTGAGTCCCTCATTGTCCATGGTTGATCCTCCTTTACTTGGTTCGAACCAAGCTCTCTTGCAAACATGATTCAAGTTCTTTTCCATGTATGTGCTTCAAGGCCTCTGTTGTTCTGAGTTCAATTAAGTCCAGGTACGAGTTAAAATTGAGTTCATGTCCACAATACTTAATTTATTTGAGTTCTTGTCATTGTTCTTTTCAAGTTCACATGCAATCCAGTTTGAGTCCAACTCAAGTCTTTGTAGTTATATTGTGTCATTTGCAAGTTCAAGTTCATATTCAATTAGAATTGAATTTAATTGGGTTCAAGTTCATTTAGATGGATTGAATCAAGTCCACAAGTCCCCAAATTCTTCCAAGTCCTTGTCTTATTTCAGACAAAATTTCGGCAGCCTCCCGACGTCTCCCCCGTTTAGGGGAAAAACCAAGAGGCCACCTACACGCCACGTCACTAAAGACGTGCACGGTTGGTGTTGGTGAGACACCGCGGCGGTTGTATTTTTTGTTTTTCTCCCACCACGCGCACTAAAGGCGTGCTTGGGGTTTTTAAAAAGTATTTTTTTGAAATAAAGCAGTTTTTGATTTCCCCCCGCCCGGGGGTACTTATAAGTGACCCCGCTTCGCCGTACGTGCTGCACCGGGGTTCCATCCTACCACGGCCAATAAATGCATGCTTAGGACAGTTCTCCAATTTGCCACGAATATTGAAGCAAGGTTTTGAGTTTAGAAGAGTACGTACCTCCGCGGGGTTGTCGTGGTTGACACGTGGATCGAGGGGTCACTCGCTTACCTCGTCGTAGGTGTCGCACCAAGTTCCCTCCTACCACGGCCACTAAAGGCGTGCTTAGGTGGTTTGCCGGTCCGACACGGACATCGAGGAAAGAGAGTGGAGGGGAGGCGACTGTCCGCCTCGTCGTAGGCGTCAGACCGGATTCCCTCCTACCACGCTCAATAAAGGCGTGCTTAGGTGGTCTACCGGCCCGTCGTACACGCTGAGGACAGAAGTCTGAGTTTAGAGATTATACCTTCGGGAACCGGCGGACCGGTGGTTGCCGGCGATAGGGCTCGGATGTCGAGGCGGGAGAAGGCACGAGCATTCTATTTTTATATTAATCTTAGTTAATTAAAATTAATTATAATTAGATTTAATAAATTATAATTAATTATAATTAACAATAATTAATTAAAAAATATAATTAATTATGATTAAACTTAATTAATCATAATTAATTAGAAATCATTTTTTAATTAATTATAATTAAAAATAATTAAATCATAATTAACTTAACTAATTAACATTAATTATAATTAATTAAAATTAATACAAATATTATAATAATAAAAATTTTATTTACAGGATTTGGCCGAGAGAATTGCTCGGAAGGTAGAAGGCTACCTTCACTGCCCGTGAGCTCCCGTCGTTGATCCCGATCAAAATGTTGTAGCTTCCGTTTTCTACAGGAAGGGAGAGTTGTTGCTTGAGCAAAGTCGGACGGCCACGAGCGGAGACGACGAAGCGGAAGGGAGAAAGCTAGCGTCACAGTCGCGAGCTCCTATTCGTGTTTCCGATCCAACAGGAAGGTAAAGTCGTCGATGGAGCGTAGTCGACCGGCCACGACGGGGTCGGAGGAGAAGGCTGCACAGGGCCGCGGCTCACCGGGGTCGAACAGGGAAGGTGGAGGTATCTTCACAGCGTGCGAGCTCACGCTACTGCTCCCGATCAAAATGCCGTAACTTCCGATCCTACTGGAAGGGAAAGTTGACGGAGGAGCGAAGTAGATCGACCACGGAGTAGCGACGAGTAGAGAGTGAGGGCGGGATTGAGAGAGCTCAGGAGCCAAGGAAGCAGAGAGCGTCGTGGGAGAGGGTGTTGTGTCGAGAGCTCGATCGGGAGAGGCTTGCGATCGAGTGGGGGAGAGCTTGCGAAATCAATCCCGAAGGCTTCGTTTGGTCGTTGTTTTAAAGGCGTCGAAGGGCATCGTTCGATGTTCTGCGAGGGATTTGCGGGAGGTGACCGATTCGGCGCTGTCTCGGCGGTATTTCGTGCAGGATTCGCGGGATTTTAGTCCGAGGTACGTACAGATTTTTTTTTTCTATTCTTGTTTCTTTGTACAGAGGTTAACAGGGAGGATTTGTAATGTTTGAAGGTATGTTATGAAATGTGATTTTTGGAAAAGTTATAACCTACGAGTTTGCTTTGGAAATCCTGCGGGCTCTTTCCACCCTTCTTTCTCATCCCCTCCGGAAATCCTGCGGGCTCTTTCCAACCTTTCTTCTCGGGCTTCTAACCTCTTTCGTCTCTCCGCAAGTGCCACTCCACTTGTATCTTTCTTCCAAGTGCAGCAACTTTAGGGTGTCTTTGAGATCGAGTCGAGTTTGTGTTTTTTTAATTTCTTTTTATTTCTTTAACTTGAAATGTAAGAGTTTGTTCGTCCTTTTTCTCGTCCTTAGTCATTTTCGTCGGTAGAAGTCCGTCCTCTCATTTGTGATCAAGAGATATAGGGTCCCCTGTATTCTTTGATCGCACCAAAGGCTCTAGTATTTGCTATGCTTATTTAGGTGGAGTTTATATAAATAAAGGTATGTTTCTTTTTTTTCTTTTTTTTCTTTGACACTACAACTAATAACATCTATAAAAGCTATATTTGTTCTTTTAAAAAAAGGAGATATCATCAACATTCAATGGATTTTAGGATTTCTATGATGGAAAGTATTGTTATCTTCCAATATTCTGGACGGATAACCCCCTCTTATTCTCAGAGGGAGAGTTATTGCTACTTCAGGGGAATTGATCTGGTCTATCATTTGTTGATTGATTCTAACAATCAAGATTGACATAGAATTTCTTTATAGATTTATATTTTAAATTTATTAGAAAATAGATATTTCATATGTTATTTATTATTTTCATTAAGATTATTATATAATGATCCTTGAATGGTTGTTTCGATTTTCATTTGATAAACTATTAGGTTATGGAGAATTAAATGATATTTTCCTTCAACACCCATTTGCACTTAACCTTTCTCTTCTATGCTTTCAAAAATCAGCACAAACTGTACTGAGGATTCGAACTGTTATCTACAAGCTAAGTATTCATTATGTTCAATCGATTTAACCTACTTCTTTTATCTCATTCAATTCCTTACTGTATTTACATTCCACCACCTACCCTATATCAATAAGCCAAATTTTTATCAAAACAGTTTCACCTTCCATATGAATCGGGTGCATCTCCTATCTAAATATTGGCATCTCTTAAACAACAGCAAAATAAAATAATCTCCTGCCCAAAACAAAAAAAGTAACACCAACCTAATGCATGTGAGAGATGATTCAGAACATAGAAACATCTTAGCTATCAGCATAATAAAACGAAAACACACTTACCCATCTTCTGAAAAGTACCCCACCCATAGTTGTGCTTTATCCCAAGGCATGTTTGGGTGACTCCATTCCAACCAGGCCATCTTCCTTCCAGTTGAATCAATCCGTGGAAAGGCATAAAAATCATTTCCGGAAACTACTTCTTTTGGATCTTCAACCCACATAAATAAAATAAAATAAGCAATAAGAAATATTTGAGCCCGGAGTCCACATTAGACAAGTGGGTGTAGATCTAATTAAACTGATAGAACAAAGGCAAATTTAAATCATAATCAGTAAACCAAAAGAAGACAAACTATTGAAAAAAAGCCATTGCCATATAAAGCTTCCATCAAGATTTCATAGCTTGAGATAAACAAGCATCATTCTCTGACGTGATATACATATAAAAGCTGATGGGGATCCTTACCTTGAATAGTTTCATCATCAACATTAACAGAGACAATTGTTGTGGCAGGATTTAAACTACTTTTTCGATGATCTGAAAAGCCATAATAGATTGAACTTCTTGAGACAACATGGAAAAATCACACAAAAAACAAAGATGTAGTATTTGCATACAAACCTTCCATCACCGTAAGATATAGTTTTAAGTAAGGATCATAGACACCGTCAGCAAAACGAACTAAAGATCCACCAAAGTCAGGCGTAAGAGGCACTGGACTACCACCTGTTATTTAAAATTAAGGCTTACAAGGTCAAAAAGCATACAACATAGAAAATAAACCACCAAACCAAGGACAAAGAGAAACAGCAGCTATACACATAAAACTCGCTAGCCTATCAAGTTAGAAAAGAGAAAAAGAAAGGAAAACCATACGGAAATTATGTATAGAAATAAAGTTTTCAGTTTTTGCAAGGTGGGGTAGAGGAAAATGAATCATATGAATTTTCCCATAAGAACGCAACACTGCCATTTACTTATTTGCATCATGCATCAAATATGATTAGTGTTTCTATTAATTAAGGGGCATCTTTGTAAAACCCAAAAACTTTCGATCGGATGCATTGCACGTATTTCGATGAGTTGTGACGAAATTAGGCGAAATTTAAAAGTCGTCGGAATTCAACGCAATAAATTTTATAAAATTCTAAACAAAATTTCGATCGAAACGACGGTATAAACAACATGTACCTAATTTCGCACGATTTGAAAATTAAAAATCGTCGAAGTTTGTTTAAGTAAATTTTTAGCCTTTTGCCCAAACTACTCCTCATAAGCCTTAAAGAACTTCTTAAGGGAAGGGACACATGCGTGATTGAACATGTAATTTCTCCCTTAAGCTCCCACTTCCGCCTAGGGACCGAACCATTCGGTCCCTTGGCTTGTTTTGTTCGGCTGCACGCGAGAGGAGGGGGAGAGGGCGGCGGGAGCTTGGCGAATCCGGCGGACGGCAGCGGTTTCCGGCATGCTTTTGAAGGAAAGTGAAAGAGAGAGCTTAGGAAAGAGGAAAGGTAAGCTCAAAACATAGAAATCTTGCTTCTTTTCCAAGATTTTTCACGATTAGAAATTTAGGGTTTTTAAAAATCATGAATTTTGTTAAAGAAAAGTGTGAAGGAAGAAGAGGGTAGGTTTCTTTTGCAAAAAAAATCAAGTTTTCCTTAGATTGCATTAGGTTTAAAAATTTTGGGTTTGCTTAAATGATGGGGCTTTCATAGAAGAGTGATAGAGATTGTATGTGAGCATGATTTTAAACCATAAAAATGAATTTTGCTCAAGGAAAACTTTAGGTTCCAAATTAGGGCTTCACATAAAATTTAATTTTGTTTAGGAATGTAGTTATGAAGGGTTTATAAACATGATTAAGCAATAATTTAATTTTTTTCCTAAAAATTTTGGAGTTTCAAAATTAGAATTTTTCCTAATTTTGTGATTTTAAGCTAAATTGTTAACAAATCTTATTCCTAGGAGACTTTGGAAGTCTCTAATTAAGAGAAAATGAGAATTTGGAAAAGAAAATAATTTTTCCTAATTTCTACATTATTTTAATCCGAAAATAATTAGGTTTATTAATGATATATGTTAGGGAAAGTGGTTTAAATTGTAATTATAAGAAAATATGAAAATTTTGTATTCTTAAAATATAGATTTTCATTGAATCCAAAAATTAAAACTAATTTAATTTAATTTAGGATTGGGTAAAGGGAATTATGCTATGATTATGTTATGCATTAGGTTATGAGTTGTATTTGTAAGTGCTATGAGTTAGAAGTGTTATGAGTTAGATTAATTTTAGAAGTGTATTATGTTATGATTAGTTTGAGTTATAGAAAATGTGATATAATGTATTATATTATAAGTTAGTAATCAAGGTGCTTATTATCCTATGTGTTATGTCTAGGAGAGGTGTTAGATTAAGAAGATTCGCCACAAGTATAACAATTGTTTATCGAGGTAACTGACATTACATTCTAAGGTTCAAGTTTTTCTTAAGTTTACATTGCATAATGTTACTTTATGTTCATATTTTTCATGTTACATTGTTCTATGACACCTTATACTTGACATGTTAAATAGAAAGTTTTTATACAAAGTACTTTGCATCATAAGTAGAGAGCTCTTCATATGTTCAAGTTCTTCTTCATTTTCTTTTCATGCTTAAATAAAAAGTCATCATATGTATATTGATATTGTTGTAATCATCTTATGATATGAGAAAAAAAATGCAAGTTTGTGTATGTTCAGGCCATGGGCGGAGGGAGGGGGGGCACGGAGGGAGGAGGGGCACGTGCCCCCCCGATGTGAAACCGAGTGCATGAAAACAAGAACTGCTTGGGGATTTTAATATAAGATTTTAAAGCTTTGCTAGTTATAGAATTAATGCTTACCCAAGTTAGGTTTTCAGAATTATCGAGTTGAAATTAAGTAAGGCATGCGGTTATAACTAGATTAACGGGACAATATCAAATTGACAACATAGAATTAGAGAGTAATGCTATGGGGAGAAACAATAATCCACAATTAACAAATAGAACTTTTCACCTTGGGTCTCTCACTCACTCTCTTGTTGGTGGCACTTTTAATGGAGGAAGATTGAGAGCAACCGAGCGATGCCACTAGGAGACAAATGGCGCACAAAAGCGTAGTCCGTTGGAGCGGTAGCCGGTGGCGGGTAGTCCATGGGATGACTAGTGAGCATCCAACGTCTTATCGAAACTTCCTTGACGGCTATGGTGGGGGATAAGAGGCAAATGCAGGAAATCTGAAATAAAATTCAGATTTTAGTGGTTTAGGAGAGGGATTTAATTTGAATTTCAAATTAATCCAAGGAGGGAGAGAGGGGCGGCAATGGGGAGAAGATTTGGGCTGAATTTGTGGAGCTACTAAGGTGATTAGGAGAGAGAGGGGGGGGCATTAAGGGGAGGAATTGATTTCAAATTTCAGATTTTGAAATTTGAAATTAAAATCATGGAAAACTGAAATTAAACCTGAGGGAGAGGGGTATTAAAGAGGTGTTTGAGTAGTGATGAGGTGGCAAGTAGAGAGAGAAACAATAGGGGAAGGTGGCCGGCCATATGGGAGAGAGATAGAGGTTTGCAATTAAATAGATAGGGCCCACAATTAATTAATCAAAATCTGAAATTTAAAGTTCAGAATTTAATTATATCATGTAACTCCCTAATTTAAAGAAAATTGGGAGGGAATTTGAATTTCAAACAATTGTAACTCCTCTTAATTAATTCCCTAATTTAAGGGACTCAATTAGGAAGGTCATTAAGGGAGGGAAATTTAAAGGGGGGCCGGCGGCAAGGGCTCAAGGTGGCCGGCGGCAAGGGGAGCTGAGGGCGGCTGGCTGGCCGGCGGGAAAGGAGTTGCCGGCCGGCGGTTTGGGCTATGGAGCGCGGCGAGTTGAGGGGATGCAAGCCGACAGCCTGGGCTGTCCAGGAGGGCCGGCGGCAAGGAGCAATGGAGGAAAAAAATTCTTAGGGAGAATTTTGAGGGATCCAAGGAGCAATAATCCAATTTTCCACAAGTGCTTCAACTGAATCTCCGTGACGACGAATCGCTCAAGAGAAAGAAAGGAAAAACTATTAGAACAAGAAAACCTAGAACTCACAAAGAGATCTAGCTTCTCCTACGAACTCACTAAGAGATCGTGGAGGTTTGCACTCACAAATAGAACAAAAGTGGTAAATTTTCATTCATCAAAAACTAACTATTACATAAGAAAAGGGCCATATATAGGCCTCCAAATGACAAAGAAAACAAAAGACTAAAATGCCCCTTGGGCTACAATAGCGACCAAATACCCATAAGGGCAAAAGCGGAAAAAACTGAAAATAAAATAAACTACTACATAAAATGACTCAAAATAAAACTCATGATCGTGGACGTCGATCTTCGGCGTCTCCTGATGGTACTCGTGTCGAAAATGCTGACGATGTCCTCATCACCCCCAACCCCCCTAATTTTTTTTTTTTTTACTTAGAACCCCTTATCAAGTTTCATTTTATTTGTTACAGACTTTTTCCATTTATAGTCTTCAATCCACCTTTAATCGGACCATGCAATGCTAGCTGCAGAGAGAGAGAGAGAGATACTAATGGGGTAAAATATTGAAAGAGAGAGGGAGGAATAACTTTCCATTGTGGCAAAATGATGAAATGAGATTTTGATGCTTAATTATTATTTAAAATATTTAGCTATTTAAATATGATTTTATTAAAACTTTTATCATTAATTAACTATCCATTATCTAATAATAATTATTTAATATTAAATTATCATCCAATTATTTAATTATTTTTGCACTGCTAAAGATCTAATGAATTACTGTGAAGGGCTTAGCTTTTCCTCACTCTTTTGCGCAACGAAAATGCTGCGGTCGCATACTCATGACAGTGCACCAAACCAAATCAATATTGTGTATATTCAGTTCTTTTCTCCGTTTCCATACTAAAGCTAAAATTGAAAGCCTAAAGGGGCTTAAAGCTGATTGTTTAGTGCCTTAATAGAGCAACAAGTTCTCCAACGAGAAAATCTGTTCTAATTTTTGTAATTCTTCCTTTTAAAGTTATTTATTAATCCAGAGAAGCCACCAATATTTTTTTCTGGACACATGAAAAGCATCAATGATTTATTTTTCCCTTTATTCCTCTCTTGGGACTCACGAGTTACAAGCTTGAGCACGGCTTTCGTTAGGCCCCCCCTGAACAAAATTTCTGGCTCCGTCACTGGTTCAGGCGGAGTACCAAATATGATGCACTTGCACAATACGGCTATTCGAGGCAATACGACTCTTCGGGGGCAAAATGATAATGTATGACCAATTATGAGTTTGTACATGATCAGTACAATATGAGTACTCTGGTACAGATGTATAATATATGCATAAGCTAAGTATATGAACACATGAGACAATAAATATTGTATTAAGCAAACAAGACTTAGTATAGCATCATATTAAGCATATAATACAATAGACATCATGTTAAGTATATGACACTTAGCATATGACATCGAAACATAAAATCATATGATATCGAAATATAGAAGCATATGACATATAAGAATGTCATGTAAATACATTAAGCACTTTGCATATTGAGTTCATCTACATTGCACATGAATTTTAGATGTAATTGTCATTTGTTGAGCATAGTTCACTCCCTAGTTTTTGGATATTTTCAAGAGACTCTGCTGTTAGATGAATGGCTGAACGACCTTGGTTCACGTACAGCCGAAGAGGACCAGATGACAAGTTCCTTTTGTGTATTTTTTTTGTAATTATAGTATGATTTTTGGTGGATGTTGACATGAAAGAAAAAAAATAGTCCACCTTTGTACATATGTGACTTTATATGAAATTATATGAAACGCTTATTTCAAATTGGAAGTTGTTTTAAAGGCGCTTATTATATCTCTTGAAGTATTTTAGATTCATATTATGTCATGTTTTAATGATATTAAAATGTTTTATTCTATCATTTACATCCGACATCCATTCTCATCTCGTCTATGCGAGCTCACTGGGCTGGATCATGACAATCTTCGTGTAAACTGCTTTGAATTATTCCTAGCCCACACTTTCACAACTTCAAGGAGACTGTAATAACATCAAAGACTATGTGGCAAGGATTGATGGAAAGTGATCTTCAATGGACAGATTAAAGCGCTGAGCTCGAAGTATATAATTTCGTGAGCAAGGGCAGGTCAAGCAAGAGTGATCACCAAATGGTCAAGGAAGACTGGAAATGGATCAATTGGGCTAAGTTAAAACACATGATGACTTAGCTCAATGCTCATGTACCTATACTCACATAAACCTGACACATAATTTATCGCATGGCTTGCAATACAATCATAATTTGTTAAATTGACATCACTGAGAGTTCAACCCAACAAGTGCAAAATTAAACATGATGATCACTAACCTCAACATCAACAACGGACACAGAAAGAGAAGCTCAACAAGTTCATGACACACCATAATAAATATTCCAAATACACCCCTTTAAGGGTTTTAGATGAAAAATTAGTGAACATTATGTCAAACACACCCCTTCGAGGGTTTCAGATGCAAAATCAGTGAACGTTATCAAGGACAAGGACTAATTCCAACAAACACTCTCACTATACGCACAATCTTTCACTCATAACTAGTAAAAATATTATACATATCATGGCTATGACCCGGAGACTTATCAAAACCTTTGCAACCTAGTCGAGGAGCTCGTGAATGAAAGGTTAAAGAGTTCATACTCACCCATCTAGGGCGACAATCATAAAACTAAGAGGGAAGAAGAAATACACCAAACCCGTTCCGAGTCCTATAAATAGTCGGATGCATTCCTTAGAAATAGGCATTTAGAAAGAGAATGCCATATTAGGTTTTTTCACTCATCTTTAAAAGCTTTCTTTTAATGATGATGAATTCTAAAGGATTTTTAGGCTCTTTCTATGAAAAAACCTAATGTGGGACGGAGCTCATTATATATATATATATATATATATATATATATATATATATATATATATATATATATATATATATATATATATATATATATATATATATATATATATATATATAATTCGGTATTCAGAAATACTTTGAGAATTTAGTATCGTGCACCTCGATAACATTTGGGGAATTTGTCATTTGATAACACTCAAGACAACAACAACAACATCAAGCCTTTATCCCACTACGTGGGGTCGACTACATGAATCATTTTTCTCCATTGTGTCCTATAAAAGGTCAAATTCTCATTTAAATCTAATAAAGAAAGGTCATTCAAAACATTTTTAACCAAGTCTTTTTAGGTCTGCCTCTACCTTTCCTAACATAAGTCAAATCTAATACCTCTACTCTCCTAACCGGGTCATTGGAAGGCCACCATTTTATGTGACCAAACCATCTAAGGCAACTCTCTCTAATTTTATCTTCTACTGGAGCTACTTCAACCTTTTCACGTATGTTGACTATAACCGTAGCATACGACCGACTCCACGTCAGTGCACGACTCAACCGACCAAAATCACCGACTCACCTACGATCGGACACGACGCTTCACCCACCGACTTACTCACGACATAAATCCATCTCATACGAACGGTTAGAGAGATACGCACACTCACGCACACAGGGAAGGAGAAATCGAAGCCCATACCTGCGCTCTCGTCTGTCTCCACCGCTGGCCATCTCCGACCGAAGCCTCCTCCCGTGCGTGACTCCCGACGCCAAACCTCCCGCCTCCGCCGACTGTCGAACCCGCCGCCGCCGCCGAGCCCGCCGCCAACTGCCGAGGCCGCCGCCGCCTCCGATCGTGCCCGAGCCCTTGCCGTGCGTGGTTCCAACCTAGCCCGATCGGGCTCTCTCCCGATCTCCCTCTCTTCTCCTCTATTATATTATATATAATATATTATTTATATAATGTATTATATATAATATGATATTATTTATTATAAGATACATATAATAATATATATTATATTATGTTATATTAGATTATAATATATATTTTATATTATAATATAATATAATGTATATATAAATATATATTATTTAAAAAAAATAATAATAAATGTGGAGAAATATGAAATGATTTTTAACAGGTGTTGAAGACCCCGGCCGTCGTACCTTAGGTCCGACCGGGATGGTTTTAAAATTTGAAGACCCCGGGCCGTCGCATCTTAGATCCGACCGGGATGGTTCCAAATTGAAGACCTCACGCAGTCGATCTTAGATCCTGGTGGGATGGTTTGAAATTGAAGCCCCTACGCCGTCGACCTTAGGTCCGGGTAGGAAGAATTTCGGCAAATGCCGCCCTGATTTCTCCCTCGGTGGGGAGGAGACGCCGGGAGGCTGCCGAAATTTTCAGTGAACATTAAAGGACTTGGACTACAAAAATCTAAAATTGATTTGAATATAATTCAAATTTAAAATCAATTTTAAATAAAATTTGATCAAATAATTTTAGACCTAAATTCAGAATGAACTCAGATCTAATTTGATTTGAAATTGACTTGAATATGCGTTACATTCAAATTGGACTTTTTGTTATGATCTTGCATTCAAAGAAATGATAAGATTATTTAAGTCATAAATGATATTAATTACACAAGCAACTTTAGAAAGCTTGTGAACATTTTAATCTCATATTGATGAGTGATAATGGGCATTGAATTTGACTCAAACTATAAATTGATACGGAAAAATGCAATAAACAATATATCATATTCAACAAACATTCCTACAAGTGGATGGTCCTCCTCTCAGTTATATGCGATTGTCCATTCCAAGCCTTCAAATTGAAAGTATATAGTATGTCATTTGAGGAGAAAGAGTTTAATTCATCAAGATATAAGATGGTCAAAGCTTCAAACTATTTCTTTTAACCCAAAGGAATAGGGAATTCATAATGCTTACCATAATTAGCCTACAAACAAAGACAAGGAGCTTGAGCTTGTATCGAACAAATTAGACCACCTATGGAGGAGAATATGAGAACTTATAACAAGTAATATAATTCTCCTACGAACACTAGCACGATCTCCTAATGCCTATTGAACAAGCATTCCCTATGAGCTATGTTGAGTGGGATATTAACAACAAAGGGATATCTTCTATGTGAAACCTAAATTAGAACAACGCCACCGGATCCGCAACATGTGTGCAAGCGGACAGAAGGCGTTCGTAGGCCCTTAAGTGAAATTTTGGGCATTTCCTAAATAAAATCACTCTTATATAATGGATCATATTTAAATATTTTAAAATGCCCCTTATGTATTAAATATGACCCTTAAACTAAATTGCTCTGCATGTGCTCCGATAGAACTATTAAAGTTACAAATATAAATAGTCGAGAATGCTGCGCAGGGTTAAATGCCACAACCCGCATGTGCTCCGATCGTCAAATATGAATGTCAAATCCAACGATCTGAGAATGCTGCGCGGGTTAAATATTCAAGTTTCATCCTCCTCCTCTAAAGGACTGGAGTCGACACGACTTGAATAAATAAATGCATCCCAAAATTCTACAAAAATACAAGCGACCTCAACTTCACCCCGATGATGGCCGTGTTGAACGAAGATATCAACCGGAGGGGTCCATTCACAAATATTTTTCAAATACCATTCCTACCAAATTCTTACAAAAATAAAATTGGCCTCAATGTCACCCCCGATGAGGGCCGTGCTGATCGGAAAATCTCAACCGGAGGGGTCAAATTTCAAACCTCAAATGTTAAATTTCAAATCTCAAATGTCAAATCTCTAATCAAACAAAAGTCCAAATTCTTGAAATAAAATCAATCATCTAAAAAACTCAAAACTAAAACATCATCCACCTCCCGCAACCGTTTGTCGGGAATGATAAATTTGAAGTTAACCTCAGCTCACAAAGAGCGAATGCATGTCGGGTGTTTGTATCACTACGATTCATCCTCAAACAGTCTCTTGCCAACAGGGACGTGGCACGTGCCCTCTGGTCGGGTGGTTTTGCCGCAAAATGGCACCATTATATTACGATCACGGCCAAAGCCCGTATGTTCCCTAAAGGCGTCAAACCCTTGAGCGATGGATCATAGGGTATATTCTATAGGCATAAAGCCCTCTGTCAGCTAAGGTGGATTCATATATATCCCTTTAGACAAACATCAACCCAGGTCTACGAGGTATTCTTGGACGAAGCAACCCATGGCTGCCGACAAGGTGCCTTCTGTCAGGTTGGGTCGACTACCTCCTCTGACTAAGTAGACCAGGGATCATGACAGCCCGGGACGACGGAACCATGGGATCTTGATCGGGCTCGTCTTCATTCCCCCCCACCATCAGTTTTAAGTTTATGGTGATAAACTCTAACTTTCAAACTTCAAATAATCTAAATTCAAGATTCAAAACCCTAAACTATTGCTATTATATGATAGGTTTATAACCTATTCAACATCCTTAACGACTAGCCTTAATCGAAAGTTCTCTCTCGTTATCGGGAGGGGTAATTAACTATAGGGGCTTGCGCCTATAGGAAACCAGAACTCAGATCAAAAAGTCCTCACAAAATGAGGGCGAAATCTCTGGGTAGTGTCTTATCTAAAACCCAATCTGCCTTCTGAAAATTCCTCCGGGATCACATCCTAAAAAAAAAAATTGGAATTTAGCTCCAAACTTTAAAATTCAAATCCAAAATTTAAACCCTAAATTATTGCTATTATACGATAGGTTCACACCCCGATGCTCACTATACATATCTTGATTCTTTCTTTACTCTACCAACATAATAGATGGTAGCTTTTAGCTCCATCGGGACCTTTCAGTGATGGATCTTTGGACATAAAGACCAAATGTCGCATCCTGATGTTCACCGTACAGAGCTCAATATCATCATTATTTTTGCTGCTACTATAGCATATAAGAAGCTAACCAAAGATGGAAAGAGAAACCATTCCCCAGCGGAGTCGCCAGAAATCTGTGGGCTCCGAAAAATTCCATTTTTTTTTTTTTTTTAGGATGATATTATACCTGTTGAAAATTCTCTCATTTCTTTTATTTCTTTTCTTCTTCTTTTTGTTTTTATATATTACATTATATAATAATAATAATATTATTATTATTTATTATATAATATTATATAACATATATATAATAATACATATATATTATATACATAACATATTATATATTATAATATATACATTATATATATATATGATATTATATATATATTATAATATATATAAAAAATGAAGGAGGAAGAGATCGGGAGAAGCCCGATCGGGCTAGGTCGGAGGCATGCACGCACATAGAAAGGGATTTTGAAACTTACAGAAGAGAAACCGGAGCCTGCTTCCGTTCGTCTTCGTCGGAAGTAGAAACCGAAGCCACATAGCCCGTCGGCCTCCATCGACGCCAGAACCCGTCTTCTCCAAGTTCGAAGTCAGTCCGACCCCGAGCCTCCTGATTCGACGTCAACCCGGCCAGATCCAACTTCATCTGTTGCTCCCGCCGGCCTCCATTGATTTCAATAACCAAATCTCGCCGTCTTGCCCTAAGTCGCCGCCGGCCAGACCTGCCGCCTCCGCCGCCTCTGACATCGCCGGCAAACCCGACTTCCGCAGCCTCCGATCCCGTGCGTGCATGCCTCCGACCTAGCCCGATCGGGCTTCTCCCGATCTCTTCCTCCTTCATTTTTTTATATATATATAATATAATATATATATATATATCATATATATATATATATAATGTATGTATATATTATAATATATAATATGTTATGTATATAATATATATGTATTATTATATATATGTTATATAATATTATATAATAATAATAATAATATTATTATTATTATATAATGTAATATATAAACAAAAAGAAGAAAAGAAATAAAAGAAATGAGAGAATTTTCAACAGGTATAATATCATCCTAAAAAAAAAAATTGGAATTTTTCGGAGCCCACAGATTTCTGGCGACTCCGCTGGGGAATGGTTTCTCTTTCCATCTTTGGCTAGCTTCTTATATGCTATAGTAGCAGCAAAAATAATGATGATATTGAGCTCTGTACGGTGAACATCAGGATGCGACATTTGGTCTTTATGTCCAAAGATCCATCACTGAAAGGTCCCGATGGAGCTAAAAGCTACCATCTATTATGTTGGTAGAGTAAAGAAAGAATCAAGATATGTATAGTGAGCATCGGGGTGTGACACTTGGATATATATTCAAGAATCCACCGCTGAAAGGTCCCGACATAAGTGAAAATAAATATAGAGACCCACATCTCTAGAATTTTTTTTCAAAGAATGGTGTGACATCTAGTGTGTACTCCTAGAGATCCACCATTAAAGAAATTCATCAAAAGTTGATATTAAAGATGGTCCCTATAAAAAAAAAAAAAATTCTTGATGGTCTACACCTTGAGAAATCCTTAAATAAATCCCATCACTCTACAACTATATCCTCTTAGACTAAAGAAGATCATCGCCCGACTTGCATCAGTGACGTTCTTCTCAAAGAGCAAGCGGAGAAAATGAAAGAGATTCTCTGTGAATTAAGGGATTACTTTGCCTGGACATATACGAAGATGTCTAGTTTATCCCTTGATGTGGCGATTCACAGATTAGTCATCAAACTAGATGTCATACCTGTCAAGCAAGTTTTAAGGAGAATGAGATTGGAGATAGAAGAACAGATGATTGCCGAGATCTTAACAAAATGTCATACCTGTCAAGCAGGTTTTATTCGAGAAGAAAAATATGCTGATTGGATAGCCAACATTGTTCCAGTGAAAAAGAAGAATGGACAAATTCGCATATGTATTGATTTTCGAGATCTTAACAAAGCATGTCCAAAAGACGACTTTCCACTTACAATATCAGAACTGTTGGTTGACAATACATCCAATTATGATATATTCTCATTTATGGATGGATCGTTGGGATATAATCAAATCAAAATGGCACCTGAAGATGAAAAACATACATCTTTTAGGACTCCAATTGGCATATTCTGCTACACAGTCATGCCCTTTGGCTTGAAGAATGCTGGAGCTACATACCAAAGAGCTATGACGCATATATTTGATGAGCTTATCCATCAAAAAGTTGAATGCTATGTGGATGATCTTGTTGTGAAAAGTATAGATCGAAAAGATCACCTCCAAGATTTGAGAATTGTATTTGAAAGAATCAGAAAATTCAATCTCAAAATGAATCTACTCAAATGTGTACGTCACCGAGGGATTGAAGTGGATCCTAATAAAGTCAAGGCAATCATAGAAATGCCGCCTCCGAAAAGTCTCCGTCAACTTCGTTCTTTACAAGGACAACTTGCATTTATATGACGGTTCATCTCGAATTTATCAGGCAGATGTCAACCATTTGCAAAGCTGATGAAGAAAGACGTTCGTTTTAAATGGGATGATGAATGCCAAGAAGCTTTTGACAGTATCAAGAGATATCTTCTGAGCCCACCCATCCTTGCAGCACCAATTCCAGAGAAGCCTCTTATCCTATATACCGCAGCGTTGGAAGAGTCCTTTGGAGCATTGCTAGCTCAGTACAATGAAGAAGGCAAAGAAAATGCACTCTACTATATCAGTCGAAGATTGATAAGAGCAGAAATATGACTCTCCAATTGAGAAACACTGTCTGGCGTTGATTTTTGCAGTCTAAAAGCTCCGCCATTATATGCTGTCTCATAAAATTACACTGATATCAAAGATCGATCCGCTGAAGTTCTTGATGACAAGACCAGCATTGACAGGTCGCCTAGCCAGGTGGGCAGTGATACTTCTGCAGTTTGATATCACGTATATCCTCCAAAAAGCAGTGAAAGGGCAAGTATTAGCAGATTTTTTGGCCGCACATGCCGTTCCTGCAGACTCTCCACTCAATGATGATCTGCCCGATGAACAAATTCTGGTTGTTCTAGAAGAAGAGAAATCACAAATATGGGAAATATATTTTGATGGTGCATCTTCAATTAAACCTGCTCAACCTCCAAACCTCCCCAAAGCTCAAGCGGGTATCAGTCTTATTTTCATAGCGCCAAATGGAGGGATAATGAGATTCTCATTTGGTTTAACCGAACCCAGAACTAACAATGAAGCAGAATATGAAGCTTTAATAGCGGGTCTTGAGATCGCTATTTCAATGAAAATTCAAAATCTCAAAATTTTTGGTGATTCTCAACTCATTATAAATCAAGTAATGTGTATTTATAAGATTGGCAGAATCGGATTGATTCACTATCATAGACGAGTCCTCGAGCTCATGAAGCAGATTGCAAATATTACATTAATCCAAGTATCTCGAGCTCATAACAGTAAAGCAGACTCTTTAGCAAAACTTGCTAAAGAAATGGCGTGCATGAATGACGAGCCGGTATTAATCAGTGTCAACACATGTCGAGTACTAGAACAAGCAATTCTATGCTCCCCGCAGGAAGAGGGGTCATCAAATCCAAGTCAGGAGGATATAACTTCGGTTATTCCTCAATCTCCCCAACAGATTATTCCTAAAAATCAACAGGATAAACCTCAGATGTTCACAGGAAGAAAATTTGGTAGAACCTCTGAATCTTGGCTTGAATGCCTAGAAGTTGAAGAGCAAAATGACTGGAGACAGCCTTTTATCAACTATTTCAGAGAAAACAAACTCCCCGAAAATAAATCATTAGCTACACAGATCAAGAAGAGAGCATTGCGATATGCGTTTGTCAACAATACACTATATCGAAGGTCATTTGAACAAATGTGGCTACGATGCTTAGGAAAAAATGAAGCTGATAAAGTTATTTCTGAAGTTCATGAAGGATTATGTGGTGCACATCAATCAGGTCCTAAAATGGCCATTAAGATTAAACGAATGGGTTATTACTGACCATCAATGGTAAAGGACGGCACAAATCATGCAGATATATGTCACAAATGTCAAATTCATGGCAATATTATACATCAACCTCCAAATCCTTTGCATCCCACTATAGCATCCTGGCCATTCGAATGTTGGGGGACAGATGTAATAGGGCCCATTGATCCACCATCATCTGCTGGGCATCGCTTTATATTAGCGGCAACAGACTATTTTTCTAAATGGGCTGAAGCAGTTCCATTCAAAGAAGTCACTGCTCACCATGTGATAAACTTCTTTACTCATAACATTGTCTATAGATTTGGTGTACCCCGTCGCATCATCTCAGACAATGGTTCAGCTTTCAAAAGTACCAAAATTTATAAGTTCACTAAACGACATAAAATTGATTGGCGATATTCATCAATCTATAATCCAAGGGCAAATGGATTAGCAGAAGCCTTCAACAAAACGCTCATAAAACTACTCAAGAAAATCCTTACAAAAAATAAAAGAGAATGGCATACTAAGTTGGCAGAAGCATTATGGGCATATCGTACTACATACAAAACACCAACGAAAGCAACTCCTTATGCATTGGTGTTTGGAGCTGAAGCTGTGTTGCCACTCGAAGTTGAGTTGCCGTCACTTCGGGGTAGCTGTTCAGTATGATCTCACAGAAGAACAAAATGCTCGCCTACGAATGGAAGAGCTTGATGCGTTGGATGAAGTTCGACTCCAGGCTCAACAAAATTTAGAGATTTATTGAGCAAGGATGGTGAAATCTTTTGACCGTATGGTACGCCATCGAGCATTTCAAGAAGGAGAATTGGTCCTGGTGCTGAGAAGACCAATTATCCCACACCGAAGGATTGGTGGAAAATTTGAACCAAATTGGGAAGGTCCTTTTGTCATCGAGAAGGTGTACCAGGGAGGAGCCTATCAACTCATCGATCTGGAAGGTCGACGACCTATGCCCCCGATCAATGGGAGATATTTAAAAAAGTATTATTCTTGAAGAAGTAAGTTGAAGACTATTCCCTTGTAAAGGGAGATAATAATTCTAAGATGTCTTAGAAATTCTTCCACAAGATAGGGGGCATTTTTAAGTTTAAAAATGTCAAAAATCTGATGACGGATGAAAATTCCCTTCAAGGCAGGGGGCATTTTAAATATTTATTTGGGTTATCATCGAACTCCAAATAAATATTTAAAATTATTCATGAAGCTATCACAGTATAAATACGGGCCAGAAGCTGGTGCCTTCAAGTAGGCAAATATACGATCATCGCAAAAATTTTGCCAAAATCTCGAAGTTCAGATTGAGAAGAAATTTTGATCTGCAACTTCAACAAATCAAATTCGACAAGTATGAACTGTCATAGTACAAGTCCAGTGCTCAAACATATATAATATCAGTCTCAACAAGCCTATATGTGGCCGAGCCACTGATAGCTTTACTTACTCAACAAGCCGTTATAAGAGGCCGTAGTAGGAAAGCGTCTGTTTTGTTAGCCCGATGACAAATACTATCAAGTTTGATATTTGTCCAATTTAGCAAATCAAAGCAGTTCAGATTCAAAAAATTTTCTCAACTAACAAATGGATTGAGGCAAAATTCAGAAAAATCTCAATCAACTCAAAGGCACCAAGCCACAACGAAAACTCCTTTCAAATTTAGAGGCATTATCCTTCAAAAAAAAAAAACTATCAAGCACAAAGCTAAGGTCGAAGGAGCTTCTTTTCTTCAATATGTCCGAAAAAGCACGAAGCTTAGGACTGAAGAAGTTATTCCGCAGTTCTTATAAAGCTATAAGCTGAACTAAAGGAATATTGTCATCATCAAAGTCCGTCATGCAAAAAGCTTTGGACAGATGACTATTTGTAGCCGACCTAATATCATTCTAAAGGATTTAGGTCACTAATATAGATTCTTCACCAAGCCCATAAAAGCATAAAGCTAGGGCAGAAGAAATGTTAATTCCTGACAAATCAAAAAGATAAATCAAGGATATCTAAAAGACCCTCTATGTGACATCTAAAATCAAATTTTAGAGATCTGTAGGGTCAACCAGTTTACAACAAACATGATCTGCTATAGAGCGCATATCATATTTGTTGGGGGGCATTTGTTGACTATAACCGTAGCATACGACCGACTCCACGTCAGTGCACGACTCAACTGACCAAAATCACCGACTCACCTACGATCGGACACGACGCTTCACCCACCGACTTACTCACGACATAAATCCATCTCATACGAACGGTTAGAGAGATACGCACACTCACGCACACAGGGAAGGAGAAATCGAAGCCCATACCTGCGCTCTCGTCTGTCTCCACCGCTGGCCATCTCCGACCGAAGCCTCCTCCCGTGCGTGACTCCCGACGCCAAACCTCCCGCCTCCGCCGACTGTCGAACCCGCCGCCAACTGCCGAGGCCGCCGCCGCCTCCGACTGTGCCCGAGCCCTTGCCGTGCGTGGTTCCGACCTAGCCCGATCGGGCTCTCTCCCGATCTCCCTCTCTTCTCCTCTATTATATTATATATAATATATTATTTATATAATGTATTATATATAATATGATATTATTTATTATAAGATACATATAATAATATATATTATATTATGTTATATTAGATTATAATATATATTTTATATTATAATATAATATAATGTATATATAAATATATATATTATTTAAAAATAATAATAATAAATGTGGAGAAATATGAAATGATTTTTTAACAGGTGTTGAAGACCCCGGCCGTCGTACCTTAGGTCCGACCGGGATGGTTTTTAAAATTTGAAGACCCCGGGCCGTCGCATCTTAGATCCGACCGGGATGGTTCCAAATTGAAGACCTCACGCAGTCGATCTTAGATCCTGGTGGGATGGTTTGAAATTGAAGCCCCTACGCCGTCGACCTTAGGTCCGGGTAGGAAGAATTTCGGCAAATGCCGCCCCGATTTCTCCCTCGGTGGGGAGGAGACGCCGGGAGGCTGCCGAAATTTTCAGTGAACATTAAAGGACTTGGACTACAAAAATCTAAAATTGATTTGAATATAATTCAAATTTAAAATCAATTTTAAATAAAATTTGATCAAATAATTTTAGACCTAAATTCAGAATGAACTCAGATCTAATTTGATTTGAAATTGACTTGAATATGCGTTACATTCAAATTGGACTTTTTGTTATGATCTTGCATTCAAAAAGAAATGATAAGATTATTTAAGTCATAAATGATATTAATTACACAAGCAACTTTAGAAAGCTTGTGAACATTTTAATCTCATATTGATGAGTGATAATGGGCATTGAATTTGACTCAAACTATAAATTGATACGGAAAAATGCAATAAAAACAATATATCATATTCAACAAACATTCCTACAAGTGGATGGTCCTCCTCTCAGTTATATGCGACTGTCCATTCCAAGCCTTCAAATTGAAAGTATATAGTATGTCATTTGAGGAGAAAGAGTTTAATTCATCAAGATATAAGATGGTCAAAGCTTCAAACTATTTCTTTTTAACCCAAAGGAATAGGGAATTCATAATGCTTACCATAATTAGCCTACAAACAAAGACAAGGAGCTTGAGCTTGTATCGAACAAATTAGACCACCTATGGAGGAGAATATGAGAACTTATAACAAGTAATATAATTCTCCTACGAACACTAGCACGATCTCCTAATGCCTATTGAACAAGCATTCCCTATGAGCTATGTTGAGTGGGATATTAACAACAAAGGGATATCTTCTATGTGAAACCTAAATTAGAACAACGCCACCGGATCCGCAACATGTGTGCAAGCGGACAGAAGGCGTTCGTAGGCCCTTAAGTGAAATTTTGGGCATTTCCTAAATAAAATCACTCTTATATAATGGATCATATTTAAATATTTTAAAATGCCCCTTATGTATTAAATATGACCCTTAAACTAAATTGCTCTGCATGTGCTCCGATAGAACTATTAAAGTTACAAATATAAATAGTCGAGAATGCTGCGCAGGGTTAAATGCCACAACCCGCATGTGCTCCGATCGTCAAATATGAATGTCAAATCCAACGATCTGAGAATGCTGCGCGGGTTAAATATTCAAGTTTCATCCTCCTCCTCTAAAGGACTAGAGTCGACACGACTTGAATAAATAAATGCATCCCAAAATTCTACAAAAATACAAGCGACCTCAACTTCACCCCGATGATGGCCGTGTTGAACGAAGATATCAACCGGAGGGGTCCATTCACAAATATTTTTCAAATACCATTCCTACCAAATTCTTACAAAAATAAAATTGGCCTCAATGTCACCCCGATGAGGGCCGTGCTGATCGGAAATCTCAACCGGAGGGGTCAAATTTCAAACCTCAAATGTTAAATTTCAAATCTCAAATGTCAAATCTCTAATCAAACAAAAGTCCAAATTCTTGAAATAAAATCAATCATCTAAAAAACTCAAAACTAAACATCATCCACCTCCCGCAACCGTTTGTCGGGAATGATAAATTTGAAGTTAACCTCAGCTCACAAAGAGCGAATGCATGTCGGGTGTATCACTACGATTCATCCTCAAACAGTCTCTTGCCAACAGGGACGTGGCACGTGCCCTCTGGTCGGGTGGTTTTGCCGCAAAATGGCACCATTATATTACGATCACGGCCAAAGCCCGTATGTTCCCTAAAGGCGTCAAACCCTTGAGCGATGGATCATAGGGTATATTCTATAGGCATAAAGCCCTCTGTCAGCTAAGGTGGATTCATATATATCCCTTTAGACAAACATCAACCCAGGTCTACGAGGTATTCTTGGACGAAGCAACCCATGGCTGCCGACAAGGTGCCTTCTGTCAGGTTGGGTCGACTACCTCCTCTGACTAAGTAGACCAGGGATCATGACAGCCCGGGACGATGGAACCATGGGATCTTGATCGGGCTCGTCTTCATTCCCCCCACCATCAGTTTTAAGTTTATGGTGATAAACTCTAACTTTCAAACTTCAAATAATCTAAATTCAAGATTCAAAACCCTAAACTATTGCTATTATATGATAGGTTTATAACCTATTCAACATCCTTAACGACTAGCCTTAATCGAAAGTTCTCTCTCGTTATCGGGAGGGGTAATTAACTATAGGGGCTTGCGCCTATAGGAAACCAGAACTCAGATCAAAAAGTCCTCACAAAATGAGGGCGAAATCTCTGGGTAGTGTCTTATCTAAAACCCAATCTGCCTTCTGAAATTCCTCCGGGATCACATCCTAAAAAAAAAAATTGGAATTTTTCGGAGCCCACAACGTATATGCTCATTTTGTATTCTATCTCTAAAGGTAAAGCCACTCATCCACCTGAGCATCCTCATCTCTGTCACACTTAACTTAGTATTATGCTTTTCTTTTAATGGCCAAAATTTAGTACCATAAAGCATTGCAGGCCTCATTACCATCTTATAGAATTTTCCCTTAAGTTTGAGAGGTACTTTTCTATCACATAACAAGCCTGATGCATTCCTCCACTTCAACCATCCAACTTGAACTATGCTGATAATATCACCATCTATTTCACCATCACTCTGAATAATAGCTCCAAGATATTTAAAACGTGTACTCTTATTAATGACTTGATCGCCCAAAGTCACAATTCCCTCACTAGGTCTATTACTACTAAAATTACACTCCATATATTCCGTTTTAGATCTACTCAAGCGAAAACCTTTAGTTTCTAATGTTGACCTCCATAATTCAAGTTTACTTTCAACTCCCTCTCTAGTCTAATCAACAAGAAGAATATCATTAGCAAAAAGCATACACCAAGGTACATCCTCTTGCAAATGTCTAGTGAGAACATCCATGACTAAAACAAAAAGATATGGGCTTAAGGTTCATCCTTGACGTAACCCAACTGAAATAGGGAAATACTTGGTCAAACTATCTTGTGTTTGAACACAAGTAATAGCTCCTGCATACATATCTTTAATGATTTGAACATAAGCATTATTAACTCATTTGTTTTCAAGAACTCTCCAAAGCACTTCTCTTGGAACTTTATCATTTGACAACACTCAAGGAATTCAATAATTCAGTACTCAATATTACCTGAAGGATTTAGTATTGTGCTAACTGAATTAGGTATTTTCACTATTCAGTGATACTCAAGAAATTCGCTATTTAAGCACCCAACAATATTCATGAATTTGAAATTGGGTATTCGGTATTTGATAGTACTCAAGGAATTTGACACTGGGCACATTCGATTTTATTATTTAACGACTCAATATTTCATAAGTCAAGCATCATACTAAAATTTTGAATACCCAAAAGGCAAAATATCCAAGCCCTAAAAAGTAAAAATCAAAATCCCTTTACAAAAAGATCTACACTAAAAAAAGCCCTTTCTAAGCTATAATAGAAATTGGGATCCTCTTGGCGACAAATATGCATTGAGTGGAGAGAGCAATCTATTTTTAGTAGCAAGTTTAGATGATTACCCCAATGAAGATAAACATTTTGACTTGCATTGAGGCCCATACAAGACAACGACTGGTCAATGTTAACAAAGAACTAGGCCAAATAAGAATAAGATAACCTATTCAAATTCATGAATTCTTTGTCAATTATTACTCACTATGGAAAAATTGAATATAATATACTCAACAAATCCTTGAAGATTACCAATATTCATCTTAGCTCACACTTCAACTTAGCTATAGTTATGTACCATTCCAAATAATTAACGACTTAGCTATAGTTATGTACCATTCCAAATAATTAAAGACAAAAGGTTCAAAGGCTTTCAAAATAAAACGAAAAGAATTTTTTTTTTTAAAATTATTAAGCTACAGAAGAAAGAGGTTATAAGCTAATGTCACAACTCACAAGTCACCCTATGAAGAATGCCAGCTACTAGTCCTCAGAGAAAAGCCCTCATCTAACTCCTAGAACTGTCCATAGCATTGGAGTAAAAGAAGCTCAAATTATATCACGCATAACTTATCACATTTTGACTTGCTAGCATTTCCAAACAAAAAGCAATCGCTTCTTAATTTGTCTAGGCCACATCTTCAATATGGAAAACTTAGGGAATTAGTTTAAATTAGCAACCTCCGGGCCTGGGAGGATGACTCGACTTCCTCTTCGCTTCAATTTTCTTCAACTTAGCATTCTCTGTCTATAATGAAAGCAATAAATGAGACATTTTTTCATCGAAAGCTCATAATCAACCAAAAAAGGCACTAGATTGTTCAATCGATCGAAGTGGTACCTTGTCTCCAACCTCCTTAAAAGCATCCATTCACAAATTCCTCACAGCGTCTTCATTGCTTGCTCAAATACCAATGACTTCTTCAAATGATCTTCTTTGCATTTCAAGGTCGCCAAGAATAGCCAATTCTCTTTGCAAAATTGTTTTAGCTCACCCTACAAATATTCTTTGCAATCAACCTCTTCTAATCAGTAGCCATGAAAATGTAAGTATGACAAGCCGATGCTGACATCGCATTAGTGCCATGTGCAAATAGTTTGGTGGTAGCTTCCGCAAATGTTGTTGAATTTGAATAAATTCTACATAAACAGTAGAGTAAAACCAAAAGCCGCCTATTTAAGCTTTTTTTTTTTGGAAGAAGGGGATCAAACAAGGCATCAACTATAACATTGTCCTTTTGTCCTCAGAGAAGAGTCAACTTCCATTTGTTAGCATTAAAGCTCGGCTAATAATAACATAAAGGTTGAATTTAGATGACCTATTTCCTTTATTAATCTACCTGGCCCTAGAGCCAACTCTTCGAGAGCAATCTCTCATAAAAGAATAGAGAGCATAGGAGCTAGCAACTCTCCAATTATTGCTGAGAAATCGATACAACCTTCTCGACTCGACTTCTTCATTATCTCTCAAAATGATTTGTCCACAATTACTTCAAGGAAACTCAGCAAGCTCCTCGAGAACATCATCTAAAAACTCTTCCAAATCAACCCTTCTCGACTAACCCAACTCATACAAGGACGAAATATCCTTGGAATCACATATACTACCAGAAGAAAAGACAATAGATAAATAACAAAGCTTTAAAAAGGAAATTTTTTAGAATAAGTGCTAAGATTACTTGCCGACTTGTTCCCAAACGTAGGTATAATAGGAATCACATAGTCAATGGCAACCTTTGAAGTATAAATTGATACTTCAAGTTAATACTCCCTAATATTCACAAATAGCTCAACCTCAATCCCAAAAAGTTATAGTTGACTTGACTTATTCTTTGGAACTACGCTGAGCCTAGTCCTAATCAGCCAAACCTTTGCCGACTTCACAAAGAAACTTCCTTTACCAATCCTTTACCTTGTTCTTCCAACCTAAAATCTTAATATATTACAATTATAATAGAACAACATCATCCTTGAAAGCATTTGTCATGAACAAATGCCTAAACAACTCTAAACTCCAACTTGCCTTTTGTTTCTTTCAGAACATACATAAAGTAGATCATACTTGCAAAATAGTTCAACATTACTTGTGAGAATATCAATTAGCAGTAATTCAGAATTTCATCAACCTTTAGGAAAAAGGGGAGCTATAGGCCAAGTCAAAATTCATCTCTAAAGAAAAATAGTTGGTCCTCCTTTAATGAGTTTGGAAACTTGCCCTTCTCAGGCACTTAGATTATAGACTCCTCGTCAAATCGAAGTTCCTTAGTTCTAATCAGCCAAACCTTTTTAAATTCACAAAGAAACTTCCTTTTTCAATCCTTTACCTTGTTCTTCCAAACTAAAATCTTAATATGTTACAATTATAATAGAACGACATCATCCTTGAAAGCATTTGTCGTGAACAAATGTCTAAACAACTCTAAACTCTAATTCACCTTTGGTTCTCTCAAAACATACATGAAGGAGATCATACTTGCAAAATAGTTCAACATTACTTGTCAGGGTATCAACAAGAAGTAATTCAGAATTTCGTCAACCGCAGGAAAAAAGGGGAGCTATAAGCCAAGTCGAATTTGATCTCTAAAGAAAAATAGTTGGTCCTCCTTTAATGAGCTTGGAAACTTGTCCTTCGCAGGCACTTAGATTATAGAGATCTAAGTCAAATCGAAGTTCCCTACATAGCGCCTCAAGATTGTACTGGCCACTAGAGACTTCAACTCCCAAAAAATGTCAAGAAACTAGTCAAACAAGGTAGGAAAGCATGAAGACGAAAGTCTTTGAGGAGCAAGAAAGAGTAAGAGAGTGTAAACATTCAAATGGAAGTCAATGAGGCTCTTTATAAAGAGGCCATGAAAGTCAAACTGCCACAACGTCAAGGCTCAAAAGTCATTTGAAACATCAAGTCAAAAGGATCTCACATGATTGCCCACAAGATTTAGCATACCAAAAGGTTAAATCAACAGAAGTCGCATCACACATAACGACCACAAGAGGATACTTACATTTTTATACTAATATTTCTACATAAATACATCATAGTCTCAAGAGAAGAAAATAAAAGCAATAAAATTAAAAATCTGTTATTAAAATTTCATCTCTAAATTGGAAGGAAAAGGTGCCTAGCATGCAAGGGGGCAACTTAAACGCACAGTGAGCCCTCAAACTCAACAACAAGAGATGATAAAGCTCTCCTCAACAATACTTGGATAATAATATCCAGAATCAAGTCATTTGTTGTCAACCATTGGTAAATTATATGCCTGAAAACAAACTCGATGGTTGCAACAAATTGACTCATTTGAGTAGATGATGAACCTATACTCAAAAAGAAAACTTTATCCATCAACTCAATTCTCATTGGAGAACCAAGGCAACCTCATAAATTTCAGAAACTAATTGCCCAAAAAGATATGAAAATTGTTCCATCAAGTCATCTAATGGAATTCTTTTGGCTACTCCACAAAGTTGAAGCTACACAATCTTCTAGATACTCTTTGATCTCTCCAACTCCAAGTTATCTTGAAGGGAGAGCACCATCACTTTCAGAGATTCAAAACCCTTACCCCATGTAGTTGAACGAGTGGTCCCTCTGATTGGCAACTTATTAGCAGGGATCTCAACATGAATTTCAGGGCTTGCCTCCCCTTACACTCCTATCAAATTAGTGGCAAGATCAGGTCACTCTGAGGTAGCATCCATAGATCAACTCACCCAAGAGGGCAACCCAATGAGGCAATGGTGGTGCTACAAAAAAGCTCCGTGTTGTCTCCATCCAAGACAAATCCAGAAAGAGAAGTTGTTGTTGATGTCTCCCTCCAAAAGAGATGTGCAGGGAAGATCACTTACATATGGCACCAATGTGGCAACCTTATTGTTCTTAATTTAAACTGTCTCATCAACTCCTTCCTCCTTAACCTTTTCAAGAGAGGGGAAGATGCAGACTCTCCCAAAAACCTAAGCATCTCTCGTATATTTTTGTTATGTCCACCTCCCTACTGCAGAGTTTTTTGGCCCTCATAAAGTAAAAGGAAGAGAAGAACAAAGGATTCAATAAAGAAATGCAAAGAATAAAGGTTCATGGTGAATATTTATAAATGTTTAGGATATTAATGTGTAAGAATAAGCTTTAAAAACAAAAGGATTGGTCATAGTCAAAGACTCAAAGTGCAAACAATTAAATGTATAGATAAAGTCACTCAACTGGAGTTCAAATCAACTCAGAAGATTAGGAGTCAGCTTCATGAACCAATCGCATTGAACATGCCAACTAACAAGGTGTCATCAGTTCCAGCATAAATCAAAAGAAGTCAAATCATCAAGATAAACTCGTTGTCTAGTTGACCTACAAAAACAAATGTAAAAAAACTCGCCTATCTACTTTGCCTCAGAAGCCGACTAGGTGGATCCATTCAAACAGCTCAACAAGATTGCTCGTCAAAACTCAGCTGAGGAAGGTAAAGTCTATTAGCGACTTTGCGCTGGTTCACTTCATATTTAGAAAGTCATAAATGCGTATTAAAGATTCTTAACAAACAAAACTATAGTATTTTTTATGAAAAAACTTCATTAGGCCATATCCTGTAATTTATGTATTCTTTTTAAATGCAATTCTTCTTATGAAGTCCTCTGCAAGAAGCTTCTTCCCGGCTGTTCTTTCCTTAATCTACAGAGTACAACCCATCAAGATTCTTTTCAACAGCTGCCTACACCACTGCAGTCCTGCATTTCACCGGTTTTCTGTGCTCCATTTCCTGCAGTCCGGTGTAGTTCCTGCAGGCTGCCAGCCGCAAGAAGGCTGTTCCAGCCCTCTTTTTGTTGTTTTCTTCAGCAAACCATCCACAAAATACTGTTTTTTTTCATCAAGCAGTCCTCTTCTTGTTGTTTTCTTTAGCAAACCAGCTGCAAGAAAGCTATTCCAACCCTCTTTTGCTCTTTTTCTTCAGCAAACCAGCCGCAAGAAGCCTGTTCCAGCCCTCTTCTTGCTGTCTTTTCAGCAAACCAGCCATCCAAATCATTCCTCTTCAGTTTCCTACAGCCACTCTGCCGCATTCAGCAGCAGGAATCCGCTTCACTCAGCCATCAAGACCTGTTGTTCACAAGAACAGCAACAGCTTTCACAATGCTGTTTTTTCCAAATCAGCCATCCGTTTACCTGTTCAAGAACACCAAGAACATCAGTAGTCTTCACACAAACATCTTGTTAAATCAGCTCCTGTTGCAGCCATTCTTTTCCAACACAACAAACCATCTGTTCCCACTGTTTTCAAGAATAGCGATCCTCAACTGAAGCTACACGCCTGCAGTTTTTTTTAAACAAAATCAGCATGTCCAGCTGTTGGGTTTGGCATTGACAGCAAAAGCAATCTGTTCCCAGCCAACAACCAATGCAGATAATCATCCGTGCTTCCCCAATTCCCACATTCATTCCCAGCCTCTTCTAGGACTGATTTTTTTCAGTTTTTCAACCTTCAGCACATGTCCAACAGCTGTGTTTTCCCTTCCGGCTCAACAAACCTTCCTACCTGCATCTTCACAATTTGAATTAGCAACGCCTACACCATAGCTGCTAAACGCTTACATCAGATAACAACAATTTGCAAGAAACATAACTCTTTCTTGGATAAAAGAAGTCAGACAGTCAGGACAAAATGATTAATGCAGATCTTGTGGATGCTTAGCGTGCAATGCAAAACCATCAAGAATCCCAATTTAAGGAAATTCATAAGTCACTTCAGCATACTAATGCTCCTTTTGCTTCCATTAGCTCATCCCTTTGACAAATCCTTGCTTTCATGGATTCCATAGACAAGAAACTTAATAGTTTGTGTATTGACCATTCACATACTCCACTCCATCAAGATACTTCCTCTTTCACCAGCATCCTTGATTCCACAAACCAAATCCCTTCTTTGCGACTACCACCTTCTCCGACTGATTCTCCATCTACCATTATCCACTTCTACCTTACATAAACAATCTACCATTATAACTTAGAAATCCAACTCACTATAGTCTTTTCCAAAGTGAGGATATAATCAATTATGCTTCTCCTACCGTCAAGATCTCCAGCAAGAACATAATCTACATATCAATATAGATCAATCCTTGTATCTCTAAAGCAAATAGCTTTGTTAATTGATCCTCTCAAATACCTGAGAATCTACTTAATCGTCTTGCAATGAAGTTTGTATAAGTTACTCATGCATATGCCGACTACCACTACTTATACTATATCTGGTCTCGTACAAATCATTTCGTGCATCAAACTTCCAACTGCTGAAGCATATAGTCTTCTTCATCTATTTTTTTCTCGCTTCAGATTTAGGCGATTATTTTATAAATAGTTCAAAATGACTACCCAAGAGAGTGCAAACTAGTTTTACCCACTCATGTTGAATATTTGTAACACATTTTCAACATACTCAACTTGAGACGACTTCAATATACATGGACTTCTATCCCTGTTGATTCTCATACCAAGAGTTTTCTTTGTTGAATCCAAATCTTTTATTTCAAACTTCTTTGATAACCGCTCCTTCAGACATATTATCTTTTCCATATTTAACCCTGCAATTAGCATGTCATCCATATACAAAAGCAGAATGATATAACAGTTAACAAGATAATTGAAAAAATAATAGTGACCTTTCTAGCACTTCGTGTACTCATTATCTGACATAAAACTATCAAAATCTCCTGTATCACTTTCTTGGTGCATATTTAAGCCTATATAAACTTTTTTTGAGCCTACGCATCAAATCTTCTTTACCTGTGACCATGTATCCCTGAGGTTACACCATGTACAACTCTTCTTCAAGATCACCATGAAGAAATATTATTTTTACATCCATCTGCTCTAGATGTAAACTCTACACTACTACTATCCTCAGCACAACTCTGATTATAGTCAACTTCACCACTAGAATTTAAGTGTAAGCACTCCTTCTAAAAACATTTAACTACAAGTCTGATCTCGTAACGCTTGCGACCATTAGTTTCTTCTTTCAGCCTATAAACTTACTTATTTTGCAGTGCTTTCTTGCCACTGGTAGCTATGTCAAATCTCAAATCTGATTCAACCCCAATGAATTCATCTCATCATCTATAGCTTTGCTCTTACTTCTTTGACTCATCAACTTGAATAGCCTCATCATAGCACTGTGGTTCACCAACATCTGTCAGCAAAAAATAGTATAAGGAAGAAAAATACATTTGTAATGGCTTTCAGATTATGCTGGATCTCTTAACTTCAATAGTAGGTGTCAGAGAAACATTATGTGCTTCATCACCTTGTCTTCCTGATCATTATCATCCTCTATATCAATATATTTGAAAAAATTTACAGGAGTCTCATTTATATCCATGTACATTTTATTTTTATTGAATCTAAAATCCCTGCTCCTGATGAATTTTTTATTCTAATAATCCCAAAATTTATAGCCAAATTCATCTGAGCCATATCCAATAAATATACACTATAGATTTTGATCAAGCTTACTTATGAATATTGCATCAACATGAACAAAAGATGAACAACCAAAAACTTTAAGGTGAGATAAAATTATCTCCTTGTCACTCCAAGCTTCCTCAGGTAATCCCTCATTTAGAGGAACTGAGGGACCAGGATTAATCAGATAAACAGTAATATTTATTGCCACTGCCTAGAACTATTTGGGTAGACCTGCATGCAGTCTCATGCTCCTAGCACGCTCAGTAATAATTCAATTCATACCCTATATAACAACATTCTGATATGGTGTTCTTAAAATAGTGAACTCATTTCTAATCTTATTCAAAGTACATTACATGGTTTAAAATTGCGCAATATGAGGCTCGCCTTGAGGCCCGCATTTGCGCAATTCCAGTAAAAAATGGCTCGATGCTTACGCCTCGAGTTTTTTTTATGAGGCTTGCGCCTCAACTTGGTTGAGGACCGCCTCGCCTCACGCTATATATATTAAAACTTACATAAATCTTGAAGTAAATGCCCAACATTGGACTTTATAGGAGAGGAAGGGGAGAGACAGTTCATCATAATAATGATTTAAATGAAGAACCACCTAGTGATGACAGTTTTGATGACTTATGAGTTCTTATGTGATATGTCATTGCTATTTATTTTTGGAAATTTGAATTATATGTTAATGAAAAGAATATGGGATTTGGGAAAGATAGAATTTTGAGTTGAATTATATTTCATGTTGTCTTATTATAGGGATATTTTGATTTCACTTCATATCTTATGCTTTTTTATGTTTAATATTATTCACTCGTTAGTATATAAAAAAATTATCATTTTATGTTTACGCAATCTTTTGATTTTGAGGCTTACGCCTCAAAACGCCTAGAGGCTTACGCCTCGCCTCACGAATGAAAAACGCCTCAATACCCGAATACGCAATTTTAAACATTGAAGTACAATACTCCTTCAACTTCTTATCACTATACTTGCCACCATTATCTGACCTAAGACACTTGAACTTTAAAATTGTCTCAATCTCACAATGGTCTTCAATTTTTGAAGTTTAAGAAATGCACTCATAACTTTCTACTGTGATCAACAATAAAAGTGATAAAACAAGGAGAATCTATTATAGAAGAAACTGGCACAAAACTTCATATATCAGTATGCACTAACTCTAGCTTCTTTGACTTTACTTTTGAACTAATTTTTAAAAATCTCACCCATTGTTTCTTGTCATATGCAGAATCTTCACAAAAATTTAGATTTATAGATTTTAAACCAAAAAGTTTTCCTCTATTAAGAAGTGAATGCATATTTTTTTTTGCTCATATGGCCAAGCTTTCAATGTCAAACACCTCCATTAACATTTGAATCAACTACTCCAATAGAATATGATATTTTGTTAATAACATATAGGGTATTTTCAATACTACCACAAATTATAATCATATCCCCTTTATCACCTTTTATGAATCTCATGTGCATGATGTCACATGGTCTAAATTTGCAAGTTAACTCATAGAAACTAAATTTCTCTCCAAATAAAGAACATGTTTAACATCCTTGAGTCTCCAAGTTGACCCATCCAGCATTCTGATATCAACATCTCTCTGTCCTACAGTGTTGCAAGACGTGTTGTCTCCCAAATACAATTTGCACATATCACATTCTATGTAATTCTTAAACACCTCATTGTCAGAACTTGCATGAAATAAAGCACATGAATCTATATAAACTGAGATTCAGTATTATCCAAAGACAAAATCATGGGAAACTGACTAAAATTCTTCTATAGATATATTTGCAAAGTGATTTTTGTCTTAACCTCCATCACTAGCCTTCTTTTAAACAATATAGCATTTATTCAAAAAACTTTACTTTACATAGTTCCAACACATAATTTTCACTCTATCTGAAACAGACTTTTCCTCTCCTTGATTTAAATTTCTGTTTAGTTGGATTTCTCTCTAAACCCATTTCTTTTGCTTTAACATTCAAAGCAGAATTTGAAGATTCACTATTCTTCTTCCTGTGAACATCTTCATTAAGCACTAACTCCATAATATCCTCAAAGTTCAACTTTGAACTCCCTAAAGAGTTGCTCAACACTACAACAGTAATCAATCAATCCCAACTATTTACAAAAAAGATAAAAAAGCAATGCTCTCACCTCATCACCAAACTCGATACCAACTGAACATAACTAACTCATCACAGTGTCCAAATTAATCAAGTGCTCTACTAATGAAGTGTTATTTAACATCCTCATATTTAATAAATTATTCGTCAAGAACACTTAGTTTGAGACCAACAGCTGCTCATACATCTTTCTGCAGCCATGAGATCGACTATAATTTTCTCATTTACTATTGAATGCAACCGATAAGGAAAGTGAAAGTCAAATCAAACCTAGGGTTGTCTGATCAAAAACCTCTCACTCCTTCATATTCATTGAATCTAGCTTCTTGGTGATTCCTTTCAACGGTAAATACAACTTCTATTACAACAAATCTTTAATTTGCATCCTCCATCCGCCAGGATGCTCAAGTGTACAACGCCGGGAAGCTCAGGTGTACAGCATCAGGGCACTAGTGTGTGTAGTGCTAGGGCGCTCGAGTATATAGCATCAAGGTACCAAAACCCAAATAGGGTAAGGACCCCCTACAACTCTTGAACAAGCTTGACATACTTAATTCAGGTCACAATACAACATGTTTGATCAATCAAATTCCACACAGAACTAACACTATTTATAACATTCACCATGAATTCCTTCTTATGTGGCCAAGTTTTCTTGCAATGGAAATTAAATTCCCAGATGATGTCACAGAGAAAAATTTTGCAACCCTCTCTTTGTCTTTTCCTTCTCTCAACCTTGAGGACAATGTTGTTTTATATGGCGATGAGAGTGTTATACATCAGAAATATATCTTTAGCCAAATAAAGTACAAAGTAAATAGTACATAGTCTATACATATGTAATAAGCACTAGTTAATTTCTTGTATTATATTTTAAGTTTGAGTTAGGTAGACCAGTTTTATATTATAAACTTAATCTATATTATAAATGTGGTCTACTCAAGCATTATACATACCCCACCTTTTGTAAGAAAAGGTTATGGAATGAAAATATTTTTGATTTCTCCCTCTCTAGTCTCTCTTTTTCACTTCTTCTTTCTTAAGGAGTCTTCACTAGGGGTGTAAACTAGCCAAGTCAAGCTCGAGTTTAGGCTAACTCGAGCTCAGCTCATAAACTCAAAGACAAGCTTGAATTCAGCTTGAGCTCGAGCTCCGCTCTTGCCTCACATAAGGAAATCAGGATGCCTAGTTACCGGAGACAGTGGGTTCGAGCTCGAATCATGAGCTTGGAACATCGGAAGAGGTCAAGAAACTCGAACCTTGAGCTTGGCTTGTAGGAGAAAATATAAAATGAGGGAGTCGGGTCGTCGAAGTTACGCTGTAGTCGAACTCGGGAGTCCTACAAAAACATTAATGAGCTCAACAGCAACCCGATAGAGAAGAGGAAAGAGTAACTTTTTTCGAGTAAAAGAGAAAAAGCATATTTTTTTGAAAAAATCAATAAATAATATATGCTTTTTGGAAAGTTCAAAAGTAGCTATCAAGTCACCAGAGCATTAAATTCAATTAATCTTTTGCATAATTTTTTTAATATGTATTTACAAAAATGTGTATTTTTCAAATAATATAACTTTTTTTATTTTTTTAAAATTTTGATAACAGCCAAATCGAGCTAACTCACGAGCAGAGGAGTTGAGTCTCATCAAGCTCAAAGCTTGATAAGCTCGACTCGAGAGCTTGTTGCCGAGTCGAGTTCGAGCCCGCTCACGAGCTGGCTCGGCCACTTACACTCCAAGTTTACACCTACTTGAAAGGTGTCTTCCCCTTCTTGATGTAAATCAAGAAGCGTATCAACCCGCCTTTGTACCATTGGCTTTATAGGTAAAAGTAAATTGAGAAAGAAATGTACATATTTTCTTAAATTAAATTTAAAAAAAAAAGGTAACAATATGATCTCATCCATCTTTATGCTTAAAAATGATAATTATGGCACTTAAATTTTACCTCCAATAATTTGCTTATACAACCGTTGGTCTTTATAGTTTGAGAATATCACCACATTATCAAAGACAGAAAAAGCACCCCCTCCATACTCTTGGGCCAAGGTTCTTGCAGCAAATTCTGAAGGGATGACATCAATAGGCTTATCTCCCGAGTTTTCTGATTCCTTGACAAGAACAGCACGCCTGAGCCAATTAAATACTTGAGTAAAATAGATAAATTCAAAATATAGGACTTTAGATAATATACTATTGAAAGGATGAGAATCAGAGACAAGTAATTGCACAGAAGTCTATTTCATGCTTAAAAGATACAACTGAGATGACAAAATAACTAAAGGATAGGAACATAAATGCATAAAATATAGATCATGATCAAAATAATAAAAGGAAAGAAAATGTGACCAATTTCAACTCCAAAAGCCATAAAACCTCAGTTTAAAGCGGGGAAACCGCAAAAACATCTAGAGAAAAGGCACAAGCTCCACTTCCTCTGAAAAAAGCGGAGCGCCATATATACACCAGTTAAAGACATGGAAAGCAACATCTCAAAGTCCATAAATGTAAAGAGCATTTATCAAGGTTGGGAACAAACTGCACAGAAAAAACTATACAGGAAAGTTAATGTGGACAGAAAGATTAATAGGAAGAAAAGCTAAGAAAATGCAAGCAATAATTAAGGTATATGGCGTAGGAAATAAATAAAAAACTTACTCAGGCAGAAAAATGTTCCTCCTGGCAAAATCTTAGCGGAAGTGCAACACTACTTCAACATAAAACCTCTATTGAGAAATCATATCATTGTTGAATTATCATTCCCCCGAATGGGAATAGGATTAGTGAAATCCTCGTACAACCCAGAAACGAAAAGATTTAATCAAGCAATACATCCAATAAACACAGTGACACCAGAACACGCATGACTTATCATAACCCAAGGGTTTTACACAGGAACTAAAATCTGAGAGAAGACGAAGATAATAAAGCCCAACAGTAGCAATGCCTACCCTCCCTCCTCCGGCCGGGTCTCAACCCACATGAGACGGCCATCGCCTGCAACGCCGATACCTCCAAGCTTCTTATCCGCACCGGAGACGACATCAGCCGTGATCGGCGATTTCCAAGAGCCGTATGGTGCGGTTTTTCGCTCGACTCCACCGGCGGTGGTCGACGCTACAGACGCCATCGCCCTCCAACGCACCAAAAAGTTGACTGGGCGTCTAAATGAGATCGGAAGAAGGCACCGAGGGCGGAATGGGCGAAGAGTAGCTGAGGCCCGAGTGACAGACAGAATCATTGAAGCCGCGGCCCTTAGGTGCGGATTGGGTTTTGAATGGATTACGAGGATGGTTAGCATTCCACTGCTGGGCCTACACCTTGAAGCGGCGTTGGATGAAACCTGGCTAACATTACCGAGAAATTATTAGGTACGGAGTGCGGACGGGAGAACCGTCTGCACACTAGTATAAAATAGTGTTCGGTATCGTTCGGTACCACTCGGTACCGCTGGGTACCGCTCGGTACTCTGTGTCTGTGCAGACGGTTCTCACCCCGTCTGCACTCCGCACCTAATAATTTTTCAACATTACCATAGCAGCCCATAGAGCCTCCCTCGCTGGAGAAATTATTGTGCACGCAATCAGTAAAGTTCGGATGCTTACTGTTTATTTTATTATATATATTTTTGATACATAATTTTTTCTACATATTTTTTGTGTATTTATTATATATTTATTGAGTATTATTTATTTGATGCTTATTTGCCAAGAAAAAATTATGTATCAAAAAATACGCAATAAAATAAGCAATAAATACGCAGCATCCGAACCTTATTCTGCATTCGGAAAGGCAACTGTTCGATTTTAGGATTATAAAAAGTAAAAGTATTTAGTACTTAAAGTCATACAATTAAATGATTCTCTTGATCCGAACTCCATATGTTATAATCTCTCCTCACTAACAAGACAAATTTATATCAAAGTAAAATATAAATAATTGTGTTATTTGCATGAAAATTATTAAATAGTTTAAATAAAGTCGCTATATATATAGGGTAATTTAAAAAAAAAAAATAAAGCTTATTTTAAACTTAATTTTTTTAAAAAAAATCCCAAAAACAAAAATTTTAAATACTAATGAAAATTTTTATTTTAGTAATAATTTTTGTAATCATAAAACAGCCAAAAAAAACTTTATTCCATACAAAAACTTAAACATTAAAAATCAAAAGGCCTTTTTCATTCGTTGTTATAAATTGTAACAATATTGCTAGAGTTACAAATACCATTTCAATAACAATACAATAGATTTAATATTATTTTCTCCTAAAATATATTATATTATTTAACTAATTAATATTGATAAAAATACATTTTTATTAATATTAAGCCATCAACTTAGTATAGGATTTATCTTGATGTTAGAGATTACATAAAATCAAATATTTCTTATCATAAACGACAAATTACAACAGAGAAAATTATTGTAACCAAACATCCCATAAAGATTATTGCAAAATAATCCAGTGCAAAATGCCCTAACCCAGTTCAAAAATAATCAATACAGATTAGAGAGACGAGCATTCCCTCTACAAATGGCAAGTTTGATATGATTTAGTACGTCTACAACAAACCATTGGCCTTGTAAGAATGCGGGAACAATTGCAGGAAGTAATTAGGGGTGTAAGTGAGCCGAGCCGGCTCACGAGCTAGCTCAATCTCTACTCTTTAACGAGCTTGTGAGCCTAGCTTATCGAGCCACGAGCTCGAGTTCGAGCTTGATGAGGCTCGGCTCACGAGCTGACTCGAAATTATTAAATTTAAATATTTTATAAAAAAAAAAATCAATAATAATTTCATGCCTGTATTTTAAATTCCTGCCTTGTATTTTGAATTCCCACCCAATAGATTATGGCTCAAATGTCAATCACATGCCCCTCTCTCTCTCTCTTCTCTGACAGCCCAGAATAATAAATGGCAAAACCAAAAAATCTATTCTCTCTCTCTCCCTCCCTCCCTCCCTCCCACTGAAGTTGTAAAAGACAACGAATCAAATTTTTAAGACAGGGAATAAATCTCTTCCTCCCATATGTATTTCAAGAATACACCGATGAACCGGATCACATCGGAGGCTTGACGAGCGGCTCGAACTCATTTACAGTGGAACAAGTCAAGCTTGAGCTCGAGCTCGACTCAAGTTCGAGCTTGAGCTCGAGCTCTGTATTTGACAGTTGAGCTCAACTTGAACACCCCCTGACTCGAGCTCGACTCAACTCGTTTGCACCCTTAGAAGCAATCACCCAGCTTAGCCAAACAATTCGATTTGAATATTCTACTTTGAATGATAGGGATCGTAAGAGAGGCTCGAATCTCTTATGATATGAGAAAAGAGAAAGAAGAAACTCTTAGTCTCTGATCTTTTAAACCCCTAATAGTTGCACTACCAAACTCGTCTCTACTTCGTGCCTTAGATTAGCAATCGTCAACTTCCTTATCCAAAGAAAATCTTACAGTAATCAAGTATTTAGAGCTCATTCCACAGCACCATATAGCAACGTAAACAAAGCCTCAGACCTAAATGTTCTAAGTTAAAATAGTTTTCAAATCAAAGATAGAAGCTTACATATGTTGCCTAAGAAATATCACCCAAGCGGCTAAGAAGCACATGCAACAAAAATAATTTAAAAAATGGCTAATAACTAAAGATTCAGAGTGTAGGCAATAAACCAAGGCAGAGGGTAAGAGAACGAGCATCCACAACGTTGAGAAGTTCTGACATTAGATGCCACTCAATTTGGGTTATTTCTGGATGTCACTGCATTAGGACTTAATTGTGATTTAAGAAATTTTTACTTTGAGATGTCAGAAAAAACACCTACCATTTCTTAATGACATAAGAGGTGGGGAAAAGAATAAGAACCTCTATCGAACCTCTCAGATATGAAAACTTTATCTAGTTTACTTCGGAGATTACATGAAACTAATTAAATATTGGACAGTACTAGTGATAGTTTTTTTTTTTTTTTTTCTTCCAACTAGACAGAGACAATTGCTGTGATTGGAAACTCAAAGACCACAATCATTGGAACCATAAAATATTTATATTACGTCAATCATTTTGAATTTCGACTATAAACTTTTTAGTTTATATTTTGATTTTGGCGTTTTGAAGTTTGACTTGTAAACAATTAGTTTAGAATATATATTTAGGTTTCGTTTGGGAAGATTTTTTTACTGATTCTTAAAGTAGCTTTTTAGTTTTTAAGACGCAGTAAAAAAGCAATCCCAAACGAAGCCTTAGATGCATATGATGACCATCTAGTTTCTATGGCTGGCTGCTTCTATGTCAATCTCTAGCGGTCATTTATAATACTATTGTACTATTTTTGTTTTCTGTTTATGAGAGATTATTTTTGATGTAATAGAAAAGTTCTATAAGATGGTAGTGAGGCCTGCAATGCTTTATGGTGCCGAATGTTGGCCATTAAAAGAGAAGCATAATACTAAGTTAAGTGTGGCAGAGATGAGGATGCTTAGGTGGATGAGTGGCTTTACCCTTAGAGATAGGATACGAAATGAGCATATACGTGAAAAGGTTGGAGTAGCTCCAGTAGAAGATAAGATTAAAGAGAGTCGCCTTAGATGGTTTGGTCACATAAATAGGCGGCCTTCCGATGACCCGGTTAGGAGAGTAGAGGTATTAGATTTGACTTGTGTAAAGAAAGGTAGGGGTAGACCTAAAAAGACTTGGTTAGAAAATATTAGGAATGACCTTTCTTTATTAGATTTAAACAAGAATTTGACTTTTAATAGGACACAATGGAGAAAAAGAATTCATGTAGCCAACCCCACGTAGTAGGATAAAGGCTTGATGTTGTTGTTGTTGTTGTAGAGATGGTTGAAATAGATGTTTAGTGGCTCTTTTAAATTTTGTTGTATGAATATTTGAGCATATTGATGTTTATGTTAAAATGAAAGTTTTAAGTGTTTACCGTACGACCGTCTGTTCCCGCCTCGTTAACTCGGGCGGCCGGGTCGTGACATCTATATCTCACTCCGTGGGATCGGCTACATGAATCATTTTTCTCCAAAAAAAAGTTCTATAAAGAGTCAAATTCTCCTTTAAATTTAATAAAAAAGGTAATATTTAATACTTTATAACAAAGTCTTTTTAGGTCTCCCTCGACCTTACTTAACATAGGTCGAATATAATACATCTACTCACCAGATAGAGTCATCAGAAGGCCGACATTTTATGTGATCAAACCATCTAACGCGACTCCCTCTAATATTATGTATCACTAGAGCTACTCCAACATTTTCACATATATGCTTGTTTTGCATGATATCTATGAGTGTAAAGCCACTCATCCACATGAGCATCCTCATCTCAGCATCACTTAAGTTAATTTTATGTTTCTCTTTTAATGGCTATCATTCTGCGCCATAAAGCACTACTAGTCTCATCACTGACTTACAAAACTTTCATTTAATTTAAGGGTTACTTATCTATCACACAACAGGCCTGATGCATTCCTCCACTTCAATCATCCAACTTAAATTATACTAACAATATCCCCATATATTTCGCCATCATTTTAAACAATAAACTCGAGACATCTAAAACGTTCACTCTTCTTGATGACTTGTTAACCCAAATGCACAATTCCATGACTAGATTTATTACAACTAAAATTACACTCCATGCATTTGGTTTTAGATCTACTAAAACATAAACATTTAAACACTAAGGTTGACCTCCATAATTCAAGTTTTCCATCAACTCCCTCTCCAGTCTTATCAACAAGAAAAATTTCACCAATAAAAAGCATACAAAAAGGTATATCATCTTGCAGATGTCAGGTAAGAGCATCCATAACTAAAGCAAAAAGACAAAGGCTTAAAGCTAATCTTTTATATAATCCAACTGAAATTGGGAAATACTTGGTCAAGCCACCTTGTGTTTGAACACTAATAACAGCTCATATATGCATATCCTTAATAACTTGAATATAAGGATTATTAAATCCTTTCTTTCTATAACTCTTCAAAGCACTTCTACTAAAACTTTATTTATCCAAATTAATAAATATTATATGTAGATCCTCCTTACTCTCATTGTACTTCGCCATCAAACCTCTCAGCAAATGTATAACTTCCGTATTAAACTCGCCCAGCATGAATCCAAACTGATTTTGAGAAGCATTAGTATCACGTCATAACATATGCTCAATTACTCTCTCCCATAATTTTAATGTATGACACACTAACTTAATTTCCCTGTAATTTGTATACTCTTATGCATTATCTTCATTCTTAAAAATAGATATCAATTATTCACTCATCTGGCAATTTTTATTTTATCTTTTTAAAATAATATTCAAAAGCTTAGTAAGCCAAAGAATTTCTTAATCTCCTAAACATTTCCACATTTCTATTGAAATATCATCAAATCTTACTGCTTGTTCATACTTAATTATCTTTAAAGCCACTACGACAATGACACATAATTTATAATGTCTTTGAAAATCAGTCAAATCAAATGATTTTCAAATACACCAAAATTGAAATAGAAGATGAAGTCCAAATACTTTAAAATTTTACTCTACATTTCTTCTTACTCTGGATAAAACACTAACATTTTCAAAACATCTGCATTTAGAATAAACATTTTACTTTAAACCAAACAAGCCATATATAATTTTTTTTACACGGTGTTCTACATTGGTAGATATATTTGAGAGTAAATGTATTATATTTGGCTTATGTTAAACAAGATAAATGTAGACCTAAAGAGTAGGGCTGCAAACGAACTGAGCCGAGCCGAGTATGTGAGTGTTCATGTTTGTGTTCGTTTATTATTAGCTTGTTCAAGTTCGATTCGTGTCTGATTCAAGCTTTATTGTTTGGGTTCATGTTTGGTTCGTTTAAATTAATGGTGTTCATGTTTGGTTCATGTTCGGCTCATGTTCGGTTCGTTTAGTGCTTATCGAGCTTTAAACAAACAAGCCTTAACGAGCTTTGTTCGTGAACATATTTAGCAAATTTTTTTAAACTATCAAACAAGCATGTTCATGAACAAATCTAACGAGTATTCCTGAGCTGTCAAATGAGCAAGATCTAATGATGTAATATAATAAAATAGCAATTGTAAGGAAATTAAAACTATAATATATAATAATAATTTTTAATTAATTTAAAATTTATTAATTAAAATAATTATATCATTATGTTATAATAAATTAAAATATTTATATTATGTATATTTATATATTTTATAATTAAATATTAATCGAGTTTTTATTGAGCTTATTCACTAGTTCTGAATTGAACACGAATCGAACTTCTTATCGAGCTTAATGTCGAGCATGTTCACAAGTATCAAATGATGTTGTTCGTGAACATAAATGAACCGAACACATTAGTGTTCAAGCTTGTTTATTTAAGGATCGAGTATTAAAAATATCAAGGTTTAAAATTGCGTAATTAAGCCTCGAGGCGGTTTTCATCCGTGAGGCGAGGCGTAAGCCTCGAGGCGGTCTGAGGCATAAGCCTCACAGACACAGAAATGCGTAAATGAGAAATTAAGAGTTTTAGCAGGAAAATAATAACAATATTCTATCTTACAATAAAAACATCTAAATGATATATGAAAATAGTGAGAAGTAAGAAAGTAGATGTAATAAAATCATGTCCCAAAGTACAAAAATCACAAAATATTAGTTTAACAAAACTCCCAAAATACAAAAAACATATAAAATGCAATCATATCCCATCACTAAATGGGTCTTCAAGGGAATCTTCTTCTCCAATTGTATCTATGAATGTCATATCATCATCATCTTCAATATGACTCACTTTTCTCTTCCCTGTTCAATAAGAGAAAAGATCATTATCATGTTAATTGCTCACTTGATATAAATATAATACAATAGCATATAAGAAGTTGTGAAATACCTTTACTTGATTGTTGTGCTGCAGAACTAGTGGATGTGTGTGGTGTGGTACTAATGGATGTGCCCACTTGATCTGCTTCGCCCTTCAAGACATCCACACTTAGATCGTCTAGCATTAAGTCTGATAAAGGCAAATCTGTCTCATCATCTATGAACCACTCATTATCAGATGACACATCATCACACACCAACGGGTCCTCATCATCCTTCAACCCCTTATTCCTCAACCTCCTTCTTTGAAAACTTTCTCATCAAGGCTAAGATCCATGAGTGATTGTAGATGAACTTTGTGATCTTCTTCGCCCTAGAAAGAGCGCTCTTGTGCTGAGGTAAGTCACCAAGATCCTCCAAAATGATATCGATACAATGTGCTGCGCAGTGGGTCCAATATAGGTGTGCCCTTTTCTCCATCAACATCTGACCAGCTGCTTTGTATGCACTGGCATTATCAGTCACTACTTGAACAACCAATTGCTCCCCAATCTCCTCAATAACCCCATCAAGTAAACTGAAAATGAATGTGGCATTTTTCACCTCCTCTGAAGCTTCAACTGATCGTAAAAACACCGTGCCGTAGGAATTGTTGACAAGGATGTAATCAAGCTCCTGCTCTTCATGTCAGACCATCCATCTGACATAATGGTAACACCAGTCTCAATCCATGTCCGTTTAATCTCATCAATTCTCCGCTCTGTATTCTACAACTCCTTCAAAATCCATGTTCGCAACTCATACATTGAAGGTGTCTTCAACCCTCTCTCATACAACCCTACAGACCGCAGCATATTGAAGTAGGCAGGCGACGTAACAACATTAAATGGTATGGCATTTTCAAAAAAAAAAAATTGCCAATATCCATGCAAATCTGGCGTCGACCCTCTCTAGTACCAGCCGCAGGCACCATTTGTGCTTGTCCTCTATCCTCTTCTGGATTAGTCATTATATTGATCCATAGGACCACGTGCACTTCTGTTATGTATAGTGGAGGAAGAGTCATTTCCACTCTCGCTCTCGAAGTAAGCACCATGTTCGACCCTATCATCAAATTGCTCCTGTTGTAAGTGTTTTTCCATGGTAGTTTTCTTCATGTAAGCAATTATTTCATCCTTCACATTGTTTGGCACTTTTGCACACGGTGCTATGTTCTTATGAGAGCAAGATAAGTGTTCCTTCATGCGGGTTACTCCGCCCTTCACCACTTTCTCACAAAAATTGCATTTTAAATAGACATATGTCTTCTCTCCCCCTCCTACGTCAACTTGCACGTTATATTTTCAAGAAAGGTCACGCCGTAATGACATATTCGTCTTTTTTTTACCTCTAACCATTTCTCCTAAAGCAAAAATCCAAAAATAATCAAAAAAATATAAACCCTGGATTTTCTTACACTTGAAAAATCTAAACCCTAAACTAAAAAAAAAAATACCTAAAATTCAATGTGGAGTACTCCTAGAGGGCGGCGGAAACTTCAACTTCATCGGAGAGAGGCGGCGCTGGTGGGAGAAGCGGCAGGAAGGGAAGCCGACGGGAGAGGGACCTCTCTGTTTCGCGAAAACAGCGTGCGGGGAAGGAAAATTTCGGGAGATCTGGAGCCGTGAGGGTTCAAGCAAGAAAAAACACTTCATTTTAAGTGGGTGGGCCATTTCCCATGAGGCGAACGCCTCTACTAGAATTGCGCATCTGAGGCGCGCCTCAGTCCAAGTGAGGCGTATGCCTCTGCCATAAGGGGAATAGCGTAAGCCTCGAGGCAGTTTTGGGTAAAATTGTGCAGAGGCGCGCCTCTTATTGCGCAATTTTAAACAGAGATTTATATTCCTATTCTACAAGGCCTTATGCGATTGCTATTTTTTAAGCACTAACTAGTACTGCTATTGAGATTAATCTGCCTTACAAAATATTTAAGATGGGTGTGGGCAATGACGATTCCTATTCTTCGGGATTCCTATTCTTGCACTTTCTGCAGCTGCTCCGGCGTTATCCAAATTCTATGTTCTTCCAACAGTTACTCTACAAATTTTTTAGTTAAATTCCAGCAAGCTTCTATCCCTAAGGATGACTTATCACCATTTATATTTCATGAGGCATTTAAATAAATGCTCTAAGAAAACGAAACTACTCTAAAGAATGAATAAAAGTCTTACTTTACATGAGAGGTCCCACTGGATTAACTCCAAGATTATGATTCTTCATCAAATATGAGCTAAAACCTTCTAGAAGTCAATTTCCATGCTCAGGCATGAGACCTTCTTATAATTAATTAATACCATCTCCAGTTTCTCCCTTTCTCTCTTCTTTACTTGTGTTTAGTGATTCATTTCTTTCAACCCCCAATGTTCTATTACAAATTACCTGCCCTAGGATACCCTAGGTCTCAAGAGACAATCTAATGTCTTTTTCGAGTCAGGTTTCCTTCCTATGCATAGAAATTACAACAAAAGGACAAAATCTTGTCATTTGAATTGGATTTCATGTATTTGTGCTTTCATCGTTAGAAGTAAATAGTAGTTTGTGATTTACACATTTTCTTCATGAATTTTGCACATTTTCTTGCATAAGTTTATTGTTATCTAAAATTTCTGAAATAAGTGTCTAATAGCAATGCATACCAAAAAAGCATCAGACTCAGACCCTATATCATCCCATATCATATTACTTCGAACAAACTTTGAGAAACTTAAAACAAACCCTCCTAGGAAAAAGGAATTTCAGAAGTTCCAAATTAGATGCGCCAACATTGAAAAGTTTCTATTATTTGAAACCAAAAACACTTGGGTAAAAATGATGAAAAATCTTACACTACTCTTCTAAGGAAACCCGCAATAGTAAACTTTAATTTCTCTCCTCATAAATGATCGCAAAAAAAATTTGTAAATATCCACATATCATCACTCAATATAACTGATTCTGATTCATCACCAAAAATATCAAAATGACATTAGATATAGTGCTGCTAAGCATAGTCAAGCAATCAAACCGTGAAGTACTTCAAGTATTGCTTGATATAAAAGATACCAACAGCTGCATTACATCTTGCAATCATGCCTAAGGGCCGTTCAGTTTGCAACTTCATGCATAAAATAGTCTTGTATGTTTCTGGAAAATCAAATAATATTCAATTGAGCTTGAATGCAAGTATAAACAAAGCCTGTGTCCTGCTATGTGCATCTGAAAAAGCTAAATGTAACAAGTGACATAACGATAAGAAAACATAAGCTTCGAGAATGAATAAATAAAACATGTTAAACCAGGTAGAAAATTTGTTGGTGCAAATAAAGCAGGGAAAATATAATGAAATGAGAAATCAATCAGAGTTTTTAAGAAAGAGCATGGACAACCGACACTAGCTTTTGTTAGAAACACCATGTTGGCAAAAGAAAATGGACCAATAAAAAGATAAAAATCTGTTAACATAGAATAATTGCTTTTTATGTTTTGGGTTCGTTTTGTAAAATCATATTCCTATAAATTACATTAGAGACAAACATCCAATATTTATTTGGAAATAAAATTCATTTGCATTCCCTCCAATTCTTTCAAATAAAACAAACCCAATGGGTCTGTAAAACTTCTTGTTGATTAAGCAAATTTTTTTTTCTAAAAGGAAAACTAGGAGCACATTTTAGTAGCAATAAATAAGATATTAGGAGATCTGCAAACATACCACAGAATTTCTATATATTTATATATCTAAGACATTAACATTGATATTTATTAATATAACACCAAAATATTTAAAACATATCAAAAAACTAATTAATATTAACTTTTTTTAAATGAAATACACATTTTCATACATACAAATGAATGTGGTTGAGATACTAAAATATTTTACAAATATAAAAGTTTAGGTATTGATATCATATACAAAAAATAATGTGGTATGTATGAATATCGCCCTAAATGTTATTCTAGTTCAACATGCACCTTAAATTCTAGAGGGTAGGATAATACTGAAGAAAAATAAAAAACATAACGAAAACTATGATTTATAAAATTTAACCTCTAACTCAGCCTCACTTAATGGCTTTGGTGGTGCAAGATCTGGTGCCAATAAAACACATGATAGATTGTCATTTTGGATATAATAACCATGTTCATAGCGTACAACAAGATCTGGAGAATTTTTAAGAATTTCATCCATTATAATTCCTTCAATATGATCATGGTTGATCTTATGTTATACTAGTGTTGGTTCACCTAATAAAAGATAAAGACGATGTGCAAATTTTGTTGTCTTAGTGGTATCAATGCATAGAGCACAAGACCTATTAGGAAGAATGCTAAATATAATTCAAACTATTCATATCTAAGATAAGCCTTATTTAGTATCTCTTAAGATTAAAGATCCCGAATTGATGTTTTCCTTAAGACTTTGCTTTTGGAATTTTCGGTTTCGAAGATGTTTTATATAGTTTTCTAAAATTTATCCCGAGGCACAAGAAGGGGGAGAAGAAGCAGAAGAAGAAAGGGAGAGAGAGAAAGAGAGCTAAGCTTTTTTTTTTTTTAACTTCACTTCCTAACAAACATCCAAACAACTCATTTTAAAATGCTCACACAGTTCACTTCTCAATTTTCACCCTTCACTTTTCACTTTTCACTTTTCACATACTTCATCTTCCAAAACACACACATTTCACTATTCAACTTATACATAAAATCCACTTCACTTTTCACATACTTCATCTTCCAAAACACACATTTCACTTTCAACTTATACACAAAATCCACTTCACTTTTCACTTAATCATACACTTCACCATTCAAAACTCACACACTTCACTTTACTGTTCACATACACACACTTCACTCTTTCAAAATCCTTACACTTTCCAACACAAAACCCTCAAAATCATACACTTCATCATTCAACACTTGCACACTTTTAACTTCCAAAATTTTACATATATCACTTTCCAAAATTCCCACAGCTCACTTTTTAACATACACACTTTCCAAAACATTTCACCTTTCAAAACATATATTTCATCTTTTAATACATTTCACTTTCCAAAATACACATGTTTAACTCTCCAAAATTCACACATTTCACTATTCAAAGTTCATGCACTTTACTTCTCAATGCAGTTCACCTTTAAACACATATAGTTTTCACTTCTCAACTTACACAAAACACTTTTCAATACACACAATTCATTTTTCACTTTTCACACACTTCGTCTTTCAATACACATACTTCTCAACTTACACACAAAACAACTTTCAATACAAACACACTTCATTTTCCAAATCACATACACTTCACCTTTCAAAATATATATACCCTTCCACACATTTCAATTTCCAATACATATACACTTCACTTTCCAATACATATACACTTCACTTTCCAAAATCACACAATTCATTTTTCAAAATATACATACACTTTACCTTCCAAAATTCATATGCACATTTCACTTTCTAACACCTTTTACTTTCCAATACACACATTTCTCTTAGCAAACATTCGCTTCTTTTTATGCATGCACAACAAGATTCCATCACCTCTCTTTCCCAAACACAACATGTGACAACTCATATTACAATTGTATAGAATAAGTAACTAAAACTTTCTCATGCATGAATATAAAGTATAATAGAATGCACCAAATCCTTCAATGTACATAAAATCCATGTCATTCTAAAAGCACCAACTTCTCTTTCAAACCACCGTATGAGAATATGCAAATCACTTTGTTCACCTCTACAAAAACCATATCTCAACCTGAATATCTGCAAAAGATTGAATGAAATAAACAATAGCAACAAACTTCTTTCTAAAACTCAAAGGATACTACCAATGTAATTACCCAACTTACTTTTTTATATCACATATACATGAATAGAAATAAAACCTTAAAGTATAAGACCCGTGTACATGCATATTTAACCCAATTGCATGCTAGTGTACTAAAGAAAACATCATTGATGCATACAAGTCCCCATAAACTTTTCCAACAACAATCATGAGAAAGAAAATTTGATGTCGCTTCATTCTTCCCAAAGACCCGTGCATTTTTTATATTATATAAAGCATACAACTCCGATCACACATTCTCGAAAGTTGAAATATAAAGCATATGTAGAATTTCTAACAAACTCACACATCTCACTTGGATTTATCAACAATACACCACATCTATCAAGATTGCAACTTCAAATAATATTTTGCAAATTTTGAAGCTCATGCTAAGGCGATGGAAGAAGAGTAGAAAGGGAAAAGACAAGAGGAATAGGCAGAGAGAGAGAGAAGGATAACAATTCACATACACCACTTTCATAATTTCCAAATCTCTTGAAAAAAAAAAACTCACAAAATTAACAGATTAATAATTTTGATTTAATCTTAATGGGTTTGAGACAAATTAATTGAGATTGATAGAAGCCGTAGTCGTTAAATCAAATTCGCGTCGAGTCAATTTTATTTAGAGTAGCGATAATTTAAGTCGAGTCAGGAGGTTGAGTCAATGCTACGTCAAAGGCATCCACTTAAAAGGGATCCTAAATGCGACGTCTACACTAGGCTACGAAGACCTAGGCACTAGAGATGAGTTTTAGGAAAATTGATCTCGAATAATGAGGTCAACAAATCTTTTAACATTTATAGTTGAGATTTCGCATTGGAATATTCTCCTAAGATTTGCCCATATGTATTTTTAGTATAATTAGTATCCTTCATTTTTATAAGGACTGGTTAGTTTATTTGTTTCCTGGTTAAGTGTGGTTTTTATTTTCATAACTAGTAAGGTTGAGTTATTTATCCACTTTAACATACACGTGTAATCTCTCAACGATGTCATAATAAAATTATACTTGCTCTAGTACCATAATATGAAAACAAAGGAAACAATTAACTGAACATTAGCATATTCTCCGAGATCATCATCAGCAAAAAAACATCTTTGTAACCAAACTCAATACCATTCATGTGCTTCTTTCCCTTGTAGCCAACTTAGATTGGTGTCTTCACTAAATTGATGTAAACAATGAATTCCTCAATGGAAACCTAGATGAAGCATTATACATCAAGTTTTCCACTAGCATTGAAACTCAAGCAACTACTAACAAAATTTGCAAACTGAAGATTTACTATAATGGCTCAATCAATCCTCGAGAACTTGGTTTGGCATGATTTCCAATTATAAAAAAGTTTGGAATCTAAGCATTAGTTACCTCACACATTTTTTTCAAACACTCATTCAAAAAATAAAATACTATAATCTTGATGAGGATTACAAGAATAAGATAAGAAACCCCAAGTCTTACCAAACCAAAGAATTTTATATTAAAAACCTAGATGGGTCAAGGATTAGCAAATCCCACAAATGTGAGATGGGGGCTTGGTAGGGCATAATTGATTATACCATAATCCCACTTCCCTATTTATTTACAATCCGAACTTCTCAAGTTAAATGAGGTATGGTGTGAAAAAAGAGGGATACAAAAATAAGAGGCTCATGACAACTTGAACTCAATTCATCCCACTTGAGTTTTACATTTGTGTAACATTATTGGTGCAACTTTTTTTCACGGTTTTTTAGTACATGCATAACCCACCGAGATTTATATGATAATTCTAATCACATCAATTTAACAGGATATAATTAAATTAAGCAATACTCAAATTGAAAACAAATTTTAAGTATTTAAATTTTAATACAATATCCAAAATACCATGTGTTAATCACATGAGTTAATCCATATGATCTATTACCAAAACATGGGGCTAATTTTAATCACGTCTTTTGGCTACCAAACACTTTCCGGATTTGCATAACAAATATTAGTAGATTCATAGATATCTCGATCTGAATTTACTTAATCTCGCTTTCGATTAAAGTCCCTTGAACTTCGAAATCAGGGTCTGTCTTAAGTATTTGAATTAAATGTATTGAACAAAGTCATTACCTTGGATTGTCTGATTTGGAACAGTAGAGATTATTATTTGGCTAAATAGGACCAATTAAAACAACTAAAATCCAGGCCACAGATTAAAGAAGACCTAAACATTCACCCTCGTATAACTTGAGAAGCAAGGCACACAAGAAAACAGTAAATCTGACATAAATGTAATTCAGAAAACACATTGAAATCATTCAAATAACAAAGGATACAAAGAAAAACCAGCTCATCTACAAAATTATTACAAACAAACTGCAGTAAATCGTTTATTCGGATATCATAAAACGCTTTGAGCAAACAGAAAGGATTTAATCGCTGCTGACCTAATGAGAAAACATCAAGTGTCCATTAAAAGATAATGTCCTCGTCCTTCTCTGCCCCAGCAACAAGAAGATTATGTGCAGCAAGGAAAGATATCCCCTTCTGCAGTGAAACCTCCTCCGCACGCTTTTCTTCTGCAAACTGCCTAGCTGCCTGCATTTGCCTTTCTACCTCCCTCTTCTTGTATCCCTGGATTTTCTTAAGCCTGAAGAAATCCTCTCTCTCAAGCTCGTCCAGCTCCCCCTTTATGTAGCTAATTGTGTTCTCAATACGGGGCTTGACAACATTCTCAAGCGCATTAACTCTTCGGTTAGTTGTCTTGATGGCCTCATCAAGGGTGAGGAAGGACGTCTGGAGAGAGGCAAGTTCAACAAGAACCTCAATAGCCTTGATGTGAGCTGCACGACAGGCCTGCACCTGCTGCCCACCTCGAGCAAGGCCAGTGAGGTCAGTGGAAGACTTGGAGTCAGCAGCAGAGTCAGTGAAGTGTTCAAACTTAGGGAGCCTCACTCCTGCAACGTTCTCCTGCCGGGAACGAACACGGACTGACGCAGAACGAACGGACTCCAACACTACGTGTTTGATATTGTCTCCTGCGGAGTACTTGGCCTCAGTGAGGGCGAAGGAGGAGGCTCTCATGATGTCGCCCATAGACTCCTTCGTGGAGACTATCTTCTTAAGGATCAGCCGGAATTGAACGGTAAGAGCATCGCTCTTCTTCTTCAGTAGAGCGTGCCCGCGGGTAGCGCCGACCAGCCGCGCCTTCATCACGCCCAACATCGTCACCGTCGGCACCACGTTAAGCCTCTGCCCCTGGCCCGACATTTTCCCGTTATCTTCTGTAACCCTAAGCGGTCGTTTAAGTTATCCTTTCCTGCAAAAAATCCCAACACTATGTGGCTAGGATTTGTAGCAGCTATATTTCTGTTTGATTTGCCGCCTTGCAAAAGGATTTAAGCAGGATTTTAGGTCAAAAAAATTCAAAATAAATCCTACGCATCAAAATCCCTTTTACCTCCGCCGCGATCACGCCGATGTCTTCGCCACCAATCTCCCGTCGCGACTTCTGCGCTCCGTTCTTTCGTCGAGGGTTTCGGTAGGGACAAACCCGAGCGTATCTGCTAAAAGTTTATCATTTTAATTTCATAATTAATATTAATAATATATAAATAATTAATTTAATATACATTTTTATATTTAATTAAATTTATAAACAATTAATTATTAATTAATAAAAGGTTCAACTAAATTAATCATAATATAATTAGCATATACAAAACTGAAAAATCAGTATAATGATTAAATTAATAAATAAAGTTACTATTCAATTACTTCAATAAATTACAAACATATGATTAAGTAAAATTTTATTTTCACTAATTACAACTTAATTAATATTTTATTAAGCTAAATTAATATAATAAATATCTCAAAATATAAATTCCTAATTCTTGAAATAAGTAACCAAATACATATCATATCAACTAATTTTCAGAAATTACAAATCTGCCGAACGGCCTTTAAATGCGGAAAAAAAATATAAATTTCGTCGAATAAAAAAAAACAGAAAAATGGAAGCTGCGATGAAAATGTTTGAGAGTGGACGAAGAAAGCCATTAACTCGGCAACAGAGAAGAAATTCGATAAGGGGGTTCTACGATCGAAATTATTAAGGAAAAAACTGCTACAGTATTTTGCAAAGATGGCTAAGTGAAGAATTAGATCGAGATGAAGGAAACTCGCCCTGTTATCGGTCTTCGGCGGAGAGATCGGAAATGGAGCTTGATCTGCAGACGGACTCTCGTACCTCAATTGGCATTCTCTGAGAGAAAATAAGAACTTTTTTTTGAAAACAAGTGGCAGAGTCGTTGATTTATGCAAGTTGACCCTAACCTTTGAAAAGATTATTATTTTTAAATAAATTTTGGGAACTTATATATTTATCATAAAATGTTTATTTATTTGTTGGAACATAAAATTCACTTTATCAAGTCAGAATCTCAAAGCAATTTTTTTAATGGAAATTACAAAAATTAAATTAGAGATCATCAAAATTTTAAATTTAGGAACTTATAGTTGAATTAAATATACCAAACAACCCAGCCTATATCCAGATCTGCGTGTTAATATTTGACACGACCCGAAAATCCGACCCGAAAAATCCGGGTTGTACCCGACCCGTTCGGGTTCTCAAATTCGACCCGTTTATCAAACGGGTCGGGTTCGGGTTAACCCGGCGCACGCAAACCTGTTTATTTTAAAAAATTTTGAATTTTTCGCTACCCGGCTGCTGCCCGCTCTGCCCTGCCGCTGCCCTGCCCCTTGCCCGATTGCCGCGTGCCTCTGCCCTGCCCCCTGCCCGCGTGCCGCGTGACGCCCACGCTGCCCTGTCGCGTGCCGCTACCAGGCTCAAGCCCGCGTGCCGCTACCGCTGCCGCCCGCGTGCCACTGTCGATTCCGAAATCCGAATCCCCGCCGGCGCCGCTGCCCCACTGCCGGGTCGCGGGTCGAGTCAGGTCAACCCGGCAACCCGGCCGGGTCGGGTCCAGGTTAAAATGCCCGACCCGTTTTTGCAAACGGGTCGGGTTCGGGTTGACCCATTTAAATCCGTGTCGGGTCGGGTTCGACCCGAACCCGACGGGTTGACCCGAATTGACACCCTGGAAAATAATAAGAAAGCTATCTCATACTAAATTTTATTGCGACTTCATCAACCTTTGTTCCTCTTCAGCTCTTCCCAACAGCAAGACCTTTAAGCTAATTCAAAGTTGTTGATCTAAGTCACTACCAATGGCAACACAAACTCACCAACCTCCATCCCTCTTGGTAAGGCTTTGTCAATGTCCGACACCCCAACGACGTGCCCTTGCTGGGTCAATTTAATTATTATTATTATTGATACGTCATCACAAAATTAGCTTGGTCAGGCACGAATCTCGAGGCAAAAGCTAGTTGAAGACTTCAAAAATTAAATATAGGAGCACCTGAACTCCGATTTCAGCAAGCTTACAGTCAAACTGAGCGTCTCGGAAATACGAACCCAACGACAACCCAATCCGAGTCCGAATGAGTCAGAATCAAGGGCTCAGAGTGCTGTTGGAAGGTTCAAACGGCAATTTGAGTTACCAAACGGTCTCCGATTTTTACGAGCTTATACTCGAATCGAACGGCTCGACGAGACGAATCCAAAGAACCCAAGATCGCTGAATTCTGACATCATTAAGGTCTTCAAATGGCCAACGAACGGTGCACGGTCGTAGGATTCGATATAGACCGTCCATTTGACCACTCCCTATTCGCCCTTGATCTCACACCTATTTACGGGCCATGCCACTCCAGAAAATCTATAAATAGAGCCCTCATTCTTCACAAGAGAGGGGCCAAGCAAGAGAGAGAGAAGAAGAGAAGAGAAGGAAGGAGTTCCTCCTCGACAGCCGCCGGACCACCGCCGGACCACCGCAGGAATCTCGTCGGACCACCGCCGGACCACCGCAGGAACCTCGTCGGACCACCGCCGGACCACCACAGGAACCTCGCCGGACCACCACCTTAAGGCCCGACGTTCAGTCCTTACTTCCTACCAAAGACCCAACGTCCTGTTCAAGGCCCGACACTCAGTCCTTACTTCCTGCCAAAGACCCGACGACTTGTTCAAGACCCGACACTAAGTCCTTACGTCCTGCTGAGGACTCGACGTCTTACTTAAGTAGTTGATTGTAATCTGTTCACCCCTGGAGGTGATCCAGCCCTTTGTAACCAATTCAAAATCTAGTGGAACTATTTTCAACTGGGCTAGGCCTCGTGGTTTTTCCCTTTTAAGGGTTTTCCACGTAAAAAATCTTGTGTTCTCTGTGTGTGCTAGTTATAAGTTCAACGCTAAGACGTAGAATCAAATCTCTATCGCCGCGTAATTTCTAGCCCGCAACAGATTGGCGCCGTCTGTGGGAACAGCTAATCCCACTACATTAAGGAATCATCCAATGGTCAACAGGCGTAGTCATCGCATCATGGGAACCTCCTGCTCTAATTCACACCAATCCAGGAATCAGTCCTTAAATCAAGGACGACAGGCGTCTGCCTCCTTTCACCCCGCTAACCGACACCCTGCAGGAGAAGGAACTCCAGGGCCGTCCCTAGAAGAACGTATCAGAAAAATGGAGGAATCTCAGAATGAGATCCTTCAGGTCTTAAGGGGAGCTCGAGGACCAGCGCCAATACCCCAAGAAGATACTCTTTTCCCCCGAGATTAGCCAGGATTCGAAGACATTCTTCATGTCGAAGTCCCCCTTCCTCCGCCAAGGACGCGCCCTCCTACACGTCTGGAGAACAAGCTTGCTGATACAGCAAGCTCTACCCATCCTTCGCGCACAGGCCACCGACAGCGTATGCCGCCAAACGTCCCCGAGGACTTGGACCAACAGCACGTCACTGAACTCCCCCGTAATACTCTACGTCATGAGTTACGGAGACTAGTCCGAGAAGAGTTCCCCCCAGGGGGTATCAGGCAGTCCCTTCACCAACGGGACATTCAGGAGTCATCACCTTTTACCGAAGCTGTCCTCCGATATCCCGTTCCGGCAAGATTCAAACTCCCAAATATTGATTCTTATGATGGGACTTCAGACCCCTACGAGCATATCAATCACTACCGCACTATTATGCATATCCAGTAGGCCCCAGACGCTCTGCTCTGTCAAGTTTTTCCGGCCACCCTTAAAGGGCATGCCCGGACATGGTTCTACTCCCTACCCCCTCGGTCCATTCCCCTATTCGTTAAATTGGCCAAATTATTTGTCGAACAATTTGTCGCCAACCGAAAGATGATTAAAGACTCCTCCCACCTTTCGGGGATACGACAGAACGAGGGCGAATCTCTCAAAGAGTATTTTCAAAGGTTTTCTATAGAAGCCCGACAAATTCCAGGGGTAGATCTCGAATTGCTACGAGGTGTATTTTTTGGAGGGCTTCGTCCAGGCCCTTTCTACTCGGCACTTATGCGAGAAACGGTCCATTCTTATGCGGATTTAATTCACCGAGTAGAGGCCCAAATCACTGCCGACGAAGCCATCAATACTCATAGGAAGCAATTCGAGCAAACAACCGGGAAGCAAAAAAATCCCCCAGGGACGGAGAATCCCCCCTCGCAAAGGAAGAAGCAAGGAAACTACAATCTTCCTCCTCGACCCTCACAGCCACGACGAGAGCCCCGACAAGAAAAACAGTACACGCCACTTAATACATCCCGAGCAAATGTATTAATGGCTATCCGAGACCAAGAGAGTGTAAAGTGGTCGTACCCTTTAAAGCCTAATACCGGAAACCAAGAACAGTATTGTCATTTCCACCGCAGTCGTGGACACACCACTGAAGCATGCAGGCAGCTCAAGGAGGAAATTGAGAGACTAATCCGACAAGGATATCTCCGACAGTTCATTAAGAATCCAACAGCTCGAGAAGAAACTGTTCCAACTGGGGGGCAAGATCAACAAAAATAGTCGACGAACAATCGCCAGATGGTCGGCGAAATTGAAACTATTGCTGGAGGCCCTTCAACGCCTTGTCAAGTTCTAATCGCAGAGAACAAGGAGCCACCAATAAAAAAGCTTCATGTCGATCACTCCATCACCTTTAAGGAGTCTGATCTAGAAGGTGTAAAGACTCCTTATCAAGACCCACTAGTGATTAGCGCAGGAATCGGCGACCCATGCTACAATGTTAAAAGGATATTGGTAGATAATGGAAGCTCAGTAGATGTTTTATTCTACTCCACTTTTCTTAGCATGGGCCTATCTGGAGAGAAACTTCAGCCTGCTGCCGGTCCACTGTACGGATTTGACAACCGACCTATAAGAGTTGAAGGAACCATTACTCTCCCGGTTGTGCTTGGAGAATTCCCCCGTCAAGTTGAGCACCCCATTCTGTTCATTGTGGTGAAATCCGAATCAGCCTACAATGCAATCTTTGGAAGGCCACTCCAAACAATCTTCGGGGCTGTTGCTTCAATTCCCCACTTAAAGCTCAAGTTTCCTACCCCATCAGGGATCGGAACAGTACGAGGAGATCAACAAGTAGCACAATCGTGCTATCTTAGGCAGGTCCAACCACACTCATCAGTTACTCTAAGCATCGAAGACTTCGATCTTCGGAATGAAGATACTCCTCAAAGGGCCTCCCCTGTAGAAGATCTTACATGTGTCTCCCTATCAGAAGAACATCCCTCGAAAACAGTACAGATCGGATCACTCCTCTCAGATACAGAGAAAAAAGAATACGTAGACTTTCTACGTGCAAATCAAGATGTATTTGCATGGAGTTCGGCTGATATGCCCGGCATTAACCCTGAAGTAATTATGCACTCCCTTAAGATCAACCCAGCGTATAAACCAGTAATTCAAAAGAAACGAAACTTTGTCCTAGAACATCAGCTGGCAATCGAACAGGAGGTTGATAAGCTTTTAAAAGCAAGATTTATAAGGGAAGTACACTACCCAGCTTGGCTAGCCAACGTCGTGATGGTTCGGAAAACAAATGGAACTTGGAGAATGTGCGTGGACTATACGGATCTCAATAAAGCTTGCCCCAAGGACAGCTTCCCGCTCCCCCGAATAGATCAGCTGGTCGACGCCACATCCGGACATAAGATGTTAAGCTTTATGGATGCCTACTCCTGATACAACCAAATACAAATGGATCCTGTCGATGAGGAGGCAACATCTTTTCAAATGGATAAAGGGTTATATTGTTACCTGGTAATGCCATTCGGGCTCAAAAATGCAGGGGCAACTTACCAACGACTTATGAATAAGGTTTTTAAGAACCTTATTGGGCGTACCATGGAAGTCTATGTGGACGATATGCTGGTGAAGAGCCTCGAGAAATCTCAGCATATCTCGGATTTGGAAGAATGTTTTAACCTTCTCCTATCTTACAACATGGGCCTCAACCCCTCCAAATGTGCATTTGGAGTCACCTCAGGAAAGTTTATGGGGTTCATGATTACCCACCGAGGGATTGAGGCCAACCCGGAAAAGATCAAGGCCCTAAGGGACATGCTACCCCCCCAGAAATATCAAAGAAGTTCAGAGACTGAAGGAAGGATTGCAGCACTCTCTCGATTTTTGGCTAGTTCGAGAGATAAATATTTGCCTTTCTTCAAGATCCTCAGAGGGGCTCGTAGCTCAGGATTCCAATGGACTGATAAATGCCAAGAAGCTTTCGAACAACTCCGAACTTATCTAGCCTCACCACCGCTTCTCTCAAAGCCAATTCCAGGGGAAATTTTGTATATGTACATGGCCGTCTCTTCTCAAGCTATAAGTTCGGTCTTGGTTCGGATGGACGATTCGATTCAACGCCCAGTCTATTACATCAGCAAGGTGCTTTCAGATGTTGAGATGTGTTATCCATTGGCAGACAAAACAGCCTTAGCATTAGTTTTTTCAGCCAGGAAGTTACGACCTTATTTTCAGGCACACGCGATCAGGGTTTATACAAACCTACCGCTGAAAAATATTCTTCAAAAACCCGAGGCATCCGGAAGATTGATCAAATGGTCAGTAGAACTTGGAGAGTTTGATATACAATTCCTACCTAGACCCGACATCAAGTCACAGGTGCTTGCCGATTTTGTGGTCGAATGTACTAGCTATACCTCCGAGGAATCGCCCGATGTGTCTCCTTCCTCCTACTGGACATTGTATGTAGACGGAGCTTCTGGGAGTTCTGGTGCAGGCACTGGAATCTTATTAATCTCCCCACAGAAAGCCACACTCGAATACGGGCTTAGACTGAAGTTCCCAGCAACAAACAATGTTGTTGAATATGAAGCTTTAATCGCTGGATTGAGGCTTGCAATTGATTGTGAGGTCCAAGATTTAGTGGTTCACACTGATTCCCAACTGATTGCTTCTCAAGTAGAAGGGGAATTCGATACTCGCAACCCACTTTTGGATCAATAATGTCAGATAGTTAAAATCTTGTTGGCTCAAATAGCAAAGCATCAGGTCATCCATATCCTTCGAGAGCAAAACGCAAGGGCAGACTCACTCTCCAAGCTAGCAACTTCTACAACGGGAGATGTTTTCAAAAGAAAATTTATTGAGGAGATCCACTTCCCGAGCATTCAAGGCTCATGGGTACTTCAATCAATAGATGAATCAAAAGAAACTTCTTGGATCGACCCCATTCTTGCTCTCCTACAAGAAGGCTCTCTCCCTGAAGACCCAGCTATGGCAGTACGGCTTCGAAAGCAAGCAGCCAATTTCACCATTATTAACGGAGAGTTATACAAACGATCTTTCATAGGGCCATACCTCAAATGTCTTCCTCCTTCGGAGGCAAACTATGCACTTCGCGAAGTACACTCGGGCATTTGTGGGGAACATTTGGGTGGAAGGGCACTGGCCCAAAAGGTCCTGAGACAAGGATTCTACTGGCCGACGATAAAACAGGACGCATTAGAACTTGTACGGAAATATAACAACTGTCAGTTGCATGCTAACCTCACTCATCTACCCGCCGTAGAGATATCGCCATTACAGAGTCCCTGGCCTTTTGCCCAATGGGGGATCGACATAATGGGACCATTTCCTATAGCCACGGGACAGCGAAAATTCATCATATTGGCTGTCGATTATTTCACAAAATGGGTAGAAGCATAACCACTAGCAAAAATCACTGAAGCAAATGCCAAACAGTTCCTATGGAAGAGCATAATATGTCGCTTTGGCATTCCTGCAAAAGTTATTACTGATAACGGAACACAGTTCACCGGAAGGGTCTTCACCACATTTTGTAAAGATCTCCACATTCATCTAGTACACACGGCTGTAGCTCATCCTCAGACTAATGGACAGACAGAAGTCACTAATCGGACCATTCTGAGAGGACTGAAAACACGGCTGGAGAAGGCTGGGGGGCAATGGGCTGACGAGCTCCCAAATGTCCTTTGGGCCTATCGTACGACAGCAAGGACTCCAACAGGAGAGACTCCGTATAACCTCTGCTTTGGTACAGAGGCTGTCATTCCAGTCGACATTGGAGTCCCCAGTCATAGAGTACAAACTTTCGACTCCAATGCCAATGACGAAAAACTCAGGCACAACCTAGACCTCCTTCCAGAAGTAAGAGATAGGACATTACTTAAGGTTGCTGCCTACCACTAAAGAATTGCCCGTCACTATAACAGAAGGATGAAGCCGCGACATATATCGGTAGAAGATTTGGTCCTACGCAGCATTGAGGCGGCAGGCAAAGTCCCTCAACGAAACAAACTCTCCCCCCTCTGGGAAGGTCCGTACCTAGTAGCAGCTATGGTGAAGCCAGGGACTTTCAAATTAAAGGATGCTGAAGGGAAGATGCTTCCTCGAACTGGAATATCGAGAACCTCCGCAAATACTATCAGTAGAGCGTAATCGTGTCGTTTGTTTTAGAATGTTGTATGCCTTCAGTATTATGTGCTTACAGTACATGTCTTTAATCTCGAACTTTATTTGTGATGTTTATAGTTTCCTTCTCCCTTAAACTGTTTTCGGGAGCAATGTTCTTCGTTTAATGGCAGTAAATACTTTGTTAAGTTATGAATTTTAATATATTTGAGCAGTAAATGATCATTGTTCAATCATTAGTTGATCAATCCTAGGAGGATTCGATCCAACCTATTCCACACAGGTTAACGTCATCGAGCAGGGCTCTGACTCACAACCTCGGATAGGTCTTACATCCTTGGTGGATTCTCCCGACCTCTTCCATACAGGTTAACGTCATCGAGCAGGGCTCTGACTCACAACCTCGGATAGGTCTTATATCCTTGGTGGATTCTCCCGACCTCTTCCACACAGGTTAACGTCATCGAGCAGGGCTCTGACTCACAACCTCGGATAGGTCTTATATCCTTGGTGGATTCTCCCGACCTCTTCCATACAGGTTAACGTCATCGAGCAGGGCTCTGACTCACAACCTTGGATAGGTCTTATATCCTTGGTGAATTCTCCCGACCTCTTCCACACAGGTTAACGTCATCGAGTAGGGCTCTGACTCACAACCTCGGATAAGTCTTACATCTCTTATAGATTCTTTTAACCTCTTTCATACAGGTTGGCGTCATCAAGCAAGGCTCTGGCGTACAACTTAGAGTAAATCGTACATCCTTAGAGGATCCTTTTAAACCCTTAAGCACAGGTTGGAAGATAAATACCTTAAACAAATATAAATGAAATTTACTCAGGATGAATAAATACACTTGAATATTTAAGTCATAGAGCAATAGAACGATAATCCACTACTAAGTCAAAGTAGATATCACACAACAGTACAAAACATCAGGTACATCATAATAACTAAAAAAGACAAACTAATACAAGCAACAGGAATTAGAAAACCTACTCAACATCTACTATCTCATCATCTACATCAAGATCAAGGACCTTCCGGAGATCACTCTCTACCTCATCACCATCAGAGCCTGAAGGAAAGTCAGCTGAAGCCTGGCTAGGGGTCACCTCTTCGGCTGAAACTCCGGTCTTTCGCTGCATCAGGCGAACCCCCTTAAAGAAGTCTCTAATAAATCCATCCTCAGTACACTGCTGCTCCAAACCCTTCACCTCTATGGCATAAATGTGATCTCGGGCCTCCTCAACGTGATCCTGGACGATAGTCTTGAATGCTATGGACTTCTTGAAGTCTTCAATAACTCTTGAAGGTTCTGAGATAGATAAGGCAGCCTCCTTCTCAGCTATAATGGCCTGGGACTCCTTATCCTTCGCCTCAAGCGACGCTATCTTCTCTTCAGAAACTTTCTGCTCCCTCAAAAGCCTGGTGATCGTCGCGTGAGCCTCCTCAAGATCTATCTGGTGCCGATCTGCCTGCCGATTCTGGAGAGATACAAAGCGCATTGAGTTAGCCAGCTCAGTCCTGCACTTGCTTAACTCATCTTCAAGCACCTTCACCTCCTTAACCTTCTGATCATATTTTCGTTTGAACTCTCCCTGGAGGTACTTGATCTTAACAAACTCAGTGTTCCAGTCGTTAACTGCGATCACAGCACGTGATAGCTAAAAAATAAAAAGAAAAGTTTATTAGAAGTCACCTCAGAAGCAAATGAAATAAAAAAATATTAGGGGGTGTTACTCACCAAATTATTGGTCTTGTTATGTCCGAGGCATTGATGGTTCATGACATCATCAGGGATATGCAGCTTGGCTGGGGAAGAGTCAGGTAGGATCTTGTCAATATTTGTTCCTTCCAACATCTTCTTCTTCGAAATCTGGGGGTCGTCACCCCTTGCCGGTCGTTTGGGAGCCACTCTTGAAGTAGGGGCAGGGGGCTCAGGAATCCTGGATGTCGGCTTCAACTTCCTTGCATCAGACCTCCCAGTATGAAATGAAATCCCAACCTTGAATAAGAACTCTTCTTCAGTGTATTTGCTCATATGACGAACCTCAAATAGAAGATGTTCGAGATCAGGAACCTTCAAAATTCTTATTATGTCTTCCTCGCTAACATGCAGAGGGGATGGCAGATCCCTCATCTTCCCCCACTTCTCTATCAAGCCCCAATCATTCTTCACAAAAAAGAAAGCATTTACCCAGTTCTTTGAAGGATCGCGGGTACGCACATCCAACAATTTGGATCTAAAAGTCACACGCCCAGACGTATCGCTGGTGAACTTACCCATCCGTGAAAGATGCTCCGGGGTTATAGTAGCACCTCGATCCCGAAAGAGAGCAATCAATCCCATAGCCACTAACATTGCTCTGAACGAAAGTTGGAATAGGTTCACACCGCACCATTGTAAGACTTCAATCAGCTCAGTAGGAGGCGGAAAATGTAAACCAGCCCGCAAGTGGGCCTCAGAAACAGTCACGTACCCAGGAGGAGGAAGATTCGCCCGATCAGACATCCTAGGAACTATCGTCTTCACATCATTCGGGAAGTAATAATTCTTGCGAAAAAGTAATAAGAAGTCATTTGTAACAGTCGACGTTGCCTCATCCACTTTCCTATTCGGCCTACGCTCGCCATCATGCGGTGCGACGGGGTCTCCCCGGATCGCAGGATCTCTCGGTAGGGGGCGATCACCTGACATTTCTCTTAAAGGGTGTTGGAGGAAAGAAGAGAAAAATCTTCGAACTTCCTTGCCAAGAGAGGGGCCTCAGAAAACTGAGAGAAGGCCTCAATAGAAAGGACAGAGGGAGATGAGGAAAGAAGAGAAAAATCTCCGAACTTCCTTGCCAAGAGAGGGGCCTCAGAAAACTGAGGGAATGCCTCAATAGAAAGGACATAGGGAGATGAGTAGAAAGGAGGAGAAGAAGAAAAGAAAACAGGAGAAGAAGGGAGTGGAGTGATTTTCTAAGGGCTTGAAGGGCCTATTTATAGTTTTTTGGGAGAAAAGAAGGAAGTTTCTAGAATTTCTGATTTTCTAAATTTTCCTAAATTTTTCTGAATTTTTTCGGAATTTTTTGGGATTTTTTAGGAATTTTTTCGGCCAAAAAAGATCAAAAAATCAATTTTTCTGCACAGGTGGGGCCCACTAGGTCGATGGGCCGAACCGACCCGTCCATTCACTCAAGGAAGGCGGTGGGAACCTTCCAGGTGGGCTGACCGCGCAGGCTTAGGCGGCCCAGGCGGGCCGCTGCGCGGGCCGACAGCAGGCCCAGCAGCCCGCCGCGCTGGCTGCAGCGCGGGCCACAGGCGCGGCCCAGGCGGGCCGCCGCGCAGGCAGGAGCGCGGGTCGCAGGCGTGGCCCAGGCGGCCGGAGCCTGGCCGACGCGCGGGCCGGAGGCTGGCTCGGGCGGCCCAAGCGCGCCGCGCGTGTGTCCAAGCGCCGGCAGGCGGCCGCCTAGCCCATTTTAACCCGATTTTCGTCCCGAAAACTCCTAGTCAGACGTTTTTGCGGTCCCCGAACACGTTTTTCGACGTTGCGGACTCAATTTTGACACTTTCGGAGCTCACCAAGGCCTCCTTGACTTGGTTTGTGCAAAATTTCAACTTATGGAACGTAATTTTTGCTATTCGGCCAACGCAAAATACCGACACTTATATTTTCGGACTCCTGGGGCTTCGACGTCCGAAAATAGGGGGCCAACTGATACGTCATCACAAAATTAGCTTGGTCAGGCACGAATCTCGAGGCAAAAGCTAGTTGGAGACTTCAAAAATTAAATACGGGAGCACCTGAACTCCGATTTCAGCAAGCTTATAGTCAAACTGAGCGTCTCGGAAATACGAACCCAACGACACCAAAATCAACCCAATCCGAGTCCGAATGAGTCTGAATCAAGGGCTCAGAGTGCTGTTGGAAGGTTCAAACGGTAATTTGAGTTACCAAACGGTCTCTGATTTTTACGAGCTTATACTCGAATCGAACGGCTCGACAAGACGAATCCAAAGAGCCTAAGATCGCTGAATTCCGACATCATTAAGGCCTTCAAATGGCCAACGAACGGTGCACGATCGTAGGATTCGATATCGACCGTCCATTTGACCACTCCCTATTCGCCCTTGATCTCACACCTATTTACGGGCCATGCCACTCCAGAAAATCTATAAATAGAGCCCTCATTCTTCACAAGAGAGGGGCCAAGCAAGAGAGAGAATAAGAGAAGAGAAGGAAGAAGAGAAGGAAGGAGTTCCTCCTCGACAGCCGCCGGACCACCGCAGAACCTCGCCGGACCACCGCCGGACCACCACAGGAATCTCGTCGGACCACCGTCGGACCACCGCAGGAACCTCGTCGGACCACCGCCGGACCACCACAGGAACCTCGCCGGACCACCACCTTAAGGCCCGACGTTCAGTCCTTACTTCCTACCAAAGACCCGACGTCCTGTTCAAGGCCCGACACTCAGTCCTTACTTCCTGCCAAAGACCCGACGACTTGTTCAAGACCCGACACTAAGTCCCTACGTCCTGCTGAGGACTCGACGTCTTACTTAAGTAATTGATTGTAATCTGTTCACCCCTGGAGGTGATCCAGTCCTTTGTAACCAATTCAAAATCTAGTGGAACTATTTTCAACTGGGCCAGGCCTCGTGGTTTTTCCCTTTTAAGGGTTTTCCACGTAAAAAATCTTGTGTGCTAGTTATACGTTCAACGCTAAGACGTAGAATCAAATCTCTATCGCCGCGTAATTTCTAGCCCGCAACAATTATTTTTAATTTAGATTCATTACATTTAATAAAATTAAAAAATAATCTCTTAAATTTATTTCTAAATAACTTGATAAATATTTATTTAAAAACACATCCTCATTTTTTATTTTCATGATACTTTTAAAATAAGTTGATTTTTTATTGTCAACATGGATGAGAATTTGCGCAAAATTATTCTGAACCATTTTGTTTTTAAATGAATTCTAAAAATATTATATATGAATATAACAATTTCAATATAAATTCAAAATATTTGAACTTATGCCAAGCAGATCTGGATATAGGCCGAGTTGTTTGGTTTAAGGTGTAAAGTATTTTAAATGCAGGAGTTTTGAAAATATTAATATTTTGTTCGAAGTAAACTAAATGCAATGTAAAATTTTGATGCATTTGAATTATATCATCATTTTTTTTAATTTAAAGGGATTTTTACATACATAACACTTGAAACTATTCAAAATACATATTCAACACTCAAACTATTTTATTTACTAATATACCACCTCAATCTTTTTTTTTTTTTTTAATTCTAATACTCCGTCTAAACATCGTTAGAAATCCCTCCTCCCATTGTCTTCCTTTCGTTCCCAGCCAGACGGTTACGGGAACTTACCGGAAGTTTTTATCGGTATTGTGAGACACTGGTGGTGGACATCGAGATTGACCTATCGCCTTCATCGCAAGAGCTCCATCGCCAGTTGCGGTTCAAGAAGATGCCCAATCTCATTTTGAGCCGGGTAAGGCTCCTTCCCGAATCTGTTGATGCTGGGATCTTTCTGCCCGAGATGGGTTCGTTGGATCACATATGTACATTGACTGCTTTCTCCCGCTCACTCCAAAATCACATGACTCCCATTTTCCAAAACTCCCCGGAGATGGGTTCATTGTCTCCTTCAAGGGCAGTGGAGCACATGCTCCCGCTCACTCCACGACCACATGGGTTCGTTGATGGAACTAACAAACAGAACAGAGAAAAGAAAATTGAAGAAGAAAAAACACGCCAAATAAAACTCTGTTCTTGGACTTTCACGGGCACCGAACAAAAAAACAGAGCACACACACAACTTCTGTCTTTCACTGAAAGTAAAAACTTAGAGCAGCCCCTTCACACTCTTTTATCTGATATATATCCACATAATTAAAAGTATAAAGAAGGATTGCAAAATCAGAAGAAATAGATTGTTGAAAGCTCCGACAGACTGCCCATAAAGTTGTTGTAGGAGACATCAAGATCTGCCGCAAATCTCCTATCTCCAAAGCCAATGGCTCCAGCGACATCAAGAACTGCAGCATAGCTGGAGCCATCGTCGTCATGGCAATAGCTGACGAGGGAAGAAGCGGCAGGCTAAGAAGTTTGGTTGAGCAATTCCACGAGCCTTTGCTGACATGGCAATGGCTGACGAGGGAAGACGAGACCGTCACTGAGGAGTAACTGAGTGTTAGAATAGTTGAAAAGGGGATTTTAGGTGTTATATTAGTAAATACAAAAGCTTAGGTGTTAAATATGTATTTTGAATAGTTTCAAGTGTTATGTATGTAAAAATCCCTTAAAATTATTCTAATTTGGATGATTTCCGAATACACTGGAATTTCATTGCATACCGCCTGCCAATGATCGTCCCTGCCATCGTTCACTGCCGCTACCACCACCAAACCCCTACCAGCTGCCACCACTCATCACCAGCAACAACCACCATCAGCCATCACTAATTGTCACCACTATCCGCCACTGGCCATTCTGTTTTTGAACTTTGTAGTGTACTTTTTTTACTTCAAATCAGACAAAATAAAAAAAAAATATTTCTCTATAAAAATTTTTATACCCATTGAAATAATTCTAAATTATTTCAAATGCACTTTTTTTTACTTTTAAATTACTTTTTTTTTCCAAAAAAAAAACTTTTAAATTACATTTCTTTTACACTACAACCAATCAGCTCCATATTAATAACTTTTCTCACTTGGCCCGAAGACAGGACCCATTGTAATGTGGGCCCTAGTGGACGTACGGACTAGCCGACATCCCCTTTAATTAAATTTTCCCAAAAAAAAAATGGTGTTTTATTTAAATTTTGTGCCAATTTAATTATAATTGTTAAAAATTAATAAATAATATTTAATAATCCGTCGCTGGACCACCATGCAGCTAGAGTAAAAATTAAAAACTTCCTAATTGAATCAATCGGTCAAAAAAAAAAAAAAAAAAAAACTTCCAAATTCAATTTGTTAAATAGCATAGAATTCAGAGTGTTGTTTGAAAGTGAGTAAAAATATTCATAAATAAATTTTTTTCTTAAGAAAATACATTAAACTATTACAATGACATTTAAATTAAAATAATAAAAAAATATGATTTTATATTTCTAATAAATTTTAAATTCAGTAAATTATATTAAATTTTTTACTCATGGATGAAATATGTCCAAAAGTTTATAAAATTACTACATTATTGTATATACAAAAAATTTATTAAAGTTTGTCGCAAATAAATTTGATTTGGACTTGGTTTGAACCTTCCTTCTCCTCACATACCGTCAATAAGCTCTCAACTAGCTCATGTTTATAATTCAATCAATGACCTCGTATGACAGAACTGAGCTTGCGGCTTACTTTTATGCACATTACGGTTCCCTTTACCTCGAACATTGTCGTCATATGTAATCCTATTGGTTATATGCTAGTTCAAATCATGTTCAAATTTGGTTTGATTTCAGACTACAATTTAAACAAATTTGAATTAATTTCTTTTTTGATAAACTTCAATAAACAAGCAGTTGTAAAAAAAATTAAGATAGTTTAGTCAAAAATAAATTTATAGGCATATCTCCTCAAGAAAACAAACAACCGGCATATTTTTCTCTAATTTATTATTATGGTACAAATTGGTCAAAATTAAAAGAAAAAAAAAAGATGAAAATTTATCTCAAATTTATAAGTAAGGAGGCAAAAATTGGAGCTCAGGGAAAAATAAATAAAGGTGGGAAGGATATAGAGCAAGCTGATTGAGTTAAATATGAACAGCAAATTGCTTGTATTTTCCTTTAATTAATTACTTTAATTTGAGCTCAGATTTAAGCATAATTTAATAAATCTCAAATTGGTTTTTTTTCAAGTCCCCTTATTGAGGAGTTAAATGATGTGAATATGAAAAGCTTAGGGAAAAATAAATAAAGTTGGTTTCGATTTGGGATGATGGGGAATTTTACTCTAATGATGTGGTTTTGGATCATCTGGATTCTCACGATCTAGCTGAGCTAAACGTTATTTAAGTTTTCAAAGATGATTCGATATTTGGGTTCTTCAAAGCATAAAAAATATAAGAGGAAGAATAAAATGCTAATTAATCCTATTGTCGCTCATGTTATAAGAGCTAATTAATCAACATTACTTCTTTCGCTAAACGTCTATCTGCGCTCTCTGCTTGGCGATTTCGAGACAATTTTTTTAGGGCTTCCTGTTGGCGCTCTTCGGCGGCGTCCTAGCTGGTTTTCTCCGGGTGATCTCTTCTCCTTTCTCTAAATCGCTCTCTGTGGATCTTTTTCGTGTTAGTATTTTGTAGTTTCCTTGAGGTTTTGTGTGGGATGATGACGTTCCCGTCATCATTACACCCTAACTCTTCGGCTACTGATGGGAAAACTCGTTCCTTCAAAGAAGCTCTCGCGGGCGGTGTTTCTGCTGCACCGAAGTTGAGGTTTGTTCAGTCGTCTTATAAAGGCTACCCTGCTCTAATTTTTGAGGATTCTGTTGTTGATCAACTAGCCGCTTCCTATGCTCTAACATTAGTGGGTAAAGTTGTTCTGAGAAGGCCAAACCTCGATGTTATTTGCAAGTTTTTTATCAATCTTAAACTTTATGGATCCTTTCATCACTACAGGAAAACCTGTTATTACCGGCGGACTTAATCCGCCGGAAACAATGTAAAATCCGACGGAACCGGTAGTTTCCGGCGCATGTTCCGGCGCAAATATCTCCGCCGGTTTTTGGTGCGTCGATAATTTGTTTCCGACGTATAAGTTGCGCCGGAAACAGTTCCGGCGCAGTTTCCGACGAATTACCGACGCATTAAATGGTTTGTTTGCCGACGTGAAGAATATGAGAATTCCGGCGCCTAATGCGCCGGTTTTTACCGTCGTATAATGCGACGGTAATTAACGGCGGATAAGTCGCCGGAGTTGCGCCATCGAAATTCCACGGTCATTTTACGACGCAATTGTTTGCGCCGGTACTTACCGGCGGAATATCCGCCGGACTTGCGACGGTAGTGGCCGACGGATTATATTCGCCGGTACGTACGATACATTTCGTTGTATCGTGTTTTCCGACGGATTACCGGCGCATAATCCGCCGGAAACCTGTAGCATTGACAAAAAAAAATTGCCTTCCCAGCCAACAATCCCATTTCCACACCTGCAAATCTATCAATTCTAACACATACAAGTTCCACAACAGGTTACTTCACAATAATTTATAACAGTTTCACAACAGTTTAGCACTAAAAATCAACTGATAACATCATATTAAAAGTAATTGTCCAATAACATAAGTTCACATAAAAATACAAGTTCATTTCAACTAAATTACACTACTCTGACTCCGTCGACTCCTCCTCAGGTGGAGCTACGTCTTTTCCACTCAGTTGCTCCCTCATCTTGCGCATTTTCATCCAGCAACTGATTGTGTTGCTCCGTACTTGTTTGCACCTGTGCTTGTAGCTGAGCTTGAACCTGTGCTTGCAGCTGAGCTTGCCAATCAACTTGTGATTTCCTTACTTGTTCTAGCTCAGCTTGAAGGGCAATTATTTGTTGAGCTTGTAAGGACTCATGCGAACTGGATGCGAAGCTGGATGCAGTAGAGGAGGTCATCCCCTCGTATGCCTGAGCTTGCGCACCTAAGCCATATACTCTACCATGCTGCATTCCTCCGACGGCCTGCGACCACATGCGATACTCAGAATACTCCACAGAGCCGCCAGAAGAGCCCTCACCTGATGCGGCATGAGTCTCTCGAATCCGTGTATATTCCTCCTATGAAAATCGAATATAAGTATATATATAATTAAACTAAAACTTATAAAATATCAAATATTTATAAAAATATACTTACATGGGCCTTCCTCGCTCTCTCATCAATCCATTGTTGATCCTTCTGTCGCTTATGAGTGCGACTATGCAATTCCACAGGAGTTGGTTCTCTACCAAGTGACGCTTTCTGTTACAATTAAGAGAGTTTTATCAATACGTAGGGCGACGGGCGAAGGAGGCGAGGTGAGAGAGAGTAGCGAAAAGAATGACAGCCCAGAGGGCTCCGATTCGCATTTTAGGGCTTTTAGCGACGGCCTTTCCAGCGGAGGTTCCGCCGGAAATTTTACCGACGGACAATGCGCCGGCAATTTTTTGTTGAGTTTAAATAAGCCGGCGCATACTCCGCCGGAACTGTTTCGTTGAGTTTAGAAGAACGTTTCCGCCGTAATCTGTGCCAGAAATAATCCAGAGCAGTTTTCACCGGCGGTATTGCCGGCCCAATTGGCGCCGGTAAATTTCCGGCGTCCTTTCCGCCGGAAATAACGCCTTAAACGTTACGTCGCATCATTCCGCCGGAACCTGCGCCGACAATGCCGGCGCAAAAAAAAATCCGCCGGAAATTCCGACGGTAATCACGTGTTTTCCCGTAGTGCATGTTGGTTTATTGGATCAAAGACATATAGCTATTCAACTTTCTAACGATCTTGATTATAGTAGGATATTTGCAAGAAGATCATATTACATCCAAGACTGTCAAATGCGTGTGTTAAAATGGACTCCGGATTTTGATGTGCGTGAGGAGTCGCCTATTGCTCCGGTTTGGTTAGCTTTTCCGAACTTAAGATTACATTTCTTTAACCGGCAAATACTTTTTGGTTTGGCTTCGATTTTTGGTCGTCCTCTTCAAACAGATCAAGCGACTGCTTCGGTCTCCAGGCCGTTTGTCGCGCGTGTTCTGGTTGAACTAGTTGTCTCAAAAAAGTACCCGACTGAAATCTGGCTTGGTTTTGAAATCAAAGGTTATTTTTAAAAAGTGGAAATTGAAAATTTACGTATTTTCTATTCTTTTTGTAAAATGCATGGACACGCTGTGAGTGATTGCTTTTGTAAATGCCCTAACTTGCGTCCTGAAAAAAATACTTCGAAACAAACGAAAGATGTTCCAGATAATGAGATAGGGGTTGAGAACCCGAAAACTCATGCTGAGCCTGCTTTAGATGTTCCTACTGGTAATGTGGTTCCTATTCAAACGACTAATGATCAAACGGGTAATGATCCTGTGATTGATTCGGTTATTTCTAATCCTGTTCAGATAGCTTCTTCTCCTCTTAACATAATTGTTGCCCAGGACGTGGATGTTTCTAAAGCTAACTTTGTTGGTAATAAGCTTCATGATGTGAATGATAATGATATAGAAAATGATTTAGTGAATGGAGTGAAAAATTTAGATGGCAGTCATTATCAACAAAATGCTAATACTATTAATGCTCCTTTGATTGCTAATGATGTTCAGGAAAATATATCTCTTTATGTTCATTTGGTGGGTGAAGAAGAGGATACCACCTCCGTGGCTTTGGAGGAGGGTGAAAATCTTCCTTTGATGAACATTGAGCAACCTTCTTGCCTCAAGGAGGTAGCGGGTAAGGTTAATGATAATTGGGATGATGATGGTAAGTTTATGGAGGATGATTCTCCTACAATGCACAAGGAGTTAGGTAATAATGGTAAATTTGCATCTCCTTTTAATTATAATAGTGATGCTTTTTCTGATTCTGAAGAGATGAATATGAAGGCAACTTGTTACCCTAAGGATGATCTTGACACTAGCTTTATTAAATATCAAAACAAAAGAGTCCGAAAGCCTAAGCATGTTACTTTACAACTCACCAGATCTAAGGTTAGAAATACTCGCTAAAATACTTCCCATTAATCTCTGTTTTTATGTTTAACACTATTATTTGGAATGTTAGGGGTATTGGATGTCTTTCTTCCAGAACCCGTGTTAAAAATTTAAGTCGTATTCATAATATTTCTATTCTTGTTTTGCTTGAACCCCTCATACCTGCTTCCAGGTTGGATTTTATTAAATCTTATCTTGGTTTTAATTTTGCTATCACCAATATGTCCAATAAAATTTGGGTTTTGTGGAAAAATCCTATTTCTATTGATGTTATTGGAGATTTTACTCAGGTTTTGGATTGTAAAATAGAGGCTTTTAATTTGCAATGTTGTGCTTCATTTGTTTATGCTGCTTCTTCTATTTATATTAGAAAACATCTTTGTGATCAACTTAAGAATTTCTCTAATATTTGTCAATTACCTTGGTTGGTGGGTGGTGATTTTAATACTATTTTCTCTTCGTTTGAAAGATTTGGTGGTGCTACGCCGTCTTTTCGTTCGATGTCTGATTTCAATAATATGATTTTATCATGTAATTTGCTGGATATTGGTTTTGTGGGTAATCAATTTACTTGGAATAGAGGCCACTTATGGCAAAGGTTGGATCGTGTTTTATTTAATGATTCTTGGATCAATAGTTTTAATGTAACTAGTGTGCATAACCTTATTAGAACTTTATCTGATCATTCTCCTTTGCTTATCACTATTAAAAATAATCATAACAGTGTTGGTTCTTCTTTTAGATTTCAAAATATGTGGTTACTTAATAGTTCTTTCTTTGATGTGGTAGATCAAAACTGGAATGCTCCTCTTCACCCTGATAATTCTATATGGGGTTATGAATAAGCTTTGACTTAAACTTAAGAGGTTGAAACAACCTTTAAATTGGTGGAACCATAATGTCTTCAAGAATGTTTTTTCTAACATTTTACAAGCTGAGCAATGTGATCAGTTTAATGAAATTGTTTGGCAGGATGATCCTTCGGATGTGCACTTGGCCGCCCTTAACCAATCTAAAATTGATCTTTCTAAATTGCAAGCTCAAGAAAGAAATCTATAGGAAGCAGAAAGCTGCTACTAGGCATTTAGTTGAGGGTGATAATAATACCAAGTATTTTCATGCTTTAACCAAAAGGAAAAGGATCAAGAATAGCATTAAGATCATTCAATATTAGGACGCTTCAGAGCAAACTGATAGCCACATGTCCAGGATCAAGTAAACCCACATGAAAGGATCCTGAAAGCTTAAGGTTATAAAAAAGCTTCCGTATAACGTCAATATTAGGACGCTTCAGAGCAAACTTACCCACAAGGGTAAGAGCAAATTAGGGAGCTGCAAGTTGAGCAACAATGGAATCTTCCAATAAAAGAGCATGACAACCTTTAAAAGAAGACTGAATAAATTTCACATTAGAGGAAGAACCAGTAGAACCAGCTAGAGCCTCTTTAAACGATCGAGTTTTACCATTTGGGACAATAGCTATCGAAGGAATAGATGACGATGGGGTCGTCATCCCCCCAAAAAAATGAAACCCAAAGAACAATTAAAACGAAGAATAGAGAAAACACTGAAAAAATAGATCAACCCAAAGAAAAGGATCCGAACAAAGGGAAGCCACAAGCTCCGAAGGGTAAAACAAAACCACCAGAAGAACGAAACTAAAGCAATCCACAAGAAGAAAACAGTCGCAGAAGGAAGAGGGAGAAATATCACCAGAGAAACAGGTGAAGCGACGGCAGAAAGAGCAGCGCAGCCAAACCCTAGGAACGCCCCAAAATCGCCCGCAGAGGACCTTTAGAGAGACGTCGTCAAAGTGGGTTTGACCAGAAATTAAAAAGTTGTAAACAGTTTTGCACTGTATGATTTTTAAGTTTATATATATAATATGTCCGCGGAACTTTAAACAAAGTACATCGAAAGCACATCTATAGTACATAGTGCAGGTAAAGCACAGTCAAATCATAGTAAAAAAGTACAACAAAAGAGTAGTCAAAGCACAATTAAAGCATATGTAAAATGCAGGTAAAGCATAGTCAAAGTGCATTAAAAAAGAGTAACAAAAGAGGAGTCAAAGTGCAACTAAAGCACATGTAAAGCGCATAAAAAATGCAAACAAAGTGCACTCCATGTGTCAAATTTTAAGTGGATGTCCTGATGTATCTCTACGTCCGGTGTCCGTACCTAAAAAGTTTCAATACATATGAGAGCTTACATAAGATATTTTTCTTCAAATAAAAAATATATTTCATAAGCAAGAAGAAGTGGGCATGATAACATATAGCATGATTTTGTTGTTCCCGCCAAAGCCTCTGTTTATTAGCACGAAATGAGAATATGGCCTAATAAATATTTTTAAGGCACTTAAATAAAAATGCCTTAATATATATGTCCTTAAAATTTTTTTTATTTGTCGTGGGCTTTGTTGTTGTTTTGTTGCTTCATGTTGTGGTTGATTGTTTCTACTCCCCTATTATGTTTGGTTGGTGGGTGCCCCTTTTTTTTTCTCTAGTAAATTTTTTGTTTTTGTTTCTTGGTTTGATTTTTTTTCTTTGGACTCTGTATTTTCCTAAAGGTTCAGCTTGTGGTTCTTCTCTCAATTTTGGTTTATTAGTTTGATGTGTTGTTGATGCTGCTGATCGTGCTGGGTGGTCCTGTTGCTTTTCTATTGTTGTTGTTTTTACAATAGTTAATGTTATTTTGTATGTATCTTTTGATGATGTTATTCTCCTCTTTTGCCTTTGGCGATTTGTTTTGTTGGCTGGTAGGTGGTCTGCTAGCTTTTTTGTTGATCTCCTTTTTTGGATGCTTGTTCATGGCCGCCCTAAAATTTTTCATTAAGTTTATCTTTTATTGTTCATTTAATTAGATGGGATCTTCAGCTCTAAATTTTTTTTCTCTTTTTGATGTAGCTATTTTGGGCATTAGCGAGCTAAAGATTCCTTTTAAGAACATTTATTTTTCCTTTCATATTAACGCATACGCTCATCCATGGGTTATAACAAAAAAAGCCAAATAAAATGAGAAATTAGGAGATAGAAAGAAGTAGAATAAGATTTTATATTTAATTGATTCATTTTTATATTAAATTATTAAAATATAATATTAAAAAATATAATAAATATCGATATTATTTAGATCTGACACATGACTTAGCTACAGAGTTGGGTTAAGTAGCTCAATTTTTTTTATTAACTTACCCAATTTGTGTTAATCTCAATATCTTTTATATTGTTAAAAATGTTTGGAGTTTACTTTGCAAGATCCATTATAGTATCTCCTCTATTAAGATGACTGCTAATGTTTGTGTTGTGGTGTTGGCTAAGAATGGAGCTTCTTGCTCTGGTTAATTTCATATGATTTTAGTAATGTTCATTTTTTTTCTTAATTTGTTGGATGCTGAGGGTCTTCCTTATTTTTGCCCGAGATCATCGTCCAGGGACAAAAATCAAATATTGTCCATACGATTAGTATACAGAGGAGATCATCCCGGGACGAACTAAAAACATCGTTGGGACGATCGAGTTCATTAAATAGATGATTTGAGATATTTTTTAAGAGAGAGAAAGCATGAGAGAGAGAAAACGAAGAAAAGAGGGAGAAATCCGCATTTTGGGTGACTTCGGTCCATTTTCGTCCGTCGCCGCAGTTGGGAAAGTTGATCGACTCGAGGTAAGGCATATTATGCCTTTCTCAATTTTCAAAAATGTGAATTTTGACGAATTTTCTATTTTAAATTTTGTTTCTGTTAGCAAAAAACGGGTATAACTTTGCACGGTAAAACTTTTACGGCGTAACTTTTGGTATATCGTAGAGATTATGATTTTGCACGTTTTGAGTATTTTTTGGAAATTTTGCACCGAGTATTTTGAATTATATGAGGATTTTATCGAATAGAAAATTATTTAGATGTCGAAAAAAATTGCTTCAGTACAATGAAAGTCTTGAAATGATGTTTTACACTCTCTGATAATTTGGGTAATTTTCTGAAACTGTGAATTTTGATCCGTTGAAATTCTTTGTCTGCCGTTATACTCTCTGAAGATATTCTGATACGAATCTAATTTCTCTAAATTTGATATGAATTGATGTTTGATGTAATTTGAATGATATCATAAGGGAGTTATTATAAGGGGCAGGAATCATTTGAGATTCTATCTGTGTCAGGAAAGGGAGGCATAAGGGGCCAGAATCCTTTTGGTATGCTATTTCTCTATTTTTTTTGTTCATTCTTTGCTTTTGTTATCTTCTTTTTATTAGATGACTTTTTGCAGGTATTCTTTAGCAGAGGCCTAGTTGCTAATTCATATTTCTGAAGATCCCAATTTTTTTGGGCAGGTATCTGGCCTCCCATAGCTTTATTATTTTTTTTCTTTTGAATTTTATAATTAATAGGGATTTGTGGCTCTCATGACTTTTTTCTTTTGAATGTAGCTCTCTGAGCAATAGCGAGCCTTTGATCTCTCTTAAGGACATGTATTTTTTTGCTTGATATTTGTAACTAAAACTAGTTTATAAGTTTGCCCATTTTCTTTGTTACTCTTAGGGTGTTGGTTAAAAATAAAATGGGTGCAAATTATTTTAAATGTAAGGGTTTTGAGAGTATCAGTGTTTCACTATAAAAAATAATATGGCACCTTAAAGTTCCATAATACGTATCTATTAGGGCACATGATATATTGGGGCATCAAACAATTGTGTCACTTAGGTGGTCGTTGGCATAAGGTTAAGGGAATTTTTATGTTCCATAAAAACTAAACTTTCATGACATATAATTTTGATTATAACATAGTCTCCTCAGCAACACCTATAAGGTGTCCTAATAGACAAGTTTTTCTAACACTTTCATGTGATGGAATTTGTGAATAAATATGATAAATATTATGTATCATAATAGGTTAACTTTCCTAACATATTTTTTTGATGAAATATGTTTAATAATAAGTCACATTTAAGTTGCTCTAGGATATATGATTTCTCAAAACTTCAAATTAATGAAATATTTTTTTCAAACCAAATTTGATTTGAACTCTTAACCACTTTTGGCTCCATCTATTCCCCACCATGGCCCACCACCACCTCCGACCCTCCACAACCATAATTGTAGACCACTACCAACCACTACTATTAACCATCAACCTCCATTATCTTTGAGCTTTACACAATATTTATTTTTCTTCAAGCAAAACAAAAAATGTAGCCACAGACATTTAAACTTATCTAAACAACTACAATATATTTAAAATTAATCGTATTCATTTTACAACGCTTTCCTTTTGCATCGCATTCCTTTTTAAACCAACTAAACTCCTCCTTAGTCTAATTGTTTGAATTAGGGTGCAAGCTTGCTGTCAGCTTGTTTGGGCTTGAGTCTATGAGCTAACAAGCTAAACTTGAGCCAACCCAGACTCGACTCATTAGCACATGAGTTGGTTAGGTTGTTTAAAAAATATTAATACAAAAATACATTTAATTTATATCAATATTTAGAATTTTAAGTGCAAATTTGTTGACAATATTTAAAAATCTATATCTCACTTTCTTATATTAAGTGATTATTATTTTTCTTCTAATGCCTCATACATTTTACTAGTTTGCTATAATAATTCATAGAATCATAACTATTTTCTCTTTTCATACTAGATGAGCGGGCTCAAGCTTATAAAATTGTTGCGTCCTGGAATATTCACGGCGGTAGAGAATATAAAATTTAATGTTATAGGTTTCTACGAAGATCCAACACACAAGCAGAAAAAGAGAGGGTGTAACGTTCATAAGATACACCATAATTTTTACGTGGAAACCCCTGAAAAGGGGAAGAAATCACGAGGCCTGACCCTATTTGAATGAATCAACTAGTGATTATAATTGATTACAAATAAGACCATTCCTTGGGAGGAAGGTCTTTGTTCAAAGTGGTAAATATACATCATCTGTAGTGCATTATATGATAGGAGTTGGAAGAATCAGTGTTGATATGTTTGGTAGGATCATAGTCAGTGAGCGATATAGGTTGGAAGGATCATAGTCGGCGGGCGACAGAGGTCTAGAGGACCTTAGTTGGCAGACAACAGAGGTCTGAAAGATTGTAGTCGGCAGGCGACGAAGGTCGAGATGATAATAGTCAGCAGGCGACGAAGGTCGGGATGATAGTAGTCGGTGGGCGATGGAGGTCGAGAGGACCATAGTCGACGGATGATGGAGGTCTAGAGGACCAATGTCTGGTGAGAGAGGTTGGAAGGACCGTTATCTGCGGGAGATAGTGGTCAGAAAAAATTATCTGGAGATGGAGGTTGGGAGGATCGTAGTCGGCGAGCGACATAGGTCAGAATGACTGTTGTATGACGACGGAGGTCGAAATGATCGTAATCGGCTGGCGATGGAGGTCGGGAAAACCATTGTTGAGAGAATCGGAGCTGACATGCGACGAAGGTAAGGAGGATCGTTGTCGGGTGACATTGGTTGGAAAGATCGTAGTCGGCAGACGATGGAGGTCAGGAGGACCGTTATTAGAGGTGGTCGGCAAACGGGCAAAAGTCTAGCGATGGTTGGAACGAACTTCTATGGTGGTCGGCGAACTGGCTGAAGTTTGGCAGTGGCCGGTGCCCGATGGACTGGTGGAAGTTCGGTAGTTGCTCGGCAGAATGTCGAAAGTTTGGCGTTGGTCGGCAGACTGGCAAAAGTCCGTCGGTGGTCGGGAAGGACTCCGGCGGTGGTCGATAGACGGGTGGAAGTTCGACAATGGCCGCGAAGAACTCCAGTGGTGGTTGACGGACGTGCAGATGTCCGACGATGGTCGGCAGATGAATAGAAGTCCGACGGTGGCCGGGAAGAACTCCGATGGTGATCGGGAGGAACTCTGGTGGTGGTCGGCGGACTGGTGGAAGTCGGACGGCGGTCGGCGGACGGGCAGAGATCAGGAGGAACTCCGACGGTGATCAGCAAGAATTTCGGGTACGATCGGGAGGAATTCCGACGGTGGTTGCCAAGAAATCCGGTGGTGGTCGGTGGTAAGAGAGCTCCCAAACTCCTCCATTCCCTTCCTTCTTCTCCCCTTTGCTTCTTCTCCTCATGTGAAGAATGGAGGGTTATATATAGTTTTTTGAGAGTAACATGACTTGTAAATATGAGAAGGATCAAGGTCAAGATGGGAGTGGTTTGAACAGACGGTTGTTATTGATCCTTTTGATCACTGACTATTTAATGGTCATTTGAATGCCTTAACAATATTGGAATTTAGTGATCTTACGCTCGTTGGATTCATCTCGTCGATCATCTCGATTTGACTATAAGCATGTCACGTTTGGTAATCCAAATTATACTTTCAACCTTCCAAATATGCTTTAGATCCTTACTTTGGGCTCATTTGAGCTCGGATCGAGTTGAATTTGGTGTCGTTGGGTTTGTATTTTTGAGATGTTCAGTTCAACTGTAAGTTTGTATAAATCAGATAAGATGGTCTCCGATTTAAGTTTTGAAGCTTCCAACATGATTTTGCCTCTGGATTTATGCCTTATCAAGATAATTTTTTACTGATATATGAAAAATAAAGCCTGAGCACTAGCTCTAACTCAAACTTGATTAATTAATCAAGCTCAAGCCCATGATAGAGGTGACTTGAGACTAGGGGTGTCAATTCGGGTCAACGGGTCGGGTTCGGGTCGAACTCGACTTGACCCAACCATAAACGGGTCAACCCAAATCCGACCCGTTCTTGCAAACGGGTTAGGTTTTTCAACCTAGACCCGACCCATTACCCGTGTTGCAATTGTTGCGAACTCGGGCGAGTGGGCGACGTCCGCGAGCGATCGCTAGCGCTAGGCCAGTGCTGATGCGCGGGGCGAGGCCTGCGGCCATCAAGCCAGCACGTGGGTGACTGCGTGACGCCTTGACCGCGAGTGCGACCGTGCGAGACCAGTTGCCAGCGTGCCGTGTGGGACCGGCAAACCGCGGCTGTGCATGGGTGACACCTTGACCGTGGGTGATGCCTCAACCGCGAGGACGCGGGTGGCTACGCCGACTGACCGTGGATGCGGGTGGGTACGCAGACGCGGGATGATGGCTGGTCAAATCCATGGTCAATTGCGGGTTGGCAGGTCAACCCGAACTCGACCCGATTTTAAAAACGGGTTGAAATCTTGAACTCGAACCCGACCCATATGGCAAATGGGTTGACCCGAACTCGAATTTTTTCGGGTCGGGTCAAATATTGACACCCCTACTTGAGACCGGCTCAACTAATTTACACCCCTAATTTGAATATGACTAAAGTGTTCTTATTTTGTCAACTTAAACAAAACATGAGTATAAATCAAATTTTGTTTAAGATTTTCAGATAGTGAGTGAATATGACTAATTTTTTAATTATTATTATTACTGAATTCATATAATTTATTGATAGATATTAAACATGTTTAAATGTTCTATAAAAAACTTATGAAATTTGCTATGTAAAAATTTTAGTGAATGGGGAGTCTAGGGGTGCAAATACGTCGAGTCGAGTCGAATGAGCACTCATCATTCGGAAAGGAAGCTAGAGCCGCCTAGCGAGCCTAGGCGGTTGTCCGCGTCTGAGCTAGTTGCCCGCTTCGGTGTCCAAGTGAGTCGTCCGCCTCCGCCCGGTTTCCAGCCCGCAAAACTTCCCGCCCACGGATCTCTGCCGCAGTTCCCGAGTCGATTAGGAAGCTCGCAAGTTGAGCGTTGAGTTGTTCGAACTCGATCAGCTCAACTCATTGAGCTCAAATCAACTTGCGAGTTGGCTTGACTCTTTCAAACTAGTATGAACAAGTCTAAATGAAAGTCTACATTTACTCGGAATAAATAAGAACACACGACTTATAAAGTTTTCTCATTCAACGTTAAGACGAGCTATATTAAATTTTCCCTAAAAAATATAAATAAAAAAAACTCCGTTGAAAGTCGGTCGACTAGAGGTGAGTTCCAATTGCTGGGTGAGTGGGCGCCAGAGAAGCTGATTCCCGAGGGAGAGAGAAAATGGAGAGAGAGAAAGAGAGGAGAAGGAGAGAGAAATCCCCTTTTGGGTAATTTGAGCTACGTTCTCTCTCAAACCTCCTAATGTCTTTTCCTTCATTGGCCCTGTGAATTTCCAAGTGGTTCATAATCCATAGCAGCAGAACAAGTAGACCAATAAAGTAAGCAAAATTTCCCTCTAAAGCTTTAGAACTCCGCATGCTTTAGTTCTCCATTCTCTATTCTCTCTCTTTCCCCAACTCGATCTCATTAGGGTTTCCAGTAGGCCAGCCTTAATTTAGTAAGTTCCCGCTCTTCATTCCAGAAGAGGAAAAATTAAGAAAACTGTGCAATCTTCTTTATTCTGTCTTCTTTCTGTTCCATCAACCTTTCCACGTCCTTTTTTTTTAGGGTTTTAGATGGCGAGGGAGAAGATACAAATAAGGAAGATAAATAATGCAACGGCAAGGCAGGTGACCTTCTCGAAGAGAAGGAGAGGTCTGTTTAAGAAGGCAGAGGAGCTTTCTATTCTTTGTGATGCAGAGGTGGGACTTATTGTCTTCTCATCTACTGGCAAGCTCTTCGAGTTCTCAAGCTCAAGGTATGTGCGAGTCTGATGAGCGAGAAAGTTAGAAGGTGAAGTATATGGTTTATCATTATCATTATTATTATGTTATTCTAAGTGATTTGTTCATTTATCTACATATTTTGTCTTCATGGCTTGAAAGAAAGTTTCATCTTTGCATTTATGGTACTTATATCATCATTGTGTGTGTGTGTGAGAGAGAGAGGGAGAGAGAGAGAGAGAGAGACTGTGAAGAGATTTTGTTGATTTCATGTTTGAACTGGCTTACTTTTCTATGTATGGTCAATCTTTTGCCGTACGTGCTATCGTTTGTAGCTTAATGTGGTACGCTTTTGAGCTTTGGTGTAGAGGATTTTACTTTGTTTACTAGTTCCATTTTTATTTGTTAAACTCTTTATGCTTTCAAGTTCCATTCATGCGATTTTTTTATTATTTTTTTGGTTGGGAAATGGGAGCCAATTAGCTAGAGAGAGAGAGAGAGAGAGAGAGAGAGTTTTTGTTTTGGTGTTGGTTGTGAGATCTTATTTCCTATTTATAACTCTCAGTAATTTCTTCAGTGTGGTTAGAAATTTTGTATCGTGTAGTTTCGGGTTGGTTCAGTTCCACTGAATGATGAAGTGAAAACCTGTAGAATGATGTTTTATCATGAGTAGTTAAAAAAGATTTGCATCCTTTGTATCTTTATACATGATATTTCATGTTGATTTGTTTATGATTTACAAGTAGTGTAATGTAATTAGAGCATCCGTTCAGGTCTCTTAACTTACATTTTAACCACAATATTCATTGAACCAAGCACATGTAGACTTGAAGGTTTACTTAGACCGCCATGATAGACGGTTCACGGCCTAGTACATTGGTTGACTCATTTGGTTGACCAAAAACCCATGATTAATCATGACCGACTTCATACAATGTTGGTCATATTCATTTATAAAGTTGTATCCTGGAGGACATCTAAGAAACCAATTTCAACTCACGTAATTGTTGGTTAATGAAATTAATCTGGTAAAAGTACTTTAAAAACATTTCTTCCTCTCTAAAACATACTTAAAAGGCCAAATATTTTGATCAAAACAGCTTGATATGTGGATTTGTTTTGTATGTAGAAGCAGCTGACACTTTTTTTTTTTGTATTTTTCCTCCGAAGGGAACAATTTTCTATAGCATTAAATATAATTCATGATAGTGATGACTTTGGTCCAAGTTCTTAATCCTCTCATTTTTCACCTATGAAAGTTCTCAAACCCTCAAATCTCTCTTAATAGATTTCCAAAATCTCCTATCACTAAATAAAAATTATTCATACCAAACTCTAACTTAATTAGAAGTCCAACATAGCCATTATATCACTTTACTTTGATGATTAGTGAAAAGCAACTTATTCTAAATTTATAAAAGACTGATGAATGAGAACAAGTATATCTTGTGTCTCTATCCTTTAAAATATCATTCTTCTGGCGTCGGGCTAGGACAATCTTTCTTAACTTTTTGCTCTCCTTTTGGGGCTGGTTGCATAAGAATGTTAACATTAAAAATTTGTGACTTTGATACAAAAATTTAAGTGTTGCTAAAAATTATACTTTTATTCACAATTTTTAAAAAATTTTGGACTAAAATTTAGTGTCTTGTCACATAAAAAACAGTTTTATAAGTTATAACTCAATTTTGTTGTACTAATTCTTAAATTTTAGTTGAAAGCAGTGGGAAAAATATTTGAACTAGAGTTGAGGACAAATGAAATAAATGGTGGATCAGTAGTATATAGTATTATCTTATAAGCCAATGATTATGTGCTTGTGTGATTTTGATTATCGAAGCGCAGCAGTTGCTTAATTAAGTTTAAAATAGTAAAACTCGCAACAATTTAGTTAGCTCATACAAATTTAGCTTTTTGGTGCTTGTTTATGTTCCTATAGATATGTGACTGGAGTTTGGGAAATGCTAACAAGAGTAAGTGGAAAAAAATAATGACGCACAGAGATTTTGCTTTTGTGTTAGCGAGATACTAAAATTTGGTTGGGCTTCCTTATCATCAACTGCAACAAAAAAAAAAAAGGTTTCATTACTAGAAATTAATTCTAACTATGGTGTTCCCTTCTATTAAGAAGCGCCAGAATGGCTAGAAGTCCTTTTTTTTTGGTTAAAGATGCAACTAGAAAATTTTCGTTACACTTTTTAACTAATTTAGCCACATTTTCTACAATATTTGACTACCTAGTATTCACCCTATCCCTGCTTCTAATTGGAGTTGTGGAGATCCTACAATTGTCCAAAGCCGACGTCCCCCTACAATTGGCAGAAGCGTGCGAAATGGGAGAAATATTGTTACTGTCGTGGCGAACTCCTGTCACGACTTCCGATTCGATAGGAAGAATGTTTTCGGAGGAGGCGGAGAAGCTTCGATACTTGCAGAACTTAACTTAATGCGGAGGAGAACAACAACAAAGAAATGCAGAAGAGGAAAAGCAAACCCTAAAGCTCTACATCACACGAAAAGCAAGGAAGAAATAGAAAGAGGGAAAGCCTACCGTTATAGTCTAATTTTATTTAAAGAGAGTAACCAAAGATTAATTTTCTTTTATATATTATTATTATTACTAATTGGATCATCTATAGTGCCAATCCCGTGAAATAACTTGGCTAATACTTCTAGTTGCCTACATTTTTATTTTTATTATTATTTTTAGTTGCATAAATACCTTGGTCATAAGGTCAAATTAAACATATTTTAAAAAAAGTAGTTATAGGATCATACTACAAATTTTGGCCCAAAAAAAAAAATGAAAAGAGAAGAATCCCTTAGCATGAAGGCCTCCATCTCACCATGAACGAGAAGCTAACTCCATGATTCTCTTACCATCAAATTAAATATACATAAATAATATAATATACAAATAATTGTTAAGTTAGTAAATATGAGGATGTAACTAGTAAAGAATATGGAGCAAATAGATCAAAAACAGTTATTATAAAAAAAAATAAAAATAAGATTAAGGCCAAACTATATCTAATAGTAAGACAAACACAAACCATTAATTGGAAAGACAATGTGCAAGATAGGAATAATATGACATATAATGAAAAGGCAAGGAGCATAAGGGTTGGTGCTGTTTTATGGTCTGGGTTGATGAGTTGTTCTCCCCTAGACCTTGGTTGGTTTTTTGGTCTGGGTTGGTCAATTGGTGTTGTTTCTTCTGTTGATTTTTGCCTTTGTCAAATCTTTCTGCTTATGTCTTCTTTTGCAGGATAAGGGTTTCTCTTATATATTATTTGTTTCTTGTAGTCGATTGATGTTCTATGCTTTTGGGTGATTATGCTTCTGATTTTTCCTTGTGTTTAGTTTATCGATTGTGTTCAGCTTATTGAGTTGCAGGTGTTCTTTGCTTCTATCCTGACGGGTTCTTCTAACCCTTGGGCTTTCATAAAGTCGGTGGTTACATTGTTGTGTTGATTGTTTCTGCTAAGCTTATTGATTATTATGGTCGTTGCCTCTATTTGTGATTTCTTTCTATTTTTTTATATTTCCATGCTTGTCCTTTTTATTCTTACTTTCTCTTTTTTTTTTCATTTATTTTTTGGTGATGCTTCTTGTCTCTTGCAGAATTTTCATAGATTTTTCCTCTATGTATTTAGATGGGATCTTTAGCTCATAGGGTTTATTTTTCTTTTTGATTGTAGCTCTTATGAGCAGTAGCAAGCATTAGATCTCTTTTAAGGATTTATATAAATTTTAACTTATATTAACCTATTGGTCCGGTGGTGGGTTTTATCAAAAAAAAGGTTTTATTTTGTGTTTTTTGTGTGTGTGTGTGGGGGGGGGGGGGGGGGGGGGGGGGGGACATTAATTTTTAACTTATAATAAGGGCATGAAAAGAGCCAGCATCCATCAACCAGCACCTGCAAGACAAGGCAACATACCCTACCAAAATCCAAAACAAAAAGAAGGGATAGAACACCCAAGGCCAGCAACAACCACCAAGAACACCAACACAGAAAGTTGCGATTAAGACTTAGTGTTAGAACGCGTGGGTCAGAGAAACATTAATTTTAACTTATAATAAGGGCATAAAAAGAGCCAGCATCCATCAACCAGCAGACAACCAGCACCAGCAAGACAAGGCAACATACCCTACCAAAATCCAAAACAAAAAGAAGGGACAGAACACCCAAGGCCAGCAACAACCACCAACAACACCAACACAGAAAGCTGCGATCAAGACTTAGTGTTAGAACGCGTGGGTCTCCTCACAGAATATTTGGAATTGAGATTGCTATTGTTTTTATTTTTGTTTTTTCTCCTTCCCAAGTCAGTGGATAACCCCTCCACCTGCAAGACACTTAAATCATTCTCCTCTAGCAAACACAAAGAGGAATCAACATCATCCTCCCCCGCACCGCAGCTATCAGTCAATTGAGAATAAATTCAATCAGAATGATCAATTGGATCATCTAATTGCAAATTTAAATGTTACTTCCCACTATCCAAATCAACTTTAGAGATGGGGAAAGCATGCTTCTTTTATCCACCAATAATCTAATTTTTGAAATTTTGAAAAAAATCTACAAAGTCGTTAAATTTTTTTATGGCATATATACAAAGGAACTACAGGATAATTTAAAATTGTCTCTTCTCATAAAGAAGCTAGTATTAATAATGATGAAGTTAGGCATCTGCAAATAACATGATGTTTGAGTTATAAAGATAATTTCTCCTTATTAATCATTTGTTGAGTTATGTTTTCTTATTAGTTTATAAATTTAATTTAATAATGATATTTAAGTGAATATTAGTTATACTTGATGAATATAATGATATCATCAACAACAAATGAGCGGAAAGCAACTAACTTTTTTGTAATCAAAATTAAAATTTGATGGAAGGGTTTTTCTAAAATAGTTTATTTAGACTTTTAGAATGATATGTGATTATTATGATAAAAAATAGATGAAAAATAGGATCTTCATAACAAAAGCCACGATGAGATTAGAAGAAACCCCGAGGAGTTCCTTTAATAAGTAATTAAAAAAAAAATCACGAAAGGGCCTACACATTAATATCAAAAAGTGTTACAAGATCCTTAAAAGGAACATCCGGCTCGCTAGTGCTCAAACAAGCAACAAGAAAAAGCAAAAGAAAACCTAAAAGTCGATGGTTCCTTATACTAAAGATAACACAAAAACTTAAATACATTCTAGGGCTGCAAGAACACAACACCCAAAAAAGGAAGAACAAATGAAGGGCATTCAGCATAATCTTTCTGCAAAAAGAACGAGCAAACCTCAAAAATCTCAGTAAGCTAGCAATCCACCTAATCCACTCAGGATAGCATCGACAGTCATTGATTGAGGATAGCTTGAGCTCGATGCAAAAATTGTTGATGTCGATGTGAATCACTTTCACCTGCACGACACAAGATCTACAAAGCTAGAGGGTAAAGCACAAAAAAAATATAAATCAACCAAAGCATATAAAAGTAAATTAGGATAATGAACTGATCTAAATGAAAGCACCACTGCAAGCACAAATGAGGAATTAGACTGCTAGATCTCAGGATTAAGATAGTAGAAACATTAATTTTAACTTATAATAATGGCATAAAAAAGCCAGCATCCATCAACCAGCAGACAACCAACACCTGCAAGACAAGGCAACATACCCTACCAAAATCCAAAACAAAAAGAAGGGACAGAACACCCAAGGCCAGCAACAACCACCAACAACACCAACATAGAAAGCTGCGATTAAGACTTAGTGTTAGAACGCGTGGGTCTCCTCACAGAATATTTGGAATTGAGATTGCTATTGTTTTTATTTTTCTTTTTTCTCCTTCCCAAGTCAGTGGATAACCCCTCCACCTGCAAGACACTTAAATCATTCTCCTTCAGCAAACACAAAGAAGAATTAACATCATCCTCCCTCGCACCGCAGCTATTAGTCAATTGAGAATAAATTCAATCAGAATGATCAATTGGATCAACTAATTGCAAATTCAAATGTAACTTCCCACTATCCAAATCAGCTTTAGAGATGGGGGAAGCATGATTCTTTTATCCACCAATAATCTTATTTTTGAAATTTTGAAAAAAGTCTACAAAGTGGTTAAAATTTTTATGGCCTATATACAAAGGAACTACAGGATAATTTAAAATTGTCTTCTCATAAAGAAGCTAGTATTAATAATGATGAAGTTAGGCATCTGCAAATGACATGATGTTTGAGTTATAAAGATAATTTCTCCTTATTAATCATTTGTTGAGTTATTTTTTTATTAGTTTATAAATTTAATTTAATAATGATATTTAAGTGAATATTAATTATACTTGATGAATATAATGATATCATCTACAACAAATGAGCGGAAAGCAACTAACCTTTTTGTAATCAAAATTAAAATTTGATGGAAGGGTTTTTCCAAAATAGTTTATTTAGACTTTTAGAATGATATGTGATTATGATGATAAAAATAGATGAAAAATAGGATCGTCATAACGAAAGCCACGATGAGATTAGAAGAAATCCTGAGGAGTTCCTTTAATAAGTATTTAAAAAAAAAAAACCCAAGAAAGGGCCTACGTGTTAATATCAAAAAGTGTTACAAGATCCTTAAAAGGAACCTCCGGCTCGCTAGTGCTCAAACAAGCAACAAGAAAAAGCAAAATAAAACCTAAAAGTCGATGGTTCATTATACTAAAGATAACACAAAAACTTAAATACATTCTAGGGATGCAAGAACACAACACCCAAAAAAGGAAGAACAAATGAAGGGCATTCAGCATAATCTTTCTGCAAAAAGAATGAGCCAACCTCAAAAATCTCAGTAAGCTAGTAATCCACCTAATCCAGTCATTTCCGGCGGAAAATTGTCTTTTTCCGACTGTTTTATAAATTCCCGGTGGCTTTCCGTCGGCATACGTGCCGCCGATAAAACAGGCGTTGGAAAAGTATTTCCGGCGGTAAATTTTTCTGGTGGTTTTCCGGTAGCCAAAAAATCGTCTGTAAATATCTTAAATTTAATTTTAAAAAAAATGTTGCCCGAGTTGCCCGGCTACCTAGTCGTTCTCCCGCCTTGACCGTCTGAACTCCCGCCCTGCCCGTTGCCCGCCGGACGGCCTGCCTGCCCTGCTCCCGCCGCTACCCGCCTGGACACCTGCCTGTGCGCTGCCCGCCGTACCCGTACATTGCTTGTACTACTCGAGATTCGAATCGTGTCCCTTGGTTTTGCTAAGTCCCAACCATTGTGCTGAGTTTGAAAAATGTGATAAATTGTATACTATAATTTATTTAAACTATATAACACTAAAATTATGATTAAAATTAATAAAAAAAATAAAATATTAAAGTTAATAATTAATTAAATATGTTATTTTATTAATACTTAATTAGACCAAGTTATTAGATCAATAATTAATAAAATAAATAAATAAATAATTAATTAAATTAAATTAAAAATTAATTTAAAATAAACAAAAAATTATTAATTAATTAAATTAATTATTAAAAGCCACCGGTAAAGCTGGAAAGCCGTCGGAAAAGCCGCCAGTAAATCGTCGGAAGAGCCGCCGGAAACAAAACCGCTGGAAAGCCGTCAGAAAACTGTCAGAATTTTTTTTGAAATTTAGGCCGCCGGAAAAATCCCCCTGTAACGTAGGCCGCCGGAAAAATTCGCCGGTAATTGATGATTTTCCTGTAGTAACCGGTTACAAACCGCCGTCGGAAATGGTTCCCTAATTTTTTTTTTTTCCGACGGTTTTACAAACCGCCGTTAGACCGCCGTGGTAACATTAAAAACCGCCGGTAAATCTAGACTAACCGCCGGTTTTCAGCGTTTTTCCTGTAGTGACCGACAACAAACCACAACTCCCAAAACATCCAGCAGTTCACAAAGGAAGAAAATCACTTAATTAATAATATAAGGATACACAAGTTCATCTAGCTTAAGCAAACCACGCAGAGGAGCTGGAATGGAAGCCCCAATAACATCGATAAAATTCGCAAGGGAAACCCCCCAGTCTGTAAGCCAGGAAGCACACACATTCCCCTCCTTATTAGAGTGCAATAACTCATAATTCAATCCAACCAAAAGCCTCTTAATATCTCTAATCAAGTAAAACAGGTCAGGGGAACAAACCGTATCCCCCTCAACTAAAAACGGCCGAAAATAATATTCAGAATTCAGCTCAATAAGAATATTAGTTAAATTAAGGGAGACAATTAAACGGATACCATAAAGAATAGCCATGGTAACTGCCTTACTGTAATTACCAGGAGGGGCAGGCCCAACAAAGGCTAAAATAAGAGCACCACTACTATCCCGGATAGTACCACCACTACCACCAACCGAATCACCACAAGCTCCAGCCACATTCAATTTAAAATTTTTTTTGGCGGTTTAAGCCAATAAATGATGTTAACATGGGAATCAATCGGAGCACCCGTCTACCTAATCCCTAACTCTTTGCCAACAAAATAATAATTCTTGAAATTCTTATAGGAAAGTAACTTAACAGCCACAAGATAGCAAACATTGTCCTTAACCCTCTGAATCACATTGAGATGGTTCATTTTCACATCATTAAAAATATAATTATTCCGTTCCAACTAAAGAAACCAAAGGATGAGAGTAGAAAATACATTACGGATGTGCCCTTTAGAATTGATAAACCAAACATTAAGCATAGACTTAATAGTGAGATTGCCATTAAAGCAATTTAATTGGAACAAATCGTCAAAATAGATCCATGTTCTAACAACAACTGGACCATAAATAAAAACATGATGCAAATTCTCAAGATGGAAACAGCACTGACATTTGGAAGCCAAACTAAACCCTTTTTTAATGAGATTATCATCAGTGGGAAGATATCTATGTAAAATTCTCTAAACAAAGATAGAAATAGTGGAAGGAATGCTCTTATGCCAAATAGACTTAAAAATATTGTCACTATTACTCTTAGTTATGAAAGTATGTCAAGCATCTTTTAAGTGGAAACTACCATCATTAGAAAATCCCATAAAATGTTAATTATCCTTAGAGGCAGAATTGAAAGGTAAGTTAATAATGGAATGAATAATTCATTCATGAATAATATTAGAGAGCTTGTCATAATCCCAACCATTGCATTAAAAAAGGAATTAACCTTAACAAAAGCATTAGAGGATGAATTCAAAAGATAATCGATCTTTCCAAAATAAAATATTATCATCACCAAGCCCCCAATAAATAAAAGGCTCCACCTCCCATTTAACATTGCAAAGTCTATTCCAAACTCTAGAATCACCAGGTTTAGGACAGTAGTTAGTAGGATGCTTGCCAAAACAATACTTGGAAGTCATAAATTTAGCCCAAAAATACTTGAAAAGAGCGAACTTCTAATCCATTCCCCTATCTTTCCTCTTTTGAGACCAATCATTATGGATTAACCTAACCGGTCTTTGGATCGCAAGTTGTTCCAAAGTTTAAAAGAAAATTTTTTAGCCATATCATAGAAATTCTTACAACAAAGACCAACTTTAGGCAAAACACCACAACACTTCTCCCAAGTAGGCCAATGAATTTTAGAGTTAGAAGAAGTGCATTTCCAAAAAAATTTGTTAATCAGTTTGTGAAGCCTATCACAAACAATATGAGTAGGAAAAATAGTTTGAAAACTATACACAGGTAAAGCACAAAGAGCACTTTTAATAAGAATAATTCTACCACCGAAGCTAAGAAAATTGGACTCCTAGGATAAAATTTTTTTATGAACAGCGGCAATAAGATCATCAAACAAAAAAGATCTCTTCCTCCCATTAAAAAGAGGAACACCAAGATACTTTATGGGCAATTGAGCATGGGTAAAACCAGTAATATTATTAATAGCACCAATACAATCATTAGAAATTCTTTTGGAAGCAATGAAACAACTTTTATTTTTACTAAAAGCTAAACCACTAACCATCTCAAATTTGATACACGAAATCCATAAGTTTTTGAATTCTATTCCTAGAGGCATTCGAAAAAACAATAAAATCATCCGCAAAGCATAAATGGGATATGGGAAACCCTCCCAAAGTTTTAAAATAAAGACCCAGATTAGCAACAAACAAGTTATGAAGCCCCCTAGAAAGAAATTCATCCGCAATAATGAAAAGGGCAGGGGAAATATGATCACATTGCCTTAACCCGTGAGAAGCTTTGAAAAAACCATGATTAGAACCATTAACAATGATAGAGAAAGAAATATCTTCAATACAATTTTTAATAAACTTGATAAAAGCAGAATAAAATCCAAAGAACTCTAAAATAAGATACAGAAAATTCCAATCAATATTATCACAGGCTTTAGCAATATCAAGTTTGAGAATTAAATTACCCTCTCAACCTTGACATCCAAATCCTGACAGAATTCCTGAGCCAACAAAATGATATCTGTAATAGCCCTACCTTTAATAAACCCCATATGATTAGAATAAATAATTCTAGGTAAAATAGAGGTAAGACGAATCATAATAGTTTTAGAGCCCAGTTTATTGAAAAAAGTACAAAGCAAGAAAGTAAAAGCAGTGAAAAGTAAACGACACTAGGATTTAATATGGAAAAATTCAAAATAGGGAAAAAAACCAAGGAGCCACACCACACACCAAGAAATCCACTAGAAAAATTGGGAGAAATAACTATAGATCTCTCTTCTCTTTCACTCTCTCCTTGCTTATTTTCTCACATGTACCGTTCTCACAATTGACCTAACTGAAAATACAAGGAAAGCCAAGTAAAATAAATCAAAGGGATGCTACCTTTAGAAAATGAGAAAGAAAATTGTCCAGTCTGTCTCGACGCACCGCAACACCAATTTAGGGCGCTGCGGTGTCCAATCTTTGTTCGACAATGTTGCAGCGCTATGGTGCTCTGCTCTCTATCGTTCAGTGCTGGGGCGCTCGGGTACACAGTGCCGGGAAAATTGTACGGGAAAAAAAAATTTCAGACGCAAAGCACCTGAACCCAACTGGGGGGTAAACCCCCCGCACCCCGGACCCAGTGTACATGACAAGCTTTGAGGTCCGATGCAACATAATAAACAGATTAATCAATACAATCTGATTCCACACAACAATTTAGCCCTAAAATCAAGAGCATGTTTCTAAGATAAGTGAATTAATAATAAAAGAGGATTAAGTATATTGAACATTATGCAAAAAATTGTTGAAATGAACTTTCATGTTCATTAGAGAGTTTGCCTTAAATTCAACTTTCTATTGCCCATTAGATTTCAACCTTGGCATTTCAATATTTTGTCAGCAAAAAACCTTTATTCAGAATAATTTTAGGTTTGATCAAACGGTAAGAAAAGTCAGGGGATGAGATGGCAAGGAGAAATCATTTGTGATTGTAGTGGGTGATTTTTCTATGTGCTTGCCCACCAACACCCATGGGTGATTTTCACCAAAGGTTTAGACAGAGAGGTGAGAAATCAGATGTACGTCATACATATAGATCATCATGATTAGTATTTTCTCTACTCTTTGGCTTCAAATTAAGTAATGAGGGATCATTCTCTACTCATTCATGTTGAGTGTTATATAAGTTTTAAATATATTTAAATTTATTATAATCTTTTTAAATTATTTTTTGGTCATATCATTTATTGGCTTCACTTTTGTTTCTTAATTCTTCCAAAATTAGTTTTTTATATTAATTTTATTGGTGTATTTTCTCTCTTCATTGAATATGTTCATACCATTTAAGTTTATATATCAATAATTCATTTTCATTAGCTGTAAAACCTACCATCTTGTATTATAATCATTTTAAATATATTTTTCCTTAATCTACTAATTGTCATCTTAACATTTTCATTGGAGATCCTACTGATTGTTTTCCCTACTGACCAAAATATTTTTTTTCCTTAATCTACTATTTGTTCATCTCAACATTATGAAATTCCTTTTCATACGATTATTGTTCATCTTAGGCTTCGTTTGGGACGGCTTCCTTACCGCTTCTAAAAGCAGCATTTTAGTATATTAATTTTAAAATTTTATACTAAAAAGTTGATTTAAGAAACCATAAGAATATCGTCCCAAACAATGCCTTAATCCACTGATTCCATATCCCACATCTTCGAAACATCCAAATTACTAGCCAAAATATAGTTCCAATAGAGTTCTCGCAATTGCATGCAATTTTAAAATATCAGATGAAGCTCTTTTAAATAACACCGAAATTGATCATAACTTGCGAAACAATGCAAGCATGATGCGCAATAAAGATTTAGTTGGGGGTTTTTAAATAATATAAATTGAGACTCATGGTATGATGAAAACCCATGACTTCATCTATCCAATGTATCTATTAAGTTATATGAGAGTATTGAATTTGGCCCCACTGCATATCGAGTAGATTGGGCTTACCCAATCCTTCAAAAAAAAATTGACCATAGGTACATTTAGCTTATTTTTGGCTAACTTATTTTACAATTTGATAAGTTTTATCCTAGCAGATGGTTTAGTTGGCATGAGGTGGTTTATATAATTTATGACTCTTATGAATCTTTTGGTTGACCTAAACATGATAGAAGAATTTTTAGGAGTGAATGAATCGTACAACATAGCTGAGTGGTGCATAATGCTTGATGAAACTTCTATTTGAGCGGCGTTGATGTTCGATATGAATAGCTTTTATGGGGGGATTATTTAGGATTTTGGTTTTATGGATCCTTTAAGCATCATCATTGTATTTATTATATTATTATTTTTGACAAGTTGGAATAAGGAAAAAATACATTAAATGGGAGTTGTAAGAGGATATTAAAATAATTATTAATAATTCAAGATAATTTAATACCCTTTTTCGTGTGTGACTGTATTCAAACAATGGTCTATTTTACATGATGTTTAGAAGTTTAAAAGGTCTGTTTTTGCCTTCACTAATATTTTTATTCCTGAAAAATCTTATCATGTCATGATCCAGTAGCCTAAGGTTTCATTCGGGACGGCTTTTTTATCGCTTATTAAAGCAGTTTTTTAGTACAAAAATTTTAATTTTTGTATTATAAAGTTGCTTTAAGAAGCACTAAAAAAGTCGCCCAAAACAAAGCCTAAGTGAGCATAGGCATTAGAATGAACTTTAAAGTTTTGAATTTCTTCATTGTTTAGAAGTTTAAAAAAAAAAAACCTTGCTATGACAATATTCTTATACCTTTCCAAACTTGTTGAAAATTTGGTTCTTCTTAACATTTTAATATTTAATTTGAAAACTTTAGTGGGCTAGACTTTGGCAATGGACATTGCTAACTTTCAAAATGTCACAACAAAGAAACTACATCACCTAATTAATCTTGCTTTTTCTTTCATTCACCATTTAGTCTAGAAATCCAGTAAGACATGGCTTGGACATCAATCCAGAGATCACTTTAATTGTGTGGTTCCCAATTATCCAAAGGCCAATGAAAAAATAATAAGATATTTTGCTTATATGAAAGGGCCTTTCATAATAATATTAAAATACTGAGTTAATAAATTATTCTCTCATTTTCTAGATGTTGTGGCCAAACTAAATATCCTCTATGACTCCTCTTTAGGCAAGCTCTCTAAGATCCAAAAGCCTCAAAGAGCTCAACATTGTGCAATATTATCATCAAAGTCCAAGTGTGCCTAATATCAATACTTATAAGATACCTCACTAGTACAAATGTTACAATCTAAAGCGTTAATTTAAACCTAAAAAGCACATGTTCCACTAATTTCCTACACCATTCAATACAAGAAAGTTAGTATTTTGTGACAGATTTGCGGCAGACTTCACGGCGGATTATTTTTTTTGTCAAAAATGTCAATGAATTTGCGGCATATTGTTTGCGATGGAGTTTCAGCGGACTTGTGGTGAAAATTCTGCCGCATATTTTCAGCGGAAATTGTCTTTGCAAGCTAAATTATAATATAAATAAAAAAAGCTTTTTATGTTGTTTTGTCTCTGCGATTGAGTGGAGAATGGCAATTGTTTTTGACAAATGGAGCAGCGCTTGGGCAGGCCGGTCAGGCGGGAGATAGCTTAGGCAACCGGTTAGGCATGGGTAGTATGGCCAGGCGTCGGCAACGGGCTGTCCGATCAGGCTCAAGAAACATGTAGTCCGGTCAAGCATGGGCAGCCTGCCCAGTAGTTGGGCAGAATTTGTGGTTTTTTTGTGTGTTGAAATTCTGCCAAAAAACCACAGGAAATATTTGCGGAAGATTTTTTGCGCCGCAAATAATTTTAAGACGTCATTTTTTACGTTGGATTATATTTGGCCGCATATTATATCTTGCGAAGGATCTTCCTTATTTTGCGGTGGACAAATCCAGCACAAAAAGATAACTTTCCTCAGTTCCCGTCGTGATTAAAGTGGTGTTATCTCTTTGAATATTGTAATGGTAAAACCTAATTCTTGAGTAGACTATTAAATACAAACATGATCAATTTGACCATTTAAATACGTCTCGTCATCTTGTGTCTAGATTGTTCTTGAACTTTTTCTACAATTTGGAAGCTACTCCCATATACCCATGTGACTATCTTCATTATTTTGTCTAAAGTTTAGGAAATAACAACTATTCATGGTGCATGAAAAGAGCATGCTTAGTCAAGTACACTTTATTCACTATGTCTTATGAGGTTGACCTTTTATCAACCCTCCCCTCCCTCAAAAGTAAACACCGATGAACTTATAAATTACATCTCTAGACAAAATGAATACTTCACTTCAACTGAGCTTATGGTTATCTCTTTAGTTTGGCATGGCGTCAAAAATTAATTATAAAGGGATGTTATAACAGTTATGAAGTCTTATCCTCATCATCCACACAACAACAACATTTTTCAAATCAAGAATAATTGAACTTAATTGACTTAGATGCGACTTTATTTGCATACCTTTTTGCATGCTTGCCCAAAGTTTTCTTTCTTATATGTATCATCAAGGCTCCCAAATTCTCCAAGAATCCTTGTCGGTGAGGGGCTTATGTAAGGAACAAGGAAGTTCTCAAATATCATAATGCTTTAAACCTCAAGAAAATTACCTTCTCTTATATATATATCGGTCACAATCATAGGAGAAAGCTGAGAGCACAATGTTTTGGTGTCAATACTTGAGATAACCTAAAGCTTCATTTGGGACGGCTTTCTTACTGGTTCTTAAAGCAGTTTTTTGGTACAAAAAATTAAATTTTATACCAAAAAGCTGCTTTACGAAGCAGTAAGAAAGCCGTCTCAAACGAAGCCTAAATCATATATTTTCTAGCAATATAATTTCATGTGATCCAAGGTTTTTGTGGCACAATTTTTTGAGATCGCACTATTTCATGAATCTTGAAAGCCTCATGCAACTAAATACTGGGATTACCATCTAGCTTATATGCAAGGTCATCTTGGGAATAATCCTAAAGTGCTGTATTGATCAAAACTATCTTCCACAGATCCTACAAATCTAATGTCTAAGTTCTGTTAGCGGTTGGCAACTTTTTTTTAGCCCTTAAGCTAATTCTCTTACTCATCCATGGCATTTCTAGCGTTGCTTCACTACTAATAGCTGACAATTTATTGTTCTTTCTCAGTTTTTGAAGGAACAGTATCATTTTTCCTTATTACTATCTTTCTTGTTCTTTTGTGCAATCCATGTTGCAAAAAGAAACAATCTTTGGGTATTCAATAGTACTTAGGCTCTCTGTAGAATTATATGACCTTGAGTTTTCATTTAATCACAGCACCTTCTCAGTCTCCATTTTTTCATTTTTTTTTTAATTTTTAACTTGGCTTTTTGTCACTTTCTTTTTTCAATTCGAGCGATGCACAACAACATAATAATTTGGTTTTATTTATTTATATATTTATTCTACTTACATCTTTAGAGAAACATATTACCTTGCTTTGTAACCTTTTCTGACCAGGCTTAAATTGATTAGTTCTTTCTCTGAAATATTCTTGTTTTTTTTTTCTTGGAAGTTCTCTCTTCAATTATCTGTCAGTACTTTATCTACCAACTGATCACAAGACAGTTATGTTTAAAATGTTCTGATTTTTTTTTTTTAATTCTCTCCTTTAAAGTATGAAGCAGATAATCGAAAAGCAGAACACGCAGTCAAGGAACCTATCCAAACAAGACAAACCATCAAATGATTTACAAGTAGACTATTTCCTCAACACCTTTAAGTAATTTTGAGTAGATTCCTTTATTTTGTAAGATTAATAATAGCTTATTTTGTTGCATATTTTTTTGTAATTTATTTTATCAATTATAGAGTGTTCTTTTATTTTTTTATTTTTGTGACCTTCCTATGGATAAAGAAACATTTGGTTTAACATCTCTTAAAGTACTTTGAAATAGGATTCAAAATGATTCTTGGTATAATGTTTGGATTTCTATCAAGGACTTTAATGTTAGATATGCTTATGATGGAGCACTTATGATGGAGCACTCTAACATGGGTGATATTATTGCGAAGCTACACCGAGGGTATAAAACTGTAATGTTTATAGGGCCAACGTGAACGATATATTGATAAATTAGAGTTCGGGCTTGTGACATCTAGCCTCTTGAACTATGAACATAACTGATACATAAGTAAATTGCTTTTTATTGTGTCAATAGAATGCTCTTGTTGATGTAAATTGGGAGGAGAGGTCATGATGCAACAAGTTGATGACATTGTTTGTAAATAATAGAATTCTATGCCATATGTTATATACATTGAGTACAACGCCAAATACAAATTTCGTTAAGAGTCACCGAGGGAGAAAATCCTTGATTCAATAGTTAAATGGAATGCATGGTTGATCCTTTTCTAAAAAGGGGGCAATAGTGTGAGAAGTATGGGTTGTAAAACTCATGACCTCATGATTGGAAGCTAAGGTGTGAACTACTAGGCAAATGACCTGCTTTTAAGTTGATGCACATACTTATTTTGGTTTTTAACTTAGATTATTCCAAGCAAACCAGATGTAAAAATCTTTTTTGGGGGAAACTCTCGGAGGGGCCTACATGCTAATTGAAAAAAGGTGATTACAAGATCTTAGAGGATCAAATGCTCTCTAAAACAGAAAAGAAATACATCCAAAAGCAGAAAAGAAAAAAAAATCCTAACGAGCCAATGATCCAATCTAGTTACAACGGGATAATAAAAAAAGGACATTATTGACTATCTGATGTGCATACATAGCCTTTACGTGTCAGGTGATGGTTGGAAGCTAGGAACATTCGAAGTAGGAAATTATTGACTATTGTTAAGGATGATGATTAATAATGTGGTTCAACATAGGATTTGTCCTATTTTTCTACTTATCTGATGTGCATAACTTATAAAAGGAATCACGCTTGGGTTTGGAGAGAAAAGAAAAGAGATGAAGAGAGAAGAATATTAGTGAGATAAATTTAAGAAAATATTTGGTTTACCAAATATTTATATTATGCATTTGTCTTTGGATAAGTAGATATTTATCTCTCTGCATCACCATTAACATTAGTGGATCTCACTGAAGCATGTAAAGTCTCTGTTCTTTTTTTGGTGGTGTCCTTGAACATTATTTCCCCCTTTTTTTTTTTTTCATATTTGCTCTAAAGCATACATCTTTCGAAGGCAGTATAGCTTTGGAATCTTAAAATGGTTCTGTAATTGTGTATAAAAGTGGGAATAGGAGGATTGACTGGTTCGATGGAATGGAAATCGGGTATTAAAGATTCATATCGATGATCACCTATGCCAATGAAAGTTATATATGCCTCTCTTTGGGTCAAAAAATTTGATGCAAGAAGATTGTGATCTTCTAGACAAATTGTGATGTGATACAAACAGGAATTGATAAAATATTGTAAAGCTTGCCACTTTAAGGTTAATGTATCACAAGAATTAACTTTAAGAAATTTCAATTGAAGTTTGATTTGGCATGCAATTACAAGCTAGGAGAACAAAACACTAAAATAAAATCAGAAAAGTACAGTAAAATTAGTTATGACGTAATAAAAATTCACGGAATATTTAGAGCATTTACCTTGAGTTTCCCATCACTCACGCTCTATAAAAAGTTTTAACGGAGAGAGAATCTCAGCAATCAAAATGAGATAGGACTTCAAAGGTCTTGATCCACGAGAAGGTAGATGGAGGGGGAGACACGGGTGGATGTCTGACGAGTTGCCACTGTCCGGAGGGTAGTTGTTCGTCAATAGTCTCAGCTAAGTGGAATAGTATACGGTCGACGTAATCATCGACTGTGTCTTCTACCTCACAATCAGGGTCAAAGAACGGCAACTGAAGAATATCTATCTGCCCATGAGAATCGTATGAGAAGTCATGGTCTACTTGAGGATCGGCCATCCATGGATAAAGGAAATTCCTTTCTTGGGGATCCTTGAGGGCCGGTGGCTTGTGAAGGAGGAAGGGAGGGGGGGACAGCTAGGGTTCTAGGTGTAGGATTCTTGGATTTTGGGCTAGAGAGCTGGAAGGAAATAATTTAGAAAATCTGAAATTTAATTTCATATTTTCAAAGGAAGGGGAAGGAATAATTTGAAATTCAAAATTATCCCAAAATAGGGCTAGAGGGGGACGGCGGCTTAGGAGAACTTATATGGAATTTAATTAGGGGTTAAGGATTAAATTGGAGAGAGAAAGAAGGCAAAGGAGGGGCCGGCCATATGAGAAGGGAGAGAGCGTGTCTAGTTTCAATGTATGTGGGCCATTTACTTTAATTAGTGATTGAAATCAAATCTAAGATTTAATTTCAGATCGATTTGAGATAATTATGAGTATTTTCTAAATTAGATTTATCAAGAAGGAAAGAGTTTGAAATTCAAATATATATATTTGAATTCAAATGAGAAACTTTCCTAATCAATAATAGGATATTTTAGGAAGGTGATTAAGAGGAAAATTTAATTTGAAGTCAAGCTTTGTGGGGACTATTTGGTCGGCGGCTAGAATGTCTTTGGGAGGCCGGTGGCTAGGAATAACAGGAAAGACCGGCGGCTTGCGGTGGTGGGGGATGTGTGGTCTTGGTTGGAATGGGGAAGGGGTTGTCGGCTTTGAAGGGGAGGGGAAGGGATGAAACCGGAGGGTGGGGGAGGTGTTGGAGAGGGAGCCGGCGGGTTTAGACGGTTGAGAGGGTGGTCAGATGTAAGGAGAGGAGGGTATCGATAAACTGAGAGTCTTGGACTCTTCTAACGGGTATTGCAATTACCCTCACCTAGGGTTCTCTTTCTTCTCTCAAAGCTCACAACATTGAAGAAGACAAAAGCTGAAATTTTTATTCATAAAAAATCATGATCATCACAAATACAATAGTGGGGGCTCTTATATATAGGCCTTAACATGATTAAAGAAAAGGACTAAAGTGCCCTCAGGGCTACAACATCAAGCTAGCTACCCATAGGGGTAAAATAGGAAAAAAAGAAATATAAAATAAACAATACATAAAATGCATTAAAAATAAAGGCTCCTGATCGTGGCTGTCTTTCTCCGATGCCTCCTCTGATAAACGCGCCAAAATCTTCTGTTGATGTCCTCATCAAATTGGCTTTAGGATTTGTACACTCATCGTTGACAAAGAATGTTACATTCAGCATATTGCATGAGAGCAATAAATCTTATTTGGAGATCCTTTTCCCTGTAGACCTTTGTGTCTGTTGCATGTCTACCTTGGCATACTCTCGTATTTTTAAATGTTTGTGTATCTTAGCCTTATTTAGTGCAGTTGGAGCCTTAATCTAAGGCTCTTTCTTATTGCTTCTCAAAGCATCTTTTTTGTATAAAAATTTTATTTTTTGTACTAAAAAGTTGCTTTTAGAATCAGTAAAAAAGTCGTTCCAAAAAAAAAAAAACCGAAGTGATAGATAAAACTTAGGTCGATCGATTTACTTCTTTATCCCCTGAATCCCCTTAGCTGAGTGGTCTGTCCAGCTGGAAGCATAAAATGGATAAAATCATACATTGCCCTGTTCACATAATGATTCCTGAAGAACTGAAAGCCTGCTGAGTGCAGCAATAATATTGTTATGGTGCTAATAATCTTGCTTGACCAGGTTCAGTATCATTGGAAACAGTGCTTCTGATGATATGTGAATAAATTTGCAAGTGAATCCCAGATTAGCTATTGCTTAATTTAAATTTTATTATAATATGTACTACTAATATAGAAAAAATACAAAATTTGAACTGGAGAAAATTGTCAGAACTGTTAGAAATAATTGTTATTATATAGATAAACCTTGGATGTAAATTTTTACATAATAGCTCCACCAGATCTGTCCTACTGGTACTGCAAAAAAGTACTGACCTGATGAAGAAATCAATTGCAAGTGCCCAGACTGAAAGTATCCAAAGCTGACAGGATTGTTTCTGCTCATATTGAACACATAAGACAGTTTATGAACAAGAAGCAAGACACATTTTAAATGCTGGAGCTGTTTAAGTTGGCTGAGTAGAGCTTCTCAAAAGAAAATATTAGCTGAGTTGATGAATACTGGGAGTCTAAAAAAGAAATATCTGTTCAGCTTTAATTGCTGCATTTAAGATTATCTGTGGTCGTGAGGTTTCCACTTTTTCCTGAATGACAATCATGAACCAATCTTGGACATAATATGAAACTGTGGATTTGACACAACAAGTGTACCATATCATGTATTTATGTAAGCTCATAAACTGCACTGTACTTTTTTTTGTCCTTTACTAATTTAGTGAAGTATTTCATGTGACTAGTTAGATTACTAGAATTTTTTCTATCTTTAAAATGAGGTGGAAAGGATAAAGGGAAGAGGTCTGGAAAATCAGTTCTAAGAAAATACAAGTCAATATATAAGCTTCTCTGGTTTCATAGAAGCATTATAGCTAGTAAATCAACTTGGAAAAGAGTATCAACCTCAGCATTACCGAAACTCTATCTTGCCTGAAGAAATGACCGAGCAACAGAAGGTTTTCTTGCCTTTGTTGGCTCAACCGGTAAGTTTGTTTTCGCAGCGAATATATATATATATTATTTAAGAGAGATTAAAGTTTGACAGAAAGTAGTAAAAATCAAAATATGATGCTGAGCACAATAGTTTGAAGCCATAAGGTTGGAACAATCACCTTTTCATCTTCATCTTGGTGACAGTTAGAAGAGTTACTTTTATTTTCTTTCATCACAGATTTTTCTGCTATTCCTTTTAATCTGCATAATGAGCTACTAATACTTATTCAGGCTTATATAATTTCAGAGATATATTTAGAAAATGCTTATGCAGGCCAAGTTTATCTAGTTCCTTAATTTCTAGTCAGCTATTCTTTTTCAATATCATGAAATTTTCTTATGAGTGGAATGTTCCATTTGCGACAAATTTTAAGAATTTATTATGAAGGGTAAGGTTTTTCTTTTTTAAAGTTGGAAAATAGTGATTATGAAAGACTGAACAAGCAGCTGGAAGAAGCAAATCGCCAGCTGAGGTATGCTTTTTGATTAAAAATAATTGAGCAACCAAAAAACCAAAAAAAAAAAAAAAAATTCAATCAACCTTAAATTTCTGTATATATTGCAGAAATATGAGAGGAGATGACCTCCATGATTTAACAATAGAAGAGCTGCAACAACTAGAGAAAACTCTCGAAACTGGATTACGTCGTGTTCTTCGCAGGAAGGTACATGGATAATAATGCTTTTTCTCCTTGTTAATGCACAAAGTATTTCTTCCAAAAGCCATTAAAGCCTTTCTTGCCATACTGAGTATACATTTCAATATGCTTGTAAACAAACTGTATTCTTGATTTTCTTCAGGGTGAACAGATTATGGAGCAGATTAATGATCTACGAAAAAAGGTTTTAAGCTTTCTTGTGCTGAGGAAATTTTGTGCATGTTATCTGTTGAATAGTCATCAACTGATTATTTTCTGTTGGGAAAGAACTAAAATTCATTACTTAAATGATGGAATACGTTCAATTAAAGAATGGTTTTTTTGTCGATTAATCACTTTAAATGATGTAGAAGCTGTTAATTTGATGAAATATATGTTTTCTTACTAGGTTCAAAATAATTAAAATGAACTAAATAATATATACTTAAAATAGTTAATTAAATTATTAGTCTGATTATTATTAGTTAAATAATTAGTTATTTCAAAAAAATAAGTAATTAATTAATTAGAGAATGATCAAAATAATTAGATTTCAAATGTGTCATTATAACATTGATGGTACTTAACATTGAAATTAATAAATAATTCATACTTAACACATGAAATTTAATTTTTGAATGAACTAATCGTCTTAAATCCTGTATTACTTCGCTAAATAGTTTGACAAAATTTATCAGGATTTAACAATTATGATTCCAAACAATTTTCAACATTTAAGATGCTAGAACTTGCAAAATCCAATAAGATTTAGTAAATCCTACTTGTTGCCAAACATCCCTTAAGAGTTCTTCTAGGGATTTAACAGGATTTAACTTCATGAAGCTGAATGTAATTTACCAGTCAACTATTATTCTAATTACCTTCATCCATTCTTAATATTTTTCTCTTCTACAATCTATTTACTTACAGGGATTGCAATTGATGGAAGAAAATAGATGTCTGCGACAGCAGGTGGTGTCTTCTGTCACTCCAAGGTTTTGTTTGGGACCGCTTTTTTCTGCTTCTTAAAACAGTTTTTTAGTACAAAAGTTAAATTTTTTGTACTCGAAAGCTGTTTTAAGAAGCAGTCCCAAACGAAGCCTAAGACTCCATTCCTGTTTTGAATTTATACAATTTTGTACTTGTTTATTGTAATGCAGGTCGTGGAAATGTCAAAAATGGGAAAACAAATTGTTGCAGAGTCAGAAAATGTCTTGCATGAGGAGGGACAGTCTTCGGACTCTATCACTAATATATCTAACTCAGGGAATTCACGTGAAAATGATGATAGTTCAGATACATCTCTCAGATTAGGGTAAGTGCATCCTTAATAAGTTTGATTTGCTCCACAATGCATTACATGAATTCATAAACCATGGAAGGAGTAATATTATCATACTGGAAAAGGATGGTGAAAATAATCACCCAATTAGTGCATTTTAGTATACTGCCTTGTTTCTTTTTGGTTTCGTTTGGGATGACTTTTTCACTGCTTTATAAAGCTGCTTTTTTATACAAAAATTTCTTGAAAGCAGGAAAAAAACAGTGGTTTAAAGCTATACCAAACGAAGCCTTAACATTTTCATGGATCTAATGCGGCCTTTAAGTACAATTGGACAATATTTGGGTTGGTTAGTGTTGGGGAAGATGCGGAGGAGTAAACACCACAAGGACAAAACAAGCAAGAAAATAAATGCAGTGGAAAGTAAATGACACCAGGATTTAACGTCGAATAACCCAAAATAGGGAAAAAATCATGAAGCCACACCACACCAAGAAATCTACTATGAAAATTGGGAGAAATAAGTACAAATCTCTCTTCTATCTCACTCTCTTCTTGTTTCTTTTCTCACATGCATTATTTTCAATGTCTACACGCTCAAGATACAAGAGAAAGCCAAGTACAATAACCCCAAGGGATGAAACCCATTAGAAAAATGAGAAAGAAAATCTTCTAGTCCATCTCACAGCATTGTTGTGCTAGTTTGAGGCATTGCGGCGCTCAAGCCTCTATCTTGCACCGCTGCAGTGCCGTGTCTATACCACTGCAGTGCTCTGCTCTCTGTCGTTCAGCGCTGGGGCTCTCGGGAACAAAGCGTTAGGGCACTAGGGTACGCAGCGCCGGGGCATTGTGTGAATTTTTTTTCCCACTTGAACCTCTATCTTTGCACCCGAACCCAAGCAGGAGATAACCCCCCCCCCCCCCCCCCCCCCCCCCCCCCCCCCCCCAACAAACATGATAAGCTTTGAGGTCCTGGATAACATAAAAACCATATTGATCAACACAATCATATTTCACACATAATAGTCAGCTTGAGCTTTCAGGCCTCAAGCTGTCCGGTAGCTGGATTAGTCAACTCATTTAAGATCAAAATTGTGATTATGATAATTGATTGAGTAGCATATATGTAAGAACTTAAGGATTAATGCAATGTATTAATAACATTATAATAGCTCAATAAAGTTCTCTGAGAACTCAAGCGGTGGGTTTAATTTGTATCTAACTAAATTTTCGTTGATGCTAGGTTAGGGTTTATTTTGATATGTGGTTCAAAAAATTTTATAGGCGCAAGCCTAATAGTTAATTATCCCTCTTATCTAGGAGTGAATTGCAAAGTAAGGTGCTCTTTGAGGTGAAGCATTTAGGAAGACTAGTTGTGTTATGAGGCTTAGAGGGTATTATATAATTGACCTAACCGTTTACAACCAAAATATATCCTTAGTAATCAAATTAATGTTTCTTGTGAGGAATTCTCTTAGATTTTTGTGCATCATATGGTAAATTTTCTTGAGAATTGGATTAGCATCAAATTGAATTCCTTGAGAGTCTATTTATTACTTTGGATTCCTCAGCCCATCACATCACATTGTTTTTCCATCTTGGTAAGGAGACCTTTGTAGTTTTATTCATCTTTTCTCTTTTTTTTTTTTTTTATTTTTTTTTTAATTTTTTTCTTACTAGTGATATTTACATAAAGTACAATGTCAACCTAATTATGTATACTTTCATTGGGGATCACAATATGAGGAACAATGACAAGCCAAGCAAGAATGGCTTCACTGGGGATCTTGGCATAAGATGTGATGTCAACCTAGTGAGGTACCACTTCAATGGGGATAATGGGGAGACATGATGTCAAACCTAACAGAAGGGAGCAATTTAGGCTTTGTTGTAGCTCTTGCACTACAGGAGAAATACAAATTACCGACGGATGTTTGGTGAAATATTTCCGATATATTTTCGATGAAATATTTCTGATAGATTTACGGCGGATTTCTAACGAGTTTTAAAAATTTATGGCAAATAATCATATATTTATAGTTTAAAAATGAATTAACTAATTTAAATTACTAATTAACTCAACTAATTAATTAATTAACTAATTTAAACTAACTCATTAAAAATTTAAATTAATTAAACTAATTAACTCATTTAAATTAACTAATTAAGTAGTTTAATTTAATTAATTATCTAAGTAAGATTTGTCTTTTTTTGTCCCGCGACTCACCTCCTTCCCTCTCTCTCTTCTATGGCAATATCAAAGTCAAATTTAGTCCCGCACTACCTGTAAAGAACTTGATTTTGCTGTATAAAATAAAAAAATATGGTTGCTGGACGTGTGCAAGGGTGGGTTGGTTTAAGCGAGTCGACGTGGTGGGCAAGACGCGTGTTGGCGGGCTGGCAAGCAAGGCGCAAGTTGGTAGGCAGGCAAGTCGTGAGTTTGTGTGGGTCGGCAAGCAGGCATGGTGCAGGTTTGTGTAGGTCGACGGGCGGGCAGCGGGTGATTTTGCAGTCTTCCAGTGGGGATTCAGCAGCGGGTTATCTGGTTGGTTGGTGGGTAGTAGGTTGGTAGGGTGTGGTTGGTGGAGTGAAGTAGGAAAGGAGGAGAGAAAGTAAAGGAAGAATTTAATTGAATAAAAATTATTTTTTGCTGGTTTTTTTTTTGAAGTTTTTGACGGCAATTTCTGCTAACAATTTCCTGCATAAATTGCCTTCGGAAAATTTTTCGGAGGATTTTTTCCGCCGGTAATTGTTTTCCTGCGTGTGATTAATCGGCATTTTTTTTCCACTAGAAACCACCATTTTGGTTAGAAATTCAGTGATTTCCAATGGAAAAGTTTGCAAAAAATTAGTGATTTTCCTGTAATGTTGTAATGGTTTGAGGTGAAGTGCTCACAAGTTGTGACAATGACAATTTTGGCCCCCTTTTAGAGTCAAGAGTCATCAAAGATTGATATTAGTCCTCACAAACCCCTCATGAATGGACAATTTCATCTGAAGTTTGTTAAGATGTCTTAGAAAAAAACACTTTTTCGCCTTTTTGTTTGCTAACATTGTTTGTTCTCTTTTTTTAAGGTGTTTTAGACCATATAAATTATTATATGGGCATCTCATCTAGATAATGTGACAGCATAGGTCGTTCCGAGTTGGGTCGTCGGGCCGCGTGGTAAAGAGTAAGAGCACGTGGCGATATATTATAGGCTACCTGATGTATCTCTACGTCAAGTAACCTGAGGCAATAAAAATTCCTTGGACATACATCACCCTAGGTATATAAGGTATTCTGGGATGAAGCAACTCATGGTGCTGATAAGATGCATTATGTCAGCTTGGGTCGATTATGTCCTCTGACCAAGTAGACCAGGTACCATTACAGCCTGAAACGACGAACGGAGGTGGATACAAGAGGGGTCCCAAGTGGGCACGTGCCCCCTCCAAAAAAAAAAAAAGAGTATACATGTACACAGATTGGCCATTTTGGGCAGTGCATACTTTATAGTTTTGTATTTTTTCTAAATTAGATTTAGTTCATTGTTTATACTTTATAGTTTTGTATTTTTTTGTTTAGGATAAAACAAAATAAGTAGTTTGTTGCATGCTTAATTTTTAGTTTTCTTGTTTTCTAAATTAGATTTTGTTCATTGTTTTATGTTTTAGGTAGTTAGATGGAGAAATATTTTAAAAAGTCCTCCAATCTTGCTTCTCAACACTAATAGTGGATTTAGAAAATAAGGATGATGAACAAAATAAAAAAAAAAAGAAATCAAACATATGGTTAATCATCAAAAAGAAAGATAACATGTCTAGAGAATCTTCAATCAGGTCCTGAATTACACATACCTATTTCTGAATTTAGTTTTAACATTTGTGATCAAATTTGAAGATCATATTTGCAAAAATGACTATGTCAGCCTCTCAATCATGACTTTCCTCAAAGTAGGTTTTGGATGAAAGATAGATGTTTCAATCTAGGGTGATTTGATAGATACTTCAGTTGGTTAGAATATAGTATTAAGAAATATAAAGCAAGAATGAATTCTCGAATTGAAAAAAACCTGATTGATTTGATTTTCATATATGAGGACCTAACAGTGCTCATAATAAAGCAAGGCAAAATTGTGAGGATTTAATAAAATAAGATCAACATATTAACTTTGACTTTCATGAGCAATTAGATCGAGCAACAAATGCATATCGTGTCCCCTTAAATTCTTTTATTGATTGTGTGAAGTTCTTCCTAAGACAAGGTTTAGCTTTTCGATGGCATAATGAGAGTTCCAGCTCTAAAAATCAAGAAAATTTTATTGAGCTACTTGAATTTTTAGTTAAACATAATAAATATATAAGTAATATTGTATTAAAGAATGCTCCATATAATTTGAAATTAATTGTCCTGATATTCAGAAAAATATTTGTAAAGTTATTTGCATTGCAATTACAAACTGCATAAAAGAAGAAGTTGGTGATAGCTATTTCTCTATTCTTGTTGACGAAGCTCGTGATATATCAGGGAAAGAAAAACTAACTATTGTTTAACGATATGTGAATAAAACAGGACAAATTATTGAACATTTTTGGGTATTGTTTATGTTCCTGAAATGTCAGCTAAATGTTTTAAAAAAGGAGTTGAACAAAGTATTGCTTGTCTTCCTCTAAAATTTGTTGTCAAGGGTATGATGGTGCAAACAATATGCGAGGAGAATTTAACGAGCTTAAAGCACTTTTCTTAAATGATAATGCGTCTGCACATTATATTCATTATTTCTTACACCAGCTCTAATTAGCTTTAGTAGCAGTTGTGAATAATCATGTTCAAATTGCATTGTTGTTTACTATTATTTCGAACGTTATGAATATTGTCGGTATTTCATGTAAACGTCGTGATCAGCTAAGGAACATACAAAGGGAGCTAATATTAAGTGCATTACAGAATGATGAGGTATTCACCGGATGAAGATTAAATCAAGAAATATCTTTAATACGTGCTAGTGAAACAAGATGGAGTTCTCATTACGAGTCACTGATTAGATTGATTACAATACTTTCCTCAGTTATTAATGTGTTTGAAATAGTTTTGCAGAATGCATAATTTCTGAACAAAGAGGAGAGACTTTTGCATTATTAGATTCAATGCAATCATTTGACTTCTTGTTGACCTCTGGATTAAGCTAAACAAAAAACAAAAAAAACGTAGAATACCTGTGCTGAAATCCCGCCGAGGTTCTGCCAAAAATCTCGCAGAAATCCTGTAGCAGTCTGCGAATAGCGCCGCCCTCGTCAAGTCCTCCGCAATCCCTACCGAAATCCAGCTCTCGATCGTCGCCCCATTCTCGTCTTTAAATACCGAACCTCCACAAGCCGCAGGCTCACACACACGACGCTCCTGCTTCCACGACCTCTTCTCCCGTTCGCTTCCTTCCACGACCGAACTCCTCCGACACATTCGCCTCCTCCACGCGAACTCCAGAGCCGGCCAAACCCAACGACCGAGCTCCTGCCTCCTTTGACTGCCTTCGCCGATTCCAAGCCACAGCCGAATCCCGTTGGTCGCTTCACTCGACGCCCTGATCGACGAAGCCAAGGCCAAAGCCGGCCGAACCATTCTCCGCCTCCTCCTCCGACGATCTCTTCTTGTTGGATTTGGAATCACGACATTTTGATCTCGAACAGCAACGAGAGCTCACTGGTTGAGAAGGTAACCTCTCCCTTTCACGCGCAATCTTCGGCCAAATTCAATAATGTCGCCGAGAGAGGAAGGGGAGAGATATTAAAGATTTTAATTAAAATTAATGATTATTATTTTTAATTAGAATTTATATTAATTATATTAGTTATAATTATTGTAATTAATTATAATTACTATAATTAATTATAAATAATACTAATTAATTAATTTTAATTAAAGACTATTTTAATTAATTATAAGTAACTTTAATTAACTATAATTATTAATTTAATTATAATTATTAGAATTAATTATGATTAATTGTAAGTAATTAATCATAATTAATTTTAATTAATTATGATTAATCTTAATTAAGGTTAATACTGATTAATTATAATTAACTAATATTTTTAAATTAAAATTAATTAATAATAATTATTTATAATTAATTAAGGCTATTCATAATTAATTATTTTAATTAATTATAATTACTCATAATTAATTATAATTAATTAAAGATAATTATAATTTTGTGATTATAATTAATAAAGTGGAGGAAATACAAATCCCTCTCTTACCTAATGTTTGTGTCGGATGGAAAATCACCCCAAGCATATCTTTAGTGCACGTGGTGGGATGGGACTCCGGTGCGACACCTACGACGAGTGAGGTGAGTGACCTCTCGATCCACGTGCCAACACTGACAACCACGCGAAGGTACGAGTTCTTCTAAACTCAAAACTCTTCTTCAATGTTCGTGGGGAACCGGAAAACCGCCCCAAGCTCGCCTTTGGTGCGCGTGGTGGGATGGGACCCCGGTGCGCCACCTATGGCGAGGCGGGGTTGCTCATAAGTACCTCCGAGCGGGGGGAAATCAAAATTGCTTTTCAAATAAAAATGCTTTTTAAAATCTCATGCACGCCTTTATTGGCGTGGTGGGAGAAAAAAAACAACAAATATCACCGCCGCGGTGTCTCACAAGCACCAACCGTGCACGTCTTTATTGACGTGGCAGGTAGACGGCCTCTTGGTTTTTCCCCCAAACGGGGGAGACGTCGGGAAGCTGGCGAATTTTTGTTTGAAATACAGACAATGACTTGGAACAATTTGGGACATGGACTTGATTGAACTCAGAAGAACTACGCAGGACTTGCACTTGAACTTTTGAACAAGATCTAAGTGACTTAATAAACAATTGAACCCAAATAAAAATGTACAAAAGCTTAACTCAAACTCAAATCATAACTTGAACATTTTGTATGTGAAATTGCACTCGCGAGGGCAACAGGGGACATATGACTTGTACCTACACTTGAACATCTGAACTTGGACTCTACAAAATCACTTGAGGCTTGTGAACTTGGTTTTAACCAAGTATAAAGAACTTGACATGAAAATGATATCAAAACTTTAATGGAATCTCAAGTTGAATGCAAATCCTAACTAAGAAAGTTTCAAGTCATTCAAATCTTATACAAAGCAAGCAAGTACTCATTTATAAGAAATTCCCGACTTGCCACTCACGAGCAACGAAGTTAAGGTGATTTGTAAATATCATATCAAACCTTTGTAAATCATTGGAGCTAATGAGATACCAAAGTTGGGTCTATTTCACCTACAAATGATGAGGGCAAGATTTAAACTATTCATGCTTACAAGATGAATGGAGTCCACAAAAGCAGAACGTATGCTTATGAGAGACATGAAATAGTAGAAGGTACATTTGTGAGGAACACAACCATGTTTGATGACGATCCAATTCCAATCAAATGAAGCGAAAAGGGGAAACTAGTATCATTTGAATCTTAAATATGAAAGATATGGAGCAATGCATTAAACTTCTATGGCTTGCACTAACTAAAAATGTTCTAGTTATTTGCAAGATAAAGAAATTCGTAGAGGATGAATGCAATGATAAAATGACACTCTTACCATCAACATCAGAACATAGACAACCATTTTCAATCTTGCAAGCAATGAAATTAGAAGGGTATATATAATTGATTGCAAGAAAAGATCAACGATGCAAGTCCACCATACCGACCACATATGAAAGAGTTATCACTCATATAGTAGTCTACTTATGGGTGATGACGATTAATGTGTGGTAGATGTTAAATTATCCATACAGTTGATAGCCACTTAGTATTAATCAAATACATCAGCCTTCTACAAGCAAGGATCAAAGATCTGCAATACATACAATCTCTCAACGATTACAGATGTATGTATAACATGCCACCCAAGAGTAGATGTAGAAAGACTACAGTGAATGCAGTATCATGTAGTCAATTTCAACAAATAAATGAATACATCTACCTACTTACATGCACCAGTGGTAAATGTCCTGAAAGGATCAAAGACTGCCATAAAATATATGAAAAATACGACAAGTGCAAGCTCCTACGACTTAAAGTAGGAGATTCGTTAGTGCACTACGATCCACATACAGAAAGCAACGAATAGTGCACGACAATCTACATGTACGAAGCAGCGAACAACTTTATTCAGAAGCTGCTATGCCACGCCACTGGATCTGCAATTTCCGTACAAGCAGACAGAAGGCGTCTACAAATATTTTCAAAATATCCTTACACGTGCACCGTAGCTTGTATACACATAGGTACACAAAGGGGTATGTCAAATTAATGAAATTCCCAAACACCCGCATGGGCCCCGGCGAGCGTGTTATTGGTACACACGTGACGTCTAGGAATGCTGCGCGGCTTATTAAATATGGACCCAATCCTCCTAAGCAAATAAATAAGAGTCGAAAATGTCCGATAAATAATTATAAAATGCCCCCAACACCCGCATGGGCCCCGGTGAACGTGTCATTGGTACACACGTGACGTCTAGGGATGCTGCGCGGGTCAATAAGTGAATTCTTGTTCGAACCCAATTCTTCTATTTGGATAAATAGGAGTCGACAGGGTTCGAATCCTTCAAACAAATACACGGTTGTGGAGACCGGTGTATTTGTTTCAATGCATTCATATTAGGCCTTCAAGGCCTACAATCAAGAGAATTCACTCTCAAAGGCATAAAGCCTACGAAACCCGATCCTCTATCGACAACCAGATAGAGTCGACAAGGTTCAAGCTTTAAATGGAAATGACCCCGAACTGCCTAAAAACCTTTGTAATAAAGACTAAAATACCTAAAGAACTATATAATAAAGATTTCTTTTATTTTTTTAGGGGAGGTAATTTCATTTTACCGACTCTACATAGTGGGATAAAGGCTTGATGTTGTTGTTATTAGTGATTTCATGTTGAGTATTAATATATCATCAAAAAATTATCTTGATCGGGCACGAATATCAAGGCAAAATCGAATTGGAAACTTCAAAAATTAAATCCGGGATCACCTGAACTTCGATTTCAGTGAACTTACAGTCAAATTGAGTGTCTCGGAAATACGAACTTAACGACACCAAATTCGACTCAATTCGAGCCCAAATGAGTCCAAATCAAGCATCTGAAACGCTGTTGGAAAGTTCAAACCATAATTTGAGTTATCAAACGGTTTCCAAATATGATGTTCTTATAGTCAAATCGAGCGGCTCAACAAGTCGAATCCAACGAACCCAAGATCGCCGAATTCCGACATCATTAAGACCTTCAAATGTTTGACGAGCGGTGTACGATCAAGGGATTCAATATCGGCCGTCCATCCGACCACTCCCTATTTATCATTGATCTCTCACCTATTTACAATTCATGTCACTCCATAATATCTATAAATAGACAACTCATTTCTCATGAGAGGGGAAAGAAAAGGAAGAGAAGAAGAAGAGAAGCATTGGAGGGAAGAAACTCCTCCACGACCACCGTCAGAATTTTACTCGACGCCCGAGTGACACCGAAATTCTATCGGACGCCCGTGATGTCGGAATTCCGCCCAATGCCCAAGAGTCGCCATAATTCTACCTAACGCTCAAGTAACATCAAAATTCGGCATGATCTCCAAGTGACGCCGGAACTCTGCCCGACGTTGTACTGGATTTCAACCTTGAAGTGATTTTCATTGTAATATGATCGTCTTAAATTTCAAGGATGAGTCAGCCACTTATATTTCAAACAAACACTAGTGAAACTTTTTCAGCTGGGCGTGACCCCATGATTTTTTCCCTTTTCAGGGTTTTCCACATAAAAATACTGGTGTTATAATTCTCCTCTGTTTGTGTGCTAGATATCCGTACAACGCTGAGACGAAAATTTAACTCTATCGCTGCGAATATTCTAATCTGCAACAAGTATCAATTTGAAGGGACTTATAATGAATGGCTCGAATTTAGCTTCTCTAGGACTTTCCCAGCAGTTTGTAGGATCATATGTCGCGGATAAACATAAAATGTCACTTTCTTAATATTCATTCCGTATATAAAATGCATGTGATGAACTCACAAGTTTCAAAGTGACATGACTGTTTGAGTGATAGGTGGTTGCACAAAAGAATATGAAGTGTCCATTTGAGCATAAACATCAAATATTCAATGATAAGGTGCAATTGTGGAGAGAAGAGTTTAGGATAGGTAATTTAGAAGAAAGACTATTATAATATGACTAGTTAACAAGTCCAACTGAATTATTACCAACTAAATGCAAATCTGTCATCAACTTGCAGAGAATCTCATTGTTTCATTGGCCCTACAAAAATTCGCCCTCTATAGAGAGAAATTATTATGTGTGGATATCGGACAGTTCGAGACCAATCAGAATGCGCGACGTCATCCGGTACCAAGCATCAATATTGAGCAAAAAAAATGAAGCGGCGCGTTCTGATTGTCTCCTTTGTTTGCAAAGAATAGTTTTTCCTATAGAGAAATGGAAAGGCTTATCAATTTCTGATATCTCTTCGTTAGGAAAACTAGAATAAGCTTGCGTGGTGTGTGGATGGATACTTGTGCAGACGATACTGAATCTTGATGAAAAAGTAAAGGGATTAAGTTGTTTTATTTGTTCTTAAATCATTCTACGACCAACAATATAAGCAAAGCAGCAAGGAGGTTGAGAAGTAGGAGGCATCTATTCCAAAGGAAGGGAAGCTGAATCGTGAGCTAATTCGGGGCTCATTCAAGACCCTAGGAGCAGCTAACGTGGAAGAAAGAGGAGCCCGTGTCCGATGAAAAATCGGCAAGAACGGAGGAGGATCCAAGGTCAGAAAAGCAACCTTGTTATCAATCTGAAACCGGAGGGAGTGAAGTGTGATCGAGGAGAAACATAAACCCACGGAAGGTGGAAAGAGGACAGAAGGCGGCACTACAGCCCTACGAGCAGGAGTGACCAACATCGAATGCATAGCATTCGGAAAAACGCCATAAGGCGTCAGCGTCGAGGATTGCAAAGCTAGGGCAACCTGCTAATTCGAAGCGGCAACGAAAATACAACGAGAAAGAAGCAGAAAACGTGAACTCGGCGTCGAGCGAGCTCATGCGAGCGGTGGCCCTTTGGGTGTGGAGGGCAAACAAGGGTGTCGGCAGGAACCTGACCGCGAACTCTGTTCTCATTCCGCAATGGCGACTTTGAACCCATTCATGACGTTCGTCTCGCGGGAGTGGGGGGAGCTCGATCCCGGAAGATCTACGGAATGATGACGGGTCACTTTGAGGAAACTATAAGATACTTTAGTCCTAAGCTAGCCAAAGAGTAGGGGTGTGAAAACCGATCACGGGTTCAAATCCGAGTTGACCCGGGTATAAATGGGTCAAAGTGACCCGTGCGGGTTATGGTTGACCCGACCCAACCCATGAAAACTGATGTGAATTGTTGACTGCGAACAGGTGAGGCCAGCCAACGCAGGCTGAGACGGTAATTGGCACGGCGGCCTGATGCGATGGAGGATATACGGTGGAATGGCGGTGCCTGAGCGACCTGCCGACTGCTACTTGTGTCTGCCGAGTGCTGACTTGGCCACTTGGAAGTTGGGTCTCACGAGACGTGGAGACGATTGGCATGCTAGCCGGACTAGCAGGAACGACCCATTGGAGCGGCCAGTTGGAGCGGCCTGCACGGCTTCTGACGAGATGGTGACGTGACGAGATGCGATGGATTGACAGAGACGGCGACCTGACAACGAGTCTGTGCTGGAATGATGCGCGACGCAACTCGGGAGTCGGGATGGGACATAGACTCTCTCAAGTTTCGGGTCAAAACGGGTTGATTTCGGATTTCCAAGTCAACCCGAACCTGACTCGATTTTACAAATGGGTCAAAAACTCGAACCCTAACTGACCCATAAAGCAAATGGGTTGACCCAAACCCGAAATTTTCTGGGTCGGATCCTGGACAAGTTTCGGGTCATGTCAAATATTGTCACTCCTACAAAAGAGCTTGAACTAATATAGATTTAGTACAAAAATGAGATTAAAAGGTTTGTCCACATGCTAGAGCCATGTGAAAGCAATGCATTCTGCTACTCAATGGCAATAATATTATTGCTTGGATTTGGTAGAGTAAAGCCAAGTATTTATCTCAATGAATCTCAATTAACACGACCAACGAAGGAAGTAAAATATCTTATTGTATATTGATCAACGATGTGAAATTTTTTGAGCTCCAATCGTGTCGAAGATCGCCGGTGTAAATATCTTCAAACTTCAAAGTTTGCTCGAGCAAAGATCACCATCACATTCTTCACATTCAATGGATCAAATTCAGTGACATTCATGTATTTTAGTGTGAGGAAGTCAAGCTTGATATTTATTGAAGTGGGGAACTCGATTACTAACAATGTTTGCACAGAGATGCGATGGTTGGAATGGGTTTTGGCATGTTCGGGTGCACAAGATGTGCGAGGAGATGTGGAAGGTGGTGTCACTAGGGTTGGTCTCAGCATTTAACCATGATGGTCTTGCAAGGAGATAGCGATAAAAAAAAAAAGAAGAGATAGGGGTGGCTTAGAGTTGCATCACACAAGAAGAAACCTTAAGAGTTTAATTTAGGTTGTTGCGTCCTGGAATATTCACGGTGGTTGAGAAATATAAAGTTTAATGTCATAGTTTTGTGTGAAGATTCAGCACACAATCAGATAAAATAGAGAGTGCATCGTTTATAAGAGACACTAAGATTTTTACGTGGAAAATCCTAAAAAGGGGGAAAACGATGGAGTATTGCCCAATTTGAATGAATTCACTATTATTTGTAATTGATTACAAATGAGGCCCTTCATTGGGGGGAAGGCCTTGACTTGATCTAACAAATATACATTATATAAAGTGCATTACAAGGTGGGAATTGAAAGAAATACTATTGACGTGTTCATATGATCGGAAGGACCATAATCGGTGGGTGACGGATGACGGAATATCATAGTTGGGTGACGGTGGTCCAAAGGTCGAAGGGCGACAGTAGTCGGAAGGACCGTAGTTGGCGGGTGACGAATGTCAGAAAGATTGTTGTCTAGCGACAGAGGTCGAAAGGACTATTTTTTTGCGATGAAGGACAGAAGGATTGTTGCTAGTGGTTAAATGGAAGTCCGACATCAATTGGTTGATGAGCATAAGTCAGGCATCAGTTGGTGGTCGGGTGTAAGCCCTGTGCCATTCGATGGTCGGGTGGAAGTCCAACGACAGCTGGTGAACAAGCATAAGTTCGGCGTAAGTTTTGTTGTCAATTGTAAGTTTGGAGTGGTTTGAATGGACTTCCAATGTTGATTCCGTTGATCACAAATTGTATATTGGACATCTGAATGCCTTAGTGATGTCAAAACTTGACAATCCCATGCTTGTTGGATTCGTCTCGTCGAGCCGCTGGATTTGACTATAAGAATGTCATGTTTGGAAAATGTTTGGTAATTCAAATTATAGTTTGAACCTTCCAAATTCTCTTCGGGTCTTTGATTTGGACCCATTTGAGCTCGGATTGTCAAATTTGGTGTCGTTAGGTTCGTATTTTTGAGACGTTTAGTTCGACCGTAAGTTTGCTGAAATTGGAGTTCTGATAGTCTCGGATTTAATTTTTGAAGTTTCCAATTTGATTTTGCTTCCAGATTCGTGCCTGAGCAAGATAATTTTTTGATGATATATCATAGGTGATGAACTTTACATGAATTAATTAAATCATTTTATTCGACTAATTAGGCAAACATATAAAACTAATCATTAATATATATATATATATATATATATATATGATTTGCTACATCAATTAAGGCCTTCACTAACTTGATAGGACTTTTGGTTAAGTACAGAGAACTAATCACAATTAGGGTTCCAATAAATTTAGGTGACCCCAAATTTCTGGATAAACACATAAAAAATAAGTTATCTTAATAAAATCATATATTTGGATCTCACATCATCTTTAAAAAAAAATCTCTATTTTCAATCATCAAATGTAAACATTGATTTGAAGGACCAAACTTACTACCAATGCCCTAACACTCCCACCTTCGGAGTCAGTAAAAGGAGAAATTATTACGTGTTGTCACCGAACATCATTGTGAGGCGAATTAGGAAGCGTCACGTCAACATTTTATTGTGTACTGGTGCTGTGTATCGTTGTATACCGGGTGACGTGGTGCATCCTGATTCGTCTTGGGACGGTCTAGTGACCGCATATATTAATTTCTCCAGTGAAAGAAGTCTAATAACGTTGTGATTAAGTCAACATCTGGTCAGAACCGCCATGGGTTGTCGGTAGGGCCAACTATTCATCATCTATTGCATTAAACAGGATTGCGTCATTTTAGGTTAAGCTGATGTTTCCTATTGCCTTGCTAGACAAAAGTGTCAGTAATTTGTACGCTGAATGCATTATTTTATGAAATACTGATAAATTGAATCAAGAAAACTATAGTGTAGAACATAGTAAATATTCGATATGTTTGACACAGTAGATGTTGCAGTGCAAAAAAATGGGAAAAAATAAAAAGAGAGAGGACCCATTCACTCTCTCTCTCTCTCTCTATTTCTCTCTCCACTCAATTAGTAACACAACTAATTTTCTTTCACAAGATGCCAATTCCCTTAGCAGTCTCTTTGTTTTTCATGCAGGTTGTCATGTGCTGGCTGGAAGTGAGCAAATTCAGCTTCAAAAACAGCTTTGAAAAGAGGAAACCATGGATTTTAGAACAACTTTTCATAAAAAATGCATAACAATGGATCACAATAAGCTGTTAATTAGACCATTTGAAACTATAACATAGCGATTTTCCTAATTAGCTTTTTGCCACTGCGACGGGTTCCTAAATATTATGACTTTATTTGAGACGATTTTTTTTATTCTTAAAGCAGCTTTTTAGTATAAATTTTGTACTAAAAAACTGATTTAAAAAGTAGAAAGAAAGCCATCTCAAACTAAGCTTATCTTTTCAAGCTACTGTTACTCTACAGTCTAACAAGTTTCTATTTTCTGCGGGCATTGGAAAGATGAGGTTAGGATCATCTTTGCCAATTTGTATATACTTTCATGATTACAATCATTAAATCATGGTACCTTTTAGCTGACATCAACTTACAAAAAGTCGGTGGATTTGATATGTGGTTTGTTTGTGTATCTTTTGATGGTAGTAATGATGGTGATGATTTGGGCTAATGGAATATAGGGTATTCACACTAAGGGCATCTCCAATCGAAAACATCATTTTTCACGGCAATGTAATGCAAAATTCTAAAATGGCGCGGTGATGCTTCAATCGAATGTCATTTTAGGTGCTTTTGAGAAGGTAACGATCGCTCTCCCTTTCGCACGTTTTTCCGGTTGAGAGCAAAAAATGACGTGAGTGAACAGTGTGACGCCAATATTGGCGTCGCACTGTTCACCTGCGATTAAATGGCGGAAATTTTCGCGTTCGGTTGGAGCGACGGAACGACTCCATACACGTTTAGCGTTCGGTTGGAGATGACCTAAGTTACTCAATTGGTGTTACGCAGCTCAATGTGATCAGTTGGTTGAGAGTTTTAATTATATACGTATTTGATGTGTGTGAATCTATTTTAATTGACTCAAAAAAATTGAGTTGGTGTTCATCTTTGAAAGTTTTAAGTAACTAGCATATTAAAAATCTCTAGTTCTTTAACTTGTGATGTTTTATTTTTCTCATTTATGTTTCGGGTTTTTTAACTGCTATTTAAAGCATTGTTTTAGAATTTATGTACCAAAAAGTCTTAGGCTTCATTGGACGGCTTTCTTACTGCTTCTTAAAGCATTTTTTTAGTAAAAAAATTAATTTTGTTGCACTAAAAAGTTGTTCTAAGAAGCAGTAAGAAAAGCCATTCCAAACAAAGCCTTAAAGTCTTAAAAATATTATGGTTGAGATCTTTTAATATTGCTGTTACTCTATTTTAAGTTTTTAAGTGAAAGTTTAAAATACTTGCAAGTGATATATGTTAATAGCACTCATTCATATAATAGCTACAAAGTTAACTGTTTGTAAATTTAATTTCAACCTTGGTTCACAACTCTACAGGCCTGTAGGAATCTCGGATTGGGATCATTTGATTTCAGGGAGATACAAGTTATAATATCACTATTTATGAGATTGAAAAATAGGCATTGGTGAATGAATTTTTTAACTAAAAGTTTAGCGAACGTGTACAAGCTTCTTTACTGTTTTAGGAACTTGACACTAACTAGTTAGAGCTGAATAATTCTCTTATTTCGAAATCTAATTTTATTTTTGTTGCAAAACTATTCTCTCCCCTCTCCTACTAAAATGAATAGGAAAAAGAAAGAGAGGCAAAAATAGAGGAAAAAGTGAGGGAAGCTGTCTGTATGTGTAACACCGCTGTAGTCATTGGTACGAGAAACTATTCTATGCGGAGATTGGATGTAAAACGTCGTTCGGAGACCAACAAGAATCTACGATATCAACGGTACCGAGCTGCGGTACTAAGCGAAGGGATGATGTAGATTATTTTGATTGGTCTCTGGATAATGTTCGACATCTGCACGTAATAATTAATCCATCAGTACACCTGTTAGAAATTATGAAAATCTTTGCAATTAGTCTTGCTTGAGAACATGAGCCCCTCCAACATCGCTTCAACAAGTAGTAATAACAGTTATGACATTCATCTCTGTTTTTATATCTTTGGGGAGATTTGACAGCACCAACGACATCGTAATTGTGCTCTTGAGTCTTGAGAGCTAGTGTTTACCTTTGCTGGAAGCCATCTCCTCATTCTTCACTTTTGCGCGACCGATGAGTTCTACCTACCACAGGTGGCTTCCACTATAATGCTCGATTCCTAATTCTCTAGGCTGCAATTTAGACTATATGCATCCTGCCCCAGTAATCGATAGCCATCCTTTTGTGGCTTTTCCAATATTGAGATGATTAACTTCATATTCTCTGCAACCTTCAATGATCGGTTGCCACATCTTATCATTGCAAGCTAATTGTTATAGCTTCTGATGACCCACCGATGCTTAGCTTCATTGGTGAGCATGCTCGATTGGGATCCTCCAATCCCGAGTTCGATTCCCTCGAGCGGCAGTCGCCCCTTCAGTGGGTGCCCCAAAGTGCCGGATGCGGGTTTAGTGGCGTGGGTGGCCCGGTAGGTCGGCTAGCCATGATTTACGGACCACCAAGCGGGTTCGGCGAAGCCGCGTGGCAGCGAACCGTTCCTCATCACAAACAAAAAAAAGCTTCTGATGGTTGAGCTTTTAGGCTTTGTTTGGGACGACTTTCTTATTGCTTCTTAAAACAGCTTTCTAGTATAAAAAAATTAATTTTTGTACTAAAAAGTTGCTTTATGAAGCAATGAAAAAGCCGTCCCAAGCAAAGCCGTAATCTCGGACAATAACAGGCTGGTTACCTAGTCTCGCTCATCTTTGCTTCCATACAAGCCAACTTAACTTACCACGATTGCTCAACTGTTCACATTGGGATGCTCTGTCGGTTATGACATTATTACATACTTATATTAATAATAAAATTCAAATGATGCTTGTGATACAAGTGGATCTTAATGAGAGATGCTCCTTATCGGTTATACAAAATAATAGCTCAGTAACTTGCATAACATCATCCGTTGACATATCTTTATTTTTTAAGATGGTGATAGAAGCATAGTATATAAATATCTAAATAGTCGTCATCTTAAGCATGCTTAGTAAGGATTTATTATTTCCTTTTATTTTTTGTGTGTGTTGATCATAAAAGTTATATGATCTTTGGGTGTCTATAGTGTTAACAAACTCAAATGAAATAATCAAGTAGTTGATTATTGCAGCTCTACTGCTCTGCTGTGGTTGCCACGAATTTTTATTGCCTCAGGTTACCTGACGTAGAGATACATTAGGTAGCCTATAATATATCGCCACGTGCTCTTACTCTTTACCGCGCGCGCGGCCCCCGACGACCCAACCCGAAACGAATATGCGCGGTATTTGCTCGGTATTGCTAGGTACTACTCGGTATTTGCTCGGTATTGCTCGGTATTTGCTCGGTACTTTCTCGGTATTTGCCCGCCTGGACGCTCGGTACGAGGAGGCGCAATTCGACGCCGACGCTCGCATCCAGGAAGTGAAAATTTTCCAGCTTGCGGCAGACGGAGGGAAGTCCTGCTCTTCGCCTGACGACAACTGATTCGTCTCCCTAACCGTTAATCTCCCCAATGGCACCACCGTCTTCCGCCGCGCAATCCTCACCCATGGCCAAGTGCACTTTAGCTACGCAGAGGAGGTGCTTAGGAATACTGTCGTCGACGTCTCCGATGGCGTTGGCGGCGCAAACCGCTGTGCCGGGATAGTCTCCAACCGATTCCATTCTAAGGCTCGCAATCTGGAGAGCCGGAATCCATGGATGGTAAATCTTTCCTGCCAACTCGAAGCTTTCCGCAGCCTGCTCAATGACTTTGCCCGCGACCTTCCACTCTTCCACAACGTCACCACTAGAACGTCAAAAATCGCTTCTTTCTTCAACGACATTTCGCCTGCGAGAAATGTCGAGCAATACCGAGTAGTACCTAGCAATACCGAGCAAATACCACGCATATTCTTTCGGGTTGGGTCGTCGGGCCGCACGGTAAAGAGTAAGAGCACGTGGCGATATATTATAGGCTACCTGATGTATCTCTACGTCAGATAACCTGAGGCAATAAAAAATTCTGATTGCCACTATCTCTGACACCAACGTGGCAACATTTGGGCTGATAAAATCTCCACCGTTCAACTCTAACTAACTGCTATGTTACGTTAACTTATATATATTATACTCTTTGTAGTTGAATGATAGTGTGGAGAAGAGGAATATCGAAAACTTTACAGATATATCTTTTCTATTTCTTTCTCTATTCTTTCTCTATTCTATACTTCATCTAAAATGTTCTTAGCAGATTGTAGCAACTGAAACATATAGCAATCCACTATTAAACAACCAATGTTATAACTTAAATTGGGTTAACTAACAAAACTCGGTCTTCTCCTTCTCATGTGCAGCTTCTTTACATTGTCTTTCAATAAAATTGCAAAAATATCAAAATAAGTTGATAAATTAAATAATTAAAATGAAGAGGGACAAAATTACAAAATTAGAAATTTCTACGAAAATTTTGGGAGGATAGGCAAGAGGAGCAGGAGGAGGAGGAGAGAGGTTTATGTGGTGGAAATCAAATACACTTATCATAAAATCAATTAAATAATTCTCAACCTTATTTTAAATGGCCTATCATCTTTCACCAAGCAAAATAAGAAAGCTTTATATTTCTATAGGATTATATCATTATTTATATGTTCTAAGCTTTGAGCTAATATACTTTATGCATTAGCTTAATTGATAATTTGTCTATTAGGATTGTTTATCATGCAAGACTAAAATAAGCCTTCATATAACCATGTTGAGATTACTTTAAAGCACGAATGAAATTCAAATTTCATCTTAAGTTTTATCCCAATTCTTTTATTAAAAATTCTGAGGACTATTTCATAGCGTTTTGGGCATAACTCACTCAAGTTTATCTGAATTAAATAACTTAAAGCTTTAATTTTTTAAACTCAATATCCCACTAGTCTCATGTTCATAGCATGAACTAATTCAACCTCCATGAACCCTAAATTCTTGCACAATCATATGGACTCTTCCTAACAAAGCTTTCCTTGGAAATCTTGCATTCTTGATCCTATAGTTTGCATGCTTTGTTCTTAATCTTTTGGTTTGCATACATGCACTATAATGTCATCAAGCATATTTTCATGTTTGTTCTTCAAATCTCATACCCCTTTATTCCATATCAAATTATTTGGTGCATCACGAACTTTTATGGTGCATTGTCATTCCTACAATGACTCTTTGTCAAAGAAGATGGTTTCCTAATTTTATGATGAGCCAAATAGCCATTCCCATCACATAATTGTTTAATGACATTACAAAATAAATCTCAACTTATTTTTACATATTTTAGTTTAAGGAGAATATAGCATGAATTAACAATAAATGAATTTGTTAGCACATAACTTTTATCTGATCATATATTATATTTGAAGCAATATATAATCAATAAATGACATTACATACAAGATAATGACATAAAAGGAGACTCAAATACACTACTTAGCTTTGGACTGATGTCACACCAAATAAAAAAATGCAAGGATCATGAAAAAAAATATTTTTGTTTCAAGGAAAGATCATAAATAAGAAAATTTATGTGGCATTTTTAAATAAAAAAAAAATTATCTCTATGTTGTCTTTAATAAAGATTGGTCGCACTTCTAAAATATTATAAAAGGTGTCACTAAAATATACATTTATAGCCGAGGAAGGAAGCCAAAATTTGTAATTGAGGGTAGAATACATAGGTATTCATTAGGGGTGTCAATTCGGGTCAACGGGTCGGGTTCTGGTCGAACTCGGAATTGACCTGGCACTATTCGGGTTAACCCGAACCCGACTTGTTTTTAAAAACGGGTTAGATTTTCAGACCCGAACCTGACCTGATTCGGTTCCGGGTCAACTCGACGTGACACGAATGATTCGAGGTTGACCCAAAATTGCTAGTTTTCGGGTCAAAAATTGGGTTAATCTTCGATTTTCAGGTAAAAAATGGGTCAATCTCGGGTTTTCGGGTCAAATACGAGTTTTCGTGTCAATTTAGGGTCAAGTTTGGGTTGTTGGGTCAACCCGAACCCGACTCGTTTCTGGTCCAGCTTGACCCTAACCCGAATTGTTTTGGGTCAGGTTCAGGTCGTGTAAAAAATTGACACCCCTAGTATTCATGTCGATGGTGATTAAAAGAAGTTGCCATTTTCCTCGAAAGAAAGGTGTGATGATAGAAATAGTGGATGACATGATTACGGAATGAAGAATTTTCTTCTCTTATATTGAAGGAGAATTGGATTATAGATTGGTGTTGAATGACAAAAAGTTGGTTGAATTTGATTTGTTAACGGGAAGAAAACTTGGTCAATCAATTAGCAGTGAAAATTCATCGAGGAAGACATCATAGAGGGTAACCCAAAAAAAAAACCATCAATATGGTTTGCCTAAAAAGTGGAATGACCCATGTTCAACCTTATTTCTAAAAAATATTCACCTACTTAGTAACAACTTAGTCATTTATTATATGATGAATCTCACACCATACATAAATATACAAAGCATTACTAATATAAATTTCTAGTTATGCTCAGGTATGTCTCTTGAGAAAAGTCATGCCAATAGGCATAATCTTCAATATCAAAGATGCCCCTAAATAATGATAAATTTGAAGAGATTGATTCTCCAAAAAAAAAGAGTCAAGTTAATACTCTAAATCACTCTAAATCCCCTAGTTAAAGCAAGTTAAGGGTGTAGTTTTGTTGTTGAAGAGTCTTAGATGAACATAATAAATATAGGAGCCTAGAGTGGGCATGGCTAATTCCCTACTGAATCCTAAACCCTTCGGATATATATTGTACAAGTTTGAAGTGAATTATCCTTCACTCCTTTAGCACCTCTTCACACAACCTAGCCCTTAAATCTCAATGTGATCAGTTGGTTGAGAGTTTTAATTATATACGTATTTGATGTGTGTGAATCTATTTTAATTGACTCAAAAAAATTGAGTTGGTGTTCATCTTTGAAAGTTTTAAGTAACTAGCATATTAAAAATCTCTAGTTCTTTAACTTGTGATGTTTTATTTTTCTCATTTATGTTTCGGGTTTTTTAACTGCTATTTAAAGCATTGTTTTAGAATTTATGTACCAAAAAGTCTTAGGCTTCATTGGACGGCTTTCTTACTGCTTCTTAAAGCATTTTTTTAGTAAAAAAATTAATTTTGTTGCACTAAAAAAGTTGTTCTAAGAAGCAGTAAGAAAGCCATTCCAAACAAAGCCTTAAAGTCTTAAAAATATTATGGTTGAGATCTTTTAATATTGCTGTTACTCTATTTTAAGTTTTTAAGTGAAAGTTTAAAATACTTGCAAGTGATATATGTTAATAGCACTCATTCATATAATAGCTACAAAGTTAACTGTTTGTAAATTTAATTTCAACCTTGGTTCACAACTCTACAGGCCTGTAGGAATCTCGGATTGGGATCATTTGATTTCAGGGAGATACAAGTTATAATATCACTATTTATGAGATTGAAAAATAGGCATTGGTGAATGAATTTTTTAACTAAAAGTTTAGCGAACGTGTACAAGCTTCTTTTACTGTTTTAGGAACTTGACACTAACTAGTTAGAGCTGAATAATTCTCTTATTTCGAAATCTAATTTTATTTTTGTTGCAAAACTATTCTCTCCCCTCTCCTACTAAAATGAATAGGAAAAAGAAAGAGAGGCAAAAATAGAGGAAAAAGTGAGGGAAGCTGTCTGTATGTGTAACACCGCTGTAGTCATTTGGTACGAGAAACTATTCTATGCGGAGATTGGATGTAAAAACGTCGTTCGGAGACCAACAAGAATCTACGATATCAACGGTACCGAGCTGCGGTACTAAGCGAAGGGATGATGTAGATTATTTTGATTGGTCTCTGGATAATGTTCGACATCTGCACGTAATAATTAATCCATCAGTACACCTGTTAGAAATTATGAAAATCTTTGCAATTAGTCTTGCTTGAGAACATGAGCCCCTCCAACATCGCTTCAACAAGTAGTAATAACAGTTATGACATTCATCTCTGTTTTTATATCTTTGGGGAGATTTGACAGCACCAACGACATCGTAATTGTGCTCTTGAGTCTTGAGAGCTAGTGTTTACCTTTGCTGGAAGCCATCTCCTCATTCTTCACTTTTGCGCGACCGATGAGTTCTACCTACCACAGGTGGCTTCCACTATAATGCTCGATTCCTAATTCTCTAGGCTGCAATTTAGACTATATGCATCCTGCCCCAGTAATCGATAGCCATCCTTTTGTGGCTTTTCCAATATTGAGATGATTAACTTCATATTCTCTGCAACCTTCAATGATCGGTTGCCACATCTTATCATTGCAAGCTAATTGTTATAGCTTCTGATGACCCACCGATGCTTAGCTTCATTGGTGAGCATGCTCGATTGGGATCCTCCAATCCCGAGTTCGATTCCCTCGAGCGGCAGTCGCCCCTTCAGTGGGTGCCCCAAAGTGCCGGATGCGGGTTTAGTGGCGTGGGTGGCCCGGTAGGTCGGCTAGCCATGATTTACGGACCACCAAGCGGGTTCGGCGAAGCCGCGTGGCAGCGAACCGTTCCTCATCACAAACAAAAAAAAGCTTCTGATGGTTGAGCTTTTAGGCTTTGTTTGGGACGACTTTCTTATTGCTTCTTAAAACAGCTTTCTAGTATAAAAAAAAATTAATTTTTGTACTAAAAAGTTGCTTTATGAAGCAATGAAAAAGCCGTCCCAAGCAAAGCCGTAATCTCGGACAATAACAGGCTGGTTACCTAGTCTCGCTCATCTTTGCTTCCATACAAGCCAACTTAACTTACCACGATTGCTCAACTGTTCACATTGGGATGCTCTGTCGGTTATGACATTATTACATACTTATATTAATAATAAAATTCAAATGATGCTTGTGATACAAGTGGATCTTAATGAGAGATGCTCCTTATCGGTTATACAAAATAATAGCTCAGTAACTTGCATAACATCATCCGTTGACATATCTTTATTTTTTAAGATGGTGATAGAAGCATAGTATATAAATATCTAAATAGTCGTCATCTTAAGCATGCTTAGTAAGGATTTATTATTTCCTTTTATTTTTGTGTGTGTTGATCATAAAAGTTATATGATCTTTGGGTGTCTATAGTGTTAACAAACTCAAATGAAATAATCAAGTAGTTGATTATTGCAGCTCTACTGCTCTGCTGTGGTTGCCACGAATTTTTATTGCCTCAGGTTACCTGACGTAGAGATACATTAGGTAGCCTATAATATATCGCCACGTGCTCTTACTCTTTACCGCGCGGCCCGACGACCCAACCCGAAACGAATATGCGCGGTATTTGCTCGGTATTGCTAGGTACTACTCGGTATTTGCTCGGTATTGCTCGGTATTTGCTCGGTACTTTCTCGGTATTTGCCCGCCTGGACGCTCGGTACGAGGAGGCGCAATTCGACGCCGACGCTCGCATCCAGGAAGTGAAAATTTTCCAGCTTGCGGCAGACGGAGGGAAGTCCTGCTCTTCGCCTGACGACAACTGATTCGTCTCCCTAACCGTTAATCTCCCCAATGGCACCACCGTCTTCCGCCGCGCAATCCTCACCCATGGCCAAGTGCACTTTAGCTACGCAGAGGAGGTGCTTAGGAATACTGTCGTCGACGTCTCCGATGGCGTTGGCGGCGCAAACCGCTGTGCCGGGATAGTCTCCAACCGATTCCATTCTAAGGCTCGCAATCTGGAGAGCCGGGAATCCATGGATGGTAAATCTTTCCTGCCAACTCGAAGCTTTCCGCAGCCTGCTCAATGACTTTGCCCGCGACCTTCCACTCTTCCACAACGTCACCACTAGAACGTCAAAAATCGCTTCTTTCTTCAACGACATTTCGCCTGCGAGAAATGTCGAGCAATACCGAGTAGTACCTAGCAATACCGAGCAAATACCACGCATATTCTTTCGGGTTGGGTCGTCGGGCCGCACGGTAAAGAGTAAGAGCACGTGGCGATATATTATAGGCTACCTGATGTATCTCTACGTCAGATAACCTGAGGCAATAAAAATTCTGATTGCCACTATCTCTGACACCAACGTGGCAACATTTGGGCTGATAAAATCTCCACCGTTCAACTCTAACTAACTGCTATGTTACGTTAACTTATATATATTATACTCTTTGTAGTTGAATGATAGTGTGGAGAAGAGGAATATCGAAAACTTTACAGATATATCTTTTCTATTCTTTCTCTATTCTTTCTCTATTCTATACTTCATCTAAAATGTTCTTAGCAGATTGTAGCAACTGAAACATATAGCAATCCACTATTAAACAACCAATGTTATAACTTAAATTGGGTTAACTAACAAAACTCGGTCTTCTCCTTCTCATGTGCAGCTTCTTTACATTGTCTTTCAATAAAATTGCAAAAATATCAAAATAAGTTGATAAATTAAATAATTAAATGAAGAGGGACAAAATTACAAAATTAGAATTTCTACGAAAATTTTGGGAGGATAGGCAAGAGGAGCAGGAGGAGGAGGAGAGAGGTTTATGTGGTGGAAATCAAATACACTTATCATAAAATCAATTAAATAATTCTCAACCTTATTTTAAATGGCCTATCATCTTTCACCAAGCAAAATAAGAAAGCTTTATATTTCTATAGGATTATATCATTATTTATATGTTCTAAGCTTTGAGCTAATATACTTTATGCATTAGCTTAATTGATAATTTGTCTATTAGGATTGTTTATCATGCAAGACTAAAATAAGCCTTCATATAACCATGTTGAGATTACTTTAAAGCACGAATGAAATTCAAATTTCATCTTAAGTTTTATCCCAATTCTTTTATTAAAAATTCTGAGGACTATTTCATAGCGTTTTGGGCATAACTCACTCAAGTTTATCTGAATTAAATAACTTAAAGCTTTAATTTTTTAAACTCAATATCCCACTAGTCTCATGTTCATAGCATGAACTAATTCAACCTCCATGAACCCTAAATTCTTGCACAATCATATGGACTCTTCCTAACAAAGCTTTCCTTGGAAATCTTGCATTCTTGATCCTATAGTTTGCATGCTTTGTCTTTAATCTTTTGGTTTGCATACATGCACTATAATGTCATCAAGCATATTTTCATGTTTGTTCTTCAAATCTCATACCCCTTTATTCCATATCAAATTATTTGGTGCATCACGAACTTTTATGGTGCATTGTCATTCCTACAATGACTCTTTGTCAAAGAAGATGGTTTCCTAATTTTATGATGAGCCAAATAGCCATTCCCATCACATAATTGTTTAATGACATTACAAAATAAATCTCAACTTATTTTTACATATTTTAGTTTAAGGAGAATATAGCATGAATTAACAATAAATGAATTTGTTAGCACATAACTTTTATCTGATCATATATTATATTTGAAGCAATATATAATCAATAAATGACATTACATACAAGATAATGACATAAAAGGAGACTCAAATACACTACTTAGCTTTGGACTGATGTCACACCAAATAAAAAAATGCAAGGATCATGAAAAAAAATATATTTTTTGTTTCAAGGAAAGATCATAAATAAGAAAATTTATGTGGCATTTTTAAATAAAAAAAAAATTATCTCTATGTTGTCTTTAATAAAGATTGGTCGCACTTCTAAAATATTATAAAAGGTGTCACTAAAATATACATTTATAGCCGAGGAAGGAAGCCAAAATTTGTAATTGAGGGTAGAATACATAGGTATTCATTAGGGGTGTCAATTCGGGTCAACGGGTCGGGTTCTGGTCGAACTCGGAATTGACCTGGCACTATTCGGGTTAACCCGAACCCGACTTGTTTTTTTAAAAACGGGTTAGATTTTCAGACCCGAACCTGACCTGATTCGGTTCCGGGTCAACTCGACGTGACACGAATGATTCGAGGTTGACCCAAAATTGCTAGTTTTCGGGTCAAAAATTGGGTTAATCTTCGATTTTCAGGTAAAAAATGGGTCAATCTCGGGTTTTCGGGTCAAATACGAGTTTTCGTGTCAATTTAGGGTCAAGTTTGGGTTGTTGGGTCAACCCGAACCCGACTCGTTTCTGGTCCAGCTTGACCCTAACCCGAATTGTTTTGGGTCAGGTTCAGGTCGTGTAAAAAATTGACACCCCTAGTATTCATGTCGATGGTGATTAAAAGAAGTTGCCATTTTCCTCGAAAGAAAGGTGTGATGATAGAAATAGTGGATGACATGATTACGGAATGAAGAATTTTCTTCTCTTATATTGAAGGAGAATTGGATTATAGATTGGTGTTGAATGACAAAAAGTTGGTTGAATTTGATTTGTTAACGGGAAGAAAACTTGGTCAATCAATTAGCAGTGAAAATTCATCGAGGAAGACATCATAGAGGGTAACCCAAAAAAAAAACCATCAATATGGTTTGCCTAAAAAGTGGAATGACCCATGTTCAACCTTATTTCTAAAAAATATTCACCTACTTAGTAACAACTTAGTCATTTATTATATGATGAATCTCACACCATACATAAATATACAAAGCATTACTAATATAAATTTCTAGTTATGCTCAGGTATGTCTCTTGAGAAAAGTCATGCCAATAGGCATAATCTTCAATATCAAAGATGCCCCTAAATAATGATAAATTTGAAGAGATTGATTCTCCAAAAAAAAAGAGTCAAGTTAATACTCTAAATCACTCTAAATCCCCTAGTTAAAGCAAGTTAAGGGTGTAGTTTTGTTGTTGAAGAGTCTTAGATGAACATAATAAATATAGGAGCCTAGAGTGGGCATGGCTAATTCCCTACTGAATCCTAAACCCTTCGGATATATATTGTACAAGTTTGAAGTGAATTATCCTTCACTCCTTTAGCACCTCTTCACACAACCTAGCCCTTAAATCTCAATGTGATCAGTTGGTTGAGAGTTTTAATTATATACGTATTTGATGTGTGTGAATCTATTTTAATTGACTCAAAAAAATTGAGTTGGTGTTCATCTTTGAAAGTTTTAAGTAACTAGCATATTAAAAATCTCTAGTTCTTTAACTTGTGATGTTTTATTTTTCTCATTTATGTTTCGGGTTTTTTAACTGCTATTTAAAGCATTGTTTTAGAATTTATGTACCAAAAAGTCTTAGGCTTCATTGGACGGCTTTCTTACTGCTTCTTAAAGCATTTTTTTAGTAAAAAAATTAATTTTGTTGCACTAAAAAGTTGTTCTAAGAAGCAGTAAGAAAGCCATTCCAAACAAAGCCTTAAAGTCTTAAAAATATTATGGTTGAGATCTTTTAATATTGCTGTTACTCTATTTTAAGTTTTTAAGTGAAAGTTTAAAATACTTGCAAGTGATATATGTTAATAGCACTCATTCATATAATAGCTACAAAGTTAACTGTTTGTAAATTTAATTTCAACCTTGGTTCACAACTCTACAGGCCTGTAGGAATCTCGGATTGGGATCATTTGATTTCAGGGAGATACAAGTTATAATATCACTATTTATGAGATTGAAAAATAGGCATTGGTGAATGAATTTTTTAACTAAAAGTTTAGCGAACGTGTACAAGCTTCTTTACTGTTTTAGGAACTTGACACTAACTAGTTAGAGCTGAATAATTATCTTATTTCGAAATCTAATTTTATTTTTGTTGCAAAACTATTCTCTCCCCTCTCCTACTAAAATGAATAGGAAAAAGAAAGAGAGGCAAAAATAGAGGAAAAAGTGAGGGAAGCTGTCTGTATGTGGAACACCGCTGTAGTCATTGGTACGAGAAACTATTCTATGCGGAGATTGGATGTAAAACGTCGTTCGGAGACCAACAAGAATTTACGATATCAACGGTACCGAGTTGCGGTACTAAGCGAAGGGATGATGTAGATTATTTTGATTGGTCTCTGGACAATGTTCGACATCTGCACGTAATAATTAATCCATCAGTACACCTGTTAGAAATTATGAAAATCTTTGCAATTAGTCTTGCTTGAGAACATGAGCCCCTCCAACATCGCTTCAACAAGTAGTGATAACAGTTATGACATTCATCTCTGTTTTTGTATCTTTGGGGAGATTTGACAGCACCAACGACATCGTAATTGTGCTCTTGAGTCTTGAGAGCTAGTGTTTACCTTTGCTGGAAGCCATCTCCTCATTCTTCACTTTTGCGCGACCGATGAGTTCTACCTACCACAGGTGGCTTCCACTATAATGCTCGATTCCTAATTCTCTAGGCTGCAATTTAGACTATATGCATCCTGCCCCAGTAATCGATAGCCATCCTTTTGTGGCTTTTCCAATATTGAGATGATTAACTTCATATTCTCTGCAACCTTCAATGATCGGTTGCCACATCTTATCATTGCAAGCTAATTGTTATAGCTTCTGATGACCCACCGATGCTTAGCTTCATTGGTGAGCATGCTCGATTGGGATCCCTCCATCCCGAGTTCGATTCCCTCGAGCGGCAGTCGCCCCTTCAGTGAGTGCCCCAAAGTGCCGGATGCGTGTATAGTGGCGTGGGTGGCCCGGTAGGTCGGCCAGCCATGATTTACGGACCGCCAAGAGCGTTCGGCGAAGCCGCATGGCAGCGAACCGTTCCTCATCACAAAAAAAAAAAAGCTTCTGATGGTTGAGCTTTTAGGCTTCGTTTGGGACGACTTTCTTATTACTTCTTAAAACAGCTTTCTAGTATAAAAAAATTAATTTTTGTACTAAAAAATTGCTTTATGAAGCAATGAAAAAACCGTCCCAAGCAAAGCCGTAATCTCGGACAATAACAGGCTGGTTACCTAGTCTCGCTCATCTTTGCTTCCATACAAGCCAACTTAACTTACCACGATTGCTCAACTGTTCACATTGGGATGCTCTGTCGGTTATGACATTATTACATACTTATATTAATAATAAAATTCAAATGTGCTTGTGAAGCAAGTGGATCTTAATGAGAGATGCTCCTTGTCGGTTATACAAAATAATAGCTCAGTAACTTGCATAACATCATCCGTTGACATATCTTTATTTTTAAGATGGTGATAGAAGCATAGTACATAAATATCTAAATAGTCGTCATCTTAAACATGCTTAGTAAGGATTTATTATTTCCTTTTATTTTTGTGTGTGTTGATCATAAAAGTTATATGATCTTTGGGTGTCTATAGTGTTAACAAACTCAAATGAAATAATCAAGTAGTTGATTATTGCTGCTCTACTGCTCTGCTGTGGTTGCCACGAATTTTTATTGCCTCAGGTTACCTGACGTAGAGATACATTAGGTAGCCTATAATATATCGCCACGTGCTCTTACTCTTTACCGCGCGGCCCGACGACCCAACCCGAAACGAATATGCGCGGTATTTGCTCGGTATTGCTAGGTACTACTCGGTATTTGCTCGGTATTGCTCGGTATTTGCTCGGTACTTTCTCGGTATTTGCCCGCCTGGACGCTCGGTACGAGGAGGCGCAATTCGACGCCGACGCTCGCATCCAGGAAGTGAAAATTTTCCAGCTTGCGACAGACGGAGGGAAGTCCTGCTCTTCGCCTGACGACAACTGATTCGTCTCCCTAACCGTTAATCTCCCCAATGGCACCACCGTCTTCCGCCGCGCAATCCTCACCCATGGCCAAGTGCACTTTAGCTACGCAGAGGAGGTGCTTAGGAATACTGTCGTCGACGTCTCCGATGGCGTTGGCGGCGCAAACCGCTGTGCCGGGATAGTCTCCAACCGATTCCATTCTAAGGCTCGCAATCTGGAGAGCCGGAATCCATGGATGGTAAATCTTTCCTGCCAACTCGAAGCTTTCCGCAGCCTGCTCAATGACTTTGCCCGCGACCTTCCACTCTTCCACAACGTCACCACTAGAACGTCAAAAATCGCTTCTTTCTTCAACGACATTTCGCCTGCGAGAAATGTCGAGCAATACCGAGTAGTACCTAGCAATACCGAGCAAATACCACGCATATTCTTTCGGGTTGGGTCGTCGGGCCGCACGGTAAAGAGTAAGAGCACGTGGCGATATATTATAGGCTACCTGATGTATCTCTACGTCAGATAACCTGAGGCAATAAAAAATTCTGGTTGCCACTATCTCTGACACCAACGTGGCAACATTTGGGCTGATAAAATCTCCACCGTTCAACTCTAACTAACTGCTATGTTACGTTAACTTATATATATTATACTCTTTGTAGTTGAATGATAGTGTGGAGAAGAGGAATATCGAAAACTTTACAGATATATCTTTTCTATTCTTTCTCTATTCTTTCTCTATTCTATACTTCATCTAAAATGTTCTTAGCAGATTGTAGCAACTGAAACATATAGCAATCCACTATTAAACAACCAATGTTATAACTTAAATTGGGTTAACTAACAAAACTCGGTCTTCTCCTTCTCATGTGCAGCTTCTTTACATTGTCTTTCAATAAAATTGCAAAAATATCAAAATAAGTTGATAAATTAAATAATTAAATGAAGAGGGACAAAATTACAAAATTAGAATTTCTACGAAAATTTTGGGAGGATAGGCAAGAGGAGCAGGAGGAGGAGGAGAGAGGTTTATGTGGTGGAAATCAAATACACTTATCATAAAATCAATTAAATAATTCTCAACCTTATTTAAATGGCCTATCATCTTTCACCAAGCAAAATAAGAAAGCTTTATATTTCTATAGGATTATATCATTATTTATATGTTCTAAGCTTTGAGCTAATATACTTTATGCATTAGCTTAATTGATAATTTGTCTATTAGGATTGTTTATCATGCAAGACTAAAATAAGCCTTCATATAACCATGTTGAGATTACTTTAAAGCACGAATGAAATTCAAATTTCATCTTAAGTTTTATCCCAATTCTTTTATTAAAAATTCTGAGGACTATTTCATAGCGCTTTGGGCATAGCTCACTCAAGTTTATCTGAATTAAATAACTTAAAGCTTTAATTTTTTAAACTCAATATCCCACTAGTCTCATGTTCATAGCATGAACTAATTCAACCTCCATGAACCCTAAATTCTTGCACAATCATATGGACTCTTCCTAACAAAGCTTTCCTTGGAAATCTTGCATTCTTGATCCTATAGTTTGCATGCTTTGTTCTTAATCTTTTGGTTTGCATACATGCACTATAATGTCATCAAGCATATTTTCATGTTTGTTCTTCAAATCTCATACCCCTTTATTCCATATCAAATTATTTGGTGCATCGCCAACTTTTATGGTGCATTGTCATTGCTACAATGACTCTTTGTCAAAGAAGATGGTTTCCTAATTTTTTGATGAGCCAAATAGCCACTCCCATCACATAATTGTTTAATGACATTACAAGATAAATCTCAACTTATTTTTTTACATATTTTAGTTTAAGGAAAATGTAGCATGAACTAACAATAAATGAATTTGTTAGCACATAACTTTTACCAGATCATATATTATATTTGAAGCAATATATAATCAATAAATGACATTACATACAAGATAATGACATAAAAGGAGACTCAAATACACTACTTAGCTTTGGACTGATGTCACACCACATAAAAAAATGCGAGGATCATGAAAAAAATTAAAATTTTAAGGAAAGATCATACATAAGAAAATTTATGTGGCATTTTTAAATAAAAAAATTTTTCTCTATATGTTGTCATTAATAATGATTGGTCGCACTTCTTAAATAATATAAAAGGTGCCACTAAAATATAAATTTATAGCCTAGGAAGGAAGCCCAGATTTTTAATTGAGGGTAGAATACATAGGTATTTATCAGGGGTGTCAATTCGGGTCAACGGGTTGGGTTCGGGTCAAACCCGGAATTGACCCGACACTATTCGGGTCAACTCGAACCCGACCCGTTTTTAAAATTGGGTCAGGTTTTCGGACCCGAACTGGACCCAATTCGGGTTCAGGTCAACCCGACAAGACACAAATGACCCGGGGTTGACCCATAATTGCTAGTTTTCATGTCAATCTTTGATTTTTGGGTCAAAAACGGGTCAATCTCAGGTTTTCGGGTCAAATACGAGTTTTCGTGTCAATTTCGGGTCAATTGCTAGGTCAACCCGAACCCGACCCAATTTTTAAAATGGGTTGATTTGTTGAACCCGAACCCGACCCGTTTCGGGTCCGGGTTAACACTAACCCGGATTTTTTCTGGTCGGATTCAGATCGTGTCAAAAATTGACACCCCTAGTATTCATGTCGATGGTGATTAAAAGAAGTTGTCATTTTCCTCAAAAAAAATGAGTGATTGATATAAATGGTGGAGGACATGATTACGGAATGAAGAATTTTCTTCTCTTATATTGAAGGAGAATTGGATTATAGATTGGTGTTGAATGACAAAAAGTTAGTTGAATTTGATTTGTTATGGGGAGAAAACTTGTTCAATCAATTAGCAATGAAAATTCATCGACGAAGACATCATAGAGGGTTTAAAAAAAAAACAGTCAATACGGCTTGCCTAAAAAGTGGAATAACCCATGTTCAACCTTATTTCTCAAAAATATTCACCTACTTAGTAACAACTTAGTCATTTATTATATGATGAATCTCACATCATACATAAATATACAAAGCATTACTAATATAAATTTCTAGTTATGCTCAGGTATGTCTCTTGAGAAAAGTCATGCCAATAGGCATAATCTTCAATATCAAAGATGCCCCTAAATAATGATAAATTTGAAGAGATTGATTCTCCAAAAAAAAAGAGTCAAGTTAATACTCTAAATCACTCTAAATCCCCTAGTTAAAGCAAGTTAAGGGTGTAGTTTTGTTGTTGAAGAGTCTTAGATGAACATAATAAATATAGGAGCCTAGAGTGGGCATGGCTAATTCCCTACTGAATCCTAAACCCTTCGGATATATATTGTACAAGTTTGAAGTGAATTATCCTTCACTCCTTTAGCACCTCTTCACACAACCTAGCCCTTAAATCTCGTATGCAAGACTTGAAGATGGGTTCTCCCATCTTCTTGATCTTAAATTTTTTTTATTATCATAGAAATCATTAATTAATCCCTTCAATCTCATGCCCATAATATCATTTAAAAATACTTATCTAAAAATACTAAAATTTGCTTAAATTATTTTATCTGATTCAACAACACCTTTGAAATCTTCGTATATACAGTAAAAATTGAAGAAATCTCACATTGAAAGCCTAAGGGAATCAATAATGACTATTAAAGAAAATATTACATTAATAGTGTGTTGAGAGTGATATATATATATATATATATATATATATATATATAAGGACATTTTCATTCAAAAATGACATAAATGAATATTTGATTAAAAATATATAAATGGATACTATACCAAATATATATAAAAGGATATTTTCATTCAAAAATGACATAAATGAATATTTGACTAAAAATATATAAATAGATATTATACCATATATATATATTAAAAGGCATAAAAAGTAAAAATTTCCAAATAATATTACTGCTATTGTATGTGCATATAAATGTGTTTGAATTTTACCACACATATTTACTAATTAATCTTTCAATACCCATTCTTAGAGATGGTCAAATAAAGAAGTCCTTCCCATTCCACGAAAATCAATTAGAAATGGGACGAATGGGTCGTAGGGCGGTGAGGGGGAGTTTTGAATTGAATAAAAGGAACAATTTCTGGAACAACTGCAGTCAAGTGCTTTAGTAGGCTTTATTATTAGGGTTTCAACTTTGGCTTGTGAGAGTGAAGCTCAGAGCAAGAGGGAGAGGGAGAATGAGTGTTTTGGAGAATGAAATGGAGGGATTGACTTTGGATGCTTCTGTGAGAAACCCAAGATGCTTCATGGACATCAGCATTGGCGGAGAGTTGGAAGGTAGGATCGTGATAGAGCTCTTCGCTGATGTGGTGCCGAAGACGGCGGAGAACTTCCGTCTACTCTGCACTGGTGAGAGGGGTATTGGCCCCAATACTGGCGTTCCTCTCCACTTCAAGGTTCGGTGTTTTCAGACCCTTTATTACCTGTCTTTTGAGTTTGCGATAAGAAATAGTCTCTTGGTTTAGTTTGTTTAGCTCTTATAGGATAGAGATGCTTGGATTATGAATCTTTGGCGTCGTCTTGAATTTTTGGCGATTGTCTGGTTTTGTTCGTTCTTTATAGCATATTTTTACTATCTATTGCTGTTAGTCTGATGCCCCCGGATATGTTAAGAAACCCTCTTTTGTTTTATGTGGTTACAATAGTGGATTGCTTATGGACGCTGTGAAGTATTGAAATTATAAAGGGGCTTTGAATTCTTTTCTATGAATGTGAGGTTTATTGTTGCGAGATTAGTCGGGAGTAAGTTTCTTTTACATGTCCTGGTACGCAGTTGCTCATGTTTTTAAGTTCTGAGTGCATATATGAATGTTTAGCCACTAATGCGCAGCAGTTGGTTTCATGTTTTTTTTTCCATATTTTTTATACAGTGTTAGGCTTTACCCCGTGCAAGTTGTTAAACTGGTTTCCTACTACATGTACTGACACCTAAAATCCGTAGTTATACTTTTTTTTTTCTTGTTTTCTCTTTGCATTTTAATTTCACTTATGATTGTGTTAATTTGTTATATTTTTAACTCCAGGGTTCACGTTTTCATCGTGTGATAAAAGGTTTTATGGTTCAAGGTGGAGATATTTCTGCTGGTGATGGAACTGGAGGAGAATCAATCTATGGTTTGAAATTTGAGGATGAAAACTTTGAGTTAAAACATCATAAGAAAGGCATGCTGTCAATGGCAAATTCTGGGCCAAATACAAATGGGTCACAATTCTTCATTACTACTACACGAACGCCTCATCTTGATGGAAAACATGTTGTATTTGGAAAGGTATTGAAAGGTATGGGAGTAGTTCGCTCAGTTGAGCATACCCCTGTTGGAGATGGTGATTGTCCAATTGCCAATGTCATAATTTCCGACTGCGGAGAACTTGCTGAAGGTGTTGATGATGGAGCTATAAAATTTCTTCAAAGATGGAGACATTTATCCAGATTGGCCTGCTGATCTTGATGAGAAACATGATGAGGTTTCATGGTGGATAAATGCTGTGGATGCTGCCAAATCTCTTGGGAATGAGTACTACAAGGTTACTTGTTTGATCTCTTTTTTAATGTTTTGATTTTACTGATTAACTAGTTTGCTTTAATGGAAGATCGATTTCTTTCTTTGATAATGTTTTCAGTGCAGATAATGCTTGACGTGCTTTTTGAGATATTTGATTGCTTCTTATATCAATTATTTCATGGCAGAAAATACTTTTGCTCATATCTGTTTGTGCTTGCAGTTTTTCTGATGCCTTATTACTGATCTTGTTCTCCTAAATTGCCCATTTTATGCAGAAAGAAGATTATAAGATGGCTGTTAGAAAATATCGCAAGGCATTGCGCTACTTGGATGTCTGTTGGGAGAAGGAGGAAATCGATGAAGGCAGGATGTTGGATTTTTTTTTTTTTACCACGGAATTTTTAAATTATTCTTCTAACATTTCTGTTTTCTATTTTTTAAAATTTTTTATTTTTATTTTTTGATGATTTCCAGAAAAAAGTTTGTTATTGCGGAAGACAAAATCAGTGATACTCACTAATAGTTCAGTAAGATTTTTTTCTGCAATCTTTGAACAAAGTACTGTGATCCAATTGTATTAGCATTTAATTGCAATGTAACCATTTTTGAAAATCTGAATTTGATGATAGATGGGAATATTTAATTGTGATGCTAGTACACGAATGATCTATTACTATTTTCCTTGGAAGTTTTCACAACCATATCATCTCAAACTTTTTGTGCTGTTGTTTCACTTTTCGATTTATCAAAAAGTCCCAAATGTGATTCACTAAATTGGAATTATTCAGAATAGATTAGTTGGCAGGTATACTGAATTTATTATGATTATTAACCACTGTAGTGGATGCCTCGTGTTTGGGCAAATCTGTAAAATCTGCAAAATTTTGCTCAGGAAAACACTGCTTGTTAGCTTGTCCATTCTATCTTTAGTTTCCTTTGAAAACTAATAAGTAGTTGAATGCTTTTTGACATAAAAGCTTTGATGTAATATTGTAATCTGCTTTTAACTGGTTGCGCAGCATGGAGAATTGCTTACGTTGTGCACCTTCGTAAGCAGCAATGATAGTTTTATCTTTTGGTAGAATTGATTGGTATGGGTTATTGTTACTTATACTAATTATGTATTTAATGAAACTTTTGAATTGATTCTTTCAGTACTAGCACTTCCCTTGTACTTTGGATGTTATTTTGTGTGGTAAATTAGCTTCAAGTTTTTTTTTGCTTAGTGCATGGGCAATGAAAATAAAGAATGCAAATTTAGAGTGTTCTTTTTCGAGTAGCAGCTGCACCTATTGTGATTAAATTTGAAATTTGATTAATTTATCCATATTCTCTTCTCAGACTATTAATGAATTGGCAATTTGTTTTTAATTATTTATCATATTCATTCATATACTTTTTAGCTGCTACACAACCTTCAAGCCTTGATTTCTTCTGATATTGTCAGCATTTCAGATTTTGTTGGCATATTAGTTCTTTTCTTGCTGAAGGATGTCTATGTCACTTCATCATCTTTATGATTTTTTTAATATAATCTTTAATTGTAGGCCTGCAAGGTCAAATTGGGAGACTTGAAGGGAGCTTTGTTAGATGCTGACTTTGCCATTCGTGAAAGAGAAGGCAATGCCAAAGCGTATTTTAGGCAAGGTCAGGTTAGTATCCATGATCAATTATATTCTTTTGCATTTCCGGAAATTCAGTGACGTTTTTTCCTTATCATTTGATATTCTATGAATTCCCTAATGGTTCTCCCATTGATATTTAGCTGGAATTTGTTAATCTTGTAGGCACATTTTTCTAATGGATGAGTCTTTCTTAAATTTCCTACTTCAATGCAATGTCAATTAAATTATCGCTGCTGCTTTCTGTATGTTAGCGTGCCTGGGGAGCCATGATATTACCACGCATGGCAATACAATTTGACTCATACAAATAAATGAACTGGGAAAACGAATAGAAAAATGCTAAACAAATAATAAAAAAAATTGAAAAGATTTATTCGAGGAGAGAGATCACAAATTTCTTCTTTGCACCTCAAGCTGTAATAATAACAAATTATCTCTCTTGCCGTCGTATAGACTTTACTCCATATTTCTTCCTTCTGTCATTTCTATTAGAAGCCAAATTTTTGTGCTGTTTTTTTTTACAGTGAGCTGTGCCTTTCCATCTCTAGCATGATGCGTTAAAGAATACCATGGTAATACATCTTGGTTACTACTGTTCTTTGCTAAAGCACTTAGAATCCAAACTTCGGTAACTATTTGTATTATAAGTATGTTTTTTGTGTAGATTACCAATGTATACCAGTATTCACCCTATTAAAAAAAGCACTTGATACTATGATTGTGATGTTGAACATAATTGGCCCAAAATATGTGATTTTATGTTTGGATAGTAGTTTTTGTAAAAAGTAAAATATCTTGATTGGCAGTACCTTTATACCAAATTTGACAGACTTGATATTGGAAAATGTGAACACCTACTTATGTGTTCTTAGAGGTAGAAATTCAATGCTATTATTTTGGGCAAACCATTTCCAGTGTTACAATGTCATAGACATATTTTTTAGCCTAATTTGTGATTCACCATATAGCTTTAAACTCTCCTTCACCAGCTGGTCAGATTATGCATGGCTGTTGTCCTTAGAAATTGCATAACTTTGATGACATGTAAAATCAAGAAATAAAAACAATTATAAGTTAAATTGAACAAATCATGCGTATTGTAGATGATAAATCAATGAACAAATTGATATAATAATTCTTGAGATGCTTACTTTTGATATTATTTCTTCGATGAATTATTAGATTACAATAAATTTTATTTGTGGCTTTTGATTTCTTGTAATATGAATCTAATGGTTATAGTCTGACATCATAAAAACTATTGGGAGTTCTTTGCCTCATTCTCTAAATATTTATTTATTTTTTATTATTTATTTTCCTTATGTGATGGTTGTATTGAGGATATTTTGTATTTCGGATTATTAATGTGTCATGGATCTTTTTAATAATTGGGTGGATAAATTATCACGTTTTTAGATTTTCCCATGTATTTTTCTCCTCTGGGGCTAGCCACCTCTTATTTTTTATTCAAATTAGTTAATTATTGCTTGCTTATGATTTTTAATGTCCTCATCATTGCAAATGCCTATATTTTAAAAAGGCTTTAGACCCCTTCCCTGTCTTAACGCTCTTTTTTTTTTTTCTTTTCTTCTCTCTTTCTTTGAAATGAATCACCACTTTATGATCTTGTTCTTTCCACAATCTTCCATTCTATTTATTTTCTACTTTTTGGATATTAAATATCGTGAAGTCCAAAGGTCTTTTGGAGTCTATAAAAGGGAACTTGTTATATAATTTGAGGGTTAGCATTGGAATATGAAAATTCTATGATTTTCTAGCTGCTTTCTACCCTTAATGTATAGGGTTCTTATGTACATGATTTGAAGGTCTATTGATATTCAATTGTAGTTTTGAGCCTAGTGGTATTCTCTCCAAACTTTTCTATTGTTGTATTTGATTAGATTAAATGTCTTTCCTTTTATGTTTATTCTCTTAGAGTGTATATATATGTAATAATTAAAAGGAATAAAATTCAAATTGAATTTCCCCAAAACAATTTCTTCATGTTATTAGAGCTTAGGAAAATCCTAAGCCTTCTCTGAGTGCCGTCGGGAAACCTTCATTTCTTCCAACTTTTAGCCCGCGGTAACTCTCCATCATTCTGCCGATAGCCTCTCTTCAGGCACCGGTAGTCATTGCTCAAAATTCATCTTCTCTTTTAATCGAAGAAACTCAAACATGTCCATGTATAGAGAGATCTCATCCTCCTACCCAAATATTACTGATTTAAACACCGAAAATTCTGGATCTGCATACAACTCTTCACCTCTTCCCCATCTCATGACAAACCATAGATTTAATGGTCAAATTTTTTTTTGCAATGGTCTCAATCGATGAAAATATTTATTTTCGGGAGAGGGAAAGAGGACTATCTCATTGGTGAAGCCCCCTATAACACCGCAAACCGATCTTCTCTATAGAAAATGGAAAGCAGAGAATCATCAAATCATGTTTTGGCTCATCAACTCCATAAATGTAGAAATGTGTGAAAATTTTCTTATTTACGAGACGACCCAAGAAATAGACCCAAGAAATATGGGAGGCCGTTAAAGAGACCTACTCTAGTTCCGACAACACTTTCGAGCTATTTGTAATTGAGGCCATCCTTCACGACGGCTGACAAGAGGACTTGACAAGAACTCAATATTTTAATACTCTAACATGTTAGTTGGCAACAATTAGATATGTTTGAACAACATCAATGGAAATGCCCGGAAGATTACGCACTTTATCTGAAGATTGTTGAGACAAAAAGAATATTCAAATTCTTTATGGGTTTGAACAAGAACTTGGATGATGTTAGAGGACGAATCATGAGAACCAAATCTCTTCCAAATTTTTGGAAGGTCTTTTCTGAAGTTCGAATGGAAGAGTTGTAGAAGAAAGGTCATGTTGAGAGGCCTACAAGGATCTCCAAAGGTTGTTGAAGGAAATGCTCTTACTGTCCAGAACAATCGAAACCCCTCACATATTAAAAATCGATTTCAAAAGGAGGAAGACTATGGTGTGATCACAGTGCCAAACGAGGACATACAAAGGAGATATGTTGGAAGATTCATGAAAACCGGTTGATTGGAAGGAAAATAAATCTACACAAGAAAGCTATGCAAGCTCTGTCAACACCACACAGGATCAATCCAACAAAGCTTAAGCAATTTCCTTCACCAAGGAGCATTTAGAGATGCTAAAGTTGTTGCTTAACAACATCATGAGCCAACATTCTCTAGAATCTGCTACCAAACTACATGCTTACTCAAGTATAAAACAGTCGAAACTTTGGGTTATTAACTTAGGAGCATCAGATCATATGACAGGAGACATTACTGTCCATGAATATCAACATTATCATTCAAATCGAGTAGTTAAGGTTACTGATGGCTCAACATCCAAAGATTTTGAAATTGGTTCCGCTTTTGTCATAGTAGCTATCACCCTTAAATCAGTGCTTTATGTGCCCAATATTGAGCGTAATTTGATTTCCATTAGTAAATTGACTCGTGATAGTTATTGTTTAACAATTTTCTCCAATAATGTATGTAATTTTCAGGAAGTGGATTCGGGGAAGAAGATTGACAGTACTGAGATATGTTCTAGGTTATACTACATCAAGACGCCCAAATCATTAATTGTTGCTAAGAATCATCCTATTGTGAGTCAGTTTTTTTAGAGTCATTCTAGAGTCGGTCAAGATATAGAGATTACTATGTGGCATTATATGTTAGGTCATCCAAATTTCATGTATCTTGGAAAGCTTTTTCCTCATTTATTTATTAATAAAAATTCAAATTTGTTCAAATGTGAAATTTGCCAATTGACTAAACATGCAAAATTATCTTATCCAATTGTTCCTTTCCTCTTTTGAACCCTTTGTTTTGATCCATAGTGATATTTGAGGACCCTCAAATGTTACAAATATTAATGGTGCAAGGTGGTTTGTGATATTTGTTGATGATCATACTAGACTCACTTGGGTTTATTTAATGATGGAAAAATTTGAAGTTGAAAGGATATTCAAACCATTTCAACCGATGATTCAAATTCCATTAATTCAAATCTTAAAGTCAGACAGTGGGAGAGATTATTTTCATTCTATTATGAGAGAATATCTATCAAGCTAAGGGATAATCCAAGTGAGTTCATGTGTGGATACACCTCAACAAAATGGAATAGTTGAAAGGAAAAATAGGCAACTCCTGGATGTTGCCTGACCTATTATACTATTTACAAAAGTATCAAAATATCTATGGGGGAAGTCATTCTTACTGCTACATATCTAATAAATAGGTTACCTACTCGGGTACTAAAATTTGGAACACCTTGGCAAACTCTATTCAAAGCCTATTCTCAGGCTCGATTCATATCATCAAATCTTCCACCTAAAGTTGTTTGGGTGCTCTTCCTTTGTTCATTTCTATTCACAAGATAGGAGCAAGTTAGACCCAAGATAAAAAATGCGTCTTTATTGCCTATTCGCCAACAAAAAGAGGCTATAAATGCTTTTTCCCTACTTCTAGGAAGGTATTTGAAACTATGGATGTCACCTTTTTTAAAAACAACCCATACTTCACTAGTTTTGAAATTCAGGGGGAGAATGAAGGAGAATTTCAAACTCGGGAGTGAAATTCCTTATTATACAACCAGTGTCTAGTCAAAATCAACAAATATCACAAGAAATCTAAACCACGAGTATTTTCCAAGGTATATCTCCTAGGTTTCAACCTCCACCTTCAAACCTATAGCCTCCACCAATAAGTCCTAATCAATCCCTGCAAAGAACAACTATTAAGGAACAACCATATGTATACTCAAGGAAAAGAAAAAAAATCAGCATATGCAGAGTAGTGAGCACATCTTGCACATGTCAAATCTCCTTCAATGGATCCAGCAACTGTAGAGATTCATATAGAGGAGAAAAATGAGGAAATTCAAAAGGAGATAGAATCATAAAATGACTAGAAAGAATCATGCACCAAGCATCCAATCGAAAATTCTCTCTCTTATAGTAGATTATCAGACACTTATCAAGTCTTTATTTCCAAGTTGGATGATGTGCAGATTCTAACCAATATTCATGAAGCTTTGAATCACCCAAAGATGGAGACAGGCTATTAAAGTAGAAATTATGGCCTTGCAGAAAAATTAAACATGGGTAATTGCAAATTTCTCACTAGGAAAGAAAGTTGTAACCTACAAATGTGTGTTCATTGTAAAGCATAAAGAGGATGGTAGTGTTGAGAGGCTGAAAGCTAGATTGGTTGCAAGAGGATTCACTCAATTTTATGGAATAGATTTTCAGAAATTTTTTGCTCCTATTTCAAAGCTCAACACCGTCAGGATTCTTCTTTCCTTAGCAACAAATTTAGATTGACTCCCAAATCAACTAGATATTAAGAATGCATTGTTGAGTAAAAGAAGAAGTCTACATGGAGATTCCAAAGGGGATTCAAAAGTCTTATGGAAGGGGTAAAGTGTGTAAATTGTTGAAATCCTTGTATGGATTAAAGCAGTCTCCTAGAGCATAGTTTGGAAGATTCTCAAAGTATGTAAAAGGCCATGGTTTTAGACAATGCCAGACAGATCATGCCTTATTTGTGAAGCAACCAGAAAGAAACATGGTAACAATATTGATTATATACGTGAATGACATCATCCTTATTGGAAATGATATAGAGGAAATAATGAAGATCAAACAAGCTCTATCCAAGAAGTTTGAAGTTAAAGATCTATGATCACTTAGATACTTCCTTGGTATGGAGGTAGCTCGATCAAGCAAAGGCATATTTGTTTCCCAATGCAAGTATACCTTAGACAGTTAGACCTACTTAAGCAGATTGGCCTATTGGGATGCAGACCAGCCAGTATGCCTATGGATCCTAAGAAGAAACTTGGGATAGAAAAGGAGGGGTTTCTATTAGATAAAGGAAGATATCAACATCTAATTGAAAAGCTTATATACCTCTCTCTAGTCTCTCCCAAACCGGTCCAGATATTGGGTTTGCTATGAGCATGGTGATCCAATATATGAGTAATCCTATGAAGGTTCACATTGAGGCATCATATCAAATATTGAGATATCTCAAGAACACTCAACGAAATGGGCTATTATTCAAGAAAAATGAAGATATTAAATTGATCATATATTCTGATGCATATTGGGCAGGCAGCCAGGTTGACAGTTGAACGACCATAGGATATTGTTCATTTGTGTGGAGAAATCTAGTGACATGGAGGAGCAAGAAACAACATGTTGTTTCTAAAAGCAGTGCGGAATATGAACTGAGAGCATTAGAAGTTATTATTTGTAAAGCTAGTTATTTGGATCAAATGAGTATTGATTTATTTGAGAATAAAGATTGAATGCACAATAAAGTTGAAATGTGACAATCAAGCCGCAATCAGCATGACCAAGGATCCAGTACTTAACGACATAACAAAATATGTTACCATTGATAGACACTTTATATTTGTGAAAATAAAGAACTCAGAAATTGAAGTGTATATACCCCAACTAATGAACAACTTGCCGATGTTCTAACAAAGGCACTATCAGGCTCTCTACTTGATAAGTTTGTTTGCAAGTTAGGATTGTACAACCTATACAACCCAACTTGAGAGAGAGTATTGAATCTCACGATAAGGAGGGGACCCACGGCTTTGATGGCTTAACAATTCGTAGCTGCAATCATGGGCTGCAGTTGGAGATTTCTTCTTCTGACACCATGATCCGTGAGATTGATTACAAGATCTATGGGATATAATTATTAGAATCAATTAGATGAAATGACTTTCATCTTCTGTTTATTATAATTAATTAGATTAAATGTCTTTATTTTTCTGCTTATTCTCCTTGAGTGTATATATATATGTAATGGTCCCAAGGAATAAAATTCAAATTGAATTTCCCCTAAACAATTTCTTCACTTGTGAATTGAAAATTTTGGGGCATTTTGATGTCAATCTTGTCTTCAATTTATCTAATATAACTGAATTTGCAAACCTATTATCAAGTCCTTTGATTCTTCTTTTCTTCCATCTCTTTGCGTATTCACATTCAACACTTTGCGAGATTGTTCTACGCATTTGTTCCAAAAGAAATGCTAAATGATGAGATTGTATGTCTGCTGAAGATGGATACCAATAGTATCTTGTGCAATGGTGTGATATCTTTAGTTATGATGATGGTTTATGGCTTAATTTATTAGAAACACAATAGTTATACCCAAATTTGATTGATGAGTATTAAATTCTCAATTGTGGAAGTTGAATTTTTAAAGCAGAGCAATATATGATGAAAATCTTAAAACTTATAGTTGAAAATACAAACCATATGTGTTAAGATGAGCAAATTGATGATCAAAATGGTGTTTTTACTTTGTTTTCTATTAAGTAATTTTCATAGTTCATGAAAATCCTTATGCTGATTTCTATAGAGAATGTTTTGTTCTTTTCCCTGATTTGGTTCTCAAGTTGCTGCTTTCTGATTTGTGTAGCATTGATTTTTGTTGGGATTGCTTATGTGGTTTTCAGTTGGGTTGATAAATTGCTAATTAGGCTTTAACTGAATATGGCTGTTGGTTATGTATTGAGCTTGATTTGGTTCATTTTATTTTTTGGGATGAATCTCTTTTTGGTTTTAATTTGCTTTTTTTTGTTAGCTTTTGATGGACCTTACTATAGCTCTTTGGTAATTGGGTTGATAGGGTTGGGCTGTAATTTGTGCTGCTGTTGGTTCCCTGGCTATTTGATTTAGCAGTTGACTAACGTTTTTTTTTTTGCGGCAGCATTGTTCTTAACTGCTGATTCGTCGGTTGGTGTGACTTGGAATTACTATTGCTTTGGCCTTCTATTCTGCCGTAATTTGAGTTTTTTGGGCATGCTTTTAGTGTTAGAAAATTTTTGAATTCCTTCACTGTCGAAAATTGCAATTTCTGTATTGTAGCTTTGAGGCATGAATTGTTGGCTTTTGGATTCAATGAAATTTTCGGTCCTATTGTGATAAAAATTATGCTTGCATTCAAATAATTTGTTTCAATTTTGAGAGGATTTTTTATGATTATAAAAAGAAACTTATATGATTATAATGGTGGATACCTGAAGCATGTAAAGGATATTCTTAATAATCATCCCGAGTTATTTTTGTTTTCCATCTTAAATTAAATGAGCGATTGGATGTGATTCTTTATTGCTAAGTGGAAGTGGTTACCATTAAGTCTTGAGGGAAGTTATTTCTGGTACTGGCGAATGGCTCTGATTAACATTCTAGTGATTTTATTCATAGAATCTTTTTTTTATTTATGTGAGATTACAGTAATTTACTCTTTTGTGTGATGAAAATTGTCAGAATTTGTAGAAACAGGACTTTATGATTTGATTTATTTTTTCATTGATGGGTGATCTTCCTTGGTTAAAAGAGAAGCATAGTATTAAGTAAGTATTGCATAGATGAGGATGCTCAGGTGGATGAGTGGCTTTACTCTTAGAGACATGATACCAAATGAAAATATACGTGAAGAGGTTGGAGTAGCTCCAATGGAATATAAGAAATAGAGATAGTCACCTTAGATGGTTTGGTCACATAAATCGGCGGCCTTCCGATGACCCGGTTAGGAGAGTAGATGTATTAGATTTAGCTTATGTTAAGAAAGGTATAGGTAGATCTATAAGGACTTGGTTGGAAAATATATAAATGAACTTTCTTTATTAAATTTAAATGAGAATTTGATTATCTTAACAAGATACGATGGAAAAAAAAAAGGATTCATGTAGCTGATGCCACATAGTGGGATAAAGGTTTGATGATGTTGTTATTATTAGGTGATTTTCATAAATGTCTATTTGTACTATTATTAAATTATCACCTGGCTTAATTTTGCATTTTTTTATGGTTTCATCAAAAGAAAATTTTTTCTTGATGGTTATGAACTAAGAATGTCTTTGTGTGCATGATTTTTTGTGCATTTCATTCTATATTTATTTTTAAAGAACTCTAGATACTAAAAAGTCTTCTATCGAAGAACCTGTGGTCCTAGTATTCCGCCGGATGTCAATATCTCTTGAATTTAAAAAGCAAAACTAGATGGTAGAGTGGATGGAGGGTGCTAGTTGAATCAAATTGAAGGGAATTACTGATGTATGTGGTTAAATTGATAGATTTTTTTTGTGAGATTTGTTATCAATTTTCCTTAAAGCACAATTATATATAATTAAATTTATAGATTGTTTTGCAATATTTGTTTGCTTTCCTTTGAAACACAAATATTTCAGCTGTTTGTCTTTTTAATGCCCCTCTAAAATCTCTTAGGCACACATTGCCTTGAATGACATTGATGCTGCCGTAGAAAGCTTCAAGAAGGCTTTGGAACTTGAGCCAAATGATGGTTAGTGTTACTTCTGTGCTTTAAGAAATCCCTCGTTTTTTAAATGAGCTGTTGTATTTATTTGAAGGACATTTCTCTGTGTACTTCATGAAATCTCTCAAAAGTGGGCCATTCTTTTTAGTAGAGTGGATTCTAACTCGGGATGAGGGGTTCTCAACCGTGCTCGCCCACCAACGGGGACGTTTCTTATTGCAATTTAAAAGTAAGCCGTTTAACCCACGAGGCTTAGGGTGGTTGGTGGTCGAGCATGGTTGGGAACCCCTCACCCCGGATTCGAATCCTCTCTACTACGGCCTCGCCTCTTCAGTAGGGCAAAGCAAGTGTGAGCCCTGTGCCGGTGGTTGGCCTCTTTAGGTTCCACCGAGGCATTTGTTACGCCGCAAAACACTCCCTTTAAAATGTCAGCGGGTAGATACCCCCGTTCCAAAAAAAAAGTCAGCCGTTTTTTTATATTTCATTTTCTTTCAGGAGGTATAAAGAAAGAGCTGGCTGCTGCAAAGAAAAAGGTATTGTTAGGCTTTCTGGTGGTCGGGAACTGTTAAAGTATTATGTTTCCTATTTAGTCTTCTATAACTCTTTACAGATTGCTGATAGGAGGGATCAAGAGCGAAGGGCCTTCGCAAGGATGTTTCCAAGTTCTGCCAAGTCCGACCCCACTAATGAGGTTAGCTTTTCTTGCTTGTAAATTTCAATCAAGTTTATTGTTAATAAAAATAGAGAAATCAATTTTCTCTTAAGAAAAAAAGTTTATTGTTAAAAAAATTTCATCAAGTACCCTATCAATGAAAAAAATATTACGTACGGTGTTCGGACGCGTCTGGAGGCTAATCTGGATGCGCCATATCATCAAATGCACAGTGCATTGAATGATGTGGTGCATTCGGATTAGCCTTGAGATGAACACTGCACAGAATAATTTCTCCCATAAATGAAAGCTTCAAAGAAAATGCTTTTTTCTTCTGAGTGTTTTTCTTACTTTTTTTCTTTTTTCTTTTTGTAGGACAAAAATCAATGAAAAGAGTTCATTTTGAAACTGTCGGAAGCTCTTTAAGATGAAAGAAGTGCTATACAAAAGTTCAAGTCAATTTAGTTTGGTTATGGAATTTCCTTAATTTTCTCATTTTGATTTTTCTGGCAGATTTCTCGTCCTGAGCGTCGATCTTTTTGTTTTGGTCCCCCTCATTTGTGCTGTTTTTAGAGGAACGATTGCAGGTGCATTTTACTGCATGTGCATGTTTTATATTTGAGAGCTTTCTTTTTATACAGGCTGCTTTCTAAACATTTAGTCCTTATCTGAAACTCAAGCAAGTTGAACGTTATTCATAATTAAAGTTGGGGTTTTGAGTAGCTTAGCATTTTGTAGCTTGTTCTGGGTAACTGTATTTCCATTATCTTTTTTGATAGGAAACTCTTGAAGATCTCAAGAATTTTCTAACAATATTTGAAAAATAGTGAGAATTCTCCATGAAAAACTAAAAAAACAGTTGATAATTTATATTATTTGATGAAATAGAAACTGAAAAATATCAAGATACAATTGATCCTCTATTCGAGAGGAGGATCTATCTCTCACTAATCTCTAGAAGCTGTTAGAGTCTAAAAACCTAAACCTAAAAGTTCAAGATACCCTAATCCCAAGAAAATAAATATCTAATGAATATAATTCAAAAGGAAATCTTTAAACAATCCCTACATTTAAAATTTTCCTCAAACTTCCCCAAAAATCTTTACTAGAATCAAGAACTTCCGCCTATTTCATCCGTAAGCCGGTCCGGTCTAGCAATTTTCTTGCCCCCTCAATTTGTCTCATGTAATATGAATCTGCTTGATGTTGGTCATGGATTTTCAGTTACATTTCTATTCTTTTGTCAAACTTTTCAGACCATTTTATTGATAGCGATGAAAACTTTGTATACTCATTACAGTAAGGAAATAATTTTGTATAATCATATTGAATGACCTTATTTGATAAATTTTTTACTGCTTTATTTTGGAATAATGACATCATAATTTTAATTTATGCAGAAAACAAAACACTGATGCAACATCAATATAAGAAAAGAAACACAACCATTCATGGTAAATGGAGCTGGGTTTATTAATTACATTAAAAAAAGGTAACAAGTGATAAATTACTTTACATAGGACACATATGTTAAGTTTATTTATATCCTATATAGCATAAATCTGTATACCATATCACAACATTACAAACACAATCACATAGAAAGATCACAATAAAAAAAGGGTTTATTTTCTTGCCAGAATGGAAGATTGATTGATCAGGACCATGTTGAAGAACCTTTTATAGCAAACTTGCTTCCACCCTCCAAGCTTTCCCTATAAACCAGCGTCCATTTTTCGAAACTGCAATCAGTGAAGTCATAATAGCCTCCATGGAGAGAAAGCACTCCTTCAGTCACTCTCTCCTCAATCCATGGGTATGTCAATAGGTTCAGCAGTGAGCCGTTAATTGATTCCTAAACCAGCAGAAGAAGATTTTCTTTAAAGAATTTCAAATAGATAGACATATCAAGCGCAAGCGATCATAAAATTATTTTTTCGAAATTTTACTGCGCCAATAGCTTTGGTGTGTCACCACATTAAGTGTTCTTTACTTCACACCATCCATTGACAAATGAGGTAGCAAAATCAAATGTGAGTTGAGGTGAAATGAGAAAATGTTGAGGTTGAAGTGAACCCTATCGTTAATCATGTTCCTGCACTGCCAAATAAGGCAAATTTGGGCAAACAAAAAGGGCAACTATTAATTGTGATGGAGGACATGACGGAGAAAGAGTTGGCTAGGACAAAATGGAGGGGTGTCAAAAAGAACCTGAGGCTCCATATGAGGTATTCAATTTTTCAGAAGAAAATGTTGAATTTGATTAAATGATTCATATCAGGATTGTTCAATAAATTTTATGCTGACTTTCAACTACCTAACACAACCCTACAATTTTCTCATCAAAGGCTTGAGACCTGGCAATGTCAGCTTTCTGATGACCAGGTTAGCATAGTAGATATATTAGATCTGGAGTATGTTAAAAGTGGTAGAGATAGACCTAAAAAGACTTTGTTAGAAAGTATTAGAAAGGACCTTTATTTATTAGATTTAAATGAGAATTACTCTTAATAGGATACAGTGAAGAAAAAAGATTCATGTAGCATATCCCACAAAGTGAGATAAAGGCTTGATGTTGTTGTTGTAGAAGGCTAAGATTTCGTTTGGGATGGCTTTCTTACTGCTTCTTAAAATAACTTCTTAGTACAAAAATTTTAAATTTTTATATCAGGAAGCTGCTTTAAGAAACAATTAAAAATTTAATCTCAAACGAAGCCTAAATTTGCTAAGATCAAAGATGCTCGTATTGAGAAGCCTAATGGGAATGATGCTCGAGCAAAAACTAACTTCTACACAACTCTTCATGAATGCTTGTTGGAGGAGGATGAAGCCAAGTAGAGTTTGTCATCGAAGACTTGAAAAACACTCGAGGGAGCGCAAACAAACTTTAATGTGGATGGTGCAAAGGCGTTAAGGAGACGATGGAGAAGCAGAAGACATAAGAATTTTTCACATATTCAAAGGCAAAGCCAAGTAAATTGTTGCGAGCAAGATGGAGGCAACATCGACAATATATTACGATACACCCCTGCCTACCCTTTTTATCAACAAAAGGAGGAAGATCTGAAGGAGGTGCATGCTCTTCAAGGTGAATTATTGATTGCAAACCAATTGGGTGAATAAATGAGAAGATAAAATACAAATTGTAGAGAACGATTTGATTAACACTTACATAAGCAACTACATGAACGAACTGTATGACCTTACAAGGGTATATGTGTGAGCACAAATAGAGGTTGGAGCATATAGAAGGAAAGTTATGGTCTATAGCCCTGAAATAGCTTTGCTCACTAAAGCAAGCTACAAGTGAAATCCATGCAGCTCAACGTCTTTACAATAACATGAGGTCCTGAGAAAAAAATCGTGAATTTTTAAGACTAAATTATTTCCTATAAAGGTTTTGTTTGGGACGATCTTTTTTATTGCTTCTTGAAGCAGCTTTTTAATATAAAAATTAAAAATTTTGTACTAGAAAGTTGCTTCAAGAAACAGTAAAAAAGCCGTCCCAAACGAAGCCAAAATGTGATTAGAAAAAGCACTGCTATTTAAAATTTGAAACTTCTAACAATGAAATAACCACTTGAAGATCTATGTTTGGTCATGATTTGTTTCAGATATCTTGAGATTCTTGGAAAGGAGTTGATGTAACAGGGTTTTAAATGTAAAACTTTAGCATTTCCACCCATCTTTAGGGCTTCATGTCTTGTAAATAGTATAGACTTCGACTACATGTTCTTTACACGAAGTCACAAAACTTTGCTTGCTAAAGATTGTGTGGCTCTTGAAGGTCTACAACAAAACCTTCTCTCGCCATTTTTTCAAGAGATGAAATTGAAGGTGACAGTGCTTGAGCAAGAGGTAATTTTCATCTTAACCAACAACTTCGCCGTGAATAGCTTTCCCATGAGCCTAGTAAACATAGGGACCAGATGTGAAGTACAACACTCCTATCATATACACATTCAGGTTCCCCGCTCATGAAGAGGAGAGATTGTTCTGTGCGGGCATCAGACACAGCTTACTGTCCAGAGGCGAATCGGGTGCAGCCACGTCATCCGGTGCCGAGCAGTGCCGAGCTCGGTACCGAGCCGCGGTACCGAGTAGGGGGTGACGTGGCGCATTTTCATTGGGCTCGGGACGGCGTTCGGCGTCCGCACAGAATACTTCATCCATGAAGAGAACTCGAGATATGGGACTAAGGAGGCTAGCAGCTAGGAAATTACTTTGAGATGGAGCTAGAGCAACCTTTTAAAGATGTAAACGACACCCTCATAACATTTTTTATTGTGCTAGTGTAACTTGAACCCAACGTGCATGCCAACTGAACAGTGCGACATGGCTCTTTGAAAAGTTCAATATATTGTGGTTAACATAATAGTTTGCCTATAGCATTTGGGTATGGCGCTTTGAGGGTATCTGTTACTTCTCGACCAGGTTCTCCCACCCTTGAGCTGTAGCTATATTATTATATATGCCATATTAATGGGCTAATGGGCATGACATTCCCAATCGTACTAGCACAACTTGCCTCCAATGTGTAAGACAAATTGAGGAGTGTGATAAGGCTCTGTGACAAGTACTTCTATGGTTAACACAACAATTTGCCTACTTTATCAGGATCTGGTGCTTTGAGGGTATTTGTTACTTCTTGATCAAGTCCTCCGACTGTTTAAGTGTAGCCGAAGAGGGTAAAAAATTTAAGTCAGGAAGAGAAATTCTTTTTATCATTTAGAATCAAGATTGCATGATTACTAATATGCCAACATTGCCATTAATGAATGACAAATTTATTATCATACTAATGTTTTTATTAAATGGTAATCACAAAAGATAGATTGATCACAAGCATGCAAGACAAAAGGCTAGTTCTACAGCATAATCTAGTTCTTTCGACATAAATAACATGAATTAAATCTTGCTGGAAAGTAACATGAAAAGAATAAGGAATTCAACTGCAGTAATTCATAGGAGTTGTCTACTGGTAATAGATTTTCTTAAATAACAAGCATTTATGCATTTTAAGCGGTAAAGCATATAAATCTATATTGCCAACAAAACAACGAAAATAGTTACCACCTTTTCACAATGTGTACATTGCTTCTCAAAACTCAGGTTTCCAACTGCAGCCTCTGTGCTTAACCTTGCACTCTTTGCAAGAGACACCCAATCTCTAATAAAACTTCTGTAACAGAAGGAAGAGAAAAAATACTATTTACAATGAAATATAAAGATATGAATCGCCAATAAGAAAGAACCCAAATAGGACAAGCGGCTAAAGTATACAGCTCTGTAGTCATACTTGGAGTTTGACTTTTGTTTCATGCTCATTAGAGCTCTGATACCCCCACAGCAACTATGTCCAACAACTAAAATATTTGAAACCTACAAAATCCTATAAGCATTCTTAGTTACAATTAAAATGTTTTGATTGAGCAAATAACCAATGAAAACCTTCACTGCATTGAGTAAACACAAACTATCCAAAGATCTAGTTTTCCTTGCCTCTAATGTATTTACGGCAAACTCAAGAGCTGCACTTGTTTCTGATGCTCCATGCTGTTAAAAAGATAGTGAAGAGAGAAAGATAAAACATTCAAAAATTGAAAATAAGAAGTGGCTTCATTTTTTCAAAAAGAAATATACCTGATATGGTGGAACCAAATTTGCCACATTCCTGACAGTAAAAGCTTCTCCAGGTTGTAAACCCAAGATTTTGGAGGGGCAGACTCTAGAGTCTGCACATGCAATGACCATGAACTGCAAGATGATACAACCATAAAGCATTAAACAGGTGTTCTAACATGGCAATTAAATGATTAAACGAGAGTAAAAAGAAGGTAGAAGATGAAAGGAGAACCATTATACTTAAGCTTGTTTGCACTACCTTAGGTGATTGTCCTTGAGCAAGGTTTTGATAATGATCCAGATTTTCCCTGTTCATTGAAACTTTCATCAAGAAAATGGTAATTCACAACTTCATGGGCCTACGGCTGAAAACACTTTAACTTACAAGTAGTCTTGCTTCTTAAATTTCAGGAACCTGGCTTCAAAATCCTTTAATGGATCTAAATCATTATCTTTCAAATCATGTCTCCTATCACTTTTCTTGAGTTCCTGTCCCAACCCACAAGGATCTTTCGAGGCCATTACTTCAAAATAAGTCCTGCAAATAGTAATTTCCTTCATTCGAATACACTTTCGAAACAGGTAGAGCTTAAGAGCACTGCTTCACAATAAATATGAAAAATAATTTAAGGTGACCTAATAGAGAGATCCTCAATCAATTTTATGCAGCCATGAACAGAAATTAGACTTTTTGGCTAAAAAAATAAATTAAAGTGATAACATTTCAAAACCAGTCAACAGTAGCATTGTCCAAATCATCCAGGCCAATTCATCACACCAACAACTAGTTTATGCTCTATCTCTTTTTTTCAGGATGACTCAAGCGTTAGATAGCAGGTATGCTAGCTTTTTTATCTTTAAAAAAAAAAACTTCTATGATATCCATTGCTGGGTTACGCATCAATATGCCAATTTCTAGCATCTTCTTCAAAATCATTAGTATTAGCCTTACCCAACTATTTAGGCCTTAGGGTTGAATTTATAAATATTTTTTTTTCTCCATTTACTCTTACTGAATATTGCATGAGAAGATAAACCTATCCTGAGCTTTTTTTTTTTTAATGCAAGTTTTTCTGTATGTTACCATTGCTCTACTTCTCTTTATTCCTAATATATTGGCACTAATTTTATATGATTATTTTTTGGTGCATCTTTAATTCTATTTTGTACAAATCTAAACCATCTAAGATTATTTTTATCACATTACCTTCAATAGATGCTGCTCCAACCATCCCGCTAATATAATCATTCTTTATCCAATCTATTCAAGCTGTCACCAATTCATCTTAAGATTCTGATTTTTTCTACACTCCACTTCACTATCAACAACTATTTTAATACATATTGCTCAAATCCATAAAACATATCCAATCTAATTGCAATTTTATAAAATTCACCTTTCTAAGTCTTCATGTCAATTTCTAGCATAGAACTACAAATTATTTAACTGTAGCCATAAAGAGCATGCTCCTGGCAATCATTCCATCAACTTCTGGAAAATATCTGAATCAAATAAATTAATAGCATCATTTTCGGCATTGAATTTCTTATTGTGTTCTCCTAACTCACAAATTAACAATTTTTTCTTTGTCCATTAACTTTTTATAAAGAAAAGTCCGATAATTGCCTTCAAATTATGCCAAACTTTGAATGTCCCGTCTAAAACTATTTTGTAACGATACAAAGCCAGTATGCTTAATCCCAGTCCATGCCTTTCACTTTCTTTAATTCCCGGTCCAACCCACAAGGATCTTTCATGGAAGTTACGAACATGAAAACAGCTCCTAAGAGTAAGAACATCAAAGAACAGTAAAAAACTATTGTATTTTCCTAAAATTATATCATATAATACCTCCTCACTATCTCCTACAGCTTGCGTATAAAAAAAATGATCTTCATAAGAGTCCTGCTTCACAGTAAGGCTGAAAAAATGATTAAAGTTAGCTTCTAGCCTAAGATAGAAGCTATCATTCAATTAAATGTAGCCATTGACATAAGTTAGATTGTTTTGCCGCAAAAAATAAATTAGATAAAATGTCAGGTTTGACAAATTTTAAAACCAGTCAATGGTAAAATTGTTCTAAACATCCAGACCAAGTTATCAAAAGCAAACGGTTTGTTCTCTCTTTTCATTTTTACGGTATGAGCTGAAGTGTGAGATAGCAGCAGGTATGCAGTAATGTCTATTGCAGTGTCATTCATCAATAAGCCAATATCATCAACATCATTATAATTAGTCTTATACCATCTATTTGAGCTTTGTGGTTAACTTCACAAACCTTTCTTCTCCATTTGCTTCTACTAAATGTTACATTAAGTACTAAACAAAGGCATCTTTTGGGCAAATTTTTTTCATGTTATCACTAGCCTACCTCTCATCCTTCCTAATCGTCTAACACTAATTTTACCCTTCCATCTTCAAGGTGCACCTTCTGCCTTTTGTTGTACATGTTCATACCACCTACCTAAGTCTATTATCTACCATTTTATTTTAAAAATTTCCTACTCAAATCATTCCAATAATATAATAATCCTCAATTCATTCTTCATAGCTTTACTAGAAATCCATCTTAATATTTTCATTTTTAGCTACACTCAATTTGTCCATCAGTGAATATTTTATTGCAAACAACTCAAATCCATAACATATTTAACCTAAATGTAATCTCATAAACCTCTAAGTATCCCTGTCAAATTTTAGCATGGAACTAGATTTTTTTTAATACGGATGAGGTTTGCAAATATGTTAACTTAGCCATTAGAGAAAGCTCCTCCAAACCATTCAATCAAATTCTCATGAACATCCGCATCAAATAGATTGATAGCATCATTTTTCAACAGTTAATTTTTCTTTTTCCATTCTCATAAATCACTAATCGACATTTTAATTCCACTTATTAAACTTTTTACTAATAAATTTTTTCCCCAAATACCGGCCTCAAAATAATGCCAAAAACGGCCGATCGAAAACCATTTTGTAACAATACAAAACCATTGCTCAAATCTCAGGCTTCCAGGACCTTTTCTCTGCAATTTCCTTTTAAATTGTAAACCCAGACAAATAAGTAAGAAAAAGCTAATCACCAAAAACAAACGCCAAAAATTTTTTCAAAGTGAAAACAGTGATATTACCCAAAGAAAATCAAAACATAGCCTCGTTCCGCATGCACAAATTATAAAAACCGCATAATCTATCAGGTCAATAGCTTACTTAACGGTTCCCAAGCTCCTCCAACGAGAATCCTTCTGTCTAATCGAACGTAAAGGCGAGACGTTCATCTGAGAATATCAGCATCTTCAAACCTTAGTACTAGCCATTCTAAAACACCAAAGAAGAAATCCTCACAGAGATCTCACCATGACAGATTCCATCGGCTTTCTATGTAACCCCGTGAAGTTTCCATCAATGGACAAATCGTTAGTCGCTGCGTGAAAGGAGAGCAGCCTATAAACTGAAGCCATCGGAATATCGGACGAAAGAGCCACCAAGCGAGGGTTAGGGTTTGGATCGATATCTAAGTTTGCAGTTGGGTACTCTTACTTGGAGAGAGACCCATAAGGAAATCGAGCGTTGGCATTTTGTGGGCGGAAGTGAGCGACCATGGACGGAGGTCACGAGGCTTGGATTAAAAGTATATTAAATGGCGGAGCTATCGTGATTGCGTGGCCGTCTTCTTCCGCTGCAACTTATTGCAGGCAGAGGACAGGGGAGAGTCGTTGGGTTTAAATAGGTTTGGATGAGATGTCAGACTTAATGCAGCAAACAGCTGTTTTGCCCAATAAGTAGGCGCCAAGTGAGCTGTTGGTCAAATATATTTTTTTATTAAAAGACTCTTTATGCAATAAATAATATTCATAAGAGTCAAAATTTAATATTTATTTCTAAAACAAATTTAAAAAATTATTTTCTTTACAAAAAAATTCAATGCAATATCTATTTGAGCTTGAACAAGTAGATATATGTTAGAATGATGACAATATGACATCAACCATCAATGTAATATATTATTTTTCAAAGTTGGCAACCTCACTATTAATATCATTGTTTTTAATAGGCAATGAAAACAAACACTATAAAATTAATATATTATTTAAATCCGATTTATTTATTTATTTATTGGATATTTAAGTTAATTAAGATAAATTAACACTCATATCATATACACAAGCTATAAATCCAAAACCTCTTGGTCTATAGCCAATGGCAGAGTGAGTTGGGGTCCTGCAGGGGAACGTGCCCCCTTTGAATAAAAAAAAAATTTATCGATTCAGATTCAGAAAGGGTAATTTTAAAGACTAAATATGATTAGAAACATAATTAGCACATTAATCATCATTTTTTGAAATTTTAAAAGTAGGCATAATCATCCGTTTAACGAGAGATTAAGATTTATGCTAAAATCACCCGTTTGATGGGTGATTTACGATTTTGGTATGTTTAAAACTGTAAAATCCTTAAAAAAGCTGATTTTTTTGTGCTGTTAGTCCCGTACGATCTGACTTTAGTACTGGACAAACTGAAGAAATTTGTGAAGAAATCTGCCATTTTCGTCTGTACGAAGCTGGAGCAGTCGGGACGATCCGTCTGTACGAAATCTGTCCAGAGAGCAAGTCGCCCGGGACGAATTTGGATTTCGTCTGTACGAAATTTGTCCAGATAACCCATCGTACCAGGACGAAATTTGGATCGTCCAGGACGATCAGTGTTAATAAATATCGGATTTGAGATATTTTGGATTCATTTTGGAGAGAGAGAGAAGGCAAGAGAGAGAAAGAGAAGGAAGAGAAGAAGGAAGCTTGGTTTTGGAGGCCACGGAGCGCTTTTCGTCCGACGACGCTGTTAGAAGATTTGTTTGTCTCGCTGTAAGGACTCCGAACCCTATTTCTGTTTTCGAAGATTTTGTATTTTGATCGAGTTGTGCACTGTTTTGTGTTTTTGTAGTCGAACTTTTGACCTGATTTTGTATTGACACGACTTTCACCGCACAACTTTTAGTATGTTATAGATATGAATATTGTACACGATTTGAGTACTTTCTGCGATGATTTTACCGGTCGGAATTGATTCTACGCGATTTTAATTGAATAGAAAAATATCAGGACGTGATTTGATTTGGATTCTATAGAATAATAGTCTTATATTGATGTCGTGAATGTTCTACTGTAATTTGGAAGAATTTGGAACTTGTGCCTTTTTGCAGGATTTTTTGTGTAAATTTGACCGACTGTCGTTACTCTGCCCGATTTTCGTACGATTTCTGATTTTTCCAAAATTGATAGATTAGATTGATATGCTTATGATTATTGATATAATTGCTATAGATTGCTTTAATATTGATTATTAAACTGATTATTGATTGATTATTGATACTGGAACACACGTATAACTTGGTTGAACATTGGTTGGAGATTGATATTGACCTGTACAGGATGGTGGGCCGACGGGCTTTCCTTTAAACCATTGATCATTGATATAACGATTGGGAGTCATAAGGAGATTATATGCCGACGGGCGGCCGACGGGCAATAGAGTGACGACTCTTATTGATAGAACCAATGTATGGATATCTACAACAGCAATATGGATTCTACAACAGCAACATAGCCAGTTGATTATACTTGTCCAGTATATAGTATTGAATTGCATGTTTACTGTATTGATTTATGGATTCATTATTTTATAGATTCCTGCTTTATCGACTTTGATTGGATTTACTAGATCGTACGATTTCATTGATTTCACTGATTGATTGCTGTGCATCGACATTGAGCATTGATATAGAAATGGATGGATATATATATTGTATTGATAGCATGGACATGAATAGTATAGAATTATTGACACTGTTTCCTATAGATTCATTGATTTCTGCTTATAGATTTATTGTTACTACTGCCTATGGATTTATTGATCTTGAGATTCACTGTTGTTACTGTTTCTGCACCGTATTGACTGCTGCATGGATTCATTGTTAGACTAAATTGAGATTTATCGTACTGCTTTCCTCGTTTGATTTCATTGAATAAATAGTATTGATTAGACCGCATTGATTTGATTTGATAGCGATTGATTTGACGGATTGATTGATTTCCTATTGCGTACGAATTTCTTTGAGATTGACATGGATTTATTGAGTTGATTTATCGATTCGCTTGCTGCTGCATTGACTGGCTTTATTGACTATTGAATTTTCGTACTGCATAGACTCATTGACCATTGACTGATCCAGATTGATAGATTGACATGCATATTGATAGCATCGCCGTGCTTTGATTTCAGTTATAGGTATTAGGTGACCTGCTGGGCTTTGTAAAGCTCATTATATGTGGTTTAACATTTCAGGTCCGAGCAAGACAACTGGAATGGAGTTCGATCAGAATGTCAGACGAATCCTTTCACTATGGATGCCTGAGGCGTCACAATTGGTATCAGAGCAAGTGTAGTGAAAGGATTTGATTGATAGTTTGATAGAATGGATTGTTTCAAGTGTATCGTTTTGCATACATATTGAATGACATGTGATTGACTGGATTGTGTGATTTGTATGGATTCCGACGAATTTTGATTTTGATTTTGATTTGATTTGATTTGGATTTGAAATTTGATTGGACGGATTTGCTTTGTATCGATTTTGCATTCGATCCCTTAAGGGAAATGTCGAGGACGACATTTTTTTTTTAGGTGGGTAGATTGTAAAATCCTTAAAAAAGCTGATTTTTTTGTGCTGTTAGTCCCGTACGATCTGACTTTAGTACTGGACGAACTGAAGAAATTTGTGAAGAAATCTGCCATTTTCGTCTGTACGAAGCTGGAGCAGTCGGGACGATCCGTCTGTACGAAATCTGTCCAGAGAGCAAGTCGCCCGGGACGAATTTGGATTTCGTCTGTACGAAATTTGTCCAGATAACCCATCGTACCAGGACGAAATTTGGATCGTCCAGGACGATCAGTGTTAATAAATATCGGATTTGAGATATTTTGGATTCATTTTGGAGAGAGAGAGAAGGCAAGAGAGAGAAAGAGAAGGAAGAGAAGAAGGAAGCTTGGTTTTGGAGGCCACGGAGCGCTTTTTGTCCGACGACGCTGTTAGAAGATTTGTTTGTCTCGCTGTAAGGACTCCGAACCCTATTTCTATTTTCGAAGATTTTGTATTTTGATCGAGTTGTGCACTGTTTTGTGTTTTTGTAGTCGAACTTTTGACCTGATTTTGTATTGACAAGACTTTCACCGCACAACTTTTAGTATGTTATAGATATGAATATTGTACACGATTTGAGTACTTTCTGCGATGATTTTACCGGTCGGAATTGATTCTGCGCGATTTTAATTGAATAGAAAAATATCAGGACGTGATTTGATTTGGATTCTATAGAATAATAGTCTTATATTGATGTCGTGAATGTTCTACTGTAATTTGGAAGAATTTGGAACTTGTGCCTTTTTGCAGGATTTTTTGTGTAAATTTGACCGACTGTCGTTACTCTGCCCGATTTTCGTACGATTTCTGATTTTCCCGAAATTGATAGATTAGATTGATATGCTTATGATTATTGATATAATTGCTATAGATTGCTTTAATATTGATTATTAAACTGATTATTGATTGATTATTGATACTGGAACACACGTATAACCTGGTTGAACATTGGTTGGAGATTGATATTGACCTGTACAGGATGGTGGGCCGACGGGCTTTCCTTTAAACCATTGATCATTGATATAAAACGATTGGGAGTCATAAGGAGATTATATGCCGACGGGCGGCCGACGGGCAATAGAGTGACGACTCTTATTGATAGAACCAATGTATGGATATCTACAACAGCAATATGGATTCTACAACAGCAACATAGCCAGTTGATTATACTTGTCCAGTATATAGTATTGAATTGCATGTTTACTGTATTGATTTATGGATTCATTGTTTTTATAGATTCCTGCTTTATCGACTTTGATTGGATTTACTAGATCGTACGATTTCATTGATTTCACTGATTGATTGCTGTGCATCGACATTGAGCATTGATATAGAAATGGATGGATATATATATTGTATTGATAGCATGGACATGAATAGTATAGAATTATTGACACTGTTGCCTATAGATTCATTGATTTCTGCTTATAGATTTATTGTTACTACTGCCTATGGATTTATTGATCTTGAGATTCACTGTTGTTACTGTTTCTGCACCGTATTGACTGCTGCATGGATTCATTGTTAGACTAAATTGAGATTTATCGTACTGCTTTTCTCGTTTGATTTCATTGAATAAATAGTATTGATTAGACCGCATTGATTTGATTTGATAGCGATTGATTTGACGGATTGATTGATTTCCTATTGCGTACGAATTTCTTTGAGATTGACATGGATTTATTGAGTTGATTTATCGATTCGCTTGCTGCTGCATTGACTGACTTTATTGACTATTGAATTTTCGTACTGCATAGACTCATTGACCATTGACTGATCCAGATTGATAGATTGACATGCATATTGATAGCATCGCCGTGCTTTGATTTAAGTTATAGGTATTAGGTGACCTGCTGGGCTTTGTAAAGCTCATTATATGTGGTTTAACATTTCAGGTCCGAGCAAGGCAACTGGAATGGAGTTCGATCAGAATGTCAGACGAATCCTTTCACTATGGATGCCTGGGGCGTCACAATTGGTATCAGAGCAAGTGTAGTGAAAGGATTTGATTGATAGTTTGATAGAATGGATTGTTTCAAGTGTATCGTTTTGCATACATATTGAATGACATGTGATTGACTGGATTGTGTGATTTGTATGGATTCCGACGAGTTTTGATTTTGATTTTGATTTGATTTGATTTGGATTTGAAATTTGATTGGACGGATTTGCTTTGTATCGATTTTGCATTCGATCCCTTAAGGGAAATGTCGAGGACGACATTTTTTTTTAGGTGGGTAGATTGTAAAATCCTTAAAAAAGCTGATTTTTTTTGTGCTGTTAGTCCCGTACGATCTGACTTTAGTACTGGACGAACTGAAGAAATTTGTGAAGAAATCTGCCATTTTCGTCTGTACGAACCTGGAGCAGTCGGGACGATCCGTCTGTACGAAATCTGTCCAGAGAGCAAGTCGCCCGGGACGAATTTGGATTTCGTCTGTACGAAATTTGTCCAGATAACCCATCGTACCAGGACGAAATTTGGATCGTCCAGGACGATCAGTGTTAATAAATATCGGATTTGAGGATATTTTGGATTCATTTTGAGAGAGAGAGAGAAGGCAAGAGAGAGAGAAAGAGAAGGAAGAGAAGAAGGAAGCTTGGTTTTGGAGGCCACGGAGCGCTTTTCGTCCGACGACGCTGTTAGAAGATTTGTTTGTCTCGCTGTAAGGACTCCGAACCCTATTTCTGTTTTTGAAGATTTTGTATTTTGATCGAGTTGTGCACTGTTTTGTGTTTTTGTAGTCGAACTTTTGACATGATTTTGTATTGACACGACTTTCACCGCACAACTTTTAGTATGTTATAGATATGAATATTGTACACGATTTGAGTACTTTCTGCGATGATTTTACCGGTCGGAATTGATTCTACGCGATTTTAATTGAATAGAAAAATATCAGGACGTGATTTGATTTGGATTCTATAGAATAATAGTCTTATATTGATGTCGTGAATGTTCTACTGTAATTTGGAAGAATTTGGAACTTGTGCCTTTTTGCAGGATTTTTTGTGTAAATTTGACCGACTGTCGTTACTCTGCCCGATTTTCGTACGATTTCTGATTTTCCCGAAATTGATAGATTAGATTGATATGCTTATGATTATTGATATAATTGCTATAGATTGCTTTAATATTGATTATTAAACTGATTATTGATACTGGAACACACGTATAACCTGGTTGAACATTGGTTGGAGATTGATATTGACCTGTACAGGATGGTGGGCCGACGGGCTTTCCTTTAAACCATTGATCATTGATATAACGATTGGGAGTCATAAGGAGATTATATGCCGACGGGCGGCCGACGGGCAATAGAGTGACGACTCTTATTGATAGAACCAATGTATGGATATCTACAACAGCAATATGGATTCTACAACAGCAACATAGCCAGTTGATTATACTTGTCCAGTATATAGTATTGAATTGCATGTTTACTGTATTGATTTATGGATTCATTGTTTTATAGATTCCTGCTTTATCGACTTTGATTGGATTTACTAGATCGTACGATTTCATTGATTTCACTGATTGATTGCTGTGCATCGACATTGAGCATTGATATAGAAATGGATGGATATATATATTGTATTGATAGCATGGACATGAATAGTATAGAATTATTGACACTGTTGCCTATAGATTCATTGATTTCTGCTTATAGATTTATTGTTACTACTGCTTATGGATTTATTGATCTTGAGATTCACTGTTGTTACTGTTTCTGCACCGTATTGACTGCTGCATGGATTCATTGTTAGACTAAATTGAGATTTATCGTACTGCTTTCCTCGTTTGATTTCATTGAATAAATAGTATTGATTAGACCGCATTGATTTGATTTGATAGCGATTGATTTGACGGATTGATTGATTTCCTATTGCGTACGAATTTCTTTGAGATTGACATGGATTTATTGAGTTGATTTATCGATTCGCTTGCTGCTGCATTGACTGACTTTATTGACTATTGAATTTTCGTACTGCATAGACTCATTGACCATTGACTGATCCAGATTGATAGATTGACATGCATATTGATAGCATCGCCGTGCTTTGATTTCAGTTATAGGTATTAGGTGACCTGCTGGGCTTTGTAAAGCTCATTATATGTGGTTTAACATTTCAGGTCCGAGCAAGGCAACTGGAATGGAGTTCGATCAGAATGTCAGACGAATCCTTTCACTATGGATGCCTGGGGCGTCACAAAAACAACTGGCCGAAGCCCTAGTCCCGAATCGTTGCTCTTTTGCCTCTTCGATCAGGTCGCCCTTCGCTTCGTCGCCGGAGTTTGTTATTTAAGGTAAGTTTTAATGTGTTTTTTTTTTTAATATAAATTTAATATTTTCTTATTCATTTCCTAAATAAATGGTAGAATAAGGAAAAAAAAAGTTAATGCATCATGTAAAATTGTAGAATAAGGTGGTTTTAGGTGATGCCTATATTATGTGTTTTTGTATAAATCTATGGATAAATCATGCAAAAAGCAAAGGATTCATTAGTATTATGTATTTTTTATGTTTGTTAATGGGGGGATTGTTTATTTCTTTTAGCTTTCAATGGAGATTAATTATAGAAAATAAATGAGTATTAAAGAACCATAAATTATCTATTAGCTCTTCATATCTATTACTTAACTATTCTTAAATACTCATTAATATAATTATAATATATTACATTTCAGTATGTTTAGTTGCTTAGGTGTTTGTAAGTGTATTTTACCTTTTTTTATATTTTGTGCCTTTTTTAATAAAGTTAATACGTAATTGAATTTATCTACCTAAGGGCATCTCTAACTGAGAACTCCATTTTTCTCGGCAAGATACAACAAAACTCCAAAATGTCGTGATGCTGTTCCAATCGAACGTCATTTCATGTGCATATGCGATGGTAACAATCCTTCTCCCTTTCGCGCATTTTTTCGGTTGAGAGAGCAAAATAGCGTAGGTGATCAGTGTGACGCCAAACTGTTCACCCGCAAGTAAATGTCGAAAGATTTGGCGTTCGGCTGGAGCAACCGAACGACGCCATAGGCTAGTTTGGCATTCGGTTGGAGATGCTCTAAGACAAAGAAATCCAAATTTTTATATCAAGTGTTTGTAAATGTTTTTTACTGATTTTGTAATTAGTTAATAAGTATTTGGATTTATTTAACTAAGACAAAGAAATGTAATTTCTTACTGAACTTACCTATCTAATCTTTTTAAAAAATAAAATGAAGAACAAATTATTGGACAATCAATCTAAGTTATATGCACATAGTAAGAAATAAAATTTATTTTTTCAGCTACAAAAGAAATGAATGATTTTTTTCTCAAGGCAAAGCAAATTTCAATTCAAATATTTTTTTTATCATTTTTATTATGTTTATGTAAACAAATTTCAATTTAATTTTGCTACCATCTTTGTATAATCATGCAAAATGGGGAAATGTTCAAGTTCAAGAATTATGTTAATATTTTCAATATCCAATTTAATAGAAAAATTAAACTTATTCTAAAAGTTCAATTTTTATAAACCAATGAGTATACTATTTCAGTATTAGTTTTGCTTGGTAATGAATTTATAATATAATTATTCATTATTTTTGTTAAAATATATGCCAATAATTTAATCATTGTTTTTTGTATTAATAATTATTCATTGTTTTTAATAGATATCATATAACTTCTGATATTATTAGTAGATATAACTGCATAAAAATAATTCCAAAATTTTTATTGAGAAAATAATGGACTTTTTTGTTAACTTTCTATAGAACTATAAAGAAACATTAATATTATCATTTATAACATTTATATTTAACGAGTTAATGATAATATTAGCATAGTAAAATATTATTAATTGAAATTCTATTGAAACATAGTGTGGAATGTTATGAAGTTGACGATTATCTCGATGAAATAAATATATCATTTTCAAAATTGTTATAAATGTAGGTATTCAAAATTTGTGCACACCCATCATCTTTTATGTTATTATATGAAGAAGAGTTATCCTTATTTGGTAATTTTTTGCCAACATATATTGGTGGTAAATGTCGGACCCTGAAAGTCTCATTCAAATCGACTTTGAAGCAGTTATAGGATAGGGTTCTTAGGGTGCTGAGGTTTGATCCCTCAAAGTTCGTGACGACCATTGTGGGTTATTTTTCAGTTGGTAACCAATTCATGGCCTCGAAGGTTGAGGCCGATGAATGTTGTGAATTTGCATTATCATTGGCTGCTTTTGAAGTTCTAATTCTGTATGTGGAGATTGAGGAAATTTCGAATGATATTAATTTGGATGAATATCTGTTGACTCAAATTCGTGATTCAATTGTACTCAATCATGCATGTACATAAGATGCATGATGCTGCTGAAATGGCCTTGAAAATGCCAAATGCACGCCTTGGGTATGTTAGTTGTGAATGAAATTATAAATTTTTTAAAGTTCTGAATGTAGATCCACACCAATCTCCTACCAAAAGGAATTGCCCGGTCCTTCTACATAATCTCAGCCTACTTTTATTTTTAAAGTCAATGATATTAGAATATCTGCTCCTACTATCAATGATGAAAGGTATGAGACAATAAGTAGTGGTTCAAGTGATGATGGAGATGAAGAGTTTGATGATATCCTCCATGATCCTGCTATTACGAATCTTGGTGTTCAACTAAATACTAATAATATTATTCATGACTACTATATAAGGACTCGAAATACAGAAGAGGGCATGACATCTAATAATGAATATGCTGAGATTCCAAAGACTACACGTTAGTGGAATGCGTAGGTTACACCTGATAGTAGTATTGTTTTAGCATTACAGATGATGAATTTATCATTCCGAATGAATTGGTAGAGCATATGTGTTCCGCCGAAAATCTAAATTACAATTTGCCTTGCACGGTTGGTCAATTACAAATATTGTTCAAATTATCATAGTGTCTTCAAGCAAACAAAAATTCACAGTTACTTGTACACAACATAATAATGCACCGATAAAGTGTCCTTGGTGTTTACATGCTAGCCTAAACAAGTGATTGCGTGGGGTTTGAAAAATAGCTATCATAAAAGGTCTACATACGTACACGAACCCAATTATTGGTGTTTCATCTCATGGTAATGGAAGATAGCTACCATAGAATGTCTACTATCTCTGTGACATTTCATCTCATGGTACCGCATCTGTAATAAATGAGGGCTGACAAGGTAACCATTCACTTCCTGAAACCTAATTTGAAGAGATTTCCAACTAAAAACATTTAAGAATTCTTATTTCTTATAAATTTTTACCCTAATTAACTCAGCGTGCATTAGGGGTGTAAACGAGTCGAGTCGAGTCGAGTATTTGCCTTATCAAGCCTGGCTCGTTTAATCAACTCGTTTAGGAAATATCAAGCTCGAGCTCGACTCGAAAGCTCGAGCTCATTTAAAAACTGTAGCTACGGATAGGTTTTTTTTTATAAAATAAGCTTTCAAATATTATAAAAAAATAATATATATATATATATATATATATATATATATATATATATATATAAACTTGATATGCTTTCGACTCGTCGAGTCGGGTTGAGCTCGAACTCGAGCTCGTTTATCATACAAGCTCGAAGCTCGATAAGCTCGGCTTGCGAGCTCGTTAACGAGTCTAGTTCGAGTCGGCTTATGAGCCAGCTCGGCTCACTTACACCCCTAGCGTGCATATCCTATAGGCAATCATCCTTGTCTTCTTACCATTCATGGACGCAACACCTAAATATCTCATTATGATTAGTCTTCTGCTCTAACGGACTGTCATTATTGACTCATGCTATGCAAACATGCATTTTTCGGCTTGCATCATTGAACATTTCTTTGTTGGGGATGCCTGTAACCTTCTCCATACATGACCAAAATATTATGAATAACTCAAAAATAACTTAAGAATTATACTCAATGTATCTACCATTTATCCTTTAAATAGCTGAGATTAAAATTATTCAATTAACATTAGCAACCAAAAATCACAATAGAACTTGAATTGACCAAACAACTTTACAGGTCATTTAATGTGAGGTGTTATTGTAGGCTAAATGATTTGTCATTGCAAAATGATTATGACATTATCAAGATCCTATGCTTTTAAATATTTTTTTTTAAAAATATGGTTCCAATATCTAAAATTAGTACATACAATGTTCAAAAAATACATCGGATCAGGTTTGAATATTTGTTTAAAAAACATCTCCAAAGATACGCTTCATAAATTACACCGGGTTATTTTATCAATGCATAATTTCTAATTTTTGAGAAATTGCATTAATTAGGCCACGTAACTTAACCAATCTAAAATTAATTTATAAAATCATTTTGGACAAGGATAAATCGCCTATTTAATGGACGATTTAGTCTACACGACTTAAATCACCCGTGAATCTGAATTTCATTTTTAAAAAAATTTTGTTCTAAAGGCTAAGTCGCCTGTTTAAACGGGCGATAATGCATACTTTTAAATGTAAAGCATCAATGCTTAATCCGCTGATTACAATTCTAATCATGCTTAGTCTTAAAAATTGTCCATGCATAAATAGAGACAAAAAAGTTGCTGCGCACAGCAAGGTCAAGTCGGACTCCTCGCAAAGTCGTCTCTGCACGACAAATTATTACTTCCGGTGTCTGGATTCGTCCGGACACCAATTCAGATGTGGCGCGTCATTAAAATGCATCGGATCTCAATGTATTCGGGTGATGTGGCGTATCTGGATTAATTCGCCTCTCTGCACACAGAAGATTTTGTTTGCTCTCGTCCGGTACAGGAAGCTCTCGTCTGGCAGGAAGCTCTTGCCCGACTCTTCGCCTCTCCCTTCTTGGCTTCTTTCGTCTTGGATACGGCTGGCAGCTCAGGTAAGATTTTGTTTTTGGTTTTGATTTTCTTATTTTCTATAGTTTAGTTTATAGCTTGTTTTTATCCTAAACTAAATTAGATTTAATACAGTTTACAGTTTCTGATTATTGATTAATGTGTTAAAAATCTCAGAAAGTGGACGAGGATTAAATCTTGTTTAAAGAAATATAATTTTAACACATTAATTAATATTACTCAGAAACGAGTTCTTTAAAATTGTAAACTGTATTGAATCTCGTCCAGTTTCTGTAGGATAAAAAATAAATTTGTTTGCTACTTCCATTTATTGTTTTTAGTTTTATATTTAGTTTATAGTTTTTATGTTTTATGTAGTTCACGAGTTTGAATTTGTACAAAAATTATGGAGAAATATTTTAAGAAGTCCTCATCACAATCTTGTATATCAACACCAATAAAAGATTCAGAAAAAAAAAAAGAATTATGAACAAAATAAAAAACGAAATTGAACGTCTTATAATTAAAATATAGGCCCCCTCTATGAAAATATGAAGAACAGAAGGTATAATATTGTAAGTGTAATTCTATTTTTAAAATGGCTAATGCCGGTCCGAGCCTGGATGAAGAAAGTTGAGGGGATTTAAAAAAATAAAGGGCCCCCTCTATGAAAAGTTTTTGGCTTTATCATAGCAAAAACTCTCAACCAACAGATCAAGGTGAGCCGCATAATTTCACTTGTTGAGTTATTTACCTTACTTTCAATCAATATTTTTTTTTGTATTAATTGTTATTTATCGTTATGAATTTCAGTTGGTTAAACTAAGCCTGGGCTCAGGACGGAGGCCCCCAACACCGGCCTAATTCTTTTAAAAAATATGATAGTTGTTACCACATTAATTAGTTTTTTTTTTTTTTTTTTGTAATAAGCCGATGAAAATAATGGATATGCTGAAGTATGTTATAATGAAAAATGATTAAGTTTTGTGATGTTGAAACTAAATGCTAAGAGATTATGTAGAAATGCATATACAGAGAAAGAGAGATAGAGCAACACAGTAAATGAAGAAGAAAAGGAAATGTATTATTATGTTTTTCATACATTACAACGTTCCCCTGTACACATATATATATATATATATATATATATATATATATATATATATATATATATATATATATATATATATATATATATATATATATATATATATATAGCACCTTAATAATGTGATGCAGGACACGTGAAAACAGATTATTGGATACATCTAAATAACAGTAGATTAATTTATTCTTTGTTCTTAACATCCCCCCTCAAACTGAGTATAGGAGCAGATAGTCAGTTTGCTGCGAAGAAGTTTAAACCGAGGGGTAGACAGTGGTTTCGTAAGAATATCCGCAACTTGATCCAGTACTGTACTTATTGGTAGTAGACGAATGACCTTATTCATAATGTGATCCCGTATAAAGCGTTGATCAATCTCAATGTGCTTGGTGCGAGCGTGGAAAACGGGGTTATTAGCAAGAGCAATTGTAGATGTATTATCACAGAATACATCCACGGGTTCAGAGTGAACGATCCGAAACTTAGCCAGCAAGCGTTTGATCCAAATGGTGTCAGCAGTAGCGGAGGCTAAGGCTCGGTATTCTGATTCTGTGGACGACCGGGATACCGTATTCTGTTTCTTGACAGTCCAGGAGACAAGTGTATCGCCAAGGAAAGTACAAAAGCCGGATGTAGATCTTCGGGTTGCCGGATCTGAAGCCCAGTCAGCATCCGAGTATGTACACAGAAGAAGATTGGATTTGGTGATTGGTAGACCGAAATCCAAAGAGACCTGAATATAGCGGAGTAACTTCTTGAGCCTGACCGTGTGTACGGGTTCCGGATTGTGCATATGCTGAGAGAGCGTGTTAACTGCGTAGGCAATGTCCGGCCTTGTCAATGTAAGATACTGGAGGCTGCCGATGATCCGCCTATACAGGATTGCATCAAAAAATGGTGGATCGTCTGGTTTTACAGCTGTAATTTTTGTGATTGAAGGATTAGCGACTGGATTACAGTTCGGTAACCCGGCCATTTGTAAAATAGATTGAGCGTATAAACGTTGAGAAAGAAAATACTTATCATGTGTGTAGTCAATCTTAATGCCAAGAAACTGGTTAGCCACACCGAGATGCTTCATCGTGAATTTCTCCTTGAGTTTGACGACGAGTGCCGTCATAGCTTGGGCATTGTTGCCAATGAGAAGAATGTCATCTACGTATACCAGTAGATAAAGGTGCGTGTTGCCGTCGTGAAATAGGAGGAGAGATGGATCTGCCTGACTGTGCGAGAACCCGATTTCACGAAGGTAAGAGGTAAAGGTAGTGTACCATTGGCGCGGAGTTTGACGCAAGCCGTAGATAGCTTTGTGGAGACGACAGACGTGTAAAGGATTCGTAGCATCTTCAAACCCTTTAGGCTGCTGCATATAGATAGTTTCGGTGATGTCTCTGTGCAAGAAAGCATTAGCTACATCTAATTGTTGAATTTGCCAGTTGTGAAAAAGAGCGATGGTAAAGAGAATGCGGATAGTAGGAAGTTTGGCAACAGGGCTGAATGTGTCCTGATAGTTAATGCCATACTCCTGCTGATTTCCTTGAGCTACCAACCGCGCCTTGAATCTGGCAATTGAACCATCTGAATTGTATTTTGTGCGATAGGTCCATTTTGAGCCAATAACAGGTGCATTTGTCGGAGGCGGTACTAAAGTCCAAGTGCCCTGTTTTTGAAGAGCAAAAAATTCCTGAGCCATTGCTTGACGCCACTCAAACTGTTTGGAAGCTTCACTATACGTGGTTGGATCGCTGAGAGCTTGATTGTGATGGAGTAAATTGAGACGCTGAACGGGTTTGAGAGACCCTGTCTTTGATCTTGTAGTCATCTGGTGCGGTATAGGATGGGGAACGGGTGATATAGCCGTGTCCTGAAGGGTAGATAGCTGAGGTTGACGCTCCAATAAAATAGATGAATTGCTTGTGCCTGGTAGTGCAGATCCAAGATTGTGGACCTGCTTGTTGCTTTGATGCGAAATGGAGTGAGGTATAAGCAGAGAAGTGGGCGGTGGAGGTCCAGTTGAAGTAGTGTTGGAATGACTGTCATTATAAGGAAAAAATGATTCGTTAAATTGAACATTTCGAGAAACAATGATTTTATTAGTGAGCGGATTAAAACATCGATAGCCTTTAGAAACATCCGAGTAACCAAGAAATATGCATGGCTGAGATGTTGGCATCAGCTTGTGACGGTGCACCGACGGGATTAGAGGAAAGCATTGACAACCAAACACACGAAGATGTTTATAGGAGGGTATTATATTGAACATTCTTGTGAGCGGAGTCAAGTTCTTGATAGTCAGGGACGGCATGCGATTGATTAAGTAAACGGCCGTTTGTGCTGCCTCAAGCCAGAACTGCATTGGAAGAGCGGCCGTCTGAAGAAGAGTTCGAGTAGTAGAAATAATATGCCTATGCTTTCTTTCCGCAATGCCATTTTTGTTGAGGTGTGTACGCACAAGAGTATTGATGTCGGATCCCTGCATTCTTAGTGAAATCGTGAAATAGATGGTTCACAAACTCACCTCCACCATCAGTGCGAATAGTTTTAAGTTTGAGCGAAGTTTGACGTTCAATGAATTTAGTGAAATTAATAAACGTGTTAGTAACATCAGATTTATGCAAAATAGGAAATAACCAGGTAAAGCGAGAGAAATCATCAACAAAAATGACGTAATATCTAAATCCTTGGTGAGACTGAGCCGGAGAAGGACCCCAGACGTCAGAGTGAACAAGTTCTAAGGGAGAACTCGTTCGACTCAGCGAACGGTCGAATACAAGTTTTTGACCTTTACACGACATACAAGAATTACAAACAGATTTAAGCGGTAAGATGCGTAAAGTAGGATTGTAATTGGAAATGTGCTGTAGAACATTGTGATGAGGATGTCCAAGTCTGAAATGCCAGTTGACAGATGAGGCATTGGATGCTCGCAGCGCTGTCGCCGGTGTCCGAGACGCAGTAGAAGGGATCTTGTAGACACCTTTGCTGCACGGACCTTCAAGGATAACCTGATTTGTCTTCCGGTCCTTGAATACAAAGCCATGCTCATCAAACGTTATCGAGATAGGATTGTCCCGAACCAAATTAGAAATAGAGAGAAGATTGTAGGAAAGAGAAGGAATATGTAAGAGTTTCGAGAGAAAGAACTTACTGGCCGGAGTAGGAAGAATGCCCGAGCCCGCGTGAGCTATTGGGACAGACCTTCCATCCCCAAGTGTTACCGTTTCGTTGCCATTGTAGGGAGTGTAGAATTCTAGATTTTCAGTGGTATTCGTCATGTGAGACGATGCCCCAGAATCAAGATACCAATCAGCGGTAGAACCACCGTCATTCCGAGCCGCAAGAGCATTGTTGGTCTTAGCCGGTGGAACCGTTGGAGAATAATTTGGATTAAGACGATGCCAGCACGCTTCGGCACTGTGACCTCGCTTCTTGCAAATTTGACACGTAATAGCCAGAGCCACAGAATTGGTTTGGGTAGAAGTGTTGTTAGTTGGCGGTCTTCCACGTCCGCGCCGGCCACGACCACGAACAGAGTACAATGCCGACTGACTGTCAGGTAGTTTAGGAAACTTTTGAGCCGCTGTCTTGAGATGAATTTCCTCGCTAAGTGTCAAGGGACAGCGAGCCTTGCATGGTGCGAATGGTAGTGGTAAAAGACTGATACTCCGGAGGAAGACCGTTCAAGATGTAGATGATGACATCTTCGGGATCAACGGACGAACCAGCAGAGGCAATTTGATCGACGATTTTCTTGATCTCAGTAAGATACTGAGTCATGGACAACGTTTGCATTGAGATATTGTGCAGCTCATGCTTCAATTGAATTACCTTGGATCGGTTAGAGGCCTGAAACTGAGTGTGGAGAGTTGTCCAGATTTCTTGGGTTGATTCAAGATGTATCACGTAGGGAAGCACCGCCGGTGATATTGTGGAGCACATCGCCGTCGCCAAGTTCTGATCCGTGACCTGCCATGATTGAGGATCTTGATTTGGATCAAGATTTTCGGCCGTCGTTTTGGAATCAAGAAACCCGGCAAAACCATTAGCCCGAAACAGCTTAGCTATTTGCGTGCTCCAGATCGGAAAGTTGTCCGGAGTGAGGGCGTGCGGCACCAAGAACTTGAGATTAGATATAACGAACTTGAGCGAGGAGGAGATGGCCGGAGATGGCGTGGCGGCAACAGTCGTTGTTCCGATGGACGATGAAGCCTGGGCGGGATTTGCCATGGCTTGGCTCCTCAAGAACGACTGACTCTTGATACCATGTAGAAATGCATATACAGAGAAAGAGAGATAGAGCAACACAGTAAATGAAGAAGAAAAGGAAATGTATTATTATGTTTTTCATACATTACAACATTCCCCTGTACACACATATATATAGCACCTTAATAATGTGATGCAGGACACGTGGAAACAGATTATTGGATACATCTAAATAACAGTAGATTAATATATTCTTTGTTCTTAACAGATTAGTGTGTAACGCTGTCAAAAATTATGAAAAAAATCATGTAATTAAAATACAATAATATAAATGACTACAATTTAAAAGATACGGCAAAGACAGTTTTCAAATTTGGCTTAAAACGACTCTCGAGAAAATTTATTTATCTGTGTCAAAATACATGCTATTACAATAGGATGCTGAATTAGCTGTCTCATGGTTTATTATAGGAACATTGCATGCATGTGTTGAAAAGTTTTAATGTCCCATCATCTAATCTTCCCTGCTTGTTTCATTAAATTTTTTTATCATGTAATTCTTAAATGCTTGTCTACTTGTATTTGAATGAGACTTATTTTGCTTTGGTTTTGATCTTAATTTTCATAAGAGCCATGGTTAGGAGCATTAAATATTATTGTTGTTGCGTGCAAAAATATACGCGGCGGTAGAGTTTGTAAATTCGCGTCCTAGCGTTGCACGAGTATTCCGCACACAAACAGAAAAGAGAAAGTGAACACCAAGGTTTTTACGTGGAAAACCCAAAAAGGGAAAAAACCACGGGGCCTCGCCCAGTTGTAAAGTTTCACTAGTGTTTTCGTAGATTACAAATGGCGGATTTCGTCCCACAAGTTGGGATAATCCAAATACAAATTGTTTCTTCCACGAAATTTACAAAATTCTGCGAATTCCCTGCATTTCCTAAAAATCCGGCAGAGTTCCGGCGTCTTCAGGCGGCAGGAAGAACTCCGGCGGCGGTCGAGGAGGTGAGGAATCTCCTTTTCCACTTTCTCCTTCTTCTTCTGCGAGTTCCTGGTGTTTCCCGAAAATCCGGCAGAGTTCCGGCGTCTTCAGGCGGCAGGAAGAGCTCCGGCGGCGGTGGTCGAGGAGTTGAGGAATCTCCTATTCCCCTTTCTCCTTCTCCTACTCTTCTTCTTCTCTCTCTTCACTTGAGTCCCTTTGGTGTAGAATGAGGGCTCTATTTATAGTTTTTCTGGAGTGGCATAGCCCGTAAATAGGCGTGAGATCAAGGGCGAACAGGGAGTGGTTTGAATGGACGGCCGATATCGAATCCTTTGATCATGCACTGTTCGTTGGACATTTGAAGGCCTTAATGATGTCGGAATTTAATGATCTTGGGCTTGTTGGATTCGTCTCGTCGAGCCGTTCGATTCTAGTATAAGCTCGTCAAAATCGAAGACCGTTTGGTAACTCAAATTGTGGTTTGAACCTTCCAACATCGCTTTGAACCCATGATTCGGACTCATTTGGGCTCGGATTGGATTGATCTTGGTGTCGTTGGGTTCGTATTTCCAAGACGCTCGGTTTGACTATAAGATTGCTGAAATCGGAGTTCATATGCTCCTGAAATTATTTTCGGAAGTTTCCAATTTGATTTTGCATCGAGATTAGTGCCCGGTCAAGATAATTTTTTGAGGATGTATCAATTGTATTTGAGTGTAAATGTCTTGAGCATAACCCTCTTCTATGTAAGTTTTCTGTAAAATTTGAGGGTTGAGATTATACATCAATTTGTTTATAATGCATTGGACAGCTTTGAGAAGATTAGAGATCATCCAACGAAAGGTTTATTGTGTGATGGAGTTAGATGATTGAAAGAATGTATGAGAAGGTCTCCGGATAGTCCTTAACTTAAAGACGAAGGCGAGAAAGAATGAAATTTTTAGCTGTTGCATGCGTGACTGGCCTGAAGACCTATGCTACTTACTTTTCAAATTGCACTAAGAAGCTATGAGGATCGATGCTTACAAGAAAGGTAATTTATCAAACGGTTTAGGATGGATATATTAAGACTGGATGTTCTATACACATGATCGTCCTTTCGTGGTCTTCATGTCCTCCAGCTGTGTTACAATCATCAACGATGTGGATTCATACCAGACTATGGATAGTGGTAGTTCTGATACAGGAGATAGTTCTAGTCAACCTGATACTGAAATACATGAGTCAATGTATAATTATACGAAAGATGAAAATATTGGTGATGAGTTCATTCAAGATCATGCACGACGAAACGTAGCCGGATTACAATTGATGGATGCAAATAATAATTTCCAGGAAACCATTAGAACAACTGAAGAATGGGATGATAATGATCACTGTGATCCTCCTATCATCAATATTGTTAGCTCAACAGAAGCGACCATTCCATCGGAAGTTTATGAAGGACAAATCTTTCATAACAAAGAAGACTTACAAGCTGCAATTAATGGTTGGTCAATCTCACAAAATGTTTAGTACATAAATTCAACTTCCAATAAACTCGGCTCACAATTTTATGTACTCAACATAATAATGTGAATAGGCCCTGCTATTGGCGATTACATGCATCACGAAGTAAAAGATTATGTGGTCTTTGAAAAGTATCATCTGCGGGTCCACATCATACTTGCACTCAACCTGTTATACCTGGTGATCATAATAGTAAAATTTTAAAAAGTTTCTTTTATGAGCTACAAGCTACTGAGAATCCTATGTTGCAATCTTCTTATCGAGTTACAAAGTGTTGAGGTTATTCTTGATGTATTACACATGTGCTGAAATTCAATTTTAGAGAGAGCATGAGAGATAGATAGGAAGACAATTAATTTAATTAACATTATTATATAATTATATACTAATTAATTTATTTTTCCTTAATATTTAATTTAATTAATAGTTTTATATAATTATATAATAAGTAAATTATAATTATATAGTAATTAACTTAATTAATAGTATTATATAATTCTACCTTAATATTTGATTAATTATTGAAATATTAATTAATTTCTAATAAATATTAAATTTATAATTATTTACAATATTAATTAATTCAATAACTTGTTTGATTAATTTACAATATTAATTAATAAATAATTTATAAATTAATGATTTTGATTATAATAATTAAAAAATATTGTAGTATGTAAATTGAAAATTAATTAATTTATGTAATAATTTACAAATTGATTAACCTACATACAAAATATGCTGATTTAGCCAAATTTCAAACTCACCGTACATCCATATAGTTGCAGTCAGCACCACAACTGCTCGCTGCTACCATTGCCATGAATGATTCTCCTTTTGTAGGCTTTTCATTAAATTATTTTTTTCTCCAAAATGAATATAAAAAAATCTATTGCATTTGTTTTAGAGGGTGTCAAAGTTTGACATGACTCTAAAATTTTACCCGAAAATTTTAGATATGGGTTAGCCCATTTATCAATTTAGTCATATTCGAGTAGACCCGAAAATCCAAAAGCAACCTATTTTACCCATCATGCCCGCCCCATAGGTCCGTCGTCGGTCGGATCTTGCCCATCACGCACACGCTCGCTGTTCGACCTTGTGTGGCCTAATAATCTTCTAAAATAATGACTTCAAAACCACCAAAAACACAATTTCAATATCCTCACATAAATTTCACATATAAATGAACATTGTTATGCACTTTCAATGCTAAAGCTAAATGATGATTAAAATTTATTATCTTAACCCTAGGAATGTATCATTTTTAGGATTAATTATTCTGTGCGAACATCGAACACCGTCCAGAGACCAATCAGAATGCACCGCGTCACTTTTGTGCTTGGTATCACTGACGTGACTCATTTTGATTAGTCTCCGAACGTCTCCACACCGAGTAATTTCTCAATTTCTAGAGCTCTAATGCATAAGCAAATTGTGTAGTCAACGAAGAAGAATGTCCAGAATGCAAAAACTCCACGTCGAAGAAATTCAGGAAAATCATTGAAAAGGAAGTAAATTTCGAACAATATTTTCATAGTATAATTATGCAGTATCAGCGTTAGGAGCCTACTCTGCCAAAAAAGGAACTAAAGGCGTTAGGAGCCTACTCTTTGCCTCGATGTAATGGTTCCATTCAATACGGCGGAGGAGGCGGAGCACGCGCGTCGCCGGGCATTGTGATATGAGGCGAGAAATGAGAGCCATAGAAAGTCAGTCCACAAAACTCCGCCGCCGGCGCCGTGGAATGGGGTTGACGTTGATGCAAGAGATGATAGTAATGCTGCTGCTGCTCCTCTCCATTTACGTCGCCGCCAGAATCCGAAACCTCGTTCTCGACAGGCAGCCTATGAAAACTCGGATTCATGAACGCTGCCGCCATCACCACCACGACCCCTGCCGTAACAAGCGGCCCCGCCACCATCCCCCCAACAATCTGCCCCTGTAATCCCGCAAGCGAAATCGATATTCCGAAGCCAGCAGCGGCCATCGCCGGCGGCAAGAAAGTCGCCGACATGGATAAGATCTCAAATCGCCCGTGAAACACGATTACCGCAGCCTCCGCCGGCGTATTAGGCGTGGGCTGCCGGAGCATGACGTTAGTCACGACTCCGGTCGCCGAAAGAACGCTGATCCCTAGTTTTCTCTGCTTTGAGAATCGCGCGAGGCAGTCGACAATGTCAACGCCGCCGGGAATTTCGAGCAGGTGCGGATGCATCGCCAGCGAAGGAACCGCCGAAGCAGTTGTAGACACCGGCTGTTTCGGCTTATTCTTTGAACCAGGCGGGCGGCCGCGCGGCCGTTTCGCCAGCTCGATGCTCGAACCGTCGCCAGCTGCCATCGGCGGCGAGCGGAGCCTACAGGGCTTCTTGGTTCTTTTCTCCACGGCTTCCTCGCTGCTCACTTCATCAGAGAATGGTGCATCGGGCTTCATAATCTCGAAGCCGTTGAAGATCATGAACAGGTTATATGTATTATAAAGATATTTTATGTTAGTACTATTAGCTCGTGGTTGAGCTTCGAGTGCAATATAGGGTTTGGAGAAGAGAAAGAGGCGAAGAAAATGGCGTGGGCCGAGGTCAGAAGATGGAAGAAGATTCGGAAAGGTTAGGGTTAGGGTTAGGGTTAGGGTTTTGAAGGATACGTACGTAGAGAAGAGAGGAAGGGGAGAGTTTTACTGCCTTTTCTTGGGGAGATTTGAATTAGGTAATATGAAGGGGTTGGATCTGTTACAATCTTATAGTTTTCTTCGGAGAAATTAAATATATTTCTTTTTTTTTTTTGAAATAAATAAGAATTTAAATATATAATTGAGATTTGTTAGTGCAGAGCTGAAATTAACCGCCAATTTTTAGATTTTCTGTGTATCCAAATCCAAAATAAATAAATAAAAATAGCAAGTATTTGGAAGGTTTTAGAAGAAAATTATTTCCCACATATTATAAGTTTAAATTATATTTTATAATTTATTATTCATAATTTCAAAAAAGAAAAAAAGGAACAAAAAGTAGACCTTCGCACTTACTAGGGCGTTTTATAAATTTTATTTTTTATTCAATCATTTTCATTTTACCAATTTCATTTCTTACATATACTTCATAATTTTTGTGTATTTATGTATCTAATACATAAATTTTAATATTTATTTATATAATATTTTAGTTTCTTATAATATTAAAATAAATGCATTAAAAAGTATATTTAATTTTTAAAAATCCGATAATAATATTACTTTTAATGTAATTTAAAATTTCAGTTGTTATATAAATAAATATCAAAATAAGTATTATATATATATATAAGAATTATGTGATATGTTCTCAAATTTTTACTAATGAATTTAAAATGAAGATTGATTATTAATCAAATGATCCATTAAAAATTTTATTTTTAAAGATCTAAATAATTTATAATATTCAAAATATAATAAAAAAAATTGAATTGCTTTAAAGAAATAGCTATAAATATTGGATACCTTTCATGCCTTCACCCTCGAACCCAGGGGTGGATCCCCCTTTGAGCTGATCAGCCCCTCACCCCCCTTAAAAAAAAAATATTATATGATTCTTTAGATAATTTTCTTCCTCCATCAATTTTTTAGTCTTCATAACAATGATTTTTAAGCAATTGCTCCCCTAAAAGTTTTAAAATACTATGATCCTTACGCAATTTCCCCTAGCAAATAGTAAAGAGAATTCATCACTTTATTTTTTAATTTGAACTATAAAAATATCCTTACAACCAAATTTTGTTCTTGAAAACCCCCACAGGGGTGTTGCTCCTTGACCCTATGATCTACGAACCCTGATAGGGGGTGCTGCTTCCTTTGACCCCCGACAATTACTTCAAAAATTAAAGCTGGTTCGAACCCCTGCTCGAACCTTTAGGAGGGGAGCTCCCGTCCCTCTTCCAACCATCACAATGATCATACAATGAATAATAAATTGAGAATCATAAAATATTTTTTCATGGGACAAAAATTATAATCAACAATTAAATAATCTTAAGTAGTTAAGTCCTATTAGACCTAGCATTAGAAACCCTCAAATCTCAAGCCTTCTTACTATACTAATTGGCGGCATACACCAATTCACAATACATAATTTTAATTACATATGAACGTAGCCTTAATTATGGAGAGCGACCACAAAGATAGGTTGCACTACGCTAGAAGAACTTCTTGTCACCTTTCCCATATTTAATGATAACCTTAATATCGTAGCTATTGATAGATCCATCAATATTTACAATGAATTTTTTCTCTTCTTTAAAGACTTATTCAGAGGTGCAAGTGAGTCAAGCTGACTCATAAGCCTATTCTGGTTCGATTAGACAAGCATCTTGCGTGCAGAACTTGATGAGCTAATAAACAAAGCTTGGGTAGATTCATTTACACCCCTAGATTTTTCATTAATAATTACTAACATAAATATTACCACAATTATTGACAGATTTACCTATCAGTAATCATCTGTTGATGGGTGCGTAAACCTCCTTGAAGTAGACGTCTGTGGGCATCAATTTACTTGTGCGAGTTGCAATTTAGCGCTCTAAATTATGCAGCTAGGATGGATGACTTAGGCTTCATTTGGGATGACTTCCTTATTGCTTCTTAAAGCATCTTTTTACTACAAAAATTAAAAAATTTATACTAAAAAGCTGCTTTAAGCAGCAATAAGAAAGTCATCCCAAAAGAAATCATAGATTTCATTTGAGATAATTTTCTTATTACTTTATACAACAGCTTGTTAGCACAAAAAATTTTTGAAAACATTAAAAAAAAAAAGTAGTGACAAAAAATTATCTAAACCAAATGGTAGGGTTTGACAAAATGCCCATTTTGAAAGTCCAATTTCTTGATTCTGCACAATTGTGCTTTACTTGCAATAATTCAATGGCAGCGTTCGAATGAGGCCGTCATTGACCAGAGCTCGTAAATGGCTGCTGCACTTTGGAATGTTGAAGAGAATTTATTGCCATATAAGACATTATTTTCCTCGTTGGAAAGGAATTTTAATAATATTTGATAACGTAAATCGATAGAAATTTCCAATTTTTGGTAATTAAAGTGGTTAATTAAGATGTTATGAATTAATTTTATTTCAATTTCTTTCATGAATTATATCTAAATTTAATTCATATGTAAACATTAACACACAATTATGTAAAATTTATGAGTTTATAATTGATGTTCTCTTCTGTCTTATTTATTTATGCTCAAAGAGAGATAAGAGATATAGGTTTAGCTAGCGGAGATCATCATAACATCATTCACCAATGTAAGGCCGGTTTAAAATTGATTTTGAGCGTTAATTATACAAAAAGTTTTCTTGTGACTTAGGCTTTTTTTGGGGCTGACTTTTTATTATTATTTTTTATAATAATTATTTAAATCATAAATATTTTCTCTCTTTCTTAATAAATGAGTAGGCTCGTGAGCCGGCTCAAACTCTTTTAATAAAGCTCAAACTTGAGCTCTAACACAATTAATTAATAAAGTTCAAGCTCAAGCTAGAGGTGACTCGAGCTGGCTCAAACACCCTTACTAGCATAACATTGATGACAATAAGGCAATGATAGCAACAATGATTGATAATAGTGATGATAACATAAAATTATGTTGATTTAAAAATATCAAGAATAATTTTCTAAATATAATTGATGGATTTTTGTTTATTAGTTTGATATATTTTTTCTTAATCATAGGTCCTTATAATTTCTATTAAATTAGTTAAATTTCAAAAAAATTTATTTTGTGAGCCTTAACTAGAGTAGTTGGGCCAAAATCAACAAATTTGTGTACAGAGGCCCATTTCTATGTAGCATCTGCGATTACTTAATATTAGGACAAACGTGGCCCTTGACGTTGGGCTGGGCTTTTGTAGAAGTATTAGTTTTTTAACCTAAAGGTTCCATGTATTGGGCCTACTAAAATTTTTTTTACTAGAAAATTGATTTATAAAGCATTTTAGGTTGAATTAATTGAAAAAATGCGCACGACATGGGATTTAAAAAAAAAAATTGATACAATTTAGAATTAGTTTGTAATATCTTTCTTACTGCTTCTGAAAGCAACTTTCTAGTACAAAAATTAAAATTCTTCACAGCTTTCAAATATAAAAATTTTATTTTATTTCTAAAAAAATGCTTTAAAAAGCAACAAGAAAACTGTCTCAAGAAAATCCTTAATCACATTGGGCTAAGTGCGAGTGTACAAATTATTGAATTGCTAAGATAAAATAGTATGCCACATATGATTCGACACGCTTTTGATAGTTAAATTCAATCACTTTTTTGTCATAAGAGTGAACACTATAATAGCCATAAAATGAATCTAAATTTTAGCGAGATTTGATCTAATTGAGTGAAGCGAGTCCTTAAAAGTCTTGATCAAATAGCAAAAATTACTTGATTCACTTTAATTCTAAGATTAGTAATTGATAACCATATTAAATTAACTAATGTATTAGAAAATAATTTTTTCATGAGATAGACTATGAGAAAGTTACTACTAATAACCTATAATTGAATCCTTCTTATTAGAGCTGTCAAAATTATGTCACGAATCGGGTTTGAGTTCAATCTAGAACTGGCACAACACTATTCGACCCGACCTGAACCGAACTAGTTGTTGCAAACGAGTCGATTTTTCCGATCTGAACCCGGCCCACTACGGGTATGTTTTACTAAAATTAAGATAATATTTACTTCAATCAATTTAAAATAAATGAAGATTAATTCAATTTAGTTAATATGATTTATTATTTTTTAGAAATTGCATTTATTTATTTCATAATAATCTATTAAAATATTACTAAATTAATTAAAAATGGATCAAATTGGATTGAATAGCAATCTCAATGCAGAAAAATAAATATTATATCCCCTCAAGTTTTCTTCAACAACTGATAATGCTACTCAGTATGGCCACCACAAGGAGCTGGTACATTTTTCCTAAAACTGCAAAACAAGGAGCTTCTCTTCCAGGTCAAGTGGATGCAGCAGAAACTGGAAGAGAGAAAGCTCTTCCACCGTTCTTTCCATATCCATGGCTACCTTGCTGTAACGATCGGTTCTCCAACTCCCTCTTTTTCTTCAACGGCGTTGCCGCAGTCAGACTTTTTCTGCTGGAAGGAGCTCCTGATCTTTGCCATGACTTTTGCTGCTGCTGATTTTCTGGTTGCCCAACTTCATCCTCCACGTCTTTTATGTTACCAGTCATCGACGTTCCTCCGGTTGAATCAATTGAATTCATCTCCCACATGGATGAACATGGTTTCCCTTCGAAGCTATTGCTCCCAGCGGACTCCTGGGGCTCCAAATCCCACCTATTGTCCCTCACTGTAACATACTTGTGCAGGCTTGGCTCCAGTAGATCATCTTTCACCACCAGCTCTGACTCCACAAATGGCTCCCTTCGAGCCAGTAATCCTCGTCTTGCAAACCCGCCATTGTTGCCAGACTGGTCTGCTTCATAGCTCCTACGATCGGAGCAAGAGGAATTGAGATCTGCGACGGCATCGAGGATGGAGCAGGCCTTGGAGATGCAGGCTGGGAGGGAGAAGGCTGTGTGATGCTGCTGCTGTTGGTGCTGGATGTCTTCAAGCAACAAGGAAGCATAAGATGTTTGATTGAATCCTGGGTTGTTGTCAAGATCACGCGATGATCTTCTTGATGATCTGGTTCTTGTTAGTGTTCTTGGATTGTGGCTTTCTATTTCGTTTCCAGCTGTCTTTGGATCTTTGCCTTCCTCTGCTATTTCCTGCTTCTTTAGCAGCTGCTGCTGCTGCTTGGTGGCGACACTGATATGGCTGCTATTTCTCTGATCTGAACCAGCGATCGTGCTAATGCCTTCACCGGCTTTCTGAAATCAAAATAGTTCAACTCAGATGAGCAATGACAAATTATACATTTTTTTTCTCTTAAGGAATGCGAATTCTGCTGAGAGATTTGACTGATAATAGAATATAACATTCAACTAGAGAAATGTTGAAGATTTATTGAATTGAGTGGAATGAAAAAGAGAATTTTTTTTTCAACAAAATTTAGTGCGAACAGAAAGAATAAGTGGGATCGGAGATACCTGACAAGAGTAAATTGTGCTCACTGGCTTTCTCACCCCCTCATCTACTTCTCTGCTCTTCTGAAACACGCTGGTGGAGCCTCCATTCTGGTTTCTATACGAGTTATCTTCGATCTCAGCCAGAGGATTTCTTCTATAAGGAGACTGATCTGCCTTCCTTGAGGAATTCCTACTAAGGGATTGAAGTTGAGGATTCTCATTCGATGTCCTGGTGGTGTTGGCCGGTGACCGGGATCTTGGAGATGAGCTCCTCAATCCTCCAGCTGCTGTGGCGATGGATGCTCTTTTAACACCCGAATTCCCACCCCCTGACTCGGCATTCGCCGGAGTTCCCTTTTCCCTTGCAGGAACCGAAACCATCTTGGCAGGTTGCTGCTTCTGCTTATCAGAAATCGCGGTGGCAGAAACCGGGCCGTCGGATCTCTTTCCAGGAGATCTGCTCACTCTTCTTTCTCTGCTATTGCCCCTCTCTCTACTCCCTGACCTCTCTCGGTTTGGAGCTCGCCTGCGAGGGGAAGGCCTTGACACATGATTATCTCGCTCATCTTCTACCTCCTTCCTCCTCTCTTCATCGAAGTCATAGCTTCTCTTTGAGCCGGAGTACCTCCTCTGCCCAGCACCGTCCGTCTCTTTGGAAATCTTACCAGAGGAGCTGCGGCTAAGACGGCCGCATTGAATGAGGATGGCATCGAGCTCCTCTTTGGTGCAGCTCGAAGTGCTCAATGGCGCCGACGGCTTCTCATCAGCGGTAGCTGCAGATTTACAAGCAGGTTCCTCCTCAAGCTGGGAGCTTTTCTTCACAGAGATCTCGCATTTCTTCTTCTCTTTATCTTCAGCAACAAATGAAGCCTGCTTTGCACTCAAGGCAGGAGCGGTCACTGAGACAACCGGTTTCTTCTCAGTTACCCTCGGCTCCTTCTTCTCTTCCTTCTCCGAACTGTTCTCTTTGGGTAAATCGTTGGACGGAACTTTAGTAGGCGAGGTAGCATCCCCCTTCTTGCTGAAGCAAACGCCCATTGATTTCTTTCCGGGATCTGATTGGAACAAAACAAGAGAGGAAGAAGATCTGCGAGACAACAAAAAGGGGTTTTGAGACTTATAAGAGCATTAGGCGTTGATGGCACGGGAATCGAAGAGGTTTAGTGATAGGATTTCAAATTTTGTGTCAACGGGCGGGAGGTACAGTGGGGTTGGGCTGGATCTGAAGGTAGCCGTTGGGCTTACTTCTTTTAAAAGTAAAATATTTAGTCAGGCATCAAAAATTTTCAATTCTTATTTTTTAGTAATTAAATTCACTTTAAATTTTATGTAATACCAATTATTTAATTTATATATTATATTTATCTTAAAATAAATTATTGACCATAAAATGTATATTTTGTTCTAATTTTTTCCTTTTAATAATACATAATATTTATTTCAAAATAAAAAGAAAAAAAAACTGTAGAAGCAGTTTTAAAATTTGAGGATTTCTAATTTTTTATGAAAGTTAAAATATTTATTTCTATTTTATTAAAAATTCTTCTAATTTTAAACATTTATTTTATAATAATTTTCTTTTAAGTTAATTTTTCCGCTTTAAATAAATCTTATTTCTTTTCTCAATATGGAGTATACTCCATGCAGCTTGCATTAATCTATTGATATGTTGGTTTAAAATTTAGACTATCAATTAAAATATTTTGAATTCGAAGTTTATGCATATAAATTTATATTTATTTAGCTCAAAAATCCCTTACCAAAGAAAATTACTTTCCATTTTTCAAAAATTTGAATCCTCTTAAAGGCTATACAGCATTAGAATAAATGGTACAGGTGGAATCGACCGTTGGGACTTGGGAGACAAGTCTGAGCTCTGAAGAGAAACTGTTTTTTGCATTGTCTCTTCTTATTTCTAAGGTGTAGAAGGGGAATAGAAATATAGAATTACTGCGCTTGCATTCACAGCATTTACTGCGACTATTATTTCTTGGTTATGTGTTTTACTATTACTAATTGTAGCCTTAACCATGTAATTAGTATTAAGATTTTAATTAATAAAAATTTAGGTTTGTTTCGGACGGTTTTTTTACTATTTTTTAAATAAGATTCCTGATATAAAAATTTCTAATTCAAACAATTTTTGTACTAAGAAAATTTTTAAAACCAATAAAAAAACTGTCCCAAACGAATCCTTAATTAATTTTACTTCTTGAAACTTTCAATACTTGTATTTTCATCTGCTTCAACAGTTTGGAAAAATATTTTCTCTTAGAATTTTTAGCATTAAAATACAAAATATATATTAATAAAAGATTTTTAATTGATAGCATCCCCTCGACATCTTTTATCGCCATAAATCATATTAATTTTATGTTTTTTTTATTTGAAATATTTTTGAACTATTTAAAATGAAAAACTTCTCCTTTTAAAAGAGACTAACAATAATTTGTGAAATGAAAATGGTTGAGATACTTATGATCATTTTACTCTTGTTTTATCATTCATAATAGCATGCATAATACCATCTTCATCTTCATCTTCATGAGGGCAAAAGCTTTGATTATTTTCACTTATTTTGTGCAAAATAATATTAAGATCATTACATTCTAGAAAGCTACTTTAAGAAGCAGTAAAAAAGCCGCCTCAAACGAAGCCATAATTTGCATGCATCAACTACCCTACTTCATCGACAATATCCTTAATTATGTTTACCTACTAAGAAAGTCATCTATGAGCTTAAACAAACTTCACACCAATATATCAAAATATAAGAGTTCAAATATCCAAAATTACATTAATAAACAATTAAAAAAAAACACTAATGAAGAAATTTTTTTAAGGAATATATCAATCTCTATAATAAAAGAAACATATTATAGTAAATTTATTTACAAATCTCTTACATTATTTGAGCACCAAGAGATAAATCACACAGGACTAAAGTAAATTATGTTTAGATATATGCAACAAATACCAGCCACAGTTGATCATGCAAGCCTTGAGAGTGATGCTCTATTGGGGGCGGTAGTAACCACCCTGAGGATAATTTTGTGGGGGTATATTGTACGGCGATGGTGGCGGATGTCCGGTCGCCGGCTGCTGCATTTGCGTGTTATAATATGGACCACGCCAACCTGGGTAAGCTGGCTGGCTGTAGTCATGGCTAGGGGGAGGGGGTTGATTGGTGTACTGCTGGTATTGACCTGGAGCTTGGTAAGGCGATGGCGGTGGCGGTGGCTGTTGCTGCTGCGAGTAATTTGTATATGGCTGAGAGAATGCAGGCCTTGCGTGCTCGCTGGGCCGGTGGAAAAATGGTAGAGTGAAGGAGGGGGGCCGTGGCGGGGGTTGTGGATCCGATGATGGATGGGAGGTGGTTCTGGGAAGATTCGACTGACCTGAAGCAAAGTTTAGCCCAGCCATTTGTCTCTGCACATCCTCGAGCATTTCACGGCACTGTATGTTTCTGGTCATCACAAAGTCGCTGCACTGCTGCTTTACATTGTTTATTGCATCCTGTTTGTAGAGGAATATGAAAAAGGTTTCAGATTTGGATATTTTCGTTTTTCTACATGAAGGTAAGATCGTTTTCCATTCATTAATAAAGGCACAACAAGCAGGGGCGGAACCGGTCATAATTTTAGGGGGGGTTGGGACTTATAAGTAATTGTTGGCATATACGTCGGGGGTCCAAGGGGGCAGCGCCCCCTGGCAGGGTTCGGAACAATTTTTGATAACAATAACACATTTACATAATGTATTTAATTATATTGGGGGCAATTGCCTAAAGATCATAGTATTTTAATATTTTTAGAAGAGCAATTGCCTAAAAACACTTGTAATAAAGACTAAAAAATATATTGAAGGGAGACAAATTACCTAAATAATAGTATCATGAAAAAAAAAATTCGGGGGGCAATTGCCCCCCCTAGCCTCAAAGGGGTTCCGCCCCTGACAACAAGAAATCTAGGTCTTGCATCATTTGCGGCTATAGGTCAGAAACAGAATGGGGAGGTGGGCAATGATTGTCAACAAGGGTTCAGATATGGTAGCTTTCATTAGAGATGGGTCAAATTAGAAAAAAGAAGCATACCTGAAGAGTAACATAAAACTTCATTCCCTCGTTGATGTTGTCTTTGATTTCTCGATATTTTGCTATTGCAGCAGCAATTTGTTTGTAACATTTGTCCCGAGCAACTGGGGAATAAGCAGTTGGTTTTAGGTCATGACAGTTCAGACTTCCTCAATCATGGGCTAATTAAAATGTGCAGAATGGTAGTCCCAGTTCGAACAAATACAATTTCGCATGCTCAAACAACCAATGTTTTCATTGGCTTCATCATTTAACTAACTAGTAAAAAAGCAATGTCTGATAGTGATTAAGAATGATTACATTTGCATTTTGCACTGTGATTAATCACAAAAATAAATATCATATCATATAGATGAATAACAAATTCTATAATAAACCAGGCAGAAATCTACAGTTAAAACCTGATTTAAGAAAGACGAAACTTAACCATGCTTTAATTTCTGCTTGCGCACAGCAACAGAAGTTTATGCTGCTGCTTAGCACATTGTACGCAAGGAATATATTATTTGTCCTCTGATGCATTTACTCTCCTAATTAAAAACCGATGAACTGAGACTAACATGGCCTCCACCATTTAATTAAAAAATTTTACTGTGCTGTGCAATCCATTTCTTATTATGTCATCATTAGTTATTGAGATATGAGATCTAGCGTCTCACTGAATTGAAAAATGCAACATATTTATCAGGGTTGACGGATCAAGCAAGAATCACATTAATTTCAAATATGATGCCATGATACCATGAAAATCTAAACAAAATGAAAGGGGGTAAAGGATGAGAACCTTTATAGTCTTCTAGATTAAAAATAGCAGCGAACTCTTCATTTTGTGCCTGAAAAACAAAAGAAACTAAAACATCAGTAATGAAGCATACAGTTTTCTAGCCAGAAAAAAAGATAGACCAAGAACTAGACTTGACTAGACTTGTTATTTCTCATCGCTCCTAACAATTCTTGTTTCACCGCAACAGTGCTGAAATTACTACATGATAAACTATGTAATGAAGCATGAAAAAGAACAAGAAAAAAAAAAATTTAACCTCAGCAGATGTTATAGAAAAGAATCAACATTTTCATACATACAATCAATAAAATGATGTGTTGTTTCTTCATCCGATTCATATTTTCTAACTCTGAATCATCGTTATTTTCAAGACCACAACTCCGCGCCAAGATTCAAATGAAGAAAGGTCAGTTATATTTGGAAAGCAGCAGATTTAGGTGATGCATAATATGATTATCAACATCCATGCAGGATCACCACATCAGGTGTTATACCATGTGTTTATGTCACGTATAACATTTATTTTATGATTCAATAATTTGTGAGCCCGTATAGTCTATAATAGGTTCTAGTTTTTTGTCTCAGGTACATTATGATATTTGTTTGCTCAAGAAAAATGAAGCTTAAGCATGAACCCCGCTTTTTAGGCTTAGGGTTCCATTCTCCTTAAGGTAGATTGATTTTTTTATTAACCAGATTTCTCCTGATAATTGTATCAGAGTTTATTTAGATATGGGTCCTTATTTCCTATAACGTAAGCCCTCATAGTTAATTCTCTCTCCTATTTCGTAACGATGAATCACTTTAGTGTAGCTTAAGACGCTTAAATTTTAGTCTCGTTTGTGGTGGATAGAGGTAGATCCGATCAAGATCCTAAGGTTCCCTCATCTTGGGAATACTATAAATTTTAATCTACCAACGCTAACAGCCATTGGTTGCATCATCCATGGAATTTAATTAGCAACCATAGGTTACCTCCTCTCAGAGTTCCCAAGTAGACTGGGGTGATTAAATGTTGGTTTTGATTTCGATATGATTTAAGTTTGGGGCTTATGACTCCTTTCAAGAGTTGCCCAAGGGTTTATTTTAGTTTGGGACTTACGGCTCCACTTAGGAGTTTGCCTGTAGATTTTGATTTAGGATGTAGCTTACGGCTCCAGTTGGAGTTGCCCGGTAATTTATTTTAGTTTGGGGCTTACAGCTTTGCTTAGGAGTTGTCCGTAGATTTTGATTTAGGATGAGGCTTACGACTCCGATTAGAAATTTGCTCCGTAATTTAATTTACTTTAGGGGCTTATGGCTCAGCTTAGGAGTTGCCCGTAGATTTAATTTTGGAATTATTACTTAGAAGTTTTCCAAACAATGGGTCTTACTATTTCCATTGGAAGTGACTTGTGATTTACGTCTGTGATAGGTCTTACTGCTTCCTTTGAAAGTTGTCACATTTAGATTTTGGATTCTTTTACTTCCTTTAGAAGATCCCTTAGCGAATGAGTTAGATTAGAATTTACTACTCATTTAGAAGTTCTCTCTTAGGTCTGATTTAGAGTGGATTTGAAAGCAGTTACATGGTTTTTGTACTTTTCTTCTGCCCGACACTTTTGTTCTTGCTTCAGCACTTTCTTTTCGCTCCAGTAATGTAGTTTATTGTTACAGCACTTGCCTTTTCTTGCTTCAGCACCTGTAGGTTTTGTTACAACTTACAACACTTTCTTTTTGCCTTCTCATTCGCATTTTATGCAACATCTAAACCTATGTTTTTATTTGCTTGCAGGTGTTAGACTCAGCACATACAGGAGTTTTTGCTTGGTAGCGTGTTTGAAATTGGAGGTTGATTAAGTTTAGTACTTAAGAGTTTTGTTGGGTGTGTGTTAGTTTGAGACTAGAGTTTTGTGATTGAGAGCTATTGTACTTGAGATGATTTTAATTTAAACAATGATTTTATATTTTCTTTCCCTTTCTTTTTTTAGTTGATTGCATTTTTTTAGAGTTAATTATTAATTAAAAAATCAATTAATTGACAAAAAATTAAATTCAAAATTGTGCTTTATTTCAAAGCAATTAATTAATTAATTAAAATATTTTTCATGGTTATTCAATAAAATTAATTATCATCACTTAATTGAAAGTTTTAATTAAAAAGAAACAGATTTAAATGTTCTTAAATTATTATTTAAAATAACTCTCAAATTATTATTTTTTAAATAACTCTTCAAATTGTTTTATTATCATTATTATTTTTTTAAATGACTTTTAAATTATTTGGCGGGGGAATTTAAATAGAAATCGCTCTTTTTTTAATTAATGAAAATGCTCCTCTTCATTTTTTTCAAAAATTCGGAATCCTCCTAGTATTCCCTCCCCGCGAGTGGAGGTTAGGACTGCACTTGTTGGTTCTTCTCGCCTGAATCAAAAGATACAACGGCGCTAAGTATTCAAATTAAAAATTATCCCGCTAGGATCAAAGATACAACCACGCAGGGACTTCGAATTAAAAATCCTACCTAAATCAAAGATACAATGGCGTAGGTCTTGAAATTGGTGGGCACCTATTTAAAACCTTTTTTCTCTATTAAAAACCCCTTTTACCTCTCTTTTTTCTTTAATACAAACACCCTATAGACCGGCAAGACACTTGCACAGTTTGGGATATAACATAAAGCAGAGTATTCAGACTGGGCAATTGAGAAAGGCGGACGAACGGGTTGAAATTTTAAGAAAATAATATTAATGATAGCCTGCAATACTAACATTATCAAATATGAGCCAAAAGAGACATTGTTTTGGCAGGACAAAGCAAAGTTGATATGGCACATCAATGAAGTCGGGTAGACAATTTTTTGTCATCTAGAGATTTAATTTCATAAGAGTGAAATCTCACTAATTGGGGGATGAACTGGGGATTAGATCTAGAAAGTGATTAATCAGATCACCTATGATCATAATTTGGGAATCAAATCACGGAAAGATTGAAGGAATTGTTTGTTGAAGTTTTAAGCGTTCAATTTCCTAATTGTGACTAAAATGGTGATTCTAAAAATCACTATTGCCAAAAGTCCGTAGGCTCAATCAAATCATCAATTAGACACCCTACTAGATAGATCGAGGACACAAAATGTGAAAATTGGATGAAAATTCATATTATAACAGTTAAGGATGAATTTGAATTTGAATCTGTAAACCTTTTTAGATAAGCTTGTTTTTTTAATTTACAATCCAAGATTAGAATAATTCTTATTCGAGTTACTGATAGGAAACACTTGAGTTCAAGTGATCCTATCGCACCGGAAGAGGAAAACAGCAAGAAATACTGCTGTTTGCACAATAAACAGTGGAAAACAACAGGAAAAATAGAGGAAATCGGAAAGAGAACACAAGCAATAGACTAGTATTCCACTAAGAGATGAAAGAAAACAACAAACGATACAATGTTCGTCAATTCGAGAGGACGAACAACTCTCCAAATCTCCGGTAACACCAAGAGCCCAAGAACACAAACCCTAGATCCCAAATTACATTCAAATTCAAGATAATCCCCCCTTTTCCTCCTAATCTCCTAATTAACCATAAAGAAGTTTTACAAATTGTCTAAATAGCCCCTCTCATTCAAAATTTCCCTCCCAAAACTCCTCCTTGGCCCCCCGTTGGTTCCGCCTGTGCCGCTCGGTTCTTCCCCGTGCGGTTCCGCCTTGAATAGGTGAGGACCTGTCCGGGTTGGACCGGTCCAGCCGGCCCCTCCTGGGCCGGCCTAACAGTAATCCCCTCCCAAAGACTCACCTTGTCCTCAAGGTGAAAGGAAGGGAATTGATCTTTCATTCTTTCAAACGGCTCCTACGTAGCCTCAAATTCAGAGAGGTCTTTCCATCTAATCAGCACTTCTTTGTTGTCCTCTTTGTCTAGATCCTCAGTCAGTGTAGATGGTAATTCTTCACTAGTTGCATACTCCCCCAAAGCTTTCCTCAACTGGGACACATGGAACACTGGGTGTATGGTGGTTGTTGTTGGTAACTTCAGTCGATTCGCCACGGCCCCAATTCTGTCCAACACCTCATACGGACCGAAGTATGGTGCCAGCTTCTCGTTCCCCCTTCTAGCAACTGTCTTTTGCCTGTAGGGGCACAGTTTTAGGTACACATTCTCTCCCACTTCAAACTGTATATCCCTCCTATGTGAATCTGCCTGCTTTTTCATGATTTGTTGTGCCCTCAGAATATGCCTCTTCAATTCTTCCAGTACCTTGTTCCTTTCCTCCAAGTACTGCTCCACTAAAGAAACTGGTGTGCTTCCTTTCCCATAGTGCACTAGGTGCAGTGGGCATACATCACCTTGAAAGGAGTTATCAGAGAGGCAGAATGGTATGATGTATTGTACCAGTACTCGGCCCAAGGTAACCACTTCGCCCACGTCTGTGGTGTTTCAGAAGCAAAACACCTCAAATATGTCTCCAATCCTCGGTTCATCACCTCATTCTGTCCGTCAGTCTGTGGATGATAAGTGGTACTTATCTTGAGAAAAGTGCCCTACATCCTGAAGAGCTCCCTTCAAAACTGGCTGAGGAACACTTTATCCCTGTCAGACACAATCGACTCAGGGGTCCAATGTAATCTAACCACTTCCCTAATGAACGCTGCCGCCACTAACACTGCGGTGTAAGGATGTCTTAAGAGAATGAAGCGTGCATACTTGCCAAGTCTGTACACCACCACCATGATAACTGTGAACCCCTCTGATCTTGGTAAACCATCAATGAAATCCATGGACACTTCCTCCCAAACTTTGTTTGGAAGTGCCAATGGTTGTAGTAGTCCTCCCGGAGCCATGGTCATGTACTTATTTCTCTGGCACACTTCACACCTTGCCACCATCTCCTCAACATCTTTATGCATCCCTTTCCAGTAGAGCTCGGATGCTTGCCTCCTGTATGTTTTCTGAACTCCTGAATGACCTCCAACTGCGCTGCCATGAAACTCCTACAACAAGTGAGGAATATGTATGGAAGTTCGTGGCATCACAAACCTCCCCTGATACAATAGTCTCTCCCCCTTAATGCAGTAACCAGGATGACTACCCTCGTCCTTCCCCAGATCTTCCCTGATCTTCCTCAACTCTTCGTTCAGCATATTTTCTTCCTTGAGGGCCCCCCAATCTACCATCAATGGAACTGACACAGCTAATTCCTGAAGCTCTCCAACACATCTGGATAAGGCGTCAGCTGCTTTGTTTTCCAACCCAGGCTTGTATTGGATCTCAAAATCATAGCCTAATAATTTGGATAACCACCTCTAATGCTTCTTAGTGACCATCCTTTGTTCTAGCAAATATTTCAAGCTTCTCTGGTCAGTCCTTAATATGAAATGCCTTCCCAAAAGATAAGACCTCCACTTCTGAATAGCCAAGACAATGGTCATTAGCTCCCTCTCATATACTGACTTCAATCTAGCCTTGGCTGACAGCACTTGACTGAAGTATACTATTGGCCTGTGATTCTGCATCAACACTGCCCCCAGCCCATATCTCGACGAATCAGTCTCCATTACAAAGACCTGGCTGAAATCAGGAAGTGTTAACACTGGAACTGTAGTCATGGCTTCCTTCAGTTTTTCAAAGGCCCGAGTTGCTGCCTCTCCCCATAAAAACCCATCCTTCTTCAGTTGCTCAGTCAAAGGCCATCCGATAGCACTATATCCCTTCACAAACCTCCTGTAGTACCCTGTCAATCCTAGGAACCCCCTTAACTCCTTTAGGTTTCTAGGTATTGACCACCTCTGCATTGCTTCTATTTTATTCTGATCTGCCGCCACTCCTTAGGATACCACGTGTCCCAAGTACTCTACACTGGCTTGGGCGAAGCTGCACTTCTTTGGGTTGGCTTGTAACTGATGTTCTTGTAATACTCCCAAAACCACCTTCAAGTGTTCTAAGTGTTCCCCCCTCAGTCTTGGTGTACACCAAAATATCATCAAAGAATACCAGTACGAACTTCCCGAGGTACTGCTTGAAGATCCTGTTCATCAAAGACTGAAAAGTAGCAGCAGCATTAGTCAAACCAAAGGGCATTACCAAAAACTCATAATGCCCTTCATGTGTTCTGAATGCTCTCTTGGGAACGTCTGCCTCCTTCATTCTGATCTGGTGGTATCCTGACTTTAAGTCCAGCTTGGAAAACACCACTGCCCCAAATAGCTCGTCCAATAGCTCATCAATCACCGGAATTGGGAACTTGTCTGGTACAGTGCCCTTATACAGAGACCTGTAATCCACACAGAATCTCCAACTCCCGTCCTTCTTCTTGACCAGGAGGACTGGACTAGAAAAAGGGCTTACACTCGGTCTTATGATCCCCGCCTCCAGCATCTCCCGAATCAGTCTTTCTATCTCATCTTTTTGGATCTGAGGGAAATGATAAGGGCGGACGCTGATCGGTGTCTCCCCTTCCTTCAAAGTAATGGCGTGCTCCAGCTCCCTCTATTGTGGTAACCCCTGGGGAGGTTGAAAAACCTCGCTGAACTGATGAATGAGCGGCTGCACTGAAAAAGGAATATTGCCTTCTTCCGCTAGTTTGACCACTTCCAGATGGTTCAGCTCCACTAAGTAACCTCCTCCCTCCGCCTGAATAGTCCTGATTAGAGATTTGAGAGACACCCTCGCTTTGGTCAGCCCAGCATCACCCTGAATCACCCTCTTCTTTCCCCCCACCACCAGTTCCATCTTCAATGTGCCCCAATTGATCTTGGTCTCTCCCAGGGTCTGCAACCACTTCATCCCTAGGATGACATCAGTACTCCCCAATTACAAGGGAAGGAATTCCTCCCTCACCTGGATCTCCTGAATCTTCAGGACTACTCTACAAACTCCTCTCCCCATCTCCACCTTTCCTGTGCCCATCATCACCCCATAGCCTCCTGTATCCACTAACTCCATCCCCAGTAGCTCAACAATCTGGGTGGAAATGAAGTTGTGGGTTGCCCCACTATCAACACCACCACTTCATGGCCAGCTATCACCCCTTTCACTTTCATAGTGTGACTCGAAGTGAATCTCACCACGGAGTTTAGAGAGAATTCTGCCACATCAAGGTGCAACTTCTCCTCCTCTTCTGACCTGCTCCCACCTCCCTCTTCGTCTTCCTCGTCTTCACAAACGAGGAGAACCTGAAGAGTCCGGTCTTTGCACCTATGACCCAACATGTACTTCTCATCACATCGGAAGCACACCCCCTTTGCCCTCTTTTCCTGCAACTCCTTTTCAGTCAGCTTTTTGAACTGTCCTCCATTTTCTCCTCCTCCAGTTTTCTCCTTCTGCACTTCCTTCAAACTCCCTGGGGTTGGCCCCTTGGATGGTAAGAAAGTGGTCGTCATTCTGTACGATCCCCCTAAGTAATTTCCCCGAGCTCCCCTTTCTGACTTCTTCTGATCTTCCACCAGTTGTGCCAGTTCCATAGCTTTCCCTAAATTCCTCGGTTCCAATACTCTAACTGCTGATCGTATCTCCGATTTCAGCCTTTTCATGAAATTCCCTTCAAAAGCTGACTCCGAGATATGATCCAACCTGCTGGCCAAAAACTCGAACCTGTCGCGATAATCCGCCACGGTCCCCTCCTGAGTCAGGGCAAAGAATTGCTTATAGAAGTCTCCTCCCCCATCGGCTCGGAAACGCTCTAGTAAGCATTCTTTGAACTCTCTCCAGTTCCGGATGGGCTCCCTCCTATCCCGCCATTGATATCATGCCAGCGCTTTTCCTTCCAAACACAGACCTACCGCCATCAACTTCTCCTCCTCCGTCAAGCAGTTGATGGCAAAGTACCGTTCCACCTTGTATATACATCCATGGTCATCCTCCCCCTCAAAGATGAGCATCTTCAATTTTCTCACCTTGGGATCTCCTCCATATCCTCGGTATCCTCCATAACCTCCCATTCCACGATGAGGAGGTGCTTCCCAAGTGTCCCGATCGTCCCGATTGTCCCTCCGGCGATTATACCTTAACCCCTCATATTCTCCTCTTCTCCCTTCAAAAGCAGCACCCCTACGGTGCATCTCTTCCCTTCTTCCCACAAAATCAGCACCTCTTCTATCGTACCCCAGGCTCATCTTCTCTCTAGAAAGCAGTTCTAGAGGAGGCACGTCGTTCTCCCCATGAAGGATCTCCACCTCCGGCATTGTCCTCCCCCAGAACGGGTTCAGATTATAACGCCCCAAGATCCGTGTAGTGAAAAGATTCATCTGATCGATCATTCATTTTCTTTTTCTTTTCTTCATTCGTTATTCATATCAATATATACATCCAGAGCCAGGGATAATTACATTACAAAAAAAAAAACAGCAGCGGATACTATAATTCATATATAGTACAACAGAGCACAGACAAAAAGCATCCAAGAGGTCATATACAATAGCCGCACCGGCTACAAAAGAAAGCCTACCAAGGCTACAAAACAAAGAGCTACAGAACTTGACGGAAAGATCTTCAGACTGGAGGCCCTGCACCTGAAATATTAACCACATATAATGAGCTTACAAAGCCCAGCAGGTCACCAAAGCCTACAACTGAAAGCAAAGCACGATCGAAACAATATGCAGGTCAAACGAGTCAAGTCAGCTATGATCGATGAATCTATGCAGGTACGGAAATCAAATCAAAGCGAATCAATCAATACTCAATAGTCAATACGGCGGCAAAAGAAACGTCACAGCTATCAAATCAATAAGTGCTTTCAGTCAATATCTATTCATCGTAGCCCTTTTCTGTCAATCAATATTATCAGTTCAATCAGTCATGTCGTCTAGTCAATCTATTGCATCAATTGAATATCTATTTCAGTCAATAGCAATCTATAATATCAAATCAATCAATAACTGACTCGTGTCAGAGTACACAACAGTCAATCCAATTATGTTCAATGACACTACGACGGATTCAATAATGACGACGTACGATACTACAGTAGGGAAACCATCTCAATCAATAAGCACTTTCCAGTCAATTATATCAATCAGCTCAAGTTCCAATAAACAATCGAATCCAGTACGGCGAAAGATCAATTGGAAATCAAATCACAATGAAATCATCAGGCCAATAGAAATCAAAGAAATCAATTCTACGATAAATCAAATCCATACGGCATTCAATCAATCCATCGATAAACGGCACGACGAGTCAATGTACGGCACGACGAATCAATGTATCAGTATATCAATAACCTATCAGGATCTGTCGTATCAATAATATTCATATTTCAATATCATATCTATATCAATGTCGATATCGGTATCTATCATCGATACAATCTATATTCATGTCGCTGTCGATATCTATCAGTACACAGAATCCATATCAATATCGGTGCCGGTGAATCAATACAATCTATATCAATATCAGTGTTAATCTCTATGACTCAATACGCATGATCCATATCAATATTAGTGCCGGTATCTATGAATCAATCAAGTCGAGAAAATCAATCGGAAAAGCAATACGATAAATCAATAAATCCGTCAAATCGATCAATCAATCAAATCCAGTCTATACTATCAAGTCGATCAAATCAATCAGAAGGACAATACGACGATCTACAGTAGCAAGTCGAATCAATGCATAAATCAATGGTATCAATGAATCTATGAATCTATGCCATCTATGTCCATATCAATGTCAATAATCAATAGTCAATAATCAATAGTAGTATCAATGCTCGATGATCAATCAATGAAATCAATCAATGAAATCAATGAATCCGGACGTTAAGCAATCAATTCGAATCAATAAATCAATGCATAACAGGAAATCCATACGATGCACATGCAATTCCATACAATGGTCTTACTCGACAAGCACAAACACTAGCTATGATCAACCAGGTAAACTGGCTATTATCAATAGTGCTGTTGTAGAATCCGTATTGCTGTTGTAGATATCCGCACGTTGGTTCTATCAAGAAGAGTCGTCACTCTTTTGCCCGTCGGCCGCCCGTCGGCATATAAAACTCCTTATAACTCCCAATCGTTATATCGATGATCTATGGTCTATGATTTAAAGGAAAGCCCGTCGGCCCACCATCCTGTACAGGTCAATATCTATCTTCAACCAACGTTCAACCAGGTTCTCACTTGTCTTTCAGTATCAATCAGTCAATGCAATAATCGATGCAATATTCAATAAGAAAGAAAATGAAGACGATCATATCAATAGTCATGCACATATCAATTCAATCTATCAATTCCAGAAAATTCGGAAATCATACGAAAATCGGGCAGCGTAACGGCAGTCAGTCAAATTTACACAAAAATCTCCAAAAATTACAAATCACCAAATTAATACAGAACGTGCACAACAACATTATAAGACTATTCTTCTACTGCTCAAACCAATTCGGACATCATAATAAATTGCAGTCAAAATAAAACTCCGCAGAACCAAAACGAATCGGACGAAATCCGCCAGAAAATAATCAAAACGTGCAGAATAATCACGTCTACAACATACCAAAAGTTACGCGGTGAAATCTTTGCCAGTACCAAACCGGGTACGAAAATCGCTTACAAAAACACAAATCTGAGCACCATTTCGCAAAATCTCAAAATCTCTGAAAAACAGAAGTAGGGTTCGGAATCCTTACAGCGAGACAAACAAAATATCCAACAGCAACGAACGACGAAAATCGCTCCGCGGACCCCGAAATCGGACTTCTTCCTTTGCTTTTCCGGCCTTTCTCTCTCCTCAAAATATCTGAGGTTATAAAAAATGTTTTCTCTCTCCTCAAAACGAGCTCATTTTCTTATATCATTAGTGGGATCGGCCCGGCCGATCGTCACATCGTCCCGGGACGATCAGACCAAAATCGATCGTCCTGGACGACTCCCAGAACTATTCTCAGGATGATATTTTCTACAGTGCAGATCGGCCTGGACGATCTCCAATCGGCCCGGACGATCCTGGGAAAAATATCACTTTTCCCAGCAGCTACAGCAACAGCAAAGGAACGAGGTCTCACACAAATTTCCTCCTACGCCATGGTCGTCGGTGGTCTCTCTTACTTCCGATGTCGCCGGATTGGTCTTCATTTCAAGTAGTTTCTTCATCATCTCTTCCATAGCCGTGAACTTCCCTTCCAACCTTTCATTGTTGGCGGTGATTTCAAGGAATTTTCCCTTCAAATCTGATTTTAATTGGTCAAATTCGCCTTCCAGGACTTCGACCTTCTTTCCGGCCAACTTTCTTTCCACGAGTCACAAGAGAACTTCCTCCGAATGCCAAAAAACCTGCTGAAATTTCTGGATTTCAGCCGCCGATGGTCCCAAGATGATGCTCTGATACCAATTTGATAGGAAACACTTGAGTTCAAGTGATCCTATCGCACCAGAAGAGGAAAACAGCAAGAAATACTGATGTTTGCACAGTAAACAGTGGAAAACAACAGGAAAAATAGAGGAAATCGGAAAGAGAACACAAGCAATAGACTAGTATTCCACTAAGAGATGAAAGAAAACAACAAACGATACAATGTTCGTCAATTCGAGAGGACGAACAACTCTCCAAATCTCCGGTAACACCAAGAGCCTAAGAACACAAACCCTAGATCCCAAATTACATTTAAATTCAAGATAATCCCCCCTTTTCCTCCTAACCTCCTAATTAACCATAAAGGAGTTTTACAAATTATCTAAACAATCCCTCTCATTCAAAATTTCCCTCCCAAAACTCCTCCTTGGCCCCCCGCTGGTTCCGCCTGTGCCGCTCAGTTCCGCCCCGTGCGGTTCCGCCTCGAATAGGTGAGGACCGGTCTGGGTTGGACCGGTCCAGCCCTAACAGTTACCTTTTAAGCTTGCACTTACTAGGTTATTAGACATAAATTTTCTTTTCTTCATTTTTTGGGAGGAATTTGTTTAGTTATAATTTAGATCAAGCCATGTTATAATTGTCTATTCAAAGGCTTGAAATTCTACAAATAATTAATCAGAATTTTCTCCCAAGGAATCCTTCTTTTCATCATATTCTATATCTTCTGATCCCTACTCGTCTACTAGACTTAGGTTCCCATTTACCACTCTTGCAGCTAATTGCCAAATGTTTGGTTTTTGATATCAATGTTTGCCTTATTGTTTTGCCGTTGTGTTTGCTGGCTGACTGCTAGGATGATATACTTTTTATTTGCTGTCAATGTTTGTCTTCTTGTTTTGCCGTTGTGTTTGCTGACTTATCAGTTGCCTTGCTGTTTGCAACATTGTTGCTGCCTCGCTGTTGCGAACTCTAATGCTGTTGCAATGCCCCGAGAAGGAAAAAAAAACTGTCGTTCTTTGTTGTTTCATGGAAAACAGAGATGATAGAAATAGCGAAATAAAGGAAATTCTATATACAACGAGAGAAAAATTATAGAAGGTTGTTCTAAGGATCAATTGCCAACATGGGCATTGTACATGTCTAGTTTTTCAAGTAGTTAAAGCTGTGCTTGTAAGCACAATAAAAAAATTTACCACACTCTGAAAGCCAAAATATGCTATACTTTACCTGAATTTGAAGCAACAGCTGCTCTTGTGCCTCAATATTTTGGGTAATTTCTTCACGGATTGAATCATACTTCGCTATCTCTTTCTTGAAGAGATCTTCATGTGATCCACTGGTAGCCAACAATTTTGGTAGTATATCATCCTACGTATACAACAATGAAATCATGAACGAGGCCAAGCTTGTCAAAAATTTCAAGTTGGTTTTGAGCATTCAATGTGAATTCAGCCACATAATAATAATAACTAAATTGAAAGTTTTGCTATTCCCATAACAAACGAACATCTTTGCAGCTAGCTCAAAACAACAATAAAAAAGGCACTAATATGAACTGCATTCCTCAAGAACATCTGGATGCTCGTTAAGATCCCACGCACAGCTAGGCAATTGTAGAACTGAAAAATGAAAAATCTGGCGCATCTATCACAGGAGGCGTCGTAAATCGACGGCTCTGATTTAAGTTGTCATTTATGAATTATTTTCTGCATTTTAGTTTCTATTTTTATGTTATTTCCTGTTTTACCCCTAGGTTAATTTATTTGAGTGTTGTAGCCCAATGGGCAATTTTGTAATTTTTTTTATTTTCTCATATTGTGGCCTATATATATGGCCTTTAGCTATTGTAATAGGATGGTTAATTTGATATGAAAAAAATTATTTTTCCACACTTGTGTTCTTCTTGTGAGAGAGCATTAGTGAGATTCCTATGAGAGGAATCGGAGTTGTCACCAGCCGCAGGATGGGTCCGGGCTCTTGAATTGAGATCCCTTGGAGAGGGAAATCGTATCACCCACCAACCTTGGAGACGGCCGGGTTCGTGGTTTTATTCTTTCCGTTATCTTTTCATTTTCTCCTTGTTGACATCCCCATTCTCCACCCAAGACACCGGCCACCTCTTCACAACCCGCCGGCCACCTCACCCGAAAACCACCACAAACGGCCGGCCCGATTTCCACTGTTCCGAAATTGCTCCCTTTTCCTTCCTCACCCCACGGCCAAATCACCCCACCCAACTCTTCATCCCGCCGCCCCCATCTCCCAAGCCGCCGACCAATCTCCTCCTTTTTTCCAACCTAATTTATTTCCTATTTTAGATTAAATTGAATGCGGGAAGATTTGAAATTCGAAATTCATCATGGCGAATTTTCAAAATCTTTCCTAGTTTAAATAGTCTATTTTAGGAAAGTTCCTTATTTAGCTCAATTTGAATTTCAAATTCAAATTGAATTTAATTGAGCACTTGCCTAATACCCCTAGCCTATTAAATCTACCCAAATCCCCTCCCTGGCTTCTGTTGCCGCTGGCCTCATACCTGGATTCAATTAGGATTAGTTTCCTAATCCTCCAACCCTTCCCAAGGAAATATTTCAAAATCCTTCTCTCACCTATTTGACCGAAATTCCCTTCTCCTTAATTTGTGCAATCAATTTCTTAATCCAAGGAATTGATTTGGAAAAATCAAATCCTCACCCAGCCACTACCCGTTGCCTCCCCATCTTTCCTTTTGTCTTTCTTGCCGTTTCTCCACCTCTCTCTCCAATCATCCCTCTTCCTCTAGCTGTGCCCCTTCTCCCTCTGAATATTATAAGCTCCAGGCCCCACTTCCATTAAATCTACTTCCAATCCTGTTTTCCCCATTGGAATTAAATCCCTGTGCTCTCTTTGCTCCAGCCGAAATATTCAGGAGGTTTTAATTTGAATTAATTCCCAAACCTTCCCTCAAAGTATTTGAGGAAATAATTCAAACTCCCTCAAATATTTTGTTGTCCAGTTAATTCCCGTGGGCAGAATATTCTCAATGTGTCTCTTCTCCATCAAAGCTCCAGCCATTATTTGCCTCACCTAGGCTTGCTGACAGATTTTCGAAATTTCCTCTCAGCTTTTCTGTGAGAAAAATCTGGAAATAAGCAGAATTTTTTTTTCCTGTTGCTGGCAGAGAACTTCAAAGGCACTTCCCTCCTTCGTTCTACATCAGTTTGGTATCAGAGCATGGATTCGGATCGACTTTGAAGGACTCTAGACTGGGTGGCATGTCAACTGGGCGCCATTAGTCAACATCTCAAAGAGACTCAAGCAGACTTAGCCGACTACCACCGTCAGACAATCAAACGGTTCGATGACCTAGAGCGAGGTAGGACGGACCCACCGTTCTATGCAAAAACCCCTTCATCAAAAGAGAGAAAGAAGGCATTAAAAGACAAAGATAGAGTAGAGAGAGTGGACAAAAGGATGGTGACCAATGAAGCCTTCCATTTCCCACACACTATGCAAATCAAAGAGAAACCTAAGGTGGTCAAGGAAGAACATGAAGAAAAAGATGAATTGGTTGACAAGGAGGAATGCGTGACTGCAAATAATGAAGAGAGAGATTTGGTTGATTCAATTGCAACTCCTACAGAAGCAAAGGTTTCTCCTGACCCAGTTAAAACTCCTATAACGGAGACTGTGGATGAGGATATGGAAGTGACATCCATAGAATTCAAAATTGCTCCTATTGCTAGAGAAGCCATCTATGAGAGTGAACAAGTTCCTGCAGGCGGGCTAAAGTGCAGCAATCAAGTTGACCTTGTGGGCAACCAGGGTTGTTTGAAAATCTTTGCAAATAATAGTCCAGAGTTGTACGGGAGCAATTGTGATGCTAACTCGACGGAGTCGAGTATTCTCCCACCTGGGGAGAATGATGCGGACATCGACACGAAAATCTGGCGCATCTATCACAGGAGGCGTCGTAAATCGACGGCTCTGATTTAAGTTGTCATTTATGAATTATTTTCTGCATTTTAGTTTCTATTTTTATGTTATTTCTTGTTTTACCCCTAGGTTAATTTATTTGAGTGTTGTAGCCCAAGGGGCAATTTTGTAATTTTTTTATTTTCTCATATTGTGACCTATATATATGGCCTTTAGCTATTGCAATAGGATGGTTAATTTGATATGAAAAAAAATTATTTTTCCACACTTGTGTTCTTCTTGTGATAGAGCATTAGTGGGATTCCTATGAGAGGAATCAGAGTTGTCACCAGCCGCAGAATGGGTCCGGGCTCGTGAATTGAGATCCCTTGGAGAGGGAAATTGTATCACCCACCAACCTTGGAGACGGCCGGGTTCGTGGTTTTATTCTTTTCGTTATCTTTTCATTTTCTCCTTGTCGACATCCCCATCCTCCACCCAAGCCACCGGCCACCTCTTCACCAACCCGCCGGCCACCTCACCCGAAAACCACCACAAACGGCCGGCCCGATTTCCACTGTTCCGAAATTGCTCCCTTTTCCTTCCTCACCCCACGGCCAAATCACCCCACCCAACTCTTCATCCCGCCGCCGACCAATCTCCTCCTTTCTTCCAACCTAATTTATTTCCTATTTTAGATTAAATTGAATGCGGGAAGATTTGAAATTCGAAATTCATCATGGCGAATTTTCAAAATCTTTCCTAGTTTAAATAGTCTATTTTAGGAAAGTTCCTTATTTAGCTCAATTTGAATTTCAAATTCAAATTGAATTTAATTGAGCACTTGCCTAATACCCCTAGCCTATTAAATCTACCCAAATCCCCTCCCTGGCTTCTGTTGCCGCTGGCCTCATACCTGGATTCAATTAGGATTAGTTTCCTAATCCTCCAACCCTTCCCAAGGAAATATTTCAAAATCCTTCTCTCACCTATTTGACCGAAATTCCCTTCTCCTTAATTTGTGCAATCAATTTCTTAATCCAAGGAATTGATTTGGAAAAATCAAATCCTCACCCAGCCACTACCCGTTGCCTCCCCATCTTTCCTTTTGTCTTTCTTGCCGTTTCTTCACCTCTCTCTCCAATCATCCATCTTCCTCTAGCCGTGCCCCTTCTCCCTCTGAATACTAAAAGCTCCAGGCCCCACTTCCATTAAATCCGTTTCCAATCCTGTTTTTCCCATTGGAATTAAATCCCTGTGCTCTCTTTGCTCCAGCCGAAATATTCAGGAGGTTTTAATTTGAATTAATTCCCAAACCTTCCCTCAAACTATTTGAGGAAATAATTCAAACTCCCTCAAATATTTTGCTGTCCAGTTAATTCCCGTGGGCAGAATATTCTCAACGTGTCTCTTCTCCATCAAAGCTCCAGCCATTATTTGCCTCATCTAGGCTTGCTGACAGATTTTCGAAATTTCCTCTCAGCTTTTCTGTGAGAAAAATCTGGAAATAAGCAGAATTTTTTTTTCCTGTTGCTGGCAGAGAACTTCAAAGGCACTTCCCTCCGTTCTACATCAGTAAGCTTAGGGCTTCTCCATAGATACGATTATCTTCTCCGATTATTTCACTATCAACTTGAGAGAACCTCAAAGATACATAAGTGCGATTAGCTAATTAAAGCAAACGGTACTCTACCCAAATGTTTTCCATTATCAACCTGCTACTTTTGTTCTATTCTTTTCTGAATCAGAATTAGGTTTGAGTCTTCCATTTCATAGTAGAATATCAGGAAGGGCTGAAAATTGAACCGGGCTATCCCATCAAACTTGAGATTTCTCAAATGAATTCCACTATTTCTTAACTTTTATTGATAAATTCTAGAAGTTTACTTTGAAGTTTTACTATTAATAATTCTTCTAGGTAACTTTTGGTCTAATTGATAATTTAGGTTTACTGCTTGAATGAAATGGGAGATGTCAGAGCTTCCTATGTACTTCAGTGATCGACCTCACTGCTTTTGAAGCTGGTTATGCAGCATGAGTTCTAAACTATTTATTCACGTTGATAATAGCTTCATTCTAGGGAGTTCTCTTTTTTTTTTTTTTTTATACAGTATTTAATAATTCTTTTAATCTTAGATCTATCTACGAAAGCATTTCTTGGAGTTTGCCGTCATTGTTGTCATCTTTAGCTTTATAAAATTATTTCATGTATGTTTTGAAAACTTGTCTTTGCTTATCTAGTGATGCTACAATTTTGAGTTAATTATGCTTTGTTTGATCTATTGTTTTCCACACCATCTCAAATCATCAAAAAGGCCATTGCTTCAAAAACTAGACACTTGGGATTACGGTGAGATTCTCTCTTAGTTTTGCCCACCTGGACAAAGATGAATGATGGGACTTATCCCTTTCGCCTTTGCCAGCAGCCCATGGATAACCTACATGGCAACTGGGGTCCTTATTTTGATCTCTAAAAGATTCCATTTTGGACAATTTTGACCCTTCAGAGTCTAATGCATTTTGCTATTTCATGTTTCTCCTATTTGTATTCAAATATCTTATCTTGAGCATTGTTGATTTTTTGTTGTAGCTCAAGAGCTTATTTTTTATTGTATTGAGTAGAAATTTTGTCTTTGTTCGTAATTATCCATCATAGTAACTGAATGGATTTTTGCCATCACTTTGCCCCAAAAAAAGCCTTGTGTATTCCTCTATGATGTAAATAAAACATCACAGAAAAAGTAGACAGGAAAGAGTCTACCTTAATCTCTCAACTTAAGCCATAAAAGCCTAAAATGTTGGATAAGAGCCAGTAGCCTCTCGAGGCCATCCTTGATGCCTCGCCACTATTAGAGAAACCAAAAAACACACTCACACTAAAAGGACCACAGAAATTTCTTATCCATGACTGATGAGTTGAGGGATGCATAAGCCATCGTCATCATAGCCTCGATGAGAAAGATATTAAAAAAGGCCCCAACTAAAAGCATCACTCCTCCGTGCAACATAAAACTTCAAAATACGGACAAATTTTATAAGCAATTTACTCACAAGAGAGAAAGATCAATGATCTCATTGTGTACATGTAAACCCTAATCAACGATAACAGCCTAAAGCAATGATTTCCACAACAATTTTAACTAGCAACGCATGATTATGAAGTAACACAAAATTTCTAAAAGGAATTCCTTACAAAATGTCTATAATGAATGCTACATTACCTACAATGTAGACCAAAAAAAACAACAAATTCATGGTTCCAACAGCCCAAAGCAAATTGTATGACTGGATAGTTCAACTGCACAGCATAGTTAACGTAGTAATTAAAGAGGATCCAAAATAGGGGTGAAAGTAACAGAAATAAAAACATGGCGAGGGAGGAAAGCCTTATCCATGGGCTGATAGGATCATAACCATAACCACAATCATCACCACCATGGAGAATGATGAAGATGCCTTTCTTAAGGATTTCTCCTGAGGAGTGAGAAATGTAAATGTTTTGGAAAATTCCTTTGGCATTTGTGAGCTAAGATAGAAAAACACTAGACGGATATTAAATGTTAAGTGATTAAACAAATGAATTACTTAGTACACTATTGAAATTTAAAGAACAATCATATTTTGTATTTACAAAAGGATGTAGAAAATCATAATAGATGATTATGACTTCTTGATTATGTGGTTGGAGTTGCATCACTTTAGAAGGGACGAGTTTATAGAGGTCATTGATCATGAAAGTTAGCGACTGAAATAGAGAAAGGGAGAGAGATTCCAATCCTATAAAATCAGCAAGATTATTGCAAGGAACTTCAAGAAAACCTTTACTTCATATAGTAGTTGAAATCCATCAAAGAATAAATTCATAACAAAAAACCATTACTTCATAATCCCAGGCATCTTTATTTGAAGTTTAGTCTGCTCAAATTTTTATCCAAAATTTAATTTTCTCAGTTAAGTATATTCGTATGTTTTATTTTGCATTTCATCTATGCAAATAACTAATTTTTATTATAAAATAGAAAATTAGTTTCTTTCCAATGTTTATTTATAAATAATAAAATTTAAATAAATTGATATTTTACTTATAATTTTATAATAAAAGTTTTGAATTTTTCAATCTTATTCCCGTGCACTTTGTGCACATGCAAATATACTAGTTCTAATATAAACAGGTACAAGCTTCAGATATAAGCTGCTAAAGAAAGATACACACCTTTCTTTTCATTTCTTTAAGCATATCTTCCAAGCCTGCCCTTTGCGCGCCTAGATTCTCCAGCTGTCTCTGTTCAAATGAGAACACATAAAATGAATTAGCATGGAAAGTATGCAAAAGCAGTTTATTAGAGATGGGGAACTGGATGCAGTTCTGATTTGCTGGGAAGAATGGCTTATAGGAGAACCAGGAGAACTGAGCTTTTGCTTCTTTGGTATGTCATGCTTACCGAAGCAGAGTAATGAATGGTATGGAAACATTTGCACAATGCGTGGAAAAAGTGATTAAAGAAATAAAAATCAATCAACGATTTTCATGAAATATGGAACAAAGTAATGGAACTGAATAAGCGTAAAAATTTAACAAATGCATTAAAAACAATCAACAGTCAGTCTAATGATACTCACCAGTTCATTATGTTCATTCAAATTCAGGTAGCTTTCCTTCCGATTTATGTGGTAATATAATGCATATGTAATCAAACATATTCTAACTCAACAAGAAAATTAGAACAAAGACATATATTTCCTCTTATACTGCTAAAACAAAAACAATGAAGGATGATTTTGATTGGCTGTTGGACGACTATGTCAACCGTTACAAATTCACACCTCCATCTAACTCTCACAAAGTTTTCTCACCTTTCCTTTCTTTCTATCCTTATTATCTTGCTAGCAATTTGATGGGCTAAATCTTCCGTAGTCTTTCACATTTTTTTCTCATTTTTTTTTAATCTGAAACTACATCATAACTTTAGTGTTAACCATAATGCTCCTTACGATCCCATCATATAGGCAGTAGAGAAAATGGAACAAACCCTCTCTTATACAGTACCACCAAAACAAATCGCCTACGCGGTTTTGCTGTATGCCTCAACAAGTTTACTGTTTAAGGTCAATTTATTTATTATTCAGTTTCTGCTTCATGAAAAGGATATAACCGCACTAGTGAAAATCAATTTAGAGTGAGTGGAATGAAGCAGTAAATGCTGAAGTAACATTATTCTGACTAAATCATGGAAATGGTGAGATATTTATTCGGCAAAGAAGCATGAATGACCCACAACCACTGGTTTAGATGTCTTCAGTAATATTTTATCAAATAAATAAACATAAGGAATGATATACAGAACATTAATAATCTCAAGAGAAAGTTTTACTGATTAATAATAAGACCAAGTTTAAAGTAGGTGCTATGCGTTGAATAGGAAACAAAATCCCGCATTCACATTTAAACAATTCAAGGAAAACCCCGCAACGAGGGAAAAAAAAGGCATAATGTACAGTAAAATATCCGTGCAAAAAATAATTGCATTACCAAGCTTTGTTTTAGGGCTCCAACTATAGCATCTTCATTATTATCCAATGACATTATAGGCCTTGCAAGATTTGGAAGAGCAGATTCTATCTGCATTTTTGTTGCAGAAAAGAAAATGAGTAAAATGAGCTAAATCCTCAAATATGAATCAATCATAAGAAAAATAAAATTATCTTAAGGAATGATATTTTGAAAATTGAAAGCAACTTTACTAATCCTGGAAGCTGAGTAAAGACAAAATGAAAAAACAGAGTTATCATGTGCACTTATACTATTCTACATCTCTCAAGTCTCAACTAGTATTTAGGTTTAGAATCTGGTTGCCGTAAGCTTAGAACTCAGCAAAGAAACAAAAGGTATGAAACAGACGGTTATGAGAATTTCATCAACATTATCATCGATTACATTAGCCCGACTAGTTGAGGATTTATCCATATGAATCATTTTCCATTCAATTCTTTGAAATGTCGCATCTTATGTTAACTTTGGTTTATGCAAAACCCAACTTCTATCCAATTATCATTGTTCAACTCCTCTTTCTTTCTCTTTCACATCAATTATATCAATTTTCCTTATTGATGCACTTTTCATTATCTTTTTACGAGTCTAAATCATAGAAGTCCAGTTAATACACCTTATCCACAATAGATTCCTATGCCCGCCACCTCTTTAATGCATATTGATGCAACAAAAATAATGGGCTTAAATTTTCATTGTTGGTTGCAAATCTGGATGAGATAGATCAAGGGTCAATAATGGAGGGAACCAATCATAAAACATCTGCTCTAACCAATAAAGACTGTCTAAAACCTGAGACTTGATGCTTTTTAATTTGTTTTGTGCTTCAATGTTAATTAATTATTTACTACCATGATCGAAAAAAAATATTTCTATAAAACTAGGGAAGAATTATAATGCGCAGTTAATATTGATAAATAACAGTGATTCTAAATCTACCAACAAGGAGTCAATTAAGCAACAAAAACTCAGTCAATGCCAACCCACAATGATAGTTGATTATAAAATGATTTCTTCCTTAGAAGTATATTACATTAACATTCAATATGATTATTCTCCACCTTGGGAACATATTCTTTTACACGTAACACATGTAAGCTGTCTTTGATATTTTTTCGTCCTTTTGGCCACCATGTGAACACGTCCATTGCCTTTTCATATCAAAGTTAGCATGTTTCAGGCTTAGAAATTGCTTATTTTATTATGGATAATATAATAGAATGAGATAAGGCAACTATTTTAGTGTTATATGTTAATCATCGGGCTCTTCAATTGAGCGCCAGCTATACTGATATGTATGAGCATATGTAATGGCTCCTAGCACACTTCCACTATCAAGTTGGGGGAAGAAGATAACCATCCTAGGGTATCATATTACAAAGTTTGTTAGTCATATTTTCATCAATTCCAAAAGGTACAATATATTCCTATTTGATGATTTTATCAAAGAATGCATTAAATTAAGTTGTTATGAAGATGGTTGCAGAATTTAGATTTTTTTTTAGAGTTACCTCAAGTATAAAATATTGAATCATCCACACAGCTCCAATATTTCCCCATAGGCCCATAAATTGATATGAATTGGTGAGCACTGGATTATTATTACTAAATGTATTACTTGAGTTGTCAATTTCTATGCATAATTTTTCTATAGCAACCTGAACACAGTATCCAGGGGTCTCCTATGTGTTGCTTAGCTGTTTTGCAATATTGTTACGCTATTAATTTGCTAGGATAAAGGTTAGAGGGTTTATATTTAACTAAAGCTATCCTAAAGTAATACAATAATGAAGTAATCAGACATCTCATTAACTTGGCAGACAATTAACCATTAGTATTGATTGTATTACTTGGGTTGGGAACTCATATCCATTTGTTGTAGTTATTCGCTCACAATATGAGCCAATTAAAATAACGGTTACGAATATGTTAGTGAAATTTCTGCAATGTATGCTGGAGATATTCGAAGAGATGACGTACCAAATGAATAGGCTCATAGGTAAGTTGGGTTTAGAGCATGGCTGTGAAGTATAAGCAACTTGAGGATGAACCTCGTCTCAATATGCATCTCAAAATAACCGGGGAGAGAAAATTCAATAGAGATCATTTAACTGGAGAAATGTAGTAGAAAAAATTCTAGAAGATTTGTTTCTAGATATGTGCCCCAGGGAGAATCTCATTCCATATGCATGGAAGGATATTTTGATATCTTTCAATAAAATAAAAAAGGTGGGCATGTAGATGAGAAATTACGCAAAACAAACTTAAAAAATTTGGAATTATTTATAAAGTCGTACCAAGTACCAACTTATGATGAAGAATGATTGTGGTTGAGATTATGAACATCATTTCCTTGCAAACAATGATGAAGGTATAACAGGAATAGGTGTGTATTATGGTACATACAAAATTTGTAATTGTAGTTGATTTTGTGATTTACATCTATCTAGGAGAGAGTTGACATAGCAATATTACATGATAAGACTTTTGGACTATTTAAAAAGTTCGTAATAATGTCAAAGGATTTATTTGTTGTTGACATTCAAGGGCCTAGCCTAGAGATAGACTACTCAAACATCAAGGAAATTTGTCTTGATGATGTTAGAGAGGATTTCGACTTTGATTACCAGCATATAGATGGGGTCAAGTATGCTTATGTAATTATGTATGTTGCAATGTGTATAGTGTTGGCAACCAAAGTTGCTCATAATGCAATGCAAAAGCTGAAGATTTTATGATGCATACCAAGGATCCTGAGTAAAATAGACCATAGAGAGATAGGGAGAGAAAGAAGAATTCTAGAATACGAAGCTCTAGGGTTTCAATAAAATAAGCTTGAGGGAAGAAATTCGTGTAAATTGAGCTCACTCCTCCACTCCTATTGATAGATTTAGATTAGGGCGTGTGCCTTACAAAACTGGCAACATATGTTTGGTCTGATAGGAATGTTTGAGGTGATGAAGGCTTCTATTGAGCTTTTAAAAAGTTGTCTGCTTGGCGAACGTTAGTAGTCAAGTAGCAGAATAACTAATAATAGTTTGCCTCAATAAGTCATCATTCCTTGAGTAGTAACTAGGTTTTTTTTTTTTTACTAGGGTTTCATAGATAGCAATCATTAGGGCTGACTACTAGGCCACACTCACTCAATTGGAATGAGTTCTTAGATCATGATCGCCTACTAGGGCGAGTTCTCTTGTAGATTGATGAATCTATTTTGGGTTCATATTAACTTGACTTGAACTGATTTGATTCAACTTGAACCGGATTTTCTAAATATTTGAATGCAGATCATAGTTTTTAAAAAATCTTACTAATAAAATAGTTCATTAAGTTTGAAATGCAAATCCACCAAAAAATTGTTCCAAAACCAAGATTATAACGAAATAAACGGTTACAAACAAATGAAATGTATAAGTATAGCTTGAGACCATCAATAAATGAGATATAAGGGCAAATGAAAGATTATAACCAAAGATCTATGAAATTATTTTAATAATCAGGTGAGAAAGAAATTATCAGCACTTAAAAAGAAGCAAAAATAAAGCAATAAAAACAAACATGGGTGCAAAAGGTGATTGTCTTACTGGTCTACGATCTAGGATTGACATGAAAGTAGAATGATCTCTGATAGATCGCTCAATCCTAGCATCGCTTTCAGCAGCTTGCTTAAGGTTTGCAGCAAATCTATTCAGCCTATCGAGAAGGTTCTTTGTAAGGGTGCTAGACTGAGGTCTAGTCCACTTTGTTCCAAACTGGGTGCGGAATTGAGTGTCTTCATTTGCTTCTTTTTGCAATAGCTCTTCAGTCTGAACCAACAATTCCTGATTGACCCTTCTCAAATCCGTGAGTTGTTGCAACTCCGCTTCTAAGCCTGCTGGGCCACCACTAATCTGCACAGCTTCAACATCTTCCTTAAGATCCATTGGCAAACTAAAACTGCCATCCAGTGCTAAAATGGAATCAGGAAGGTCCATCTCCTTTAACTTGACCCTTGTGATCTCACTCCCCTGCTGCAATTTTTCAGCTTGAGTTCGAATAATATCATCAACCATCTCTGTATACCTAGACAAGGACTTCGTACTATTATCGGGGATAAGGTTTGAAAACAACCTTTCCTTGCTAGCATCTAAGACTTCATTCATAAGCACAGGTTTGACAAGAGAAGCAGCAGGCAGAGAAATTAAGGAACTTGCTGGCGGAACACGCATGAGATACACCCTATCATTCTCCTTAATTGCCCGTTCCAAGTTCTGGTTCATATAGCCCTCCAATCTGGAAACTGCATCAAGAAGAGGTGCAGCAATACCTTTGACAGATTTCTTGGCATCTGTTAGAGCGTTAATCCCAATCTTAAGCCTTGCTATTTCCTCTGCAATCTCTTCTTTCCCATGGAGTTCTAAAGAACATCTATAGCATGCCTCTGCATAGAACTGAGCTGCCTTCAACTGAATATGAGAGATCCAGGTTCTGTCAAAATGCTGGTTAAGTGGAGCTGCATTCAGTGTTGCATAAGCTTCCTCATAGAATAGGCCAACCTGCGTCATTACAAAATTACTTGCCTGAACAAAAAATTTTAATTCTGAACTTTCAAAAAACTGTTTTCCACCCTCTGATACTGTAAAACCAACTGTAATACGTAATAAATCTACACACTAATCAAAACATGAATTAAGAAAGAGGTTTGTTAGAAGGAGGGACTAATTCGACCATCTACAAAAACCAATCATTACAATATTGGGAAAAAAAATTGATGCGATCAAAAAATATAGGGGACCCTGTATTTTTTTATCACAAAAAATTATAAACGAGCGACACAGACAAAACGTAAAGGACTAAAGACGAGAAGAGGAAAGAACAAACTCTTACATTTCAAATAAAACTAAAAAGAAGAAATTACAACGACGACGACTTGCAAACTTAAAATTAAAAGACGACACCCTAAAGTTGCTTCACTTAGAGAAGAAGGATACAGGTGGAGTGGCACTTGCGGAGGGACGAAAGAGATTAGAAGCTCAAGAATAAAGGTTGGAAAGAGCCCGCAGGATTTTCGGAGGGATGAGAAAGAAGGGTGGAAAGAGCTCGCAGGATTTCAAAAGCAAACCCACAAGTTATAACTTTTCCAAAAATCACATTTTCATAACATTCACTTAAAACAATACATAACCCCTCATATATATAGGTATGAAAGGGGAATACAAAAAGACACAAACATTAATTTTCACTAGAACCTAAACATCACAACATTAAAACACCTAAAAATAAATCCAAAGCCAAGAAACCGAAGAGCCATCCACGGGAGCCAAGGAGGCCGCACGGAACCAAGGGGCCACGGTCTCGGGAAAGAGCCCAGGCACGGGAAAACCAGCAGCCAGCCGGAATTCCAAGAGGCAAAGCACAAAAAACAAGAGCCATGGAGGAAACCAAGGAGTCACCCCATGGGAAAAGACAATTCTTGGAATTCCAAGTGACAAACATGATTACAAACATAAAAAACATAAAAGAACATTAATATAAGATAACAAATGAACTAAAATGTTAGCTAATAATGAGCTAACCCTTAGTTCAATAAGTGAAAACTAAAGACCAGCTCATAAATGAGCTAAAATTTTAGCTCAAATTTATTTGAGCTAGTAGACTCAAGGGAAGTCAAAAATCTAATTATTTTTTACATGAGTTGACCCCCCTTTGTCTACATCAAAAATACTCTCGAACAAATCATACGATGCAATTTCCATTAATCTCCTCAAAAACAGTTTTGCAGCGAGTACCAACAAGAACTATGAATCTCCACTGTAATATAAACCTGAGATATGAGCTCGCTAAAAAAGAATAAGGAATGATAAGCAGGCAAAGAAATTAATGAACAGTTCAAACTAGTTAAAGGGGCAAACCTGCCGTGCGACCTTGGAACAGATGCCATGCGGCTTGGCGTCTGCAATAACCTTCTCAAAAAAGCACTCCTGGGCCTGCGCGAGCATGAGCCGCTCAAGCATTCCCGCGCACTCGACCGATAGATCAATAGTGGCGCCGCCGAGAGCAGCTAGCTTGGGTGCAACGGCCTCACGGAGCATCGAAAACGCCCCCGCCGCGCTCTGGAAGCCATTGCACGCCTGCTTGAGCCCCGCTGGTGAGGTTCGATCGGCCGACAGCGCGATTTGGCTGTAAGCTGCACCGATGTTGAACAGAATGGCTGATTTCTCGAGGTGGATGCTCTGGAGGGAAGCCTTCTTGGAGGGCTTAAAGGCGTCGTACCAAGTGAAGTTAAGGGAGTTGACATGGGATCGGTCGGCGGAGATAGGGAAGCGGGGTTCGATGAGGGCGATGGCTCGATAGTAGGACAGGAGAAGGTCACGACGGGATTCGGGCGAGGGATTGGTAGGTTTCTCAACTTCGGATCGCATCTGGCGGACGGAGTCGAGATCATCCTCCGCCATCTGAGCTTCGCGCTCGGAGAAATTGGTGGCGATGTACTGCCGGAGAGGGCGGTAGAGGTCAACAGCTGTGGTCTTCTTCTCGTGCACCGCGAGCATCACGTTCACAGCCGACGCCGCCATCGCCGTTTCGCTAGGAGATATCCCTCGCTCTCTTCCAGGATCCACAATCGGCAGCCTCGCGCTATAGTTCGAAGGTCTTGGTCATTTGGCGGTGGATCGCAAGGGTATGATCAGGCGGAAGAATGGCGAACGTAGAAGTTTTACTTGGGCGTGTCGCCCGAGTCGGCAGTTCACAAGACGCGACGCGGAAGAGAAATAGGGATGGTTGTACTCTCAAGTCTCAATAAAGATTAATTTTTAACTTTTTTTAAGAAAAGTTCTATCATCATAATAATAACAAGTCTTTAACTTTTTTTTTTCTTTAATCAATTGAAATTTAACTTCAATAACAAGTCTTTAACTTATTACACAGTTGCATTTTTTTGGGATTTTTACATACATAACACTTAAAACATTTCAAAATACATATTTAACACTCAAAATTTTATATTTACTAATATACCACTCAAATTTCATTTCTATACTTTAAAATACCACTACGTTAACGTTGAGTTAAAACCCTGTTCGAGGCGATCCCGTTCCTAGCTATTCCCGCGCGTTCCTATTCCCGAGCCTTCTTCTGCCCGCGTCTTCTTGTTCTCCGACGACCACCGTCGCCTATTCTTCGGTCGAGAAGGTACCTGTTATGACGTCAAATCGCCGCTTCTTCTCCGACGACCGAATGTCGCCTATTCTTCGCTAGAGAAGGTATCTGTTCCGAGTCAGACCGTCGCTTCTTCTTATGAGATTTGCTGTAAGAAAAAGAAGAAAACAGGCCTTTTGCTCGCATAAACTACATCCAATTTCGAACAGAAAATCGGATATTTGCATTGGACATTCTCGCGCATGAGTTAATCTCTTTACAGAAACTGAAATTGTATAGGAAACCGAAATTTTTTGATTAGTTTGGCTAACTGAAATTTTTTAATTGAATTGAAATATTACAGGAAACTGATCTGAAAATTTTTAATTGAATATTTGAACAAAAAACCGAAATTTTTACAGGAAACTGAAAATTTTGATTAGTTTGGATAACTCATTTAGTTTCAGTTTTTTCACTTTGTCTAACTTATTAATTTTATGCACTCACAGAAATGGATTCAAGTCATATTTGCTCCATTATTCTCAAATTCGGTGGATATTGGAGTGAGGTGCAGGGTCAGGCTCAAATGAAGTATGTGGGTGGAAGCCAAAAAAATTTAAAGCTTCGGAGAGATGAAATCACTATGTTGTTGCTAAAAGAACGTGTTGAAACACTTTTTCATTGGCTAAGGGGTCAACCATTCGATTTACACTATCATGTCAATGGAACATCACCAAAGAATTACTTGTTGATTTCAAGCGATTCGGATGTAGTTGAAATGCTTGAAAGTTCTTATGAAAGGAATAAAATTGAGGTGGTAGTTGCAATGAAATATAATGAAGAAGATATGTCCCAATCACAGGACATTCACACTGAAATGCATCAGTTTAGCTCATAGATCATAGATAATAATGATATTGTAGTAAATGATTTGTGTGATGAGTTCTTTATATCTCAAACTAACGAGGCAAATACTCTATTTGTTGGTTCTCGGTTTGAGGATTCCCAAAGTTTCAAGCAAGCAGTTAGGTTTAATGCAATTTTACAGAATTATGCTATCAAGATAAAGGCTAGTGACAAATCTAGAATAATTATTTCTTGTGCATACTGAGGTTGTCCATGGAGAGTACGTGCATCATTGTGTCATGATGGGCATTCCTTCGAAGTTAGAAAATTAGAAACAACTCATTTATGTCCTGGGGTTAATAGAGCCGGAAACAAGCAAGCTACTACTACTTGGGTAGCTCATGAAATCAAAGACATTGTAAAGAAAAATCCTGAAATCACCCCAAAGGAAATTAGCAAAAACTTGGAGACAAGTTATGGATTATCCTTGCCATATATGAAACTTTGGCGTTCAAGGGAGTTGGCAAGAGATATTATGTTTGGATCTGTCGACGATGAGGTCTGAGTTAATCAACAGGAATCCTGGCTCTCACATTACATATATGTGTGACAGCAAAACAAATGCATTCTTGTGATTCTTCGTTAGCTTCAAAGTATGCATTGATGGTTTCATTTCTGGATGTAGATATTTAATTGGGGTTGACGGTGCCACCTCAAATCGAAATAACTTGGCGTACTACTTTCCGCAAATTGCTTGGATGCCAATAATGGTCTCTACACGATAGCGTTTGCCGTTGCTGAATCAGAGTCCAAGAAATCTTGGGAGTGGTTCTTAAGAAACTTGTCGGAAAGTTTTGGTTGTGAAATTAATCAATTAGCTTTTATCTCCGACATGGAGAAGGGCCTTATTGAAGCAATAAAGCTTTTTTTCCCAAATGCCGAACATAGAGTGTGTATAAGACACCTATGGAAAAATATCAAAAAACTCTTTCGTTGTGAAGATGGCAATAAGCTTCAGAATTTATTATGGACGGCCGCAAATACTTACGAGCTACATGATTTGTATAAGAAAGTTGAAGAAATCTTCAAAATCAGTCCACAACTTTACTCTTACTTGAATGCATTAACGTGCAAGTGGTCGAAGGCAACATTCTCTAAGCACATAAAAAATCACTACAATACGAACAACATGTCTGAATCTTTTAATGCATGGGTTGAAGAAGCAAGAAATAAACCTGTTGTAGATTTGGTAGACATGATTAGGGCGAAGCTTATGGAACAAAGCTCACATAGAAAGATTTAAAGTAGCTCTTGGAGAGGTCAAATGGTCCCACTTGCAGAAGAGTACATTAGAGATATAACAACAAGAAAAGATCAATTTCTAATTCGTCAATCTACTTTAAGCAAAGATGAAGTTGAAGGACTTCATGAAAGGCACGAGGTGGACATAGAAAAGAAGGTTTGTAGTTGTGGATTCTGGCAATTAAGTGGTCTACCATGTATACACAGTGCTGCATTCATTGGAACGATACAACATACCTTATGGCATACGTATGTTGATGATCACTACTACATATATAGGTATGTTACTTTCCTTCGTTAGATTCAAATTATGCATTCATTAACTAGTTATCTTACTTTACTTTCATTTTCTTATGATTAGATACAAAATGGCATATGATGGTGCAATCGCAACCCTACCTGGAAAGGAACAGTGGGCTGCAGTTAGTGATGGTGAGCTAGTGACTACGCCGGCTTCACTTCGACCTCGTGGTAGACCCAAGAAAAGGCGAATTAAGAATTTCTTAGAGATTGGAAATAAAAGAAAACTTGGTCATAAGTGTAGTCGATGTAACTTATGGGGCCATCATCGAAGCACTTGTAAGAATCCTTTAAATGTGGGAGGTGACGAGATTGGTTCTGATGAACTGCTGCCTAGCACATCTAATGCTCAACCAAGATAGGATAAACTGCTGCCTAGTACTACCATGCTTAGCCAATATAGGATTGAAATGGTGATTTTGTACAGCTTTTTTGGTTGATTACAGTTTCTGTGGTTGATTACAGTTTTTGGTTGTTTAAAGTTGTCTGAATTACTAGAACAATGCTCTGTTTTGTACAGCTTTTTTGGCCGATGCATAGCAGTTATTTAAACTTTCTTTATACAAGCCGATGCATAGCAGTTATTTAAAATTCTTTATACAAGCCGATGCATAGCAGTTATTTAAACTTCTTTATACAACAAGATGCATAGCTCAGAAGTTGAAACCTGTATTTAAACCATTTTTGCTGGTTTCAAAAATGATGTAGATAGTTGTAGCATATAAGATACAACCAACAGAAAAGCCGATAGTTGTAGCATATAGATGTAGATAGTTGTAGCATATAGATGTAGATAGTTATTTAAACTTCTTTTTTTATGTAGATAGTTGTATTTAAAGCCGATAGTTGTAGCATAAAAGATACATAGACTCAAACATTGATCAACATTAAAATAAGCAGTACAACCAACATAACACATGTCGATTATCACATTAACTGAAATTTACATTGATTGACTAAAACTTACATTCACTCGAAGTTACATTTACTCACACCTATTGCTAGTTACATTGATCAACATTAAAATAAGCAGTACAACCAACAAGATTTTTATTTGTAACAGCTCGGCTTTAACATGAGTTAAGCTTGTTTTGACAACATTTGAACTTCTTCGATAATTCATATCATGCTCCGATTCATTAAGTTCATCACACCACCGAAAAAATTTAAAATCTTCTTCTGATCTATTCCGGGAACATCTGTAGAATTTTCTTCCACAACTACGCGATTTGTATGATGTATATATTGTACATTGCAAATTGCAATGACTATATACCTGATTACTCGGGTTTCCAATTGGTGTTGCCGAAGAACTTGAACTCATTGTATAAAAATGCTAAACCTGTAAGATAAAGAAAGAAAGGAAGCTAATTAGCTATACAAGATTTCAACTGCTACTTAATACTCAAAAATATTCCAGGTTAAAACTAAATTTGCTGCCTTGGCATTCAATCAAACAGCCTATAAGTTTAATTTGCTGCCTTGACATTCACTACATTTCCAAGCACATGAAGCGTATAACTAAATTTGCTGCTGCCTTGGCATTCTCTAAATTTCCAAACACAACAAGCATTCCGAAAAACAATAAACATTGGACATTGCCTAAAAATGTTAACACTCAAAGTAAACTGCCAAACACAACAATCATTCCAAACACCCAAATGTTAATTTTCAAACGTAAAACAGTAAACATTGGACATTGCCGAAAAACAGAGGATGCAGGGTAGACAACGCGTACTGGGCGAGCTAGATCAATGAAAAAAAAAACCTAGAACAATGCTCTCCAAGCTCATCCGACCAAACAATGAAAATGAAAATGATACAAAAAAAAATGAAAATGAAGACAACCTCATCCGACCAAAAAAAAACAAAAAAAACCCTAAATCCCGGTCAAGGGTTTGGACGAGGAAGACGATGCAGAGCCTTGCCGAAACAGAGAAATGAGATCCTTGCGGGAAAAAAAATGATGAGAAATAGAGGGTTTTAAACAATGCATCCCTTGCCGAGCTAGATCAATGAAAAAAAAAACAAGAACCCTAAATTCCGGACAAGGCTTTAGACGGGGAAGACGATGCATACCTTGCCGAACTCCTGCAAAGTGATCGAATTGCACGAAATCAATGGTGAAGGCGACGGCTTCAGCTGCGAATGACAATGCTCGTGCGAACGAGATGGAGACAATCTCACTACGGCTAAAAGGGGGAAGAAGCTGCACGCCCGAAATGATAACCAAATGTGCTAACGGTGCTTGACAGAGTATTATAACCGATGAAAATAAGAAATTTGAGTGGTATATTAGTAAACATAAAACTTTGAGTGTTAAATATGTATTTTGAAATGTTTTAAGTGTTATGTATGTAAAAATCCCTTTTTTTAATTGTGTTATTAAAAATCAAATTTTTATTTAAATCTATTAAAAATTATTTTTAATTCTTTCTAGCTAGGTTGTGAAAATTAGGGGTGCAAAAGAGTCGAGTCGAGCTCGAGTCAGGATGTGTTCGAGCCGAGCTCGACTGTCAAATACTGAGTTCGAGCTCGAGTCAAGCTCAAGAGTCGAGCTCGAGCTCGACTCAGCAAGGGAAAAGGAGCTCTTCAAGCCGCACTTTGAGCCTGTTAATGAGCCCCATGTCAGCTTATGCATCTTCCGCCTGCGCCGTCCGCCTAAGCGCCTGCATCGTCCGTCTTAGCTCCTGCATCGTCCGCCTGAGCTCCTGCATCGTCTACCTGAGCTCCTACATCGTCTGCCTAAGCGCCTATGTCATTCATCTGAGCGTCGTTCACATCTTCGCCTACTTCGTTCAAATGAGCCAAGGTTTTCATTTTCCCATGGTATAATTTTCCCCGCATCTGCTTCTTATTGCCTACCTCATTTTCATTTTTCCCACTACTATTACACGAGCTACTTGACGTGCTCATGAGTCGAGCAGTAGGGTGTTCGTACTCGGGCTCGTTCGCTGTCGAGCTCGAAATTGTGTTCGAGCTTGACTTGCGAGCTCAATAAGCTTGACTCGTCGAGCCCGAGCTGACCTGCGATCCGGCTTGACTCGATTGCACCCCTAGTGAAAACCGGACCGGATAACAAACTGGAAGAAGGAGAGGTTCAACGGGATGATGTAATAAATAATAATGTATATTTAAAAGTAATAAAATTAATATAATATAATATAAATATATAAGCATTTAATAATATTTATAAAATTTTAAAAATATATAATATAAATTTATAAATATAAATATCATTTAAGAATAATATATTTATATGTTTATAATTAAAAATATTTAAAAATAATATTTACTATAATATATAAATTCATAATATTAAAAATTAATGATCATTAATATAATATAAATATATGAGAGCATTTAATAATATTTTATATTTTTAAAATTTTAAATATATATAATAAAAAATTATAAATATAAATATTATTTAAGAATAATTTATTTATATATTTTTAATAAAATATATTTATAAGAATAATATTTAATATAATGTATAAATTTATAATATTAAAATTTTATATTATTAATTCTTATAATATACATTATAATAAATTTGTAAAAAACTAGTCCAAATTTGTAGCCCAACTAAGCTTAAATTTGAAGCCCAAATAGCCCAACTAAGCTCCAATTCATATTCTAAACTATTCATGCAATTTTTTTAGTCACACATCATCGGAGGAGTTTAAGGTAGTTGTCTTTAACCCTTTAAATGGTGTGAAGAACATATATGCTTGGTGGATAATTTTGGGTTATGGAAACTAACAAAAACATTAGTTATTTAAACATGGATGATTATGAAACCCCTTAAGTGGTGTAAAACTGAATTCTTTAATATTGAGGTGTCATTTGGCACAAGAGTTGAAATTTTATTAGAAACTCTAAAGTTAGGCATATTAGTATTGGAGCACTCATATTTATTAGTATAATCTTCTTGTTTTTTTATTAATTGACATAAAATATATGGTTAATAAGTTTATACAAATATTTTTTTTTTCAATTAAAACAAGTTATTGGGATGAGTTCGGGTTGCTAGCGGGTCATATTCGGGTTGGTCAATTTCAAGTTAGACCCGAACCTAACATGTTGACCCGTTTTGACACCCTAATTAAGAGTTTGGACTATTACAAATGATATCATAATAATACATCAGTCGGAAGATAGGATCTATACCTTTAAAATCAAATACGCATGATAGATGATTTTGGGTTAAGGATATTGACACGGGCATCACTTATTCAAGTGAGTGAGATTGAAATCGAGGCACCATTTGGTATACCAATTAAAATTTTAATAGAAATTTCAAAGTTAAGCCTGCTCTTATAGGAGAAATCTTAGGATGGAAAGCCTATTGGAAAGTTATCCCAATGGGACAAAATCATGAGACTATTAGGTTGAAGCGGACAGTATATCTATATTTGAGTGTTTGGACTATTATACAAACTAGTAAAAATGCCCGTGCATTAAATGCACGTGACTAAAAATTTAAAAATAAAAATTCATATTATAAATATTTTAATTATATTATTAATGTTAAGATGAAAAAAAATAAATTTATTATTTAAATAATTATAATCAATGTAAATTTGCATGTGCACAATGTCTAGAACAATAAAAGTTAAAAATTTAGTAAGAAAGTGTCATTAATTTTGCTAGTTTTATTACACATGCATTAAATACATGTGAATAAAAAATTAAAAATAAAAATTCATAAATTTAAAATAAAAATTCATATAATGAGTATTTATATTTTATTTAATCAAAAATAAATTAATATATTTATTTCTATAATTAATTATAATTATTAATAATATTAGCAAAAAATAATATCTTTTTCTTAAAATAATATTAGTAAAAAAATCATGCATAAAAATAAGTTTAGACATTTTATTCATCAATTCTGCAACAAAAAATAAAGAAAAAACCAACCTAAATAATTAAAAAAAAAAGATATTTTAGATATGCTAAAAGCCCAAAAACTCATCTACTTTAAATAAAACAATGAGTAGATATTAATAACAGTAACACTGAATGGTAGAATCGTCGAATAATATATAATTATAGAAATCTCAAGGAACCCCAAAGAAACACCATAAATGCATTATAAGTATTATTAGTACAAAATCAAAATGTAGTGCGGTAAACGAAATAAAAAAGTATCAAATCATGATCATGAATATCTCCATCTCAATACTAATATGAAAAAAGGAGTTTTAGGAATATATTCTCTTGTCAAGTTATATTATAGGTGCTAATATGCCCTTGGTAACTTTCAAATGAAGAGTCCAACCCACAGTTCAACATTTATCTTTCAGAATCACACAAACTCGTCAGTCTGTTGATACATCCTGCTCAATAAGTTCCCATATGACTCATTATTTTCATGTGACGGAATTTTCCCATGTCACATTGTTTACAGACAAGACACCCAAATAATTTGGAGTCTACGAACAAGATGCAGTTCGATAGATTTTTGGTTTGCAACCTATGAACAAATGTGGTTTGCCTATTGTTATGCTTATGTAGTCACTTGAATTAAGAGGCTGAGAAAAAAATGTGTGCAGAGTTAGATATTTTGTGCTAATGTTAACATTTACTTGCAATAAATTTTAGATGATCTGAACAACATTTTCCTATATCTAATTCTTCATTTAATAAATTTTTACAAACAATATATCTTAAACTTAAAACAAAACAAATATATATATATCTTAAAACTTAGAAAACACAAAGAGTTGCTTTATCCGATTCTAATACTAAATCAGCGCTGAAAAAAAAAAATTTTTAAGAGCAGAGGCCTTCATCTTCTAACTTAGGCATGCGTGCGTAGTTATCAACATTTCTTAGGTAGACAAAAGCAGATGAAGCTGTGAAATTGTGTAAGGCTAACATTAAATCATATAGATTAATAATAAATATGTAACAATTAATTAATATGTTTAAATTAGTAATAAATTTACAACAATTGATTACAATAACAATTAGAATTTATAAAGATGCATTTTTCAATTCCTTAAATTTGAAATGAATAGATATTTTAAGAATATGAAAAACTTTAAATTGTTGATTGTTATTCCACAAGATATGCTGTGAAGTGTTTCAATTTCATTAACCGTCCCTTTGAAGACTATAAATAATAAGGAATATGAAGAGTTGAGAATTCTTCTTTTAATCAATTTTTTAATTAATATTATTAAATAATAGAATATTTGAATTAATTATTTAAATGAAGGGTTGAATTCTATTTTAAAAAGTCACAGTGTCAATGAGGATGTGAGAATAATGAAGAGCTTGGATTATAAGAATCCATCAATTTTTAGTTAAATAACATATGAGATCTTTGAGAACTTTAACATGTCTTTTATCCTAAAAAAAATAATAATCAAATTGAGCCTCACGATACAATCAGTTTAAGCCTGATTCAACACATGGAGAACTTCAATTATGATTGCTATCCATGCACATATTATCACATAAAAAATATATAAACCATAATATTTACTCATGAAAGATAAAAAGCAAATGTAAGAACAAGGCTAAAATAAAACACATAGATATATAAATAAAAATCATTGCAACAAATCATACCTTGAGATAACAATAATAAAAAAAAGATTTTTTTTTTTTGTGGCATCATGCTAGTGTAGATTAAGCAATTAACATACCACCAGCTTATAAGCAGATTTTTTTATCGCTAATTTATCAAACTGAGACTAACTAAAGAAATCACCAGTAGTGGATGTTTACTAATTGTCCTGAGTGACATAACTGGATTGAAGCCATTTGGTGTATGTGGGAGCTCGCATGCCAAATTAATCCACCCTTCATTTTTTCAACTCTGTTAATTTAAAACGTTGATTAAGTTGGTGAATAAAAGTTTGCTCTTCCTTTTTTGGGTGCTATCTACTTGCAGTTCTAGAATGTGCTTAGATTTTTTTGTAATTCATAGTATAAGAAACCACTGGCTCTTAGGTTTTATTTTGCTTTCTCTTGTAGCTCTTTTGAGCATTAGCGAGCTGAAGGTTCCTTCTAAGGACCTTGTAACATCTTTTTTTGATATTAACGTGTAGGCCCCTTCAAGGGTTTTAAGACAAAAAAATGTTGAGCATAACTAATATTTGCATTATCTGTAAATTTACCATTTTAATGTATATATACTCTATTCATAAAATTATGAAATATTCATATGTATCCAAATATGCTATAGTATATGAATATTATATAGTTTTTTTTTCTTATGTGATCTCCTAGTTTTCTAGAACTTGAAAGCTGAGAAATGGTATGTGAAATATAAGTTAAATATTGAGAGCTAAAATGAGCAATAAATGAAAAGAAAAACCATGCAATACCAAACTATTTTTATTATATTTATTTGAAAGGCTACAATTTAACAACACAAAATAAGCAGGTGAGAAGAAATCCAACAATCGCTTTTCTCCATATTCTCCAATTTTGACTTCAGCGAAGAGGAGTTCCGATCCTTCTCTCATTTCGGCTTCAACCAGTTTCGCAATTTATAGGGCTTTGTGATCTCACCTTTTCTTTTAATAGCGACATGAATACAATGGGTTGAGAATATGAAGCGTTGGAAATTATAGCGTTAGATGGATATTTATGATTTAATTTAGGGAATAGTAAGATATCATTAGCATAAATGCACTTATGCGCAGATGGAAGAGGAAGTGGAGGCGAAATGCAAATAGAAAACAGGGAAAATGGAAGAGAAAGTGAAGGGGAAATGCGGAATAAGAAACAAAGAGGGTTAAAGGATTGAAGAGCTATTTTAGCCGAAATAAATTTCAAATGTTACCAATTCGTTTTTTAAATGCAATTGATAACGATTTATTTAAAAAAAAAAAACGTAAAATTAATAAATAAGTTAATTAAATGTATAAATAAAATGAATGATTGAGATTCATCTTTGATAAATTAAATAGAAGGCTAGGATTGCATTTGGGTGGAATCCCAAGTCACTTTTATAGATGAATTTAAATAGAAGAGTACAAATTAAGGATAACATAGAACCATTGCAAGCTAAACAGTAAATAAAATGAATGTAATTTTAAATTTCTCCCGGCAATGAAGAGTAGGTATTGTTGAAAAACAGTTGACAAAACAGAGCAACCACAGCCTCCATTGTTCGATGGAAGAGTAAAGTGAAGCTAATATAATTGCTAACACCACACATTTTTATGGCATATAATAAAAAAAAGGTTGGAAAGACGTTGAGATGAATGTCTATATATTTCAGTAAAACGTCAAGGTAACCATTAAAAATAACTAAATAAAAGAGCATTGAATTTTTAAATCATTAGAATTTAATTACCTACCCAGGGAAATCAGAAAAAACTGAACCACCAAAGAAGGCTCAATTTTGATGGACATTTGTGTCTGCACAAAGTAAAAAATTGTGATAAAGCTTAAGTACATCTAATTCACAAAAAAGAAGAAGAAGAAACTAAAAGGGTTGTTTTTAGAGAAGCAAAAGGGAGATTTTTTTGAAAGAAAAAAGCTATACAATTTTGATAAATCCTTAAAACAAGTCTGATTGTTACCTTTACCTTCACAGTGAAATCTGATCCGACAGGAACAGAACTTCGTTGAAGGAGGCTAAGAAGCTATACAATTTTGATAAATCTCATGATATTTGATTTTTAAATTGGGCTTTTCATCTTGCAGGCTTATGAGGCCAACAAGTGAGCAAATATTTTTTTACCTGATTATCACAAGGAGTCCTGAATTATTTTTCTTTTCAACAAGCTTCCTTCCCAACAGAAGGTCAAGACGAACTCCAAATGTGTGGAATTTGAAAATTCTTGAATCTAAAAAGAAAAAAAAACTGTGATTTGCTTACATCCAGTTACATTTGAACTTTGAAGCGGGAAAGTAAATCATGACCAATCTTAGGAGCAAAAAGCTAGCGACTTACGGTATTTAGCGAAAGAAACGCGTGAAATGGTTGAAAGATCGTTCCCTTCACAACGAGCATCCAGGATTCATGACCAATCTTACAATCAAGGAAGCATGCGAAGAAGTGCGCGAAAGGGCTGAAAGATTGTTACCTTCATAGCGTGTATCGTTGACGATGACCTCTTGCGAAGGTTTTTAGCATTCTTTGAAAATATAGCATGCGAAGCCAGGACAGGAGAAGAAGATGAAGCGAAGAAGTTAATGGAGGGGAGATGAATGCGAAGAAGCGCAAAATCAGATCGTGCAAAAATCGACGATTTCCTTCATCTTCCAAAACCTGAAATGCGAAATGATTAATGCAAACAGTTTAGAAGTTCAAGAGACTGATGTGGTAATTAATTAATGCAATTGATGGCTTTTTCGGTTATTAATTTAAAGTCTTCAATGCAATATGTCTATATGGTCCTCTTTCATCAAATAATGCGTAACATTAATTGCCTTTTCCTACAAATCGCTTTTTTCAGTTATTAAGTAATTAATTAATTATAATTATAATAATTAAAATGAACGGATGAGATTTGATTTGAATAATTAAAATAGATGATCAGGATTTGCTATGGGTGGAATCCCAAGCCACTTTTATAATAGTAGTATAGATTATCTAAGACGACTCTCTCTAATATCATCTCACTAAAGCTATTCCAACTTTTTTCATATATATACTCATTCGCATTATCTCTAAGATGAATAAATAATAATAATAATTCTAATTATGTAACAACAGATTATTTGATCAATTAGTTTTAACTATTTAACTCATTCATTACCATTCAATACAAAGATCATGCAATCAAATTTTTTATTAGATAAAATAATATTAAATTATGATTATAAAGAGGACTCATTAGATCTTATTAATATATTCATTATACATATATAAATAGTTTAAAAAAAAACTACATTATGCCAAGAATATATTTACTCCAAACAAGAAAAAATCTCCTGTTCAAAATTACCTCACCATGAAATATTTTTCTTGCATGCCCTATTGAAGTTGAAATGGTAAGAGAGATTCAATTAATAAATGATAATAACATTTTGATTATAACTTAATTAACTGCTTGATCCATTAGCTAAACAATAATTTTAAATTTATTATATATATTTTTGACGACATATTTGGAGGCAATCAAATACAAGATATAGCAAGTTATTTGTTACAAAAATAAAATTTAAGAACTAAACAACTCTTTTTCTTATGAAGTCCTACTTAAACTTTAAGATGAAATTACAATTTAGCAAGATTAAGGTTAAAATTCTTCATCTTCTTCATGTCACAAGATATTATAAAAGCATAAATAAGCATCATCGACTAGCAATTATGAGATTAGCTAATAGAAATTTTTAAATTTACTATATATTTATAAAATAAATATTTGGAGGCAATCCAATACAAGATATGTGGAAGTTATCTTTCACAAAAATAACATTTAAGAACCAACTGAAACTCTATTTTTACTTTACGATGAAATTATAATTTATCAAGATTAAGATTAATTCCTTATATTCATCACATTACAAGATATTATAAAAGCATAAATAAACATCATTGTTATAGATCACATAAGTAGCATAATAGAATGTAGAAAGGTAAAAAGTGAAAACTAAATTTATGGTGGTTTGATCTACCGACCTACGTCCCCTCTCCAAGTTCTCTATTTGGGAATTTCAACACGTCTCTTATTTTGCTCCAAGACAGAGAAGCCTCTCTCCTTCATAGAAATTAGAACTCTTACACTTTTTTCCTCCTCGAAAAGCATGGTTAACCTAATCCACAGGCTAGATTTCACAATATATAGAAAAACTTTACAATATAAAAAGATAATCACAAGCAAAGCACAATAAGCTTTATATTAGAGTTTTAAACTCTCAAATTAGAGAATTAATGATATGATTTGTGAGAATCAACTAGTGGTGCAAGCTCTCCCAAAATAATATCTCTTAAATGGTGAAAAGCTCTCAAAAGAAAATAGAAGTTGCTAAGGAAATCTTTCTTTGTAAAGCTCACAATTTTGTAGATGCCTCTTCGCATAGAAATCACATTTTAGGATTCTTGTAAAAGTATATTTATAAGATGACTTTATTAGAAAATCCTCAATGACAATTTTATTAATAAAAATTTTGTCTTGATCGTACAGTAATTCGACCTAATGATTGTAAAATACTATTAGTATAATTGTCCAATTTAAAAATATATATATCTTTGCTTTATCAAATTGTATGATAATGATCTTTCAAGTTTTATTTTCTTAGATCATAGGATGAAAGGATTTCGTTCCAATTCTTTATGGAAGTTTGAATATTTTGATAATTGGTTGAAGGATATTCCATGCTCATTGACTATCCTTATCATAAAAATGGATATACCATCTCTTGTGATCTCTAATTTTCTTAATCATAAGCTAAAATAATTTCATCATATTTCTATTTAAAAGTTTTTTTGTATTTGACTCATAGGATAGATAATATCTCATCTTTCTTATTTACCTAGATAATGAGTGATGCGGTGCACTTTTAGTAAATAGAACCTTGAGGCATTTTACCTTGCAGCTGCCATACCGTTGCAAGGAGCACTACCTCTTACAGCTTTCTATTTTTATGCTTATAGTACTACAGCAACTTTACACTACTAGTTAGTTTTCTTAGAAACACTTTTTCACCATAGAATTATATAGGAATACTTGTAAGTATTCTAGAGTTCAGCTTTTAGTTATCAAGAAGAAGAAGAACTTCTGTTTTCCTTTCTCCCTGTTTGTTCTTGTGTTTGTTTCTGTGCAGGATACTACATCAAAATTGGTATCAGAGCCAGATGACCGAGAGCAGCAGACGGGTGGCTCCCGGTGATGATAGAAGCCTTGAAGCCCTTTGGGCAGAGCACACAGGTTTGGCTCAACACACAGAAGTTTTGGAAACGGACTTCCGCCGTTTCTGTTAAGAAATTTGTCGAGATTTGCGGAATTTACACGCTCAAATGGAGCGACCGCCAATGCCGCGAACGGGCTTGCTAGCAACCATACCGGATGCTCGAAGAGGGATTGGAGGCGGGAGAAATCCACAGTTCGACGTACCCGTGAATGCTGGATCGGATTCGGAAGGAGTTGATCAGTTTGGAGTTCTAGAAGATATGACCGACTCAGAGGATGAGATGGCAACTCCCATTCGCAGGCGGCGACAGCGAGGTGCCGAGAGGTATCCGGGTGAGTTTAAAGTCAAGTTAGACATTCCTTATTTTGATGGCAAATTACATATTGAAGATTATCTCGATTGGGAGAGATCGGTGGAGACTTTTTTTGAATACATGGAAATCGAGCCTGAGAAACAGGTCAAATATGTCGCGTGTCGACTTAAAGGAGGAGCAAGCGCATGGTGGTTACAATTGTTGCAAACGCGTCGTAGAGAAGGGCGTGGAGCAGTGCGCAGCTGGGTCAGGATGAAACAATTGCTCCGTGGACATTTTCTGCCGACAGACTATGAGCAAATGTTGTATGTTCAATATCAACACTGCAGTCAAGGGCACCGTTCTTTTAATGAATATACCGAGGAATTTTACAGATTGAGCGCTCGAAACAACTTAAATGAATCTACCAATCAATTGGTGGCTCGATACGTCGGTGGTTTAAAAGATGCAATTCAGGAGAAATTGGAAATGAATGCGGTATATTCATTATCCCAAGCAGTTAATTATGCTTTAAAAGCAGAGATACAGCTTAATAGACATCAGCGGACGGGCCAAGGAAGAAGGCAAGCAGACACAGCAATTGACAACTCACGGACTCAACCAAATACTCCACAAGTAAATCGGGCACAGCAGCCAATTAGTAGCCAGCATGTACCAACGGCCACTCCTAGCAGAAGCAATGAAGTCAGAGCCAATCAAAAGTTTAAAGGTGCTGCCAAGGATAATCCGTATGTAAAACCCACCACCATTAAGTGCTTCAGATGTTTTCAACAGGGACATAAATCCAATGAATGTCCTACCAGACCGCAATTACAACTATTGGAAGCGGAAGATGAAGCTGACGGCAGTGAACCTGAGGAAGAGCAAACTGTACCGCTAGAAGATGTTGGCGGAGATGAAGGTGAGCCGCTCGTGTGTGTACTTCAAAAGTTGTTGTTAGCCCCCCGGCAGCCGAATTCTTCACAAAGGAATATTTTGTTCAAAACGAAATGCACTATAGCCGGCAAGGTGTGTGACTTGCTAATTGATAGTGGGTGTACGGAGAATGTGATATCTAAGGCTGTGGTGCAAGCCTTACAGCTTAAAACAACTAAGAACCCAAATCCGTATAAAATTAGCTGGGTCAAACGAGGAATGGAAATCGCAGTTTCGGACATGTGCCGAGTGCCATTTTTGATCGGAAAACACTATGCAAGTGAGGTTCTATGTGATGTAATTGATATGGATGTGTGCCATATCATCCTCGGGCGACCATGGCAATTCGATGTGGGAGCATTACATGATTGCCGGGCTAATACATATATGTTTGACTGGAAGGGAAAACGGCTGAGATTAGTGCCGAATCCTCCAAACCATGAGCTGGCTGCTAGTCCAAGCAAGAGTGCAATGTTTGTGGTCTCAGGAAATACTCTGCTCAATGCATGGAAAGAATCCTCATTAATTATGGCTCTTATTGTAAAAGAGCAATCTGCCACCATGGTGCCGTCTACTCTACCTGAAGAGGTTAAAATTCTGCTTCAGCAGTTTTCAGATTTATGTCCAGACAAGCTACCCAGTGAGCTGCCTCCTCTTCGAACGATACAACATCAGATTGATTTGTCACCTGGTGCCACTCTGCCAAATTTACCGCACTATAAAATGAGCCCTGCGGAGCACAAAGCACTGCAGCAAATTGTAGATGAGCTGCTGGATAAAAATCTCATTCAACATAGCTTGAGCCCGTGTGCAGTCCCAGCATTATTAGTCCCTAAGAAGGACGGCAGTTGGAGAATGTGCATGGACAGCAGAGCAATCAATAAAATCACAGTCAAATTCAGATTTCTGATGCCAAGAATGGAGGAGATGTTGGAAAGGTTGGCTGGTTCACAAGTGTTCTCCAAATTAGATCTTCGCAGTGGCTACCATCAGATTCGCATTAGGCCTGGCGACGAATGGAAGACGGCATTCAAGACACGAGAAAGGCTCTACGAGTGGCGAGTGATGCCATTTGGACTTTGTAATGCACCAGCAACTTTCATGCGTGTGATGAATGAGGTTTTAAAACCATTCTTAAACAAATGTTGTGTGGCTTATTTTGATGATATCCTAGTTTTTAGTAGTGATTTTAAAACACACCTGAAGCATTTGGAGCACATCTTTGAAGCTTTAAGACAAAACAAGTTGTACTTAAATGTCACAAAATGTGAATTTGCCACTCAGGAAGTCTCATTTTTGGGATTTAAAATTTCGACTGAAGGTGTAAGTGCTGACCCGAGGAAGGTAGAGTCCATAAGGGAGTGGCCAAATCCTAAATCATTCTCCGATATACGGAGTTTTCACGGCTTGGCGAATTTCTACCGAAGGTTTATCCGGGGTTTCAGTATTATACTGGCTCCGCTAACGGATGTGCTTAAGCAAAAATGTTTCTGTTGGGGAGAAGAACAACAAAGAAGCTTTGACACAATCAAATCATCCCTTTCAACAACACCGGTATTGGCATTACTGAATTTTGATAAAGCCTTTTCAGTCGAGACAGATGCTTCGTCGGTGGGCATTGGAGCAGTGTTAGCACAAGAAAACCGTCCGGTGGAGTTTTTCAGTGAAAAATTGAGCAATGCGAGACAACGATGGTCAGTTTATGAACAAGAATTGTATGCGGTGATTCGAGCATTGAAGCAATGGGAGCATTATCTGTTGCACCAAGATTTTGTTTTATGCAGTGATCACAAAGCACTGCAATATATTAACACTCAGAAAAATATCAATCGGATGCATGCACGTTGGATTTTATTTCTGCAAAAATTCACATTTGTTTTGAAGCATAAAAGTGGGGCTCAAAATCGAGTCGCCGATGCCTTGAGCCGGAGATCGGCACTCATCACACAGTTGCAATCTGATTTTATGGGATTAGAATGCTTGCAGGACTTATATGCGGCTGATGCAGATTTTGAAGTTGCTTGGAGAAAATGTGTTAACAAGGAGCCCATGGGGGAGTATTCTATACGCCATGGTTATTTATTTAAAGGTAATCTGTTATGTGTCCCAAACTCTTTTTGGAGACAGTTGTTAATTCAAGAAATACATGGCGGAGGGCTCTCAGCTCATGCGGGGCGGGATAATACCATTGCTCAGATGCAAGCCAAATTCTTTTGGCCGCACCTCAGGAAGGACGTTACGAAATTTGTGGAAAGGTGTTCAATCTGTCAAAGCTACAAAGGTGGAGGGCAAAACACCGGTTTGTATCAGCCACTACCCGTTCCGGAATCTATATGGGAGGACCTAAGTCTTGACTTTGTGCTTGGCTTGCCTAGAACCAAGCATGGCAATGACTCAATCATGGTGGTCGTGGATCGTTTTTCAAAGATGGCGCATTTCATTGCTTGCAAGAAAACTTTCGATGCTTTGAACATTGCCAAATTGTTCTTCCGCGAGGTGATTCGGTTGCACGGTATTCCTCGCAGCATCACTTCGGATCGAGACGTCGAGTTCATTAGTCATTTCTGGCGTGAATTGTGGAAGCGGCTGAATACACAATTACGACCGAGCTCGCCTTATCATCCTCAAACCGACGGCCAAACCGAAGTTGTTAACAGAACCTTGGGAAATCTCCTTCGGTGCTTGGTGCAGGAACACCCAAAATTATGGGATGAAGTTCTCGGGCAGGCTGAATTCGCATTTAATGCGATGCCCAATAGATCCACTGGTATGTGCCCATTTAGTATTATTTATACTAAGATGCCAAACACTCTTGTTGATGTTGCAGTCATACCAAACTGCAAAAGCAAATCAGCCTTCAATTGGGCGGAACAATTCTCAGACCTGCTTGCCAAGGTTCGTCTCAAGCTGCAAGACTCAAATGCAAAGTATAAAGCAGACGCTGACTTGCATAGGCGGAAGAAGATATTCCAGCCCGGAGATCTAGTTATGGTCCGTTTGTGGAAGGAGCGATTTCCAGCAGGAACCTATTCCAAATTGAGCAAAAAGAAGTTCGGACAATTTCCAGTATTGCGGAGCATCAATGATAATGCATATCTTATAGATCTTCCTGACGATTTTCACACCCCTAAGTCGTTCAACATTGCGGATCTTTATGCCTACCACCCGCCTGATTCTGGTTTAACCATCACTGAGGAGGCCGACAACAATTCTGAGGGAAGGGGCGAATGATGCGGTGCACTTTTAGTAAATAGAACCTTGAGGCATTTTACCTTGCAGCTGCCATACCGTTGCAAGGAGCACTACCTCTTACAGCTTTCTATTTTTATGCTTATAGTACTACAACAACTTTACACTACTAGTTAGTTTTCTTAGAAACTCTTTTTCACCATAGAATTATATAGGAATACTTGTAAGTATTCTAGAGTTCAGCTTTTAGTTATCAAGAAGAAGAAGAACTTCTGTTTTCCTTTCTCCCTGTTTGTTCTTGTGTTTGTTTCTGTGCAGGATACTACATCAATGAGGAGTGAGACAAATACACCGTACTTAAAGCTATGATTTTTTTTAATCTTAGGTTTAAATATTTTATATCAATCGGCTTTGGAAGTTATTAGACGTTTATATAATAGATTAAATGATATTTCATCTTTTTTGGTTAATCAAATCATTAGGTGATGGGTTCATTCACTACAGGAAAGCCTGTCATTACCGTCAGACTTTTCGATGGGCATGTTGTCCTTATTAATTATGTTTATTTTATTAATCGAAATTCACTTTAACTAATCATTTTGCTTATAAGAAGATAAAATATGAAAGCCAAAAGCTTTTGCTATATTTAGGGATATCCCGTATTATGAGGCTAGCTATGAGCCAATGGTCATAGATTTTTGAGTTTGTTTGAACTATAATGTTTTCTTTCCTCTATTTTATGGGACTTTTTTTTTTCCAATTCATAATTGCACTATCTTCTTCATAAATATAATATTGTCATGAAGGATAAGGTTTCGTTTGGGATGTCTTTTTTACTGCTTCTTAAAGTAGCTTTCTAGTACAAAAATTTTAACTTTTATATTTGAAAGCTATTTTAAGAAGAGTAAGAAAGTCGTCCCAAACGAAGCCTAAAGCAATAAGCTGATCTCCTCTTTTCATTATTTGTGAAGCAAGCATCCAGAATTGTTTGAGAAAATCATAATGCATGCACCTTCTTCTCATCTTCTCGATGATCAACATCATTTTATATGGATAATGCTCAGTAATTATGAGAAGATGAAGACAATGTCTTTGTTGTTAGTTTATTGGATATGATCTAATTTCCAATATAGATGAATGATATTTATGATTTCATTTCATACAAATCCTAAGGTCCTAAGTTTAGAAACATTTATTAGCTCTATTTGATCTCTTAAATAAACTGGCATATATTGTCTCAAATGACCTCCAGACCCTGCTTACTTAAATGTGGTTCTAATTTCTAGTGAGGTGCATGCAAAGCATCTATAAAAACAATCCTTCAAAAGGAATCTCTTCGTGGCTTCCAAAATATGTAAGTTTCTCAAGAAAAATAAAATAAAATGTATTAGATTTAAAAAATTTTGAGGAGAAATGACTAAAATATCATAAAATTGTCATATCCTTTATTTTGCTTGATACTTATTTTTCTTAGTTTTTTATATTTTAATAAATTGATATTAAATTTTAAACAATGAAATTGATTTTAATTATTCCCTAGGTTTGTCTTAGTATATGTGATCAATTTCACAATGATTTGAACTCATATAAACCTAAATGCTCTTAATTTGTCATTAGAAATCTTAAGTTTACTCTAGGTTAACCTAGGGTAACTTTAGTTGTCCTAGATACCCTAGGTTATCCCAAATGATATTAGATAATGGTAGAAAATGCTAAGAAGGTTAATGTGCATCCTAGTTCGAGATTAATTCACCTTTGGTTCAGAGTTTACCCTTTGTTATATATAGGTTAACTCTAGTTCATAGGTTAACTCTAGTTTATCCTATCACTTAGAATTGATTCTAGTAAATTCTAAACAATTTAGAAGCGAAAAAAAAGGATCACACCAAATTAATCTTCACCGAGCCTAGAAGCATGAACAGTCATAGTCAACCTAATCCATTATACTTGGCCTTATGAGATGACTGATACTTTCTTGGATATTTCTTAGTAACAATTTTCCTTCAAAAGACCCTAAGTAAACCTTATATGTTCTTGATGATTCCAACCTACCTTAGTTGTCTTGGGTGAGCTATCCTTTACTCACCCAAGGGTGTTCAACCATGGTTAACCTTATTAATTTTAGTAAAAAAAACTCTTTTGCCTATGACCTACTCATATTGGTCTTAGTCCTTTAAAATTTTGACCCATTCCCTTTAGACTTACCCAATTTAAATATGACTTTAGGTTGCTTAAGTACTTCCTTAGCCAACCTTGTATATCCGAGTGACCTTAATTGTGAGTTAGCATCCTTTATATCCTTAGGTAATTAACATAATAATTGAATTTTATTGAGCTATAATTGATTCAAAAAAATTAAATCTAGCCATTTGAAGATAGTTCTAAGACATATGTGGACTTATCCTAGTTTACCTTTTTAAATTTACAGGTATCCTATCTTATCATACTAGGTCATAATTGATTAACTGGTACCTTTAGTTATAGGGGGCATTCCTAGATTTGTTTTCCTACCATAATTAGTTATGTGCCACATCAAATAAACCATATCATCACCCAAATGTCATACTAAACTCATTTAGGTTTTTAGGGGATCAGCCTGATGACATCGTCTGACTAAATTATAGGTAATTCAGTGGACTTGACCATAACAATGCTTAACTAGCCTTAAGTATAATAATCTTATTTTTACCCAACCTTATAATATGCATAGGTAGACTACTCTACTCCATTAAATCTCACTTGAATCAATGTGCTTTAATACCTATACTTTATCCCCCCCAAAAAAGAAGAAGAAGAAGCCTAGGTAGTCTATTAGATCTACCTTGATCAATCTTAGGTTGTTTATGGGCCATATACCACACAAAATGCATAAAAGTTTTTTTTTTTAAATTTTCTAGGGCATAATGGTGTGCCACTTCACCTTATAACCACATTGTTTTAGAATGAGATTGGCATGGATTAATTTTGACAAACTTAGCCTAAGTTGTTCCCCTTAGTCCTCTATCTTAGTGGATTTAAGCCTATTTAGGCCTCATTAAGTGGACACCATCTTAGGGACAATTTAGCTTAATCCTAAGTATTCTTAGTTCTTTCCTATTCTTAGTAAACTCAAGCCCATATGCTCTATTAGATCAGACCCCTATGGTTGTTACTTAACTTTTCATAATCTTAGGCATGCATAAAACTCCTAACTTTGGCACAATGGAAATGATATGCCATAAACCTCATTTGATATAGTCTTATGGACCCTAATCTTGATCTAGCATAATATCACTTTACAAGACTTTATATCACCCTATACCACATTCAATATACGTAGTCTTTTATATGCCCCTTTAGTTTGATTTGATCACTTGTGGCTTAGTTTATCCACAATTAGCTATAAAGCTAGCCCAATCAGATGCTAAGTTTGGACTTATCCAGTGGAACTCAAAATAGAAGTATCCTACCTAATTGTACCCAGAGTCTATTTAAATGTTAATAAGTAGTTTATGCCTTCTAAACACTAACTTAGATGATATAGGATGACTATATATAAACTTGATTTTAGACTGACCCAAAGAAGTTAGCTTAATATGATTTATTAAAACCCCTGGTGACCAAGATGATCCTTGCCCTCTAATTAGGCTAATCAGATCATAATATTAGACCTAGTTGGATCTAGGTCCCAAATACCAAATTAAACTAGCTTGGATCTAATTTAGACGTCTTAAGCTTAAACCCTAATTATGATGTGGTTTAATGAAGTTCTAAGACCTATAAAAGTTACCCTAAACCTAATTTTACATGGGTTGAGCGCAAGCCAATCAAACTTGAGATCAAGCTATCCAAAATGACTCAAGGTGCCCAATTGTATCAACCCATGGGAAACTAGACATAAACCCCATGTTTGGGTGGATCTAATGAGTATATTAACGTACCCACTTAGCTTAATTTGAGTGGTTATGCCCAAGTCAAATCATATTGACCCAATACATCCCAAACCTTATGGCAATTAAAATGATTCTTATCCATAGCTAATTGGACATCCCTTAAGCTTCATTAGGTGACTTAATTATCCAACTGATCAACTAGTTTTAAGTCTAGATCAATTAGACCCAAGCACAAGCCAAACTGACCATATTTGTCCTCAAACAATTCCATCTTCCAAATTCCTCCAAATGGCCCTCCATTAGATTAATTAGATCTTGTTCGAACAAATTGAGTATGCATATGTTTCGCCTTCACCCCTATGTTCCATCATGATCATCCTTGTGACCTTTATCACATGACCATGACTCACCTAACTTAAATTGTGAGCATCTTCCATTTTTCAAGTCACTTTCAACACTCCCTCTCTACCCCACTTCTCGACCACTTAGCATGTCCTCAAACATTTCCTTATAGCACCTTGAGGGTTGGAATCCCCCAATTGCCATTGTGTTCACCAAAATAAACTAAACTCAAAAGGGGAGAGCACATTCTATGTAATAGCCCATATTTTTAATTTAATCAAATAATTTTTTTTAGGATTCGTTATAAGTCCAAATCACAAATCGTTTTAGCCATAACATAGATATTGTAGTAATTAACCACGTTATTTTTTTCATAATTTTTGGGCATTAGTACAAATCCTCAATAAACTGACACATATTGGTACAAGTTAGAGTTTTGGGACCATCAGGTATTTATTTTGTAAATTGATTTTACCATGATCTCAACAATTTAATGTATTTGTATTTTTCGATCAAATTTATATTTTTGTTACTGAAAAATAAGTATAATTTTGTATTGATAAAACTTTTAGCATGTACATTTTTATATATTATAGAGATTGAGATTAAGAACATTTTAAATATTAATTTTAGATTTTTTTGTCTGGTAATAAAGATTCAAAATGTTGTTATATACGATCTATAGTAGTTTTGTTACTTTTTAAAAATGTGAATTTCTACTGAGTAGGTTTTTTGTTTCCCATCATTAGGACATTTTAACACTTTGAATTAAGCCAAATTATAATTTATTTACTGCAATGCATTAAAAATAAATGTGTGAATGTAATTATCTTATTGTTATTACTATTATAATGCTATGATAATAATATGTGTGGGGGAATAATAAGTAAAGATTGGTTATTCACTAACATTGGCTAGAGACTGATTGACTTGTATAGCATGATGGGCCGACAAACATTTCCTTAAATATGTGATTTAGTATTATCCTCGAGTGATTCACTTGATGCACTGATTGAGAGTTATAAAGTGATGATTATTGTGCCGATGGACAAAGAGTGGTGATTTTGCTTATTAAGCCAACTGTTTACTGATAGTGATATGATACTGAAAAAACACTGTTTAAACCAAAACTTCTTATTTGTTTAGTGTGCTACTAAAATACATATTATTAAGGCATTATTTCTATCATAGTATGAATTTATTATTGCTATACATATTTATTATTACTGTATTATTTTACTGCTCCTACCTGATGGACAATTATTAATATATACACTAATATTATTTGATATTACTGATTCACTGTACTAATACTAAACATGTGATATATATATATATATATATATATATATATATATATATATATATATATATATATATATATATATATATATATATATATATATATATATATAGTATGTGTACACAATATACTGATTTGATACTATTATAGAATAATTGGATAGTATGTGTACACTCCTATATAATTTTACTACATTGATATGATTTTGACGAGCTTTACCGATATTTTGATTTTATCGCTTTATATGATTGATTTACAGGTTGATAGTACTGATATGATGACTATATTATTGATTTGTCGCATGTACTAATTTATTAATTTCACCATTGTATTATCTTATCATCTTTTGTACCGTACTATTTTACTGTTTTATAGACTTTTATGCTACTACATATGAGTATTACTATTTCTGCACTGATTCAATGATTATATAAATGATAATATGAATGCTACTATTATGAATTCATAGCTAGCATGCATAATACTCATTTGTTGTGCATTGAGTTCAGTTGTAGGATTTGATTTTTTGCTGGGCTCTTGAGTTCATTATATATAGTTAAATGATTTCAGATTAGAGCAAAAGAGCAGGAGCGTGAGATTAACCATGATCCTTCAAGTTTAGATTCTTGTTATTTTAGTTATTCTTTTGTACTCATGACAGAGTAATTATGATCTAATTGTATAGATCTTGAGTAGTGTATATAATTTTTGGGAAACGAATACAAATAAATATATTGATGTTTAATCGATAAATTAGATAGTTATGATTGTTATATTGATAAAAGAAATTAGATTGCTATATGATTATTATTTATTAAAAGATATAAGAATAATTCTTCCAAATTAGATTCTGAGGCGTCATATTTTAGTAGTGAGATAGAGTCACATTTACCCTTCTTGGTTTCCCGATACTCCTAAAAACACTTTCTTATAATCACCCTCATTTGTTGTGCTCTCTATCAACAAAGAGTCATTCTAGTAGTGAGATAGAGTCACATTTGTCCCTCTTGACTTCCCAATACTCCTAAAAGCAGTACTTCTTTATAATCACCCTCATTTGTCGTGCTCTCTATCAAAAAAGAGGGTGAGCTCCAACGTAAGTGGTGGTCCTAAGGTCTCGGGGACAACCTCTATATGTTTGCGTGCGTGTGTGTAATGGTGGTGGAGGAAGATGGGCTCCAAAGACTTCATCAACAAGCTTTGTCTCCACCATAAGAAGTTATGTCAATCAAGTTTCCACTAAACGTGCACTCGTAATGTATTTATTGTAAAACACTAGCCCAATCCTTTCTAATTTCATTATTTATGAAGCATACCAAGATCAATAGAATAAAACCTAGGGTTACGTAGTGCTTGATCTCTTGATTGAGATCAAATCCTAATCTCCCCTCTTCTCTCTCTAAACGTCGATGATTAACACTTCTTGCACGTAGAACACCTGTTGGAGGAAGGTGACGATATCTCTACTAATGGATAAATAGACCCTATATGATATCCCCACTCAACATGATATACACAATCACATTCATTAACTTATTAAGTTTAATATATTTTATTAACACTTCTTTATCTTACATCAAATGACTATTATCATTTTTCATGGATAATGGAGCTAACATGCTTAAAGCATCAACTAATCACCTTATGCGATGCATCAAATCAAATTAAAATTTTTGAATAAGATGCATAACTTCTAACAAGTGACACATCTTCAAGATGACCATCCAAACTAAGAAAACCTTTGATAAAACCTCTTTTGTAACATGAGTAGCCTATTTGGAATGCCTCATCAATAACATCATATCAATCGACTTCGCCAACAGCTTCCTGCTAATTAATTCTAGCTCACCTATCCATGGAAAGCATTGCCTAGACTACATACAACACATCATCAATTAACAACTTAAGGTTTCGTTTGGGATGACTTTCTTACTGCTTCTTCAAGCAATTTTTTAGTAGAAAAATTTTAATTTATGTACTAAAAAGCTGCTTTAAGAAGCAGTAAGAAAGCCGTCCTAAATGAAACCTTAGTAAATTTATCATCGCCCATTAACATAATGAGTGAAAATGAATTTAATTTCTGTACTCAAAATAGATAACCCTCTTTGGCATGTTGCTTGTGATTCTCACGCTTTTTCTTCGAACATATAAATCAATAAGTAAAATAAAAAACAAATTGCATGGGGTATTATAATCTGTCTATGTTAAGAGAGGTAGAATAAACTTAAAAAAAATGTTATAAATGATTTTTTTAAATTAGATTTAAATGAGAATTTGACTCGTAACAAGACACAATGGAGAAAAATGATTCATGTAGCCGACCCAATGTAGTAGGATAAAAGCTTGATATTGTTGTTGTGGGGTATTATAAGCATCTCTACCTGGTTGATTTTATAGATAGTAAGTTTAAATACAAGATCGTTATGTTTAATATCGTGTAAAGGTAACCTCTTCTTGATGTCTGGGTTTTATACTTATATCTCTGCATATCAAGTGATGAGCAAGCATATGAAATAAACATGAACTTAGAAGAAACTCCACTAACATTTCAATGTAGAATTTCAGACTTTTTTCCCCAACTTTTCAACAATACTTTTGATTTATAAGAGAAATGTCTTTGAAAAATACTTGTTATGTATGTTCATTTCCCATGTCATTATGAGAAAATAAACTAATTTATGTGACAACTCTTAATTCTACGTGAGGGAAACAAAACATAAGCTAAGAATGTCTTGATTTGCTCACACCTTCAGAATATTATACATAAAACCATCCTGAATGTATATAGAATGAAAGATGGCAAATAACATAAATATTTACTAATATGTTCAAAAAATTATACACAAGAAATCATAGCTAGAATGTACTTACAACATAAATTTTAAAAAATCTGCAAATATTTGTGTTGTTACAGATATAATGACACTTTTTTTATCTATCTTATCAACAGGAGCTCAAATCTAACCTTGAATTAATACGAGAAAAAAATGGAAAAAATAAAAATTTGTTCCCAAGCTCACTAATCTAAAATCAAGCTCGCACTCGGTAATTGAAACTAGAATCCTTGTGAACATCCTTACAGAGAATCGATCTAACCTCTAATATTGATCTTGGAGGTTCCAAGTCATTCTCCTGCAATGTGTTGTTTCCAAGCAACTTCTGCATCTGTGATGCAAAAGTTTCATCAAGAACCTGCATCATTCAAATCATAATTTAGTTTCCAAGAAAATAAAATAGTTATCAAAAATCATATTTTTGTAATATCAAAGGTTTGTCTAGATTTTGCTTACAGCTACAGTGGCCCTTGAAGCTTTACACAGAGACCTGTTCTCTTTATGATTCTCCAAGAACTTCAGAACATCTTGTCCCAATCTGTCCCAAAGGCATCGACACACAGAAACAAAAACATTTACCTCGAGGACTTTATCAAGGTGATTTATGGTCTCCGTTAGGTGATCTTTCAGGGGTTGCATTCTCTTACGAACATCACTTTCAGCCACAATGCCTTTGGATCCTCGAAGAATTTTCTTAAGATTTGTGGCACTCTGTGCGTGAGTCTAATAACAACAAGTGGATCTACTACTAGTTAGAGAGTTGTGATAATGTTGTTTCTATAGTATTTTTGACATTTAAACAAAAAGAGAAATATAAAGAAAAAAAAAAATCAAATAGATTGGAACAAAAAGAAGGGAATGCTTCAATAGACTTAACTAATAATAATCAATTTACATTTAAACTTAAAGTCATTTTAGTCAATAGTTCTCCGTGGGATGAGGAGCTGTTAGGTAGGCCGATCTACTAAGGTTTCGTTTGGGACGGCTATTTTGTTGCTTCTTAAAGCAACTTTTTAGTTAATTGTACTAGAAAGCTGCTTTAAGAAACGGTAAGAAAGTCGTCCCAAACGAAGCCTAAGTTTAAAAAATTTGCTTCATATTTTCAAACCATCTAAATTTAATTTTCACCGTCTTATTTTTAATAGCCGCCAGTTCTATCATCCTTCCAATCTAATAAACATCAACTCTATCTTGTTAGTTTTATAACAAACCCTTAATATTTTTCCATCATTGATAGTTTGTCACACATTAAACTTTGCCCCATCAATCACTTTTTAATTGCTCAATATTGGGATACATAACATTATCTAAGGAGATAAGAAATGTGCTTATAAAAAACAACAGATCAATGGGAGGTTATTCTCATTTACGGTTTATGTTCTTGGCTGCAAATAGTGCAGTATAAATCTTAAGAAATAACATTTAGGTGATTGGTTTAGAAATAACATTCATTTTAAACCAACTTTTTTAGGCTATTTCCTTCACTAAAACCCTGTGAATCAAATGCAAAAAACTTAACTTTGCTGGATTTTAGCTTACTCTATAAGTGTTTCCCTTCACACCAATAGGCATTTTAGAGATATAACTAGTCAATCAAATCATATAACGGTAAAGTGACAGTTTGTATGTACTCACATTCTCTGCAAGTTTTTCCACAACTGCTTGGAGGTAGTTTCTAAACTTGGATCTCACAATTACAGCAATTTCGCTCAGGCGTTCTCCAGCTATCGCACTCCCAGCATCAGGTATGCAAGAACCCCAAGACTTCAACTGCATTTCTAATCTGGGCCTCAATACATCAAGTACTCTTTTCATGGTATTCAGGAGAATTCCAAGCTGTAAGAGTCAAAAGGGGTTAAGTTAACAGAAAGCAATAAAGTAAAAAAGGATAGAATGGATAAGTATGATATGCTTAACTCACCTCTTCAGGAATGTTATAAGGGCAGACCTTTTTACCTTTAGCAAGTTTCTGCACAAACTTGAGGCCTAAGGACTTAGGTGCCATGCTATCCTTCAATGGATTTAGAACATCTGCATACTGTTTTTGCAAAGTCTCAATCATCGCCTTCTCGACATCCGCAATTGCCTTTTAATTTGAAAAAAAAAAACAGTTATGAAAATTAACTCATTATCTAAAAAGCAGAAAAAAGAAAGATAGATATAGAGACTTTTGGCATCACAAATCCAACCATACATTTTCTAGAACAAGTATATATTCGGGCCAACGACGCATGATGATTTCATATTCATTCAAGGTCTCCTTTAGGCGATCATAAACTTCATCAATGAAGGGAGTTGTCAAATGCTGAGTTCGAACTCCAGACCATTTCACCTACTCAATGATTAGTAGCCAATTTTTAAAAAATATAGAAGAAAGGTTCTCATTTTTTAAATCAGATATTCTACGTTGAAAAAGAAGTTTCCAACGTTACCTTATCTAGTTTGCAGGATTCAAGCAATGCAAGACGCTTATCTTGAATCCACAAAATAATATATAAGTGAAACAACTCTTTGGCATCGACACCTCCCTTCACAGGACTGCAAAGACAGTAGAATTGTTAGTTTTCTTAGGCTTCGTTTGGGACGGCTTTCTTACTGCTTCTTAAAGCAGCTTTCTAGTAAAAAAATATTAATTTTTGTACTAAAAAGCTGCTTTAAGAAGCAGTAAGAAAGCCGTCCCAAATGAACCCTTAATCATGAAAAACACAACTGTTTCATGCACTGATGCACCAACTAAATTTACCTAATGTTCCAGCTAGCAAGTTCCTTCTGAAAATCAGCAGTTGCAATAACAAGATCTGCCACAGGCGGTGAAAGGCCTGTAGGTGGACAAGCTTTAAGAAACGAACGCAATCTTGTACAAAGCTCCACACTGTAGATTGATGCTGATATGTTTGGAAGGTCTATGAAACTGTTTTCCAAGCCAAATCAGATTAAAAAAATGTGGTGAGAGAAATGTGGAGCATGGAGGTAACTGGTGAAAATATGCTCAAGTGTTATAAAACCTCAATTTCACATATTGACAAGAAACCCTTTAGAGTTTAAAATTCCTTTTCACCTAAAATGTGTAGAAGAAATTCCAAATATTCGTTGCCAGGTAAACATTTAACTACTTTATATATTAATGATTTATAATTGTAAAGGAACAAGTTTGTATCGTAAACTTATCTGAACAAGTCCTTTGTCTCTTTCTTAATAGTCATAAAAGATTAATAATATTCATAACAACTTATCTGAACAAGTCCATTGTCTCTTTCCCCTACGCTCCCTAATGGAGAAAGGGGAATGCAAGCAAAGTTTATCCTGGTTGCAATGCCCTTCTGTGCTTCTCCAATTCCCATTTCTAGCTCACAAATATTTATTGATTGCGAACCAGCTATGAAGCCTATAAAAAATGTTGCCCACACCTTAATAACTACCCTTAAAAAAGATTCATCTTTTCATGGAGCCTTAACAACCATAGAGTTTTACTCAGCAGATCCAAATGGAGAAAGGACTTCATTCTCAAAACTTGTTTTAAAGAGAAGGCACTAATTACCCTTCTTACAGTGGTCTTAGCATGCAAAAATGGAACAATTTAAAGAATAATATTCTGAGAGATTATAAATCATTGAACTAGAATCATCCTGTTACCTGGGAAGAATATGATGGTTGTGTATTTCAATATCAGCATTAATTTCTTTGACTATGTTATAGCACAAAGTTTTCATCTTTTGGTAACCGGTAGAGATGCCAACAACATCCACTAAAGTTCCTTCAGTGCTGTTGGCCAAAATCTCATCCGTATCCAGCATGAGCCTCCTTGATCTCTTCTTCACAGCAATCTGAGCATTCAATAGCATATTAATGGCATTTCTACATGAAATAATTTTTACAGAAGCAATAAGGTGCTGCACATTGATGAAATTCTACACCTGAAAATAGCTGCACAGCTTTAATTGAGCTTCAGGAGATAGTATATCGTGAATAAGAGTGTATAGCTTTACAGCCGATGCCAGTGCTGGTGCTGGATTTCCATTTGGAGGCCCGAAGACTTCAGCCATTCCAGACAATGAGGACTCATCCAATGACTTGTAATTCTCAAAAACCAAAGATAGGACCTGGTCAATTTGCTCCCTCATCTCTCCAAGAATGCGATTCTAAAGAGGTATCATATCAGTAATTGCTTTTTAAATAATCATTCTCGATGAAAATGATAAAAGATGAACTAAGAAGAAAATAGCTCATTATCAGTTTATTTTACTTTCCATGGTAATAAAATATGATTCATGACCTGCATGACCATGTGCTGAACTTGTAGTTATGGTTTCAAGTTGAATCATGAATGAGTTTCGCCTAAAAATGACCGTTCAATGAGCTGATTTTTTGGGGTTCTGAACATTTAAGTTTGAATGTGTAATCTGAACCATCTGGTTATTGGCATGACCTAAGGCACCCCATCTGACTACTAGTTGTTCGGGGATGTATGATGCGGAGCATTTTAATTATAGTATTTATTAGAAATAGTATATCTAGTTTTATTTCTAGAAAGTTCTCATGTTAGCTGATATATAGAATGTTGTAGTAGGAAACATTATCAATGAAATATTATTCTCTTTTAAAGCTTTTGAAGTTTAGTGTTTATATGTTTGTTCCCTAGATTGGGAAACCCTTCAAGCAGGTCTAATTCTTCTGACAATCCACCACTTCAATGTGCCTCAGTGCTTCAAGCATCTGACGAGTCTGGCAACTTATTGCTACCAACTGCACCTAACAGGCATGACGAAGTGGTGCAGTAGTACCGAAGCTTGCAGGAGAAGATGTCCCTGCTAGGTTGGGCTAGACCTGATTTATTCAAATCTTCTTGTTCACTATGTCAGTAAGTCGCAGAGCTGAATCCAAACTGATTTGGCCAAGGGTATTATAGCATGCAAGAATGTAACAATACGATTGCAACCTTAAATGAACCCAATTTAACACGATTTAAAATAATTCTTGATTGGTTTTTTTTCTTAAGCTTATTATAGAAGGATTTGATGAACACGGGCTCTCAATTATAAGAAATTCTCACTGCGATCTGAAGAACAGCAGCAGCTACCACGTTTTGTTATCAACATAATACTTCTAAAGTATTAAGATCAGCACAAGCTCTAGGTTTGTTAGGGTAGTGTTAAAATCCAAGATGTACCTTGACACTTGATCCACGGTCAGGATGGGAATCCATCGGAGGTTCACCTGGATCATGCCGATCTCCTTCCATATTTGGGTGGCTGATTTACTGTTGACCCCTATACCTCAAACCACGCGATAAAGAACCCCAATTGGTGAATAAAACATTACGCGCCTTAGCGCCACATGTCACTTGAAGGGTCAAATGACCTCCGAATGCCAAATGGATGGTATCGCTGCGATCAGGACACTGAACTCTGCTGGGTCGAGGTCCCTCGCAATTGAATCGGATGAGATCAGTTAAAAGGGATGACCAACACCCGAAATTTAAGCACGAGACTGATCAAACGATCCCGGATCGACGAATAGACTTCATTGTTGCGTCCGAAATATTGCCAACCTATGAAAACTATATTTTGTATATTCAATTTGGATCATCCGGAGTGGTGACACGAATTTCAAGGCAAAACACGCATATCGAAGAGATTTGCTCCTATAGAGACGGTACGATGTCGTCTCAACAAACGGACAGCGCCATTGCGTCCGGAACGTCATTGACAATCAAAATATATATTTTATTTAATCAATTTTGATCAACTGAGGTGGCATCGTGAATTTCGAGGCAATTTGAATATGATGTGAAGACGCGCATATCAAAGAAATGAGGCCTCGAAGACGCTCTAACGACGTCCGATTGACAAACGGACAGCGCCATTGCGTCCAGAACATCACGAACATTTAGAAAATATATTTTATTTAATAAATTTGGGTCTTCTGAGATGGTGGAGAATTTCTAAGTAATTCAAATATGATATAAAGGCCTGCGCTACGACGAAAATGAGGCCTCGAAGATGCTCGGACGACGTCCGATTGACAAACGGACAGCGCCATTGCGTCCGAAACGTCGTCGACATTCAGGATATACATTTTATTTAATAAGTTTGGATCATCCGAGATGGTGGTGAATTTTTAAGCGATGCAAATATGATATAAAAGCCTGCGTTACGACGGAAACGAGGCCTCGAAGATGCTTGGACGATGTCCGATCGACAAACGGACAACGCCATTGCGTCTGGAACATCGTCTCCATTAAGAATCTACATTTTATTCGATCAAATTGGATTGTTTGAGGTGGTGTCGCAAATTTCAAAGGTGATCCAAATTTGACGCGAAGGCACACACTACAAGGGAAATTAGCCTCGTCGGTGACGAAACGACGTTGGATCGACAAACGGATAGTGCCATTGCGTCCGAAACGTCGTCGGCATTAGGAACATACATTTTATTTGATCAAATTGAAACGTTTCAGATGGTCACGAATTTAGAGGCAACTCACACATTGCTAGAGGAATGCACATGAACCAAGTTGATTTTTATTAATTGATGCATCCCCGTCATTTCAGAAAGCTGATTAATAGTGACAAATCATTAAATCACTTTATATATATATATATATATATATATATATATATATATATATATATATATATATATATATATAATCCTGATGTCAAACGAAAAGCTCAAATCAAGCATTAAATTTACCTCGTATCTCTTCAGACTTTCTGCTCTAAATCTCTGCAAATCCCTGAAATCCCGCAATGGCAGAGGTGGCCTCGTCTGAATACAACTCCTCTTCATTAAAATGAATTGAGATGAAGACTTTGAGTTCTCGGCTACATTGGCAAAGCTCAAGTCCTCTCCAAAACCTCCACTCCCTTCGTCTATCCTTACTTCACACGAGCAGCCAACCCAATTCCTCTGTTAAAAAAAAAAAATCTGAGCATCTCCTCACCTCTCGGCGAGTCACCTGAACAAGTTAACTTGACGTCCAGACGCTAATCCGCCTCTACCCTTGCTGGAACTCCACAGCAACAAGCAAATGAATGTCTGGCTCTCCCTCAAGGTCTGTCTGATGCCGACTACAGCAAATCCTTCTGCCTCTTTCTCCCTTGAGACCTGCTTCTGATTCCATATAGTTGAAGCCGATCCACCTCTACAAGCAGAGATCTCTACACCACTTCCTAGCCTTGAACTCCACGTCTTAAACTCCCTTCCATTCTTCAGCCTTGTCTCCTTACTGTAGTAGAATCTAAGCAACCACCTCATTTCCTATATCAAACTTCCACCAAGCAGCTCACACACCCACCAATCCAAACCCACTAGAAATCTGACATCACCTTTCCCATTTACCCAAATGCTTTAACTTGTTTTGCATCTCCATCCGCTAAAGAAAAAAAAAAAGAAGGGGGAAGCAAAGGGTCAGATTCTCTGATTCCACTCAGACCACCCAATTTCACCTAACTAGCCACTCAAATCACCTATAGCAAGCCTTCTAATCCACCCACTTCAGCAGCCCATTAATCCTCCAAAAACCCATAAACCACCACTTTCTAGATCAGCCCAAATAACCTTTCACCTTAGTGATTTTAACCTAGCTGGTTTTCATTAATAAAATCCCTACAGACAACTGCTTGGCTCCTCTGAACGGCCATATTCCATAGAACCCTTCTACATTATAACCCCTCCAAAATTATTTCTGGTGTACCTAACCCATGCAATAAACCAAATGGTAGGATTATTTTTGGTGAAGATCAAAGTATAACATTAGTGGTTCCATTAAGTGGCATGGTTAGTTCTTTTTTTTTTGTTATTATTCTATAACTATTGTTGTTATTTTTATCATGATTTATATATGTATATACATGTCTCAAAAAAAAGAAGAGAGGGAGAAAAACTTGCAAAAAAAAAAAAAGAGAGAGAAAAAAAAAGAGAAAATTTGTCTTGATTTTCGAACCCTTGTTTGCTCTCTTACCTCGGCATGCGTGTCGAGTCGGTGGTCTGCCTATACACGCTTTTCTTAGCGTGGTGGGAGGGGCAACCGGCGCGACACCCACGATAAGGTAGGCGGGCAATCCTCGGTTCCAAATCTCTTCTTCGGAGTTCGTAGCGCACCGGAAAACCGCCTATACACGCTTTTCTTAGCGTGGTGGGATGGGAACCCGGTGCGACGCGTACGACGAAGAAGGGATACTCATAAGTACCCACTTGCGGGGAAATAACTGTTTTTCTTGCAAAATATTTTCAAAAAAATACTTTTTTTGCAAAATACCCATACACGCTTTTCTTAGCGTGGTGGGGGATCGAAAAATACACGGCCGCGGTGTCCTCGAAAGAGGGCATCTACCATACACGCTTTTCTTAGCGTGGTGGGAAAGGCCCAGTTTTCCGTAGTTTTCCCCTAAACGGGGGAGACGCCGAAAGGCTGCCGAAATTTCGGGTGAACATAATGCTATATTTGGACTTAAGTGGACTCAAACTCAAGTCATTATTTGAACAATTTGGACATTAATTTGCATTTGCAAGGACTACAGGGGACTCGAATGAGGGGAAGAGGCTCATCTTAAGCCTGAATTGAACTCGAACTCAGACTAAGACTTGAACTCGGACTTGAACTAAATGGACTTAAATAAATTCAAACTAATTTCAAAAATTTGAAGCTTGATTTGGACTCAAGCAAAATGAAATTCAATAAGCTTGAAGTATTTGAATGCTCACAAACAAATATATGAACGAATACTACAAATCATACAAGGATGATAATGATGACACTTGTATCAATCATATAAGCAAGTTCATAAGTACTCATTATGAATGAAGCATTAATACAACTTCCTTGAGTATATCAATTGATGAAGTTGGAGGAATATACAACAATGCATTTGTAACCAATAATGCAAGATTTCAATAAAGTAGCAAAGAGTCATCACTTTGATGGGGAAACAAACTTCCATAGAAAACGTGATGAATTACTTGCAAGTAACAATAGGAAGGAGGAAGAGAATAGCGAACAAAGCTAGTTCAAGATCGATGTAAAAATGACGACAGTGGAGGTGATCGCAATAAACGGTGTGATTGCATATGAAGACCTACAATGCAAGCTTATTATACTTATTGCAAATTACCTTTGAGGACAAAAGATTTGCAAGAATAATGTGTTTACAAGTAATGAAAGAGAGTGAAAGATATGTGTGACTACAAAATCATGACCTAAAAGACTTTGGAGCATGATAATTGATTTGTAAACATGACTCATCCTCAAGTGACAGTCAGTAGGAATCATCACCTCAATTGAATGGTTATCGTATAAGAGCTCCAATGGATGTTGTAATTGGCACATGAAAGCTACTCCAACAAAAGTGCAAATCCCCTATCAACAATAATGAACTTGACAGAAGTTTGTAGTATCTTGAGGATAAATGCAACAGTTGTTAGAAGAATTGAAAGACAAGCAAATACACCAATTGTAGCAAACGTACGCATGTGTAATGATGATAATCAACAAATACCAAATCCTACAAGCTATTATTAAAGACCGCTGGCACCTAATGTGTTATCCACAAGCAGAGTACAAAGCGACTACATTAAATATGAATAATTACAAATTGCTGAAGGAGTCCCATTCTACATGCAACTCGATATCTGTAAGCAAATATAAAGATCTGCAATACATACAATCTTTTTACGAATACGGATGTATGTATAACATGTCATTTATGGGTAGATGTGAAAAGACTTCAGTAAATGCAGTATCCTGAAGTCAATTTCAATATGTAAATAAATACATCTACCTACCTACATGCACCAGTGGCGAATATACTGAAAAGACCAAAGACAACAACAAAATGCATGGAGGATACGACAAGTGCAAGCTCCTACGACTCAAGGCAGGAGATTAGTTAGTGCACTATGACCCGCCTACGAAAATCAACAAATAGTGCACGACAGTCTACCTGTACGAAGCAGCGAATAACTCTATTCAGAAGCTGCTACGCCACGCCACCGGATCTGCAACACTCATACAAGCAGACATAAGGCGTCTACAACTACAACGCTACGCCACTGCATCCGCAACTTCTATGCAAGCGGACAGAAGGCGTCTACAAATACTTTCAAAATAAGCCCACAAAAGTGCACCGTAGTTTGTATACACATAGGTACACTAAAGAGGGAAATATATTCTCAACCCGCATGGGCCCCGACGAGCGTGTTATTGGTACACACGTGATGTCTAGGGATGCTGCGCGGATTGACAAGTGAATTCAGGTTCGAAACCGATCCTTCTATACGGGTCAATAGGAGTCGACAGGGCTCGAACCATTAAGCAAATATAAAGTCGTGGCGACCGATATATTTGCTTTAAAATAATCATATTGGGCCTTCAAGGCCTACAACAATAAGAATTCACTAATAAAGGCTCAAAGCCTACAAAACCCGATCCTCTGCCGACAGCCCGACAGAGTTGACAAGGTTCAATCCATAAAAAGAAATGACCCCCAAACACCCCGATGATGGCCGTGTTGAATGAAGATCTCAACCGGAGGGGTTCCCAAATACTTTCAATTGTCTCCCAAAAGTCCATTCCAAATACTTTCAAACTCTACCTAAGATATCCACCAAAAATGCCAAAACTGCACAAAAATCCCAAAACTCCACAAAAATCCCAAAAATCCAGAAAATTCTCAAAAATCCTAAAATACCCAAAACTCCACAAAATCCAAATTCTCAAAATCCCCAAAATCCAAAAATATTGAAAAATGAAATAAATCCATCAATGCACTTGAAGCAAAAGCCATCCGCCCTCCGCAATAGTTTGCCGAGGCGGACAAATTAAAATTTACTCTAGCTCACAAAGAGCCAAATGCCTAGTTGAAAATATCACTAGGATCCATTCTCAAACAATATATTGCCAGTAAGGACGTGGTACGAGTCCTCTAACCGGCAGTTTCGCCGCCAAATGGCACTGCAGGTAAACGGTTATGACCCGGGGCCCTCTGAACCGAGTGGTTTTGCCGCCAAATGGCACCACAGATAGCGGTTATGGCCAGAGCCAATACGCTCCTTAATGGCGTTAAATCCTTGAGATATGAATCAATAGGATATGATCGATAGGGCACAAAGCCCTCTGTCAGCTAAGGTGGATTTAAATTTGTCCCCTTAGACAAACACCAACCCCGGTCTACAAGGTCCCCTTGGACGAAGCAACCCATGACTGCCGACAAGGATCCTTCTGTCAGGTTGGGTCGACTACCTCCTCTGACTAAGTAGACCAGGGACCACGATGACCCGGGATGACGGAACCATGGGATCTTGATCGGGTCCATCATCCATTCCCCCACCATCCGCTTTAAGTAAAAGATGGTGAAATTTCTATTTTTAAATGTCAAATTTCCAAATATCCAAACTTTCAAAACCTTCAAATTCTCAATTTCCAAATCCAATTTCTACCAATATCCTAAACCATTGCTGCTACTATATGCCAGATAACACGTATATTCTATACGTATCTGATTGACGACTAGCCTTAATCGAAAGTTCTCTCTCGTGATCGAGAGGGGTAATTAATTATAGGGGCTTGCGCCTATAGGAAACCAGAACTCAGATCATAAAGTCCTCACAAAATGAGGGCGAAATCTCTGGGTAGTGTCTTATCTACAAACCCATCTGCCTTCCAAAATTTACCTCGGAACTTAGTCCGTTAAAACTCCCTCGCCGAATAAGAAGAGCGAGCGGAGGCCGGGGACGAATTTTCGGAGCCCACAGATTAGAATGGTGTGACATCTAGTGTGTTCTCCTAGAGATCCGCCATTGAAGAAATTTATCAAAAGTGGGTACCAAAGATGACCCCTATAAGAAATATTCTTGATGGTCGACGCCATGAGGAATCCTCAAAGAAATTCCATCACTTCACAACTATATCCTCACAGACTAAAGAAGAACCTCATCCGACCTTCATCAGTGACGTTCTTCTCAAAGAGCAAGTAGAGGAAATGAAAAAGATTTTCTTATGATTTTAAGGATTGCTTTGCCTGGACATACGCTGAGATGTCTAATTTATCCGCTGATGTGGCGATTCACAGATTAGTCATCAAACTAGATGCCACACCTGTCAGATAAGCTTCAAGGAAAATAATATTGAAGATTAAAGAACAGGTGATTGCAAAGATAAAAATGCTCATAGAGGCATACTTCATCCATAAAAAAAAATGCTGGTTGAATCGCCAATATTATCCCGGTGAAGAAAAGAATGGTCAGATTTGTATCTGTATCGATTTTCGGGACCTCAATAAGGTGTGCCCAAAAGGTGATTTTCCACTCCCTGTATCTGAACTCCTGGTGGACAATACGTCCAACTACGACATGTTCTCCTTCATGGATGGATCGTCATGATACAATCAAATCAAAATGGCGCCCGAAGATGAAAAGCATACATCGTTCAGGACGCCCATCGGGATTTTTCTACTACACAGTCATGCCCTTTGGCCTGTAGAACGCTGGTGCCACCTACCAGTGGGCGATGACTCATATATTTGATGATTTGATACATCAAAAGGTCGAGTGCTATGTGGACAACCTTATTGTCAAGAGCATGGATCGAAGAAATCACCTGGATGACTTGAGGATTGTGTTTGAAAGAATCAGAAAATATGATCTGAAGATGAATCCTCTCAAATGTGCCTTTGGAGTCTCTTCTGGCAAATTTTTGGGATATGTTGTCCGTCATCGAGGTATCGAAGTTGATCCCAATAAGATCAAGACAATCATGGAGATGCCACCGCCAAGGAACCTTCGACAGCTTCGCTCGTTGCAAGGACAACTGGCTTTCATTCGGAGATTCATATCAAATCTATCGGGTAGGTGCCAGCCATTTTCAAAGTTAATGAAGAAAGACGTTCGTTTCAAATGGGATGCAGAATGTCAGGAGGCGTTTGATAGCATCAAGAGATATCTGCTGAATCCGCCCATTCTAGCAGCGCCAATTCCGGGGAAGCCTCTTATACTGTATACAGCTGCACTAGAAGAGTCCCTCGGAGCACTATTGGCCCAGAATAATGAAGATGAAAAAGAAAATGCGCTCTACTATATCAGTCGGAGGTTGATTGGAGCTGAAAGCCGTTATTCTCCTATTGAAAAGCATTGTTTGGCGCTGATTTTTGCAGTTCAGAAACTCCGTCACTATATGCTATCACATAAAATCACACTGATATCAAAGATCGATCCGCTGAAGTTCTTGATGACAAGACCAGCGTTGACAGGTCGTCTAGCCAGGTGGGCAGTATTGTTGTTGCAGTTTGAAATCATATACATGCCACAGAAGGCGGTGTGAAAGGACAGGCCTTGGCAGATTTTCTTGCTGCACATCCAATTCCGGCCGATTCTCCACTAAATGATGATTTGCCCGATGAGCAGATAATGCAGGTCGAAGAGAATGAAAGGCTACCATTCTGGGAAATGTACTTCGATGGGGCATCGTCAATTAGACCTGTCCGACCTCCAAATATTGCAAGAGCCCGAGCCGGCATTGGCCTCATTTTCGTAGCACCGGAGGGAGGTATAATGAGATTTTCATTCAGTTTGACTGAACCTCGGACCAATAATGAAGCCGAGTATGAAGCTCTATTAGCAGGGCTGGAGATTGCGATCGATGTCAGAATCCAACATCTCCAAATCTTTGGTGATTCTCAACTTGTAATAAATCAAGTACTTGGAATCTACAAAGTTGGCAAAGTTGAATTAGCCCACTATCACCGACGAGCCCTTGAGCTTCTGAAACAAGTTCCGAATGTCAAAATGGCTCGAGTTCCTCGAGGACAGAATGCTAAAGCAGATTGTCTGGCCAAATTAGCCAAAGAAATGGCGAACATCAATGAGGAGAGTCCTATATTCATCGGGGTTTATACTCGTAGGGTCTTGGAGCCCGCTCTATTACAATTCCCGAGGGCAGAAGAAATTCCAGATTCAAGTCAGCAGGATGAAACTCCAGTTGACCCTCAACCTCTCCATCAGATCGTCATGGAGAATTATCCAGAAGAACATCACATGGCCAAGAGACGTAAAAGCCAGTCAAGCTTCAGAATCGTGGTGGCATTGTTTAGATATTGAAGTCGAAAATGATTGGAGACATCCATTCATTGACTACTTCAAGGAAAACAAACTCCCGACAGAAAAATCTATGGCTGCACAAATCCGAAAAAGGGCGTTGCGCTACGCATTTGTCAATGACATGTTGTACAGACGAGCCTTTGATCAAATGTGGTTAAGGTGCCTAGAGACCAAGGAAGCTGAAAAAGTGGTGACAGAAATCCACGAGGGGCTTTGCGGAGCACATCAGTCAGGTCCCAAAATGGCCGCTAAAATTAAGAGAATTGGTTACTATTGGCCAACTATGGTTAGAGACTGTATTGACCACGCAAAGAGGTGCCACGAATGTCAAATTCACGGTGATGTTATACATCAACCGCCAAATCCTCTACACCCAACAATAGCTTCTTGGCCATTTGAATGTTGGGGCACAGACATAATTGTGCCAATAGATCCGCCATCATCAGCGGGACACCGTTTCATTCTGGCAGCGACGGATTACTTTTCCAAGTGGGCAGAAGCAGCTCCATTCAGAGAGGTCACATCCGAGCATGTGATCAATTTCTTTACCCATAATGTCGTCTACAGATTCGGTGTGCCACGCCGCATAATCTCAGATAATGGTACTGCATTCAAAAGTACAAAAATCTACAAGTTCGTTGATCGGCACAAAATCGATTGGCGGTATTCATCCATATACAATCCAAGGGCAAATGGATTGGCAGAAGCCTTCAACAAGACATTGGTGAAATTGTTGAAGAAGATCCTTACCAAGAACAAAAGAGAGTGGCATACGAAGATGGCAGAAGCTCTATGGGCATACCGTACAACCTACAAGACGCCAACCAAAGCCACTCCTTATTCATTGGTATTCGGTGTTGAAGCCGTATTACCATTGGAGATTGAACTACCGTCACTTCGGGTAGCAATCCAAAATGACCTCACTCAAGAGCAAAATGCCCGTCTCAGAATGGAAGAGCTTGATGCACTTGATGAACGCAGGTTACAAGCCCAACAAAATTTGGAAATCTACCGAGGAAGAATGGCAAAGTCTTTTGATCGAATGGTGCGTTCTCGATCATTTCAAGAAGGGGAATTTGTCCTGGTGCTGAGAAGGCCAATCATCCTACACCGAAAAATCAGTGGCAAATTTGTATACAACTGAGAAGGGCCTTTTATCGTCAAGAAAGTATTTCAGGGAGGAGCCTGTCAATTGATCGATTTGGAAGGTCAGAGACCTATGCCACCAATTAACGGTCGATATCTGAAAAATACTACACATAAAACTGCACAAGAAAATGTTTTATTTAATGTGTTATGTATTTTATACTTGTATGTCATCACATACGCACTATATATTTTGAAATTCTCTTGTATAACAAGAATGCATTTCAAAAATCCCCCATCAGATTCGGGTCGACATCGCGGCATTTTAAATATTTATTCAAAGGGTCGACATCGTACTGCATGCCGAGATCCCCGAATAAATATTTAAAATCTCAAAGATACAAAGCCTATCCAAAATGTCCCTACGAGACAGGGGGCATTTTAAATATTTATTCGGGTAGACATCGCGCTGTATGCCGAGATCCCCGAATAAATATTTAAAATTATCAATTCAAATATTCTTTTGTGCTAAAGAATATAAATATGTGTTTTTCAAAGTATATGCAGGTGATCTTTCAAAAGATAGAGACAACACCTTCTCCAACAAACCGAGACTCAAAAGTCAAGAAAGAGACTTTTGTGGCTACACACTCCTACAAAATTGAGCAAAAGAAGCTTGAAGTCTTTCGACAGCCTGAAGCTTAAGATTCGAATGGGTGTAAAAGGTCGGATCCAATACGCCCAAATATGGCCGGATCGCTGGCAGCTCCGTCTACTCAACACGCCATAAGAAAGGCCATAGTAGCGGAACCCCCACTTCGTCAACCCGTCAGTAAGGACTGTAGGAAGAACGAAGGCCAATTTGACTCGGTCAGTTCAAGTGATCGTAGTCCACCAAATTCTCCTAAATGACTGAAGAAACAAAATTCCAGTGGAAGAATAAGTCTCAAATAATCACTGAATGTTTGTAGGCTCCAAAATCTGCAACCACAAAGGATGACTCCAAATCTACCAACTTCAGCAAAATCAGTATTGGGGAGCGCAATTCTCATAGCTCAAGTCTGAAGCCTGAATGGGTGTAAAAGGTCAGATCCAACACGCCCAAATATGGCCGGATCGCTGGCAGCTCCTTCTACTCAACAAGCCATAAGAACGGCCGTAGTAGAGGAACCCCCATCTCAATAACCAGAGGACAAAGAGCTATCAAATTCTAGCTCTCCCGATCTGATGAACTCAAGTGACTTAGATCAAAGTCTTCTCAAGTGGTTAAGGATTAAGATACTACCTACGTTCGGTACTATCAACTGAACCCAAAACATGTAAATTCTTCAACAAGTCCGTTAAAGCACAAAGCAAAGGACCGAAGAAAATTATCCCACAGTTCACACAAAGCCCAAGGCTGAACTAAGTGGATTCTGTCATCAACAAGTCCGTTATGCACAAAGCTTAGGACCGATGACTCTTCGCCACCGATCTAGTACAAACCTAAGGGTTTAGGTCACCGGCATCTACCCCTTCATCAAGCCCTCCAAAGCTAGAAGAAAAGGGAAGAAGGCATAGAAATTTTCTAACAAGTCATCAAAGACAAATTAGACAACCCTTCACCAAGTCCGCAGCACAAAGCACAGGACAGAAGGATCAAAATCTCAGGACTCGGGCCAAGGCCGCAGAATGAGCACCCTGAATGACATCTGCAAATGTCCCTAAAGGCTGGGGGCATTTTAAATATTTATTTGGGTCGACATCGCTCTGCATGCCGAGATCGCCAAATAAATATTTAAAATTTCATCAAAATACAACCAGATGATAGAAGAATCTTGAGCAAATGATATCCACTGGCATCAATCTACAAAGACAAGATATCAATCATCCATGGACATGTCTAGAAGAGCAATGGAGAAAGAAAATTAGTGTGACATCCAAATAAATTTTTGGAGATCCACTAATGAACATCCTAGTGTGACATCCAAATAAAATTTTGGAGATCCACTAAAGTATAATCTTAAACATCAAATTTTTGGAGTAATGAACATCCAAATCAAAAAAATTTTTGGAGATCCATTAAATGAACATCCTAGTGTGAAAAAATTTTGGAGATCTACAAAAGTGTGACATCCAAGCAAATTTTTGGAGATCCACTAAAAGAAAAATTTTAGTGTGTGACATCCAAGCAAAACTTTGGAGATCGAACACTAAATATACAAAAAAACCCTCAGCGTGACATCCAATCAAGCTCTTGGAGATCCGCTAATGAGAACCCTTGTGTGACATCTAGAATAAATATCTGGAGATCCATAGGGTCAATCAGCATACAACAAACGTGGTTCGCTCTAGACGCGTATCACATTTGTTGGGGGGCATTTGTTGACCCCTATACATCAAACCACGCGAGAAAGGACCCCAAACTGGTAAATAAAGCAATATGTGCATTGATGAAACACATGTCACTTAAGGGTCAAATGACCTCCAAATGCCAAATGGATGGTATCTTTGCGATCAGGACACTGAATTCTGCTAGGTCGAGGTCCCTCGTAATTGAATCGGATGAGATCAGTCAAAAAGAGACGACCGACACCCGAAATTAAAGCACGAGGCTGATCAAACGATCCCGGATCGACAAATAGACTTCGTCATTGTGTTCAGAATATTGCAAATACTATGAAAACTGTATTTTTATTTGTTCAATTTGGATCATCCGATCATGGTGACATGAATTTCGAGCAAAACACGTATTTCGAAGGAAATCAGGCATCGACTCCTATAGCTTAGATGATGTCGATCATGAAACGGACTATGCCATTGCGTCCCGGAACGTCATTGACAATCAAAATATATATTTTATTTAATCAATTTGGATCAATGAGATGGCATCGTGAATTTCGAGGCAATTGAAATATGATGTGAATAACTGCATATCAACTGAGAAATGAGGCCTCGAAGCTCGCTCTAACGACGTCCGATTGACAAACGGACAGCGCCATTGCGTCCAGAAACGTCACGAACATTTAGAAAATATATTTTATTTAATAAATTTGGATCTTCTGAGATGGTGGAGAATTTCTAAGCGATTCAAATATGATATAAAGGCCTGCGTTACGACGGAAAACGAGGCCTCGAAGATGCTCGGACGACGTCCGATCGACAAACGGACAGCGCCATTGCGTCCGAAACATCGTCTCCATTAAGAATATACATTTTATTTATCAAATTTGGATCGTTTGAGATGGTGTCGCAAATTTCAAAGTGATCCAAATATGATGCGAAGCCACGCACTACGAGAAAAATTAGTCTCGAAGAGCTTGATACGACGTCCGATCGAATAAACGGATAGCGCCATTACGTCTGGAACATCGTCTCCATTAGGAATATACATTTTTATTTGATCAAATTGGATCGTTTAAGGTGGTGTCGCAAATTTCAAAGCGATTCAAATTTGATGCGAAGGCTCGCATTACAAGGGAAATTAGCCTCGTCGGTGCCCAAACGACGTTGGATCGACAAAACGGATAGTGCCATTGCGTCCGAAACGTCGTCGGCATTAGGAACATACTTTTATTTGATCAAATTGAAACGTTTCAGATTGTCACGAAAAACGAGGCAACTCACACGCAAATAGAGGAATGCACATGAACCAAGTTGATTTTTCATTAATTGATGCATCCCCGTCATTTCAGAATTGATGATTAATAGTGACAAATCATTAAATCATTATATAATATATGGCTTATATATATTATATGAAAATGGCAAGTCAAATATATAAATATATATCAAATCCTGATTTAACGAAAACCTCGTATCAAGCATTAAATGCTTATCTCGTATCTCGAGCTCAGACAAAATCCTCTAAATCTCTGCAAATCCGCCTGAAATCCCGCAATGGCACCGTCTTCCTCGTCTGAATCACAAAGCCTCTTCATTAAAATGAATTGAGATGAAGCTTTGAGTTCTCGGCTACATTGGCTAAAGCTCAAGTCCTCTCCAAAACCTCCTCTCCCTTCGAAAAAATCCTTACTTCACAAAGCCTCCCAACCCAAATCCACCTACCGTAAAAAAAAAATCTCCCAAATCAAGGCCTCACCTCTCGGCGAGTCACCTGAACAGCAAGAAACTCTCCAGGCCAAAGCCAGACGCTAATACGCCTCCGTCCTCTCCCGTCAAACCCCACTTCCTGGAAGTATGTCCACAGCCAACAAGCCTGAATGTCTGGCTCTCCCTCAAGGTCTGTCTGATTCCGACTACAGCAAATCCTTCTGCCTACTATTTCTCCCTCAAGACCTGCTTCTGATTCCATATAGTTGAAGCCGATCCCACCTCTACAAGCAGAGATCTCAGTAGACACCACTTCCTAGCCTTGAATCCACGTCAAACTCCCTTCCATTCTTTCATGAACTTGTCTTCCTTACCACGTAGTAGAATCTAAGCCAACCACCTCATTTCCTATATCTAAACTTTCCATATCTCTCCCTCTCTCACACCCCTCCAATCCAAACCCACAGAACTTCCGACCCATCACCTAAAGTCCATTTCTGTTTCTCCTTTAAAGTGAGGCTTAATTGCACCTCTCATATCCGCGCACGTAAAAAAAAAAAGAAGGGGGAAGCAAAGGGTCAGATTTCTCTGATTCCACTCAGACCACCCAACTTTTCACTTAACTAGCCACTCAAATCACCTATAGCAAGCCTCTAATCCACCCACTTCAGCAGCCCATCTCCTTTCTCCCCAAAAACCCATAAACCAAACTTTCTAGATCAGCCCAAATAACCTTTTCACCTAGATTTGACTTTTAACCTCAGCTTTGGTTTTCATTAAAACAAATTATTATTCTTACTGCTTGGCTCCTCTGAACGGCCATATTCCATAGAACCCTTCTACATTGTTAACCCCATTAAAAATTATTTCTGGTGTACCTATCCCATGCAATAAACCATATGGTAGGATTATCCCTTTTGGTTTAAGATCAAAGTATAACATTAGTGGTTCCATTAAGCTTTGGCTAAAAATGAATAGTTTTTTTGACAAAAGTTAGTTATTCTATAAAAAGAGGGTTGTTATTTTTATCATGATTTATATATGTATATACATGTCTCCAAAAAAAAAGAGAGAGGGAGAAAAACTTGCAAAAAAAAAAAAAGAAGAGAAAAAAAGAAAGAAAAGAAAATTTTTGTCTCGATTTTCGAACCCTTGTTTGCTCTCTTACCTCGGCATGCGTGTCGAGTCGGTGGTCTGCCTATACACGCTTTTCTTAGCGTGGTGGGAGGGGCAACCGGCGCGACACCCACGACAAGGTAGGCGAGCAATCCTCGGCTCCAAATCTCTTCTTCGGAGTTCGTAGCGCACCGGAAAACCGCCTATACACGCTTTTCTTAGCGTGGTGGGATGGGAACCCGGTGCGACGCGTACGACGAAGCAGGGATACCCATAAGTACCCGCTTGCGGGGAAATAACTGCTTTTCTTGCAAAATATTTTTAAAAAAAAAAAAAAAATACTTTTTTGCAAAATACCCATACACGCTTTTCTTAGCGTGGTGGGGGATCGAAAAATACACGGCCGCGGTGTCCTCGAAAGAGGGCATCTACCATACACGCTTTTCTTAGCGTGGTGGGAAAGGCCCAGTTTTCCGTAGTTTTCCCCTAAACGGGGGAGACGCCGGAAGGCTGCCGAAATTTCGGGTGAACATAATGCTATATTTGGACTTAAGTGAACTCAAACTCAAGTCATTATTTGAACAATTTGGACATTAATTTGCATTTGCAAGGACTACAGGGGACTCGAATGAAGGGAAGAGGCTCATCTTAAGCCTGAATTGAACTCGAACTCAGAGACTAAGACTTGAACTCGGACTTGAACTAAATGGACTTAAATAAATTCAAACTAATTTAAAAAAAATTTGAAGCTTGATTTGGACTCAAGCAAAATGAAATTCAATAAGCTTGAAGTATTTGAATGCTCACAAACAAATATATGAACGAATACTACAAATCATACAAGGAGGATGATAATGATGACACTTGTATCAATCATATAAGCAAGTTCATAAGTACTCATTATGAATGAAGCATTAATACAACTTCCTTGAGTATATCAATTGATGAAGTTGGAGGAATATACAACAATGCATTTGTAACCAATAATGCAAGATTTCAATAAAGTAGCAAAGAGTCATCACTTTGATGGGGAAACAAACTTCCATAGAAAACGTGATGAATTACTTGCAAGTAACAATAGGAAGGAGGAAGAGAATAGCGAACAAAGCTAGTTCAAGATCGATGTAAAAATGACGACAGTGGAGGTGATCGCAATAAACGGTGTGATTGCATATGAAGACCTACAATGCAAGCTTATTATACTTATTGCAAATTACCTTTGAGGACAAAAGATTTGCAAGAATAATGTGTTTACAAGTAATGAAAGAGAGTGAAAGATATGTGTGACTACAAAATCATGACCTAAAAGACTTTGGAGCATGATAATTGATTTGTAAACATGACTCATCCTCAAGTGACAGTCAGTAGGAATCATCACCTCAATTGAATGGTTATCGTATAAGAGCTCCAATGGATGTTGTAATTGGCACATGAAAGCTACTCCAACAAAAGTGCAAAATCCCCTATCAACAATAATGAACTTGACAGAAGTTTGTAGTATCTTGAGGATAAATGCAACAGTTGTTAGAAGAATTGAAAGACAAGCAAATACACCAATTGTAGCAAACGTACGCATGTGTAATGATGATAATCAACAAATACCAAATCCTACAAGCTATTATTAAAGACCGCTGGCACCTAATGTGTTATCCACAAGCAGAGTACAAAGCGACTACATTAAATATGAATAATTACGAATTGCTGAAGGAGTCCCATTCTACATGCAACTCGATATCTGTAAGCAAATATAAAGATCTGCAATACATACAATCTTTTTACGAATACGGATGTATGTATAACATGTCATTTATGGGTAGATGTGAAAAGACTTCAGTAAATGCAGTATCCTGAAGTCAATTTCAATATGTAAATAAATACATCTACCTACCTACATGCACCAGTGGCGAATATACTGAAAAGACCAAAGACAACAACAAAATGCATGGAGGATACGACAAGTGCAAGCTCCTACGACTCAAGGCAGGAGATTAGTTAGTGCACTATGACCCGCCTACGAAAATCAACAAATAGTGCACGACAGTCTACCTGTACGAAGCAGCGAATAACTCTATTCAGAAGCTGCTACGCCACGCCACGCCACCGGATCTGCAACACTCATACAAGCAGACATAAGGCGTCTACAACTACAACGCTACGCCACTGCATCCGCAACTTCTATGCAAGCAAGCGGACAGAAGGCGTCTACAAATACTTTCAAAATAAGCCCACAAAAGTGCACCGTAGTTTGTATACACATAGGTACACTAAAGAGGGAAATATATTCTCAACCCGCATGGGCCCCGACGAGCGTGTTATTGGTACACACGTGATGTCTAGGGATGCTGCGCGGATTGACAAGTGAATTCAGGTTCGAAACCGATCCTTCTATACGGGTCAATAGGAGTCGACAGGGCTCGAACCATTAAGCAAATATAAAGTCGTGGCGACCGATATATTTGCTTTAAAATAATCATATTGGGCCTTCAAGGCCTACAACAATAAGAATTCACTAATAAAGGCTCAAAGCCTACAAAACCCGATCCTCTGCCGACAGCCCGACAGAGTTGACAAGGTTCAATCCATAAAAAGAAATGACCCCCAAACACCCCGATGATGGCCGTGTTGAATGAAGATCTCAACCGGAGGGGTTCCCAAATACTTTCAATTGTCTCCCAAAAGTCCATTCCAAATACTTTCAAACTCTACCTAAGATATCCACCAAAAATGCCAAAACTGCACAAAAATCCCAAAACTCCACAAAAATCCCAAAAATCCAGAAAATTCTCAAAAATCCTAAAATACCCAAAACTCCACAAAATCCAAATTCTCAAAATCCCCAAAATCCAAAAATATTGAAAAATGAAATAAATCCATCAATGCACTTGAAGCAAAAGCCATCCGCCCTCCGCAATAGTTTGCCGAGGCGGACAAATTAAAATTTACTCTAGCTCACAAAGAGCCAAATGCCTAGTTGAAAATATCACTAGGATCCATTCTCAAACAATATATTGCCAGTAAGGACGTGGTACGAGTCCTCTAACCGGCAGTTTCGCCGCCAAATGGCACTGCAGGTAAACGGTTATGACCCGGGGCCCTCTGAACCGAGTGGTTTTGCCGCCAAATGGCACCACAGATAGCGGTTATGGCCAGAGCCAATACGCTCCTTAATGGCGTTAAATCCTTGAGATATGAATCAATAGGATATGATCGATAGGGCACAAAGCCCTCTGTCAGCTAAGGTGGATTTAAATTTGTCCCCTTAGACAAACACCAACCCCGGTCTACAAGGTCCCCTTGGACGAAGCAACCCATGGCTGCCGACAAGGATCCTTCTGTCAGGTTGGGTCGACTACCTCCTCTGACTAAGTAGACCAGGGACCACGATGACCCGGGATGACGGAACCATGGGATCTTGATCGGGTCCATCATCCATTCCCCCCACCATCCGCTTTAAGTAAAAGATGGTGAAAATTTCTATTTTTAAATGTCAAATTTCCAAATATCCAAACTTTCAAAACCTTCAAATTCTCAATTTCCAAATCCAATTTCTACCAATATCCTAAACCATTGCTGCTACTATATGCCAGATAACACGTATATTCTATACGTATCTGATTGACGACTAGCCTTAATCGAAAGTTCTCTCTCGTGATCGAGAGGGGTAATTAATTATAGGGGCTTGCGCCTATAGGAAACCAGAACTCAGATCATAAAGTCCTCACAAAATGAGGGCGAAATCTCTGGGTAGTGTCTTATCTACAAACCCATCTGCCTTCCAAAATTTACCTCGGAACTTAGTTTGTTAAAACTCCCTCGCCGAATAAGAAAAGCGAGCGGAGGCCGGGGCCGAATTTTTGGAGCCCACATTTACGAAGGATTATATTAGGGAAATTATGCATGATTTTGTTATTATTTGTTTCTTTATTAAGATATTCTGTGTAGTTCTATAAATACAAATAATTTAGTATAATAAAATTAAAATCTTTTTCTATCTCCAATTCTTTGAATTTAACAGGTAGCGCACATGATAAAAAAGAAGCTCTTATACAATAATCTTTGAATTTGTAGGCAGCTTTCTTACAGAAAAGAATGCAGGTAGAAAACAATAATTTGTTGGCCGCTTTTCTTAGCAAAAAACTAGAAAGAAAACAACAACCAAACGAAGTCGGAATATTGTAAAAAAAAAAATCCTGCGTTCCACTCAACAACAAACATTAGACATACATAAAACTGTATTTGAACCTGTACTAGAAAACGTTAGGCTTCGTTGGATTTCTATTTTGCCGTATGCTTTTGTAGTAGAAAAAAGCTAACTTTAAAAAGCAAAAGATATTTGGATGAAAAAAATAAGGGGGATTTACATACATATCACTTTATTTCATGCTATTTATAAATCTAACACCTAAAAATTTAATATTACATTCTTACCACTCATATAAACTTTTAATATCAAATATATCACTCATATATTTCATTCTTATCACCCATACCACCCTATAAACTTTAATATTTCATTCCATGCACCCATATTTGTCCTATGAGCAAATATGCCAAGTTGATCGGCAATTCACATAAATTAAGTAAAAATTATATCAAATATAAAGATGGATAGGGTTGGGGGTACCTCTTGATGACTTAATCTATTCATGCTGTTGGTCTTCGTTATTACAGGTAGAATCAAATCATGAATGAGCATTAGGCAATCTAATGTAGGGGTTGCCACATCCATCACATAGGAGAGATATCTGACAATTGTTGGAAAATAAGATTATTAGAAGTTATTGGAATAGTAAAATGTTGTTGAATTGATTATTAACTTAGTGAAATATTCCGTAACTTGCTAAAATATGCTATATCACGTTAAAAAAAAATGCACAACGTCCTATTACGATAAGGCAAGTGATCAAAATCATAGCAAATACTGCAAGGAATGTCATCTACTTACCTTAATTTTGTGTAGGCATCTGAAACACCAAAATAAGCTGCAAATTCTGCCAGCAACCATTTCCAAATTCCATGCAGCATCAAATTTCTCTGCTGAAAATGTTGAGCTTTCATTGCAACTTCCATTACAACATCATATGCTACTGTCTCTGCAATTGATCCACACTGCATGTGGAATGTTAGTTCCCTTTATCACAAGGATCAAAATAAAAATAAAATAAAATAAAGATGTTATTTGACATGATAAATAATAAGTTGTTATTAATACAAAGAGCCTAGAAAAGATGATTGAGGGGTGGTTGTCGGGGGAATGAAATATGATTTCCACCCAACTATTTAAAGAAATTATAAAAAAAAAATGTTAACTCCATGTTGGAAGCAACATAAAGTATTCTTTAATAATCCCCCCCCCCCCCCCGCCCCCCCCCCCCCCCCCCCCCCCCCCCCCCCCCCCCCAACCTCCAATAAGTTGAAGCATCCAATTCATGGTGTGCTAAAGGAAATTACAAATTGGTGAAATTCATTATATTTTTGATAAAAAAATATTGAGTCTTCAGCCTAGTGAAATAATTAATAGAAATCGAGAAAGAGTAAACCACCTTTAGAGTTATAAACTAGAAACCATAAGCAAACATTCATATGGTAGCAAGTAGGCATTTGGGACTCGAGAAAAAAAGGTTCTATTATAGACAAGATGTCAATATCAACCCAGAAGTTTTGGTACCTTTTCATTATTCTCATCTGAATTTGATGAGTAGCTCAAGTGTACTTGCATTCGACCCACTAGTACATGTTCAGGTTCAAGATAAATAGGCCACCAACAACTCTTTTCGCTCTACAAAAAAAAAATCATGTCCTTCAATGATTTCTTACCATCTTAACACGAGCAAAGGATATGGGGACCCTTACAACATCAGAAATACTAGCCACTTGAACTACAACTCTTCCGCATGACTTCCCCTTCGAGTCATACACTTCAACATATAAATCATCTCCAATATTATCAGGGAAGCTGTCAACCCAAATAAATAACACAAAATTAAATGGTTCAAAGGAATGTAAGACTAGAACATAAAATCATGCCAAGGAAGATATCATAAACATTATCAGTTGAAAATAGCATACAATGTATGTGCTTCCCCTGATCCAGGATCCATTCGGACTGCTTCCTCGTAAGTTGTACTTTTTAACTTCAAACGACAAGTGTATGTCTCTAAATAGAAAATATATAATCAATCAGTTAAGGCTGCCATGGCTGTGCTAAGGGCATCTCCAATTGGAAATCCCATTTTTCACTCCAAAATACAGTGAAATTAAAAAATGCCGTGATTCATCTCCAATTGAACTCCATTTTGCACCCTTCTGCTAAGGCCTTCTCCAGCTGAACGCCAATATTGGTGGTTCACCCGCAACCAAATAACAGAAGTTTTGCCGTTCAACTGGAGCTCGCGAGCGATGCCATTCTTGCCTTTGGAGTTCGGTTGGAGAAGGCCTTAGTACAGGTGAACGGTTATTACCTTGGCTCATTCCATATGATGAACGGCTTTGCATGCTGGTAACACCAACTTTAAAGAGATCTGAAGCTTTCTTTGCATGCTGAGTACTGGCATTTATGCGAGCTAGACCGTTTCTTGAGAGGAAGCTATTAGCAGGTAGACATAGTAAAAACTGCACATTACGAAACGATTTCCATTCTGCAGCAAGAAAGGTATGCAGACTGGATATACAACATCGAAGAGATTGTATGTTCACCATAGGTAAATTCAGAGCTGAAATACTGCATCTTGATGGCATGTCTGGAGACATTCTGACTTTATGGACTGCAGGAGAAGAATCAATATTTTTACATAGGATTTAGCAGGAGCACAAATAAAATAAAATTTTAAAAGGAAAGAAAATGCGAAATTGTTTTTTATTTTATGAGAAAGAGCAAAATGATTTAAGGTTTTCTAAGAAAACCCAAAATGATTTTACATTTTGCATTCTTTTAGAAAATGCAAATCCTTTTTAAGTTTTCCAGAAAAAAACTAAAATGCTTTTTCAGTTTTTATCCAAACAAAAATTTTATTATAAATATTTACGTTTTAATTATTTAAATTAATTTTTTTATTAAAAAAATTATTTTTTTATTAAATATTTATTAAAATATATAATTTTAAAATAATGAATAAAAATTTTAAACAAAGTGAAATTAATTTAAAATTTATTTTTTTTTTCATTTTAAAGTTAAATAATATTTAATCAAATTTATTAATATAATTAATTTTTAACTCTAAAAAACATTATTTTTAATAACGATAACATAAATATTTATAATTAAAAATTCTATTTTAGTTAAAAATGCAAAAGCATTTTAAGTTTTCTTGGAAACATAAAATGGATTTGCTTTTTGAAGAAAACACAAAACTATCTTGAGTTTTCTTTGAAAACTTAAAATCATTTAGGGGTTTCTTAGAAAATGCAAAATTGTTTTAGGTTTTCTTAAAAAACCCTCATTCATTTTGCATTTTCTTATAAATAAAAAATGAATTTGTGTTTTTTTTTTTCTTTTCAAAATTTAATCTTAATTAGGTTTCCACTGATTAATTAGTCTTTATATATACTCCTTTTTTAAAAATTCACCTAAATTTAATCTATCAGATAATTGGGATTAAAATGGCCCTATGCACAAATAATCCATGGACTATTTAACCTTTTTCTCCATACCATGATCACTAGAAAAATAATTATAAAATGAATGCAAGAACAACCACATATAGCATTAAAAAAAAGAAAGGAAACTCAAGTTAGGCAACAAGTACCTTGAATCTTAATTTTTCCTATGACTTTTTTGGGCTTTGATATGATTCCTTCGCTAGAAAGACCAGATGGCTGTCCAAGAAGCTCCTCCTCTGACTGTAATAAGATTTGCTGCAATCTAAGAAAAGATCGAGGAAATTGAATACTAATTGAGATTAGGTATTTCCATAAGTTGGACATTGCAGGAACTTGCAATAAACGAGAAATATAATCCTCACATAGCATTAAAGATTAACAAGAAGCTGTAATTTTGAGGTGAATCTGTAAAACAATTAATAGAGGTCCTACTCACAAGGAATTCTCGTGTAAAATGAGAATTGCTTCTCCTTTCAATCAACATTGAAGTTTTGCATTTTTATGAATATTTTCTCTACACTCGAATACTTTTGTGGTAATTCACTTCAATTTCCAGTAAAAAAATCATACAAGGTAGAATATGCTGCATATTTATCAGTTTAGACCAAGCCTATGAAAACTAAATTGTAGAAGTAGAAAATCTTAGCTGCATTTCAAGCAAAATAAGAAGTTTACATAATTGTCTATAATAAGTAACCAATTTACAATTTATCTGCAATGCATGATAAAAATCTAGAAATCAGATCTTACCCGAATGCTTTTCGCAGAAGAGCACATTCATTTTCCAAAAAAGAAGGTGCTTCCATGCAACCTCTTGCCCAGGAATGAAGGCATAGTCGAACACATGCATCATATGCCAGTACACAATGCCAGGGGCCTTGTCCACTGAAGTAAATTTAGTACAACAACATCAACAACAACATCAAGCCTATATCCCACTACTTGGGATCAGCTACATGCTTTTTTGGTATTGTAAGGAATCCTAGTAATCTACTCCTCCGTGATACTAATTAAATAATTATTTTTGTTTACCAAATCAGTAGTAAATTTAGTAAACAGAAATAATTATTTAATTAGTATCATGGAGGAGTAGGTTAACAGGATTCCATAAAATACCAAAAAAGTATCGAATTTTCCGTAAAATGAATATAAACATCTCATTAAGTAGTAACCTAGCATGAAACTGAGGAAGTCGAGTTGATAAAGACCCAAACTTTCCAGCTTTTTGTAGACCGCTTGAAGAGCTCCTTCAAAACAGAAAAATTATAAGTTAATTATAGTTGAATTACATGATATAAGAACACTTTCAACAGTGATGACCAAATAACCATATCACTAACCTAGAATGGTTGTCAGGGAACTGGTTTTCATAATGGGTATTCGAAATGTCCTCCTTGATTAACAAACTATCCAAACTTTGTGAGATTGGAGGACATGATGTCTTTAAGGATGGCATGACCCCCTCAGCTTGGTCAATGTCCTTTCCATAACCATCAATTGGTGGTGCACTTGGGATGTTGGAGTGTTTTTCCTATATATACATAAATATAGAAAATGAATAATTCCATAATAACACACAAAAAAAAATTATTAGATTTGAAAATAGAGAATAAAGAGTAAATCACCCAATTGTGCAATCATTTTTCCCATTTGTGTCCTTCAATGTTGTATCAGCACAAAATATTGGAAGAACTCTTTTTGATTTATTAATATAGTAATTTTTTATTACAATGAGCCTGATATTGTTTGAATAAACTTTTGTTTAAATGACTCGATTTCAAATCATGAATGAAGCTGAGAGCCCTCTTTCTGATAACATATTTTTTATTGGCATTTAAGCAACTGGAGTCTATAAAAAAAACAAGAGGCTTGGAACATGATAATTGTAACAGAAACATAAATGGCAACATCATGATCCACACAATGCTAGAATCAATTCAGAGGGCATTACAGATATTCTCGTAGCACTGAATTACCAGCTAAATTTATTCTTTATCTGTAAGTTTTTGTGCTAAGCAATAAGTGTCATGAGGCCATGATGAAAAAAAAAAAAAATTCAGCTTATTCATCTGACTTCTTGCGACGATAGGCACGCGGTAAATCCTTTCAGACAAAAATTGAGTCATCTGTTCTTTTATTTAGAGAAATTGGTAGCTCCAAACATTTGGGATAAAAAAAAAAACAAAACAAAATCTAAAAAATAACAAATGAATCACTAATAACGGCCACCAGGTTAAGCCTTTAAAAAATTGATTTTAGGGTAAGTCTTCATGCTAACCTTTTCAGAATTAGAAATCACATCTCTGAAGTCACCAGTAGAATGAGAGCCCTGGAGGGTGCTGAAGTTACCACTAGAATGAGAGCCCTGGAAGGTGCAATTCACTCCCAAAGGCATACTATCGTTATCAGCAATGAAGTTTCCATCTTCTCTGCTCGCACTCTTTACGGCATCTCTCCCTTGTAAAGGAAAGTCATCTCCAGCAAACTTCCTTTCTACCTGCCCATTGAAGCCAAAGCTTCCACCGGAATCTGACCACTCCTCCTCCTCTCTTCAGCATGCTCATTCGCATTAACCGTTTTTCTCGACTGAAGAGGCCTCTGCTGTGCAGTATCTCGTGATGAACTATAACCGGAGTATCCATCACTTGATAAGTAATGCTGTTGAGGAACTGAATTTGTATATCTATAGTGACCATTAGAGAAACTCCATTGTAAAGCCTCCGCCTCGAGATGTCATCATGAGGAAAAGAAGAAGAAGATTCAGCAGAATGTCGACCAGCATAAATTTCCTCAGTATCGGAAGACTCGTCCATATCAGAATCAAAATCACTGTCTTCGTCCAAAGGCAGTCCATAAGAAACAGGAATTGATCCACTCGGAAGATGCCCACTTTTGAACTTTTCTGGAGGTGGAATACCTAGGCCCAAGCCACCTATTTTGAAGTCCTGACCGGCATATATTTTTTGTTTAGCGCTTGAAATTGCTGCATGCTCCTATATAGAGCGATTTGTAAGTTAAAGGTAAAAATGTTTTCCTCGGAATTTAAGGTAAAAGAAGCACATCAAACAAAAAATTGGCAAACCCTACTTCTTGCACCCATCGAAGGGCTTGGGCATCCAGTCCTTCGGTGAACATTGTGGATTCTAGTGTAGGTTGAAATCGAAGTTCCTGCCCCAAAACTAATGCAAAAAATCATCTTCTTATACATTAAAAAACAAACAAATAGATAAAACTGCTATATTTCCCCAAATGCTCCTCCTAAGCTACAGCAAACTGAAAAGTAACGAAAGAGAAGAATCTCTCTCCAGAGCAAGAAACCCTAGATTACTCATTCAAATTAGTACGTAAAATTATACCTTTAACGGGAGAATTGGCAAGGATTTCGAGGATCACAACAGGAGCCAAATTTTCATTTAACCGCTGAGCAATTCGACTCGAGGTCTTCACTTCAGATTCACAGAGGTCTCAAAAATGAAATCCAGGATCGGAGATAAAGAGCGAGGGAGAGGCAGCCAAGGAAGGCAGCTGAATTGGAATTTTGAAGAGAAAGTGAACGTTGCGACGACGACAATGGATGCTGACGTGGCAGGCGGACAGGTTCAAATTTTGCAACGGTCGAACGATAGTGCGCAAGAGGAGAGCCAGCCAGGCAGCCGGCAGAGGGGTCGGCGTCTCCTCCGCTGAGTGCATACTGCGCTCTCCGAATACCGGTCCAACTGAAGAAAAGAGTGACACGTGTCAAAATACTTCCTTCTGTAAACTTAGTACACGTTAGATCAGAGATTTCACGTCATCCGATGGTATCGGATATGTTTTCTATGCATGCTTGTTGGCTTCACCTTAGTCAATTGAGCCACTGTAATTCATGGATGGTAGTTTTGGACTCGGTCTTCGGTCATTGGGAAGACCCCACCCTTCCCACGTATCCTCAATTTTCGTTTTGAATTTTAACGGTCTTCTAGCGAAATTATTATGTATGGTTGTCTTAAGGTCAATGGAAACAAATTATTCTCTGCTCATATCAGATCGTTTAGAGAAAAATGAGAGCGTGTCACGTCGTCATCCGGTACATAGTAATACACAACAACAGTAGTACACATAAAAAGAGGTGACGTGGCGCTCTCATTCTTCTTCGGACGCCGTCCAGTGTCGGCACCAAATACTTTTCTAATCAGGACGTATTATATCATATCACTAATATGTTGTATATCATTATTGTGTACTGTTGTGTAATTATTTATAATGCTTATTTTTACATTTAAAATTTATAAGTGTTTATATAATATTATAATGAATTTTGGGGTTGTTTGATTGGTTGTTTTTAAAATGATTAATTTTATAAATTACTATTTACATTAAATTCTCATAGATATTTGACAAATAGAATGATTTTATCTATGCTTACAATTTATTAGCATTTATAAAATATTTCAATAGGCTTTTTGGTTTTTTGGTTTGGTGTTCCTAAAAAATCATGTATTTTAAAAATATGTGGGCTTATGTTATTGGATATTTTTTTTAAATAGATGCATTTTATAAAAACATAGCAATTGAAATACATACATTTTGGAAATGAAAGAGTTGTTAGATTTAATGGAAATTAAATATTTTAATTAATTTATTTATTTATTATTATACATTTTAAATGCATTGAAATGCAATAGACTTGGTAGGCGCAGGTGACGGCCGCAGACTGCAGCTTTCCTTGTATTTGTAATTCATCTGATTTTTATGAGTCCCATATTCATTAAAAAATTCGCATATTGAGATATTTCAAATCTTCAATAATAACAATATATATTTTGTATTAGATTTATTTTGAACCAAATGGAAAACAATATAAAATTAATAAATTTATTTTACACTTTATACTTGCAACCAATTATTGGCAAACATGAAAATCACAATCATCCTTCAAGGATTCATCAAGAAACGTAATCTGGATGTATTTTTTAGATGAGTTTGTGCAAGTTGCTTGCATAACACTACAGAAAAGTCAAGTATTTGCGACAGAAAAATCAGCCGAAAAACAAGTTAAATCAGTCGCAAATTTTGTTTTATGGCAGATTCACGTCCGATGGATGCTTCTATCACAAAATACAATACACGCTCGTCGCTTCTACGTTTGCAACGAAAATTCTGCCGCAAATTCGTCAGAAACCTGTAGCAAGTTTGCGGCGAAATTTTCGACGCAAGTCCCTCACAAATAAAAAAGAAAATACTTGTGCCGCAATTTTCGTGAAAAAATTTCCGCCCCAAATCGCTGCCTTTCCTGTAGTGAAAGACTTTGCCGCTCTTGTCTTATAGAGAGAGATATTACCACATTTGGGCATTTGAATGCATGAGAGTTAGTTGAGCAAATGCTAACAGGTAAATATGATATGAGATTTTAGAAACAAAACTCTAAAAGAATATATGTTATGGTATCTTGATTAGGAAAATATGTAGAACAACCATGAAACTAATGGAAGAAGTTTTGTTCTCATTTTCTGATTATTGAACTAAAAACAAGAGTAAAAGTTGAAAGTTTTGAAATTGAGATATATATGTACCATGATATTGATAAAAGTTCGGGCAAAAATCAAATGATGATGAGAAAACTACCGCACCAAAGATCTCAATCACAAGATGGACAAGTTTATGTTGTGCAATATAATAAAATTCTCCTATGTCTATGATCATATAAAGATCAAATATTCTCTAAGCATTAAAAGAAGTACTTCAAGAGATTACATCACATATAAATAATGATAAATATACTACTTTTTTAGTTTTTAATGATTAAGAAGGAGCAATTAAAATCATGTGTTGTGAAGATGAGAATTGAACGTGGAGACTAAAGCATGGATGATAATTCACCTTCTCTTCTCTTTTCTATTGTGAAAACTTCTTTATGTCTTCCCTTCACTCATACTCTTCTATCTTTTTTCTCTTTATTTGCTTTTGATTGTGGGAAGGTTTACAAGGGAGAATTACATGAGTTTATATAGTAGAATATTCATCTTCTAACATAGTGATCAACTACTATGCAATATATTTGTAGCTTTCGTCATAAATTTGTGTGGTAACCTTCATTTAATATTTATGATAGCCTTCATTTAGGACTTTATAACAACCACCATTTAGGATTACATGATAACCTCAAGTTAGAATTGTCATATTATTATTGAAGCGAGCCTCTATTTTCAATAATTATAAATTATGATCAAATCTTATTAGGATATAATTAATGAATGCTTTAACTACACACTAAACAATCTTTCACTTGGAGCCTAAATTATCAATTAACTAGCATGGTGATTTTATTTGAACACTTCTCTAAGCAAAACCAACATGCCATCATTCATGAAGGTTAATCAGAGTTTAACAAGGCATTAATTTTTCACTTGATATCACTTTTTTTGTGAGCATATTAGTGGATTCTATTTTGTTTTAATTATGATAAAGATATCAGCCTTAAGCAAGCTGCTTGTGTAGATGTGTCTGAGTTATATGTGGTTTATCCATGAGTGAATGATAGTAATTTTTGCTAAGTTAATATTACTTTGACTGTCACAAAAATAAGTGATGACCAATTTAGTTCGTTTAGCAAACCCTAAAGTCAAATTGTCTCCTTAATGGCTTCAATTATTACCTCACATTTGGCTTATATGATTCTTTTAAAATTGTGCCACCAAATTAATAATAGTGTCGTCCAAAGTATAGATGTAGCTAATGTTACTTCTTATTGTCTCTAGGCCTACTCCAAGATTCATATCAATATAGTTATATAGTTTTAAATTATTTTCTTAAATATCAAATAACAAAATAATAATAAATTTAGATAATAAAATAATTACTTCATAGCTTCCCAATATTCTTTTCTCAGATCATATAAGTATTTATTAGTTACTTCTACATGATCACAACTGGTGCAATATCTAATCATCTATAGACCATTGCATACATAAGTGATTGAATAGTTGACATAGGGGGCAACATGATCGTGTGTCTTTTTCCCCCTTAAATTTTTATTTTATCTTCCTTAGATAATCTAAGGTGATTAGTGAATAATGTACTAGCTATCTTTTTCTTTGATGTATTGATTTTATCTACCTTCTCATTATATTATGATTGTGAAATACTTAATGTGACAATGACATTGTTATGGTTTATTCGCATTCAAAGATTTTTTCACTTTTCTCTACTTATGTCAAACTCCTTTGGTAGTTGCATCTTCAGATCATTGAACTTTTTAATATCATTCCCTATAACTAGCATCTTATCAACATATAATAATAGATTAATACAATTTTTTTTATATTATTTGACATAGTACTATAGTAGTAATGATCGACACGGCAGTTGCAAAATTTAATCCTATATATACATATACCCATTCAATTTCTGGAACCACCACAATTGAGATGCTTATTTTAAGTCATATGGTCTTTTATTTAATTTAAACACTAGGCTTTCATTCTTGGTTTAACAAAACTTTTTAGTTATACCATATAGATATATTTCTCCTAGTCATCATAGAGGAAAGCTATTTTGACACTTGTTTATTCATATGTACAATTCTATTGTTATTATAATTCTTAATATTAGATGATTTGTTATTAATTTAGCTCTATGTGAGAATATCTATGTAAAGTCTATACTTTGTTTCTATTAAAATCCTCTTAAAAACAAATCTTGTCTTACACTTTTTAGTTTCTATCTACTCTTCATTTATCCATTTATTTGCAACACTTTTTTATCTTTAGGAATCTTGGTCGATGTCCAACTTTAGTTCTTATAAAGTGATTCTATCTCTTATTTCATAATTGACTCCTACTTAACAAAGTCCTTCACTTGCATAACTTCACTATAGCACATCATCTTTCTTGCATGTGTAAGTAGCATATAAAAAAGTGAAGAAGAAGAATAGTTAGTTGGCTTGTGAGTTCTTTATGAACTTTTGAGTTTAGGCCATATATGTGTTGGGCTCATGTTGCTTTTGTGTTTCTTGAAATATTTATTGCTTTGGTTTGGGACATGTACCTTATATGGTTTAATGTGTTATAGAGTGGAGGTATTTTTTACAGTAATGCTTGAATTATCTTTGTATAATATAGGTTAATTGAATGTAATATTTCTTCTTCCATAAATTTATTATCTTCAGTATAGCAAAATCTATATCCAAAATTTTTTATACACTATCTAATGAGGAAGCACTTCTTGGATTTTCAGTTAAGCTTATTTCTTGTGATATGATCAACATAAATATATGATAAATAATTGAAAACCTTCAAAACAAACCTATCTCCTTTCCTATCCAAGCTTCTTTGGGAAGCTCAAATTTGAGTGCAAATAATGGTCCTCGATTGATCAGATATTATGTTACATTTATTGCATCCATGCAGGAGGTCTTTGGAAGACCTCCATATAATCTCATACTACTTCTATGCTCATTGAGAGCCCTATTGATCATTTATACTACTTCACTTTACTAAAAAGTTATCGGGTCCATATCAGTGCATTATTTTTGAATTCTATAGAATTATACGCTTTGTCATCATCAAATTGTTCATTAGATTGTAGCAACTTGATTTTATCTCTAGTTTCATTTTCCACAAAGTTCCCCCCACTTCACAAAAGTTTTAAAACACATAAAATTTATTTTTAATAAAATAAGCCTATATCTTTATGGTACAATCATTAATAAAGATGATGTTGTATAAGAATCATAGGGCCAAAGCTAGCTGAAATGATTATACTAATGTATATTATATTATATAAATAATGTACTTCCCTATAATTAGGGAAGGAATTACTATAATATAGTAAATATGAATCCATGGAGGAATTTGGAGAAACCTTAAGACATTGGAGTCATTTTTAAGAGATTGTTGATAGTTTGTTTAATCTTTGTTCTTAGAGGAGGGGAGACTAGAGACCAAAAAGTTTAACATAAGCCTTAGTATTTGTATATGGTTTTAGTGTTGTGATGGTAAGTGGTGTCCAATTTGGCAATGACATACATTAGATTTAATGTTGTTGATATGTATATGTTATGTTAAAGATATTACACTTTGATGTTATTGATGATTGTGGGGGATGACATTGGTTTCAATTAGGTGCATAATCCTTATTGTTGATGATGTGCACCGATGTTAATGATAATGGTGGTGGACAAAATCTATTGACATTTGTGGTGTTGTTAACAACATATATTAGTCTTATTGGTAATGACATGTATCAAAAATATTGATAAAATTTGATGAAAAAGTTGAAAGATTTCAACATTAGTGTTAATGATGTGCATCAGCCATATTGGAAATGACATGTACAAAGTTGACAGGCATTGACATTGTTGTTGATGATATGTATTTGCCTTAACATTAATGGAATGCGTTGACGTTATAGTGAACATTGAAGTAAAGACATTGATATTTGGGTGACAATAGTAGGGTGATGATTATGAGGTAATGGAGGATGGGAGACAACGATGCCTAGAAACAAATAATATAACTGAACACACATCTCATTAAATAATTGAAGAGAAATTAAATGTTCATTTCATTAATATAAATTTAATTAACATTACATTGATATAATAATACTATTACAAACAATAGAAGTGTAAAATAAACAATAAGAGGAAGAAAGCTATCCAACTCTCAAAAAGCAAATACATAAATTACCCCCCAAAAATATTAAAGTACCCAATATAAAATTTACTGCTGATAGGTGTACTCTTTAAGATGGCGGTCCCTCTAGTGCTCCGGTAGGACCTTCTATGAACAAAATGAACCATTGGCAACTTTGATAAATCAAACCCAATAAGCAACTCCTATCTATTAAAGCATAAATAGTAAAGAAATGAGGCATGCAATATGATCAAATAAACAGGTAGGAATAGAAACCAACAATCAATGCATTGCAATAATATTATATGTCATGATTCTTACAATAGTTCTAATATGTTGCTACTACAAATGTGCATATCAACCTGTAACCAATGTAATGTTAATTAGATTTATGCATATATAATCATGCTAGACATCATCATACCTCTATATAACACATCTGTCAGTATTTGCTAAACTCATGACTAATTATACAATCTATACATTTATATATGTATAACTATGGTTGGATTTTTAAACAACTTGCACTCAAGAAAATTCAATAATTTCTTATAGAGTGGTCACTTTAAGGGCTTGTCAGACTAACTATTCAATATCCAATAGGGTTCTACCAACCTACATACAATCATACACTGTCTAGACTCTTACAAGTAAGTTTTAACATGTATTATATAATAATATGGTTTAATGTTAGAGTATCATTTATTACACTTAATAGAACTAAGATTTATAATTAAAATTATTTACATTAAGAAACACATCAAACAGATAAAAGAGTGTGCATCAATGAAATAAGGTGAGTTGCATCTACTACATGACACCTTCATTATGAGTACTAACTAGATTTATAACATATGTAAAATAACAAATGAAGTTGAAAGCAAGAAGAATATTTTAAGATATCAAGGAACCTAGTATGTTTAAAAATGATAATGCCCCTAACAAAGAAGGATATGTTTATCCATTAATAAATATAGTTACTTATAGTGATTGAAACTAAATCCAAATTCGATTGCAGGTTGCACGCTTTCACAAAGTGAAAGTTCTACAAGAAGCAAAACCAAACAGTTGTAAGCATGCACTACGAAGCATCTGAGTTAATTGATCTAAGCCACACCATTAATTTTAATATTGTTAACTATCACAAGTTGTGATCTCTTCTACAGTTATCCTAGTCACATTAAGAAACCATAAATGGGAAGATCCCCCATAAATAAATTTAATTTAATATTTATTATATGTTGAGAAGCTACAACATATATACGACTTATGCTAACCAAATCTTAACTTCAAAATATAGACCTTCCCCCATGTAAGCTATAATCTGCAATAAACAAAATCGCCATTATTATCATATAATTTAACTTTAAACATGAAAAAACTCTTAACTAGGTGACAAGAAATATAAGGAGAAAAAAGAGGGATAGGAAAAGAAATTCAATATAGAAGGACATGAGATTGAGAAACGTTCGCCGATCATGGTTGTTAAGAGAAAGAAAGTTGTTGTCAATGAAGGAGGAGGGAGAGGTTCAACAACCGCAAAGGGAAGGTGAAATGATATTGTAGATTCTTTTTGTCTTAAATGGTGAGAGAAGTAACGCCAAGGGCAGAAAAATCACAGAAAGATTGAACTGCCAATAGAAGGTAGAGGGTTGCGAGCGATGGAGGGATGATCGTGGTCAATTCGATTTTGAAGGTTTGATTGCGTGCGGAGCGATTTCATCATTCCCTCAATTTAGCTAGTGTTAAGAGGAATTGCACTACTTCAACTGGTTTGTTCCGCACAGAAGGCAGGGACTAGTCGACCCAATTTTGATTATTACATCTTAAGCTTATTGGGTTCCTCATGTTAAAATATTCATTTTGGTTATAAAAATGCACAATTTGAAAATAATTTGGTCCTTCAATTAATATAATGAAGTTTCTAATTACGCTTAAAGTGTTGACTTTCTCACATTTGGAGTCAAATCGAAACACTTTTGATGTCTTTGGACTTTTTTTCGTTGAAATATTCGATTCGACTATGAATTCATTGAAATTTGGATTCAGTTAGTCCTGAATTTAATCTAAACAACTTTTCTTTCAAATATTGAATCTAGATTCATGCATGTTCAAATATATTTTTGATAATATATTAATTTTTAAAATATATTTAATAATAATTAAACATCATCAAATAATTTAAGATAAGAGAAAATTATGTGTACAAATTTAATTGCTAGCAACTAACACACTCTCTCAATGAAATCCCCCTCATTATTTTAACATAAATAATTAGGGTTTCATTGAGAATGTTTTCCTCCCTAAATTTAATACTTCTTGAGCTACAATTTGAATTAATACATTAAAACGGATATCCTTCCCATTTCGACATTTCCCAATCAGCCAGACAATCAAGCTTCCATCATGCCGCCTTTCTTCCATATATGGGACCCACCATTTATACCGCCTAGATATCACACCCTCAATATAGACCCCACAAAATGACCGCACAGCTCCATACGCTGTCGTTACGTTTTTTCTCTTATTCACACACCTTCCGGTCAACGAGTAAAATCCGCCGCTTTTTCTCACCCTTTATCGAGCGAGAAAATAAAAATATTTCCATTTTTATATACAACCAATACGCAATTATTTACCACCGCCCTCCCTGTCGGCTGTCCCGATTAATTTATCTATAGCCGCCGCTCCGCCGCCGCGTCCGCCACCTTTCCCCGCCTCGCCGGCTTCCACCAACACTTCTCCTCTCCCCAAAACCCGGCCTTCCGCCCCGCCGAACGCAGGCACGCCACCACCTCCTCCATCGTCGGCCTCCTCTCCGGCGCCGACCCCACGCTTCTCGCCGCCAATCGAGCCACGTCACGCGCCGCAGCCTCCTCTTCCACGCTTTGCGGAACCCCACCTCGCGGGTCCCACAACTCCCGGAACCTCTCCGCTTCTATAAGCCCCACCGCCCACTTCACCACCGAAGCAGGGCTATACTCAACATCAATCGCTCGCCGCCCCGATAACAACTCAAGCTGAACAACCCCAAAGCTGTACACATCTGTCTTAACACTAAGATCCCCCGGCGATAAATAAACCGGGTCCAGATACCCGATGGTCCCCGCCGGCGCAGCGGTCGAAGGCAGTCCGCGAACCGCTAACCCGAAATCCGCGAGCCGGGCGCGACCATTGGCGTCGAGGAGAATGTTAGATGGCTTAATGTCGCGGTGGAGTACAGGAGGGTGGAGGGCGTGGAGAGAAGCGACGGCAGTGGCGGCGCGGAGGGCGAGGCGGAGGCGGAGAGGGAAAGGGAAAGGTGGGTGGTGAATTGGACGGTGGATGAGATCGTCGAGGGAGCCGTTGGGCATGAACTCGACGATGGCGATGGGGTCAGCTGTGGCGGCGCGGCCTAGGAGGTTGACGAGGAGGGGGGAGGCGGGGAGGGAGGAGAGGACGGCGATCTCGTTGGCGGTGTAGGAGGAAGGGGAGGTGCTGGGGTCTTGCAGGGGAGGAGGGGCGGGGAGCTTGGCGGCGGCGAGGAGGCGGCCGTTGTCTAATTTGGCGAGGAAGACGGAGCCGTGGCTTCCGCGGCCCAGGAGAGTGGAGGCGGAGAAGCCCGAGGTTGCAGAGTTGAGCTCTTCTCGGGAGAAAAGGCGGTGTCTTTTGCGGGTCGAGGGTCGTTTACAGTGAAAGCAGGCCATTAGGGGATGATGAGTTTTGCAGGGTTGGTGGAAGCCATTAGTGAGACACAGAGATATAGAGATGGAGAGAGGGCATAAATCGGTGAGGAAAATTGAATGTTTGGTAGAACTATTGGTGAGAAAGGTTCGGATTTTATGCGATATGTAGGGATTAGTAAGGAATTGGAAAGAAGAGGATTCAAGCTGGGTAGGAACGGAAGCAATAGAATTATAGAAAATCAAGCTGGACTAAATTAAAGCGTTTTGTTTTGAATTTTGACTGTTTGAAACAAAGTCTTTTACTGGATTTTCTCTTCGGAGGTCCAATTGGTCGGCAAGGTTTGTCGTGTATTATTGGTTGATTAATTTATTTGCATTGTCTATAAAATATGGTGGATTAAAAATATGCTGTTTTTAGGCGGCTTATAAAATATTGAGGGTACGGTCAGGGGCGGCTTCAATATTTTTAAAGTTGATGGTAAGGCTTGACGGAAATTTTTTTTCTTCTAATTTTTTACGGTACAATTCATTAATAAATTTTACAGTAAATGTTTTTTTAATTTCTTCTTATTAAAATTTTTTAAAATTAGCATAAATATAATAATCAAATTAATAGAGTTTGAGCTAAAGCGCAAGCTTTAATCTATGAGTTTGAACAAATTCAAACTATTATTATAATAAAATTAAAAATTAGAAGAAAAATAATAATAAATAATTACTTAATATAAAAAAAAATAGGTTTTACATACCTAACACCTAAAAACCATTCCTGATTCCCCTCATCTAAAGTATCCCTCTCATTACCTCCTATCAAAATCACACCCCGATAGCAAATTGAAAGTTCTTCGCTCAGCAACTGCGGTTCGCATCGCCACTTCGTCTTCTCCATTTCTTTGTATAGATTTGTTGTTTGTCATCTCCATTTCTTTGTCAAGATTTGCTGTTCGTCGACTCCATTTCTTTGACCTGGGTTTAACCCCGACACTGTATATTTTGCTCGCCTCTTCTTCGCTCCGAACTGCCTTTGGTCTCAGCAATAGGTCGCCTAGGTTTGTTGTTCAACTGCTCCATTTCTACATCTTGTAACGTGATTAGGCCAACACTGCCTATTTCGCTTGTCGCGTCTTTGCTCGAAATTGCCATCAACTACAATGTGCAAATGTTGTAGTTTGTTTTATTGCAATCGAATATATTTGGAACCACTTATAGAGAGAATAGTTCTTAATTTATTTAGTAATACATTATAAAACTTCAATTCATATATCTTAAACAAGGGTTTTTTGTGGATTTCTGAATTGGAACTTTGTTTTTTAATTGTTAGAAACATATTATAAACACTACTACATTTATGATAAGTCACCCACCACTACAAGCAAATCATTACATTTCTGAAATACACAGCCACTTCCTCTAGCTCACTGCTATAACATAAAGTTGTTGTGAACTCCAACAATGAGATCAGTAGGGATGCCAAAACAGGTCAATGGATCAGATTCGGGTCCAACCCAAATTGACTCAGGTTTAAACAGGTTTACCATAACCCGGCCTAGTTTTGCAAACGTGTCGGGAATTCCAACCCCGACCCGAATCGCACGAGTTGCCATCTCTGTTTACTCTTGGGCACAAATGCATCGAATATGATTTTTTAACTTCAAAGGAGCGGCCATCTAGACATAATAAAGCACTTATTCTCCATGAACAACTATGGTATAAGCAAGTAGCTATAACTCTGAATTTTTCACTAACCTTAATCTTAATAGCAAAGTTATATAAAGTTGCATTGGAATGAATTGCTTGTTTGAAACATAATGAATCCACAAAATGCGAACCAGTACGTAAAGAATTTGCCTATTCAATCTGAGCCGTAGAGAAACCATCACACAGACCATCTAATATCATGTCATTATTATCCCTGCTATTCGCACTTCAAGCATGCTTATCGCTTAATTGCATGTCATATGCATTTTGAATATTTTGTGGTTGGCCCAATTTTTCATGAATTGTGACTACAACCACCACCTCAATTATATTTCTTTCATTAGAACTATTAAACATGTCAAGTACATCGATATAACTCATAATTGGCATGTAAATCTTAGGCGATGTTTCATTGACGTGATAGTGTAACTCAAAGGCATGACCCTAAAGCCATGGACAAATTGCTTTAGTTCATTCTTTCAACACAAATAAATTGATTTCATTTCTCTCAAACTTCAATGTTCTTTGCCTTCCATCAATATTTATCATACTACTATCTCCCTTCACCACACTCCAATATCCACAAATTTGAAGACAATGCATCATAAGTTATTAAGATCCATATATGTAAAAACAATCACTTCAAAGTTCGTGAGGGTTATTAAATCTTAAAGAATTAGCCCATAAGCTAACTAAGAGAGGGGGGGGGGGGAGTGAATTGGTAATTTAAAAACTTCTTCAAACACAAAGAAAAATCCTATTTTTTAAAGCTTTTTCAACATCTAAAAACATATAGTTTTATCCCTTAATGCGGAAGCAAAGTAAATTTCACAACAACGAAATAATCGAAATTTTCAACCACATAATTAACACAAAAATAAATGTGGAAAATAAATCGTGGTAAAATAAAATCAAGAACAAACACACCAGAGATTTATAGTAGTTTGGTCAACTCGACCTACACCCACTCCTCGGAGACTCCATCTATAGGTATTGCACTAAACTCTTTAGTGACTCTCCTTTTGCCCTGACAGCTAAGCAGAAAGGCCCTTACAAACTCTTTTCCACCAATCCGGTGCGGCAGAAGACTGAAATCCTTTCATAGGCAGAGAACTTTGACTCTTTTTCACCCTCCTGGTGAGGTAGGGAACCTTGACTCCTTTTCACCCTCATAGTGAGGTAGAGAATCTTGACTCCATTTCACCCTCGTAGTGAGATAGAGAATCTTGAATCACTTTCACCTCCACCAGTGTGGCAGGGTAGCTGGGTTCTTTGACACCAAATAGATCTTCTTCTTCTCAAAACTTTCCTCAAGATTAACCTTGAATCCGATGGTACTAAGATGCAAGCTTGCCGAAGCAACCGTGTAAAACTCCTTCCATACTCTCTTGAAACCCACAAGGATCTTCTCTCTCTCAAACTCCACCATTTCTTCTCTCCCTTTCAATGCTCTCTCTTTAAGTTTTCTCTAAAAGAATAGAGAGTCAATTCATGCCAAATAAACTTTCATTGTCTTTGGAGAAAGCTTAAATAAAGGGCTTCAAAAACACTAAAAAATCAATTCTGTCATTGAAGATCATCCAGTATGATTGCCCTGTACGATTAGTTCAAAATAACCCTTTTTAACCAGTACGATCAATATTTCCATGTACGATCATTACAAGTATTTGGCCAGATCATCTAGTATGATTATGAGATCGCTCGGGACGATTTGTTAAATCGAAAAGCAGTTCATCCAGGATAAAATATGGGATGACCAAAATCATCTATATTTATCGTACAATATGATCAGAATATCAAAATTAAGCATATTCAATTGACTAATCACAGGATCAATTTAGGCATGATTGTTATAGATCTTATAGTACGATGTACATCATCCTAGATGATTAGAATAAAGTATGAAATTCAAAATCTTGCCTAAAATATGATTAATGATTATTTTTCATTATCATAACTGATCATCCTAGACGATCTAAATTATCCAATATAATTAGTTAGATGAACTAATCGTATAGTACGATATAAATCATATAGTATGATTAATTCAAAATTTGAACATCTGGTTTTGACTCAATCTCTCTCTCCCTGAGTGTGTGTGTGTGCATGATCACCAAGTTAGTATACACCTTTACAAGAATTAACTCAATAAATAAAAAATACATAAATAAATATTACAAAAATCTTTACATCATAACCTATTGTATCCAATCTTGAGTCTTGAATCTTTGTTGGATGGTGTATAGTGGTCCTGAAATATTAGTACACACACAAACAAATATATATATTATAAATACAAGTATTCATAAGGATGTGAGCCACAATATTTGTTATTATTAAAAACATAAACTCTTGAGTTCGAGTTGTAGCATGACATACTAGCAACAAACAAAACAAAAAGAATAAACTCATTTACCTATGTGAAGGCAAACAACCCCAAAGCAGTAACAGCTGCTACAACAAGAGTAACATGTATACTATCTGAAGTCCCCTTAACATGAACAACATTATTTTTAACCCATAAAGATAGCTCAAATGCATAAAGCTTAAAGGCACTTGGTATAACATTTTGGGCAAATAAGACAACAAGAGCTTATATAAAGAAGGGGTTTCTAATCAAGTGATAAAACTTTTGCAAAATGGTGTGTGATAATAGTTGAACTGAAAAAAAAAATACTGTTTCATTTGTTTGTTTGTTTGTTTTTTTAGGTTAACAATACAATCATGCAGCTCCTAACTACCAAAAAATGGGGGCTATGCTCGATAGACCAGCTCATATCTCCTAGCATGTTGGACGATGACCTCCTTCAAACCTCATCCGAAAGCAAATCTTTGAATCCATCGCAACGGCTCGTATTTCTTTGCAGCGAAAGCTTCGAGCGGATCCATAGTCGAAGAAACAAAGAAGACGAAAAGCAAACCTAATGAAGAGGTCAATATGCGTGATTACTTGTTCACGCGCAAATGGTTGGCTCTCTGCTTATCTCTGGAGCGAAGAGGGAGAGTGACGGGGAGAGTGATGAGGCGTGAAAGGCAGGTTCAAGGTAGGGGTTTTTACGGGAGTTAACGCAATGGCAATTTAGATGAAGATAATAGAATTTAAGTGGTAAGTATGTAAATAGTAGTTTGGGTTTTAAGTATGTAATTATAATAATTGTTAGGTATGTAAAAATCCCAAAAAATATTGAATGCTAAATATTTTAAGTGTATTTCAAATTAATATTTTCAAATAAGCCACTTTACGTGCTAACGAGTTGAGAGGCCTGGCTCAATCTTGACTCGATAACTCATCAAGCTCCTCTCACGATCAATTCATCGAGATGAGCTTCAGCAGACTCACGAGTTGGCCTGACACCCCTATCTACTTTTATTTGCTAATCATTTTAACCATTGGACATTTTTTTTAACATATTTATACGGGACTTGATGCAAATGCCATCAAATGCATCTTTTTATTACAATGGCTAGTACAAAGCAAGTTCTTTAAAGCACTTTTTTTTTGTGCATTAAACTAATTGATATTGCAGTAATGACAATATTGAATAATTGATCAAGCTATATATGCCTATCCAATAGGATTTGACATGAATACTTAAATTATGTATTAGCAGAATAAAAATATATTTTATCGTTGCTTCAGCAATAGGACTTCAGTGGGCAGCAGCGTCACAGTATACAACTACTATTATTTTAAACTATCAACCATTTGGTATCATTACATGCTTTATTTGGCATTTAGTGTTGGCATAGATTAGAATAGAGGTGTAACAGGTTAAGTTCTAATATGACTCGAAATTGATTAGACCCAAATTTGATAAACACGAATAAGATAATTTAACAAACGGGTCAAAATAATAGACCCAAATCTGTTCCGCTCACAACCCGAATAACTCCAACCTGACATGATGAACTTTTATTATTATTTTTTATAACTTATCAACTACAGAGTATAGGTAAATTGATAAAAAAAAGATATTATACCAATAAGATAAATAATTTAAAATAATAATAATAATAATAAACTGGTCACTTTTGAGGAAAAATTGGGTTTGTGTGTGAGTTGAGTCTTAACTCTTAAGCACAGGCCATTGGCGAGCCTAGGAGGTGTATACTAGCCAATGGCCCCCTCAACTCAGAACTCGTCAATGGACAATCCCATGCACACTAGCTTGATTTACTTGACACTTTCAAACTTGCCCACAGACGGATCATCAAAGTTATATAGCCCCATTCTCTTTTAAGCTACCAAAGAGGCGACACAGTGTCTAGAGAAGTTAATTTGTACTCAGAGTCATTAAATCAATGTATTTTTTTTTTTTTTTTAAATGTAGCATTTCATGTAAACTTTTGGAACCCTATAAATAAAGCTTAAAAATGAGCATTTTTGAAGCTTTTTTCTCATCTAGATTTTGACCCTCTTGAATACTTGTATAGTAGATTTTCTCTAATAAATTGTTCAATCCATTCTCACACATGTTCTCAAGTCATGCATGCCTCTCAGGGTTCGTCTGCTAGTAATGTCAAGTGTTATTCTCGAACAAATTTGAATCCAAAATGCCTTATGTTAAACTTCCTAGAATTCTAAAGGACCCTGATTCACGGGAAATTAATATGAGACAAAAAATGATGATATATTGTTGGCATTTTTTAACCTATATTTGAAACTAAAACTTCTTAGAATTGTGTGATTAATATGAAAGTGACAATAATACTATAAGCTTTGTGAAAAAAAAAATGGAGATATAAGAGATATGACTTCATAGGTCTTACAGTATATGAATTTGAGGAATAAGTCGGAAAAATTATTTTAGATAGAATTACTTTCCACTTGGATTCATTAACGGCTTGTTGAAGTTCGTCTCGAGCAAAACTAGTTCTAAATGGTTCAAATCCGAACTTTCTTTGAAACTTGTTTAAACAAATGTTCAGAAAATATTTAAATATAAACATTTAGTTAATGTACTTTGAACTTAGTTTGTTGTTCCCACAAATATTTTGTTCGAGCTATCTTCATGTGTTAGTCTTAGGGGTGTCAATATTTGATCCGAACCGAAAAAATGACCCAAACCAGACTCAAAAATTTCGAGTTGACCCAAACCCGAATCGGTCGGGTTCGGGTTCAGAATTTCGACACGTTTGTAAAATCGGTTCCGGTTCGGGTTGACCCGAAAACCCGATAGTAACCCGATTTGACCCGTTTGTAAAACAGTCTCCCGCTCAATCGAGTCCATCTGTCGCGTCACGTCGTTTGTCACGTCAGAACTCAGATGCCAGATGCCAAGTCGTGTTCGTCGTCGTTTGTCCAGGTCAAGGGCGTCAGTAGCATCGTCTGTGAGCTCTGTCTGCGACTTTGCATCAACGCCGTCAAATGTGGACTTTCTGCCTGTTCGCCGTTCGCTTCAAGCAGCCTCCGCCGCCGCAGCTTCTGCCGAACTGACGCCGCAGCCCCTCTCGACCGTCTGCCGCCGCCTCTATTGGCTGTCCGCCGCTGCAGTCATTGCTGTCAGCCCGCCATCCACTTTCGGCCTGAGACCTAAGCTACTAATGCCAAGCAGTCGAGTCGGGTCGGGTTGACCCGAATCCGAAGCGGATCAGGTTCGGGTCCAAAAAACTGACCTATTTTCAAAAATAGGTTGGGTTTAGGTTGACCCGAATAATGTCGGGTCAGCTTCGGGTTTGACACCCCTAGCTAGTCTCATATTTCATCTAGCAAATTTTGTTCAACACATGTCACGATACTTTGTCGGACAAATGCCACCATTAACGATGCCTTCCACGGTGAATATTATCTAACACATGCCAACGAGAGATATAATGCCTTCTCCATCCTTCTTTAAGAAAATGGGGTATACCACAAGTTTTTTTTTTTTTCCAAAATTTGTCCTTCTCTAGAATGCCATTTCCTTCAAATAGTGGAATTTTTATTGCCTCCTCCCACCTGACGCATCTCTACGTTCGGTATACCTTCATAACGCGACATCTGGCAGCAACTTTACCCATTTTGACCCGACGCTAGCCCAAATACTTTTCGATATTTTTTTAAATTATTTGGGTTGGGCCGTCGTAATTATATGAGAAGGGCGGGAAAATGAAAAAGTACGCGGCTTTTACCTATTGTATTAAAACCTTCTATGTATTAAACATAATATGTTCTACAGGATATCGTTCTACAGTGTCTACGGTTCCCATAATTTTCATATATCTGACGTAAAGAAATAGTTCAGTATTTTAGGAGATGGAAGGATCGACTGAAGGTTCCTGTTTCGAAGACTTCTTTTTCTGCGAGGAAACTCAAACTTTAAGCTATGACGAAGGTTTTTCTGACTTAATATTAGTAAGTATTTTACGTATACTGTTTGTTTTTATCTACGTTTTACTGTTTCGAACTCGGTATTCTATATTATATATGCGTATACGTTCGGTACTGATTATAATGGATTGGTACAATATCGGTACACAGTTGTACCAAGCAATACCGCTCAATACCGAGCAATACCGAGCAATAACAAGCAATACCGAACAATAACGCCTTACCTCGGTATAAGGTCGGTATTGAGTAGTCCATATTGTACCGAGCAATACCTCTCAATACCGAGCATTACCGAGCAATACCAAGCAATACCGAGCAAGAACGGCTTACCTCGGTATAAAGTCGGTGTAATTACAATAGGTGTGTTTATTTCCGGTTAGCACTAATTCAGATCTAATTAATATTAGTACGTGATAGTGGCGATCATTCATATATAAGTCGGACCCGATCGGTAGATTTTGTACAATAATCATTGATTTATCGAACAATCAAACAATACTCACAATTAAAATCATTACAAAATCATTTACATAGCCCAAACCTAATCCCTTTGCTTGTTTGGTAGCAACAACATTGAATTCTTCAACCATGAATCCTCTAATTGATTCAGGCCAATTGTACTGATTAAACAATTCTGGAGTGTTAAGAAGTTCAAAGATGGAAACTGGTATCCGAAAGTTAGCCATCGGATAAAATATGTTCGATAGCAGGTAAAGTAGGAAGCATTTCACAACGTCATCCAATCTAGTGCTACTATCCAACCTCTCAATGTCGTGGCGAATGTCATTTGATGTTTTACCAGTGGATTTCGCACTGCCAACGTCAAAAATAATACCCTACTTGGCATGCCTATCAGTATTGAAACTTCTTCAGTTGAAAATTTAAGAGATCGTCCTTTAATAATAAAACTTTCAGTTTTCATATCCCACTTCGATATTAGCATATGTATGAGTGGAACATTTTGAGGCATAACAGGAAGCCTAAGAAACTGGTTGATATGCAACTGCCGCAATCTAACAACCAAAGGATCTCCAAACCTCTGAACAAGAACATTACAAACTTCTCTGAACGTCGAAAACCTGCATCGGAAATGAATCTTTGGAGTATAACCCTGCGTAAAATCAATCGTTAGTAATGCTATTAATTAATAAAAATCAATTGCTTATACTGACTAATATTAATGCTCGGTACAGAGCAGTACCGAGCATTACAGAGCATAACTATTCCTAATTCTGCTCGGTAAAGATCAATATCGAGCATTACCGAGCAGCACCGAGCAGTACCGAGCTTTACTTTAAGTAATTCTACTCGGTACAGATCAATACTGAACAGTACCAAACAGTACAACGCATAACAATTAGTAACTTTGCTCGGTACAGATCAATACCGAGCAGTACCGAGCAGTTCCAAGCATAAAAATTAGCAACTTTGCTCGGTACAGATCTAAACCGAGCAGTACCGAGCAGTTCCAAGCTTAACAATTAGCAACTTTGCTCGGTACAGATCAATACCGAGCAGTTCCAAGCATAACAATTAGCAACTTTGCTCGGTACAGATCTAAACCGAGCAGTTCCAAGCTTAACAATTAGCAACTTTGCTCGGTACAGATCAATACCGAGCAGTACCGAGCAGTACCGAGCAGTTAAAAGCATAACATTTAGCAACATTTCTCGGTACAGATCAATACCGAGCAGCACCGAGCAGTACCGAGCATAATTATTACTAATTCTGCTCGATACTGCTCAATACCGAGTTGTACCGAGCAGTACCTACCGAGCAGCACGGAGCAGTACCGAGCATAGTAGTTATGCTTGGAACACATCTATACCGAGCTATACCGAGCAGTACCGCTCGGTATACTAGGATACGCTTCAGCACGGAGCAGTACCTAGCATGGAACAGATCGATACCGAGCTATACTGAGCGGTCCGCTCGGTATACTACTGGGATACGCTTCGTAAACCCTACCATATATATATTGAAGAAGTAACTAACCTGAGGCATCGTAAAAGAAAATATGCAGAGCTTGAAACTTCGCAGAAATGGAAGAAGCAAAAGCGCCGGTTGGAGAACATGAAGTATATCGAAGCGTATGATGACTGAAGTGAAAGACGGTAAGGTTTGTTCGAAAACATAGCCGTTTTTTTCGGGTCCGCGCGATAATATTCGAGTCCGCTGCTCGGGCCATTAGTTTTAAATTTCGCACGTGTCATATACCCAATCATCGCCGGGTCGGGTTTCGGGTAAAGTTGCTGCCAGATGTCGCGTTATGAAGGCATACCGAACGTAGAGATGCGTCAGGTGGGAGGAGGCAATAAAAATTCCAAATAGTGAGAGGTTCCAAACCCTCTTCTCTGTCAATTGTGATTGGACCCTTCAATGCCCAGGTTAGCATTTTGAACTAAGTTTGAATAGAAATTTTAAACCTAGTTTAAATAAGGATTTGAATCATGGTCGAGCTAGATTCAAATAAGGTTCATATTTAGGCTTCATTTTTTTTTTTTTTTTTTTGAAGAAAAAAAAAATGAAACCTAAATATTTATGCTTCATTTGGGGCGGTTTTTTTACTGCTTTCTAAAACGGAGTTTTAGTACAAATTTTTTTATTTTTGTACTAAAACTCCGTTTTAAAAAACAATAAAAAAGCCATCCCTAACGAAGCCTCAAGTTCAAATTCTATATGGTTTGAACCCATTTTGAGTAATTTTTTATTAAGCAGTTCATAAGTACAATAGATTATCTCACATTAGAGGTTTTTTTTTTTTTCAAAATAAACTTTCTGATATATTTTTCTAAAAAAATAGACAGCGAAAATACTTTTTTCAAGTATGTGTACTATAAGATATATAAAGTCAAATTTCTCATAGAAAAATCTCCTAAAAGCCTTCATTGCAAAATACTTTTTAGAATTTATTAAAGGGATGAAAGTCTCTTCCTCAATGTCAAAATATATCATTACCACATCCTTTGCAAACATATGGAGATGTTTGAAATCAATAGTGTTGTAACATTGTTTCTAACTTTTTTTTTTGTCAATCATTTTACGCTCAGCTCGATAAGCGACAATCATTATGCTCAGCTCGATAAGTAGCAATCATTGATAGCTCCCACACAATTAGCTATATCGCTGTCTTGTTATTAAAAAAAAAAATCGAAGTAAATTTAATATTATACATAATTATATAAATTTTTTTTATATCTAAAAGAGTGAGAGCTAGTCCAATCCCTCCATTTTTTTTTCCTGTCATTTCTGATCTCTTTCCTTAAAATTGGTTTGATAAAAAATAAAATAAAATTGATGGCACACTATATATATATAACAAGTATAAATTTTACTATAACTTAATGCTCTGATTAGGGGTGTAAGTGAGTCAAGCCGATAAATGAGCTGGCTTAAGCTTCACTTGATAATTGTCTCATGAGTAGGGGCGTGAAAATGAGTTTTTAGGTCATCTTTGGTCTAACCCGAAATTGACCTGCTCTTAATATGCCTAGTCCTAACTAGACCCATTTACCTAAATGGGTTAAAACTTAGACCTGAACCCAACCCGACTGACCTGCTGACTAGAAACAAAAGTTGCGAATGGTAAGAAGTTGCAAGAGGGAAGGCGCTAGCTGCAATGGTAGGAAGTCGTGTTCGGCCAAACCCCGTTCGACATTCCGTTTCGCACTCTTTTTCAATCATGAGCAAAGCTCGGTGAGCTAAAAAGTCAAATTTGAGCCAACCTTAAATCTATTCATTAGTTCGTGAGCCGACTCATTTAAAATATGTAAATATAAAATGCACTTAAAATATATTGGTATTCAAGATTTTAAGAATAAAATTATTAAAAATTATCTCTCAATTTCATATATTAAGTTGTCTTTCATTATCTTTATTCTAATTTCCTTTTTTTGCTATTCTATTAAATCATAATCATTTTCTTCCTATCGTGATAAACTAGTTGGCTCAAATTCGTAGAATAAAGCTTGAGCTTGATTAATTAATCTAACTTAAGTTCAAGTCAAAAGTTATTTATACCCCCGCATCCATTGCTCAAGCCATATTTTAAGTCCAAAGTAGTATTGCTTTGATGGTCCATGAATTCGAGACTAAACAGGCCTTCGATAGTCCATGGAATCGAGCCTAAACAGGCCTTGTGTACTAAGGCAGCACAATCAAATTTGGGCCTATCAAATATGTTATGCACCACCATAAATTGGCTCAGGCGAAAAAGAGATTCTACTGTGCAGACGCCGAATGCAATTTATCATCCGGAGACCAATCAGAATACGCCACGTCAGCGATACCGAGCCGTAGTACCAAGCCACGTATCGAGCCGGTGGTGACGTGTCGCATTCTGGTTGGCCTCCGATCGATGTTCGGCTTCTGCACATAATAATTTCACAAGGCAAAAAGCCTGACAGCTTGCAGTAATGTCACTCGTATGAATGTTGCAAGAACAAAAGAAGTAAAAGAATGGAAAAAAATATATAAAAAACCCTTGTTGAAAGTTCCCCCACAGGCCCACAATCCCTTTTTGGAAAACCAATACCTCTTGATTAATAGCGAAAGCCCCTAACCAACAAATCAAGATGAGCTGCGAGCCTGCGTCCCACAATTTCTTTTATAAAAATGAAATTAATTAGACACAATAAGATCTATTTGATCAATACTTCAGCTAAAGAACAAAATTCCATTAAAATAAAAAATTTACAATATAAAACCTAATTACTAAGCAAACCTTTCGCTAATGTTGATTATCTTGCAACAACTCCTCTCACTGTAACTAAAACAGAGAAAAATGAGGAACATAAAGCAATGTTCGCCATTTTTCACCATTTTCAGGTTCTGAGAAAGACAAAAACAAATCCACTTAATTGAGCAAAGATCATTGGTCAGTTCCTCAGCTGCTGAACTCCATTATTGAAGAAAAACTGACACTGGATGGCAGCAAGGATTATTCAGAATGGGCCCAATTCATAGCAAAATAACATGCTTTGTGTAGGGGGAATTAAGTATATTCAGTATTGACACTGCTCTGCTGTGAGTCCGTGGCTCACATTGCCTATCTTAGATCTTTCTCAAACTTGACAGCATTTCCCTCAGTCCTTTTTCCTGATTGGAGTCCTTCAAGGCAACACTTGGGATAGTTTCTTTTGGGGTAGAATCTGATTGAACTGTGAAAGCGAGTTTTGTTGAAGTAAGATTTCATTTGGGACAACTTTCTTACTGCTTCTTAAAACAATTTTTTTAATTTTTTAACTAAAAAACTGCTTTAAGCAGCAGGAAGAAAGTCGTACCAAATAAAATCTAAGTCATATATCAAGACGAGGGTTCATGCAACAAACAAACAGATATAATCTTCGTTTGAGACGGCTTTCTTACTGCTTCTTAAAGCAGCTTTTTAGTACAAAAAATTTAATTTTTTAACTAGAAAGCTGCTTCAAGAAGCAGTAAGAAAGCCGTCCCAAACGAAGCCATACGAAGCCATAAACTCTCTTTGATGAAGCTATTTTCTTATAATCAACTTCTATCACATTCACATACTTACATCTAAACACATTGGCCCTTGTAATCTGTGGTCCCTTCACCAAATTTATTCACTCAGTGAGCTTGTCTGTTGCTATTGTAACCATTCTTTGGTTTGCTTGATTCCTTACATGGAAGGCTTTTTTCCAATTGTCTCCAGGCTTGCTCAATTGACAAATTTTTTTTTATTATTTCGATTTGAGGCAGGTGATAGTGAGATACTGATAACGTATGGACGAACTGATTATTGGAGACAAAGAAAGGTTCAGAAAGTTGGATGTATTTTTTTCAGCAGATGTTAGAGATGGTAAATATAACCTTATAAAGACATGTTAATGCGTCTCATGAACTTAACATCAATTTTGAATTTGTTGGGGAAGTTGAGGAGTAAACATCACAATGATGAGATAAACAAGAAAATAAAAGCCGTGGAAAAGTAAAGGATATTAGGGTTTAACGTGGAAAAATTCAAAATAAGGAAAAAACAACGAAGCCACGCCACACCAAGAAATCCTATATGAAAATTGAGAGAAATAAGTATAGATCTCTCTTCTCTCTCACTCTCTCCTTGCTACTTTTCTCACATGCATGGTTCTCAATGTCTGCTTACATAAAATACAAGAGAAAACCAAGTAAAATAATCCCAACAGACTCCAACCTTCAGAAAAATGAGAGAAAATCGTGCAGTCCGTCTTGCAACGCTAGTTGGGGGCGCTGCAGCGCTTAAGTCTGTCTTGCATCACTGCAGCACCGTATCTATACTGTTGCGGCGCTCTTCTCTTTGTCGTTTAAGTGCTGGGGCGCTCGGGAACACAGCGCAGGGGCCCTCGGAGCACTGAGGCGCTCAGGAATACAGTGCAGGGGCGCTCGGTTAAACAGTGCCGTAGCATTGTACCACAAAAAATATTGGGTGCAAAAACCTGCACCATCATTTTGATCCCTGAGAACTAACAAATCAGGCTCAGATTTGGCTTCGCTCTCCTTGTGAATTCCTTTGCTGCATTTACCTTTCAAAGAACCAAACTGAAACTTCAGTAGTTTAAAGCTTTCTTTTTTCTTGCAGCATTCCTAATGGCAGTAAGTAACAGTTATATTATTTATTCACCATGTATGGTTACTTATAATTCCATAATTATTTGTTCTCCTATGAAAGAAAGCCACATTCAAGCAGTATTTATATGATTTTGAAGTAATTATGCAATGCAGAATATCAATTGTTACATCTAAAGCTGTCTGTCTTTTTGTTTTAGCTAGTGGTAGTCCAGGGATTAATTGTGGCGATGGATTCTAATATCCATCAAGGCAGTTTTTAGTTGCTTATTTTGTTTATTTTTCTGTCAACAGCAGCATTAAAATTTGATTTTGTAGTTCAATTTTCATAATTCTATCACAAAATAAACACAACTAAGGCTTCGTTTGTGATAGATTTCTTACGACTTTTTAAATTAACTTTCTAGTACAAAAATTTTTTGAACTTAGAAACTTTTATACTTAAAAGCTGCTTTATCAAACAGTGAGAAAGTTGTCCCGAACTATTTCATTTGGGACAGTTTTCTCACTATTTTCTGAAGGAGCTTCCTAATACAAAATATTTTTATAGAAGAAAATTGTTCCAAACAAAATCTAAGACTTCGTTTGAGATGGCTTTCTTGTTGCTTCTTGAAGCAGCTTTCCAGTACAAAAAATTTAATTATTGAACTAGAAAGCTGCTTTAAGAAGCAGAAGCCGTCCTAAACGAAACCTAAATTTCTCACTTTTATTTTTTCAGATGTTTACTTTACACCAAATTTATAAACCAAATATTTTCTTTTAAAAATAGTAAAATATTAGGGGACAATATTTAGGTAGAATTAATTATATCTTCTTTGCATACAATCATACCTTAATTTTTTTTCCAAATTTAAGAGTAATATTTAATGGTTCAAATTCAGACTATTCTCATCCCCTACAGCGCCATCAATGAAATTTCATACAATTGTGATAGTTATTTTCCCACATATCTCACTCATTATGATATACATGAATATTTGTGGTTATAGCATCATTTCATAGAAATTTGATGCAGAAGGGCATTATCTTACAGGAAATCTTATAAAGAATTTCTACAGATGATTTTTATCTCCTATGGATCATAGCAATGGGGACATCAATCATAAAGCTCTGAAAGCAACTAGTCAAGCTCTTCTGAAACAAAACAGCTATCCACTCTGAATAAATACTACTGCTCTCCTTAAGTCAAGTAGTCAATCCAATGTGACCTTTATTGTACATCAAATACAAATCTAACAAAGGGAAATTAAATAGTTCTATAAGAATAAGGACATAGTTACAGTGGTCCAATCTGTTTTGGTTTCAGTATTAGATTATTCAGCATGGTGGACATGTAACGGCCATTTTATTTCTTTTTGCCCAACAATCTCAGCTAAATCAGGTGAAACCGTGAAAGCGAGAAATTATACTATGCGGAGACCAGATTCAGAACATCGCCCGGAGATCAACCAGAATGCGTAGGGGTGTCAATTTCGGGTTACGGGTCGGGTTCGGGTTGAACCCGAACTGACCCGGCATTATTCGGGTTCAGGTCAACCCGACCCGTTTTTGCAAACAGTTCGATTTTCTGGACCCGAACCCGACTCACTTCGGATCCGGGTCAACCCGAACCGACTTGAATGACCCTAGACCAATAAAAATCTGCTATTTTTTGGGTCTAAAAATGGGTCAATCTCCTTTTTTCGGGTCAAAATAGGGTAAAAACGAATCAATCTCGGGTTGCTGGGTCAAAATGGGTTTTCGGGTCACAAACGGGTCGATTTCGGGTCAACGGTCAACCCAAACCCGACCCAATTTTTTAAACGGGTCAAATTGTTGAACCCGAAACCGACCTGTTTCGGGTTCGGGTCAACCCAAACCCAAAATTTTCTTGTCGGCTTTAATATTGACAGCCCTAAGAATGCGTCACGACAGCGGTATCAAGCCGCGGTACCGAGCAATACCGAGCACAACGGTGACATGACGCATTTTAGTTGGTCTTCGGACGGTGTTCGGCATCCGCACATAATAATTAATCTGTGAAAGGACCTTGGTTTTATTGGGTAGAATCCCAAAAGAAATTCTTTATGAATTTTACTATAAGAAACTCCACATCATCATTTATCTGTATACTTATATTTATATTCATAAGTCTCTATTATTGATGGTTTTAAAACCATAAATCTTTATATAGATGAATTTCTATAAAGAATGTCTCATATGTTATCTCTATCCACTTCTTCTTCACCTAGTGATTAGGCTTTTATGTATTAAAAGTCACATGAACAGAGTACATACATACAAAAGTTTAAATGAACTGCAACGGTATGTGCAAGCGTGGATGCAACTGGAAGGGCTTAAATTAGGGCTTCAAACGAATCAAGCTTTCGACATGCTACTCATGACTCGGCTCTATTGCAGCTTGTTTATGATCTTTTGTTTAGCCAAATAAACAAGCTTAAATAATTTTGAAAATACTAGATTACTAAATAAATATCTATGTCGGTTATCTGTGCCAATTGCTCAATTTATTATACATCACATTGCAATCCAATATGTCAATAATAATGATCCGTATCAGTAACAATGAATAGTCTCAACAATAATAATGATGAACAGTCTCAACAATAGTAACAATATTAACAATAACAGTATCAGTAATTACATAAGTAATTGTTAATTAGTAATAATGATTGATATCATCAGTAATAGTAATGAGTAATCAATAACATTAATAAGTTTATGTACTGAGTTCAGATATTCAAATGAGCTTATATTGTTCCTACACTTATGACTCCCAATCAGTTGCCAGCTTCTTATGACTCCCAATCGTTACTCTGAAATCGTTGCATCATTATAGGGTTATCATATTATATATTTGATATCAATCAATACCTCTTTTTTCATTAGATCAATATCAGTATAAGTACAATATATCTTGTTCTTTTTAATTTAAATCAGTATTATATTCTAGTACCTGCCAATCATTTCAACATGTTTTACAGTTCAGTACTTCTCACCAATCACATTTCATCACTTTCCACTTCAATTTCAGTGCATATTTTTCCACTTCAATTTCAATACACATTTTCCCACACATTTCACAGAAAATTCCAATAAACAAATTTAGTTGGAGAAAATACAAGAAAATTATATCAAATTATTTATAATGATCAAATATATACATAACCAAAGTTATGCAGTGACATCGTACAAAATAAGGAGATAATGTATTTTTGCAAATTTAGGAGAGATAAATCCGTTAAAAAATAAAATAATCGATAACAAAAGTAAGAGGATAGCTACTTACAATGATTAAAATACTTTTCGTGAAAGGAACGGAGGACAAAAATGCTCTAAAGGACTTTCTCTTTTCTCTTCTCCCTACTATGATTCCTTCCTAGCCAAGACATGCGAGTGAGGGGTGAGGGAGGCGGCAGGGTGGATTTAAGGAAAAAAATATTTAAAAAAAATATTTTTAATGTCCTAGCACCGTAGTGCTCAGCCCCAACGCCGCATGCCCTAAATCAAATTTACAGTATAATAGAGACACCACTCTCGCAACGACAGTTTTTGGAGCTATAATAGTCTCAACCCTACCGTTGTAGTGTTTACTTGTATAGCACCGAAGCACTCTAGTTTAATCAGCAATTTAAAAATTCATATTTTTCATTTAAAATGCTTTTTGTATCTTTGAATTGTTACAAGGATTGTGTCTACCTAAATTTAGATTGAGGAGAACTCTACATTATGATATTAGTGTGAAAACCAATGGTGGGTTGGGAGTAAACCAATTGAAAAGTAGGACATGGTTTGATTCTGTAACCTAGGAATTTCATGAGCTTGGCAATAGCCAAGATAAGGATGAGGTGATGGGCCATCATGAGAGTGACTTGTTACATGTGGATAGAGGGCATAAGGTAAGATGTGGTGCAAAGCACCAATGTTTGTTGTGGGAGGCCATGGGAAGGCTAGAAGATTGATCATAACATGAGGTGCAGTTGTTGACCAATGAGGCACCAAGCTGTTATTATAGATAGAGCTGCACAAGCTGTGATTGGGGTGTTAAAGTTGTGGAGAGCACTTGAGCCTTAGGGTGTTTTGGAGATACATCAAAGCATGCACTTGGTGGTGGTGAAGGTAAAGTGATGCACAATAAGAGCATGTGTATGTAGGATTTCTGTAGCATTCACCCACATGATTGGTAATTGGTATTGGGAGCAATGTTAATGGGGAAAGAGGGGGGAAGCATCAATTTGGAGTTGTAAGGATAAGAAGATGAATATGTTGGCTAGTGAGCAAGTGTGTACAAGCAATGATTCTATTCTAAAGGTTAAGATCAAGAACTTGGAAGGGGAGGCTTGTGACCTCTTTTGCAAGTTCTAGAGTGCAATCTAAAGTTACGATTGGAGGGGAGTGGAATTGGGGATGGATCAATGCTCTTATATTAGCGTATAATATTTGAATAATGATATGATATTTTTATTGAGTTATTGATGAACATCTTATTGACTGATTGAGTAAAAATAGAATTGTCCTAGACAAAAAATAAAGATTTTCTATTTTCAATTGAACTAAAAAAAAATACATTAGAAAATGTAACAAATACAATAAGAGACTAAAGGAGAAAACTATATAATCATAATTGAATAGGACTCTAATTGTACAATCTACAACTTGCAATTAGATATTGGTTCAATCCTCTAACAATCAAATGAAACATCATGATATATATGTATAAAACTCTCTAATGTTTGCTTTTCTTTTAGGGTGAAAAAATGATAATCATTTCATTTCAAATATTCACAGACTATAACAATAATTAACACTCGTTTATAAACAAGGGCAACTAATCCTAGTCTTATGCCAAGATTGCTTAAATGTTTGACAATACTACTAATATTTATCTTGAAATTCTAGCAATACTATTAGGATTTATCATGAAACTAATAATGTCATGTTATGGTTTCCTAATGAACCATATTAATAGTGCCATTTTTTTAATAACAATCCCTAATAACACCACTAGTGTTTCAAGAGATTGTTACTTAAGATAAATAGTTGTCATTGTTTACATAACATGTCAAAATATCATTTTTATTTACAAAAGTTTAAAATAATTATTCTTTTTTTTCATAAATATCCCAAATACACCGACTTTTATACAAATATATTTTTTATTTATCATACTTATGAATGTCATTGTCTGTTTTGAGCTATCTAATATAGGTTATTTGAACTCAAAAGCATTTTATGAATTACTTGCTTCTTAATGCCTTTAAACATAGGGCACTTAAACCTGCAATTACAATCATATCCTCTCAAACTACCATGGTTATCACACTTATGCAATTATAATCATTTTGACTCTCCAATTCATTTTGATTTTTGAATGATTGATATTAACTTTACGTAACTCATAAAAGCTTTGAGAATCAATCACAACCATCTAGAGTGAATTACAGTGCACCACATCACCTGACACAAAATAATATCGAGCAACGGTACCCAGCAAACGGGTGATGCGGGGCACTATGATTATCCTCCGGACGACGTCCGGAATCCACACAGTAAAAAATTATTTTATGAAATAATAAGAAAGTTGTCACAAACAAAGTGATTATAACATCACATGTATAATCAATGTGAAAATTTGAGAGGAGCCACGTCCATGGGACTTGCTACTGGATGCCCGCACTAGTTATATAAATTTTACTCACCAAGACTTCATGTTGTGTTCCCAAGATCCCCCTTCTTTAATGCTACAGGAGCAGTAAATTCAATAGTCTAAGCAGACAGTCAGTCAAACAATAGAAGAAACACGCCAAAATTACAGCAAATTTAGTTTAACTTAATAATATTCTCCAAAACAATTATCTCTACTGCTTCTTTGTTCTGGCATTAGAGAAAGCAAACCAAAATTTTAATTTGTTATCCCGAAAATGGTCATTATCATTTTTTTAATAAAAATGGAAACAGAAGAAGAACAGCAAACACACAGAAGCCTTTCTTCTCATTCTTCTATTTTTCTTCCTGTTCATCTTGAAAAATCATTGGCAACTGTTCTTTTCCTTCTTTTTTCCTTCTCTGTTTCAAGTTTTCATCCATCTCCTAAAAAATCTCCAGAACAATTCAGAGCTCTCATTCACACCAAATCAAACTCAATAACATATAATCATTGAGCCGCTCAGACTCTTTAATCAATACTGAATCAAAAAGAAATCTCTGTTCCCCTTATTGAGGTGGATGACAAGCTAATTTTCCTTCTCTTTGCTGCTGGAGAAGAAAGGTGCCAACTTGATTGGGAGATAGATATCGGTTCATTACTATTGTAGCTCAGACAAGCAGCATCCAGAACCCCGATTGGGCTCTGTGGCAAAGAAAGAACTGATGGAATCCCACTCATTGGATCTTCACAACCATTTATTATTTCCTCCTGTATCACTTCGTAACATCTTAGCACTCTCTCCTGCAATCATTATACCACTGTTCTTGCTCAATGACTTACTTGTAAGTAGAAAATAATATGATTATGATCTGATATGAATAAATCTTAACCTTATCTATCTTGTTGCAGAAAGTGATGGTCTCCATGGCATCTAGAGGTTGTGCTCCACCAAGCACCGATAGTGTAGTGCCCAGAGCAATTTCAGATGGCCTGAATGCAAGGAAATCAATACCTGCATCAATTAAAAATGACAACTTTGTTCATTCAATCCTCTCTGAATCATAAAGAGATTCAGATAGTGTTACTCTAAAGAAATCAACTACCTCGAATGGTTCGAAGGATGAGCTCCACTGCTCGAGCGACGGATGTCGCAGAAGGGGAATTGTCACCATTGAGCTTGTGAAGGAAGTAGTCTATGAAGGAGAAAGGAGTCACAGCTTGCATCCTCCAGTTGAGGGTGCTTAGCAGCAGAAGTTCCATTCTTTGAATAGTCCTAGCCTCAAAGACAAATTTGGTCTCACCCACCTATTAAACCAACAAATTTAGATGGAATTTCCATTCATCAAGTACATCAAAGAACTCCAGTTTGATGTATTTTCTTTACTACCTGAAGATCAAGCAATAGAGGGACTTTTATCTCCTCCATTTTGCAAGCCAAAGATAAGCAGGCTACAGATAACAACTGAGTCATCCAGGCTTTGCCTTGCTACAGAAATAGAATTGAATCATGAGATATGGAAGATGGAACATTTGTGATGATTAATGAAAATTTTTCTAGCACTAAAAAATTGGAGGAATTACAGGGAGCTCATAGGACGACAGGAATCTATCCAAATAATTTACAGAAAGGTAAGCACTCAACGGTCCAAATTTGTGATAAGCGTGAACCTGACAGTGGCATAAGAAGATGCGTTAGTAACATTAAAATGTGGCCTAAATAAATTCCATTACAAGCATCAAAAGGAAACGATTAGGTAAAGAAAAACAAGTTAATTATTAGAACAAATCAAGAGCCATGTACAAATTTAAGCATAAAAAAAGTGTAAAGGCAGCTAGAAAAGAAGACCTACCATCACCAAAGACAAAGATGGCAATTAATGAAGTAAACAAGTTGAAAATGTAAGGATGCTCAGAGAATAGTGAAAGATCTTGACCAAAACAAGTGATAGCAAACCCCTTGGAATGCAAATCCATAAATCAAAAACCATGAAAGTAATAACCAGAAGATGAACAGAATCGATTTGGGGAATATTATGAGCAAAAGATAGTTAAAAATCGCACCTTTAGAATCCAATCAATGGCATCTCTTCTGATCGAAAACTCCATACACCCACTCATCAGCCTCTTGGTGTAGTCATCCCGGGGAAGATGCTCCACCTCCCTCTTTATCAATAAGCCCAAGCACTCATCAGATAGAAGGGGAAAATCCATGAAGAAAGACCCATAAAAATCACAGCTTTTTGGCTGAAAGGACCAATCGGGCCAATGCCTCTCAACCTCTTCTTCCTCACCAAAGGTTAAGATGCTGCTGTTGTCCTCAGCGCATAGGAGAATGGAAGAAGCACAATCAGATTTTATACCCATTTCTATTCAAATATAATCTTGATGGAGATTATGTAGATCGAAGGAGGAGGAGCCAGTGTTTTCCCTATTGTTCTTTTGCCTCTTTCAACTAGGCATGTTCATAAAATGAAAAGTTGAAAGACGCAGCTTTTGTTCAGTGTTAAGTGGGGAGGCAAAAAGGAAAGGGGGAAAGGAGAAGAGGTGGAGACCTGAGACACTGTTGCATAGGGACTGAAGAGGGGCTTTGTAGGGGTGATGGGTGAGAGAATATGGGGAAATGGAAAAGGCTTCCAAGAGTTTTCAGCAGATGTCACGAAGTGAATTTGATATAGTTATTGTTTTGCTGTTTCAAAAATTAACAATCATTTTGCAGTTTTGTAATTTGCATTTCTTTATAAATTCATTTTTTTGGTTCTGTTAAAAACATTTTTGGCTGTTAGCTGCATCATAATCTCATCATTTTTTGCGGGAGAGGAATAAAAAAAAGGGCAATAATGTAAATATATATGATAGATTAGTTTTTTTTTTTAATTATTTCACTAAACTTCTATCGTTCAATGTTGGTTTCATGAGAAATGAAAATAAATTTGATAATTTTCTATTTTATATGTAAATGTTTAAATTAATTAATCTCTATTTTTAGTTATTTTTACTTTTCCGAATGAAAGAACTGAAGCGGTTTACTTTGATCATCAAAGAATGTTTGTGGCCCATAATCCATATTATCTGTATTTGAAAGATAATATAAAGATAACTTATATTTGACCATTTTGCTCAACTCGAGCTCATTTGTTAAACATGAGCAATTTATTTGAAAATATGAGACATGAGCTCGGCTCTAATGCTCGATTTCTTATTTTGAATGTTGGAGGTTGGAGCTCCACCCAAGCACCACTCATATCAGATGGCTGTTGTTGAACCACCATCCTATCGTTCATAATCAATTTTGTAACTCATAATAATAATTAATGTTTAAATATTTAAAATCAAGTAATGAATTTTTCTCTTAGTAATTTATTCATTCAAATTATTAAAAATTTTGAATTTTATTAATATGAGTTTCAAATTTATTTAATCTATTTTAGAATAGCATAATAATATCTTCAAAAATTTTAAAAATATATAAAATGTAAATGAGGATTAGATCATTATTATTTTTATATTTGTTACAATATAAGTTATTATCATTTTAATGCTCATGATTATAAAATTGAAGTTATTTTAGTTTTTACATTTAAGAATTTATTTATAAAGTTGATGAGAAATTCCTTTTAAGCTTTAATCAATTAATTAGGAAGGTACATACTATGAATTAATATATTCATATTTATAATTCTAATAATATAAATATTATAGTGTTGCAGGCAAGAATATACGCGGCGATAGAGTTAAAATATTGCGTATTAGCATTGTACGAATATCCAGCTCACATATAGAGAACACAATATGTTTTTATGTGCAAAACCCTGGAAAGGGGAAAAACCATGGGGCCTGGCCCAGTCTAAAATGATTCCACTAATGTTTGGGTAGATTACAATGGGCTGACTTATCCCTGAGGGCGGTTAGATTAAAAATGTCAACTGTTTTATTGAAATCTAGTGATAAACATGGATGAAAGTACAGCGTCACTTGCTGGACTGACAGAAGTCTGGTGCTACTTTAAAATTCGGGCATCAGTTGGTAGCCTGGCATTGGTTTGGAAAAACTTCGACATCGGGCAGTGGTCCGGCGAAGTCCGACGTCAGATGGTGGTCCGGAAGAATTTCAAGCATCAAGTGATGGTCCGACAGAACATTGGGCGTCAAGTGATGGTTCAATAGAACTTTGGGCATCAAGTGGTTGTCTAGCAGAACTCTGGGCCTCAGGTGGTGGTCCAGCATAAGTCATGGCTTCAGGTGATAGTCTAATAAATCTCTGAGCATCAAGTGGTAGTCTGATAGAACTCTGGGTGTCAGGTGGTGGTCCGGCAGAACTCCATGCCTCAGGTGGTGGTCTGGCAGAAGTCTGGGCATTAGATCATTATTATTTTTATATTTGTTGCAATATAAGTTATTATCATTTTAATGCTCATGATTATAAAATTGAAGTTATTTTAGTTTTTACATTTAAGAATTTATTTTTAAAGTTGATGAGAAATTCCTTTTATGCTTTAATCAATTAATTAGGAAGGTACATACTATGAATTAATATATTCATATTTAAAATTCCTCAAGCTTAATTTAAATTATTCATATTTTTAAATCTAATAATATAAATATTATAGTGTTGCAGGCAAGAATATACGCGGCGATAGAGTTAAAATATTACGTATTAGCATTGTACGAATATCCAGCTCACATATAGAGAACACAATATGTTTTTATGTGCAAAACCATGGAAAGGGGAAAAATCATGGGGCCTGGCCCAGTCTAAAATGATTCCACTAATGTTTGGGTAGATTACAATGGGCTGACTTATCCCTGAGGGCGGTTAGATTAAAAATGTCAACTATTTTATTGAAATCTAGTGATAAACATGGATGAAAGTACAGCGTCACTTGCTGGACTGGCAGAAGTCTGGTGCTACTTTAAAATTCGGGCATCAGTTGGTAGCCTGGCATTGGTTTGGAAAAACTTCGACATCAGGCGGTGGTCCGGCAAAGTCCGACGTCAGATGGTGGTCCGAAAGAATTTCAAGCATCAAGTGATGGTCCGATAGAACTTTGGGCGTCAAGTGATGGTTCAATAGAACTTTGGGCGTCAAGTGGTCGTCTAGCAGAACTATGGGCCTCAAATGGTGGTCCAGCATAAGTCATGGCTTCAGGTGATGGTCTAATAAATCTCTGAGCATCAAGTGGTAGTCTGATAGAACTCTGGGCGTCAGGTGGTGGTCTGGCAGAACTCCATGCCTCAGGTGGTGGTCCGGCAGAAGTCTGGGCATTAGATCATTATTATTTTTATATTTGTTACAATATAAGTTATTATCATTTTAATGCTCATGATTATAAAATTGAAGTTATTTTAGTTTTTACATTTAAGAATTTATTTTTAAAGTTGATGAGAAATTCCTTTTATGCTTTAATCAATTAATTAGGAAGGTACATACTATGAATTAATATATTCATATTTATAATTCCTCAAACTTAATTTAAATTATTCATATTTTTAAATCTAATAATATAAATATTATAGTGTTGCAGGCAAGAATATACGCGGCGATAGAGTTAAAATATTGCGTATTAGCATTGTACGAATATCCAGCTCACATATAGAGAACACAATATGTTTTTATGTGCAAAACCCTGGAAAGGGGAAAAACCATGGGGCCTGGCCCAGTCTAAAATGATTCCACTAATGTTTGGGTAGATTACAATGGGCTGACTTATCCCTGAGGGCAGTTAGATTAAAAATGTCAACTGTTTTATTGAAATCTAGTGATAAACATGAATGAAAGTACAGCGTCACTTGCTGGACTGGCAGAAGTCTGGTGTTACTATAAAATTCGGGCATCAGTTGGTAGCCTGGCATTGGTTTGGAAAAACTTCGACATTGGGCGGTGGTCCGGCGAAGTCCGACGTCAGATGGTGGTCCGGAAGAATTTCAAGCATCAAGTGATGGTCCGACAGAACTTTGGGCGTCAAGTGATGGTTCAATAGAACTTTGGGCGTCAAGTGGTCGTCTAGCAGAACTCTGGGCCTCAGGTGGTGGTCCAGCATAAGTCATGGCTTCAGGTGATGGTCTAATAAATCTCTGAGCATCAAGTAGTAGTCTGATAGAACTCTGGGCGTCAGGTGGTGGTCCGACAGAACTCCATGCCTCAGGTGGTGCTCCGGCAGAAGTCTGGGCATTAGATCATTATTATTTTTATATTTGTTACAATATAAGTTATTATCATTTTAATGCTCATGGTTATAAAATTGAAGTTATTTTAGTTTTTACATTTAAGAATTTATTTTTTAAGTTGATGAGAAATTCCTTTTATGCTTTAATCAATTAATTAGGAAGGTACTTAATATATTCATATTTATAATTCCTCAAGCTTAATTTAAATTATTCATATTTTTAAATCTAATAATATAAATATTATAGTGTTGCAGGCAAGAATATACGCGGCGATAGAGTTAAAATATTGCGTATTAGCATTGTACGAATATTCAGCTCACATATAGAGAACACAAGATGTTTTTATGTGCAAAATCCTGGAAAGGCGAAAACCATGGGGTCTGGCCCAGTCTAAAATGATTCCACTAATGTTTTGGTAGATTACAATGGGCTGACTTATCCCTGAGGGTGGTCAGATTAAAAATGTCAACTGTTTTATTGAAATCTAATGATAAACATGGATGAAAGTACAGCGTCACTTGCTGGACTGGCAGAAGTCTGGTGCTACTTTAAAATTCGGGCATCAGTTGGTAGCCTGGAATTGATTTGGAAAAACTTCGACATCGGGCGGTGGTCCGGCGAAGTCCGGCGTCAGATGGTGGTCCGAAAGAATTTCAAGCATCAAGTGATGGTCCGACAGAACTCTGGCGTCAAGTGACGGTTCAATAGAACTTTGGGCGTCAAGTGGTCGTCTAGCAGAACTCTGGGCCTCAGGTGGTGGTCCAGCATAAGTCATGGCCTCAGGTGATGGTCTAACAAATCTCTGAGCATCAAGTGGTAGTCTGATAGAACTCTGGGCGTCAGGTTGTGGTCCGGCAGAACTCCATGCCTCAGGTGGTGGTCCGGCAGAAGTCCGGGCATCAGGTGGTAGTCTCAAGGAACTTCAGGCCTTAAGTGGTGGTTCGATAGAAGTCCGAGCCTCAAGTGATGGTCTAGCAGAACTCCGGGCCTCAGGTGGTGGTTCGGCGGAACTCCTATCCTCAGGTGGTGGTCCGGCGGAACTCAGGGCATCAGGTGGTGGTCTGGTGGAACTCAGTGCCTCATGTGATGGTCCGACGGAACTCAGGGCCTCAGGTGGTGGTCCAGCAGTACTTAGGGCCTCAGGTGGTGGTCCGGCGAAGCTCCGGCAGTGGTCGAGGAGGCAAGAGCGATCCCCAATCTCTCTCTTTTGTCCTTAGGCTTAAATGATCATTTTTAAGAGAGAGGAGGGGTCTATTTATAGATTTCCTAGAGTGGCACGGCCCGTAAATAGGAGGAGGATCAATGGCAAATGGAGAGTGGTTTGGGTGGACGGCCGATGTTGAATCCCTTGATCATGGACCGTTTGTTAGACATTTGAATGTCTTAATGATGTTAGAATTCTGCGATGTTGGGCTCGTTGGATTTGTCTCGTCGAGCCGTTCGATTCGATTATAAGAATTTCACATTTGCAAACCGTTTTTTAATCCAACATGTGGTTTGAACCTTCCACCAGCTCTTCGAGTCCTCGATTCAGACACATTTGGGCTCAGATTGAATCGAATTTGGTGTCGTTGGGTTCGTATTTCTGAGACGTTCAGTTTGACTATAAGTTTGCTGAAATCGAAGATCAGATAGTCCCAATTTTAATTTCGAAAATTTTCAACTTGATTTTACCTCGAGATCCATGCCTGACCAAGATATTTTTTGATGATGTATCAAATATAATATTATAAATAAAATTATCAAATTTATAAAATATATTTGCATTATTGGCCTTTCGGTATGAGATAAAGATGCACCCAAATAGCCAATAACGCTGGCAACAGCTAAAAAATGTATATTTAGTTTGGATACTTTCAGTAATATATTTTACCCCTTGAAAAATAAATATTAGATGAACACATTGAGAGTTGATTGTATCTGCCTTATAATAGATATAATTAACTAAATTGATTGCTTTATGTATTCTTTAAGAAATTTGCATGTTTTTTTTTTTTTTTTTTTTTTGAAAGAAAATTTATTCCTTCTAGAAATATATGACATAGGCCTTAGTGATGATGAAAAAAAGAAGAGAAAAAAAAAGCCCTTAGTGGTGATGTAAATATTTAAATAAGAATGTACCTTAGTGAATATTTTCCCTGAAAGCTTCATCCTCTTCGCCATTTTTTTTTTTTCTGCTTTCAATAAAATTTTATACTAAAAAATAGCTTTGCATAATAATAAAAAAAATTGTCCCAAACAAAATCTAAGAGATCTATCACTACTAAGGCTTTGCCATGAACCTCTTCATGGATGGAGATGGAAACTGGTAAAAGGTAACAATAAAAATACTTGAGAAAGAAAAAAATTAATAAAAAAATGTGCTGATTGTAGAATTGGAGATGAAAACTAAGGCTTCATTTCAGGCAGTTTTTTTATTATTTTTTAAAATAATATTTTTAGTATAAAAAAATTTCTTTAGGTCAATTCAAATCATATTTTTACCATGGTGATGCAAAATGTCAACTAGGAGAGTTTAAAAAAAATACCAATATATAAAATGATACCCTAATTTTCTATATTTAGTAATTTTCTCTTTTTGTGCATATATTCTTAAAAATTTAGTCCACACAACTCTTCTTAATTAATTGGTTGGGAGCTCTGACTATCAACTAAGAGGTCTTGGATTCAAGTCTTGTGTATATGATATATTTATTAGTTTGTCTTAATTGGCCTAAATGTTAAAAAAAAATTTGTTTACTCCAATTTATTGCTGGATGAGCATGAGCATTTGTATATTTCTTAAAAAAAAACTGTTATAAAATTCTAACATTTTGATTTTTAGTATTGTTGCGTTCTGGAGTATTCGCGACGATAAATAAATATGAAGTTTAAGTCTTAGCATTGTATGAAGATCCAGCACGTGCACAGATAAAAAAGAGAGGGTGTAGGCGTGTAGCGTTCATAAGAGACACCAGAGTTTTTATGTTTAAACCTCTGAAAAGGAGGAAAAACCACGGGGCCTAGCCCAGTTTGAATGAATATACTAGTATTTGCAGTTGATTATAAATGAAGCCCTTACTTGGGAGAAGGCCTTGGCTTGATGGTACAAATTTACATCATATAGAGCTCATTATATGGTGGGAGTTGCAATATAGACATGTTTGTTTGGTCGGCACGACCATAGTCGATAGAATAGAGATCGGAAACACCATTGTCTAGTGATGGAGGTCGGAAGAACCGTAGTTAGCAGGATACAGGGGTCCGAAAGATCGTAGTTGTCAAGAGACCAGGTCAGAAAGACCATTGTCTGGTGATGGAGGTCGGAAAGACCATAGTAGGTGAAGGATGTCGGAAGGACCGTAGTCGGTATGAGACAGGGATCCAAAAGATCATAGTAGTAGGGCGGTACTTCGGTAGAACTCCAGGTATCAGGCGGTGGTCTGGCAGAAGTTCGAGCCTCACGTGGTGGTATGTCAGAAGTTCAGGCCTCAGGTGATTGTCTGTTAGAAGTCCGGGCATCATGTGGTGGTTTGGGAGAAATTCGGGCCTCAAATAGTGGTCCGGTAAAAACTAAGGCCTCAAGTGGTGGTCCGATGAAGCTCAGGGCCTAAGGTGGTGGTACGGCAGAGCAGTAACGTCGGGTGGTGGTCCGGTGGAGGTGAGGGTCTCAAGTGGTGGTTCGGCGTAGCAACGACGTCAGGCGGTGGTCCGACGGAGGTGAGGGCCTCAAGTGGTGGTCTGGCAAAGCTCAGGGCCTCAAGTGGTGGTTCAGCGGAGCAACGACGTCAAGCGGTGGTCCAGCAGAAGTGAGGGCCTCCAGTGGTGATCCTGCGGAGGTGAGGGCCTCACGTGGTGGTCCGACGGAGCAACGAAGTCAAGCGGTGATCCGATGGAACTCAGGCGGTGGTCGAGGAGTGAGGAGGCCAGAGTGATCTTCAATCTCTCTCTTGCTCTCTTCCTTGGAGCCTTCTTTTCAAGAGAAAGGAGGGGTATATTTATAAATTTCCTAGAGTGGTATTGCCTGTAAATAGGAGTAGGATCAAGGGCAAATGGGGAGTGATTTGGATGGACGGGCGATGTTGAATCCCTTGATTGTGGACCGTTGATAAACATTTGAAAGTCTTAATGATGTTGAAATTATGCGATCTTAGGCTTGTTGGATTCGTCTCGTTGATCCGCTCGATTCGACTATTAGCATGTCATGTTTAAAAATCATTTCATAATCCAAATTATGGTTCGAACCCTCCAACAGCACTTCAAACCCTTGATTTGGACCCATTTAGGCTCAGATTGAGTCGAATTTTGTGCCATTGGGTTTGTATTTCCGAGAAGTTCAGTTCGACTATAATTTTGCTGAAATCGGAGTTTAGATGGTTCCAATTTTAATTTCGAAAGTTTCGAACATGATTTTGCCTCGAGATTCGTGCTCGATCAAGATAATTTTTTGATGACATATCAAGTATAATTTTAATTTTCAAATATTATAATTTTAAGATTATGATTTTTTTTTTTTTTTTTTTTGTATTCAACAAATTTCATTGATAAAATTAGATAATTTTTTTTAAAAAAAATTCTATGAATATATATAACATTTTCAATTCCCCTCATAAAGTTTTTCTTTCTTTTCTTTTTTCTAATTTAAATATAACATGTTTTAAAGTTATATAAATATAATTATAATCATTTGGCAGGATAAAAAATCTATTACATCAACTTTGTTGAAATTGTTACTTAACTGATTGCAAACTTAAAAGAATTTATCATTGTTTCTCATATTGGTTTTTTTTTTTTTTAATGTAAAAATTCTTTAATGTTTGCTGGTTAGAAATTTTCGCACTACAACATTATCATAGAAAACTTATTAAAATTTTAAATCAATGAATCTCTATCTTTTTTCTTCATCAACTAAAACATACTTTATTATTACTTCTTAAAGCAACTTTTAGTACAAAAATTAAAATTTATGTACTAAAAAGATGCTGTAATAAGCAGTGATTAAGCCGCCCCAAATGAAGTCTTAGTTTAACGTGCTTCAAAATTAAAGATTTGTATCAAATTTCTGCTTGATGGAACATTATTTTGTGATTTGTGATAGAACAACACTCATATGGTACAATTAAAATATAGCTCGTTTTAAATACTTCAAGAATACTTGAGAAAATAGGATTGATAGTCTCTTATTTCTTTTGTCCTTAGTAGGGAATTTTGAATTTTTCTTAATTTGACTCATTTTAGTAGAATTATTTTACAATTTGCAAAACTATTGTATTATATGTCTATTTGATGATGGCCATACAATCTATTAACTTATTGTTTACTTTGGTTGGTGGCTACAAAATCATTATCTTTTCCTCTTTTTTGCAATCCACTTCCATCAAATGCATGTGGAATGAAAGCAATGATTCATATCAAAACAAAAAAATAATGTAGGGTAGAACTATAGTTTTAAGGCTATGCCATTGCATCACAAACCTACAAGATGTCCACATTATGATGGTTAGGATGAGCTTATTAACCAAATATAAATGGTCCACCATCCAATTGAAAAAGTGAAATAGCTAACACTATGTGATCTCAATAAGCAATGAGTTCTTATTATTGTTTATGTCACAATGTAATTACTAATAGGTTTTTGTTCAAGAAATAGCTTAAATATGCATTATACCTTTTTTGGTCTTTTGAAATTTCTATAAAAAGTTCTTTTGATTTGAATCAATTGTCAAGAATGTTAGGGAACGATGAACCAAACACAAAGAGAAATAGTAAATCACGATTGCATGACACAAACGAACACAAGAGATTTACGTGGAAAATCAAAATCTGAAAAAAAAAAAAAAATACCGGGGAGAAGGGAGAACAGCTTCACTATAGAGAAGATGCGGAGTACAAAACAACTTACCAACCCTACGCCTTTTACAATATATTTATATAATAAAAATAGAGCACCGAAAAATAAGTGGAATTCCAAAATACCCTTACAGCAAAAAAACAAGCGGAATTCACTACAGGTCAAACCCTGTCAGGGGAAACTACCCCCTTGGACCCCTACCATATCTACGAAGCGTACGACGGTTAAGGACATGAACAAATAAAGGTCGAGCCAAATTTGAGGCAACTCGAACAAAGAATAAGAATATTTTCAAACCTTAATGATCCATTAGTACTCAAGTTTTCAAATTTTTTTAATAAACAATAACATGTATTAAACTTAATGATCACTAAACTCATATGTTCATAAGTATGAACCGTTAAAAAAAAGTCATTAAAATACATATAAAAAATAGTTCATTTATCTTCATTTTACAGCTCTTGCGATGGGAAAGAGATGGGAAGGAGTGTTGTTTTCTTCGAGGAAGCTTAGAGCATCTACATCTTTTGAATAAATATATCACCCCATCTGAGTTGAGTTAAGTCTTTTGCTAAGCTTTTGTGGATCGAATAAGGGAGTGCGGGCAGGCGTGAGGATGCTTTAGGAATGGCCAAAGCAAATGCCCACACATTTCTATGAGAAAATTTTTATAGTTTTTTTGGGGTTGGAGGAAGAGCATGAGTGGCAAACAGCTTAAGCTTTTGCTTGGGACAGCATTTATTTGTTTTTTTTTTTTCATTATTTAAAAAAGAAAATTATACTGATAAGCTGATTTCTACAGTAGCTTTCAAAAAAATTATTTTTTCAATAACTTTTTTGAAAAATTATAGCCGTTCCAAATGGATCCTAAGTTAATTTGTAATATTATGTTCCAGCAAAAATTCATTGTACCTCTTGTAACATGGCTGAAAGCCATAAACTATTCTCTTCAATAAAAGTAACTCTACCTCCCCTCATGCTATTTTACAATATTCATTTCGATGTTTGGGACCCTGCTCCCCAACAATCTTTGAATGGGTTTAATTACTACATGATTTTTGTTGACGATTTTTCAAAATTTTCATGGTTATATCTTATGCATTCAAAAAATGAAACGTTATCTAAATTTAGTCATTTTGCTCACTTGTAAAAACGCAATTTAACACTACACCAAAATATTTTTGATTTGATGGCGATGGAGAATTCACAAGCACTCAATTCAAATCCTTCCTATCATCTCACGGCTTCTCCCATCAAATCAGCTGCCCTCATACTCCCGAACTAAACGAAACTGCATAATGGAAACACATACACCTAATCAAGCTCACTCGTACCCTCTTACACGCATCCAATCTTCTTACTAAATTTTGGGCTGAAGCGTCTCCACCGCAAACTATCTGATCAATCAGCTACCCTCTAAAGCCCTCAATCAACAAATTCTGTCTCACCGTCTACATGGCACTACTCCCTCCTACAATCATCTTTGCATCTTCGGGTGCCTATGCTTCCCGTGGATCAAACCTTACACCAATAACAAACTTGCTCCTCACTCACTCAACCCTGCATATTTCTAGGTTATTCTTCCCATCACAAGGGCTACAGATGTCTTAACCTTCTCACAAACAAAATTCAAATATCTAGACATGTTATCTTCAATGAACAAACCTTTCCCTATCAGACATCCATCACTCCATCTGCATCTCCCTCTAACGTCAACAACCCACCAATCTCTCCCTTCCTCCTTACTCCCACATCCATTTCCCACAACACCCTATCTTCATCTTATCTTACCAACTCCCAGCCTCAGCTCCTTGTTCCCACGCGTATGCCTCCTTCTCGGGAAAGTTCCTCTCCTATATCCACATCTTCTTCCACTACTTCAACCATACCATCCAACCATGTCCACCCATATCATCACATGCAAACTCGTGCTAAATTCAGAATTCACAAACCTCGACAAATCTTTGATCTCTCGACCACTCTCTCGTCCTCCAATACTCCCACCACTTACTCTCAAGCTTCAAAAATACCTCATTGGTTCACTGCTATGTCAAACGAATTTCTTGCCCTTCAGTAATAAGGCACGTGGTCACTCGTTCCTCCGCTAGCTAATGATCCCATTCTCGGATGCAAATGGATGTTCAAAACCAAACTCCTACCTAACGGTGAGGTTGACAAACACAAGGCTTGTTTGGTCGCTCAAGGATTTTACCAAACTCTATGAGTCAACTACAAAGAAACTTATAGTACTGTAGCGAAAATGACAACTATCCGGATCCTTCTCACTCTAGCCTTACACCAGCAATGGTCCATCCTTTAGCTAGACATATCCAATGCTTTTCTCCACGGTGACCTCAATGAAACTATCTTCATGCAACAGCCTCCAGGCTTCATCGACAATCAACATCCGAACTACATCTGCAAACTTCACAAATCCTTGTATGGACTAAAACAAGCTCCTCGCCAATAGTTTCATAAACTCACCTCGCTACTTCAACAGTTCGGCTTCAGGTTTAGTCGTTCCGACCCCTCATTCCTTATTTTTCATCAAAAGAACATTCAACTATACTTTCTGATTTATGTCGACGATATCTTGCTTACAGGCAACGACCAAACAACGATACAAACTCTTCTCCAACATCTCCAATCTCACTTTGCTCTTAAGCAACTTGGCAATGTGTCACTCTACCTCAGCATCCAAGTAGTTAAAACAAACTCTTGCTACTTCCTCCATCAACGCCACTATGCTACAAAGCTCTTGCGGGAATCGGGACTTGTTGACTGCCGTCCAGCTTCCACCCCGATCTCTCCCAAAAGTTTCTCCACGGCTACATATGACAAGTCATTCCCAGATCCTCGCATATACCGCCGTTTAGCTGGTTCCCTCTAATACCTCTCAATCACTCGTTCGGACATCGCATTCGACACCAATCACATCTGTCAACATATGCAAGCTCCTACTGAAGGTCACTTTCAAGGTCTCAAATGCTTGCTCAGATATATCAAAGGCTCACTAAACCATGGTCTACCGATATCCTTAAGCAACCTTTAGCTTCGGACATATGCAGATGTATACTGGGCATCTGACAGCCTAGACCGCAAATCGACTTCAAGTTTTTTTCACTTTCCTTGGGAACAAACTTATCTTTTGGTTTGTCAAGAAACAAGCAACCGTGGCTAAGTCCTCAACTGAAACTGAATATCGTACTCTACCCGCTGCAACCTCTGACGTTCTATGGTTGCGCTTCCTTGTTGAAGAACTTCATATTCCTCAAACAACTCTTACGACTATCTACTATGACAACACTTCCACGATAGCGCTTGCCAACAATCCAATCTTTCACGTCAGGACAAAGCACATCAAAATCGACTATCATTTCATCCGTCAACATATCGACTCAAAATCTCTTACCATTGAGCACATTAGCTCCACCGATCAAATTGCAGCTTACCAAGCCCCTCGCCACCGCTCGGTTTAAAGAACTACATCACAAATTGACCATTCATCAGATGAACGATCAATTTGAAAGGGGGGGGGGGGGGGGGGGGGGGGGGGGGGGGGGGGGGGGGGGGGGGGGGGGGGGGGGGGGGGGGGGGGCTATCATGATACCTAACACGTCGGCTTAGTATAGGTTCTTTATGTAATTTAGTCTACTAAAACTCTATATACACCTCTTATTCTTGTACCAGCTATTCATTCAATAATACAAAGCTTCCCTTTATTCTCTACCTGCTCTCTCGTTTCTTCTTCTCATCCTTCGGTTTCTCACAAATCTTACTACCAGTCTAATCGAATTGATCGACTAAGACACAGTGGAGTCAAATGATCCCAATTTGATGGTAGTGTACTACCAATGGCTACCAACAATATCTTCAATTGATGAAGAAATCTATCATTTTAAACCTCTCGATCTCCCGACTTTAATGAAATCAGTTTATTTAATTCCTAGAAAATTTTGATACTCAACCAAGAACTAATTCTAAGTCAATTTACCTATGCAAGTTCAAATTATATTTAATGAGTAACAACTTACTTAAGCTTAAAATAGAGGACTAATCATTTGTATTCATTTGCATCAGAATATTTTCCAATAACATATTGTTTCACACATTACTAAGCTAGATTGCCATAAAATTGAAGGAATTCAATGATTACCGACAATAGCATTATTGTGCATTTGAAGCCTTGAACAAATCCATCATCCATGTGCAGGTTGAGTGTGGTGGTTGAAACATCAGGCTCAACTTATATTCTCCACAAAATTAAGCAAAGTTTGGGAAGATTTTTGTGCTTAGTTTTTTGGAGATTAAATAATTAGTTTCAAGAAACTTTTGGATTATGAGAAGAGTCAGGCGACTGATGCTAAATGAAGTGGGCATTGGTCACAGGTGCAGTTGATGGAACAAAGGGATGAGCAAAGGGGAAAATTTTGATTTCATATAACTATAAATGGAGATATATGTCTGATACATCACCAAAAAAATCATATTAATCGAGCATGAATCTCGATCAAAATTCAAATTAGAAACTTCCAATATTAAATTCAATATCTGATTTTAGCAAACTTATTATTAAATTAAACATCTTGGCAAGATGAGCCCAACAATATCAAAATCGATCTAATATGAGTCTAAATGAGCTCAAATCATGGGATTAAAGCATATTTTGAAGCTTCAAAGCATTAATTGGATGTTCAATTGACCTCCGAATTAGTCATGCTTGTAGTCAAATCAAGTGGCTTGATGAGAAAAATCCAACGAGCCTAAGGTCACTCAATTTTGATATTATTAAGGCACTTAAAAAATGTGAGACAAACGCTCCATGATTGAGAGAATCGATATTAGTGGTCTGATGGAAACCGAAACTTCACCTTAGATCTTCTCCATATTTATTAAGCATGTCACTCTTAAAAAATTATAAATAGATCATCATTTTTCACATGAGGTACGGGGAAGAAGGAAGAGCTCTGATACTTGAAGAATCCTGAAGCTCCATCCAGATAATACCACCAACGAATCCGTGACATCAGGCCACCATTGTAGGACCTTTACCCGATCATCATCATTGGACCTCCATTTAGCAGCCATTGTCTGACCTTCCTCTTACCATTATCGCACGTCGACTATGGACCCTTTAACAATCGTCGTCTGACTACAATCATGTAATAACCTATATTTTTTTCCAGACATAAATTTTTTTAGGAGTCATTTTTAGTGAAAATTAAAATCGTCTTTGCCATAGCATTTATATTATAGTATTTTAATCACTTGCATTTTTTTATAATTTTTTAGAGCTGATGCATATCCTTAAGAACTTGACATTTGTCGATACAAGTTGTGATTTTGGGATCGTCAAGTGTTCGTTTTGCAAACCTATTTCATCAATATTTTCTAAATAAAATGATTTTAATTAGTATATTTTTAATAATTTTTAAAGCCCAAAAAAATTATATAAATTTTTATATTGAAAATTAATTAAATTATATTATTATATTAAAATATCTTAAAATATCTTAAAGCATTATTAAAACTTTTTAAATTCATTTTGTTTTCTCCAAACGGCATAACATAAAAGGCTTTGGGAAAAATGTGGGAAAAAGAGATGAAAGAGAAAATTCAAGTTAGATTTTAGAGATAGCGGTGCATTTTTTGTCTAACGACTCTATTAGTAAATTTGCTCGTCTCGTTGTAATGAACCGTTACCCTATTTTAGTTTCTAATAATTTTATGTTTTTGATATTTTCTGATTAAATTTGTGTTTTCATTAAAAAAAATTTAGATAAATTTGTATTAATAAAACTTTCACCTCATAACTTTTTATATGTGATAAATCTCGTCAACATAAACACTTTAACTATAACATATTGAATTTTTACTGGTTAAATTGAAATATATTATTTTTTTGAAATAAATGCATAGTACACAAATTTGATATATTTTTCTGTATTTATTCATTTCTGCATTTCGTACATGATATTGACTTACATTGCATAGAGAAAATATTATATTTGAATGTACACAAGGATGGCTGATTGTTAACACTATAATAAATACGGGTTAGCTCTGAAAATATAATATCATGCATAAGAGGGTGGGCTGACGGGCTTTCCTTTAAATAGAAGGTTGATGATGTAATCCTAGTTATAGCTTGTAACTGCTTGTATGAATTATATCGATAGGAACTGGGTGATGACTCTTAAATGATTATTGAGAGCCACATGTGAAAATTGACATACTGAGAGCTGATGTACGAAAGAAAACATCATATTAAAACTGAATGGCATGCCTTATTTTTCATAATTAAAGTCATGATGATATTTGTCTGATAGCATATTAAACTGATTGACATATTGATATATCATATTGGCATTAATATTAATATAACACAGCATAGCATATTGACATATTTTATTAGGTGATGTTATTCTTTATCGTATGTCTTATAGTTTGATATATCTCTTTTGATTTCACTAATCATATTGATTTTATTATTGATTTCTGATATTTTTATTGTTCATATTAAATGATGATAGATACTGATTAGAACTGAACATACATATTGATTCTTTTGTGTTGCATTGAAAGCAATGATATATTTTTATTTTCCTGTTGAGATTTTTAGCTCATTATGTGATTTTCAATTGTTTCAGGTCAGTGAAGGGGTCAGGACTAATTGGAGTGAGGTTGATAGAGATTCACAAGTTTTCTTTAACTTTTGATATGTATTTTCTTTTTATTATTTTGTAGTCAGGAGGTTATGATAGATTAGTGATTGAACAGATTTCCTAACTATTATATATTAGTTTTGGGAGAATGAATATAGTGTAATATTTTGAGGTATGAAATTATTAGTTACTTTTGCTGGTTATTATTTATATTAATGATTTATAGAAGCTCTGGTATATTTTTAAAAATATAAAATAGATATTTTTCCAAATTTGATTATGGGGCTTTACAAGTCCTTCTAACAATCGTCGCCCACAGACTACATTCCCTCAGACCATCGTCACCCGGCTACGATCCTTCCGACCACCATAACACACCAACTATGGTCCCTCCACCATCTTCACCCGACTACAGTCCCTCCAATCATCTTCACCCAACTACGGTCCTTTAGAATATCATCACCTATAACGCCTTAGAATTAAATTTGAAAGAATTGTCTATTTATCATTTTAAGAATATACTAGATCTTCTATAAATCATAAATATAAACAATAACCTATAAAAGTAACTAAAATCATATACATCAATATATTTTACTATTTATTTCACTCAAAATATCATTTACACTAGTTAGGAAATCACTACAATCACTAATCTATCACAAGCTATTAACTATAAAGAATAACAAAAAATACATAATGAAATCTTAAAAAAATATATAAGGATCTCTATCAACCTCACTCTAACTTGTCTTGACCCATTACTTGACCTAAAATCATTAAAAATCTATATAATGAGCTCAAAAAGTCTAACAGTAATAAAAAACTCATTAAGCTTTCAATGCAATGATTAAAGAATAAATATGACATACTCAGTCTAATATAATCAATAATATCAATGTAGTTAATGACTAAATATTATCAATAAAACTCAAAATGATCAATAATAAAAGTAAGAAATCATTACAATGAATCTAAAAATCAATAATTAGTATTAAATTAAAAAAAAATTGGTAAAACAACGATGCAAAAATCTTTCATAAATCACTAAAGAAATCTATTTTATATATTCATATGCATAATTTATTTATGCATGTATTATCAATTCATTCAATATTGTCAATGATATTAATGCATATGTCAATATCATCATTGCTATCAATGTATGATTTAATAAGGTAGGACATCGAGCTTTAATGTGGTATTTTCAACATCTTTACCCCCAACCGATTCTCAACTAGTCATGAGTCATATCTATTCTCACTTATCCAATTAATGAATTTTTATATTCAATTAACCAATTATCATTACATGCAGCTTAATTAAATCAAGAAAGAGTTATCACTATCTGCCTGTCGGCGTAATCAGTTATCTATTATAGGCTACAACCAAGATAACACCACAAATCATATTTGAAGGAAAGCCCGTTGGCCCATCCTCTAGCGTAGAGTATTATGTTTTAACAGTCAACCCATTTTATAGTATTAATAACCAACATTTCTTACTTATGCAAATATTATAATCAAAATGTAGTAGAAAATAATCAATTTTGTACAATATAAAAAAAAATCTATATAATAATTAAAATTATTGAAAACTAAAATGAGATTTGAATTACGTATAACAAACAGAAAAAAAAAATCTATGAACAAAATTGACGGATGAAAAAGCTCCGAACAACCATCTCTATCTTCCATCTTTCTTCTTCGACAAGGCACAATGCTGAAATTCAAATTTTTAATTTAAAAAATCAATTTTCTCCATAATCCTATAAAAGAGAGAAGATTCTCCGCCTCGTCCAGAGCAAAAGGAGAGAGCACTAGCAAAAATCCCAAAGAGACAACTTAGGGAGTAGAAGTAGGTCAGTTGGCTAAATCACTATAAATCAATTTACTCATCTTACATTTATCTTTTTATTTCTTGCACTTTAATGTTATGGTTATATGCTAAGTACTGATATCCTTATTCGAATTCATATTTTAAAATTAAAAAGTTAGCTTGTGATAGTTTGTTATTTTTTTATCTTATTTAGAAGCAATAATATATATATTCTATCATTTTGATGCTTTATTTTTAAAAATATATTTTTAGAAGCAATAAGAAAATCATCCCAAACAAAACCTTAATCAAAAGTTATAAATTTCTATGCAAAAGGTTGAGTGAGAACCCTCAAACCTCCAAAACTTCTTTTCTTTTGAACTTTGAAGGCCTATTAGAGTTCCTCCATTGATTTTCATTAGAATATTTTTTTGATGTTTGGCTAACCCAAGTAAACTTTCAAAAGAAATATCGGGGTCTAAACTTTAAATGTTATATATCCTACAATAGGCTAAGGCTTTGTTTGGGACAGCTTTCTTACTACTTTTTAAAACATTTTTTTAGTATAAAAATTCCTTAAATTAAATATTTTTATACAAAAATGTTGCTTTAGAAAGCATTAAGAAAATCATCCCAAATGAAACCTAGAAGTTTACAAAGAATGTCATATCAATTTAACAACAAAACTTTCAATAATGACCAACCCCTTAGATGATTCCTGTGATTGCATGAGCATATATGCTAAGCAATGGAGCAGCTCATATTTCTATAGAGTATAATGATTTTATTTCATATGGATCTCAAACACATCTGTATCAAATGGAGCAGTAAATCCAATATAACAAAGAGAAAAGAGCATCATCAGTTCAGAACGCTTGGATTCAAGTATTTTCCAGTTATAAAAAAATAATCAAATGATAAACCAAACTATAAAGAAAATAATTAGAAATCATTAGAAATCCAAAATTAGATTAAGGCTTCGTTTGGGACAGTTTTTTTTATTGCTTCTTAAAATTGCTTTCTATTAAAAAAAAATGTACTAGAAAGCTGTTTTAAAAAACAGTAAAAAAGTCGTCCCAAAGAAATCTAAATCGTTAACAATAAACAAACTATCATTGTGACTAAATCCTAACTTGGCTTGTGTAATTATATACAGAAGACAACTAAGTACATCTAAGTGAAGCTCCTAATTCTGTCATCATCCCTTAACAGCTTCATCCTGAAAATAATAATAATAATTGACTGGATAATCTTAAAGTTTTAAGAACTTCATGGAGGAATTTCCAGCTATATATTATGTACCTGAATATCATAATTCCAGAGGATGAGATTGTCTTGCAAAGATTGCAATTGGAGTCTCGCATGGCTATAAGAATCCTGAGCTAGCTTATCCAAGTCTCCAATAGCTTCCTTAAATGCCTGTAGCCATTCAAGCAAAATTAAAAAAAAAAATTACATAATACTTAATGAGATTTGTTTATGTGAATTAATCAAATAAACTGCACCGAATAACTTTCATTAAGGTGAAAGGAAACATTAAAACTCTAAATCAGAGAGGGTTATATTTATTTTTATTTTTATTTTTTTTAAAAAAAAAAGCTACAGTAATAGCACCATAATTCACTCCATATGTACAAATTAAGAACACATTATTAGCAACCCGAAAAACACCATTAGTAACCAATTCATGCTATATTTTGATTTCCCCTGTACTACGGTCTTGCCTCTTCAGTGGGGCAAAGCAAGTGTGGGTCTAATGCCGGTGGGTGGTCTTGTTAGGTTTCACCGATGGATTAGTTACGCTGCCAAACACTCTCTTTGAAGTGGCAGCGGATAGATACCCTCATTCCCAAAAAAAATGATATATTTTGATTCGGATTTATTAATCCTCATTGTCAACTCATTTCTTTACCATGAAAGGTTTTATCTATTAAAAAATAACTATATAAATAGTAACATAAATCACTCCATATATACAAATCAAGAACATATCATAAACAACACTAACGACACCATCACTAACCAATTCCAGATTATTGAGTATGGCTTTATTAATCCTCATTCTCAATTCATTTCTTTCAATGTTATATGATGTATTAAATCAACTTTTAGAATATCTTTTTCAGAGTTTTTATCTATGCAACTATGTTATAGTTATTTTGTATCTATCTCTTTTCCTATCCAATCCATCAGCAATAATTCTATCTACTCTTTTTATTGGACATTTTCTACCCTTTCTTATATATGCCTACATTATCCAAATCTATTTTTCACTATAATATCTTCATTAGTTGCTACTTGCTACTACAATAAACATATCATATAATAATTTGTCACTCGATTCTTTTTTATTTTTTTCATGCATTTCAAAATTCTCATTGTATGCCAAAAAAAGAAGCGTATGAAGATTCCAGCAAGATTTTATGCACTAAGAATAGACAACATAGCATAATATAATTTTTTCCAACGCATCAAGAATGATGCATATATGGGCATACAAAGAAGCATGCAAGCATTCCAAATATCACGAGCTGTTTCAATGAAATGCTCATAAGGTGGAGGGATTTGAGATTGGGAATGAGAGAGAAAGAGAAGAAAAGAGGAGAGAGAGAAATCGTAAGAGGGAACAAAAAGTTGTGGCTAGTAAGGAGAACGGGACAGTAAAGCACGAGTCATGCGGTTGAGACATGTGAGAGGCAGAATTGAGGAAAAGGGAAACATCATGCAGATAAAAGATGGATTTTATGAATAATATTTTTCAATAATAGGAGGGTTGCATAGTGCTCTATTATTGTTGCAAGTGACACCTCAAGACAAGGGTGATGAGGGCATCAGCGGGAGATTTTGGCGTGTTTATCAGAGGAGACACCGGAGATCGACGGCCACAATCAGGAGCCTCTACTTTTTATGCATTTTATGTATTATTTATTTTATATTTCAGTTTTTCCTATTTTACCCCTGTGGGTAGTTAGTTTGAGTTGTAGCCCTGAGGGCATCTCAGTCTTTTCTTTTCTTTTCTCTTTTGAGGCCTATATATGAGATCCTTAGTCTTGTATTAAGGGAATGCTTGATTAATAAAATATTTATGATTCTCTTGAGAGCATGTGAGTTCTTGAGTAATGAAGTCCTAAGGTGTGGGCAAAGCAACACCCACCAGTCATCGGAAGTGTCCTCGGCTTGTGGTTCGACTCCGTCCCTTGCTTCCAACGGCCGACCATCTCTCGACCTGACCTCAAACCCCGGCCACCCTTTCTTCCCCATCAAACCACAGGCTCCAACCCAGCCTTCCTCCTCCTACCCGTCAACCCCCACTCCTCTCCCACCCACAGCTGCAAGCCTAGCCCACAACCAGCCCCTCTCTCCCAATCCCACTCATAGCCGCCGGCCACACTTCATTGCCCCTCTTAATGATGATTTCAATCATCATTAGTGTTTGCCTAAATTAGCCTAAATGATTTGGGAAAGGTTTTAATTCAATTTGAAATTCAAATTTGAATTCCAAATACCTTCCTAAATTAACCAAGCTAAATTAGGAAAGTTCCTAAAATGAAGTCTAATTTAATTTTAAATTAGATTTGATTTTTTTATCCTCTTCCTAAAGTGGATTAAGGAATTAGGAAAGTTTAAATTCCCTCTCAATTCCCCCTCTTTCACCCATGTATGCCGCCGGCCCCTTAACCTCTCCCCCTCTCATTCTACTCCAATTATTCCTCCTTTGAAATTGAGATTCAAATTTCAAAATTCAAACCCTCTTTCCTATTTAACTAAATTTGAAATTAGTTTCAGAATTTATTTGCTTAGCCACATCCCAAACCCTAAACCTAACCTTGCAAAACCACCCCTCCCCTCTCTTGGCCGCCCCTCTCTCACTCATCCTCCCCTTGGATTTTCTTCTCTCATGAGGTATATTCAAAGAGAAGAAGAAGAAGAAGACCATCATCCCTGCCAACTTTCCTGCTAGTGCATGGCTGATGCTGAAGTAGAGCACAGCTTCGCATACGATTCTCAAGGGCAGATAGATATTCTTCAATCATTGTTCTTCGACCCTGACTGGGAGATAGAAGACACCGTCGACGATTACGTCGACTGTATCCTATTTCACTTAGCTGAGACTATCGACGAACAACTATCCTCCAGACAGTGGCAAATTGTCGGTCATCCACTCACACCTCCTCCGATGACCTTTTTGTGGATCAAGGCATTTGGCATCCTATCTCTTTTAGTGGCATCATTCGGGTTGCTGAAATCCTCTTTAAAGTTTACATCATTTAAGTATATGTTTATGTTTGACTTTATTTTAAGCTCTAGTGATTCTATTGTGTAGCCGATTTCCATAACAAAATTGATATCATTAAATTCTCTAAATCCCATTTGATGAAACATTAATTTATTGTTACTTTGCTTAATTCAAGTTTTTCTTTATAAATTTCTTACGCAATTCCTACTTTGTTTCACATCAAAGGGCATGAGACAACCCTGATTTTTCTTATCGAGTCAAAAAATATGCACTTGTAAACACTGTATGTTCCTCATGCCATGTTGACAGCACACTTGAAAAGAGAAGGGAGAAGAATTTAGAGAGAGCATGCATGTGTGAGAGGGAAAAGGGAATGACGTGGAGGGGGAGGAAAGGTTTATATATATATATATATATATATATATATATATATATATATATATATATATATATATATATATATATATATATATATATATATATATATATATATGTTTTTATGATAGGCTTATCTCTTTGAATTTAATTTGATGCAATAGTACAGTACATATCTAGCCTCTCTGTGACCCTCTTCTTTTTCTTTAAATAGTCGAGAAGAGTTTTAATGAGTATGATCCAAGCCAAATTTTAAAAGGTAAATTGGGTTTTGAATAAGACATTAACCAGAGATTTCACCCTCATTTTGCGAGGACTTTATGACCTGAGTTCAAATTTCCTAGAGGCGTGAGCCTCTATAGTTATTTACCCCTACCAATAACGAGATAAAACTTTCGATTAAGTCTAGTCGTCAAACATATACATAATACATGGCGTATACTAGCAGCAGAGTTGAGGTATTTGATAATTTAATATTTAAAATTGAAAAGTTACAAACTTGCACTTAAAGTGAATGATGGGGAGAGTGATGATAGACCCGATCAAGATCCCATAGTTCTGTCGTCCCAAGTCATCATGGTCCCTAGTCTACTTAGTTAGAGGATGTAGTCGATGCAACCTGACAAAAGAATCCTTGTTGGTAGCCATGGGTTACTTCGTCCAAGGGTACCATGTAGAACTAGAGTGAATATTTGCCCAAGGGGACAAATTTGAATCCATCTTAGCTAACAGAGAACTTTTGATTACATTCAATGGCATGGGCAATATTACAGCCTTTTCCGTATAAGTTCGACATTCCAAACACAACGGAGAAATCCGTTTTGCAAACTGACACTGTTTCGGCAATATCGCGCAATGTTTCGTCCGTTGTCTATTAATTTCAATCGCCTTCACCCAATTCAACTGTGAGGGGTCCCCCTTAGGTAAATTTGATGCTTTGATCGCATCGGCGTAATCCGTTTAACAATCAGATGTCATTTGGGTAATTTTTGCAAGCATCACGTTTGCCAACAATCATGCTCGTCATCATTTTCGATCGAGTTATGCACAAATGCCTCTTCCTTAGCAAATATGGTGCCTTGAGCACATCAGTGTGATCTATTTCACGATCAGATAAAATTTTGAGCCATTTTGATGGCGATAAAGGTGTCATGATGCTCTGATAAGCAACACATATGACAATCACTTTCCTTGAAGCGCTCAATTGATCGTGAAACATGTATAGAGATCAACAACATACCCTAATAGAGGAAGACTATAAACACTTCAAGTTAAGCAAAGAGCTTTGTAGGTCCACAAACAATTGTAGTTGAACAAATAACCTATTAAAATTTGGGACCTAACAAATATTATGGGAAAAGGGAAGGGGAGAGGGAAGGCTTATATATATTTATTTGTTTTTATGATAGGCTTAAAAAGGAAAAAGGGAAGGGAGGGGAGAGGAGAGGAAAGGTTTATATAATTTTTTTTGTTTTTATGATAGGCTTACCTATTTAAATTTAATTTGATGCAAGAGTTGGCAATGCATAACCTAATAGAAGAATACTATAAACACTTCTAGTCAAGCAAAGAGCTTTGTAAGTCCACAAACAATTGTGGCTGGACAAACAACCTATTAAAATCTGGGACCAAACAAATATCATGGGAAAAGACCAACAAATTGGCATATCAATTGCCCTCTATTCATAGAGTACATTGAATGTACTAAAATGACTATAATAGAGTTTCTGTTATTCATATTAATAGCTACTCTAGGAGGAATGTTTTTATGTGGTGCTAACGATTTAATAACTATCTCTGTAACGCCAGAATGTTTCAGTTTATACTCCTACCTATTATCTGGATATACCAAGCGAGATGTACGATCTAATAAGGCTACTACGAAATATTTCAACAACGAATGGCACGCCACAGTGTAAAGTTCTCTTTAAATTCATGGCGCATAACGCACGGTGCTGCACGCATAATTTTAAAAATAGCGCATAATATAAAATAAATTAAAAAAGTGTTAACATAAAATAGAATTAAATAGCAAACAATAGGTTGATTTGAGCAAGATTTAAATATAACTATCCTACCAAACAGCAAAAATGACAAGTTAAATCCTAGAGAAACTCACATCCTAAGATTTGAGCATGATTCAAACATAATTTAGCATAAATACTGCCAACAACAAAAAAGACAGCTTTAAATCCTACATAAAGTTAAATCCTATTCCTTCTCCATTTTACATTAACGCAATTTACCCGAAGAAGCACGTGAAAGGGAAGAATGATCGCAATCATCGCTGTGAGCCCCTGGCCCCCTGTGACTTCTGATTTGATAGGAATGTCATTGTTGAAGGAGGAAAAGAATATTCCTTAAGCAACGCTTTCAAAACTTTACTTCAGGAGAAGCACACGAATGGGGAAAATTGATTGTTGCCTTTGCTACGAGCCCCCCGTGACTTGGTATGTTGTCATCAAAGGAGGCAAAGAAGCTTTCTTGAGCAACTCTTTCAAAACTCTCCTTCACACAACACACGCAAAGATGAACTAGCAATGAAGAAATGGGGACGAGAAAGAAACAACCTAAATCTTATTAAGATAAAATAAAATTTTTGATATTTTATTAATTTGATCATTAATTAATTAATAATTGATTGTGATGTTAATATATAAACCCTAAAAGTTTTAAAATATAATTTATAATATGAAATTTATAACATATTAATAAAATTGTTGGCGTTATTTGCGCCATGCCCCATTGCTCATGCATGACGCAAATGGCACACTATTTTAAACACTTGAGTTGCACCAAACAAATAGTATCGTATGTGCGCCGCGTTGCTCCATGCATCATGACGTACGCCATTTTACATCATTGACATGTATGTTCCATATAGGTAGAATTACTTTCTAATATACTTTAAAGCAAAAAATCCAATATTCCAAACAAGGTTGTTGATGCCCTTAGCATATAACATACTCTTTTTAGCACTCTTCAATGTAAGGTAGTTTAGTTGGGTTTGAAATGATAAATGAATTTTATTCTGATAATAATGATTTCAAAAATAAATGGAAACTATATCAACACAGGGCATATCAATGTTTCCAACTTCAAGATGGGTATTTATTTTTTAAGATAGAATGTGTATTCCATGATGCTTAGTGCAAGATGTTATTTACGTAATTGACATGAAGGCAAGCTTGCTAGACATCTTGAGCATGACAAAACCACCGCTTTGATTAAGGAAAACTTTTATGAGATTGGATGTAGACCAACTCATTAGAGATGTTTAGTATACCACATAGCTAAAAAAAAGTCAAAAGACCAAGTTATACACCCCTCCACATTTACCTGAATCACCTTAGACAAGTATTAGCATGGACGTATCATACAACTTCAAAATGCCCGGAGACATGAATACTCGATCAGGGTAGTGGTCAATCATTTTTCCAAAAGGGCTCATTTTATTTCATGAAAGATATATGATGATTCACGCATCGCTAATCTATATTTTCGTGAGATCGATTGTCTACATAGTGTTCAATAGTCTATTACATCATATCAGCGTGTCTACTTTTTTATTTATTTCTGTAGGAAATTAAGGTGAAAAATGGGGACTAAACTTCAACTCAATTTTATAGTTATCCTCAAACTAATAAACAAATAGAACTATCAATCACAGACTGAGAAATCCATATCAATAATTTATGAGGAAGAGTGTCAAATAGTGGTATATGGATTTAGCTCAAGCCAAATTTGCCTATAACAAGATTGTTGGTTACATAGCAGGTCAAAGTCTTTGGCAGCAACTGAACAAAATCATATCATGTCCCTAGAAGTGACCTCATTGTTCTCAAGCTATTGAGTTAATATCAATGCTAGTGAAAGAGTTGACGAGATCAAGAAACTTCATCAATAGGCAAGGGATATGATAATAAAGAAGATCACCTAGCACTAAAAGCAAACTAATAAATCCCACACTTCAGTCACTTTCAAAGAAGGCAACCATGTTATGAAATTGAGTACATGATCAAGAATAAATAGAACCGGTAAGAGTACTCCTTAGCATATTCTATATAATGGAAAAGAAAGTCACTAAATCTGCAACCCAGAGTGGGGACTTCTTTTTTTGGGACATTTAGGTCAATTAAGGCAGACTCACACACACATCGCATATACAAGACTCGAACCCAGGACCTCTTAGTTGGTAGCCTAAGCTCCAAACCAACAGACCAAGATGAGATGTGTAGAGTGAGGACTTCTATTGTCAGATAGTGCCATCCAAGTTAAAATCAAAGCAATGGGGTTCTGAATATCTTCACATTATCCAGATGCATGTCTGATCCTAATTGTACAAGAGCTTCATGCAAACGGTAAGCATGAGGTAATGCGCGCCTTCGTCTGTAGTAAATGCCCCTTTTGACTAGATAACCATTAATGCATTCTATGGATGGCCCAACATTGACGATGATGGAAATTCAAACTACGTGACGCAATGCCCAAATACAATGAAATATTCCACTTCGTCTTAATCATAGGTACCAGATGGAAGCGTGACGAAAGTAATATTATTATTTTTCTTGCTATAGGCCTAACCAATATTCCCCTAAGGCAGTGCCAAAAAATTGTTGTTAGAAAATGTTACTACAAGAGAACGTGGTTTTGCCAGTAATAAAGCGAAAAAAATCAAATAGCATCCTGCAGTGATTGAGCATACTAGGTCCCATAATTGAACTAATTAAAGCTTATTTGAAGGGTCAAAACAGATTTATCAACAAGAAAGAGAAAGAAAATTAAAGTAATAAAATTAAAATTCTTAATTAATAAGCTAAAATAACCAAATATATACTGTGATATATATGAAAATCTAGGCGTTAGGTCTCATCAAGATATTTTCAATTAACATGTCATTTTGATTAATCAATAAAAATAAATTTGTAGTACCAAATAAAAAGCCACTCCCTATCATTTTCTCAAAGCCTAGAGAGACTAATTTATCAAACACAATCTATCTTCATCTCTGAGATAAATTTAATGTCAATAATTTTGTTAAACTTAAGGACCTAAATGATTACATAACCGTAATATAAATTTCTCTATCCTATAATTAGTTGACATATTTCAACCACGACAATTTTTTTTCATCTCTCGATTTCAAACAAGTCTCAAAATCTCACAATTGATGACCAAAAAATCATAAGAACAATAAAAATAGATTGAAAATAGATAACAATAGCTGAAAGCAAATGTGCCAAAAGATTAAATTAACAATAAACAAAAAAAATAGTTACATCTAACCCCTGGCAAGGAGATTTAGTATATGCTAGAGAAAGAAAAAACACAAGAAACATTGTAAGAACATTGTAAGAATTAAACTAAGAAATGAGAAGAAAAAATAAAAACTCAGAATGCAGAGCTCTCGCCAGAATTGTAGCCTTGACTGTCGTCTCCCTCTAAAAGATGCTTGGGATTCCCTCAAATTCACCTTAAAGTTCATTAAGAACTCTCATAAAAGAATGCCTCCAAAAGACCTCCAAATCCAACTCAAAATATATCAATATGGATTTTAACATTGCAACGCCAAGTCTAGGGTCACGACACTATTATGTGGTTGATTAGGGTAACTTATAAAACTCATAGCCTAGGCCTAAACGCCGAAACTAACGTGAAGATTGACAAAAAAAATCATAGGCTGAAATGTGAACTGTTGCCTTGGCGCTAGAGTTGCTGCCTTGGCGCCAAGATTGACCCCACCTTTGTAAGAAATTTGGGGTGTGGCGCCTAGGAGCCAAGCATGGTGCTTGGCGCCAATTTTGCATTCTACTCCAAAATAGTTCTAAATGTTGCTCACACAATCCGGGTTTTTTGTTCCACACATGCATTAAGTCCAATAAATCCTTGCATCAAAATTTATAAAATTCCTATACAAGAAAATACTTTTAATAATGCAAAGAATTTCTAGAAATTGTCATAGATAATAAGAAAAACACAAAAACTTAAATGGGGGATAATTTATAAAATCTCACCCATTAGGACACAATTGAAGCAATCCATTATCAGTATGAATATGGAAGATTAATGAAAAGAAGCAAAATACTTCACCCTCATAATATAAAAATAAATTATGTTACAACACAATACATCATTCCATATGTTTCATAGTCATCCTAAGATGTTATGTTCAAGCCACTTGATCCCCTTTCTTCCAGAAAGGGGATTGCATCAATCACCTTCAATCGTCCATCGACTCTAATTAGGGATGGTTTTGTCCTTTGTCTGGGGAAATTTGGTAATTTTCCTTCCTAAATTTATTAATTTTTCATAATCCATCCTTTTTCATGCACAGGAGCCGCCCAAATGCCCAATTGATTTCCTCATTCAGTTCTTTCACTCGCATCTCTCGCATTTTTGCTCCGTACTGCTTTCACTCTCGAGTCTTGCCCAAAGGCTCCATTATTCGGTTCTTTCCCTCTCACCTCTTGTAGTCTTGCTTGGGCTATCGTTCACTCCATTCAGTCGCCAGCATGCCGCCCCATTTTTGTTTCAGCTCTATTTCTTTGGACAGACTTTTCGTAAACAAGTAGAAGCTCGTTGGCTTTATGCTTAATCGCGCTCGAAGCTTTTCTTAGGCCGAGGGGAAAGAGTATTGTTTGCCATCCCGCAAAACGGCTGTTGCGCTCTGACCGGTAAGATCCCGCTACCCCTCCCCTTTTAAACCTAACTTCATTTTTATCATCTTTGATAAGTAGTGTTTTTATGTTTGAATCTCTATGAAATATTGTTATTATCTATGAAATACCATTACTATGGTAGTTCTTAATTAATGAGTAGTCATCTATGACATATTATGTGCACCTTTGACGAAATATTAGCAGCTATCTATGAAACTTCAGGTCTCCAATTCATTGCAAGTTTTGATAGATCGCTTGCCTTGATTGATGAAATAGAACTGCAGCTTTCCAAAATACCATACATTATTTATAGATTTGTGCACTTAGCTTTCTTAAGATTTGTGCATCTACCGATAGCCTTCTTAAAAATTCCCCTATTTGAGTAACATGAAAGAAGCTCACTTAGAAAGAAGTAAAATTTAAGGTAAGTAATTATAATTATAAGATGGCTGAACAAGTTCCATCTCAAATAATAAGTTGAAACATATTCAACTTAGCAGAAATGCAGATTCGGTGTTGGAATGGGAAGAAACAATCTAGACCTTTTGAGAAGATGACTATAAAATAAGACTTCTTTTGATAATGTTTTTTTAAAACATGGGTACCATATCCTTAATGTTTACTGTGTTTAGTTTTCAGCATATTAATTTATTTTTTATTATATCTAGCTAGAAAAGATTAAAAATAAGAAGATTTGTTATAAAAATTGATTTAATTTTAAAAATTCTGATAATTGGGAAATATATAAAGTGGCTCGTAATGATTCTAAGAAAGCAATATGTGATGTAAAGACATTAGCTTTTAGTGATTTATATAATAGATTAAATACTAAGGAGGAAGAAATATATATATGTATAATTTAGCCAAACAAAGAGATAGGAGTAGTAAGGATTTAGTTCAAGTGAAGTGTATTAAGGATGAAGATCAAAAAATACTTTTCTTAGAAGATGATATTCAACAAAGGTGGATAAGATATTTTGCTAAATTTTTTAATTAAGATTGTGAAAATAAGATTGACTATAGTGACCTTAGCATCCTAAATGAAAATAAAGATTTCTGTTTTTATCGGCGTATTAGTAAAACTGAAGTTAGAAAGGCTTTAAAGAAAATGAAGGGTGAAAAAACTGTAGGACCTGATGATATTCCAATAGAGGTGTGGAAATGCTTAGAAGATGAAGGGATTTCTTGGCTTACTAAACTTTTTAATACCATTTTAAAGACTAAAAGGATGCCAGATGAGTGGAGAATGAGTGTGTTAATTCCTATTTTTAAGAATAAAGGTGATGCACAAGATTGTTCGAATTATAGAGGTATTAAGTTAATGTGTCATACTTTAAAACTATGGGAGCGAGTTATGGAGCATAGGTATGGATATTTATTCCAAGAAGTGCTATGGAGAGTTCTTGAAAAGAAAGGAGTCAATAATGCTTATATTCAAATCATTAAAGATATGTATGCATGAGCTATTACTTGTGTTCAAACACAAGGTGGTTTGACCAAGTATTTCTCTATTTCGGTTGGGTTACATCAAGGATCAACCTTAAGCCCATATCTTTTTTCTTTAGTCATGGATGTTCTCATTAGACATTTGCAAGAGGATGTACCTTGGTGTATGCTTTTTGCTGATGATATTCTTCTTGTTGATAAGACTAGAGAGGGAGTTGAAGGCAAACTTGAATTATGGAGGTCAACCTTAGAGTCTAAAGGTTTTCACTTGAGTAGATCTAAAATGGAATATATGGAGTGTAATTTTAATAGTAATAGACCTAGTGAGGGGATTGTGACTTTGGGCGATCAAGTCATTAATAAGAGTACACGTTTTAGATATCTTGGATCTATCGTTCAGAGTTATGGTGAAATAGATGCGGATATTATCAACATAATTCAAGTTGGATGGTTGAAGTGGAGGAATGCATCGGGTTTGTTATGTGATAGAAATGTACCCCTCAAACTTAAGAGAAAATTCTATAAAATGGTAGTGAGGCCTGCAATGCTTTATGGTGCCGAATGTTGGCCATTAAAGAGAAGCATAATACTAAGTTAAGTGTGGCAGAGATGAGGATGCTCAGGTGGATGAGTGGCTTTACCCCTAGAGATAGGATTCGAAATGAGCATATACGTGAAAAGGTTGAAGTAGCTCCAGTAGAAGATAAGATTAGAGAGAGTCGCCATAGATGGTTTGGTCACATAAAAAGGCGGCCTTCCGATGACCCGATTAGGAGAGTAGAGGTATTAGATTTGACTTGTGTTAAGAAAGGTAGGGGTAGACCTAAAAAGACTTAGTTAGAAAATATTAGGAATGACCTTTCTTTATTAGATTTAAACGAGAATTTGACTTTTAATATGACACAATGGAGAAAAATGATTCATGTAGCCGACCCCACGTAGTGGGATAAAGGCTTGTTGTTGTTGTTGTATGTCTAGCTAACAGTAGATGGATTGATATTTGAAAAGGAAAGAACATGTTGAGATTGATTTTGATAATCTGCGTATCGACCTTAGGCTTCGACCATTAATCTGGAGTTATGATGTGAATGATAGGGATAGAGTTCGACGAGCATATTTGGTGGAGGGATTTTATCAACCAAAAAGTTTTCACCAAACAATAATAGGAAATGTTGCTCAGATGTCTAATTCTAAATTATTTGAAGAATATTCGAATTGGTTCGAGTATAGTGTACACAAAGATGTTGCGTTATTTATATTATTATTTATTCAAACAATAAGAGCAAACAAATAAAAGTCAAGGTGGTGGTGATTCATTCGATGGTAAAGGATTCAAAAATTGGAAGAAAAAAGAAAAATCATTAGCTCATATTGGAGAACATAATAGTGCTCACAACAAAGCACGACAGAAATATGAAGATATGATAAATATTAAATTACAAAGTGTTCCTACTTTATGGATCAGTAAGGATGACAAGAAGTCATGAATAAGAAAGAATATTGGATCCTATTGCGTGCAGCTATTGATTGTATTAGACTTCTTCTAAGACAGGACTTGTCATTTCGTGGTCACAATGAGGCGTCTAATTCAAATAACAAAGGCAATTATTTAAAGTTATTTTATTTTCTTACTGATCACAATGAAGAAATCAAGAAGGTTACTTTGAAAATGCTAGTGCAAAATTGAAGTTGATTTCACCAAAAGTTCAGGAAGAAATTTGTCATACAGTGACTGCTGAGACATCGGTTTTAATCATGAATGACATTGGCAATTCTTACTTCGCCATTATCATAGATGAGAGCCATGATGTATCAACAAAGAAACAGTTTATAGTTGATGTGAGATACGTGAATAAGAAAGGACAAATTATTGAAATATTTACTAATATCAAACATACTTTTTTCAGCTAATGCAGTTACACTTAAAGCAGCAGTTAAATCTATATTTGTCAAACATTCTTTGAGCTTACATAGGATACATGGTCAAGGTTATGAAGGAGCATTCAATATACGAGGGGAATTTAATGGCTTGAAAGTACTTATTCTTAATGATAATCCTCAAGTATTTTATGTTCATCCAATATACGAGGGTAATTTAATGGCTTGAAAGTACTTATTCTTAATTATAATCCTCAAGTATTTTATGTTCATTGTTTCGTCCATCAACTCCAACTATGCTTGATAACTATAATGAAGAATCATTGGCAAGTGAAATATATGTTTGAGTTTACTTCTAGAATTATAAATACTATTGGGGCTTTCTTTAAGAGATCAAATGAAAAAAAACTATCACATCTTAAAGCTGGCAACCTAATAAGTGATCAAGGTTTAAATCAATAGACTAATTTACAAAAATCTAGTTATACTGAATGGAGTTCACATTTTCATAATTTAATTAGTATCATGAGAATGCATGCTTCTATAATTGAAGTGCTTGAAATTGTTAAAGAATAATGAGTACATGATCAACAATCGGCTGAAGCAAGTGTCTGATTGATATAATGAAATCTTTTTATTTTATTTTTACAATGCATTTGATGAATAAAATCTTGGATATTACAAATAAGTTATCACAATCATTACAAATAAAAAATTTAAACATTGAAAATGCGATGAAATTGATACAAATATCTAAACAACAACTACAAATATTGAGGGAGAATGGATGGAGTGCTTTACTAGATGAAGTATCACATTTTTGTAGTGTTTTTCAAGTTAATGTTCCAAATATAAATAGATACAAAACTTGTCGTCGATCAGTGCAAAGAGGTGAAGAGATAATGAACCTATATCATTATTGTATTGAGCTATTTTATATTGTAGTCGACATGTAATTTCAAGAGCTAAATAATCGCTTTTTTAAATCTAGTACAGAGTTGCTTATTTATGTGACATGCTTAAACCCAAGTGATTCATTTCTTACTTATGAAGAGAGAAAATTGATACATCTAGCAGAGTTAAATCCAAGTGGTTTTTTCTACAATTGAGCTTGTGACTCTAATAAGTCAATTATCAACTTATATTATTGATGTGTACTAGTGATGAGTTTTCCTTTCTAAGCATTTGATGTGAAACAATCCCATGCGAAAATGATTTTCTTAATGAAGTTTGCACGTTTAGATTTAGAAGCAATAATAAGCAAGATCTTATGCGGAATTGAACGATAAAATAAATATTAAAGTGGTACCTAGCTTAGGTTATCTCACATGCATAGAGGTTGAGATCATTAAATAGTCAAATAAATATTACTTTGCATACATGGATTGTTCCAACAGTAAATTCCAATATTAACAATAAGATTAGTCTATGAAAGATCCCTCACACAACTCTTTTAATTACTAGGTTTTAGCGGAGAAGCATTAACATGCTCGTCATGAATTTACTAGACCACAATTGAGAGTCACTACGAAGATAAAAGATTCGGGGGAAGAGTTTACCCAAGGGAAGTATATTCGAGGCCCCGAGGTGATCGTTTAGGTGCTTGAGAGAGTGGGCAGCAACTTTCAGGGCTTGGGAACCTTCTGGTCGGCGATTGAAGGTCTTCTGGACGTCGAGACAACAGCAGGAAACTGCTGGGCTTGCTGGACAGCACTAGGGGTGACTGGATAGCCACTATGAGGGATTTGACATCAGTTTTGACTTCCCAGAATTCTGGACAGCAACCGGAATTGTCTGGACAGCAAATTCCTATCTTCAAATTCCTAGACAGCAGTAGTTTTTGGTCTTGGACAGACCCTGGACAGCACCCAATCAGGGTCAGCAAGGATTTGGCTTGCTCGTGGTGCTGCTGGACACTTTGGGCAGCAACTTGTGGCTTTCCGGGAGGCAGGACAGCGAAGAAAGTTGCTGGAAAAGGAAGGGACAGCATGCGGAAGTGAGGGAGGGAGAGTTAATTACCATTAGAGTGGCAATTAAAAAAGGAGAGAGATGGGGAGAGGAGATAAAGGAGTAATTAATGCTAATTCAAATTCAAATTTTGAATTTGAATTGTCATTAATTGGGAGCATTAAGTGATTAATTGATTTAAATCAGAAATTAAATTTCAGATTTAAATTAATGGTTATTGGCTTAATTGGATGGACGATTTTACGGAGTAATTAATGCTAATTCAAATTCAAATTTTGAATTTGAATTATCATTAATTGTGAGCCTCTCCTAATTAGGAAATTTCTTTATTCCAAGGAGGAAGAGAGGGGGCGGTGGGGGTTGGTGGGCGTCGGCCTAAGGGATGGCCGGCGGGTGAAGCTGGGCGGGCGGCCAGCCGTGGAGGCTGGGGAGGCTAAGGGAGGTGTCGGGCTGGAGCAGGGGGGGAGAAAACTGTCGAGAGGGCTGGGTTAGGCCGGCGATCGGGTGGGTGATAGTCGTCGGCTTGGGGAGGTAGAGCTAGGGGAAGACTTGGGTGGATGAAGAGGGGAGAAAGGAGATGAACAAGAATATATGAGAAAGATAGAGATAACTAACGAACTCACAAAGAGATCGTAAGAACCGCGAACCTCGGACTCTTCCAAAGATTGACGGGTATTGCAAGTTACCCTCCTCGGGCTTCTCCTCTCATGAACTCATTAAGAGATCAACATGAACTCACTAAGAGATCAACAAGAACATAAAATTTCATTATCAATAATTCATCATCCCTTTCCAAGAGGAAGGGGAGGGGGCTTAAATAGCCAAATACATAAAGGAAAATAAAAAGGCACAATTGCCCCTAGGAAAAACATAAAACAAAGCCCTCAAGTGAGGGTAGAAATGGAAAAGTACAAATAACAAATAAAATACATCAAAATAAATAGACACGATCGTAGCCGTTGATCTTCGATGTCCTTATCATTCTCCCCAGGTGGGAGAAAAACTCGACTCCGTCGAGTTGGTGTCTCGAAAACTCATCGTGCATCTGAGTTTATCTGTTGTAGCTCCTCGCACTCTGACCACGCATCCTCTGACTTTGGTTCACCTCTTCACCTAGTCAAGTATCTTCTTCGTCCACCCTCTTTTGTGAAAATAATATCATCACTACGAATCATGTCAACCTTCTCCGCTATAGGAATTTTGGGAATAATTTTGGGAGTAGAGGTAGGCTTTGGGGTTCTCACAAGGTGGGGTCACACAAGGCTTAATTTGAATTGGATTTGGGGGTTTAACTCCGGACCTTCAAAGTCTACTAAATCTTTTATGTTAGAAAAGGAATGAATGTTGAACTCTGCAAGCAGATCCACCACGCAAGCATTGTTATTGATTTTGTTGACTATTATAAATGATCTCGCACTTCTAGCGTGTAATTTCCCGGACGAATCCGCACCATTACTGAGTTACCAACCTTAATAAATTTAAATTGTCGTTTAGAATCAGCATAAAGTTTATACTTATTATTGCTCTATTTAGTTAGGCGTGCAATTTTCTTAAGAAAGTCATGCATATGTAATGTAAATGCGGCCTGTGCTATGCGAATTCATATGTTTAAAATTCAAGACTCAACAAGATGAACATGAGGTGGTGCAAGAGACTTGATATGCAAGTTGAATGAAATATGGATTCACATATAAATTTTAAACAAATAAGATTTTGAAAGACAACATACTACAAACACACGCAACAACGTACTAACTCACACGAGCACATAGCTAGACAAAGTGGACGAGTCACAAGAAGAGGGGTTTTAAAGTGTTCGGTCAAAGGGAACTGGTGTAGGGGGAGAAATGAAGACATTCTTAGCTACCAGGACACTTCTGTAGGTAGTTTCAGTTAGGGTCTCCTAGTGGTAGAAGTGTAATCGAACAAATTCATCCAACTAGGATAGAGATGATCCTTATCATGGTAGGACGAGGCTAAGACGGGCAAAATGAATGAATCAGGAATGACACACTCGGCCAAATATAAATCTAAATGAGCAGCTCTAGAATTAGACTCTAATGAAACAAGAGGAGACTCATTGTATAAATCAGGCTCAAAAACTTTCAGACTCAAGGTACTGTCTTCCGAAGTAGAATCAAATTTGGTTTTAACCCTAAAATCCGTAGGTTCCGTTTCACTTGAATCAGGTGACAAATTCGATTGACTTACTTCCAACTCGAGATTAGCTAAGTCGCCATTAGAATTATCCAAAATTAAATCAAAATTATCCGGATTCATCTCAGTAATTAAATTAGAATCTTTCGATTTTAATTGCATTGTGTTCAAGGTCAGATCAATTTCTTTCGGGATCAAATTAATATCGTCCAGGCAGACTTTATCCAAGGAGTTGTCCTCGAGGAAACTAGGATCTGGATGGGCTAAGGTATCTAGGTTTAAAGGTCCTAGATCTCCTAAACCAGGGTTCAGGTCAGTCAGGGGGTTTAATTCAATCACATCAGTTTCACCCTCAAAGAAGTCCTCGTTATTGATAGTATCCATGAAATGGATGTATTCAGGTTCAGTAGATTTCTTCTTTTTACTGCAATACTTTATTAAAATAACACTTGTAGGGTCAAAGATTGGGGAAGCTAAAGGTTGACTGAGCTGGCCAGAAGTTAGTCCACGTGGGGATTCATAGGAGATTTGTCCAACAGAAGACCCGTAGAGGGTCGGCCATTTAGGTTAAGTGAAGATCTAAAGGGTGGGGCAGCAACCCAGATGTTACTAATGGGTGGGTGGTCTTGACCACAGTAAGGTCCACGGGTTGTCCCAATAAAATAGGTAGGGTGATGCTCTAGATGACGGTCACTAGTAGAGGGTCGGTATTTCAAATTAAGTTTCCGTCTCATGTCTTTCCAATTAAGGTACTCACCGCGAGACCCTTTATGATCTTCCAATTTCATCCAAAATTGAAGAGCCCGACCTTTTAGGTGAGACTTAACGATGCTAACCTGGTGGGACTCAAGGATATGACATGATTCAAAATAGTCCTCTAATTGTCTAACCCATTCTCTAAAATAGTAAGCGTCCAAAGAACCATCAAAGGTAGACAGACGATAAGGTGACTATAAGTGAGATCGTGAAGGCCTAGGCTCAGGTCTCGGGTGATAAGCTGAGTGGAGCATGTAATTAGAGTGGGGATAGTCAACGGTTTCTCCATCATAATTCTAGTCATGTTGCCCACTAGGTTAACGATGTCATCTAAACTCTTTTGGAGTCTTATCGGGTCCATGGGTAAGTGTCAAGTGAAACCTAATGACGATTGGGTGCAAGGTACCACTCTCTTCAAAGGGAAAACACCATTTCGACTTGCTATAAGGTGCAGGAAAAATACTGGACAGCAAGCTTCAAGAAGGGTTTAGGTCACTAGGTGTTTAGGGAGGAGGCTAAGGCTTGGGCAGCACCCTAATCCAAGGTTAGACTCACTTAAATGCTACCAAACACTGCAGAATTTTGTGTGGACAGCAAACTACAGCAATTGGGAGAACAGGACAACAAACTAAAGTGATGGACGACATTATCTAAGCAATTTAGATGGACTCTAGGGTGTGGGCAGCAAGTTATCACAAGTTCAATGTCACCTAAATGTCACTAAATAGTGCAGGAATTTAGTGGACAGCAAGTTAATTCAATTGTCTAAGTGGCCTAGACTATAATGGGTGTTATGGTGATGAGGGCAGCACTTAAACAATGAAATATACTTATGTATCATGAAGAAATTACTGCAGAATTTTCGGGACAGCACAAGGGAAACAGAAATTAAAACTACCTAAATGATGTTATGCATGCAAATGACTAAGGACAATTCAAATTAGACCCCTAGGATGCATCTAGCACATGTAAAGCATGCTAACCATGCTCTGATACCAACAAGATGTGAAACAATCCCATGCGAAAATGATTTTCTTAATGAAGTTTGCACATTTAGATTTAGAGGCAATAATAAGCAAGATCTTATGCGGAATTGAACGATAAAATAAATATTAAAGTTGTACCTAGCTTAGGTTATCTCACATGCATAGAGGTTGAGATTATTAAATAGTCAAATAAATCTTACTTTGCATACATGGATTGTTCCAACAGTAAATTTCAATACTAACAATAAGATTAGTCTATGAAAGATCCCTCACAACTCTTCTAATTACTAGGTTTTAGCGGAGAAGTATTAACATGATCGTCATGAATTTACTAGACCATAATTGAGAGTCACTACGAAGATAAAACATCCGAGGGAAGAGTTTACCAAAAGGGAAGTAGATTCGAGGCCCCGAGGTGATCGTTTAGGTGCTTAAGAGAGTGGGCAGCAACTTTCAGGGCTTGGGAACCTTCTCGTCGGCGATTGGAGGTCTTCTGGACGTCGAGACAACAGCAGGAAACTGCTGGGCTTGCTGGACAGCACTAGGGGTGACTGGATAGCCACTAGGAGGGATTTGACATCAGTTTTGATTTCCCAGAATTCTGGACAGCAACCGGAATTGTCTGGACAGCAAATTCATATCTTCAAATCCCTGGACAGCAGCAGTTTTTGGTCTTGGACAGACCTTGGACAGCACCCAATCAGGGTCAGCAAGGATTTGGCTTGCTCGTGGTGCTGCTTTACACTTTGGGCAGCAACTTGTGGCTTTCCGGGAGGCAAGACAGCGAGGAAGGTTGCTGGAAAAGGAAGGGACAGCATGCGGAAGTGAGGGAGGGAGAGTTAATTACCATTAGAGTGGCAATTAAAAAAGGAGAGAGATGGGGAGAGGAAATTAAGGAGTAATTAATGCTAATTCAAATTCAAATTTTGAATTTGAATTGTCATTAATTGGGAGCATTAAGTGATTAATTGATTTAAATCTGAAATTAAATTTCAGATTTAAATTAATGGTTATTGGCTTAATTGGAGGGACGGTTTTACGGAGTAATTAATGCTAATTCAAATTCAAATTTTGAATTTGAATTATCATTAATTGTGAGCCTCTCCTAATTAGGAAATTTCTTTATTCCAAGGAGGAAGAGAGGGGGTGGTGGGGGTTGGTGGGCGTCGGCCTAAGGGATGGCCGGCGGGTGAAGCTGGGCGGGCGGCCAGCCGTGGAGGCTGGGGAGGCTAAGGGAGGTGCCGAGCTGGAGCTGGGGGGGAGAAAACTGTTGAGAGGGATGGGTTAGGCCGGCGATCGGGTGGGTGATAGTCGTCGGCTTGGGGAGGTGGAGCTAGGGGAAGATTTGGGTGGGTGAAGAGGGGAGAAAGGAGATGAACAAGAATATATGAGAAAGATAGAGATAACTAACGAACTCACAAAGAGATTGTAATAACCGCGAACCTCGGACTCTTTCAAAGATTGACGGGTATTGCAAGTTACCCTCCTCGGGCTTCTCCTCTCATGAACTCACTAAGAGATCAACATAAACTCACTAAGAGATCAACAATAACATAAAATTTCATTATCAATAATTCATCATCCCTTTCCAAGAGGAAGGGGAGGGCTTAAATAGCCAAATACATGAAGGAAAATAAAAAGACACAATTGCCCTAAGGCAAACATAAAACAAAGCCCTCAAGTGAGGGTAGAAATGGAAAAGTACAAATAACAAATAAAATACATCAAAATAAATAGACACGATCGTAGCCGTTGATCTTCGATGTCCTCATCAGCAATATTGCTGATCTTGCAAAGCAAATCGAAGGTAAAAAAGGATGGTCTGTATCATTTAGTTTACATACTTATTACTTTAGTATTAACTTTACTAGTTATTATAACCATAGTAGAGAGAGCATTTTCTGCAATGAAGATTATCAAACATCGATTGCGTAGTAGGATGGGTGATGATTGGCTCAATGATTGTCTAGTGCCTTACATTGAAAAAGATGTGTTCGATTTGATTCTCAAAGAAGTTACAATGCAACATTATCAAAAAAATGAAAAATATATTAATAAATTTGTAATACTTTTCAATTCATATATCATAATGAAATGCAAGATTTTGTTTTGAACTATGCCTTTATTTTAATTTTTTAAATATTTGATGAGGACATCAGCAAGAGATTTTGGCGCGTTTATCAGAGGAGGCATCGAAGATCGACAGCCACGATCAGAAGCCTTTATTTTTTATGCATTTTATGTATTGTTTATTTTTATATTTCAATTTTCTTATTTTACCCCTATGAGTAGTTAGTTTGTTATTGTAGCACTATAGGCATTTTAGTCTTTTTTCTTTTGTCATGTTGAGGCGTATATATAAGGCCCCTTCTATTGTATTTGGGATGATGTTTTGATAAATGAAAATTTTGATCTTCTGTCTTCTACATTGTTGTGAACTTTGAAAGAAGAAAGAGAACCATAGGTGAGGGTGATAATACCCGTCAGTCTTTGGAAGAGTCTGAGACTCACAGCTTTTCTTTTCTTTTCCCCCTCCCTTACACCCGGCCAACCCCCCCCCCCCCCCAAATCCTCCCTACACCTGCCGGCTTCCCTTCCAACCTTCCCCACCCAACGGCACCACCACATTCCCTCTTCCCTCCTCTAACTGAGAATCTCTCCCCTTGCCGCCACCCCACGCCGCCGGCCTCCCAAGGCCCCCAAGCCGCCGGCCTCCCAATGTCTCCAAACCGCCGGCCCCTAGTGCCCACATGCTTGATTTCCACTTCAATTTTTTCCTTTAATTCCCTTCCTGAAATAATCTATTATTAATTAGGAAAGTTTCCTATTTGAATTCAAATTAATATTTGAATTTAAAGTATTTTCCTTATTGATAAAATTATTTAGGAAAGCCCATAATTACCTCAAAATTTGAAATTAAATCTTTTAAATTAAAGGGCCCGTATACATTGAATCTAGACACTCCCCCCCACCCTCCTCATATAACCGGCCCCTCCCCTTGGCTTTTCTCTCTCCAATTAATCCTTAATCCTAATCAAACTTCCCCCATAATTCTCTCTTAAGCCGCTGGCCCCTATAGCCCAATTTGGGATAATTTGGAATTTAAATTATTCCCTTTCCCTCTCTTTAAAAATTTTGAAATAAAACTCATAATTTCTAAGTTATTCACCCCACCTCCCTAGCCCTAAACCCTAGTCGTCCCCTCCCATTCCCTCTCTACCCGAGATCTCCCACCGTCGGTTCCTCCACTCCCTTCTCCCTTCACAAATCGTCGGCTCCTCCAAGGATACCCAATAAAATAAGTCTCTCATAATAATGGATGGCCGATCCTGAAGTCGACCACGGATTCGCGTATGATTCTCAAGGACAAACTGATATCCTTCAGTCGTCATTCTTCAACCCCGATTGGGAATTTTAAGATTCCGTAGAAGACTACGTCGACCACATACTATTTCATCTAGCCGAGACGATCGACAAACAACGACCATCCAGACAGTGGCAACTCGTTGGACGTCCACCTGCGCCTCCTTCTCCGGCTACCTTCCCGTGGATCAAGACCGTCGACGTCCTAACTCTCTTGGTGGCATCATTTGGGTTGTTGAAAGTCTCTCTCCGCTAAAGTCGTTCATCGAGTGTGAGTGAGAAATGAAACTCTAGGTGAAAGCTCTAAATATTAACCTGTAAATTCTTATTACGACACATTTAGCTTTATTGTATTTTTCTTATATTATTTTAAGTTATTTTGTTCTCCTAAAATTGTGACTGCATGCCAAAGCAAAATGTTAATTGAGAATTCATAGAATTAATTTTTGTGCTAATTAAGTAGCAAGCTTTATGATAATTTTATTATTTCCTTACAATTCTTGTTTGTTTCACATCAATATTAGTCAATTTATATGAAAATTTTGCCCCCCAAAAATGAAAGGCTGGCTCCGCCCTTGACTCTGACTAGTTCAAATCCCCTCCTAAAAGAGGAATCATCCCATCCTCCCTTAGTCGATCATGGAACCTAGGTCGTTTAGTTCCCCCTTCTTCAAGATGAGGGATTGCCGCAACATCCACATGTCATTCACATCAACAACCTTGTATTTCCTTCATCCCCACCAAAGTTTAAATCTTTGGCAATGTAATGATGCCTTCTTCAAATAATGAATTGGCCCCAACTCATAATCTTGGACAATAGCTAGTCAAAACTATATTAACCAGATTATGCCTCATGATTTATTCCTTTCAAGATTTCTAAGTAACAAAATCATGTGTGACTCTACTATGTAAAACTCTACTATGCACTTCATTTTACTTTCTAATTGTGTGTAGACCATCATTCAAGACAATAAACTATCTTCCTCACTCTCATTCTACTAATACAATTTCCAGCATGAAATGAAAGTGGATGATTTGTTATAAAAGAAGCCAAAGCCCATAAAGAGCGGAATCTTTAAAGTGAAGGATGGAAAAAATATCACATTCTAAAATGTAAACAGAAACATGCCCTATATAGGATTCAGAGCACAAAAATACTGTTATCAGAGAAAACAGCAAAAAAGTAAAAATAGTCGGAATATTCAACTTATTAATTGATCTGAAACCGTCAAAACAATCATGAAGAACAAACAGACATCAATTCCACAACTACAATCGAAAGGACCCGAAGTGTCAAATAAAAAATAATAATAATACAGAGAACTTTACTGTAAATAAAAGATTATGAACGCAAATCAGACCAACGTATAACATTTCAGGGACAATAATTGAGTTAAATAAATCACCCACAATTGCATTAAAAATAATGCGAACCTGCTGAGCTATTTGGCGAGCGTTCTCTGATAAATTAAGAATCTCAAAGCAGAAGACAGAGAAGTTGAGGGCAAGTCCAAGTCTGGCTGGATTTGTTGGGGCCAGATGCACAAGAGCAATATCCTGTAAAGCACAAATATGGACAAATAACTAATCTATCACTGAAAAAGGTTAAATAATATTTAAAGCCTTCCGCAAATAACTAATGAGAAAGAAAGCAACAGGTCCATTGCGACCAACAGTCAAATTTTAACAGAAGGAACTTTAATTTTCAAGGAAACTGAAAAAGCCAAAAAAAAGTGGATAAAAAACGCAAGCTTTATTAACTTGCAAAAGGGGGAGCAGCGGGAAAAGCTTCCTTCAGCATAAAATCAATTGCTTTTTTAGTTCTTTTCTCAGTTGAAAATAGTAATTACAAGTTGAAGTAAATTCAGAGACGCTAGTGAAACGAGAAGCTGGCAAGTTACAACTATTAGCATAAAAGGAGCTCTTTCTAGGAGAGAACTATGCAAACCCTAAAAGAAGTACAAGAATAGTATCGAATTTTAAACTATAAGCGTTAACTGAGAGTAACAATTTTGTGGCCTGAAGAGTGGGAAAGGTCTTTAAAAAGTTCACATCCAATTTGTTTATTAGAAAGCGACGGAGGTGTTTATACAATATAAAAACTAGAATACTCCACCAATCCAGCTGAACAAAAAAAGAACCCTAACAAGCCAATTTCCCCCAATCCATACCTCCGCCTCCTTATACGCTGCAATCGAGCGCAACGCAGCATGCTTCCTCCCATCGCCAACCTTAAATTCCGCAAGATACCGGTGATAATCTCCCTTCATCTTAAGAAAAAACACTTTGGCCTCGCTTGTTGAGGCGGAGGGGATGAGATGAGAGCCAAGCAGCGAGATGATTGCACCACAGATTTCGTCAAGCTCAGCCTCAATCCTCTTGCGGAAACTCTTGACGATCTTAGGATTAACCTCGCTGCTGAGTTTCCCCTCTTGCGATTCAACGGAGACAACCTTCCGCCATGAGGCGCGTCGAGCATCTACCATTTTCTTGTGAGCAATGGCAATGAGGTTGCGCTCATCGGCCGCAAACTCACCCAATGAAGATGTCCTCCTCACCATCTCCTCTATGATCCGTCCCATCTCGTCAAATCGCTCCGCCTCCTCGGCAACCATCGCCATGTAAGAGTACTCCTCGCGGCTCAGCGGCGGTGCGCACTGAATACTAGGCATCGTGTTGAAGAGGAACGGCAATGGAAGGGGTAAGAGAGAGACGCCGAGCTCTTTTGAAACTTTGCGTCTTTGTTTGCGGAAGGTGAACCTCCTTCCTCGATTTATAAGGAATCGGCGCGGTCGTCTTCTTGACTTCTTCCTCCGAAAACTCCGAACGGAATGATATAGGATAAAAAGAAAACCTTTTTAAATATAGGCAGATTCGGTTCCTGAATCCAGCTTGGAAACTGGGCGAACCTAATCGTGGCCGATTCATAGTTAAATTCTTAAAATCTTTAATTTATAAATATTAGAATTTTTACATTCATAACATCTAAAATTATTATGTTTACTTAACATTCAAAGTAGGCTATTTATATATCTACCAACCAAATATCTTTCTCTTGATAAAAAATAACACTTCGTCAACTCCATGAATATCCCCACGTCAACTCCATGAATATCCCCACCCTGACCCTGTCTTTCACGCACGAAATTCCTTACTTTCTTCTCCCCTAGAGTGTCTACCCGACCATGCCTTTCACGCATGAAACCCCTATCTTCTTTTTCGCTTGAGTGTTTGCCTTTCACGTTTGGAAGAGAGTGTCGCCCTCCTCCATCTTCATCCCGTGCGAACAATCTAACCAAGCGGAATCTTTATATGCATTTTCTAAGTTTTTGTAGTTTAATATTTAAATGTAAATAATTTGATTTAAGTGATTCTAATAATTTCCTATTCTCATTATTGTTTGCATTCTTATATAGGTAGGATGGACTGCAGTCGTTGGGACCATATTTAGCACGCGACGGTGGTCGAAGGGACTGTCGTCGGTGGTCAAATGGTGTTCAGAGAGACCGTCATTGCAACGGGTGACAAAATTTGGAGGAACCGTTGGTGACAAATAGCGAAGGTTGGAGGTACTATAGTCGACATACGACAATGGTTGAAGGGATCGTCGTTTGCAAGCTACAGACGTCATATGGACTGTGTTCGATGGGCAATAATGGTTGAAGGAACCATTATCGACGGTTGATAGTGGTCAGAGAGACCACGATAGATAGGCGACAATGCTCGGAGGAACCACTACTAGCGATGGGAGTTGGACAGAGGCTCACGTGATGGCCAACCAACATAGGCCATGCGATAAAGGTCCACCAGTAGCGGAGTGGTGGTGAAGGTTTGTCGATGGTGATTTTGGGGTGCAGCTTCAAGATGATTCAAGCCTCATAGCTCTTTTGAGTTTCTAATTTAGTGTTTAAGCTTCCAAAAGTCAAAGCCCTCTCTTTTGTTGGAAGAGGGATTCTATTTATAAAAATTTGAGAGTAGCAATATTTCATAAATATGAAGAAGATCTATGATAAATGCAGAGTACTTCATTAGAGGGCCCATACTGATTACTTCAACATGGAGCGCTCATTAAGCATTTAAGTGCCTTAATGATGTCAGAATTAAGCAATCTTGAGCTAGTTGGATTTCTCTCATTAAGCCTCTCGATTATACTATAAGATATTTGACCATCTAATTAATGCTTTTAAGCTTCCAAATATGCTTCGGTCCTTGATTTGGGCCCATTTGGGCTCGGATTGGACCAATTTTGGTGTCGTTGGATTCGTCTCATTGATAAGTTCCAGTTGACTATAAGTTCCCTAAATTTGAAGTTTGGATGATCCCAAATTTAATTTTCATAAGTTTCCAATTCATATTAGCATCAAGATTCACACCTAATTAGAACGATTTTTTTAGACATAACAATACTAACTTAATAAAAGATGGAATAAAAATATTTTGCATTATTTACGTATATATAAATCAAAATATTAAGATTTATATATTTAACACATAAATTTGATTATTAATATACATAAGATTCAAAATACCAATAAAATAAAAAATGACACATCTGTTATCATCACTTCACCATACCGCCTGATCTCATCGCCCTTTGTTGTAAACTTTTTTGCCATTCACATGTTGTGGTCATCGCCCTTCTCACTCTCGTTTAATTTACACAACACCAATCTGATGAATCTCCCACCCCGACAATGACTTTTCCTCTGTCGATGCCTTCTCATTCATCCCTATGGGCTCACAACGCCTAGCTCCACATCATTAGGACTGTCAATTTGTGTCGGCGGGTCATGTTCGGGTCAGATCCGAATTTGACCCGGTTGTATCTGACCCGACCCGGACATGACCCGAAACAAGTTTCGGGTCAATTCTCTGGACCCGACCCCGGATTGGGTTCGGGTCAACAAGACACGACCCAGAATTTTGAAAATAGCGGGTTCTGGTCACGAAGTAGCGGTAGCACAGCGACCGGCAGCGGCACGGCACAGCGGCATGCGGCGATGCGGCGAGGCAGCAGCGGCAGCGCCAGTCAGTCGACTCGGTCCCGGATGCGCGGTGGCGCAGCAGCAGCGGCGGCAGCACGCGAATGTCGAGACTCGAAGCGACGCAGTGCCAGTCGCCAGAGCCGAGACAGCGCCATACTGCCACCTACTCGATTGGGATTGCTACTCGACACGTCGAGTCATTTCGTGGGCAGGGCGGGCACGCCGGGCAACAGAAACTGGCAAACTCAATTCCAGGTCATTATCGGGTTTCCAAGTCAACCCGAACCCGACCCATTTGCTAAATGGGTCGACCCGAACCCGAATTTTTTCAGGTCGTGTCAAAAATTGACAGCCTTACACACCATCATCTCCATGATAGGTGTGCCCATTGCACATCTATTAATGTTTGTGCATGTACTCTCTCTCTCTCTCTCTCTCTCTCTCTCTCTCTCTCTCTCTCTCTCTCTCTCTCTCTCTCTCTCTCTCTCTCTCTCTCTCTCTCTCTCTCTCTCTCTTCTCTCTCTCTCTCTCTCTCTCTCTCTCAGGTATCTTATACATTATGTTTAGGTCTCACTGAAGGATAATTTATCTCTTCTTTCATGACAGTCTGTTTGTAGGACTCGTTCAAGAGCTGGGAATGAGCTTATCAATGGAGCATGGCAAATCACCTTCTTCCACATCCTCCAAGCAGTCGCCCTCCCCGACAAGGGCGACCACATAAGTTTCTCTCTGTTAGACAAGTCTTTATTTATCTCAGTTAAAGTCAAGTATTCTATGCGAGGCTTATCAAAAATCAAGCTGTAAATGCATACATCTTTTCCACAAAAGAGATCCTTCATAACTGAATCATCACCAAGCTCAGAGATCTACATCAAGTCATTACTCACCTCCTCTCGCTCCAACAGAGTGACATGAGACCAGCTTCATACCTAACCTCGACTCGATCTCTATATTCCATGGTTTCACCTTACCCGCATCCTTTCTCATAAGCTCGTCACACCACTCGTCCCAGCCAACCGAGCCATATAAAAAATTAATAGTATAACTACTGTATTCTGTACATATTCTATTGTAACTCTCCAAGTCCTATAAATCAGGGAGGCAAGATAGATGAAAGGAATGGACAAATGACAAAACAAAGAGAGATACATAGAGAGATACTGTGCCAATTTTTCTTTTTCTAGCTCGAGCTATGCATGATAGAATCATCACTCTTCTTATTCTTGTATTTCTATCTCGGATAATAAAGATTCCATCTAAATTCATCTTCTACTTACGCTTTCTCTCCCTCCTCTCCGCCTTCATCATTCTCACCTATAGGAGTAATTATTACGTCTAGACCTCTTTCTCTCTTTCTCTCCCTCTTTCTCTGCATTATTTTTTTATAATTAAGATGAACTTAAAATGAGTATATTATTAAAAATTTAATAAAATTTATTGTTGTATCAGCATCGATTAAGCATAGATATTTTTATAAAAGTTTATAGGCCAAATCAATAGTGAAGATATTAAAGCCATCATGATTCATGAACAAGAAAAAGTGTTAGGATGATTGAATACAAATACATTAAAATTAGGTTTATCTACTAATTTTATATGTTTGAAGTGTTCTATTAGAAATTTTTTTCATATATTGAGATTGAATAAATTATTAATCTTATAAGCAAAATATAGACCGCCTTACACCCAATTTGACCCATTAAATTGAATTAGTAATAGCTCAAATTATTAAAACATTAACTATATACAATTTAATTGATATAACAATAGATTTATTTTTTAATTAAAAAAATTATCATCATAAAAAAAGATAATTTAAATAAATTAACTATTAAAATCATATTTATTTATTTTCAAAACAAAAAATATTTTCTTAATTTTGGACTCCTTCAAAATTATGACATTCTTATCATTGCTATTTTACTTAATATATACTTGTTGCGTCCAGGAGTATTCGCGGCGGTAGAGAAATATAAAGTTTATCGTCTTAGCGTTGTACGAAAATTTGGCACGCAATCAGATAAGAGAGAGGGTCTAGCATTTATGAGACACCAAGATTTTTTACATGAAAAACCCATGAAAAAAGGGGGAAAAACGACGGGGCCTAGCCCAGTCTGAACGAATCCACTATTATTTGTAGTTGATTACAAATGAGGCCCTTCCTTGGGAGAAGGCCTTAGCTTGATGTACATCTTATAGAGTACATTACATGATGTAAATACTAAGAGCTACTATTGACATATTCGCTTTATTGGAAGGACTGTAGTCGGCGGGCGACGGAAGTCAGGAGGACCGTAGTCAGCTGGCGACGGAGGTCGGAAGGACTGTAGTCGGCGGGCGACGTAAGTCAGGAGGACCGTAGTCGGCGAGCGACAGAGGTCGGAAAGACTGTAGTCGGCGGGCGACATAAGTCAGGAGGACTGTAGTCGACGGGCGACGGATGTCGGAAAGACTGTAGTCGGCGGGCGACGTAAGTCAGGAGGACCGTAGTCGGCTGGCGACGGAGGTCAGAAGGACTGTAGTTTGACGACGAAGATCAAAAGTATAGCGTCAGGTAGAAGTCCAACAATGGAAAGAAATCCATCTTCAGGAAGACGTCCAGCGAAGTCCGATAACCGGTAGAAGTCCGGCACCGGGTAGAAACTTGGCGAAGAGTGAAGGTTCGACGTCGCCACGTCGGGTAGAAGTCTGATGTCTGTTGGTGGCAAAAGAGAACTCCGGCTTCACTTTGGCGGAGTTTCGGCGTCATGATGGAACTCTGTTGCAAATTGGGAAGAATTTCAGCATCATGTGGAAGTTGGTAAGAATTCCTGCATTCTCCCGAATATCACGCAAAATCCCGGCGTGTTCGGGCGACAGGAAGAGCTCCGGTGGTGGTCGAGGAGGAGGGGATTCTCCTTTTCCCCTTTCTCTTCTTCTTCCCTTCTTCTTCTTCCCTTCTTCTTCTCTCTCTTCACTTGAGTCCCCCTTGTGAAGAATGAGGGCTCTATTTATAGTTTTTATGGAGTGGCAAAGCCTGTAAATAGACGTGAGATCATGGGCGAATTGAGAGTGGTTTGAATGGACGGTCGATATCAAATCCTTTGATTATGCACCGTTCGTTGGACATTTGAAGGTCTTAATGATGTCGGAATTTGGCGATATTGGGCTCGTTGGATTCGACTCGTCGAGCCGCTCGATTCGAGTATAAGCTCGTTAAAATCGGAGACCGTTTGGTAACTCAAATTGTGGTTTGAACCTCCCAACAGCGCTTCGGATCCTTGATTTGGACTCATTTGGGCTCGGATTGGGTCGAATTTGATGTCGTTGGGTTCGTACTTCCGAGACGCTCAGTTTGAATGTAAGATCGCAGAAATCGGAGTTCGGGTACTCCCGAAATTAATTTTTGAAGTTTCCGACTAGCTTTTTGCCTCGAGATTCGTGCCTGATCTAGATAAATTTGTGATGATACATCAATACTATATATCTATGATACATCTGCCTTTAATTATTTATTATTTTATAATTTAATATAGCAACTATGTGTTCAATATATACATTAAATATATACCCTGAATTAATTGTAAAATTTGTTATTTAAATTTATAAAAATTGAGAAATAAAATTTTCCAAAATAACTGCTTGATAAAAAATCCTTTAATATTAAATTGAGTGTTTTCCTTCACTAAATTTATGAGAGGCAGACCTTAGGACTGAGATATCGTTAAGATGGAGTTGTGCTGCACTCCGCGAGCTCTCTTATGGCTTTCTCGTCCTCCGTCGTCGCTGCTCCCTCGCATTTGCTCCTCTCTGACCGCACGCCCTCGACCCTTTCTCTTTATGCCCAAATCTCTCTCCTCTTACCCCAAACCAGGTATCTTCGAAAGAACAATCGAGGAATTTCTTTGGTTGTGCGTTCCTTTCATTGTTTACGATGCTTTCAGGGTACTTCGAGCAAAAACCCTAATTTCCTTTTTCTTGCCTCAGAATTACGATGCCCTGGAGCTGCGGACTCAGAGGAAACATTGACCTTTGTGTCGGAGAAATTGGAAGAGCCTGTGTCGTCTAAAGTGGGGGAAGTTTCCTTCGATGCTGTTCCAGTTAATGAAACCTCGAACGTTGTAGGGCAGAGCGAGAGCGGGGATTTCTTGAGTGAACCTGTTCCAGCTGATGAAGCCGTGAGTGTTGGAGAAAAGATTGAGATCGTGGAGTTCTTGAGTAAACTGAATCTCAAGGTGAGCTTAGTTTAGTGAATTTGTAAGAAGAAGCGCTGCGGAAATATAATTGTCATTAGACGTTTTCCAGGCCATATCTCGCTTGCGCAAATTGATATTAGCAAAGGAACAATTCAAATGAGTAGATTTTGGAAATTCAAATTTATTGGTTATGATTGCATTAGTGCATATCGAGTAGATCCATATAGGCCTTTTGGCCCTTTTGGTTAAGCCAAGCCAATATAATCCTCTTAAAAATCAAAAGACAAAAATATGTCACACTGGAAGCAAAAATAACTGTTGCCACTGAGTAGCTTTGTCAATCTCCCGATTGAAATCAAATTGCAAGTCAAGAATATACAGAACATTAGAACATTCAGCATCATTAAGTTTGGCCCCAAGCTCTCAATGCCCATTATCTTGGCATGAATGGTTCTTCCATGTTAGACTCATATAGAACTCTGCAAGTTCATGTTCCTTAATCTGTTGAGATACTGCAAGTTTCCATTAATAATCAAAGCTTTTGTTTTTAGTATCCAATACACAGCATTTTTCAAAGTGAGATGTACCATACAAGTTCATCCGGGGCTTTCATACTAAATAATAGAGTTATTAGCCATTGATATTTATCAGTTATGGGGGTCTATATATATCTGATCTAGGTTCGCTGACCTAAAGAAGTCTTGGGGTGAGGATTTTTCATTTTTAACATTTGTTTTCTACATCTTCAAGTTTTTGAGCTATTATCCAAAGAAAGCAGAACTATCTCTTAGTTTTGGTGCAAAGACTTACCTAGCTTGGCTTACAATTGTGTCGAAGTCTTCTTTTGGTGAGGGCGGCGTATGATATTCTTCATCTGATTGTATGCCGGGGATAGGTTTAAAAATTAAAATGTTGAAAAATAGATGAAATCTAATTCAAATATAAAGAGGGAAGAAAAAACAAAAAAAACTTGAAAATTTTATATAGGTTTATCCTAATAATGGCTACATCATGTTGCGACTGTTCGATATTTCACTATTTTTGCGAGCTAGAATATACGCCGCGATAGAGTTAAAAGTTTTTGTCTCAGCTTTGTACGGATATCCAACACATAAACAGGGGAATAAACATCATAATTTTTACGTGGAAACCCCTAGAAAAGGGAAAAACCACGAGGCCACACCCAGTTGAAATGATTTCACAAATGTTTGAATATATTACAAATGGTTGATCCGTCCTATTGAAATGACTAGATTACAATAATCAACCGTCGAGTTGAAATCTAGTGACAAATAGAGATCAAACGGAAGTTCGATGACGTTCAGTGGTCGAACAGAAATCTGGCGTCTGTTGGCAGGCAAGAGGAAGTCCACCTACGTTCGGTTGTCTAATAGAAATGTGGTGTCAATTGGCGGCCGGGAGGAAGTCCGGCGATGTTCAGTGGTTGAACAAAAATTTGGCATCAGTTGACTGCCGGGCGGAACTCTAGCGACAATCAGTGACCGAAAAAAGTCCGGTAGTGGTCCAGGAATCTGGTTTCATGAGAACTCTAGCTTCTCTCTCTTCCTTGCTTGGGTCCCTTTCCATGAAAAATGAGAAGTTTATTTATAATTTTCTGAGAGTAGTATGACCAGTAAATAGGAGGAATATCAAGAGGAAGTTGGTAGTGCTTTAAATGGACGGCTGATATTGATTCTCTTAATCGTGAACCTTTTGCTGTGCATTTGAATGTCTTAATGATATCAGAATTTGGCAATCTTGGGCTCGTTGGATTCGTCTCGTCAAGCCGCTCGATTCGACTATAAGCATGTCACTTTTGGAAATCATTTGGTCATCCAACTTATGGTTTGAACTTTCCAAACGTGCTTCGGATCTTTGATTTGGACCCATTTGGCCTTGAATTGAGTCGAATTTGGTGTCGTTGGGTTCGTATTTTCGAGACGTTCAGTTTGATTGTAAGTTTGTTGAAATCGAAGTTCAAATGGTCATAGATTTAATTTCAGAAGTTTCCAATTTGATTTTTCCTCGAGATTCATTGCCGGTCAAAATAATTTTTTGATGGCATATCAAGTATAATTGAATTGTGAAGAATCATAACACTAATTCTTTCGATGCAAGCATAAGACACCGACCTCCTCTTTATATATATATATATATATATAAGCAATAAAAATATAATAAAATTCTCAAAATGCCTGCTAAAGCTGGCTTATGACTGAGGGTTCGTTTGGGGCTTTCTTAATGCTTTATAAAACATGTGTTTTAATTAAAAAAAATGAATTATATATATATATTTTTTTACTAAAAAATCATTTTAGAAAGCAATGGAAAAGCTGTCCCAATCGTAGCCTAACTCTATATAGCACGTCTTTTTTGTTGAGCAAAAATTAGGCTCCAAATTCTGGTTGGATCGATTGGTGGTTTTGGCAGGCAATGATGCCAGTATTGCCTTTTGGCTCCTTTGGAGGGCAGGGGGGGACGTTTACCAGATCTTCATCAAGTTGTTTCTACTACAACCAGGGGCCTATGTCCGATCGTTGGCAATACCCTGAGCCCAATTATGAATTCTTCCACCTAGTTTTTGTTATCTTCATGTCTCTTTTTTGTTTGATTGTTTGCAGGAATTGTATTTTCATTTCCTTTTTAATGGTTTTTCTTTTCACATGTAACTAGTTTTATATGAATGAAATTGGGCTCTGCCCTCTAATTTCCCCAACAAAAAAAAAAAAAAAAACAATTTAATATAGCATGGTTTTCCGCAAATGGTAAACTGTTAGCATATAGTATTAGCATGTATAAGTTATCTTATTGTGCTTCGCTTGTATTTACTATTTTCCCTCTCTTTAGCCTATATAAGGACAACTGTATCTCTGCTTAATGGATATAATATACACATATTCTTTACGGTTTCCTTCGCTTTCTCTGTTCTTCCTTTCTTCCTACATGGTATCAAGAGCTACTTGATGGGAGATCAAGATTCAGCCTCCTCTCTCCCTCCCTCCTCCACCGCCCTCGCCGGAAACTGTTCCAACGATCCAGTCATTCCGGCATCTCTGAAATTTCTTGTCACCAACATCAAGAATTTGCTTCCTCATCCTCTCACCACCGACAATTACCCCATATGGAGAACCCAAATTCTCCAGCAGTTCACGGCTACAGGCTACCTGAGCTATCTCACCGGAGACAACCCTTCCCCACCGGCCGATCAACCCGCAGCGCACGCCGCCTGGAAACTAGTTGACAGCACGCTGATTTCGGCCCTTTTCTCTACCATCTCCCCCTCCATCCTGCCATATGTCATCACTGCAACCTCCGCCTTCGAAGTTTGGTCGATTCTTGAACGAAGGCTTCAATCGACTTGTCGCTCTCGAGTTCTTCAACTCAAGAACGAACTTCACAATCTACAAATGAAGAATTCATCCATGCAACAATATCTCACGCAAGTCAAGACTCTCGTCGACAGCATTGCCGCCTCCGGCTCCAAAGTCGATCCCGAAGACATCATGCTCTACACTCTTAACAGTCTACCCGCCGCTTACAACCCCTTCAAAACCTTCATCCGGAACTCCCAGACACCATCCGATCTAGATTCACTATATTCGCTACTTTGCAGCGAAGAAATCTACATCAATCAAGAACATCACCACAATAATTCCTCCGATCCGTCCGCTCTCTACGCGACTTCGCACAACCAACAACGCGGTCGGACAAACCGTCGCCCGCCCAAGAGCTTCAAGAACAACCTATACCCACCATCTGCACCCAATCCTCCTCCGACTTCAGCCAACAACTCGAGTTCGCAACGCCTCAACTGCCAAATCTGCGGGAAGAATGGTCACATCGCTCTTAAATGCTGGCACCGCTGCAACTTCAAATACGCTCCTACAACAGCCACCACACCCCGTGCTATGCTCTCCAACACCGCTTCCTACCCAACCCAAGATTGGGTTCTAGATACCGGTGCATCGGAACACCTCACACCATACAACAACAACATTCAGCAATCGACCGACTACCATGGCTCATCGTCTGTCTCGGTAGCAAATGGTTCCTCTGCTTCCATTCAGAACACCGGACAGGGTCTTCTTCCGCTTCCCGATACACCTCGTAAGATACATTTACGTAATATCTTGCATGTTCCCTCTCTAACCCACAATCTGATTTCGGTTTCTAAACTAACCCGTGACAATTCCATCTCTATAACTTTTGACTCTAACGGCTTTGAAATTAAGGATTCCCAGGATCTTCGACTGCTTCTACGTGGCCGACTCCTTAACGGTCTTTACTACATTCATAATGATGCCGACGCACCACCACAAGCTATGCATACCACCGTGGCTCCCTCCTATTTGTGGCATGCGCGTCTTGGACATCCACACCGGCAGCTTCTCAACCACATGGCTAAAGCTCTGCCAGCACCGACGCCTACTACCTCACATTTTCTTTGTACTTCTTGTAACGTGGCCAAGAGCCACAAACTTTCTTTTAGCCCACGAACTTCGGCCACATCCTCACCGTTCGAAATTATTCATTCGGACGTATGGGGACCGTCGCCGACACCTTCTACGATGGGTTTTCGCTATTATGTTCTCTTTACTGACGACTATACTAGATTCACTTGGATCTATTTTTTGCGTACTAAAAATGAAACATTTTCTAAATTTCAAATTCTATGTAATATGATTCAAACGCAATTTCTACAAACCTCAAAGCACTGCAATCCGACGGTGGAGGCGAGTATACCGGTACCGAATTCACCAATTTTCTTCAAAACCGTGGCATACTACATCGCATCAGCTGCCCCCACACTCCAGAACAGAACGGCCTCGCCGAAAGGAAGCATCGCCACATTCTTGATGTCACCAGGGCTCTTCTACACGACTCAAAAGTCCCTCAACAATTCTGGCCAGAAACCATTGCCACCGCCACTTATCTTATCAACCGGCTGCCCTCCACAACGACAGCATCTCTTTCTCCATTTCAACGTCTTTACCAAAAACCACCGGCTTATGATCACCTTCGCATTTTCGGTAGCCTTTGCTACCCTTGGCTTCAGCCCTACAACCACAACAAACTTCATCCTCGCTCCACCGATTGCGTCTTCCACGGTTACTCGACCCAACACAAAGGATACCGATGTTACAACTTATCCACAAATCAAACTCACATCTCCAGGCATGTAGTGTTTCACGAGCACATCTTCCCATTTCAATCTTCACCGCATCCTCACAATTCGACTACACCTCTCGGCCCCCAAAGAACACCTCCCTCTCTTCTCATCCCCACGTCAACTATCACTCCTCCAACTCATATTCCCATTACAACCCCTGTCCAAAGTCAGCAAACACACAATCCCACTAGTCACACTACCAACCAACCTGCTCCAGCAAACCTCTCCTCCAATAATCTAAGTTCCAACAGACCTCCCACTCTACCTGACTGTCCCAGTCACCCGATGCAAACAAGATCAAAGTCAGGTATTTCAAAACCCAACCCCATCTACTCGCTCCACAGCAACACCACAACAACAACCACCCCTACCTCCTACAGACAGGCCATACAAATCCCACACTGGCATTCGGCTATGAAAGACGAGCTTACTGCACTTCAGAAACAGCGGACCTGGACGCTTGTCCCTAAACCACCGAACAAAAACATACTCGGCTGCAAGTGGACCTTCAAAACCAAAATTCTTCCAAACGGTCAAATAGAACGTTACAAAGCAAGACTCGTCGCCTTAGGCTACGACCAACGGCAGGGTGAAAATTACAATGAAACGTTCAGCCCTGTTGCAAAAATGCCCACCATCCGTCTACTTCTTGCCATTGCTATAAACTGGAAATGGTCTGTACAACAATTAGACGTATCAAACGCCTTTCTTCATGGTGACTTACCCGACGACATCTACATGTGCCAACCACCTGGATTCGCCGACCTCAAATCTCCGAATCTTGTCTGCAAACTCCACAAGTCTTTATACGGCCTCAAGCAGGCCCCTCGACAGTGGTTCCAAAAGCTCACGTCGTTCCTGCAAACTAGGGGATTCCGGTTTAGTCGCTCCGACCCTTCCCTTCTCATTTTTACTAACAATCACATTCATATCTATTTTCTAATTTACGTCGATGATATCCTCGTCACAGGAAATGATCAAACAGCCGTTCAGAACCTACTAAATGATCTCAACTGCAACTTCGCTCTAAAACAAATGGGTCCGATCTCGCTTTTCCTGGGCATCCAAGTGCATCACACACAAACAGGATACTTCTTATCTCAGGCTCATTTCGCACGGAAGATCCTGAATGACGCCGGTTTCGCTGATTGCAAAGACGTGCCGACGCCGCTCTCGCCCACTTCAAATCCAACATCAGACGGAACTCATCCCTTCCATGACCCCACACTCTATCGCCGCATTGCAGGATCGCTTCAATATCTCTCCATTACACGTCCAGACATTGCCTTTGCCACAAACCGAATATGCCAGCACATGAAGGATCCTACCGATCAAGACTATCTATCTCTCACCCGGCTTCTCCGATACATCAAAGGGACCGTCTCATACGGTCTTCCGATCAAAACTGGCGACCTACAACTCCGTACCTACACTGATGCTGATTGGGCATCTGACAAATCGGACCGCAAGTCCATCTCCGGGTTCTGCACCTTCCTCAGACCTAACCTCATCTCCTGGTCCGTCAAGAAACAGATCACCGTCGCCAAGTCTTCGACCGAAGCTGAATATCGGTCACTCTCCGCAGCCACTTCGGACGTCATCTGGCTCCGCCGTCTAGCGTCCGAACTTCACCTACCGCAGCAGCAACCAACACCAATATACTGTGACAACCAATCTGCTATTGCCATTGCCAAGAATCCGGTATTTCACGCAAGAACCAAGCACATTGAAATTGACTACCATTTCATCCGGGAACATCTCAGCAATGCTAATATACAAATTCATCACATTTCCTCCAAAGATCAAGTGGCGGACATCTTGACCAAACCATTTGCTCAGGCTCGGTTCAACGATCTTCGCTCCAAATTAACAATTCACAGTATGAATTATTAATTTGCGGGAGGATATTAGCATGTATAAGTTATCTTATTGTGCTCCGCTTGTATTTACTATTTTCCCTCTCTTTAGCCTATATAAGGACAATTGTATCTCTGCTTAATGGATATAATATACACATATTCTTTACGGTTTCCTTCGCTTTCTCTGTTCTTCCTTTCTTCCTACATATAGTTCTCTACTTGCACAAATAAAAACTTAACACTGCAACGCTAAATTTTTGTAATCTTTTTAGAACTCCCTCCCTCAAGGCCTCAATCATTCTTGTTTGCATTTAACTTAGCTGGATTCTCCGGACTCTTACTACCTCCTCCTGTACGGGGCTGGCGCTCTGCTTGCTCTGTGGATAACATCAGCCATTGTTGGTGCAATTGATTCCATTCCTCTGGTATGCTATCTTGCTTATGATTCTATGATATACAATTACTGAACCTTGATTGATTATTTTACCAATCAAGCTCACACTTGTCCTCCTAAATGCACAATCTTAGTTCCCAAAATTGCTGGAATTGGTTGGCATTGGTTACACAGCCTGGTTTAGCTACCAGTATCTCATATTTAAGGTAATTTTGTCAAAGTATGTTCATTGAGGTTTCATGTGAGCAAGTTTGATCTGATCTGTTGGTGTTTGCAGAAAAACAGGGAGGATTTTTTTGCAAAAATTGCAGATCTCAGGGATCAAATTATTGGGCAACCTGACAGGGAATAGTTGTTCGGTACATGCTTGAAGCCTTCTTTTTATTTGTTTCTGTTAATATGCTGAAGTATATATGAGCTGTTTGTTACTTTGTAAGTGATGAAGCTTTGTAACTGTTCACCAATAGTAATTTCTGAAATTCCAATTATAGATTTTATTCTTGAATTCTCATGTCGTTGTAACCTAAAAATAAATTTTACTTGTTTTCTTTGTATATTCTTTGAGATATTGGGAAGTTTGCTTTGTTTTGGAAGTTTATTAATTTCAGATTTATGATTATGCATATATTCTATATGATATTATAAAAACTATTTGTTGATTAACTTCCATCAATCTTTATGATAATTTGTTTATTCAATAAATATAAGAAAAATATACTTTTTTTTTACAACAGATTAGAAACTCTTTTAAAACTCTTATTTATCGATTTCTTTAATCATTAATCAAAATCATCTAATATTAGAGTGAGTAATACTTTTAAATCCAGAAATTTGGTCAAAATGGGGTATAAATGGGAGATAATTATGCTTAAATAAATTTGTGAATTTTTTATTACACTTGTGCAACTTTGGAGGAAAGTTAGGTTTTTTTTTATGATAGTTTTAGTAGTGCTTTTTAAAATGGTATTCTAATAAAAAAAATTTAAATTCAAGAAATTTTTGTATTAGAAGCTATTTTAGAAACAAAAAAAAAAAAAGATTCCAAATGAAGCCTTAGGCTGCCTCATTTGGGGTGGCTTTTTTACCGCTTTTTGAAGCAATTTTTCAGTATAAAAATTTTAATTGTATTAGAAAGCTGCTTCAAGAAGCAGCAAAAAAGTCATCCTAAAAGTCTATCTAGGTAATGTCAGAAGCACTTATCGGATGATTTTAGTATGCACTATAGTAACTCAATTGAAATTTAACTCTATGTACAATATTGGAAAAAATCAACTCAATCACATTCGAATCAACATATCCCAACGATTAGGTTGAGGTGGGCTTAAGCGGAAGTTGCCCAAAATACATGCAATGTTAATTAGCTCGATGATAAAAGAACGGCTTCAAAATAAGTAGAGAAAGCATTGTGGCTAGCCAAAATATTGCGTTTGAGAACGCACTTCATAATACTTTGTAAGAACATTCAAATCCCACGTAGATACCCTACTCCAAAACTGGTGACAGCAATACCGCTCATTCCCATCCTTCTTCGTTCTCCCATGGCATCTCATTCTCTTCGTCGCAAAACCTCCTTACCTCCATCATCATCGTCATCTTCTCTTCCATGGATTTCCCCTCTCCAATACCTTAAACCCACCTCCCAGCATCCATCTTTGCCGCCGCCGTCACCGAATTCGGCAGACTCGGCCACCAGAGTCCGCCGCTCTCGCTTTATTTCACACGCCGACGCCGTCCGCCTAATCACCCGGCAACCCGATCCCCAGCAGTCACTTGACCTCTTCAACTCCATCGCCGCCCAATCAGGCTTCTCCCACAACCACTCCACTTACGCCGCCCTCCTCGTCCGTCTCGCTCGCGCTCGCCTCTTCCCCGCCGTCGACGCCGTTCTCCGTCGCGCCGCTTCCGAACCCTGTCGCTTCCATGAATCCCTCCTCATCTCCCTCATGCCCATGTTCTCCCGCTCCTCTCTTCATGAAAAAATCCTCGAAGCCTTCCACCTCATTCTCCCCATCACTCGCACGAAGCCATCTAATAAAGCTCTTAGCACCTGCCTCAACCTCCTGGTCGAAGCAGGCCGCATTGATCTCATAGAAAAACTCCTTTTTGATGCCAAAACCAAGTTAATGCTAGAGCTCAATACTTGCACGCTTAACATCCTCGTTAAGCTCCATTGCCGTGCGGGTGACCTCGCCTCTGCCTTCCATTTGATCGAAGAAATGCGTCAATCGAAGTCCTCTACCCCCAATTTGATAACTTACTCTACGCTGATCGGTGGGTTATGCTCTGAGGGACGTCTCAAGGATGCCTTCCAACTGTTCGAGGAAATGATTGAGAAAGACCACATCGTGCCTGATCCACTTAACATATAATTTGTTGATTCATGGGTTTTGCCGGCACGAAAGTGTGGAGAAGGCGAGGACAATATTGGGTTTCATGAGGAACAATAACTGTGAGCCAAATAACTTCAATTACTCCACGCTGATGAATGGTTTCTGCAGGGAAGGAAGGCTGGAGGAGGCAAAACAAGTTTTTAATGAGATGCAGAGTGTTGGGCTGGAGACTGATGCTGTGTGCTACACAACATTGATAAATTGTCTTTGTAGGGCTGGAAAAATTGATGAGGGGATTGAATTAGTGACAGAGATGAGAGATAGCGGATGCGAAGCTGATGTAGTTACATACAATGTGTTGATTGAAGGATTGTGCAGGGGAGGGAGAGTTGGAGAGGCAATGGCGATGCTAGAGGGATTGCCTCATGAAGGTGTTCGACTAAATGTTGCAAGCTATAGGATTGTGATGAATTGCTTACTTGGAAATGGCGAGGTCCATAGAGCGGTTGGATTGCTCGGTTTAATGCTTGGAAGACGGGTTCTGCCTCATTATGCAGCTTCAAACAAGTTGTTGCTCTTGCTCTGCGAGGTTGAAAGGCTGGTAGATGCCACAGTTGCATTGTTCGGGTTAGCGGAGATGGGATTCGTGCCTGAGACTGGGACTTGGTTGGCACTGGCTGGGTCAGTATGCAGAGAGAGGAAACTTAAAAAGGCAATTGAATTACTTGATGATTTGGTTGGTGGAGATGCACCTGATTGAGATGCAAGCTTTAAAGGATTTCTGTTAAACTTTTTGGATTCTATTGGGAAGAAATATTGTTTGCATAAGCAGTCAGTATATCTCGCAGTTAGAATGAGAGAAACTCCATGGATGGTCAGATTTGGCAGAATTTTATTCAAGGGTAAGTCCCCTTTTGGTGTTTCTCTGAACTATCATTGATGATGCTATGATATGATGAGCTCAGGAAAGTAACTTATGAGGAAAAGGAAGATCTTATTTCGGTCATGTTAGACTTGCTCGAATGCATTAAATGTGGGGCTAAAGGCATATTTGCAAATTTTCTGTTGGGACTGATTGGCCAAGCAGAATTCAGACTAAGAATGCCCCCTTGGAATATAAAATACTTCAATTTTAGCCTTCATATCAGGCCTTTGAAGCTGTGTGAGGCTGCAACTAAATAATTTTAGCATGATATGATAGGATAATTTCACTTAAATAATTTTTGTATAAGGCAGGGTAAAACTGCGTGTATCAACTCATTTTCAGACCTCAGGTACACGGTTTTAACAAGAAAAGAATTTCAAAGATGTGTCATATTGGTCTGAGTATTCCAAACTGTGATGGCTCAGGGTGGTCTATCTTGTACATCTACAATTGCTATCATATGGTTCTCAGTTACTGTTTTTGGTTATGATGGTTGAATGGAAGAGTGGAGAGCATATGAGCTATTGAATGAAAGCAAAAATGAGGAAACAGTGGGAGATTTGAAGAAACATTTTGTTGAAGCTGTTAATTCAGTGCATTTTACGGTATGCACTTTAGAAAATAGAAAGCTTGATTGGCATGTTTGGAAATGGAGGAAAATCATTCAGTTAACAAGCTAAATTCTGGTAAGTTATTTGTTTATGTAGAAGACTATGCTTTTATAAACCCCGTTAAATTAGATTTAAAACTTTACTTCATTGCTATTGAACCTTTCTTTTTTTTTTTTTTCTGCGGAAACTTTTTGTTTGTTTGACTTTACAAAACAGGTATCATATCCCACATGCATCATTTTGCATGAGCAACAATAATTGAGTTTTAAATTGTTAGACTGACGCCAATTGGACTCATAGGCGGATCCATGGATAGCTGCGGGTGGGCATTTGCCCACCTTGAAAAAAAAAAACATTAATCCCGACCAGCCACCCTAGTTTTGCCCATCTCGACTCTCCCTTCACAGAATCATTCCCTCTCCATCCCTTGTTCCGTCGTTCTCAACTCGCAAGATCAGGCCCTTCCCTAATCGCAAGAGGTCTCAGACTTCCCCCTTCGCAAATTGTAAGAGGTTGTCGGCCTTGGCTTTCGCAAATCACAAGATGTCATCTTCTTGGTTCGCAGCCGACAACCCCCCTCTGCATTCGGCTTCATTGAAGGTAATTTTGCTTATTTTGACTCCTACATACTACACTTGCTCTATTTCTTTTTCTTGATGGTTGATGCTTCTCTTTGTTTCCTTATATGCAGTAGCATATTCAACCCTTTTTTAAAGGGTTAGCAAACTCAAATACAAATATATAAATATATAATATAATATATATATATATATATATATATATATATATATATATATATATATATATATATATATATATATATATATATATATATATATATATTTCACTAGCAAAATTCAAAGCAAAGCATTATATTTCATCATAATTTATGAAATTAAAAAGAAAAGTACAAATTTTGCATTCTACTTTGCATTTTCTTGAAGTTGTATATCAATAACTGCGTAGAATAAATCAACTAAATTAATGATGAAAGTTTGTAATTTATGCATATTTTCATATTGATTGTCCACGAGCCTTAAATTTAGAATTCATATTTGGAACTTCAATTTCAAAAACATTACAAAAATATGACATTTCTTGTAGTGGTCTCGAATAAATGCTTTACTTGTTAATGATTTTTTGCAACTGTCACCAAATATAGTTGGAGTTGATGAGCGAAACAATGAATATATAATGCATGAGGATTATCTTTTAAAATGAGTGATTTCAAACCATTAAACTCTCCTCGCATGTTAGATGCTCCATCGTAACTTTGACCCTGTATTCTATGTATATTTAATGAATATTTTGCAAGAAAAGCTTCAACTGATGCATTGATTGTTACTGCATTTGTTAAAGAAATATGACTAATACATATGAACTTCTCAATTACTTGACCCAACTTATTTACATATTTCTCCGCAACAGCTAATTGTTATTTTTTAGACACATCGCTGGATTCATCAACTAGAATGGTGAAATAGGAATCACCAATATCATTCATGATTATAGTCAATATCTCTGCAACAATAGAACTACAAATTTCTTTTTGAACTTTTGGTGCAATCAATTTTAATTTAGTACTTGTATTTTCTAATGTAATTTTTTTGACATCTTCATTATGATTTGGAAGAAACTAAAATAGTTCTATATAATTCCGTTGATTATTGGAGCTAGATGATTTATTATGCCCATGGGGCGCTAGCCTTTGGCAAATAATAAATTGAACACAATCAATAACTGCAGTTAACATGATGTGATACTCAAGAGAATTATATACAACTATTTCAGTTTCTTGCAAATCATAATGAAGAGGTCAGAAAAGTTACATTTGAAAATGCAAGTGCTACTTTAAAATTGATTGCATCAAAAGTTTAAAAAGAAATTTGTAGTTTTATTGCTGTAAAAACATTGACTGTAATCACAAATGATATTAGTGATTCGTACTTCGCCATTCTAGTTGATTAATCTTGCGATGTATCTACAAACGAACAATTATCTATTGCGGTGAAATACGTAGATAAGTTGGACCAAGTAATTGAGATGTTCATAGGTATTAGTAATGTTTATTCAACAAATGCAGTAGCCTCAAGGCATTAGTTGAAGCTCTTCTTGCAAAACATTCATCAAGCATATATATAATACATGGTTAAGGTTACGATGGAGCATTTAAACTGATGCCTTGAGGCTACTGCATTTGTTGAATACATAGTTAAGGTTACAATGGAGCATTTAACAAGTGATGGGAATTTAATGGTTTGAAAGCACTCATTTTGAAAGATAATCTTCATGCATTCTATATTCATTGTTTCGCTTATTTACTCCAACTATATTTGGTAGTTGTAAAAAATCATTGACAAATAAAACATTTATTTGAGATCACTTCAAGAGTGTTATGTTTTTATATTGTTTTTGAAATTGAAGTTTCAAATATGGATTCTAAATTTAAGGCTTGTGAACGGTCAATATAAAAATGTGCAAAAATTATAAACTTTCATTATTATCGATTTGATTTATTCTACGCAATTATTGATATGCAACTTCAGGAAAATGTAAAGTAGAATGCAAATTTATAATTTTCTTTTTAATTTCATAAATTATGATGAAATATAATGTTTTGCTTTTAATTTTGCTAGTAAAATATATATAATATTCTTTGATATTTATTTTTAATATATATCGAGTTTGACGACCCTAAAAAAAGGGTTGGATCCACCACTGATTGGATCGGCCGGTTAAAGTTTACAATAGGCGGATTACGGTCTGCCTTCTTGATTTTGCCACCCAATCATTTGGGTGGGTCCCACCCATTAAACCAATTAGGAATGGAGAGGGGGGCTGCTAGACGTAAGGAGATGATTGTATTATTTATTTATTTATTTATTTCAAATGGAGGTGATTGTATGCTTTAAGTAGGGTGAGGGGATTAGGGTTAGGATTATGCAAATTATTGTGATTATTTTTGAAGTTTTGTGCTTTGAGCTCTAGCGGCTTCTAGAGATTGGGAGAGATAAATAATCCTCTCAAATTGAGGATCAATTGTATCTTGCTATTTTTTTTATTTGTTTGATTCTTGCAATAAAACTACTGTTTTATCTAGTTTTCCATTGAGTTTGTGGAGTTTTTCTTGTTGTTTCATCAATATTGTTAGTGTTTATCTGAGATTTTCAAGTATTTCCTAGCATAAATGATGAATACAACCCATATCTATGATTGATTCAAATAACTAAGTATTATTTGCCACTGCATTGACCTAATTGCATGTTCTCTTCTAGAGCCAGATCACATATCTCACAATTATTTGATCTTGATTCTTGATAGTCTTCAGCTAGCTATCGTTCGTGGTTCTAGAACGTCAGTTTCTTTGCCACCTTTTAGAAAAATAACTCAAATACCATTCTTTTTTCCATAAGCCAGATGATCATCTCCAACATCCTTGTGATAATTGACAAAAGCTGAAGCATTGCCACAATAAATTGATTGAGAGTGTTGGTGATAATGACATCAGCAGGAGATTTCGACGCGTCTATCATCAGAGGAATCGTAGATGAACGGCTACGATTTAGAGTCTTTATTTATGATGCATTTATGTATTTATTTTTTATTTATTTGTGGTTTACTATTGTACACCTGAGATGGTTTAGTTCATGATGTAGCTCAAAAGGTATTTTAGTCTTTTGCTTTTCTTTTATTTTAAGGCCTATATATAGAGGCTTTCACTATTGTTTAAGGTTAATGATTGATTAATGAAAATTTTAGCTTTTCGTTCTTTGTTTTCTTGTGAGCTCTTGAGAGAAGAGAGAACCCTAGGAGAAGGCCAAGCAACACCCGTCAGCCGCCGATAGAGGTCGGGCTCGCGGTTCATATCCATTTTATTTTCTTATTTCCCCTTCCTCCTCCCTATACTGCCGGTTATCCACCCTTTCCCATCCCCAACTGCCGACCAACCTTCCCTTTTTCCCCCACACCTGCTAGCCAAAGCAATTAATTTGGATTCAAATGATATTTGAAATTCAAAACTTTTCCTAATTAGTTAATCTATTTTAGGAAGCCCCTCAAATTTCTCCCAATCTGAAATTAACTTGGAATTAAATCTAATTCCAACAGTAATTGCATCTAGACACATTCATTTAATGTGTACAACCCCTCCTTCCCTTTATCTTGGCCGCCCCCCCTCACTTCCCTCTCTCCCTTTCTTGCCGCCGTCCCCTCCTCTCTCTCTCTCCCATCCACTTAAAATTTTCCAAATAAAACCCAACCTCCCCCAAAATCCCTCCAATTAGAGAATTTGAATTTGAATTTAAATTCTCCCTCCTTCCCTCTCAAATTAATTCCAATATTCTCCTACTCTCCTTCCCTCTCAAATTGACTTTCCTAATACCTAATTGCTAACTCACAGCTCCTCCCTAGTCTTGGTGAATTAATCAAAGAATCTCTCTTTCTCCCTCTTCGCCTCTTGAACTCATCCTACCCTTACCTAAATCCCTAATGGTCATCCAAACACGATCCTAGGATTTGCTGTATGATTTTCAAGGAAGAGTTTCCTCCATCTTCCTTTTCAACCCAATTTGGCAATATTGTAGTTGTTTTCTGTCTTTTGGTGGCAAATTTCGGATAGTTGCGAGTTTGCTAAAATTCTTTCTTCTCGTTGGGCAAAACCACCATTTCAAAAAGCGAAGGTGAGGGAACAAAGAGCGAAGGTGATGAACTCAAATGTGAAATTTCTATTTGTTAAACGGTAGATTCCTGTTGTTTATGCCTTCAGTTTTACTATAACTTCATTGTTATTTTAAATTGTCATGTTAATCTTTCTTGTAACTGCATGCCAAAGCACAACTACAACTAAGAAATTCGAGAATCTAATCTGGTGAAACACTAAGTATAAAATTAGCAAAGTTAAACAACTTGTTATTAATTCCTAAGCAATTCCTGTTTCCATATATGTTTCACATCATTTGGGTTCTTAAGTGAAAAGATGACTCCATTTGCTTCGACTTTAACAGAGTTGATATCCTACCCTTCTACAAGGCCACCTTTGGTTGACCACTTCCAAACAACTTTGCAGTGATTGTGTCCACTTATATTGTTGATATACTGTTTCAAACTTAAGGTAAAGTTTTCATCCTCTGGGGAAGTCTACTACAATCTCAAGCACTTTATCTACAGACAGTTGGTTCTATCCAAGAAGAAATCCTTCAACTCGAAGTTGAAAGGGGTTGCCTGTCTTGAGGCAGCTAAGATGATCTAATTGACAAGGATGTTGCAACTACAATGGCCTGATGATTGTGTTATAGAAGTCAGAAGTTGATAAGTAAGTTGATTAATAAATATAGTAGATATTAATGAGCTCTACTATTGAGTTATTCGTTAACTTATCAAACGAGTCTTATTGAGTTCATTAACGAACAATCATATCGAGCCTTATTGAGCTTATATAATGAGCCTTATCTAGCTTACGGATGGGTAACTTATTCAGCTTAGAAAATGATACTTTATTTGAACGAGTTTTCACATAAATACTCAAAAAAAAAAAAAAAAGATTTTATAGTAAAGTTATAAATAATGTTCATTATGTTCATGTTGATATTAAAGCTCAACCTGAGTTGTACAAGACTATCAGTCATATATATATAATACAATATATATCTTATTATATACACACACATGTACATACGTACACATACACATGTGTACGTACGTACACATACATATATGTACGTAAGTACACACATATATGTATGTATACATACATACATATGTATGTATATACACACACTTTTTATACACTAAAATTCACTTATTATAATAACTTATATCATATTGGATTTTATAAAATAATTTTGAATCCTCATTCTAACAGTTAGAATATAATGGAAAAATGAAGCAGCTAGCGAATAATCCATTTCAATAATAATAAATGGAAGCCCCAATTGAGCTCAAAACCTAACTAATTCCAAAGCGGTTATGTGAAAGAACATTGACTGATTACAACATCTATAAGCTTGCATAAGGGCTTTTGTAAAATAATTAAGAATATTTAACTGAACATTTAGAGTATAATGGGCAAAATGAAACAATTAACACATAATCCATTCTACATAAAGAAAGGGAAGCCCCCACTCAAAGCCTGACCAATAATTTCAAAATAATTGTAGAAGAAAAAAACATTCGTTGATGATAACATCAACAACCTAGCCTAAGGGTTACTGTAAAGTAATCTAGAATCACTAAAACAGCTAGGAGGCAATGGCGAAGACGAAATAATTTACACACAATCAGAGGTGTAAGTGAGTGAAGCCTACTTGTGATTCGCTCAGGCTTAGCATGATAAATGGCTCGTGAGTTGTGTTTGATGAACTAACGAGTCAAGCTCGAGTCAACCTGATTCGACTCATTAGCTCATGAACCAACTCATTTAAAAAACAGCAATATAAAACACACTTAAAATATATTAGTATTTATGAGTGTAAATACAAAGTTGTTATAAGTTCCTAAATTTTACAATCACATTTCCTTATATCAAGTTATTTATTTATTATTTCCCGGTTTAGGTTTTGTTTGGGAGGGTTTTCTTACTGCTGCTTACAAAAAAGCTGCTTTAAGAAGCAGTAAGAAAGCCGCCCCAAATAAAGCCTTAATAAAAAAAAAGTTTTTGAGTTAGATTCAGATGAATCTGGATTGTCAGCGGTTCGGACTCAGATTCAGCTTTTTTTTCACCTATTTATTATATAGATTGAATTTGAGTTTCAAAAATGATCAATTTTAACTCAAATTTGAAACTCCTTGACACTACTAATAAAAGCTTAATTTTTTAGAGATATTTAGGCCAATTAAGACAAATTCATACACACTTAATATATATAACTATATAAGATTGAAATTCAATATCTTTTAGGCTTAGTTTAGGATAACTTTTTAACTATTTTCTAATACTATTTCTAATAAAAAAATAATTTAAAAAATTTTTGTGTTAAAAAATTATTTTAAAAAATAAAAAAAAAATTATCTCAAATAAAATTTTAGTTGATAATCAACTCTCTACCAATAACCAATAGATAAAATTGAGCTGCCCAAAACTTTAATTATAAAAGAATTCGGTGAACAAATCGGCTTCCATCGAACTTTTGCCGGGCATTATTTTGGTACAACTCATTTTACACTGGGCCATAACTGTGCTCACAGTCCTACTGGGTTTCTGCCGCAGTGAAGACAGGGAAGATATCTCCCCACCCAGGTGCGTATCGTCAAGTTGCGGAACCCTATTCTTTCGTTAGATCACTTCGATGGAGATAGATTCACCCGCCGACGAAGTGTCGGTTTCACCGGCGGCGAACACGGAGGTATAATGCCTTACCTTTCTCTTGTTCGCACTCGCTTTATATTTGGCTTTCTTTTTTATTCTCCCATTCTCCCTAGTTATTTTGAAGGGGTCATTGACTTAGATTCATGTTCGGAACTCACATCAATCATTGATTTTTTAGAGTTGTCTTTCAATGCTGCTTGGAGGAAGACCGGAGTTTTTTTGGTATGTAGGCAGCGCGACATAATACCCGAAAATATATTTGTAGTGGTTCAGCGTGCATTTACTGCAGCTTCTTTGTGGTTTAATCAGTGCACGATACTTGTGCATGAACATAGCTTTTTTCTTCCTTTTCTTTTCAATAATTTATGCCATGTTTTAGGGGCTTAAGATGTTTGAGGGTTAGATCTCAGGATTGTTATGATTTCATTTGGGACTAATGTAAAATTTGTCGTAAAAAAATGTTTTGAGGAAAATAAAGTTTTTTATTGTTGGTTTGATCTTTATAGATATTTTCCTTCAAAAAAGATTTGAACTATTGTACTCTAAAATATTTGATTTTTAAAAGTTAATTCTCCTATTTTTTTCTTCTAAAAATAGCAAGAAAGTTGGACTTAAATAGGAATGTGACAGCAGTTTCAAAAGTAAAATTGTGCATAGCGTCGCAAATTCACTCTCAGTGTGCTCTATATGCTGCTAATTTTATTATATTTAGACTCTTTTCAAGCTCTTACCTTGTGCAGATTCTCACAGAATGACTCTTGTTTCTCTGCCTAACCTTGTTGTGCCCCGCCTTATTTTTCTCAGTACCATCTATTGGGTTGTTGGTTTGACTAATATGTTAAAGTGAGCAGCTTATGCTCGATTGTCCTTCTTAATGATATATTCTTCATCAATGCATTTTCTGTACTGGTAAATGTTGTTACATAAGTGTAGCAGATCCTGATGAATTTTGACAGTCACAACTTTGATTTTTTCCCCCTCTCCGGGAAGACAAGTTGCTTCAGCTGTAAACCTGTGTTTAGTTTTGGTTCTGCATTTATTCCATAATCTAATTGAGGTAATTTCATCTAAGTATATTCTTGCATGTTTTTTTTGCAAAACTTATAGATGGAAGAGGGACAGTCATTAGACTTGCTTGATGTCGATGCCGACTTTATACCGGAAGATAATTCAAAAGGGAAGTCTAGTTATGATTCAATGAGCATTGATTCTTCTATTGAACATGTGGAACGACTTGACATGAGCATGGAAATGCTAGAAAAGTTCTTCAAAGATGCTTCAAGGGGCCTTTTTTAATGAATATGGTCTCGTCAGTCACCAGATAAATTCATATAATGACTTTGTGAAAAATGGACTTCAAGATCTTTTTGATTCCCTTGGGGAAGTTGCAGTGGAACCGGACTATAACCCACAGGATGCCAAGGGTGATGGCGCATGGAAACATGCTACAGTATCATTTGGGAAGGTGAGACTGGAGAAGCCAGTTTTTTTGGGTTGAAAAAAATGATCTTGAGGAGCAAGAACTCAAACTGACACCAAAACATGCTAGGCTACAAAACATGACATACTCGTCTCAGATGAAAGTTAAAGTTAGAGTACAGGTAAACAAGCTTATTGCATGTATGTATCATTCATTGCTTAAAATATTATCATGATCATCGTTAGCTTTATCCCAACTATTTTTGTTGTTTATTTATGCATAATTTCAAAATAAGTCCTCACACTTAGGCCAACATGCATGATCTTGAGTAACAAGTTCTTAAATTGTAAGCTTATTGAATCTTTGTATTTGTTTTTGTATATAATTATGAATATGTCACATCCATATATATATGTATGGGTCCTTAATTTTATATGGAGATGAAATTTTTTCTTCTTAAGAGGAGAGAATTAGCATTCTCCGCACAACTAAAGTTTGATGTTAGTGAAATACATAGATAAAAGTATATTTTAAAAGGTCTTCTACATACAATCTGATCATTTTGTGGTGTTCTCTCATTTTGTTTCTGTTTTCCAATTGCAACTTGTATTCTGATGCAATTTTCTCATGGTGCTTTGAAGCTGATTGATTTCATTGGTCTCTTTTGTGATGGCACACATGGAGGCTTGCCAACCAACCTGGCCAGACGCACGCACACACTCATCATCTCATGGAAGTGTGTTTTGCATATTTATGCGCTATTGAACCTGTGCATGTTCCAAAATTCTTGTGCACAGATAGATGTATTTATTAAATGAAAATAATATTAATTCATTTTGATCATGATCTTTATTTTCTGTAGGAATTTTTTTTGTTGTTGTCTGTGCACATTCATTATATCTACTGACCCGTTTGTCTATAACAGGTTTATGTACATCAAGTAAGTGACAAAGCCAAGACTGGCCAAGATGCAGGTGTCCATAAGAGGGTAGTGGATGATAAAGAAAGTGAGATTGTTTTGGGGAGATTGCCTGTGATGGTTAGGTCAGATCTTTGTTGGCTTCACTCTCAAGATAAAAATGATTGCTTCTTTGATCCTGGTGGTTACTTCTTGATAAAAGGCATGGAGAAGGTAGATATAGTTTTTGAGTTTTTTGTGTTTGTATTTTCTTTTGTGGCTATGTTTGCATGTCTAGTCAGAGTTCGTGTGTAAATGCACTTTGGGTGGATTTTTTGTGATTTTTCCTCTTTATATAGATTTTTTATACGAGGTCTGTGATGGAAATCAATCTTGCAATATCACATAAGAAAATAGGGAAAAAGGTTTTAGGGGTGAAGGAGGTTTGTCTAGGCAAGGGTGGTAGAGGGAGGGTTGGTTGACCTTTTGATTGAATTTGTATAAACTATTATGTCTGCGCTTGTATTTTTTATACTCTTATTTAAATATCAAATAATAAATATTAGAAGGCTTACCATTTACAAACTTCCACTTTTATAGGGTCTGGTTAGGGGTTGATATACGCAATCTTATGCTTGCTTTGTGAAGAGGTTAGTTTTGCGACTCAATCTCGCGAGCTCAATGTCAGAGCTTAATTCTTTTAATATAATATCATTTGAACCATTACTTAGGCACGAGGGCATTAATAACTATTAGTTAGAAAATGATGACCCAAATGATTCTACATTATTTTTACTTAAAAATAATATAGAGAAATCTGAACAAAAATTAGTTGTACTTTGGAGAAATATACTACTTGAACTTCATCTTGCGCACATCTTTGAGAGAAAGAGATGAGATCCTCCCAAGTTTACTACGCCATTTCACCTTTAACAGTTTTTTGGTTGAGTTTATTAGGAGTGCATTATATATGAATGAAGAGCTTTTACATTTTCTCCTACTTGGTTAAGTGAAGACAAATGCAAAATAGTTTTTTAAGGATTTTGAAATACATCCTATAGTATGTTAGAAGAGCTTTTCAAATTGCTTGGAATTAAGTGCATAGGTAATTAATATGATTCAATGATTTTGATTGGTGAAATACTTTTAAAATAATTTGGCTTTTCTTTTAATTTAATATGTTTGATGAATGTAAATGGTTGAATTACTACAAAATATAAAATAGTTTAATATTTTTAATTTTATAGGTTATAGTTAATATTATGCTCTTGAATTTGAAGGTCACACACAAGAGAAATAAAAATAGGAGAATAATGATCATTCTCTTTTTGGGAGAAATGTTTATTTTATTTGTGCTTGTGTGCAAGCATATAAACATGTAAAGCCACACACACGACTGTAAGTTTGTATATATGCATTTTGCATGTTTGTGCAGTCATTCTTTACATGTAATGAGGTTCATATTAATGAGTTATAAATTTCAATTTCTTTTTTTTTTCAATTTTAATTAAACATCAAAGTAGAGGTGATGGTTCTAGTGTTAAAGGATCAAAATGTCAAACATGTAGGCTAAGAGTAATATGCTTAGAAATTGTTGAAAAATTTAACTAAATTGTGATTGATACCAAATGCATCTTTAAATAGCATGTGTTGGATCAAATTTGTTTGCAAAAAGTCACATTGACCATACTGTTAAGACTAGCTAAGGCGATGGATATAGAAAGAGAGAGAGAGAGGTTGGTGAATAGGAAGATGAGCTCTAAAATCTATCTATGCATAATGTACTATTATATTTAATAAAAAAAAAAAAGCTCCTAATTACACATCCCAACCCATTATTTATAGTTTTGAGAAGGCTACAATAGAGGTTAAACCTAGAAAATAATAAAATAGTATAATATTTGACTATTACGAAAACATGAAGTAACTGGAATGGATACACATGTCCAGTCATATTTGATATGGATATGGAATTATTCTGATTATGCCCTTGGCGAGTACCTTTGGTAAATATCTTCGGCGAGTGCCCTTAGGGAGGGCCTTCGATGAGTGCCCTCGGCAAGTGTTTCTGACGAGTGTCTCTGGTGAGTGCTTCTAGGGAATGCCCTGAGTGAGTTCTGTTGAGCTGAGTAGTAGCATAAATGAAGAGGTTGTTACCTTGGGGTCGGTAGGTTTACATCTCCTGTATTTTGGATTAGGGGCCCTTTGAGAATGATGTGTTGCCTCTAGTAGGAGATTCTTCCTTTAGGGGAGTTCCTCCTTTGTTCGAGATCTTCTAGGTAAGTTTCTCTCTTAGTTAAACTTGTCTGGGGTGTATGCTTCTTTGATCGAGCTTTTCTTGGGCTTGCTTTACTAGGGTGAGGATCACTTCCGTTGGGTACTCCTGTGGTCGAGCTCTTTTGAGGCAAATGTATTCTTTGACCAAATGCTTTTGAGGCAAATTAGCACATGGGGTTGTACAATTTGTATTTGTGAGTTTTGTTTAATACTGCAAAGGAGGATTTTTTTTTAAATAAGGTCAAATTTGAAGCCTTAATTATTGTATTAAATTATCCTTATGCTTCTTCAATCCTGCAGACTTTCATTGCTCAAGAACAGAGGTGCATGACAAGACTCTGGATCACTGATAAACCGTGCTGGACAGCACAGTATATGTCTGAGATGAAAAGGAGAAGAGTTTATATTAAACTGCTTGAATCTACTAAAGCTGAAGGTAACAGTGGAGTAAAAATGATCAGTTTGTATTTCTTGTACGCCACAATGCCTATTTGGATCATGTTCTTTGCCCTTGGAGTGTCTTCTGACAAGGAAGTTTTTGAAATGATGGATCTTGAAGGCACCAGTACTGATGTGGTAAACATGATATTGGTGACCATCAGAGATGCTGATGAGATGTGCGAGGGTTTTCGTAGAGGAGATAAAGCTCGTGAGTTTGTAAACAAACTCATTAAAGATGCCAAGTTCCCACCAACTGAGTCTTTTGATGAATATATTGATAAATATTTGTTTCCTGGCATTACTGGATTGCGGCAGAAAGCTCTTTTCCTTGGATACATGGCAAAATGTCTTCTTTTATCCTATATGGGCAAGAGAAAGTGTGACAACAAGGATGATTTTAGGAATAAAAGGCTGGAATTAGCCGGCAAGCTTCTTTCAAGAGAGCTGTGGTCACACATAAGACATGCTGAGCGGCGCATGGTTAAAGCTATGCAGAGAGATTTGAATGGGGATGATGAGCTGCAGTTTATTGAAAGATACTTGGATTCTTCTATTATCACCAATGGCTTTAAACAGGGCTTTTTCAACCGGCAGTGGTGTCATCCTTATAAGAGGACAGAGAGGACTGCAGGCATAGTTGCCACTCTAAGAAGAACAAATCCACTTCAGTTAATATCTGATCTTAGAAAGACACGTCAATCTGTCTTATATGCAGGAAAAGCAGGAGATGCCAGATATCCGTTAGTTGCTTTTCTTTCCTTTCATTCATTTAAAATTTTCTTGATTATTGAAATTTTCATAAATAGAACAAGTAAGCCAGTATGTTTTTATATCAACCAAATTTTAATTTATGGCATGATTTTCTTTGGCACTCTTTCTGATGACAAAATGGGAAATCATTGCATGGTGTTTATTCAGATCATACATTTTACTGTGTAAGGATTCGCTTGAAATTAAGTCAAGAATCATTGGGAACTGCATCAACTCATGAAGCTGGGAAAGCCTGCCATACCATGGTCCTGATACCATCTCTTTTAACTTATTTTATTTTATTTTTTAATATTTTATATTTTATATTTTATTTTGGTCCTGATACCATCTCCTTACCTGTTCCTTCGCTCCCGATATCAGCAGAAGTCTGAGCCCACAATAATACAGCTGAATGTAAAGTGACACTTCAGTCCCCTGACCCATTGGCGATACGTATTTCTTGCTATTGTTTATAATAGGGAAATGGCTCAATTCTGTCCCTTGAACCCTATGCCCTATTGAAGAAATTCCTTGTCATTCTTGGCTCGTAATAGCCTTCAAGTATTTTTATTGACCTTTTGGTATTATGTGTTTACAAGTTAAGGATTATCTTCTATTTTACTAGGCTTGAGACGTGTAGTAAGATTTATGCGGAAAATAAGTCTCTGGTTGACTTATTACCATACCTAATTGGGTTCTCTTGATTACTTTTCTCTCTTAAATACCAATTATGATAATTTTCATCCTATCAAGCGCTGAAATTAAGTGGAAAAAAAGTTCAACCTTCTGAAGAACTTCATCTGGCTCTTCTTGGAGTTTTTATTAATTTCGTAGCCGAGCATGCTTTTCTTATCCTAGTGCTCTATTTATTTGCTTCTGGCAGTCTTAATATTACTGGAAGTTCTTTTTTTGTTTTTAGAGCTGTTTTCATGTGCTTTACTGTTCTATAATTTTGAATAGCTTGCATTTGCAGCTTTGTTATTACCATGCGAATGAATACCATTTCTGACTAAGTATTCGAATTCATTTTGTTTGTTATGACTTATTGAATTTTGCATATAGGAATCCTTCGTACTTTGGAAGGCTGTGTGTTTCTTGTCTACTCCAGATGGCGAAAACTGTGGGCTGGTTAAAAATTTGGCAATCACTGCTCTTGTTAGCTTAAAGAAGTCGGAATCCATTATTGAGAAACTGATATCATGTGGAATGGATAAATTGGAAGGGGCTCCTTTCTCATCATTGAGCAAAAGGATTAAGGTATTGCTAAATGGGGAATGGATTGGAGTCTGCCGAGATGCTGAGTTATTTGTCTCTAAATTTAAGCAAAGGCGGCGTGCTGGGCAAATCCATCCCCAGGTTAGTGTCAACCGGGAGGTTATTGGATATTTATTCCCTACTATATTTCACTTGCAAGTTGGTTTCTTTTATAATAATAATAATAATAATAATAATAATAATAATAACTATGACTTTATTAAATAAAGTTTGGTTGTTACTTGAAGCAACATAACCTTTTCTATCAGTTCACACTTCACATAACAAGCATAAATTAACTGAATTTTTAGTCATGCAATCTTTATGAAAGCGTATTTGTTACAAATAGCCATTGTGAAATATTGAAATGATTGTAATGCAACTATTATCATTTTTTATGAGATATTATGGAACATTTGTAAGAAATTATCCTCTTGCATAATGTTTTTTGTATGTGACGACGATTACATGAACTCCACCATATTGAGGCCATTGTGATGATGATCATCATAAGCCTTATGCAAACTATTTTTGGTTTGCTTCATAAATCTACTTCCATCCCCTTTCATTCTTAATGAATAATACTTGATATTGCTAACTTTATTTTGCACAAATGTTTTCGGACATTTTCTAAATTTTTTTGTATGCTTCTAAGTAATTCTGCATCCCATCCTTTGATGCGTTTCTTCTCTTTGCTATGTGCCAAGTTATTAAAATCTTTTTTCCAATACATATCTTCTTTAATATGTTGATTATTTTTTACTCGCCATCTAGTTTAATTTTTTTTTATTCCAAATAAAAATGAGTAACTAGTAAGCAGCTTTGTTCCTCCTTTCAATATATTTGGTTCACTGTATTGCAAACACAATTGTTGTTGATTGAAAATTAAGTTATCGGGGGATATGTTGCAATGGTTATGCTATCACTATCATTTTATCTCATATTACAAAATCATATCAAATTACTCCATAGTTGTTGGGCTAAATAGGGAATTTATAACCATGTTAGCTTATTTAAGGTCATCTTGGTGGACTCAATGATAATGTATTTGTCAAGAGAAAAAGATATTATACTTATTTTATAGGAGGATTTCTTATTTATAAATAGTAGAAAGATTATATTGTCCTAAAAAAGCACCAAGTTAAGATGGGCATCGGCCATAGTAAGACTACTTATCTAAGATAAAAGATAATACTCATTCCCCCTTCAAGCTTGAGCATATATATTGGTGAACTCCAGCTTTTACACTTTTCTTAAAATAGAAGAGGACTCAAAACTTTGGTGAATATTTCCTACTAGTTGATATGAGGTGAAAACAAGAGGAATATAATTATCTTTTTTGATAAGATAACATCATGAATGAAGTGATAATCAATCTCATAGTTTTCGGTTCTTTCATTGAATATTAGATTATTATCTATGTAGATAAGTACATGATTGTGATAATATAAAAGGATATGTTCTGCATTCAAAAAATCAAATTCTTCTATAAATGTTTTGACCAATATCATTTTATGCATGGAGTGTGTCATTCTTGGTGTAAAGGAGGCCTTTCTCTGGGAACCTCATGATATAACTGAGGATATATATAACAACTTAGCCTAATCCTTGCTGTCGTCTTTTTTATCTATAAAAATTCAGTGATTTATCGTAGTTGGTTCTCATTTAAGAACCTAAGCTAAAGGATGACAAAGCGCCGAGTTGTTGGAATTGGATCTGATAACCTCTCGTGCATGAAATTGCATTCGTGTTGGACCTAACCTTCCACCTACATCAAGCCCTATTTTTCCTTGCTTCCATTGGATTTCATCAAAATTATATGCACTTGTTCAATTTAATTAAGTTGCATTTATTTTTTATTAAGATTTAGATTAAGAAAAAAATAATCTAAAATGTGATTTGTCTCTCTTTGCTAGAGTTTTCAATTACCTAAAATTTTGAAAACTTATTTATTTAATGGTAATCATGTCTGAAATTAATTTGAGATATTTTATGGTTTTTCAAAGGTCTATAAATTAAATTTCATCTTATTTTAAAATTATTTAAGCTTAGTCATAAAATTAAAATTATTTAAGCTTAGTCATGAAAATTTTAGATTAATAAAAAAGCCATCTAAAGATTTTAAAAATTCATAAAAATATTAATTCATCTCCTATTTGATTGTGACGTTAATAGATTTCGCTAAAACAAATCTTAAGTTTCTCTCAAACAATGTTATGAGTGGGTTCATCATTATTGTTAGATTCGATATTTAGTTCCCGTGAGTGCATCGAATTAGTTTTCAATGGAAAAAAAATGTCAAAATGGTTCATAAACTATTTATGGTGGGCCATTTTAGTCTCATAATACCTAATGATGTAGGCAAGGTGGGGGGGGGGGCAATTGATTTTGGATTGGTTTTGGGTTGTCCCCTTTAGTGAGCTGCTATGTCATCTACTAAAATCAGCTTATTAATGTGTAATTAATGCCAAATCAGGTTCATTCCCCCCTTCTCCCCCTCTCTGCTGCCCGTTCGGTTCCTCCACTGGCTCCTATCCTGTGGCTTTTCCTCTCCTCGTGGCTGCCTGTTCCGGTTCCCCGTGGGCACCCGTTCCTATCTCCCGTGGCTGCCTTTTCCTGCCCCCCCCCCCCCCCCCCCCCCCCCCCCCCCCCCCCCTTATGGCCCTTCGGGTTCTGCTCCTAGACCGCATGTTGGCCTTTTGTTTCCCCTTTCCTCGTTGGTTCGGCTGGATTTGTTTTGGGTTGTTTGGCTGCCTCTTTTTACCTATATATATATGATGATGTTTTAAAAAGAGAGATTATGTGATAATTTTTGATTTGACAGCAAAACCTGCGGGTTTCTTCTTGGAAAAGCTTGCGTGGTTGTTCCATTTCTCTTCTCCTCCACGATTTTGTCTCAGGTTTCTTATCTCTTTCTTCTCTCCGCATGTGACCCTCTCATTTGTATCTTTCTTTTCAAGGAAATGCGGTTTTAGATGTTATCTTTATGATAAGTTTAAGTTTTATGAGAGTTGTATGGTGTTGAAATATTTTATGATATAAGCTTCTTTTAGTGTTATTTGTATTTTGTCATTTTGTGGTATGTTAAAAGGAAGACCTAGTTCTTATGTATCTTTGTGATATTTTGATTGCATCAATTTGGTATCGGAGCCTAGTTTAGTATTTTCCTAGGTTGTTTGTGTTTTTTTTAAGTGTTAAAAAAATGGAAAATCATGAAGACATTAAGTCTGTTGTGGGTGAAAATCTGCCAGACGATCTTGAATTTCAAATTCCAATCAACAGATGGATTCCACCATAAGGAGATTCTATCGATCCACTACAAAATGAATTATACAAGCTTTAAATGAAAATGAAATTGTGTACGGAAAAATACGAAAAGAAGAAGAAAAATCTCTAGACTAAATTCAAGCAAGAAAGAGAAGAGATCCTGAAGAAGGATGAGGCTATGATTCAAGAATTGGATGTGGATCCTTCGTCTCGTCGGGAACGTATTCATGCAGCATCATCATGAGATGATCACTTTCAACCGGGGAAGAATTTGATATAGGCAAAGGAGGGGCAATTGATTTTGGGTTGATGTTTGGGCTGTCCTCTTTGGTGAGCTGTTATGGCCTATGCTAAAATCAGCTCATTAATATGTAATTAATGCCAAATCAGGTTCATTCCCCCCCCCCCCCCCCTCTCCCCCTCTTTGCTGCCCGTTCGGTTCCATCACTGGCTCTTGTCCCGTGGCTTTTCCTCTCCATGTGGCTGCCCATTTCGGTTCATTGTGGGCACCCGTTCCTGTCTCCCATGGCTGCCTTTTCATGTCCCCCTTGTGGCCCTTCGGGTGCTACTCCTGGACCGCTTGCTGGCCTTCTGTTTCCCCTTTCCTGGTTGGTTCGTCTAGATTTGTTTTAGGTTGTTTGGCTGCCTTTTTTACCTATAAATATGTGATGTTTTGAAGTTTAAAAAGATAGATTATGTGATAATTTTTTGGACAGTAAAACCTGCGGGTTTCTTCTTGGAAAAGCTTGCGAGGTTGTTCCATTTCTCGTCTCCTCTACGATTTTGTCTCGGGTTTCTTATCTTTTTCTTCTCTCCGCAAGTGACCATCTCATTTGTATCTTTCGTTTCAAGGAAATGCGGTTTTAGGTGTTATCTTTATGAAGTTTAGGTTTTATGAGAGTTGTTTGGTGTTGAAATATTTTATGATATAAGCTTCTTTGGTGTTATTTGTATTTTGTCATTTTGTGGTATGTTAAAAGGAAGACCTAGTTCTTATGTATCTTTGCGATCTTTTGATTGCATCACCTAATGTGTCCAATTTAGTCTATTCACTCCTCAAATTTGATCCAAATTAATTTCTTCACGCCTTGGATCTGATCCAAAATAATCTAACATATGGATTATTCTGAATCATATATGAGGAGCTAAAGGACTAAATTGAACACATTTATAGCCTGTAACCAAAGTGGCCTTATACAAACACTTCAGGGTTCATTTTAACATTTTTTTTTTCTCGTTTCTAAAGTATTATGTTGATCCATTACTTGATTTACTCTCAGTTGGTATTAATTTTCTGACAATTTTTCTAATTATGTTTGCAATGCAATCAAAAGTTCCATTTCTTTGGTGATCCATTTATCATTCTTGATATTGACTTCCACTTTTGATTGGCAAAATTTGTGCTCTTTTACCAAATTTAGATTTTCATAGAAACAAAAAAAAAAGTCAAAATTCATAGTTTCTCAACTTTTAATTTAGGCTAAGATTTGTCTTTTTTAATATAAAACTAGAAAACAACATGTTTTAAGTCGCTCTAAGTGATAATTTAGAACTTAGAAGTCGTCCAATTCAAAAAAATTCGCAAGAAAAGAAAGCTAAGAACAAATAAAACCCTTACAACAATTTAGAACTCACTATATAATGGAAACCGGTATGTAACGAACGTGGCTAAATATCTAAGCCTCATGCAAGTACTAGAATGTGCAATCCTGCAGAATTTATTACGACATGCTACGTTCCTAAAGAATTCGCATCCAATACCGCAACCAAGTTTGAGAGAGAAATGAAAATTTTATTTTAAAGTTATATTAAAATGCATGCCTCAAACATCTTATTTATAATTTGAAAGACCCTATGCCATTGTTTTTGCAGAATCCTTAGATCTGGCTAAAATTACAAGGAATAATCTCAAAATTTCAACCCACACATGAAGTATTTGATTCACTGCTGATGGAAGGTCGCTGTTTTTTTAGAATAGGAAACATGCAACCGAAGGTAGCTGTACTTGAAATGTCGTGTAAACTGTAAAGGAAAATATCCATCATATGCAGTAGTAGCTACAATAAAGTAAACCATAAGCCACTGACTGTTGCGACTACACAAGGAAAACCATCACAAGGAGCAGAATGCGGGAAGGAAAAAAATTAGAGCAGCCATAGTAATCAATACAACTCCAAGTAGGCAGCTAGAAAGTAATGGGGAATCAGAAGGGTTGAAACTGAATCAAAATACTTGCAACAGTAACCAATATCACCAAGGTGCTCAAAACCCTAAGAGAACACATCCTGTTCTTATTGTCATCAACATCATAGGCACGCTACATTTAAAAACAAACTATAAAATAGATAAATGTGAAATGTGGAGCAGTAAAAATCAGAATGTTATTTTGCTCGTCTAATGCTCCTTGTTATTTCAAATTTTCAGAGTTTTCCTAAACTTAGCAGGGATCAATTACGTTGTATTTATGAATTTATTTATAGAGTTCTGGTCCGGTTATTTTTATGCATGGAAAGGATAGTCAAGAACATCCCAATTCATTAGGGTTCAGGACCAATGCTGGTGAAAGGCTGTCATCTCTCATCAATACTGCCTACATGGATGCTTTAGCATTTCCTGTTTTTAAAAGAAAAAAAAAATCATATTAATCACTTGTTTTTAGTTAGTTTACTTGATTAAATTAATTGGTTGTTAAATTGGATTTTTGTTTAGTTTACTTGTTTATTTGGCATAGGTGGAAATTAAAAGAGATGAGCAGCAGAAAGAAGTCCGTATATTTTCTGATGCTGGGAGAATCCTAAGGCCTCTAGTTATTGTTGAGAATCTGAAGAACGTGAACAAATTTAAAGGAGGATTTACCTCTTTCCAGTCTCTTATGGATGCAAAAATTATTGAACTCATAGGTGTGGAAGAGGAAGAGGACTGTCGAACTGCATGGGGAATAAAGTATCTTTATAAGAAGGATGAGAAGCAGCCAATTGTTAACTATACCCATTGTGAATTGGATCTTTCATTCCTTTTGGCTTTGAGCTGTGGGATCATTCCATTTGCTAACCATAATTTTGCAAGAAGGGTCCTCTACCAGGCAGAAAAACATTCTCAGCAAGCAATTGGCTTCTCAACAACCAATCCTGATATCAGAGTGGACACTCTGACCCACCAGATGTACTACCCACAGAAGCCACTTTTCAGAACTTTGACAGCTGAGTGTCTGGGTAGGCCTGATTACTGTTTGGGGAAGGGCCATTTTGTAAGACCTGAACTTTTCAATGGTCAAAATGCTATTGTTGCAGTAAATGTTCACCAGGGATATAATCAGGAAGATTCATTGGTTATGAATGAAGCTTCCTTGCAAAGAGGTTTGTTCCGTACTGAACATTTTAGGAGCTACAAAGCTGATGTTGACAATAAAGAAAATTCTGTGCGTCTTAAACCAAAAGACAAGGTGGACTTTGGTAAAATGCAAAGCAAAAAGGGTCGTGTAGACAGCCTTGAAGATGATGGTCTGCCATATGTTGGTGCAAGCCTAAATAGTGGAGATATTGTTATAGGGAAGGTTGCGGAGTCTGGAGAAGATCATGGTGTAAAACTGAAGCACACAGAGAAGGGTATGGTACAAAAGGTGTTGCTTTCTTCGAATGATGAAGGAAAGAACTTTGCGGTTGTGACGTTGAGACAGGTTTGTTTTATTTTGGTATATTTAATACTACACTTCACTGGGAATTTATTTAATTTTTCTGACCGTGCGTAGATATGAGTGATCATGGACTCTCGAGGGCTTCATAATTTCTGCAAAATTCCTCTCTCATGTTTTGAATAAGTTTGCTTTAGCATTTGTCATAAACAGACGCTGAGACTGGTTTGTTTGCTCTGGGATTACTTAATACTGCCCTCTGATCGTAAGAAGAGATTCAAAGAATTTGTAGTCGGAGATTTTGTTATGGTACGGATTCGTCCGGAGCGGTTCCCCCAAGGAGCCGTTAAAAAGTTACATGCTAGAAGTGCGGGCCCCTTTAAGATAATCTCGAAAGTAAACAATAATGCTTATGTGTTAGACCTTCCTGAAGATTTTAATATGAATCATACGTTTAATGTTGTAGATTTAGTAGCTTTAGTGGGACCCGAGTTTAACCATGATAATCCACTTCTTGATAAGCCTTGTGAGAACCCACCCAGTGAGATCCCCAGCCTACCTCCACTCCCCAAATTGCCCCATTTACCCATTGCGGAGAAGGTCGAAGCTATACTTGACAATGAAATCATTTCCACGAAGGAAGGTGGTCGCCAAAGGTACTTGGTACACTGGAAAGGGAAGCCGGCGACAGAGGACACGTGGATAGATCGAGAGGAGCTGCAGAGCTTGGATCCCGATCTCCTAGAGATGTATGAGAGCTCCAGAGATTTTTACTCGACGGGGTCGAGCTTTCTCCCACCTGGGGAGAATGATGTGGACATCGATCAGAGGTTCAAGCATGTGTATCGCCGGAGACAGCGCAGATCGACGACCACGATTCAGAGTTTATATTTCTAGATATTTATGCATTTTCTTCTTTTATTTCTTGGAGTTTCCTATTGTACCCTTAGTATGAGCTGAGTCATGATTGTAGCCCCGAGGGCAATTTAGTCTTTGTGTTTTTCTTTAATGTTGGGACCTATATATAGGTCATTCTAGTTGTATTGGAACTAATGAATATTGGAATGAAAATTTGTGTTTTGTTTCTACTTCTTCTTGCATGAGAGCTTGAGAAGGGAGAGAGCTCAAGGGGAGCAATTCGCAAGGCCGACCAGTCGTTGGAAGAGTCCGCGGCTCGTGGTTAAAATTTTTCTATCTTCTCGTTCGTGTTTCCTCTATCTCCTTCCCCTCCACTACAAGAAAACTCTCCTCAACCCCCATTGACGCCGCCCCTTGGAAACCCGCCGCCAACCGCCACATCAACCCTGGCCGGCCACCTTGCCGGCAACTTCCCCTCACCCACCCAACCCCTTCCCTACACAATCTTCAAATTTGAAATTTGAAATTTCAAGTTTCGAATTCTTTCCTAATTTGGAACTCCAATTTAGGAAGGTTTTCATGATGGAATTCAATTTCAATTTGATTTAGATTGGAGTTATGAAACCTATTGCCACGTCACCATTCCTAAAGTTGGAAACCTTTCCTCTTGGATTTCCCTCTCTCTTCCTCTTAGCATGCCGCCGGCCATTAGTGGGAATTATTCCCATTAATTGCTACTTAACTCCCCTTCCCCCAAATTTGAAATCAAATTGATTTCAAATTAATTTCCCACCCTTTCTATTCAAAATCCTGAAATTAATTTCAGGTTTTGAGTTTTAAACCTCCTCCCTCTCCCTATAAGCCGCCGGCCACCTTCATTGGCTTTTCCTCATTAACCCCCATTAAATGCCTTAATTGCTTGATTTGAAATTTAAAATTCAAATCAATTTTCCCTCCAAACTTAATCAAATCTGAAATTAATTCAGATTTTTTATTAATTCCCTAAAGCTAACCTCCCAAACCTAATTCTCTCCAAACCCAAGCTCCCTCCTCCTTGCACCCGTCGGCCTCACCTTCTCCCCTTGAGAAGATGTCGTCCCCTTCCCCATCCTCCTCCTCCTTCTTCCAAAAAAAGGACTCTCCATCACCTTCACTTAGTTCCCCTCTCCTTGAAGAATTCTCCACGCCAAGCATGTATGGCGGACCCGGAGTTTGAGTGGGGACTAGTATTCAACGCCGACGGAAGCATTAATATCCTACGATCTCCGTGCTTTGACGTAGGATTTGAAGACGACGCCACCGTTGAAGAATATTTGGAGCGAGTCGTCCCGATTCTTGTGAGCATCATCGACCGACAATTCTCAAGCTAGGATTGGAGCGTCGACAGTCAAGCATTCACGCTATCCTCGTCACCGTCAACCTTTCCGTGGTTCAAGGCCATTGGGTGTTGCCATCGTCTTCGTGGCTTCATTGAGTTTGCTAAAGGCCTTCTCCCGCTAAGCCCGACTTGAGTGTGAGTGAGCAAGGTAACTCGTTGTGAACTTTCTAGACATTAGCCGTGGGACTTTATTATTTTCTGCATTTGCTTTATTGCGATACTTTTGAGATCCATCATTAATTATGTCTAAACAACTAGTTTGTAATTGCTTATCATAACATTTTGATAACGGAAAATTTCTTGAATCTTAACCTACGATACTCTAATCTTATATTGGTAAACTTTGTGATTCGTAATGAGTTTCATGTGCAATTCTTGAACGTATCACATCAGTTAGCCTCTTCGCCTAGTACAAAGAAATATAAGATTTTGCTTTGAATTTTTATTTTTACTTTCTTTAATATTTAGTTATTTATATAATGAGTTTGTCCATCCTCAAGGTTCCTTCTCTAAGAAGGAGGGCGGTTGTCTTATATTTGAAGTCCACATTTATGTGAAGTTGTTTGCTTATGTCCGCTAAGCATGAAAAATGTGAGGTGAAAGCAGTAGCAAAAGATTATATCCAACAATGCCATCATAAATGTCATTATATGGAATAAAGTTAGATTTTGAAGGGGTTTCAAGTAAAAAAAAAAAAAATTATGCAAGTTTGATTTGGAAGAAAGTGAATTATAGATGCTTCTTTTTATCTCGCAAATATTTATAAATTATCCCTTAGTGCTTCAAATAACTTCGTATGATTTTCCTTTCATTTTCAATTCTTAGCTCTGCTTTCTACCACTTAGTGTTAGCACGGTGCCCGGACATGTTTTAGCTCGAGCATTATTAATTTCGGTAATATTTTTTCTTCACATAAATGCTCTTAAATGGTTGAAGTTTTGTTCTCTTGTTAGGTGAAATCTCGACTATGCATGATTTGGAGGGTGATGGGTTGTCTTTCATTTTAACTCTGCATATACGGTTCGTTTTTTGCTCATGTTAATTAAGTAAGAAAAAATGATGTTGTGGATCGTTGGAAGAACATACCTGCTAGAAGGAAAATACAAATTGGAGACCAACCCAAGCCTAAAGCTTCAAAATATCATATATCCATCATCCTTTCCTACTACAATACTAGCATGTATAAACTAGCCATATAATATTCTAGACTTTCTATGTAACAAACATATAACAACTAGATAAACTATTCCTAACGATAACTTTAGCTAAGATGTTCTACGTCAAAAAAGGTTTGGTGAAACCATTAAAAAAAAGGTCTGCTTTGAATAGCTTAATTTCTGATGATGTATTTTTCTGATTCTTTCTATAACTTTATCACCATTAACATGATAATAGCTTATTGTTATTCATGTGCTTAATGGTCGAAGGTTCGTTCTCCTCGGTTGGGGGACAAATTCTCAAGCATGCATGGCCAGAAAGGTGTCATTGGTTTACTAGAGCACCAGGAGAATTTTCCTTTCACTCGCCAAGGCATAGTCCCTGATATTGTCATCAATCCGCATGCCTTCCCAACCCGTCAAACACCAGGTCAGTTGCTTGAGGCTGCTCTTGGGAAAGGAATTGCCTGTGGAGGATCAGCAACTTATGCTACTCCTTTCTCTACCCCCTCAGTTGATATTATATATGATCAGCTGCAACGGTAAGATGCAATCCAATTACTTCCTGTGAGAAAAGTATATGTTTTTCTTTATGAAGTTCATGAAAAGTTAAATTGCTGGCCTGTTTGATAAAGTCTGCAACTTGAGGTCAAATTTATTGCATTTGCACTCTATTTGTTTTAATTACAAAGTTATAAGTTTCCAGTTTCCACGGCACATACCTTTCTTCATTACAACATTCCTTGACCTTGGCACCTTTTGGATTCAGGTCTGGTTTTTGTAGATGGGGAAGTGAAAAGGTCATAAATGGCCGCACTGGGGAATTTATGCAGAGTATGATCTTCATGGGCCCCACCTTCTACCAAAGACTTATACACATGGCAGAGGACAAGGTGAAGTATCGAAACACCGGCCCGGTTCATCCACTCACCCGGCAGCCAGTGGCTGACCGGAAGAGATACGGTGGTGTTAAGTTTGGAGAGATGGAGCGCGATTGCTTACTCGCTCACGGCGCAGCTGCCAACCTCTATGAACGAATGTTCACCCTCAGTGATTTCTCCCATATGCACATATGTCAGACCTGCAAGAGGGCTGCAAATGTGATACAGAGGCCGGTGTTGGGCGGCCGAAAGATCCGAGGACCTTACTGTGTCTTCTGCAAATCAGCAGAAAACATTGTAAGAATTAATGTTCCATACGGTGCAAAACTTCTGTATCAAGAACTTTTCAGCATGGGTATCTGCCTCAAGTTTGAAACAGAGCTTTAAGATGTTCAGCTAAGCTTCCTAAACTGGAATTTGGGATTTTGTATTGTGCTTTGGATGTTATAGTTCTGCTGATATTATATTATGTATAGCCAAAATGGTGATCTACATATGCTGTACTACTTTGCATCTGGTAGTTGTTCAAGTTCATCCTTCTTTCTGTGGTGGCAGTTCTTCATCTGTTGTTTACATGGATTAATGGTGGGAATGTTAGGTTTCAAATGCTTATAGGAAGTCATGGCTTTGTTGAATCTTTCTTCTGCTTCGTTTCCTGGAAGTAAATGGTAAGAATGCCTGATTTCTCGCTTAGCTGATGCTCATACGATTCTAATCAATGCAGAATTATTCTTTTACTCATATGAGTATCGATAATGATTGAATTTGGCATTCGTATCATTTCTCTTCCTGAAACATTATAGCTCAGTTTTCTTTCATTCAGTCAGGGGCCTGAAAGGGATGAAAATCCTCTACCCTCTGAGAAATTATTCGTGCGGTCACCAGATGGAGTCCAGAGGCGAATCAGGTGTTGTGTAACATTATATATTGGGTGATGTGGCTCATCCTGATTCACCTCTGAATCATCATGTGATCACACAAAATATTTTCTCCTTCCCTCTGGTGTTATCATTGCACTTATTATTGATTAAAATTATTGATGATACAACATTTTTTTTATTTTAAGTACAATAGAATAATGTGATTAGAGTGCTTAATATAGACTATTTTAATATGTATTGATAACATGTGATTAAAAAGGAAACAAATATAACATTATGTAAGTTTAAAACAAGTTATTTCAAGTACTTGATTTATATATAATGTAACATTTATGTGTATGACATAACATATGTGCAAATGAAAAAGAGAATTGAAAATAGTTGGAAGTCATTGTAAAGTTCTGTTCAGTACTTGATATAAATGTTATGGTAAAAAATATATTAGAAAATTAACTTATCAAATTTGATTAATTAATTTTTTAGTTTAATTGATAATAAATGCCTCCTTTATCTTAGAGGCATAAATGGAGATTGTTAATCTATAATATTGATGAAAGGATTTTTCTAACATAATTATGGCAAAGCTAAAGCTCTAAATTCACTATCTTATTAAATAATACAAACAATGAATACATGCCAAAAAAGAAAAAAGAAATTGAAGTTAGAAAAAATGAGTTGACTTGGACTTGGTTGTATTTTTGCTACCTCTCCTCTCTCACAAAGAATTGAGATGCTTAAATTCTTCTTCATAATCTTAATTATGAGAGGTTGAGTAGGAGTATGTATAATGGGATTATGAACATCATCAGCTCCATGTAGTAGCTTAGGATTTACAATACCCTGCAAAAATAAGAAAGAAAAAAATATTAATACCTTATATACATCTCCTCATCACCTCTTTATATTCCTATGGCATAAGAAAATTAACAATTACATCTTTACTCATGAGCTATGGCTAAAAATTCTTGTTGTGACCATCTTGTTACATTTCTAGCTTGACATTCTTGGTACTCTATCGCAAAGCAACTCATCGCATCTTTTCCTCGCATATGGAATGAATTTGTAAGTCCAATACTATAGTGATACTTTATATTTGAGCGGTTATAGCATACTTGGCTATGCCACAATTCTTTTCTAAATTTATAATAGTGCATCCTTCACATCTTTAGCACTTAGTGTGTCACTCTTATAACATTCTACCCCAAGTGTATCGACAAAATGCATCATCATTTGCAACGATAAGAATCATATCATTAGAACGAAGATATCACTATGCTTATCATAATTAAGAAGGACACCATCTATAAAGAAGTATTACTCAAGTTTCCATAAATAATATTGGTTAGTATAATTCATAAGACAATTTTTAAGGTCTCCATAAAAAAAAGCTCTTAAACAAGCTTGCTACTTATATTCATTTTTTAAACTCGATACATTTTAAAATACATGAAGACTCAACCCGATCACTAAAATAAACAAAAATATAAAAGGTCTTATTTCTTCCAATCTTCCCTCAAATGTTGAATGCAAAGGAGCACTCACATTTTCATCATCATTAACCATCCTCAATAATAACTTACGAATGAAGGCATAAAAGACAAAATTTTAGGAGCTATAAAGAAGTGTCTAATGGGAGATCCCTCAGCTGAGAAATCATATTATTGGCCTAAAAAATTTGAAGTAGTTTCTCCTTTGCCCCTTTAACTCTATATGTGTTCCGATAGGAATAATGCCTCTCAAATGACGAAACAAAATAAATCATCAAAATACAAAGTACAACAACTCCAATGTGTAAATCCTAAAATTATATTCAAACCACATTCAATAATTTGAATAATCTTGGATCATGATTGAACATTATTTGATAATTATTGAGATGTCATGATTGAACAAAATGATTGACCTATTCGATAAGTCTTTGTAACATATACAACCCATTATTTTATAATATTTGAATACACATAAACGATTTATAGGCTTATTCGAACTTGTTCGAATCTTATTCAAACTATTGATTGAACACTCTTTCGGCCTTGGAAGATCATGTGACACAATCATAAGGCCGAGCAAATGATCAAATATGATTCATACAACTTTGGATGATGTTATAATGTGTTGAATTGATTCTAATATTGCTAAATCATTGTTTAAAGACATTATTAAAACTAATTGAATATGTCGAACATTTTTGAACTTGATCAATAAATTTTGTTCATGGCTCGAATGTTGTTAAGATTATTCAATAGTGATTTAATTATTTTTCTAAAATTAAATGTGGTTAGAAGATGACTCTAACATGAAATCTACCATATAAACTTAAATCTAAGGGTTTTGAGTTTAGTATAAAGGCTGTTTTTTAACTTTAAAAGATAAACAAAAGAGCATCTCTAACTTTTGAAGTTGATGATTAGATAGAAAATCTTTGCTATGAATTTTTACCAAATGCTGAAAATGAATGCTTGGAAAGGTCAAATTTTAAGGGGCGTATTATTTGTTAAAATGATTATAAGGAGTGTATTTAAAAAATAATTTAAAAAGAAACAAATTTATCAAATGATATGACACATTCAGAATACACCAAATAATTTGACATATTCTAAATATCCTTTAAATAAATAAAATCATAGAAAGAGAGAGCGAAATATGGAGAGAGAGATAGCATGGGCTAGAGAGAAACGTGGAGAGAAGACGGGTGAGACATACACATAAAGAGTAAGACAGAGGTAGGAGATATTACTTTCTAGTAATATTATATAATATTATTTTAAATATTAGCACTTTAATTTATTAAATAATTATATTAAAAAATTAATTTAAATAAACAATTATACATAAATTTATTTTAGTTTAAATTTTTTAGTCCATTTAATATAAATGCAATATTAGATAAAGATAATATTGTATTAAAATTTTAATATAATTTTATCAAAGTTTAATTAGAATGAAATTTTAATTTTGAAATATTAAAATTAATTAAATCTCATTTTTTAAAATATTGTTTTCCAAAAAAAATTTTTTAAAAAATTATAATTTTTTTAACACGATAAATTTTATATAACTATTATATTTATTTTAAGATAAATGAAATATAATTAAAAAAATATTTAAATATAATTATAATTTAAATTTAATTGATTAATCATTTACAATATATTATACTTGTTTATAGTAAATTTGACAATTTAAAGTTCAAAATTAATATTTCAAAAAAAGTGATATGCAAAATGATATTTAAAGTTAATTTAATATTTCAAAATTAAGATTTCATTCTAATAAATTTTTTTGATAAAATCATATTAAATTTTTAATAAAATATTATTTTTTATCTAATATTGCATCTATATTTAATGGCCAAAAAATTTAAATTAAAATAAGTTTATGATGTATATAAAAACAAATTTCCCATTTTGATTTTCAAGATTTACGCCACGCAGCTCCTTTAAGCTTCCCGGCTACGAAGGTCTCGTAAGTTTGCCGGGCTTTGCGTTTGATCAAGTGATCTTCGTTTTTTTTCTTCAGAGGTCAATTGAGCAGACCAATTCTCCAATCCTTCGCCAGTCCACCTCTTTATTTTCTCTTTATGGAGCAATGAGGGGGCAGTTGTCTGTCCGTCTACCTTGGAATGAGCGGATTAAGCGCGCTAGGGTTTGTGCCCAGGTCCATTTTACTGCAAGCTGGAAAGGTTCACAGCCTTATCTTTTCACTTATTGTTTTCTGAATTGTTAATTAATTTATTTTTGTTTTAATCCTCATTGTCTCTTTCAGGCTTTAAGACAGTTAGTGCCGCATCTCTCGGGGTTGTCCCACGGTCTTGCGACGGAAAGAAGAGATGAGTTCTTACCGTTTCTGAGATCACTTTCTAACAGCTATACTTGTAATTCTCAACTGAACATAAATGTTCTTCATTGGTTCGTTCTTTTATTTGATATTTTGGATTGCGTTAAATACTTTATATGCTGTTTATCTAGGTCAATAATCCAATTTCTGTTTTAAAAGTTAGAGCGTATGATGATAAAGTTTTATTTCGGGTATCTCAATCTCCATCAACCGAATGCGGAGTACCTTTGATATCAAATTTCCCAATGCTATTGCAATTCATCTTTTTAGCATGAAATGCGGTCCAACAACAATAACATCAACCTTTATCCCACTACGTGGGGTCGGCTACATGAATATTTTTTCTCCATTGTGTCCGGTTAAGAGTCATTCTCATTTAGATCTAATAAAGAAAGGTCATTTCTAATAGTTTATAACCAAGCATTTTTAAGTCTACATCTACTTTTCTTAACATAGGTTAAATCTAATACATCTACTCTCCTAACTTGGTTCTCAGAAGGCCGCCATTTTATGTGACCAAATCATCTAAGATGACTCTTTCTAATCTTATCTGTCACTGCAGCTACTCCAACCTTTTCACGTATATGCTCATTTTGTATCTTGTCTCTAAGAATAAAGCCGCTCATCCATCTGATTATCCTCATATCTGCAACTTAACTTAATATTATGCTTCTCTTCTGATGCCCAACATTCTGCGCCATAAAGCATTACAGGTCTAAGTGTCTAACCACTACCTTATAGAATTTTCCCTTAAATTTGAGTGGTACTTTTCTATCACACAACAAGCTTGATGGCTTGATGCATTCCTCCACTTCATCCATCCAACTTGAATTCTACTAATAATATCACTATTTATTTCACCATCACTCTGAACAATAGACCCAAGATATCTAAAATGTGTACTCTTAGTAATAACTTGATCATTCAAAGTCACAAACCCCCCCCCCCCCCCCCCACTAGATCCATTACTACTAAAATTATACTCAATGTATTCGGTTTTAGATCTACTCAAACGAAAACCTTTAGACTCTAAGGTTGACCTCCATAATTCAAGTTTATGTTCAACTCCCTCTTAGTCTTATCAACAAGAAGAATATCGTCAGCAAAAAGTATACACCAGAGAATATCCTCTTGCAAATGTCTAGCAAGAACATCCATGACAAAAGCAAAAAGATATGGGCTTAAGGATGATCCTTGATGTAATCTAATTGAAATTGGGAAATACTTGATCAAACCATCTTGTGTTTGAACACAAGTAACAACTCTAGCATACATATGCCTAATGACTTGAATATAAGTATTATTAATCCCTTTCTTTTTTAGAACTCTCCATAGACTGATCCCTGTTGAAATTTTATTAAGAAACTCCAAAGTTAAGCATGCTCATGCAGGATCAATCCTAGCATGGGTGACCTTCTGGCAATTTATATCAACGGGACAAAATGTTGAGGCAATTAGGCTAAAACGAATAATACCTCGATAGTTAAAATTTTGGACTGTTACATCTTTTAGCCCAAGGATCTTGGTTTTCTTGAGTAATCATGAGCATGCACATAAACTTTATCATTGATCTAAGTGGTTGGTGTGTTTTTTCAATGAAGGGTGATCCTTCACTCTTAAGCTTATTGAGTCAAAGGCCTTTTGGAACTGGAAATTTTTGATAAGTGATGGGATTATATGATGTAGAACTATGAATACTTTAAATGATTGATATAAGAATTTGCACGCTTTCAAGTAAGAACAATAAGAATTAAAACGTTTGCCACTTAACGAAAATTGAAAACAAGAGAGTGGTGCCTTAGTTTAGGCCAAGTCACACAATAATAGTTAGGATCATAAAACAATTAGAAACTTCAACATAAGCAAATATAGAGGATTTCCAATAACATTCCTAGATTAACAACGAGATTAGATGCAAAGAAGTCCATCACTCATTCCCTACGTTTACTATGCTTTGGCAGACAACTTTGCACGATTCCTTACGCTTGGTATACAACCTACAATCGAAGAAGATTAGGAAGGAAATTAAAGAGGGGGAAAAGAGTTCACCCTTGTCTTGGTGTGGCAGTGATTTGCCACTGAACGGTGGAAATCTGTTCTTTAATGGCTTCCGAAAGGGTGAATATGATACACGCCAAGTATTCCTCGACAAAATTATCTACCTCTGGATTGGCATCGAAGAAAGGTGATTGGAGGATGTCGACGAAGCCTTGTTCATTGTAGACGAAGCCAAAGTCGAGTTCTGGATCGGCCATGCATATGATACGTAGTGTTGAGGTATTGTAGAAGATGCCCTTTTGTTGTCCTTGAGGATTAACCTTAAGAGTAAGAAGTTTCTCCAAGGAATTCAAGTAGACGAAGGGGTGAGAGGGTGGCCGGCCAAGGTAGGGAGCTTGAGAAAGTTTAGGTTCAGATTTTAGAGGTGTTAGGGTTAGGCGACGGCCGACTAGGTTAGAGAGGGAGGTGGGAAAATATAATTCAGATTTTAAAGGGTGGAGGATGGAGGAAAATTAGGTATTTGTTTCCCTAATTAATTCCCCTAAAGTTGGAAGGATTTCATGGAGGATTAGAGAAGGGAGGGGGCGGGTAAGAGAAAGAGGAAAGGGTTTGAAATCTTTCCCAAGTGAGAGGCTTAAGTTTTGGAAAGCAATTAAGTGGGGACAAGGAGGAGGGCCGGCGGCATGATGAAGGGGTAGGGAGTTTGTGGAAGGGAAATTATTACTTAAGTGGGAAACTCAAATTAAGGAAGTTAATTTAATTACAATCCAATTCAAAGTTGATTTGTGATTTGATTTAGAAACTTTCATAAGATAAAACTTCTTATTTCAGGAAACTAATTCAAATTCAAATAGATTTGAATATGAATTAAATGAGTTACCTAAAATATCAAGGCCAAATTAGGAAGGGCTTTGATTGCATACTTTGATGGGGGATTCAGGGGGGGGGGGTGCTATGGTTGGATGTGGGCCACTGGTTTGGGTGTTGGGAGAGGGGTGGTTGAATGGGTGTAGAGGTGGTGGGTTCGGCAGAGGGGAGGAGGGAATTAGGTGGGTGGTGGCTTGGAGAAGTGGTGGTGGTTCTTGTTTGCCGGCGGTGAGGAGAGTTTGCTTGAAAGGGCCGACAACTATGGGGTTAGAGAACCTTAGGCTGACGACTAGGAGGGGAGGGGAGGGAGAGAAGAAAAGATAGGGAAGAGAAGAGCCACAAACCCGGACGCTTCCAAGGTCTGTGGGTGATCCATTTCACTCTCCTAGAGATTTCTCTCCAAAGCTCTCACATAAACACAAAGTTGCATAAATTTTCATTATGAATCTTCATCAACTTCAAAAGAAATATAAGGGGCTTATATATAACCTCATACAATGAAAGGGAACTAAAAGACGACATTGCTCCTAGGGCTTACATATGATAAGACTCTTAAGTAAGGGTAAAATGGGAAATGCTAATAAAACAAATACATAATGCAAACAAATACATATGATGATCGTGGCCGTAGATCGTCGGCCATGTCTCTGATTTACTTTCCATGATCTGATGTCTCCATCATTGTCCTGTGGTGGGAAAAAGCTCGACTTCGTCGAGTAAGCGTCCGGGGTGCTCTCATAAATCTCTAATGCGTCGGGTCAATCTGTTGTAGCTCCTCGTGATCCAACCAAGTATCCTTAGACTCAGGTTTACCTCTCCACTTGATCAAATACCTTCTTCGTCCACCTTCTCTTGTGGAAATGATATCATCACTCAGAATCGTGTCAACCTTCTCTGCCATAGGTATTATGGAATGTTTGGAAGTGGAGGTAGGTTTGGGTTCTCACAAGGTGGGGTCACACAAGGCTACTTTTGCCACATCAATCCATGATGTGGGAACCCTTGCCTATTTAACACTACACTTGGGCCTCAGTGTAGCGTCACTTGTACACTTCTCGCTATATTCAGGGCCTTCAGGCCATACAACATGTTGCTTTCAGGGAACGCTCTAGCATTAAAAAAGTAGCTTACATGAGGTTTAAATTTTATTTTTATTTTTTGGAATTTGATGGAAAGTATAATTTTAGAAAATTTTTAAAATGGATTGAAACATAGAAAACTTCTTTGAATGTTATAATATGGGTGACTCCCAATGAAATGAGTTTAGTGAATCAAAATTAAGGGGCATGCTTAATATAATTAGTGAAGTATTGCTGCTAAATTTATATGGGTTGATATGAGACGTCAATTTTAAAAAAAATAATATTTGGTGGGGAGGTGCTTAAAAGGTTTCTAGGATTTGGAGTGGAGTTGGATGGGTTAAAATTGGTGGAAGACTACGGAAGGTTGCGGCTAGTTTTATGTTTTGAGGTAGGTTTATGATTGAAGCTTTATGAAAATGGATGACTTATATTTCTTTGGTGAAAAATATAAGAAGCTCTATATTTGAATTTTGGGATGTTAGCTACTTGATGTAGGTGTTTTTTACGTGAATGGATATGCTGAGGGGGAGATGGCTTTGTTTTTGCAGAGGCTGAGGGGTTTGAAGTCTTGGGAAAATTGGGGACGTGTAAGAATACAAAATAATAGAGAAAAAATACATTAGGTTTTATAATCTTTTGTTGAGGTTGATTTTCAACTTAATTTAAAAATTGGTAGCATACTAACACCTTGTTGACACAAATTTTGTAATTGATTAAAACTATGTTTTTTATTTAACCATTTACGTGAAAAGGTTGGAGTAGCTCCAGTAGAAGATAAGATTAGAGAGAGTCGCCTTAGATGATTTGGTCACATAAAAAGACGGCCTTCCAATGACCCGGTTAGGAGATTAGAGGTATTAGATTTGACTTGTGTTAAGAAAGGTAGGGGTAGACCTAAAAAGACTTGGTTAGAAAATATTAGAAATGACCTTTCTTTATTAGATTTAAACGAGAATTTGACTTTTAATACGACACAATGGAGAAAAAAGATTCATGTAGCCGACCCCACGTAGTGGGATAAAGGCTTGATGTTGTTGTTGTTGTTGTTGTTATGTGTATAGTAGATACATGAAGAGCTATTAAGGAGTAAACATAAATACAAAAAATTTCTCCAAGAGCTATTGTGGTTGGTCTCCTCAAGGGTCCTTATTTTGAAAACTATTGCAAACTACTCCAATCATGAGAAATCCCATGAATCTATGATTGTAATCATGATTCCTCAATTAGGGTGATCAAATAGTTTCAAAAAGAAAGTTCTGCATTTAAAATTCTCCCTTTTAAAACTCTCCCTTCTAAACACAGGTATCGCCGACCACACAATTTAATGAAGGAGAGTGTGATAAAACAAAAAGGAAAATATAATATTGATAAAGCTAGATTTTGACCATCCTTATTTTGGAAGGAGATTATGCTCATTATATGGAGATCTTTTCATTATTTTTGAGGTCTTGACCAAGCTTTGATTGGGGACTTATTTTGAATGCTTTGTGACCTTCAAATCTTGCCGATTGAGGGAAATGTTGAATTATACAAGAGTGAAATTGAAATCCTGTCTTCCATTGGGTCTTATGGCTTGATCTTCATATGATTTTTCCATAACGGGTGATCTTCATGCTTGTGATGAGTGGCTTTACCCTTAGAGATAGGATACGAAATGAGCATGTACTTGAAAAGGTTGGAGTAGCTCCAGTAGAAGATAAGATTAGAGAGAGTCATCGTAGATGGTTTGGTCACATAAGACGGCGGCCTTCCAATGACCCGGTTAGGAGAGTAGAGGTATTAGATTTGACTTATGTTAATAAAGGTAGAGGCAGACCTAAAAAGACTTGGTTAGAAAATATTAGGAATGACCTTTCTTTATTAGATTTAAACGAGAATTTGACATTTAATAGGACACAATGGAGAAAAAGGATTCATGTACCCGACCCCACGTAGTGGGATGAAGGCTTGATGTTGTTGTTGTTGTGTGATCTTCATGCTTATAGCCATTTTTATTCTGCTATAAATCAATATTTTCCTTTCAATGAATATTATGGCTAGTTTCATGACCAATTTAAGAATTATAAATAAATTGACTTTGATGTGTTTGAATGTTATGTAAGGTTGAAAGGTTTTGCAGCTAAATATTATTTTTATAATAATTTTATATTATTATAATATGTTAAATTAAAGTATAATTTAAGTTTAATCTTACTGAAAACATTGCAAGAAACTTTGTGTAGAGATTTGGATGTTGATGAATATTACAATTTCCATCTTGTTAGAACTAATACAATTGTGCCAAATATTCTTGAGGAATATGCAGTTAAAATCTCCTCTAAAGCTTGTTAAAGTCCACACAAAAATATGAAAATCATGTATGATAATATGGAAGAAACTGCATGTCATGAATTTTTTTGGCGATGAATTAGATTTCGAAGAAAATTTATTGTATCATATGATTTTTCTTCTGATGCTGAATTTCAATATGCACTTATGTTAGAATTTGTTAATGAACCCGAATCTTCACTTGAGCAAGAGCTGAGATTTTGAGTCTGAAATTAAATTTGACAATGGGATCATATTTAAATTTGAACCTTCAAGAGAAGTTGAACCTATTCAAATTTAAAATCAAACAAATAATGCTTGTTATAACTGTTCAATCAATTGAGCCACCTGACAGCATAAATCCTGATGGAGTATCTATCAAATTCATCATTAACTCTATGAATCAAGCAATCAATAAACAAGATAAAATCCACTGGATAAAGTTAAGTTATATCAATATTTGTATAGTTTGTTATTGAAGAATGCCTTAATTAAAACGTAAATTTAAAGTTCAATATGTTAGGTCAAATCTAAAAGCTTATAATTTCTTCATGACTTATTAAGCCATATCGATTAAATTTCTTTAAAGTGTTTGTTCATCCATGTATCATATTTACATGTGATTTGTCTTTTTTATGCCTTAGTTTTCCCTTTCTCTAGGAATTAGTTATGTCTTTATTAATATATGGACACATTAGTATTTTAGCAATTTTATTGTTTACTTCATATACATTTGCATGATTTGCATGAAAATCATCATTTACCTAATTTGCATGGAAATGTTTGCATAAAATTGAATGTTAATTGTGTCAACTATAAGTATACTATTGAGTGCATAGTAGGAATGTATACTTCAAAATCAGATGATAAATAATGGCACTTCTAAACCAAAAAGGTTTTACAAAGAAGCCTTCATGAAATTCATTGCTAGAAAAATGACATATAAAATAATACAATTCATTGGGATGTATGCTTAGAAATTAAAAGTTTTGGTTCTATTTGAATTTTTAATATATCTGATTTGATTTAATTTTGAGGATTAGCCACCAATACTTTAGAATCTTTTTTATTTTCAATTTCTCAAGAATTTACATTCACCACTTTACTAGATAGTTCTAAACATCATGTTACAATAGTAATCTTAGATGATGAGATTGTCTTCAATCCCGTTGGTTGAATCCTGAGGTATATGGTATATTGGCTTGCTTGACTTATTTTTGATGATTCCTGGATTACTTTGTTGGAAGTATATTTAATGCCTATATTTGGATACAGAATATATAGCCATTTTTTTTTTCAAGCCGGAAAGAATTGATGCAAACTGACATTCGGAGTTTTTATTTTTTGCTTTAATTGATTTTATTTTAGCAAATTTTTTTATTTCTAGATTTCTATTTTACTTTCCTCCCCTGAAAAAGTTTCTTATGAGAATGGGGTGTCGTCTCTAAAATTTTGAATTCCTTCCCTGAAAAAGTTTGGTTGACAATGTTGGTTATAACCATTCTTTGGTTCTCTATGGGCTGGCTCATCTTAAGTAGCCACCTTGAATTTGATTGGATGCTTTAAATGTAATTAAGCAAGGCATCTATTGGCTTCATTGTCACTGGCCTTGACTTAAGCTTTATGTTCCTATTATATGGCTTTTTGGGCCATGTGTTGGGCTATGACTATTTGTTTGTGCTGGATTGTCTGCAGTTTCAATTAGTTTATTGCCTCTGTTATTATCCCAACAGTAAATTGTATATTCTTCGGCCATCCCATGACTTTTGTACTTTCCAACCCTTACTTTCGTATTGGGATGATCTGCATGGATAAGAAGCTTAATTATGATTATCTTGCAATAATTATTCTTGGATTTTAGTTGATCCTATTTGGGGGGAATTTTGAGGAGATTTGTAGTTATAAATAAACATATATATGAGGCATACTAAAAAAGCCCATTAGTAATAATCACTTTAAAATTTTATGTTTTCTCTTTTAGTTTTAGTTTTGGTTAATATGGATTTTCTAGCTTGGCGCAATTGGTGCGATTAGTTATTTAGAAAAATTATCTTCATCGGCTAATTTCTGGGAATTTTTTCACTATTATTTTTTCCTTATGATTGTAATAATTCTTTTAATTCTATGATTGGCTTTGATATGCTTTTTGATTGTTGTTTGTTTTCATTAATCTTGAGTTTTCTATGTTAAATTTCTATTTGGATAATCATCAAATTATTATTTATGATTAATTTTCATTTTTTTTTAATTTTTTGGCAAAAAATTGTTTTTTGTATTTTAATTGATTGTTTTGTGAACAGTGAATTTGACTTTGGGTGTGTGATTTTTGTGTATTACACCTATTCATATTATGAAATCCTAGATAAGATGTCTTTCATCATACTTTCAAATTGAGTATCATTATTAGCGAATTATGCATGGTAAAATTTTTTCATTTAAAGTTTCTTATTTTGGTGCATATCATTCGGGCTTCAGCTTGATGCCAAATTGGCTTAAATTTAAAACCGAATGACAAACTTGACTAGGTAAGCATAATGTTGTATTCGGTTGAAAATAACTTGTTATATGTTTGGCATTCCAACTTTCTTTCTCCTTGTGGCCTTGATTGTAAGTACTAGCATTTTGTTGAAAGTTGCGTAATAGTTAGCTTTTATAAATTTATAAAATGAAGTACCATAGGATCAGATATAAGAAAGATCTTAGCATTGAAATAGCGATTTTGTATAGGTAGTGACATATGATGATCTCATCTCAGATAAATAGCATTCATTGCAATTACAATTTTCTAGCATTGTGCCTTCCTTGACTCTCAGTACTTGGCAAAACCCATTTTTTTCAGCATTGAATGGGCGTGGTCAGTTTCATGGACAACCTGATATCATCCTTAAAGTTGCCACATCATTTCGAATCAGGTCCTTTCATGTCACAGGTAAAATAATATTTGCAAATCAGCGGTTTTTTGGATACTTTTTCTGCTGTCATAAATGATATTGTTTCAGATGTGTATATCTTGAATGTATTATCTCTTGCAGGATCTAGTAATGCTATGGAACGAGACTACTATGAAATTCTTGGCATCTCTAATGATGCTACACCAGAGGACATTAAGAAAGCATTCCACAATGCAAGTTCTCTTTCTACATGTTATTGTTATGTTTTTCATATTCTGTTGATTGCTTTTAATGAAGTATGTCAATATATAAAGAACTTCACAATGTTTTCATTATATTCTGTTTTCTCTTGGTTTCTTGATAATATACATATAGGGAATGCATTTCTTCTGTTTTATTTAATTCATTTTTATTTTACCAGTCTCAACTTATTCTTGCAGGATACTATTCGGCACATCAATAAATTATTCATAATTTTGCATAATTGCAATGGCCGTGCTTTGGTTATTTGTATTTTCCATTATGCGCTATATGGTTGTATGAATCTCCTGTAGCTACTATATATTAAAATTCATATTTCTCTTTAATGATCGTTAGATGTTAGGGGGTTGACAAGTTGAAATTATCATTTCAAGTAGTAAAATTCTACATATTAAATCCCATTTCTGCTTGTATGACTCCTGTTTGGAGTTGCATTGCATGTAGGAGGCGCTATATATTAAAATCTTTTTTCTGTTTAATTATCATTCGATATGAGAGGGTTCAAAATTTGAAGTTATCATTAGAAGCATCAACAACAGCAATGTCAGCCTTATTACCCTGCTTCTACATTCAGCTAGTTTTAAGGCCTGTATTTGTTTTTAGTTGAAGTTGTGTCAAGTCTCTTGCAACAACATCCAACCAATTAGCTTTATCCTATCCCTTCGCATGCGAACTAATGCTTCTTCCATTATGTTTTTTTTTTTCGTAAGATGCTAATGGCCATGTTTTCTTTAGTATAGTCATTTTCCACTGTCCTTTCTAGTTTTAGCAACTAGATTAAGTTATTCTAATTATCAGATCCTGAAATAAGGCTTGCTAATGAGCATTCAGTGGACTGGAAGTAAATTAGAATAGCAAATATTTTTGATGTTTTGGCCCATAAATCTCTGTTATTTGTTTACGTACTAAAGTTTTATCAGAACAAAAGCATCAAGCCTTTATCTCCCACTGTGTGGTCGGCTACATGAATTCTTTTTCTCTATTGTGTCATGTTAAGATTCAAATCTCATTTAAATTTAAAAAAGAAAGGCCCTTTCTAATATTTTCTAACCAAGTCTTTTTAGGTCTACCTCTATCTTTCTTAACATAAACCAAATCTAATACATCTACTTTCCTTACCTAGTCATCGGAAGGCCGCCATTTTATAAGACCAAAACATCTAAAGCTACTCTCTTTAATCTTATCTTCCACTGTAGCTACTCTAGCATTTTCACGTAGATGTTCATTTCATATCCTGTCTCTAAGAGTAAACCACTCATCCACCCGACCATCCTCATCTCTGCAACACTTAATATTATGCTTCTCTTTTAATGACCAAAATTTTGCACCATAAAGCATTGCAGGCCCACCATCATCTTATATAATTTTCCCTTTAGTTTGAGGGGGACTTTTCTATCACACTACAAGCCTGGTGCATTCCTCCACGTCAACCATTCAACTTGAATTTTTCTAATAATATCCTCATCTTTTTCACTATCACTCTGAACAATGGACCCTAGATATCTAAAACGTGTGCTCTTATTAATGACTTGATCGTCCAAAGTCACAAACCCTCCACTAGATCTATTACTACTAAAATTACACTCCATGTATTCGGTTTTAGATCTACTCAAACAGAAATCTTTAGACTCTAAGATTGACACAATAATTCATGTTTACCTTAAACTCCCTCTCTAGTCTCATCAACAAGAAGAATATCATCAAAGAAAACCATACATCTGGGTACAACTTCTTGCAAATGTCTAGTGAGAACATCCATGACTAAAGTAAAAAGATATGGGCTCTAGGCTGATCCCTGATGTAATCCACTAGAAATAGGAAAATACTTGGTCAGACCACCTTGTGTTTGAACACAAGTAACACCACTTGCATACATATCCCTATTGACTTGAATATACGCATTATTAACTTCTTTCTTTATTAGAACTTTTCATAGCACTTCTCTTGGAACTTTATCATATGCTTTCTCTAAATCAATAAATATCATATGAAGATCCTCCTTATTCTCTCTATGCTTCTCCATCAAACCTCTCAATAAATGTATAGCTTCCATAGTAGGCCTACCCGGCATGAATCCAAATTGATTTTGGAAAGCATTATTATCACGTCATAACCTATGCTTTATAACTCTCTCCCAAAGTTTTAAAGTATGACACATTAACTTAATTCCTCCATAATTCACACAATCTTGTGCTTCACCTTTATTCTTAAAAATAGGAATCAACACTTTCATTCTACACTCATATGGCATCTTTTTAGTCTTCAAAATAAGATTAAAAAATTTAGTAAGCTAAGAAATTTCCTTCAATCTCCTAAGCATTTCCACACCTCTATTGGAATATCATTAGGTTTAACAGCTTTTCCACACTTCATTTTTTTCAAAGCCTCTTTTAACTTCGGTTTTACTTATATGCTGATAAAAACAAACAAATTTTTTTTTTTTCATTTTGGATGTAAATGTCACTAAAGTCAATCATATTCTCATGATCTTCATTGAAAAGTTTAAGAAAATATCTCATCCATCTTTTTTTGAATATCTTCTTCAAATAAAAGTACTTTTTGATTTTTATCCTTAATGCACTTCACTTGGACTAAATCCTTATCATTCCTATCTATTTGTTTGGCTAACTTATACATATATCTTTCACCCTCCTTAGCGTCTTATTTATTATATAAATTTTTAAAAGCTAAAATCTTTTCATCACATATTACTAAATTTTTATCAGAATAGAATAAAAATTGTAGCAAAATGTTAGTGCTTTACTTGTAAGGGAATATGATTATTAAAGCTTAAAATTAATTTCAGCTATATGTAACTCTTGTTATTTAATCACACCACTTAACCACTCCCCTGCCCTGTGCCCATTAATAATATTTACCACCTTACTTTTTCTATCCTTTATGTTGAAAGCTTCTCTTCTCGTCCATATGTGCGTTCCCACCTTATATTTGTAGTTTATTCTTAGCCATGGTCTTTGGCATATGCCACTAGGGGTATAAGAGAATCCAAACAATTGGTGGACAGACATTATGACACTTACGCTGTAACTGTCATCACTTGAATGGATGTGCTTAAATGCTGTTAGTAAATGGTACAAACAAGCCAAGGTTGACATTAGTCTGTCTATTTATTTTAGTCCATGTTCTTCTCATTTCTCTTTTACAAGTTTCTTTTTTATAATATGATATACTTTACCGATCATTCGATAGCTTAATTATAGCTCTTCTTCTGGCGTCATAAGAAGATGCTTTCTTAGAACATTGTTTAAGTTTCTTTTTTAACTTTAGATTAAGTTTGCTGCAGGGCTTTTGTTAGTGGTTTGCTTTCGTACAGCATGTTACTTTATAATTGATATGCTTGTTAATGTTATGTTGTTCAACTCAACTCTCAGTTACAAGTTCAAACTGTCTTTTTAATTCTTGTCATTGATTCATGGTTAACTCTTGATCTAGGCTGGAACTGAATGAAAATAACAAAACCATTTTGAGCAAGTTTTTTAGAGTTTGAGTCAAGCTCAATTGATCTTTAGGAAACCATTATTTGCATCGGGGTGTAATAGCTTTATGCAGGCTTCTAACACCCATGTACATAGTTTTATGGTAAAGGTCGCTATTCCGCTGTGTTGGCAATTTAGTGTTTGCCTCAGGAAAAGTCGCTTGACAATTTCTCTGCAATTTTTTTTTTTGGCATGTTGTGCATCCATTTTTCATATTTGCAATGGCGATGAAACATTTTTTTTAGTGTTGTTGCAACTGCTTCAGCTCAGACATGACAATAAATAGGCAGAGTTTTGGTTTTTAGGTTTTGTAGATCTTGTGAATAACGAATGAGAGATAAATATGCTGTTAATCTGCATTTTTGTCATTATAAACAGCTTGTATAGAGTGGCTTGCAATTAGTGCTTGCTATCTCTCTGATGAAATTCATAAGGACCATGGTGTGAACTATACAATCATGTGGTTATTCTTGATGGTCTAAGATTAGCTTTTGTAGGCATGCAGTCCTATCCGGATAGTAAAACTTTAGGATGGATATAATAATATGATTTAATGTTGGTTTTCTCTCATGCATTAATTCTGTGAGGTATAAGTTTTTTTACCCTTGAGGTTGGTGAAATAGCTTATGAGTATTCATTAGTTATGGAACTTTTGTTTTTCATAATAAACTTAATTTTCATTGTAGTTAATGCAATTTTTATGTCTTTTTATCCTTTTGATTAGCTCGCAATTTGGATTATATACTTGGCATGATCACTAAATGCGTTCACTTTGTGATAGATCATTGCTTTGACTCTACCACGCTCATGTTTGCCTAGCCCATCATGGGATCAAGGTGCAAATTGTAATGCTATTTTCCTTTTCATTGTAATGTAGTGCATATTTTGTACTACATGGATTTATATGTAATTTGTGATATATAGATTTTTAGTGCTATATCAACTACGAGCTCCATTATGCAGAGTAAAAAAATAAAAAATGAGCTCCATTATAAAAAAATATTTTCTGTGATGAACCGTTTGTGTTACATATAAGAAACATCACTTTAAATTGTTATCTTCTAGAAACATCAGTGGATACTCTAGGGCTCATTACGATAACGTTTGAGTTGCTAGGTGATGAATACTATAGTGTACTAGTTTATGATGCTTGGTTGAGTTTCTGCCTCTCAAGAATAGAAATAGCGGCATGACAATTTGTAGGGTACGACTGATTTGTGATGTGTCTTGCAATTATTTGGTAAATGTGAAAATTTGTCACATGAAAAATGACATATTTCTGTAATTTTGTTTTCAACTCTTTTAGTTTGGTGTTATAACTAGGATTATGCCTTCCAAGCGGCTCTCATCTACAGCCCAGGGCACTTTAAGCTGTTACACCGATGCATATATTAAATAATAGATTGTTTTGATTTGTTTTAATAAATTTTCTTCATAATCTACATGATAAAATTCTCTTCTGTGAAGCTCTCTCTTTTTTAATTTGAAAATTTTCAAATGTGCTGTCAGTGCTGATTACAAAGATTGTGCTCTGCATGGGGATGTTTCCCTTTTTTTGTTGTTCAAGGGCACGTCTTTTCCTTTAGTTCTTGTAAAATTCCTAATAAGCTGCCGAAAAATTTCTTTCATTGTCCTTGAAATGAAATATATTTTTTAACATTTGAGGAAGATCACCGTGAGCAATCTTTGCTATTTTTAATTTTTTCGTGTGCATTTTTAGTTCATTGCTTTCATTGTTTCAAATAAATTAAAATTCATACGCAGCTTGCCAAAAAATATCACCCTGATGCAAATAAAAATAGTCCTGCAGCAAAGAGAAAGTTTCAGGAAATTAGAGAAGCTTATGAGGTTAGTTCTTTTTTTTTTACAAATTATTAGTTGTTCTCTTGTTTTCTTGATTACAGTCACTATATTACTTTTCTAATATGCTATGAATGGTGTATTTCAGACATTGCGTGATCCTGATAAAAGAACAAAATATGACATGGTAACTTATCTATACCATTATTGGCGAAATCACTTATCTTTTATCGCGGTCTACTCTTTTCAGTAACTAATTGCTTGCAAAAGCATGCCAGTTCACTTTTTGTTATTACTTTTTTTTTGGCGAAGTTTTGGGAGGTGCGCTCTAGTGTGTTATATTGATAAGAACTGCTGTCGTAATGGAAGGGATTCTCTAATGGAGCTGAGAGTGTATCATATGGTGGTGAGGATACGGTCAAGTACAAAAATGCCTATCATGATCCTTTCTCTGCCACATTCTACAGAGTTTTTTCAGAGGTAAGTCTCTATGTTCGTAATGTCCTTATGAGTGAAGAAAGAGATGTGACTTCTTTCCCTGTCTTAGGTTTTTGAAAGTGAACGAGAGACATATGCAGCTGACATACAGGTTTGGCTTTTATAGTGACTGAAAGTGATGATTAATAATTATTCAGTCATGTACTCTGACTTCTATTTGAGCGTTTCTAACTCCTACGGAACTTTAACAGGTTGACCTGAATCTATCTTTTGATGAAGCTGCCAAGGGCTGCACAAAGCAGGTTTCCTTGAAGGCACAAGTTCCTTGTGATTCATGCAGTGAGTCAAGACTCTAGTGTCACAGTCATCTCATTTTGGTGACGACCCCCCTCCTCTATTTCCCCCCCTCTTCTCTCATTTGTGTGCAGTGCACTCACAGAAGTGAGCGGCTTTTCATGGGGGAACACAGAAGTGTGCACGCAGAGACCCTACGAATGCATGCCCTCATACAAAACGAAAGCAACATGATCTCTATCATCACATAATTTCATCAATCATGAATGATTGGACGTGTTCTTTATCTTTTCAACTAATAATTTCCTGATTGATTCAGCATTCTATTTCATTTTTTAATTGATTGTTAAACTTATCATGAGTTTCCTTCTTTTGATCAATACCAACGCATCGGGTATGATTATGCTGGAATGGAATATTTTGTTAGCAACAACTGTTTTTTTTCCTTGATTGTCTGGAAAACTTTGAACCATTATTCATTGATATTTCTTCTATGATCTAATACTTATGCCTTGGGTAGCTTTGCTAAATTCTTCTAGCAATTTCCAACCAGGTTTGTTTGCTCCTGTTTTGTTTTCCCTTCAGTTTTTTTAACATGAACAAGATCCCTTGCAATCTTTTAAAAAATATGTGAGAAGAATATTACATGTTCATGAAGGTAAAGATGATATATAATTTATAGCAGATACAAGCCCTCCTTGAATAGGAAGATAACATATTTTCCTAAGGCCATGAAACCACATAAATTAGTGAAGAAATAAGGAAGAATATGCTTGATAAAGCATGTTTTCATGTTCACAAAGATAGAAACGGTACACAATTTATAGGTGATACCAGCCCTCTTGAAACAGAAAGCAACAACAACAACATGAAGCTTTTATCCCACCATGCGGGGTCCACTACATCAATCCTTTTTCTCCATTGTCTTGTAAGAGTCAAATTTTCATTTAAATTTAATAAAAGGTCATTTCTAATATTTTCTAGCCAAGTCTTTTAGGTCTACCTTTATATTACTTAACATAGGTTAAATCCAATACATCTACTCTCCTAACTAGACCATCAGAAGGCCGACGTTTTATGTGTCCAAATCATCTAAGGAGACTCTAATCTTATCTGCCACTGAAGTCACCTCAACCTTTTCACGTATATACTCGTTTTACATTTTGTCTCTAAGAGTGAAGCCACTCATCCACTTGAGCAGCTTCATCTTTGCAATACTTAACTTAATTTTATGCTTCTCTTTTAATGGCCAACATTCTGCACCATAAAATATTACAAGTCTCACCACTATCTTATAAAATTTTCCCTTACGTTTGAGTGATACTTTAATATCACTCAACAGAGCTAATGCATTCCTCCTCTTCAACCATCCAACTTCAATTCTACTAATAATATCCCCGTTTATTTCACCATCACTTTGAGCAATAGACCCATGATATCTAAACTTGTACTCTTATTAATGACTTGATCGCCCAAAGTCACAATCTCCCAAGAGATCTATAACTAAAATTATACTCCATGTATTCGGTTTTAGGTACACTCGAACGAAAACTTTTAGACTCTAAGGTTGATCTCCATAAATAAGTTTTCCTTTATTTCTCTCTCTAGTCTTATCAACAAGAAGAACATCATCAACAAAAAGCATACACTAGGGTACAACCTCTTGCTAATGTATAGTAAGAACATCCATGATTAAAAAAATATTATTAGAAGTTGATAATCGAGCACATAAGTTAGGGAAGAAATATTCAAGAAATTATACAATAAAGCATTGTAGTAATGTTGGAAATATATCTCATCTTATTAGGAATCGAAGGCATTGAGGACAATTGCCTTAGGCGTGATGGTAGGGGGAAATTTAGGGCTTGTGAATAGCTAGGTGGGTTCTTGTAGCATAGTGGAGCTGGAAGCTAGCTAGCTATAGTTAGATGTAGGATTTGAATGCAAAGACAACTACAACTTAGTGCTTGTAGATACAGTGAGCGATCAATGCCAGAGGAAATTATCAAATAAGATTGCAAGGGAGGATTTTCATGTTATTTCAATTACACATTCATAATAATACAAGCTAGGATATCCAACTAATTATATGGTGTTTTCTTGTATTTTGTTACATCTTATCATATCATGTCATGTGTTAGTGTGTCAGTATGTCAGATAACTATCTTATAAAAGTCGTCGTTGTTTCCTGTCGATTTATCTTGTCAACTTATAACTTCCTATCTTGTAACTTGTATTATGTATTGGATTACACCTTAAACCTTTAATTTAAAGGAAGCTTGGCCTTGGACAGGGTGCCTTGCTCCAGCCAACCTAAATTATGATATGAAGTGTTTATAATTATCCAACCTTTATGGTAATTACACACATATGCCATATCATAATAATATTATATGCATCATATATCATATAATATTCAATATAGGCAACATGTTGAGCATTATTATATGCTATAAGTATACAGATCTTATTAGTAATGTACTTATGTCAGTATACATGCATTTCATATAGGTTGTACCAGATGATTGTCATGTCAAATAACTACTTTACTATGCATGTTGTGTATGCCATATCTAGACTAAATATGGTAATTTCTATTTTTATTCATGCTTTTACCTTAACTATTTCAGTAAAAGTTTGTACATGCAAATTTAACTAGTGAAAATTTAATATGATCATGCCAAAATGCTCAGAATTATAATACCTATTACATATCAAAAGTTATACATTTAAAACTTGCTAAATCAATGATAATGCATTTTAATCAGATTTGAGAGAGAGAAGACTAAAATTCAAAATTATTGAAAATGAAAATTTGATTCGAGTTACCCACCACGATCAAAATACATTTCACAAATGGAAGGATGGACGGAAATGCCCCATAAGCGACTTTCTCTCTCCTTTCTCTCATCTTTCTATCCCCCCTCTTCTCTTCTTCTTATTCCTGGCTAAGCAACTGATGGGGATAACTTTGGGTTTGAGTGCTTTAATATTTGGGTAGTGGATTAGGATATTAAAAAAAAAAAATCTTTTAGACGCAGCGCTGCAACACTCCTATTGAATATTCTAAACTCGAAATGCTGGCGCCACTGTGCTTGGGTCCCATGCAGATGTTCATGCTTGCAAGAATTTATATGAGGGTTATTTATAGGTCATTAATAAGTTCTTAATCATGTGAAAATTTTGGGTTACATTAGTATCCTTTACACATTATCATGATGCTCCTTTATGGGATTATTACATACTGACTAACAACATTAATGGGAAGATAAATGCCACTAAAATATCACATTTAGTGTGAGATTGGAAGATACATTTTTCAATGAATTCTTGATTCCTTTGTCAATTAAGGTAGAATCTTACTTAGTCCCAACTTTGATTAATAGACCATAGGTGTGCTTGTGGGTTTACACCAAAGCATACTACTTTTCCCTAGTAAGTCCAAGATGTATTTTTGTTGCGAAATGAATGATCTCTTTGCTTGATCTTGCTATTTTTATGGCTAGGAAATATTTTCAAAACCGAAGTCCTTGATTTCAAGCTCTTCTGCTAAGAAATCTTTTAGCTTGTTTATTTCATCATGATTTCAGGTGAAGATAATATCATCAACATATTCGATCATGATGGAAATTTTAATTTAAAGTTATTTCTTGGTAAATAGTGTTGCTAGACCATCCTTGAGAGTACACTTATGCATTTTTAATCACCCTGGTGCATCTATTGAAACAAGCTCTTGGTGATTGTTTTAAGCTATATAGAGATTTTGTTTCAGTCTATAGACTTGGTTCATATTACTCTTTCTTTCAAATTTAGGAGGAATTCTCATATATGCTTCATCTCTAAATCTGCATTCGTAAAGGTTTTTCTTACATCTAGTTGATGTAGTGGCAAATCTTAATCAGAAGTAACATACCAAATTACATTGATAGTATTCACCTCAGAAACCGAGGCAAAGGTTTTCTGGTAATCAATTTCATAGGTTTGAGTGAAATTTTTTGCCCTTAAACTTTGTTTTGTATAGGTTGACACTTCTTTTACCTTTTTTTATTGAAGATCTATTTGTGTCTAGTAGGTTATGGGAAGATTTGAAAGGCTTGATGTACCATTTCTTTCAAGGGTTTACATTCTTCTTGAACTGCATTGTTTTATTCATGCAGTTTTTAGGCATTTTGAATAATATTTGTAATTTCTTGGACTTAGGAGACTTGTAATAGAGGCATAAAACTTTGGAGATAATCTATTATATGAATATAAGGAATGTTTATATGATTGGAGCAATTTCTTATGCTTTTCCTAATAGAAGCAATATGAATATTTCTATCATCTTTGGAACCAATGTTACCTTGCCATGTGAATTGACCTCAAGACTAGGGGTGTCAAAATCGGGTTATGTGTTGGGTTCGGGTCGAACCAGACACTGACCTGCTACTGTTTGACACTGACCCACTACTGTTTGACACCCCTAGTCAAGACTTTTGCTCAACATTCTGTTTGGTTTAATGAAATGCTTTGCTCTACTTGGTGGCTGAATTTTTTTTTTCATTGTCTGGAATGAACGACATCTTTTTACCATGCTCGTTTTATATGGTCTTTGGAAGGCTGAGACTCAAGTAGGTTTTGAAAGGGGTGTCAATTGAGATACCAATAATGTTGAACAACAACAACAACAACAACAACATCAAGCCTTTGTCCTACTAAGTGGGGTCGGCTGCATGAATATTTTTTCTCCATTATGTCATGTTAAAAGTCAAATTCTCGTTTAAAGCTAATAAAGAAAGATCATTTTTAATATTTTTTAACCAAGTCTTTTTAGGTCTACCTGTACCTTTCTTAACATAAGTCAAATCTAATACCTCTATTTTCCTTACCGGGTCTCTATTTTATGTGGCCAAACTATCTAAGGCGACTCTCTCTAATCTTATCTTCCGCTGGCGCTACTCCAATCTTTTCACGTATATGCTCATTTCGTATCCTATCTCTAAGGGTAAAGCCACTCATTCAGCTGAGCATACTCATCTATGCAACACTTAACTTAGTATTATGCTTCTCTTTTAATGGCCAACATTTGGCACCATAAAGCATTTCATGTCTCACCACCATCTTATAGAATTTTCCCTTAAGTTTGAGCGGACTTTTTTATCACACAATAAGCTCGATGCATTCCTCCACTTCAACCATCCAACTTGAATTCTGCTGAAATTATTCCCATCTATCTCACCATCACTCTGAACAATAGATCCAAGATATCTAAAATGTGTACTCTTAGTAATGACTTGATCGCCCAAAGTCACAATCCCCACACTAGGTCTATTACTACTAAAATTACACTATATATATTCAGTTTTAGATCTATTCATGTGAAAATCTTTAGACTTTAAGGTTGACCTCCATAATTCAAGTTTACCTTCAACTCCCTCTCTAGTCTTATCAAATATTATCAGCAAAAAGCATATACCAAGGTACATCCTCTTGCAAATATACAGTGAGAACATCCATGACTAAAGCAAAAAGATATGGGCTTAAGGCTGATCCTTGATGTAATCGACCCGAACCAATAATGTTGGACTAACATCACAAAACATGTATTCATAATGAGAGTTAATGCTTTCCTCATGAATGTGAGTTTTGGGACGAATGATTACTTTTTGAAGAATTTTAACATCCATTGTAGTTTAAGATTTTTTTTAATATTGAGTAAATGACATTTGTGTCCTTATTAGTGAGTAGAGTGGCTAATAAAACACATTTTATGGCATTGGGTCTAGTTTGCTTCTTTGATGGGGGGAATATGCAAAAAATAGAGCATCTGAACATTTTGAGAGGAATGAGGTAGATCAGTCTATATCTGGGATGCGTTTGGGTGAGAGTTTGATAAGAAGTTTTGATTTTAGGATTCTTGATGTCATATAATTAATGAGATAGGCAGTTGTATGGATGACCTTATTTTAATAATATTTTGGAATGTTACTGGTGATCATAATTGATTGTGCAACCTCCAGAAGACATTTATTTTCCTTTATGTGATCACATTTTGTAAAAGAGCATGAAAAAAATAATTTTGGTGAACAATTCTTTTTTAAGTATGCCCCAAAAATGGAATGAAAATATTCATTCCATTATTAGTCTTGGGGACTTAAACCCGCATTTTAATTGAATCTTTATAAAGGAGTGGAATTTTTAGTAAGTGGAATTGTGTTCAAACTTTTCTTTTACTAGAAATATCTGAGTGGTTATAATGTTGTCATCAATGAAACTAGAAACCACCTAGAACTTAACAAGTTGTTTGTTTGAGATGGGCCTCATATGTCGCTATGGATTATTGCAAAATATTAGGAGGTTTGAAATGATGACTACACATGGAAGTTTGAATGTTTTTAGTTAATTAGCAAGTGTCACACTCATCGTTTAGATTATAAATATTGTTAAAAAAAAAAGTGTCATACTGAAATGTCGTAGGATTTATGTTGATGAAAATGGAGGGGAACGATTTTTGTAGATAAATAAAAGTTTGATGACTAGGAGAATGTGCTACAACATGATTGTGCTTTAATTAGAGGAATATATTTATTGAACATGTTTATCTTTCCTTTTAGGAATTGCTTCATAATTTAGAAGGTAGAGATCAGTATTTTCCCTTGCTTTGCTAATTTTCTTTATCATATTGCTATCATGAAATTCACAATGAGTGGAAAAAAGATTAGTAATACAATTTATAACTTTGATTATTCTGCTTATTAATAATAACTTGTATGAAAGTTTATGAACCAAGAGAACCGAGTTAAGAACTAGAGAGCTAGTGATATTAATCGTCCCAATTTTAGTTACTTGATGTTGAACCATAAACAGTTTTACTGTATAGTCCTTTAGACATGGATAAAGGATTTGAATTTAGGGGCATCTACTGTCATATTATCAGAAGCTCTAGAGTCCACTGTTCAAGATTATGTATTTCCTTTTTGGAATTTAAGGCATTCAAGACCATAACTTTTTAAGCAATTACATTTATAATAATTTTTAGTGCAAAATATTTAGCTTGAATGGGATAATTGACGCTTGAAGAAGGTTTCTTGGATACTAAAATTTCCATGAGATCTTTGATTTATGGTAGGAGGCGGCACTAAAGGTTGTTATTCTTCCCAAGGCCATTTTGTGTCGACCATCATTATGGTTTGAATAAAACATTCTTCGAGGAAGGATGAGTTGACTTAAAATTCTCATAGATTGTGGAAGATAGAGAAATGTGGAAGAGAGAGAAAAGAGATGGATGAAATATATAGAAGTATGGCTCTGATACTACGTTAAAATAAAGGAGAGAAGAATGCTATATATTTTCATATTCACGAAGGTAGAAAGGGCACACTATTTACATTTGATACAAGCCCACCTAGAATAGAATGGCAATAAGATAATTACCCAATGCCATGACTGAGTACATAAATTAAGAAGAAATAAGGAAGAAAGTTTACAGCAAAGCATGATACTAATACAAAAATAACAATATCAAGTCTTTATCCCATTAGGAATCGAAGGACTGGAATATAGCTGCCTTAGGCATGACTATAGGGAGAAATTCAGTGCTAGCGGACAGCCAGGTGGGGCTCTGTAGTTTGGCGGAGAGTTTGGATGGTAGCTGGGTGTGCAGCAGGATGTGGGACTTGAATGTTGGGACAATTTTGGCTTGGTGTTGACAGATGCAGGGAGTGATCAATGCAGTTGTTAGAGCAGATTGCAAGGCAGGATTCCCACATGATCAAAACTTTGACTTACATATTTACTGATTTACTTCTTTGTTGTCAGGCCTCCTGTCTTGGCATGTATTTCCTTTTAGATGCCAGTCTTCCGCATTGTCTAGCTTTCCTATACTCTATCCAGCTTTTTAGTTTTAACATACATATCCATACCATTTCAGTAAATTCTCTGTTGTTGCTATGCGCCTATATCTGCTTCTAGGCCCTTGTAGCTGCCTGGAGGTTTTTAATCTTTGGAATATTTGTTATATGATGATACCCTATCAGATTAATATATACCTGAAAACACCATAGCATGTATAGTTTTGAGCACACGCATCCATAAAATTTGATATCCACTGATATAGAAATGTTAGATAATATATATTCTACTTTGTTCTCCCTTCTAGAACTTTTGGCCATTGATTATACTGCCATGAATCTGGAATTCGTAGCATGTAGCTTCTTATGTGGGTCATATGCTGGGCTAGAAATGAAGAATTACTGGATTTATTTTTCTTGTGATATGCAATAGAAGTAATCATTGTTCAGCATGGAGCCAACCGATCAAGTTTGCATTTTCTTGAATTTGAGTATAATTATAGTTTTATTTTGGAGATTGTCATATGTTCAGAAAACAATGGCTTTCAATTTTTTATTTTAAATTTTTGAATGCTGGTATGCAGATGGAAGGGGTCATCCTGTCAATGCAAAGTTGTCGATGTGTCCTAATTGCAGAGGTACTGGAAAGGTAAGTATTTATTTTAGTTTGCTAAGGAATGTGGCATGATTCGTTGAGAACTTATAGTTGGATTAATTTATTATTTATCTCTTGGTTCAGGTTATAGTTTTTCCGTTCACATCCACCTGTGGTCCTTGCAAAGGATTTGGTAGAATAATTAAGGTTCGCATGCAAAAAAAGATTGTATGGTTCCTTAAATTTTTTGTCTTATGCTGATTGTTAACATACCTGTAGGAGCATTGCATGTTATGCAAAGGAGTAGGGGTTGTTGATGGTGTTAAGAGTGTTTACGTTACCATTCCTTCAGGTAACATATATTTCTTAATTCCACATTAAAGAAAAATCCCTTGCAATTGCCACTAGTAATTAACTTCTTATGGGGGTGAATAGATTTATATTTATAGAGTTGCTTTTATTTTCTTACTGATAAATCTATTCTTTAAAGGGGGTCATAACGAGCAGTAGTGAGAAGATCAAGGGTGTCAGGAGAGGGATAGAGCATCGAGAGTGAGAGAGCTCTTTGGGTGTTGATAGATTCGAAGATGGGCAATAAAGGTCAATAGAGCATAGAGTTGTTGGAATTTGTGTGTGAATGGGTGAGGGAGAGAGAAAAAGGCTGGCTTGGCTGCTGGAGTTACTGTGGTTATATCATGCTGAAATGTGGAGCATTATCAGGAGCGGAAGTGCTGGAAGATGCATTATTAGAAAGAGATTGGAGCTTGAATAGGGTTATTATGGACTTGTATTACAACGAGTGTTATGACTTTTGCGATCATTGATAGGACATGTGGCTAGAGTGGTAATATCATTGTAGCTTTGATGTAGACACATAAGAAGAAATTGACGCAATGGATAGAACTTAAAACAAACTTTATTAAAATAAAAGCAGACAACTAAGACTTGACAAACACAACAAGAAATATTAGGAGAAATAAAAAAGACGCTATCCTCAGACAACCGTTAGAGCGGGTTCCTCACATGCATCGAATTGTAGGTTAAATAAGAAAAGTGCATAAGACTAGCAAACCGATGGTCCACCACTGCAAGATTGTCCAAATGCTCCCAAATCAACCAAAACACGACACCCTAAAGTTGCTTCACTGTTGAGAAGAAGGATACAGATGGAGTGGCAGTTGCGGAGAGACGAAGAGGTTAGAAGCCCGAGAAGAAGGGTGGAAAGAGCCCGCAGGATTTCCGGAGGGGATGAGAAAGAAGGGTGGAAAGAGCCCGCAGGATTTCCAAACAAACCCGCAGGTTTAATAGCAAATATACTCACAAATATCAACTTTACTAACTTTCAAACATTACATGTCCCCCATATATATAGGTATGAAAGGGAATACAAAGAGACACTAACATTAATTTTAACACAAGAAACTAAGCATCAAAAGCATTAAACCCAAATGCTTTTCACGGAAAAACATCCCAAACCCAAGAACCGAAGTGGTAGCCGCGGGAGCCAAGGAGGCCGAGCGGGAACCAAGGGGGCACAATCAAGGGAGGGAGCACAGGCACGGGAAACCAGCAGCCGGCCGGAATCCAAGGGGGAAATGCAATGAAACCATGGAGGAAACCAAGGAGTCATGCATGGGAATACAAAACACCTATCTTGGGATTCCAAAAGCCATTTTTGGAACCCCAAGAGACATCATAAAAGAAGACTTTAAAACTCTAAATAACATTTAATAAAAAGTAAGATAATAAATGAACTAAAATGTTAGCTTATAATGAGCTAACCATTAATTCAATAAATGAACTAAAGTCCAGCTCATAAATGAGCTAAAATTTCTGCTCAAATAGTAGACTCAAGGGAAGCCAAAAATCTAATTATTTTTGACATGAGTTGACCCCCCTTTTGTCTACATCAAGCTTGCATGGCGTCTGAGTATGTTGGTTTCTTTTTTGTTGTTGTTGTAGTAAGCATATCTTCTTTAATCCTTAACACTGATGGAAGCTTTTTTTTTTGGAATGGGGGTATCTACCTACTGTCACTCCAATGGGAGTGCTTGGCGGTGTAACTAATCCCTCGGCGGAACCTAGCGAGGCCATCCACGGGCATCGGATCCACACTTGCTTTGCCCTAATGATGGAAGCTTGATGAAAATTTTTTCAGAGCAAACAACCTCAAGACTCCTATGAAACTAAAGGACCTTAAGACTGAAGAAAATATCACAAAAAAATTTACAAGAAACTGATACGGTTCTTCCTGAACCGATCAAACTGGTCCCGCCTGGGCCGGTTCAATTCTATAGGAGACGGGCTAAGCCGCCTCCTTAAACAAGCCGCCAAGGCTTGTGGGCCTCCCTAGGGCGGAAATTAGAGAGAGGGAAGGGGGCGGCTAGCACATTGGGAAATCCTTTTGAATTTGGTTTATTCTAGGAAGGTTTTTATTGGCTTTTTATTAGGAAGTTGTATTTGAAAGAAGAGGGAGGCTAGGGTTAGGGCAGACATGCTTTGAGTTGTTCTCTTGGAGTTTTCCTTGGTGTCTTGGGCTGTAAACTCATCGTCTGGAGATTGGGAGAGAACGATCCTCCTCTCGAATTGAGGATCAATTGTATCTTGCTTTGTGTTTGCTTTGCTTTGATTCCATTATTATAATCTATCATTTTGGATTGATTTCATCTAGATTTTTGCATTATTCTTGCTGTTTTTACCAATCATTGCTAGGGTTGCTTGCGAACTCAAGTATTTCCTCTTGGATTACTGGTGAACTCAAGTATTTCCTATCAGAAACCTCTTATGGTAACTATAAGAACTTTGCTGCTGTAATGAATTCCCTCAATTTTATTATCCACTATCCCAATCAAGAAAGCTCCGTTGTAATGGCCAAAAGCCTGCATCACTTCTGATGAATCCCCTTCCACAAATTCAATCTAACGTATTGTTGTCTTGAGTCCTTGCTTCAAACAATTTGTCTTAAAAGTCTGGTTGATGGGAAAAATGCAGTCACCTGAATATTGCAAGAACGATTCAAGCAGGCTAATGCCTTAATAGAAAGAAACAATGCAGAAGTAGAGAGGAAAAAAGGACAGCAGAGAACCGGTGGGAAAGGCCTTCTTTGAATTATGAAATCATTGCTGCTGTTTCCACAATGTTAGTGGTTGTTGTTCTATGTTCCCAGAGGTTTGAACGAGCACCACGCTGCAATGAATACCTAAACAAGTGGGTCGATTACTGTTGAAATAAATGCAAACTAGGTATGAAATTCCAGAAAACAGAAAACCTGAACAAGCCAAGATTCTTTCTCTTCAATTGCTTTCCCCGAATCTCCAAACTTCAGGGTAAACAGCTGCAGCTACTCCTTTTTCTTGAAATCTTGCAAACTTCAGTCGGTCGGTTCCTCTTGCTTCTGATTGGACCCTGTGTTACATTCTCTATTTTCCTGTCAATCTAAGTGAAAACTTCCAAGCCACTTTGTCTTTTCTCTGTTTTATTTATCAAACACAGACTCAAACAACTGCTATCATGTGGGTAGACACTGGAACCCATTCCAGAAGCCAAGGAAAGCTGTGGAAATGGTACAGGAGATCTCGTGATTAATTTTGGTGGAGTCTCGGGCTTCATTACAATCTCCAAACCTCTCCAAAAATATAGAATGCTCCCTAAATTAGAACAAAACCTGTAGCTAAAACTCTTCAAAAAGCTGTTTTCTAACTGGATGGGGTATAATTAGGCTAGCCTCTCTTGATAGCACTTAGATGCTCCTTATTACAAGACTACCCTTATAAAAGAAGGAAGGGGAAAACATATCCAATAATAAAATTTAATTATCAAAAGGCCCCTAAAGACTAAATAAGAACTTTGACAGTCAACTACAAAGATTTGTGTTTGTTAATTCTATGTTGTTTATCTAATCATTTCATGTCTTTTATCTTATTTATAGTCCTTAGTTACATCTCGTAAACTCATTATTACTTCATTTGTCATCTTTATACCATTATTCTATTGTTCATTTTTGTAATTTGGTATAAAATCTTGGTCAGGTACTGTTTTGGTCGGCTTTCTTCTGCATATCTGCCTCTGGTTGAAAAAGTTTGTCAAACAATATGTTAAGATGAAAGTCTTGATTGCCAATCTCAGATATTATCATAAGATTAGTTTACGTTATGACAGTACAAAGGCTTTAGACTATCTTGATTCATTGATTGCTCATTATCCTGGCATCCTTTTCAAACTGAGGCTTCATTTGGGATGGCTTTCTTACTGCTTCTTAAGCAGCTTTCTAGTACAAAAATTTTAATTATTATGTTTTCTTGACTTTAGTTTCTTTTCTTTTACTATTATTTCAATACAATTGGTATAGGTGTTGATTCTGGTGATACAATTAAAGTGCCAAAAGCTGGAAATCAGGGTAGGCGGGGTGTTCTTCCTGGAGATCTTCATATCAAGCTTCAGGTGTTATCTCAAGTTATTATTATTTATTCATTTATTATTTTCAGGTGATTTTTGGTATTTGTTATACCATTGTAAGCGGTTGTAAGTCCCTGCTTTTACGTTACTTCAAGATTTTCCTTTATTATTGAAATTAGGAAAAAATGGATCTCTTGGTCAAGAAATTCAAGTGTGAGTAGAATCAATTGAGATGAAAATATATTAATATTGAATGTTACTGATTTATTATTATTTTTTTCTATTCTTTAATACAAATTTTGGCAATCACCTTGAATGCACAAAATATTATGAAATCATTTACAAGGATCTTTTAGGAGATGAACTTAAGATAGAATGTAATCAGTGGAGATAGAATTATGAAAATTGTGCAGTGTTGATTGTTATTTTGTTTGATAGTCATAACTTCTTTGATTTAAAATTTTGCAACTCTCTTAAAGTACAAGATAGTTTTGGACTTTCGAAGGAACCATGCTCTTGGCTTAGGGGTTTATGATAAGAAATACTTGTAGATCTCAAATATTTCCTATCAGTCTTCGGAAAACAGCGAGAATTCTCCATAGAAATCCTCACAAAACCACGAAAACAGTAGATAATTTTTATTATTTGATCAAAGGGAAATGGAAAATAGCAAGATGCCGCTAGAGCCTAAAAAATCTAAACCTAAGAGATATCAAATTTCAGCTAAATTCAAGATGCCCTAACCCTAGGAAAACCAACTATTTAATGCATACAATCCAAAAGGAAATTTCTAAACAGTCCCTGCATTCAAATTTCCCTCCTAACTCCCCAAAAAATCCTTCCCAAAAAGCTCCCTTGGACCCGGCGGTTTCTAGCAGCATGTAGGAGAGGCGGAAGAGTTTTGCCTCTATCCGCCTGAGCCGGTCCCGTGTGAACCGGCTGGACGGGTCCAATGGACCGCTCTAATAGTTTCCTCAACTCTTTTGGAGGTCTGAAACAAGCCAGTAGGATTTCACAAACTTGTTGAGTTGAAATTCCTTGTGATTTTTCTTGGTTAGTGAAATTAATGTGGGTTTATTTTGCTTATGATCGAGGATTGAGTTTTTCTTAGGCACAAGCCCTCTTGACTAATACATCCATGCTTATAAGTGGAGAATACTTTCAATTAATGATTTTGATTGTGCTCAATGGTTTAGACCTGCTGTGCCAAAGTCTTGCACAGCCATTAGATATTACTCAAACTGAAGGTTGGCAAGCTAATCATAAATCTTTGAGCATGTCATCCTCATATAGACATGGGGGATATCTTGAAGTTAAGACCTAGAGTGTTCTATCCAAAAGGAGGCTTCAAGACTCGCATTCAAAAAGATCCGAGTCATACAAATAATGTTGTATAGCAAATGCTGATGATGCTGTTGCTCGATATTAGGGAAATACATCTCATAGAGATTGGCCGATGGAAGATCCTGGTGGCATCTAAGAAGGTCAGACCTCCATCTATACGATCCTTCATACTGTTAAGCATCTAAAGAATGTTGCAAGGAAACATTAATCTCCTCAAAATATTTGAACAAAAATGTCCTATTAGAAGAAGCTTGCTCAAAAATAAGAAAAATCTAGTTAAGCTTCCTTAATAAAATATTGGAAGCTTACTAATAGATCTCAATTGGAGCAAAAGAAGCCCAAGATCCAATCTTAGAAAATCAATGAACAAGAATGTCATGTTGCTTTGCTGGTTCGATAAACTCGACTGGCACATGAAAGTTCTCAAGCTTTGTTCAACATCGGGCACAATTTAAACACAACAAGCTTAACTAAATGAAACAAAATAACTCTTCAACAAACAAGCCTAAGAAGAGTCAAGATACAAAGATGACTTTAACTGTTGAATCCATAATGCATTTCCATTAGCTCAAAGTCCATCGGTCTAGACATGATTTTCCAAAGCTTATAAATCCAAGATTAGAGCTAACCCTGTGGATTTGAGAAGACTCTATATTAGAATTCGTATGTCCAGCTTTCTAAAAACTCTTTGAGTTTGAAGACCAAGCAAAGTGTCTCTTTTGTTCAAGAAGTTCAAGGGTCGACTTGATTAAGTTATTTCAACTAAACCAACCAGGGATAAAACTAAGTGCGTGGATCCAACACAATATGGTAGTGGAGTTCACGCTTGTATATATAATAGCTTAATAAGTCCTAGGATAAAACTAGGTTTTCCCCAACTCACAATCCCAAGGTCAGTACTGATCTTATAGATTTGACAAGCATAGCAACAAAATGCTGCAGCATATGTGCACATTATCTCACTATAGTAAAGGGATATACATCAACCATTTCAAAAAGTGCCACTCATGTTAAACCTTCAATAATGAATGCCTTCACCAACCATCAAATTTCTTGTAGTCTAAAAGTGGATTAACAAAATACCACTTAAAGAGATTAAGATCGAATTTTAGTGAACCTCTTTCGAGACCTGTTCATCAATAGATTTAGAGTATCACATCAAGCATTTCAGGTAATGGTATAGCCTTTAAAAAGTATACAAATTAATTATTTTACTAAGCACATAATATTGATTAGCATTACTCTTAATATACAACTTGATGGTTAATCGCCCAAGTAAAGAATTCAATATTACCTTTGCAAAGCTGCCTTATAAAATTCTTTAAAAATAAAAGAGAATTACATGATAAGCTAATAGAAACTTAATGGGTGTATGAATGTATCAAAAAACCTAACCAAATGTGGTGATCCAATCAACTCTTTGTTTTCTTAGGTTTGGAGATTTAAGTTCAAGCTACCCTTAATTAGTATTGTCCGAAGTTATGTCCTTGCTCAAGAAGAAACTATCGGTGTATAGTTTGAAGAACTTTAACCCCTTTGTGAAGTTCGACTCCACCCAACAAAATTTAGAAAACCACAATGCAAGGATAAGTGATTTAGTCCTCAAATGAAAAATGTATAATTCTCCATCACAACATTGATGCCAAATTCAACCCAAATTGGGAATGATCATTCATCTTTGAAAGACGGATATGAAGGGTGAGGCTACTTCTTGTTATGGAGGGCATAAGGCCCATCATTCCTATAGATGACCATTATCTTAGAAAGTATTATTAGGGGTTGACTAAGCCATCATGTAATCTTATCAAAGCCCATATGCCAAAGGTCGAGCTTTGCCATTACCTCAATAAACTCATATAGGTAGCCAAATTAGTTCTCATATATGATTCGACTCTATAAGTTTTAGGACACATCTAGACTAGAACTAGCGCCACAAGCTCATGGAACAATCCTATTTATATCATTTTATCATCCCATAATTAGAGTTTGAACATGCAAGGGTTTTTTAAATGTTTAACACTTGATGGTTTGAAATCAATCTAGTGATGATGGCTTGTCATGTAATAGCTAACTAAGAGAGTGTGGTTGATTTTGCAGCAGTGTGTCACAATGAAAGCACAAAAGCAATGAAAGCACAAAAGGTAGGAAGAATTTATGAGGCTTAAATATGGATGGGTTAAAAGTTAAATGGGAAGGTGCTAGATGAGCGCCAAAGGCCTGATTGATTGTTATACCACGATTAATTAAGTTATTTGGTGCTATTGAAGGGGCTAGCGTGAGGGTAATTTGCCAACGCCTATGTTATGCATGCTATGTATGTTTTGAATATTATGAATGTTATGCATGATATGTATCTTATATATGTTATGTGATGTGAGCAAAAATTTGGGAAAAGCCCCAAATTTTTGCGAGCAAAAGCTAAACTTCCTAGGATATAGAAAAAACATAAAATACTCAAAAACTTGACAAAATACAACTTTATATTATAAAAGGACTTTCAAACTACGCTTACAAACGTTTGACATAAAGACACCTTAAACACCTAAACTTGCTTTGCCTTGAGAAGAAGGATACAGGTTGGGTGGTCACTTGTGGATAGAAGAAAGAGATAAGGAGCCGAGAAGGAGGAGAAGCTCGCAAGCTTTCCTAGAAGAAGGAGAAGGGATGGGGACATAGCTCGCAAGCTATTCCCAAAGAAAAAACCCTTAGGTTTTCTTACTCAAAAAATTGGCACATAACACTCTCTTTTTTTAATACAAAACATCTCCTATTTATAAGAAAAGAAAGAATCTAAACAACCATAGCACCTCCAACCAAATCCAATCAAATTTAGGGAAATGAAAGGCCAAAAGACATCACAACATCCCACAAAACTGCAATGAAAACAGGGATAAAGAAGCACGGGAAACCCAACTAGAAGTCACGGAAAGCCCAGCTAGCATGGGACCCGAAGAGCCAGCACAGGAAACAGGGCAGCACTTCACGGAAAAACAGCCAGGGGGTGAAGTTTTTGAGTATTTTATGTTTTTTCTATATCCTAGGAAGTTTAGCTTTTGCTCGCAAATTTGGGGCTTTTCCCAAATTTTTTCTTGCATCAATTTGGTATCAGAGCCAGGTTGGTATATCCTAGGTTATTGAGTCAAATTGTTGTATGAGTCTTGGTGTCATGTGAGTTTTTTTTTTTAAAGTCATGAGTCATAGTCCATGCAATCAACCTTCGGAAGCCTCTGGACAAGATTCAAGGCAAACTCAAGCTTCATCAGGAGATGGATTCTTTCAACCAGAGGAGAATCTGATGTAGGCAAGGGGGGGGGGGTCAAAACAAGTTGAGTTTTAAATTTGGTGAGCTTCTAAAATCAGCTCATTAATGAGCCTCTTCTACTTATTTAGCTCATTAATTGGAGAAATTATTGTATTTAAAAGCTCATTATAATCTTCTTAATAGATTAGCACAAGCTAACTTATTTTCAAAAATTGACTTAAAATCTGGATATTGGCAAATCCAGCTAAAAGAAGAAGATCGTTATAAAACAACTTTTACAGTACCATTCGGTCAATATAAATAGAATGTAATGCCTTTCGGCTTAAAAAATGCTCCCTCAGAGTCTATGAAGTATTAGAAGTTAGAAGTGGGTTCTTCCGCTTCTGTCCTCCTACCGCCCCCATTAATCGAAGAGAAATACAGACTTGCCAGCTAGATCGGATTACTCCGACATGGCTCTGATACCAAAATTACACTTTTGAATTGCGAAATAAAAACTGAAATAAAATCTTATATGTATAATGTAATTTATCATGCATCTTGTGCATGTTATACATGTTATGTTATATTATGTACGTTCTATATGTTATGCATGTTCTGTATGTTATGCCATCTATGTTATGCATGTGTTGTATGTTATGCCATTTATGTTATGCATGTATGTGTGCATGTGTATATGTAATTGTATGCATGTATGTGTTTATGTATATGTGTATATGCGTGTATATGTATGTTAAGTTTTTATGCAATGTATGTTATTCATGTTAAGCATTTTATGTAGGTATCTACCTTGTGACCAATAATAAAGTGATAACCTTAAAGGAGTTAGTAGAATGCATCCCAAATGCTCATAAATCCATTCAATGCTTTAGCATTAAACCAAGTTGTAATTAAAAGCTAGCATGATCTATTTGATGACTACATTGCCTTCAATTCCCTAGAGTAGAGTTCTCTACACCTTAAAGGATGTAAGACATTCCTTTAAATTGACCAAATCAATTCACAAAAGCTTAAGTGGCCATAGAATAATTAGAAGAAGTCAGAAAATTGCGATGTTGACGGGGACTTGTATTTTGATGGGGATTTTTAATTTTAGGTAGTTCTTTCCCTCATATCTCACTCCCACTTTGTAAGGATTAGTGTTAGACCGGTCTAGCCGATCCATACAGGACCAGCATACGTAACAGGGGTGAACACAGAAGAGCCACACGCTCTCTCCAGTTGGCAGCAAGAATTGAGAAAGTTTTTGGAGGGATTTAGGAGGGAAATTTCAAAGTAGGGGTTGTTTAGAGATTTCCTTTTGAATTTTATGTATTAAGTAGTATGTTTTGCTAGGGTTAGAATTTGAAATTTGGCTGAAATTTGAGATCTCTCTTACGTTATCTAGGGATTTGGGAGCGATAGATCTTCCTCTCAAATTGAGGATCACTTGTATCTTATTATTTTCTTCCTTCTACTATTAAATCAAGAGTGTTTTGCTGGATTTTCCTACACTAAATCTTCAGAATCTGTTTGGTGAGATTGTTGAAATTTTGATTTCAGTAATTCTTTATTGTTTCTTCTATTGTTTCCTATCAATTAGTTTGAGGGTTGTTAAGGAGTTTGAACAAGTCAAAGGGAGGTAATCTTTGTTGCTCTAGCTCAAGGATTAGGCTTGGAGGGTTGAGTGTTGCTTAGGTTGATCATTTTGAGTGATTTAGGTTGATATGTGCCTTTGGAATAAACTAAGTTAGCTCTTAGGGTTTGGGTAGTTGACATAGGGTCTGGGGAACCTTGGGAAATAAGTTAGATTGGGCATGGTCCATGGTTTGGTCACTTTATGTTGGTTTGACCTATTTAGGTTGATTTGACTTATTTTAATGTCTAGGTGACCTAGAGATTGGTCCATTAGGTTAGGTGAGGCCACTAGTGTTCATACTAGTTAGGCTTAAGGTTTGTTTTGGTTTAGGTCAACCTAGGTTAGCTCCATCATAATATTAGACTAGTCTTGAACTATTTTAAAATGCAATGTTGACCTATGATTCTGAGGTTGACTAGGATAGATCCCCTAGGTTGACTATGATAAGTCCCACATTGGTCAATTAGATTAGTTATGACCATAGAGGTTTTTAGTTGGACTATTGACCTTAGTTGACTAAATGTGTTAGTGTGAGGCCCCTTAGGATATACTATAAGGTAAGGCAGTGTTTCCTGAGGTCTAGGTAAAGCAGTTGGTTAATAGGTCAAGCCTATTATGTGGGGTAAAGTTGATTATTGAGTCAATGTTTGACTTGAATTGATCCTAGAGTGAATCAAGCTGAGGCTAATATGAACTAGAGTAAAGATCTGTGCTTAATCACATTATCAAAATGCCTTAATAGGTAACTTAGACTGGCCTAGGTAGAGATTGCTCAAAAGTCTATTTGGTTTAGTTAATAAAATATTTTAGTTTTTTTTCTCTTGTCGAAACACTATTTAAAAGAAAAATAACTTTCTAGATTCTCTCATATTTACTAAATTCCATGCTTGGCATAAAAACTTCCTTAATGATTTTGTTATTTTTGGACTTAATTGGTGTTTGAATGTTGGCTTTCTTCTCTCCTTTTGGATATACATTATATGCTAACATTTATGTTACCTTGATCTAGGGGTGTAAGTGAGCCGAATCGGCTCACGAGCCAACTCGAGCTCGACTCATTTATGGGCTCACAAGTTGAGTTCGAGCTTGATGAGGCTCGGCTAGAGAGCTTGCGAGTCGGCTCGAATAATTTTTAAGATTTTTTTTAAAAATAAAGTAATTACTATTTTATTAAATTTAAATTAAAAGAAAGTTGTAGTTAGTTTAAAAGAAAAAAATGTTAAAGATGTAGTGCAATATATATATATATATATATATTAATATTAATGTTGCAGCTATACTATAAAGAATAATATACTCTATAATATAGCTGCTATAGTGTTGTAGTTAGTTTAACAAAAAAATACGAAGTTAAAGCTGTAGCTAAAAAAAATGCAAGACACCTATTTTATCCAATAGAAAAAAGCAATGGTCGCCTGCCGCGTGCAATCGATTTAAAATCGGGCATAAAAACACTGAATGGCGGGCATAAACCGAAATCGAGCCCTCGTTGAGCTTGTTTCTGTGTCGCGAGTCGAGCTCGAGCACGACTTTTGAGCTCTACTCCAGTTCGAGTGTCACAACCCGGCCCATATGCTCGACTTAACAAGGTGGGAACTAAAAATCAGATGGTAGAATTAATTCAGTACAATTCATAAGCAATACAACATACAACTTTCTCATTTCAACTTAAGAGCCACTATATACACAGTCCAAAATCCATTCATTTCACCTTTTGGAAAAAGAAAAACTTAAAGTTTACATTCGTAGATTTTACCTGTTTTCATTATTATGTCATCTTCTATAAACAAATTCTTCCCTTTCGGCCTTTTTTAATTCTGGAGATTTACCTGAAACATTAATTTGGTGGGTTGATTTTACTAAGTAAACTCACTGGGCAATTTTTTTACTTGTAAACAATTTAACATGGATTAGTATAATACATATAATCGTTGATATAGGTCTACTCATTTAACATTTAATATACATTTTCTTTATTTGTTTCATTTTATTTTATTCATTCATTTATACATATCATATCATATTATTGTATAACATTTATAACACTTTAATACATATTCCTTTTCCATTTTAACATGTATTCCTTTTTTCAATTTCATTAGTACAGGAGCACCGTCTAAATGTATCAAAGGTACAACGATTTTCATTTTCTTTTCTATTTCCATTTCGATTTAACGTGCACGGGTACATTGCTTCCCCAGCCAGTACCATACGAAGGTGAACTCCTGTCTTTCATTATGTTTTACATTTTCCATTTTTCATTTAATCATTATTTATACATTTGCATACATTGCATATGCATATCTATAAATATTACCTTTCACTTTATTGAAACTTTCAAACATTTATAACTGATGCAATTAATCAGAGGACTATAATCATGAAATATTTATACCTTCAACATTTGTAATTTATGCAAATAATCAAATATTTAGAAGACTGTATGCATAAAATATAATCATGAAATAACATCATTTACCCACTTTAGTTTCCCCTTTCAATCTTCGTCCTGTATTGAGGATATTTAACTGTTCACAATAACATAATAATTTAAGTAATATTAAATCTCAATTTGAACGATTCAACAAACATTTGATTTCTTCCATATAAAATTACCTCACAGTAGTTTTTCTTTCTTGTTGAATTCTTGAAGAACCCATGATGCAGGACTAAGTATTATTTAAATCAATGCGATAAGAACTTGCACGTTTTTGAATAAGAGCAATTAATAATTATGAACGTTAGCCACTAAACGACAATAGAAAATAAAAGAGGGGAGGCTTCACTTAGGCCAAATCACATGCTAAGAGCGAGAATCACCAAAGTAATTAGAATTTTCAACAGATGCAAATTAAGTAGATGTTCAATAGAATCCCTAGGTTAACAATGAGATTAGAAATCATAGAAAATCAAAACTCAAATCCTACGTTTACTAAGCGAATGCAGAGAGCTTTGGCACGACTCATTGTGATTGAATCATAACCTACTACAGCAGAGGATTAGAAAAGAATTTGAATAGGGGAAAAAGTTCACCCTCACCCTCGTCGTGAAACAGAAGTGATTTGTCACTGAACGTTGGCAAGTTGCTCTTCGATTGCTTCAAACAAGGTGAAGATGATACGATCCAGGTATTCTTCAGCTGAATTGTCTATTTCCGAGTTGACGTCGAGGAATGTTGACCGGAGGATGTCGATGTTTCCTTGCTCGTTGTAGACGAAGTCGGAGGAAAAATCGGGATCAGCCATTCATCGATTCCGTAAGGGTGAAGCGTTGGCGATGAAGATCTTTGCTTCCATTAAGGATTCCTCTTGAGAGAAAGAAGTTCCTCTCAAGGATTCAAGTGGAGAAGAGGGAGAGAGGTGGCCGGCCAAAGATGGGGGCTTAGGGAGGAAATAGGTTCAGATTTTGGGAGGTAGGATGGAGGAAAATTAGAGAATTTGTTTCCCCTAATTGATTCTTAAACTTGGAAAGAATTAAACGTGGAAAGGGGTGAGAGGGAGGGGCGGGTAGGTGAGAGGGAGGGGTTTTGAAATCTTCCCAAAGAGAGGAGTCAACAATTTGGAAAGAAATCAAGGGGAATTAAAAGGGGGAGGGGGGGGGGGGGGGCATAGAGAAAGAGGGGGTCAGAGGTTTCAATAGGGAAGAGGGATTTAGGGAGAGGCATTTAAGGGTTGCTTGTTTTGGACTTGGATATTTGTAAAGGTGTAATTAAATTCAACTGAATTTAAATTCAAATAGGATTTAATTTTAGAAACTTTTCAAAAATAGAATTTCGTAATTTAGGAAATAAATCAAATTCAAATTAAATTTGAATATGAATTAAATAGGCTTCCTATCTTAGAAAAACCAAATTGGAAAGGATTGAATACAAGCCTTGATGGGGGAATTCCCAAGGGGGGCCGACGGCTTAGATGGGTTGGCCGCCGGTTTTGGGTGAGGGGAGATGGGGGTCGGGTGGGGTAGGGAGCTAGGGGTGCTAACCAAAGCCAAGGGGGCGGTGGGCTTGTGGTTGGCCGGAGGTGGGAGGTTTAAAGGGGTGGCTGGCGGCTTAAGGTTGTAGGTGGACCGAGAGATGGAAGGGAAGGGAGGGAAAAGAGAAAGAAAATTATGAAGAAACTAGCTACGAACCCGAACTCTTCCAAGGTTGGTGGGTGATCCGCTTCCCTCTCCAAGGGATTTCTTTCCAAACCCTTTCAAGCTCTCACAAGAACTCAATATGCAGAAAATTTTATAATTCATTCATTAACCTTCAAAAGAAAACATAAGGGCTATATAGTCTCATACAGTAGACGGGAAAATAAAAAGATGACTTAGCCCTTTGGGCTTACACATGACAAACCCTTAATTAAGGGGTACAAGGGGAAATATAACTAAAACAATTACAAAAAGCAAATAAATAAAACAAGTACATATGAGGACTTAAAAATAGATCGACACGATCTTGGCCGTAGAACGACGACCACGCCTCTGATAAACTTTCCATGCTCTGATGTCCCCATCAACCCAACTCCTTCAACTTGATTTCTTTCCCTTCTAAAATTTCTAATATTAAATAATATAAATTTTCATGAAATGGAATTTAATAACAAATTTAATAAAAATTTATTATAGAAAATTTACTTACAAAAAGGGGATTTTTCAAATCCCAAAATCTTTCTCTTTCTCTTTCAAAATCTCTTCTCTTTGCTTCCAAATCGCTTTCTCTTCCTTTAATAAAACATCATTTACTTTAGGTAAAGCAAAACAAAAGAATTCATATGAAAATGGAAGGAAGAAATTCAATAACATGCTTCCCTTTTTCTCCTCGGTCATTTCTCTCGTTCGTTGAAATTTCTTCCAAATTTATCACTTATTTAGTGATAGGATTGAAAAGGAATTATTAATTCTTATCCTTGAAGACAGTCGTTTGCTAAAATTGAAAAATTAAAACTCACCGCATGCTTTCGAACGAAGCCGACCGCCCCTTATATTTCGCGAATGCCCTTGTTTGCCCTCTTGTTCGTGGTTATAAAAGGGTGACCGAATTGAACCAGCTGGATGAACCAATTTTTACGTCGAGCTCGGTATTTGACTTGCGAGTCGAGCTCGAACACCCCCTGACTCGAGCTCTACTTGACTCGTTTACACCCCTACCTTGATCTAATGCTTTTCAATATTAAAGCTTATCCTTGTAACTCCATTTTTATATATTGGGATTCATGAAGTGTTTTTTAATATTATTAATTAATGATAATTGATTTCTGATTATTTGTGTGATCAGTTGAATGCTTATAAGATCTAGGTTGTGTGCGTGGATTGCTCCATATTGTGTAAGTGCATTTATTTCACTTCCCCTCTTTAACATTGAAGCAACTCTCATGTTTCTCTATTGAAGTCCTTCTCAAGATTAACGAAAATCATTGGAAGATATGTAAAGTGATCTATATGTGTTCAGTGTTCTATACATATTAGTTTAGAAGACCATGTAGGTCAGCTGAGTGTTAGCTCAATGAGTTAGGAATTCAGCTTAAAAGTCTTTATTGGATTTATATTCAGATGAAATCAGGCTTGTTCAAATTGTTCAAATACTTGATGTACTTGTTATTATATACTTGATTGTTCAAATACTTGATGTACTTAATATTATATACTTGTTTGTGTAAATTCATTCTTGAATTTTTGTGTTGTAGTTTAAACTTTTTTTGTCATTTAATTAGGATAATACATGACATAAGTATTCTTGCTCCATTGTCATTATTCCTCTTGCACTTGCATGTGAATGCACAAGTGCACACATTCTGTTTTTCATATAACTTTTTTTGTTTTCTTTTCTCATTTATTGATATTAACTTTTAATGCTTTTTATTTTTTCATAGGTAGCCAAAAATCCTATTTTCAAAAGAGATGGTGCTGACATATATGTGGACGCCAATATTAGTTTCACACAGGTAAGCATTCAAACATTTTTCATTTGGAAAACCCTATTTGCTTTTTCAATTGTGGGGCCTTAAGTGTTATCATGTCATTGATTTCTTAATGAACTAGTTTAGCTGCAATTGCTCTACCTCATTTATGTTTTCTGCAAATGCAGATATTTTTATAGCTAAAAAAGGTAAAATAGATAATGTTAAAGAATAGGAATATTTTTGTAGAGAAGTTGGTCATATAAGTTCAAAGAAAGAAAAAGTCTACAATATAACTATAGTAGTTCAAAGTATTTTATATTGCCTTCTAGATTAGCCTTTATTTGAGGTCTATGCATAATTTGGACTTGATAGAAAATTTATTTTCTTTCCTTTAAGAAAAAGTAGAGGTGCTAAAAATCAGCTATGCAATTAATTATAATCAATCAACTCATATGAATTGGTGAGGTGGCATCTATGAATGTATTGATTAATGAGATAGCAAAATAGACTTAAGAAGAGAAGAGAGGAGCAGTGGGTTGGCTGGCACCATAGTGGACAATAGATGGGTTGGTTAGCTAGCTTGGATATTTTGGTGTGAAGAAGGTATGGATAGGGAGTAGATGGCTGGCAGAAGTTTGGCTTATTTTTATGGTAGAGAATAGGAATATCTTTACGGGTGGTTTCCATAATGTCCCTTAAATGAATGAATGAATTTTTTTCCATTTCAATTTTCCTTTATAATTTTTTAAGGAATGCTCCCACTAATTATTTGATAAGAATGTTTACAAGTTGTCCACATGTGATAACGAATGGAGTACAACAAAATCACTAAAGTTGTTTATTTGTAAAGTATCTATCAGCTTCAATATGATTGGTAAGGTCATGTTGTACAGTTTGTGTACTTTTGATCCTTGACTTATTATTATACTAGGTTGTTATGTAATCTTTTCATTCAACCTTTAAGACATACAAAATAATTTTTAATCATAGAAATTTATATATTCTCAATGCCATAGAGCTGAATTCGGATTCCAAGTTATGAGTTTGTGATGCAGGACTACTTAGATGCAATGTTATGAATTTCACTTAGACTTTGCACAACTCGTTGATTAGAATAAGTTCGGATTAAAATTACTAGAAATTATCCACGGCGAGTCAAACAATGAGGGAGTTAATCTTGTATAGGCTAGATCACATGCGCTAAGTTTGAACATTCAAGATAATCAAGAAAAATAAAGCAATGCAAAAATAGTAGTTTCAAGTTAATCCCTAGTCTAACAATGAGACGTAGGATGCATAGAAGATTACACTCAATTCCTACAAATGACTAGGTTTGGCAAGAGCAAGTGAAAGAGCTTTCGTGATTACGACCAACCAATTGAGAATTTAGAGTTAGAAGAAATTGGGCACAAGTGAGAAAAGAAACCTTTGCCAAAAAGATGTGGAGATCCGTCACTCGATGCCTTCAACGTCTTCGTCCATGGCTTCCTTTGATGCAAATAAGATACATCTTTTGACTAGTCACAAAGTGACATAAGTTTCTCTTGGTAATGGGTTGGGGGTCTACTTCCAAGTGTTGATCTCAAAACCTGAAATTGAGTTCAGGTTTGACTCCAAAATTCTGAGAAAATTCTCAGATTTTTTTGAAGTAAGAGAAGGTATTTGGAAGAATGAAGCTCAAGACATTCAAAGACTTGGTCTAAAGGAGATGCAGGATTTGCTTGGTGAGAGAGAGAGGATCGGCAAAATAAAAGAAAAAGAAATAGGGTGGAGGCGGACTGTTAAACGGTGGAGAGGAATTTGGGATTTCCTAATTTAATTTCTTATGTTAGGAAACCCCAATGAAATAAGTAGGTATGAGAGAAATTCGGCTAATTAATAGAGGGGAAATCTGAAACTATTCCAAAGTAAAATACAAGTCAATTAGGAAATAATTCTTTATTGACCATAGAAGGGTGGGCCGGCGGTAACATGGGGAGGGAATTTTGGGATGAGCAGCAAACTTCCTAATTTAAATTACTAAGATTGGAAAGTTTGAATCAATCCTCTCTTAGGGGCTGTTTGGTTGCCTGAAAAAGAAATGCAGTGTAAAGTAAATGCAATGTAAAGTAAATGTAGTGCATTCTGAATACTTTGCATCTATTTGGTTGTCTGCAAAATAAACGCAGGAGAACTGTTTCCCTTGTTTGGTTTGATAGATCCAAAGTAAAGTAAAAGCAATTTTTTTATAATAATTTATTCTAGCATTACAATTAGTATATTTAAAAAAATAATATATTTATAATAATTAGTATTATTTGATGTTATAAAATATAAATCAGTATATTCATTTATTGTACGATCTTATTATAAATTTGTTTTTAGATTATAAGATATAAAATTATCCTAAATTTCACAGCAATATTCTCAGTTGAAATTCAAAGCTTTGAAACTCATCTTGATGCATTTAGTATTAATTCTTCCCATCTCAAAAATAGATAAAACAACACTAATGATGATACTTATGAGTATAATATATAATTAGAATTATATACAACAAAAAATAGAAGAAATTTTACTATGTGATAATCCACAAATGAGACAATTATTTCATCTGCAGTTTTCATTTATAGCACCTATCAGAATCTTTCCTCTTTCTTCTTCCCTGTTTGGTGTAATGTTAGCTGCATCATAAACAAATGAACAGTTAATTAAAAATTTTAAGTTTTAAGATATGCCATTACTAATCTGTCTGAAACCCCACAAGCCAAAGAAGAACTGCCTTGCAAAATCCCAGAACTTGTTATCGGATTCCCTCTTCGTCTTGATAGCCTTCCTTGGCATTGGCCGGCTCAAGATATATACTCAAGTGGCCTCTGAGGTTCTAATTATAAGTAAACGTTTATTATGGGGATTCATGGTGGCTTCTAATTCGTGTTATTTTTATGTTATCACTTTACTAGCCAAATCTTTTTATATACCTCGAACAAAAGAAATCACGTAGAACTTTATTAGCGTCAGTGCAGTTCTTATTTTCTGATCGTGCCTAGAAATCTGCTTTCTACATGTGTTGATGTTACAATGACTATTCCGTTATGTTCATATTCCTTTAAGATCTGATGGATTTAGATCGCTCCGAGAATAGGTTTTTTTTTTTTTTTTGTAACAGTAAATACTTTTTTTTTATTTGAATTTGTTGCTGCCTCTGCTCTTTACCTTGGATATCTATAACTGTTCATCCTCAGTAGTATTTAACAGTGTATCTGAAAGCATTTCATCCTTGATTAAATAGACGCATCATCCTGTGTGGTGATCTGGTTGTGCAAATTTATGCTTTTCTTTCCACAATTGATATTTACCTTCAAACCTTCTTTTTGTTTTCTTTGTAAGAAATCTATTCCTTTCAATGAAATGGGCAAAATTTTTTTTTTTTTCTGATATTTATCAATTAATAATTTGATATACCTTCCAAGGAAAACCATTTAAGATTGTTTCTTTCTCTGTTTAAATTTTGTATTTTTATTATTTCCTCCAGACAGAACATGCCTCTAGTGTTCCTGTATTTCCTCCTCCGCTTGGAATAGGCACCTTTGTGCCTGGTGGTCAGGTGGCTGCCTTTCGCCCTTTTGTTATGCACCCTCAAGGTGTTCCACATTCTCCGTCATCCACAAATTCCATCATCTGTCAATCTTATTTGGGCAATGTTCTGCCAACATCTCCAGTGCCAGCCCAACAATTATGGCTGAACCATCAGGTTATCACCCTTTCACGATGCAGTTTTATGGATTTGTTGGAGATGGCAATTTCTGTAATATGTAAAACAACCAACAACAGAGTTCCTTTCCTGCGATCAATGGGTCAAATGAACAGGAAGATGATGCGAACTTGCGAGCTCCCGTCGTCGTCGCAACTTCGGATTGGACAGGCAAAGGGTCGTCGCGTCAAAGGAGCGAAGTCTAACAAGAAAGGAGCCGAAGAAGCCACTCGTGCAATCTTACACCTCCTTCGAAGCAATGAAGCCGAAGTTCGCTGCCGAACAGCAACGACGCGTCGTCGAGCGTATTTAAAACCCGCTCAAAATGAGCGTGTTTCTAATTCACGCAAAACAAGTCCTATAATACACCCCTAATACTTTTGAGGATTTTCTTTTCTTCCGTTCAAAATTAACCAAACAATCAAATTTAATAAATACATGTATTTGTTTTACTTTACACTCCTAATTCAACCAAACAGCCCCTTAATGAAAATTTAATTTAGGGAATCAATAATGAACTTTCCTAAAATAGAATTAGTATATTAGGCAATATTTTGAATTTCAAATATTTTGAATTTCAAATATTTTGAATTCAAATTCAAATATATTCCATAACATAACAAATCCACAATAGGAAACAAATCAAAGAGGGAAAGAGGAGAGGTGATCGGCGGCAAGGGCTTAAGGCCGGCGGTCAAGGGTTATGGCCGGCGGTCAAGGGTTATGGCCGGCGGCAAGGAGGAATTTCGGGCAATGCGCGGTCGTGGAAATTTTGGGAGGGATGGTTGGTTGAGATGGCCGGCGGTTTGGGGTGGAGGTGGGGATGTTGGGCCGTGAGGTTCAAGGGGGAAAGTGGGTGGGTGAGGTGGAGGAAACCGGTGAGTAATGGTTGGGGAAAAAGAGATAGGAGAAAAAACAAAGAGGATTAATAAAGAGCCACGAACTCGACTTATCTAAGTTGGTGGGTATTGCGCCATCTCCTTCCTCTTCAAGGAAGCTATCTCCACTAGAACTCACAAGTTCTCACAATGCTCCAAGCAAGAAAACAAAATTCTCAAAATCATTCATTAACCATAATAGAATAAAATGGGGCTTTAAATAGCCTCCTACAACATGACTCGAAATAAAAGACACAAACGCCCTTTGGGCTTACATACGACAACTCCCATAAGAGGGGTACTACGGGAAAGAAAACACATAAGCAACTAAATAAAAAATACAACGACTCTAAATGCCACATAAGCAAATAACAAGCTACATGAAAATAAAATACATCAACGACTCAAAAATATAAAGACTCGATCTTTGTCGTAGATCGTCGGCCGCGTCTCTGATAAACTCTCCATGATGATCTGATGTCCCCATCAGTTTGCTTTCTAGGAATGTGCAATATCTTGAAGTTACTACATGTTAAGCGTAGAACTTGCATAATCTATATCTTTGCAGGCTTCAAGTGTTACATCTTAGCCATTTTTTAATGAAGTTTTTTTACCTGGGTTCCTTTCAAATATTGTAAAATTAAATAAACTGCCTTTAGGCATGATTTTTTAGTACAACAATAATAACATCAAACTTTTATTCTACTATGTGGCTATTTCATGTTTAAATATATGATAAATAGATAAGTTTTCTTACAATTCTTTGAAAGAGTTTTTGTCCCTCTATTGTGCGCCCTTTGGAGCATGATCAAGTTTATGATTAAACTGCATATGGATCATGACATATTTGCATCCCGACTTGTTTTAATCAAACAATGTATAATAAAATTTTGCTATAATCTAAAAATTCCATGTCAAAAGTATGCAGATTATTTAGTTCTTTGACATCTAATTCTTCGAGCATCATTTTCTTTAAATTTCATTCCTTCCTTGTCACTACTTGTCTTGATGATGTTGTTGACTTAAACTAGTATTACAGAGTCCACCCTTGAAGTTATGTGTTTCATAAATAATGTATGGTCTCCTTAACATTGTTTATATGCTATGTTGAGCATTATCTTGGCGAATCTTTCATACCATGCTCTTGGAGAATGATTCAATCCATATATTGTCTTTTTAAGTTTACATACATATTGTTCTATATTTGAGCCAAATCCCGATGAGACCTCTATATATACTTCTTCCTCTAGATCACTTTGTTGGAAGACATTCTTCATATTGAATTGTTGTATCTTTTAGACTCTGTTAATTGCTAATAATAAAAGAACTTGAACAATGATAATTTTAGGAATTGGAGTAAATGTTTCAAGAAAATGAACATCCTATTTTAGAGTAGTTTTGATCATTAGTCAAGCTTTATACTTTTTTGCGAGCCATCAGAATAAATTTTATAATAAAGGCATATGTACATCATAACGGTTTCTTTTCTTTTGGTAGTGCCACCAAAAACTATATTTTGTTATTTTGAAGGGTTTTCATTTTGTCATAACATTATTCCAGTTCACATTAGTATGACTTCAGAGATGGCTTTAGCCATAGAAATCATATGAAGGCTTGTAAAGGAGTGGTGACTATGAGAAAGATTTTTTGTATGATAAGAGCAAATGTAATGTATGTTTATTGGAAGTTTTTGTACTTCTGTTTACCTCAGCAAATTCAGTGAAAATGATTGATTTAGTTGATTGGACTTACATAGATTGAGCTGCTCCTTGAGTAAACCTATAATGGTTGAGTCGAGGGTGGCTTTGATATAAACATGGTCTCCGTTGGAGTGGCTGTTTTGTCATTCAAATGATTAGATAAATTTTCTATTGTAACAATTTCAATCTAATTATTTCCTCTTTTTTACCTCTAGTTTCTTGGTGTCAAACTAATCCACATCTTGTTAGTTTTCCATGTGAACTCTGAAACTTACCATAAGTTTGTAGGAAAATTTTGGGTCATATATAGAGATTAAAATTTTCTTTATTATGCTTTTTTAAGCCATTTTCTTTGATTTCCGCATTAATTGACCATTTCCTTGGAGCAATTAACCTGAATATGCAAATAATATAAAGCTATAATGCGTTAAGCTTCTTGTTAGGGCCTTCTTATGGTATGTGCTGTTGAACACAATTTCGAGAACTTGTGCTGTGATCCCTTGAAGCACTTGTAAGTTCTTGAAGGAGCCTATCTTTGCTCTACTTCAAAATCCATCTAATGTTATTGGTGGAAAACATATGATACAGTAGAAGATTCAGATGGCCTTAGGAAACAACGATGTATGCATTTTTTATTTTTCACAACGATGTATACATGATTTTGCTAATTTATGTTTTTGGATTGGGTGGCAATAGTTTTGTGATTGGAATTTAGGGATGCGGATAGAGGGTGTAGGCTTCTTACCAGTTTTGATGATTTATAGCTGCATGTGAATGGATGGAAAAGGGGAATGGATTGAAGTGTATGATTGCTAGGGACATACGGGAGAAAAGTCTAGAATGAAATTTTTGAGGGAGAATGTGATACAGAGTTTGAGAGATTGGATGAGGTTTATGGAAGTGGGTGAGAAGAAAGAGGGGAAGAGGTAAGCTCACTGAAGAGGAGGGGCAGAGATGAAAAAGAAAAACCTATTACTGTATCAGTAAGAGAGGCGGACAACAATTTCTTGGGCAAAACTCAATTTATCGTCAAATTTGAGAATTACAAAGCCAAGAAAGCCTATTGATAGAATATGGTCAATAAACCAAACTTCTAAAATGAACATGAGAGTTTTGACGATGTTCACAGCAGCTATGACAGATAGTCACACTAAAACCAACAAGAGCAATGACAACTAAGGCATGAAACCTAAAACAACCACAGCTATAAAATAAGATAACAGATAGGAGGAACACTGCAATGATCAATTAAGCGGCAAGGATGTAATCCATATAGCCAATTATAGCTTGCCATTACCAAAGCAGCAATGATCATATTTAGACTTTGGCTTTGGTCTGTCTTGTTTCAATTGTCATGCTCATTCATTTTTCTTGTGCGAGGTGTTTTATACTTTGAAAAACAGTTTATGGCAGGGATACTTAGTAAAAATTTTTGCGTTCAGTGAATGTTGAAATTGTAAGGCAATAAAAACGTGGAACTTTTGGTGCTTACTTAGTCATGCATTATTAAGGTGAGAGGACATGGATGTAAGGTGAAGGTAAAAGAGGGTGTTTTATACTTCGAAAAATGGTTGAAGGGTGTGGTACTTAGTCATACAAATTTAAGTTCAGTGGAAGTGGTAATAATAAGGCAAGAAAATGTGGAAATTTTGGAACTCAATAAGTCATACATTACTAAGGCAGGAGGAGATGTAAAGTTGAAGGTGTAATTATGAGAAAGTCTAATGCGCTCACAGTGAGCATCTTTTCTAGTTTTAAAATTATTCACATTCTCACAATTGTAACTGATCCCATTGAAATTGCTTTTATGCCTTCCTTTAGTAGATGGGGAATGGAAGGAAATAGAACACATTGAGTGGTTCTGGAGAAAAACATTGCATGATATGTTATGACGTAGCATCATTTCAAGGCCCCTTTTATAAGCACTCTCAACCCAAAGGCCCTTTTATAAGCGCTCTTAGCATTATTATCATGCATTTGGGTTAAGGTTGTTTAAACTCCACTTTATCATAATTCTTTGTAGTTGTGACGCATCCAAAAGTACAAAAGTATTTTCTCATTAAGCATTTGTTTCTATACTGAGATCAATTAGCATCTATGACTACTGTAGGAACTTGAAGGCACATTTAGGCTTATGAAGTTGTGCGGTCTCCTAGATTCTAGTGATTATGATTCTTCGCACTTCATAGGGATCCAACCCATTGAGTGTTTTGATCTCAATCAAAGACATACAGGCATTATACCAGGTTAGCTAAGGGATGCATCAAGCCTATGGCTTTGGTCTTATGTTGCGTCAAAGTTATATGTTTCAATATTTCTCATGGGTCGCACATTGAAGTTAAAGCAAATTGTTAATTTTCTCTAATTCTAGAAGCAGGTTGAGTCCTTTGCCATTGAAACAACCTGCACTGTCAGATTTGGGTTGATTTAGCAATTATTTCCAGTTTTCTAGTCAGAGGAAACTACCTTATAAAGTCGTTATTCGATATGGATGCACTCTTTTTTGTTTAATGGCCTGTGTACATTTTTCTCCTCACTCATTTTCTAAATTTCAATTGATTGGCAACTCCTGCACGAGGCAAACTGCTTTTATCTTTTCATTAATGAGCAAACCTTCTCATGGCATTGCTAGCTGCAAGCTGGATTATTTATCCTAAAAGCTCGTTGACGTAGAACTATGAATGCTTTAAATGATGGATATAAGAATTTGTACGCTTTCAAGTAAGAGCAATAAGAATTAAAATATTAGCCACTTAACGAAAATGGAAAAAAAGAAAGGGGTGCCTTAGTTTAGGCGAAGTCACACAAAAGTTGGGATCACAAAACAATTAGAAAATTCAACATAATCAAATATAGAGGATTTCCAATAACATCCTTGGATTAACAACGAGATTAGATATATAGAAGTCCATCACTCATTCCCTATGTTTACTAAGCTTTGGCGAAGGGCTTTGCAAGATTCTTTATGCTTGATACACAACCACAATCGAAGGAGAATAGGAAGGAAATTGAGGAGGGGGAAAGAGTTCACCCTTGTCTTGGCGTGGTGATGAATTGTCACTGAACGGTGGAAAGTTGTTCTTCGATGGCTTCTGAAAGAGTGAATATAATGCTCTCCAAGTATTCCTCGACGGAATTATCTACTTCCGGATTGACGTCAAAGAAGGGCTCGACGAAGCCTCGTTCATTGTAGACGAAGCCGGAGTCAAGTTCAGGATCGGTCATGCATAAGATACGTGGTGTTGAAGTATTGTGGAAGACGCTCTTTGCTGTCCTTGAGGATTCTCTTTATAGTAAGAAGTTTCTCCAAGGAATCCAAGTAGAAGGGATGGGAAGGTGGCCGGCCAAGGTAGGAGGCTTGGGAGAGTTTGGGTTCAGATTTTGGTGGAGTTAGGTTTAGGGTTAGGGCTGGCTAGGTTAGAGAGGGAGGTGGGGAAATATGGTTCAGATTTTAAAGGTGGAGGATGGAGGAAAATTAGATAATGATAATTGTTTTCTTAATTAATTATCTAGATTTGGAAGGATTAATGAAGGATTTGAGAGAGAGAGAGAGAGAGAGGTAGGAGAGAGGAATGGATTTGAATTATTTCCAATGGGAGAGGCTTTATTTTGGAAAGAAATTAATTAATGGGGACAAGGGGGGTTCGGCCATGAGAGAGAGATGGGGAAAGATGTCTAGGTTCAATGTATTTGGACCTAGAGCTTTAATTGATCAATTAATTCATATTTGATTTAGATTCCTTTCCAAAAATAAGTTGAGCCATTAGGAAAGAATTTGAGATTTAAATTCTTTTGAATTTAAATTTGTTGACCCTCTCCCGTGAAACAAAAAAAAAATTAAATCCCTACCTGCTCTGCCGAAGCACGTCGCTCCCCACGTCGTCTCCGCTCTTCGCACGACGAGGCCATGCCTCGCGTCATTTCTCCCCACGATCACAGAATGACTCGTTTTGAGTCGTTAAAAGCCTTGAGGCAACGAGGCCTTCGGCCTCTCTGGACTCCCGATCCCGTTTCCTCTCTTCTCACGTCTGCTCTTTCCTTGCTCGGACGCCCTCACCCTCTCCCTCCGTGCCTGAACGACTTCGCTTCCTTCCACGACATTCCCTTCCTGTCTGGATCGGAAGTTACCTGCTTTGATCGGAAGCAACATACAGAGCTCGCTTGCTATGGAGATAACTTTCTCCCTTTCACGGCTTCTTCTGCCGAACCCCTCGCTCGATCTCCCCATTTCTTCCGTCCAGAGAGAGAGAGAGAGAGAGAGAGAGAGAGAGAGAGAGAGAAGTTGAAGCCCCTACCTGAAGCCGACCTCCACCTTCCCTATCCGACCCCAACAAGCCGCAGCCCTGTACGGCTTTCTCCTCCGACCCCGTCGTGGTTGTGCGACCTCGCTCCCATTGACGACTTTCCATTCCTGCGGGATTGAAAGTTACGACATTTTGATCCCGAAGCAACAACAGGAGCTCGCCTTAAGTGTAGGTAACTTTCTCCCTACCGCACGCTTCTTTGGCCGAATCCCATAAGCAGAGAAGAGAAAGAAAGGGGAGGGGGTTAATTTGTTGAAATAATTATTAATTATCTTTAATTATTATTTAATTATAATTAATTATTTTATTATAATTAATTAATAATTAGTGATTAGTTATCAGTTATAATTATTTGGTTAATTATAATTAATTTTGATTAATTATAATTAGTTACTAAGTAATTATAATTATAATTAATTTAATAATTATGGTTAATTTTAATTAATAATTAATTGTAGATTATAACTAATTAATTATTATTATAATTGATATTAAAAAAAAAATGCTCATGCCTTCTCCCGCCTCGGTCCCCGAGCCTTCATCGACACCGCCAGTCTCCGGGTCTCCGAAGGTATAACCCTTAAACTCAGGCTTCCGTCCTCGGCGTATACGACGGGCTGGTAGACCACCTAAGCACGCCTTTGTTGAGCGTGATAGGAGGGAATCCGGTCCGACGCCTACGACGAGGCGGACAGTCGCCTCCCTTCTCGCTCTCTTACCTCGTCATGTGTGTCGAGTCAGTGGTCCACCTATGCACGCCTTTATTGAGCGTGGTGGGAGGGGCAATTGGCGCGACACCTACGACAAGGTAAGCGAGCGACCCTCGCCCTCTTATCTCGACATGCGTGTCGGACCGGCAAACCACCTAAGCACGCCTTTAGTGAGCGTGGTAGGAGGGAAACCGGTTCGACGCACACGGCGAGGCCAGGCAAGCCTGGTGTACCCTTTTCTTTGCGCGGCCGGAATAATTCATAAGTACCCCCGGGCGGGGGGAAGGAAAACTGCTCTTTTCTTGTAACAGGTTCCGTCAAAGACCCCATGCACGCCTTTATTGCGCGTGGTGGGAAGAAAAATCACGGCCGCGGTGTCCTCGAAAGAGGGCAGCTACCATGCACGCCTTTATTGCGCGTGGTGGGAAGGCCCAGTTTTCTCGTTGTTTTCCCCTAAACGGGGAAGACGTCTGGAGGCTGCCGAAATTTCGGGTGAAATATTACTAGACTTGGACCTGTTTTGAACTCAAAAGAACAAAAGATTTGGACCAAATGAGAAAGAGCAGTGAACTTTTGGAACATGAACAGCAGACTTGTGGACCGTCGAACTTGATTGAACACAAGCAGAGGACCTGAACAAAACATAAATGATTTCTAAAGATCAAAATACAAATAAAATGAAATCAAATTGGAATCAGACTCAAATCATTCTGAACCTACACTTGAACTCAAAGGATTACGGCACGAGTACAACATCAACACTAAATCAAGCCTAATCAAATGATGTTAAACTGATCCAAAGACTTGAAAGACTTGTACTTATGTTATGAACTCAAAACTAGAACAAGATGTGGACAACAAGAACTTGTGCATTTTAGCTTAAACTGCATGACGCCCAGTAAAGTTTGGAAACAGCAGATTCAAATCCGGATAACCATACTGAGTTTGAAACTCAAGTCTGAATGAAATTGAACTTGGATCCAAAAACATACAAGGATAAGGCTTGAATCTTGTGTAAGGGAGTTCAAACAAGAACATTCGTATGGTTAATAATGACTCAAAGTACGCTACAAGACCTCGATGCACGAACTCCTACAACAATCCCTACCAATGCCTGTTGATTGAGAAGGCAATATGGGAGACCAATAATGGAAGGACCGTCCTCTACAAGCAAGTGCAATCATCAAACCACCTGAGATTGGTGAAAGGTGGATGTGATGCAAGAAACGAGGGTCTCCAACGAACATTCCTAGAAACTCATAGCAAACATGACGGATCCTTACGAACAAATACGAGCTACTTGTGGGCAACAACAGTGGGGATATCGTAAGCATATCGAACCACTGTGGGCACAAGTACAAGTATCTCCTACGACGATCCCTACGAGGTCAAGCAAATACATCAATCCCACCTGAGATTGGTGAAAGGTGGATATGATATAGGAACAATGGGTCTTCTACGAACACTTCCAGAAAGTCGTAGTGGATATAATAGACCTTTCCTACAAATGCATACGAATATTTGTGGATAACAACAGTGTGTTGCAAGTACAATGAACCACTGTGGACACAAGTACGGGTCCCTGCAAATGAGTACAAACCACTTGTGGATAACAACAGCATATTGAAAGTATAATGAATCACTGTGGACACAAGTACGGATATTATCTACAACGACGGTAACCAAGATCTACAAGTGCGTTGAGTACAAGGGCAACTCTATGTACGAAAAGGACACCCCTTGGTAGAAAGGGGGGAAATGTTTGGACAAATTAGAACCAAACTTCCTGGTGTTCCAAAGTCACTTTTTGGTTCTATAATAAAGAATATAACAGTTCGGGTGCCCACAAACACCGGAAATATCAAGTCTACTACGCCGAAAAGCCTAAAAGAAGTTCTTTACAAATCAATAGTCTTTGACTCCAAAATCCAGAAAATCCTTCCCTGGTGAATGAGAAAGGGGGGAGTTAATATCAAGACTAGAAATAATCTACAATCCAACGCCACCGGATCCGCAACACTCGTATTAGCGGACAGAAGGCGTGTATAAGCTTTCAAATGAAAAGTTGTGTGCATCCAAACGATAGTTATCTACACAACTACAAATATTTTAAAATGCCTCTGCACGTGCACTATAAACTGTATACACATAGGTACACTAAAGGGATATATAAAAATCATCCGTATGGGCCCCGGCGAGCGTGTTGTTGGTACACACGTGACGCCTAGGGATGCTGCATGGGTCGATAAGTGAATTCAAGTTCGAACCTGATCCTTCTATATGGGTCAATAGAATTCTACTGGGTTCAAACCAACAAACAAGTATACAGTCGCGATGGCTTGTATGTTTGTTTTATTGTATTCATATTAGGCCTTCAAGGCCTATAATTAAGAGAATTCACTAAATAAAAGGCACGAAGCCTACAAGAAGCCCGATCCTCCTAAGCAAGCAAATAGGAGTAGACAGGGCTCGAATCATTGGATAAATATGCAGTCACGAAGTCGACTGAAATATTTATTTTAATGCATTCATATTCGGCCTTCAAGGCCTAAAATCAAGAAAATTCATAAACAAAGGCATAAAGCCTACGAGAAACCTTATCCTCGAGCAATGGTTTGGTCGAGTTGACAGGGTTCAATCAACTAAAATGGAAATGACCCCGAACACCCAGATGATGGCCGTGTTGAATGAAGATCTCAACCAGAGGGGTCAATTTCAGGCATTTTTAAATGCCTCCCAAAAGTCCAAAATCCAAAATTCCATAAATTCTAAAATTCAGATATTTAAATCTGAAATCAATCCATCAATCACTCAAAGCGAAACCCATCCACCCCCCACAACAGTTTGCCGGGGTGGACAAATCAAAATCTACTTCAGCTCACAAAGAGCCAAATGTCTAGTCGAAAATATCACTAGGATCCATTCTCAAAACAATCTCCTGCCAGAAAGGACGTGGTACGTGTCCTCTAACCGACAGTTTCGCCGCCAAATGGCACTGCAGGTAAATGGTTATGACGACCCGGGGCTCTCTGAACCGAGTGGTTTTGCCACCAAATGGCACCACGAAATATCGGTTATGGCCTGAGCCAATACGTTCCTTATTAGCATCAAATCCTTGAGATATGAATCAATAGGATATGATCGATAGGGCACAAAGCCCTCTGTTAGCTAAGGTGGATTCAAATTTGTCCCCTTAGACAAACATTCAACCCCGGTCTACAAGGTCCCCTTGGACGAAGCAACCCATGGATGCCGACGAGGATCTTTCTGTCAGGTTGGGTCGACTACCTCCTCTGACTAAGTAGACCAGGGACCACAATGGCCCGGGACGACGGAACCATGGGATCTTGATCGGGCACATCATCCATTCCCCCACCATCCGCTTTAAGTGCAAGATGGTGCAATTTCTATTTTAAATGTCAAACTTTTTCAAATTCTCAAATCCAAATCCAGTTCTCAAATACCCAAACCCATGCTGCTACTATATGCCAGATAACACGTATTCTTTATACGTATCTGATTGACGACTAGCCTTAATCGAAAGTTCTCTCTCGTGATCGGGAGGGGTAATTAACTATAGGGGCTTGCGCCTATAGGAAACCAGAACTCAGATCATAAAGTCCTCGCAAAATGAGGGCAAAATCTCTGGGTAGTGTCTTATCTACAAACCCATCTGCCTTCCAAAATTTACCCCGGAACTTAGTTCGTTAAAACTCCCTCGCCGAATAAAAAAGAAATCGCGCGGCGGGGAGGCCGGGGCCGAATTTTCGGAGCCCACAAAATTCAATTCCTTTCAAAATTGGATTGACTAAATTAGGAAAGTTTTTTTTTTTTTGGGGGGGGGGGGGGGGGGGGGGGGGGGGGGCTATGGGGCTCTCGACCACGTGGGGAAGGAGGGATGGGATTGGGCCGATGGCAAAAGGAGGGGTGGGTTTGGGCTGGCGGCAAGAGGAGAAGGGTGGGGCTGGTGGCAAGAGGAGGAGGAGGAGATGAAAGAAGATAGTAGAGAAAAACTAAGAGCTCACTTGAGGGTGGGGCTATGCGGCTCTCGATCACCTGGGGAAGGAGGAGGGGTGGGACTGGGCTGTCGGCAAGAGGAGGGGTGGGTTTGGGCTGGCGGCAAGAGGAGAAGGGTGGGGCTGGTGTAGACTGTTGGCAAGAGGAGGAGAAGAAAGAAGATAGTAGAGAAAAACTAAGAGCTCACCTGAGGGTGACTGTTGGGCGCTTCATTGGGCCTCTTTTAGGCTTCACTTCTCTCAACTCTCTCAAACTCTCCAAGGAACACAAGAGCAGAAATTTTCTATAATAATCTTTCATTCCCTTGAATAGAAACATAAGGGGCTTACAAACAGCCTCATACAATGAAAGAGAACTAAAAGTCAATATTGCCCCTAGGGCTTACATATGACCAAACCCTTAAGTAAGGGTAAAATGGAAAATGCAATTAAAACAAATACATAATGCAAACAAATACATGATTGTGGCCGTAGATCGTCGGCCACGTCTTTGATATACTTTCCATGATCTGATGCCCCCATCACACGCCCACACAAAAATAAACCTGGTTTGACCGAACATTATAGATAGGGCTGTCAATTCGGGTCGAACCCGACCCGACCCAAATTTAAACGGGTCAACCCGAACCCGACCCGAGCGGGTTACGGGTTGACCCGACACGACCCGCTGACCCGAAGAATTCCCATTTTTTCTGCCTTTCGCGGGTTGCCGGGTTAACCCGACCCGAGTAAACCCGACCCGACAACCCGATAATTGTTTTTTTATGTTTTTTTGCTGTTAAAAAGGAAAAATGCATACATAATTTTACTAAAAGTCTTAAATACTTACAATAAAAATATGAAATACAAGATTACAAGTTACGGATTGACAAATTTAACTAAAAGTCTTAAATACATAAATTGTTACAATAAAATTCAAGATTACAAGTCTCAAGGCTCAAGATGGTGGCTGGTGGCTGCCGCATGGCGAGTGGCTAGCTCCTTTTTGTCTTTCACCCTTTAACCTGCAAGGCTGCAAAAAAATGAACAAATAAAAGCAACAATTTGTTGACTACTAGCACCCTAGAAGGCTAGCAATGAAAGGTGAAAGGCGAAAGCCGTAGGGCCGTAGGCTCAGGATGAACCTAGCTAAGAAACATCATCTGCAACAAGAACAAAAAATATGCCATCCAAAGTTACAAATTGGTAATGTTTTATTCAATTAAATAGTATCTGATCAAACCAAACCAATTTATAACTCGGTTGCATCTTATTGTTTGTCGCAACTAATGCATAATTTCACCAAGTTCTTCATCATCGCCTTATAATTTATAAAATATAAACATCACCCATTCAACACTTCAGCAGTTCAGCAGCTGCAAGCTGCAGCTCAGTTCTCAGATTCCAATTTCCAAGGAAAAATTCCAACTGTCCAACACAGCTCAATACTCAGATATTGCAAGCTGCAGCTCAGAATCTCACACAGCCCAAAACATTCAAATAACATCAACAATATGCTTATACTCCAATAGTACAAGGTTAACAATTAAATTCCAACTGTCCAGATCCGAAAACATTCAATTGCAGATGCCAATAACAGCAAAACAGTCGGTTTAACCCAGCAACACTCCAACAATACAACTCCGACTGTCCAACACAGCAAAACAAATTACTATACCGGCTCCAGTTATAGCTATACACTTATATTATCAGTTAAACCGGCATTCAGCAACACCAACACCGGCTAGTAGAAATTTAACATAAAGCAGAGAAGAAGAAATTAATCAAAACAATGAGTCAATGACAGAATACACCGTGAATACAGATAAAGCCAGTTAGCCACCAACACCGGCTACTGCAGCAGCAAGCTTAACATAAAGTCATAAAAAACATAAAACAGTGAAGATAAAAAACCAGATGGTCCAGATTGTTTTAACATAGAACATAAAGCAGTGAACATAAAGCAGTGAAGGATAAGATCATAAGAGTTAAGATGCTAAATTCGCTGAGTCTGTAGGGTTGATCGTTTGACTTCCGTCGAAATTAAAACCCATTATATCATCTGTCACCACATCAAGCTCTGGATCTTTTGTATCTACTACAAAAGCAGTATATGAATTTGTTACCTTTTATAGTTCTAGTTATGCACTTACACACTAAATTCAATAAAGTAATAATTGTTACCTTGATCACCAAACAACCAATCTTTTGTGCATACCAACGCTTCCACAATATCATGTTTCAATGCACTTCGATATTGGTCGAGAACTCGACCACTATTGCTAAAAGTACTTTCGGATGCCACAGTGGAAATTGGTATGCATAGAAGACTGACCATTGCATAGAAGACCATTTTTCAAATTCAAATGATTTCATAAAAAATCAACAGAAACAGTATTTGCAGACGCATTGTCTAAAGTGATGCTAAAAAGCTTGCTATCAAGTTTCCATTCAACCAAAAATTGATGAAGTTTCTCGAATAATGCAAGTCCATCATGTGAAGGCGGCATGAAACCAAAATTTAGCACTTTCTTCTGCAACCTCCAGTTATTATTAACAAAATGTGCAGTCAAGCAAATAAAACCATTTGTGTTGATGGAAGTCCATAGATCAGAAGTTAAAGATACTCTACCCTTACAACTACGTAGAAGGGCTTCGATTTGAATTTTTTCCTTATTAAACATCTTTTTGCAATCATTTCTTGCCGTATTTCTAGAAATAAACTGTAAATCAGGCCGTAAGTAACGAAGTAATGTTCTTAAACCTTCCCACTCCACACACTGAAATGGTAAATCATGCTTGACTATACATGCAGTAAATAAGCAACGAAATTCTTCATAATCAAATTTATTTGCAATCAATGACATAGAAGTGCTTGAGTTACTTTTAAGTATAAGTTGACTAATATCTTGAGAACAGTTTTGCAAGTGGCGTCTTAAATTTTCTGTACCATGTTTACTATCACATAAATATGTTGCACCACATTTCTTACATTTGCAACGATGTTTGCCATCATCTGCAAGTGGCAACATTTCAAAATGACCCCATACCGTAGAAGTCAACTTCCTCTTCTTTCTATGAACACTTCCCTCAGTTGGAATGGGATTGTTCAACTCATCACTATCACATTCCACTTCATTATCAACAGGAGCATGCACATGTTCATTTACTTCATTATATTCAACTTCCTCAATTGTATTAGAATCCTGCATCTAAACATAAAAACACAAAATTGTACTCATAACATCAACATGCTTACACCAACATTCCAATAAAATGTGCAGCAATCAGCATCACAGGCTTACAGCAACAACATCACAGTTATACAGCAAGAAAATTCCAATATTCCATAATAACATGAATACAGTTAATCAGTTATAGTGTTATACAGCATCACAGGCTTACAACAACTCAGCAACTCGACAACTCCAAGAGGCCCAAGCGACCAACTACCAAGCCGTAATCTCAACAGCAAAGCAAGCCGTAATCTCAACAGCAAGAAAATTGGAAAACTGTAATAGTAAATCACTAAACGACACTCTAACTAACAGTATAATAGATGGAAGAGGAAATTTTTAGCAAGAAAATGTGCAGCATACTCCAGAAAACTAGAAAAGTCGGCCATGTCACATGCAGTTATACACTTATAGTCTTATACTCATAACTCATAGGAACTAAAGGAAGAAGAACTTAAACATAAACATAGAACCCATCAGGCCATCACAGATTCACAGTTTCGCTTTCGCACGACTAATGATTCACGCCGACCACCAAATTAGGTCAAATAGAAATCGAAACAACCGACCACCATCAAAGTATCAAACCAACACTTCAGATAATAAAGATTTAAGAGTTATTCAAGATATTACCAACCGTTGCAAATCGCAACTGAGAAATGGAGAAAGGAAGAGGATTCAAGGAAGAATTCCGAAGGACCGAAGCCAGATGTTTCAGAACTCAGAAGATCAGAAGAAGATATCAAGAAACCTCCATCAGCTCCTCCACGATTCGTCGATTCCACGGCTCCACCCCAAAGCCAGAGCGTGAGAGCTAGGAGAACCGAGAAATGAAACCCTAGAACCCTCTCGACTCTCGTCTCTCGAAGTCTCGCGCGGAATGACAGAATCGCGGATTTTTAAATTTTATTAAAACGAGAGTCGCTTAGCGGGTTATTCGTGTTGACCCGCAGGTTGACCCGAACCCGACACGAATATATAAACGGGTCAAATCCTTCAACCCGGACCCGACCCGTTTCTTTCACGGGTTGACACGAACCCGGATTTTCCGGGTCGGGTTCAGGTCGGGTTAGCGGGTCGTGTCAGGAATTGACAGCCCTAAGTATAGATTCTCCAAACTTTATCTTTTATTCAGGTAAAAAATATTAACTCCATGATATGGGCCTTTTCAAATGTCGTCTTTTGATATATATGACTTAAAATATGTAAATTAGGCTGCTTTTGCAGTTTATTTGATGCAACATTTGTGATATCTATAAATGATACTTATTGTGAACTGTCAACTTTCTTGTGCTAAACTGATGTATTCTTATTGAATTATCTAATACAGTAAGTTTTGTCTATTTGATTCGTTATGGACTTGTGTTCATAACAGCTGTATTGTACTTTTTATTACTTTAATTGGCTTTCAATATTCCTGTTTCATTTTCACAAAATAGTTTTATGAGTTATGAAATCAAACATACTTCTTAGAATATATAGCTTGACTACATGACAGGCAATTCTTGGTGGCAAGGCCGAAGTACCAACATTGTCTGGAAAAGCACAAGTCAAAGTATGATCTCTCTCTCTCTCTCTCTCTCTATATATATATATATATATATATATATACACGCACACACTTTGTCAAAAAAATAAAAAGAACCTAATAGATGATCTCAACATGTATGAGGATAAACATACCGCAAATTCTGCATAGAAATGATATTGAGCATCTCCGTTTTTATTTGGCCATACTTAATCTAACTTCTAGTGATCTGTGATCTGCCACCTGTGCTGGTCGATATTGGTGAAGACATCACTTAAAGTTTATCAATTTTTATTTAGATGTTTTATGCAGTAGAACAGCATTCTTGCAGCATAGAGGCAGTTAAACAAAAAAGACAAATAGTTTGAAGTTGGAAAGATAATATTTCAGATCCAAAAGCCTTGAAATCTGTAGATCAGTTCATTCTCTAAGGACAGGAGGTTAAGGAATTTTTATTGGGGTCTAAACAATGGTTCTGCTTTTTATTTTATTCATGCAAAATCCTAGCCCTCCAAATAACTTTGAAGTGCGATCAGGCCAAGCTAATTAGCTTGGAAGTGAAATTAACTTGGATTGCAACTTAATGTAATTATGCATACGATCCGGGCTGTAACCTAAGTGAAAAGAAAAGAAAATAAAAAGAAAGATAACAGTAAAGATCAAAATAACGTGCATTAGAAAGCTTATTTGGATTTGGAATCTTATTGGATGCTCTTGCAGCAATGCCTTAAATATGCTTTGTTAGAATATGCTAATTTGACCCTCAAGAAATATTTCAGTCTCCTAAGTTCGTTAATCTCAAACTCTTTTACTTGACTACACTTCAGTGATATTTTTAGCTGTGTTGGTTCTTATTATGATAATGTATCCACATAGACTAATAAGGCAAGAAGTTATTTTTTGCAGAACATTTAACAAAGTATTATTAATATGACTTTTGTGAATCTCTTGAACCATGCTTTAGGGGAAGATTTTAAGCCATATATTGCATTCTTTTACATACATACTCTAGAGCCTTCAGAATCCTTGTCAAATCCTAGAGGAGATTCTATAAACACCTCTTCTTTTAGGTCTCTATGTTAAGAAAATATTTTTTACATCAAAATATAATAATATGATAAAGCAGCAACTCAAAGGTTTTAGGATAAGGTTAGAAATCAAGGCATTGCATTAAAATTTGTGCAATTTATCTTGCAAAACTCCCCAAGCAAGCCCATGGACAACCCCTTTTCTCTCCAAAATTACTACAACAACAATAACATCAAGCCTTTATCCCACTACGTGGGGTTGGCTATATGAATCCTTTGTCTTTATTTTATGGTGCGTAGGTTGCGGTGTGTACAAATGTTTCTCAAAATCAATTTCGATTCATGTTGGGTAGGTTTACTTTGGAAGCCATACATTTATTGAGAGGTTTGATGGAGTATAGAGAGAATAAGGAGGATCTACATGTGATATTTATTGATTTAGAGAAAGCATATGATAAAGTTCTAAGAGAAGTGCTATGGAGATTTCTTGAAAAAAAAAGGAGTGCAGGAGCTATTACTTGTGTTCAAACACAAGGTGGTTTGACCAAGTATTTTCCTATTTCGGTCGGATTACATCAAGGATCAGCCTTAAGCCCATATCTTTTTGCTTTAATCATGGATGTTCTCACTAGACATTTGCAAGAGGATGTATGTTGGTGTATGCTTTTTGTTGATGATATTCTTCTTGTTGATAAGACTAGAGAGGGAGTTAAAGGTAAACATGAATTATGGAGGTCAACCTTAGAGTCCAAAGGTTTTCGCTTGAGTAGATCTAAAATTGAATATATGCAGTGTAATTTTAGCAGTAATGATCTAGTGAGGGGATTGTGATTTTGGGCGATCAAGTCATTAATAAGAGTACACATTTTAGATATCTTGAATCTATTGTTCAAAGAGATGGTGAAATAGATGGATATATTATCAGTAGAATTCGAGTTGGATGGTTGAAGTGGTGGATTGCATCGGGCTTGTTGTGTGATAGAAAAGTCCCCCTTAAACTTGAGGGAAAATTCTATAAGATGGTGGTGAGAACTGCAATGCTTTATGGTGCTGAATGTTGGCCATTAAAAGAGAAGCATAATAAGTTAAATGTTGCAGAGATGAGGATGCTCAGGTGGATGAGTGGCTTTACCCTTAGAGATAGGATACAAAATGAGCATATACGTGAAAAAGTTAGAGTAGTTCTAGTGGAAGATAAGATTAGAGAGGTTCTCCTTAGATGGTTTGGTCACATAAAACAACGGCCTCCCAATGACTTGGTTAGGAAAATAGAGGTATTTGGTTTGACTTATGTTAAGAAAGGTAGAGGTAAACCTAAAAAAGACTTGGTTAGAAAATATTAGAAATGATATTTCTTTATTAAATTTAAATGAGAATTTGACTTTTAACAGGACACAATGGAGAAAAAGGATTCATGTAGCCAACCCCATGTAGTGGGACAAAGGCTTGATGTTGTTGTTATTGTTGTGTTGTTGTTGTACTCCTACTTTTGTCTCCCAACGCAATTCCCCCTCCTCCATATAGGGCTCAACCAACTCTAAATCATTGCCTCCCTCAACCCCAAGACCCCTTAAACCCCTTTGAAATTCTACTACACATTCCCCCACAATTCTTTATCTTCCCAAGACCTCAACTCTCCCCATAATTTCTAAGAAATCCTAGCAAAAGCCCAATACATAAGGAAAATTTTAGTCGTGAGTAACAAGATTAAGAAATTCATAACTTCTCAACTGCTATCCAGAGAGAATTAATCATGAAGTGTCATAAACTGGATCTGTCTTTGCTGATCAGAAGAAAATTGATGTTTTTCAGATGAAAAATACTGATGCACAATGGTGATTGGGATTTTAAAAGGAGAAAGCAGAGGAGGTGATATATGGAATAAGCAACTTGGGAAAAAATCCTGAAAAAGAAGTGGCAAAAAATATTAAGACCCTCTCCTTGACTTTTGCTTGAGATATTGCAAAATATAAAAATAAAGCAAACTTGGATTCCCTTCATTATATCACTTATGCTGGCTTCAACCTAGAGTTAGAACTGGAAGAGTGGTTTAATCTGTTATCACAAGTTGTGATGTATGGTGATGAATGCGTGAGGAGAATGACTACTATACTTCTAAAATGGGTTAAATTTAAAAGTAGTCCCTGACTACTCGTCTATGTCCATTTTAGTCCCAGAATATAACATTGCTTCAATTTAGTCTCTTGATCATATAAAATTGATGTATAAAATTGACTATTTTCTTATAAGAAAATTAGATCGTTTAGATTGCAAAGATTATAAAGTTATTCCGAGTGAAAATTTATGTACCAAATATCGATTATTAGTTTTGGACTTTAAGATAGAGGGGCAAAAAATAAAAAATAAAGTAAAACAATATTATAAGATTAGATGGGGGCATTTAAAGAATATTAACAAAAATATTTTTTAGAGTAAGATTTTAGATTTTAAGATTTTGTCTGTGCATGAGGATGCTAATGTTATGTGGGAAAAAGTGGCTAGTGATATTAAAAATATTGCAAAAGATGTGCTTGGAGTATCAAAGGGAAAAGCTCCTAATAGTAAAAATAGTTGGTGGTGTAATCCAAATGTGCAAGAAAAGATTAAAAATAAGAAGATTTGTTATAAAAATTGGTTTAATTTTAAAAACTCTGGTAATTGAGAAAGATATAAAGAGGCTCGTAAGGAATTTAAGAAAGCAATATGAGATACAAAGACCTTAGCTTTTAGTGATTTATATAATAGATTAGATACTAAGGAGAGAGAAAAGATATATGTATAAGTTAGCCAAACAAAGAGATAGGAGTAGTAAGGATTTAGTTCAAGTGAAGTGTATTTAAGATGAAGATCAAAAAATACTTTTCTTAGAAGATGATATTCAACAAAGGTGGATGATATATTTTGCTAAACTTTTTAATGAAGATTGTGAAAATAAGATTGACTGTAGTAACCTTAGCAAATGAAAATAAAGATTTCTGTTTTTATCGGAGTATTAGTAAAATTGAAGTTAGAGAAACTTTAAAGAAAATAAAAAGTGGAAAAGCTGTTGGACCTGATGATATTCCAATAGAGGTGTGAAAATGCTTAGGAGATGAAGGAATTTCTTGGCTTACTAAACTTTTTAATACTGTTTTAAAGACTAAAAGATGCCAGATGAGTGGAGAATGAGTGTGTTAATTCTTATTTTTAAGAATCACAAGATTGTGAGAATTATAGAGGTATTAAGTTAATGTGTCATACTTTAAAACTATGGGAGCGAGTTATGGAGCATAGGTTGCGGCGTGATACTAATGTTTCTCAAAATCAATTTGAATTCATGACAGGTAGGATGACTAATGGAAGCCATACATTTATTAAGAGGTTTGATGGAGAAATATAGAGAAAGTAAGGAGGATCTACATATGATATTTATTGATTTAGAAAAAAACTTATGGTAAAGTTCCAAGAGAAGTGCTATGGAGAGTTCTTGAAAAGAAATGAGTTAATAATGCTTATATTCAAATCATTAAAGATATGTATGCAGGAGCTATTACTTGTGTTCTAACACAAGGTGGTTTGACAAAGTATTTTCCTATTTCAGTTGGATTACATCAAGGATCAACCTTAAGCCCATATCTTTTTGTTTTAGTCATGGATGTTCTCACTAGACATTTGCAAGATGATATACCTTGGTGTATGCTTTTTGCTGATGATATTCTTCTTGTTGATAAGATTAGAGAGGGAGTTGAAGGTAAACTTGAATTATGGAGGTCAACCTTAGAGTTTAAAGGTTTTTGCTTGAGTAGATCTAAAACGGAATATATAGTCTAATTTTAGTAGTAATAGACCTAGTGAGGGGATTGTGACATTGGGCGATCAAGTTATTAATAAGAGCACACGTTTTAAATATCTGGGATTTATTATTCACAGTGATGGTGATATTATCAGCAGAATTCAAGTTGGATGGTTGAAGTGGAGGAATGCATCGGGCTTGCTATGTGATAGAAAAGTACCCCTCAAACTTAAGGGAAAATTCTATAAGATGGTGGTGAGGCCTGCAATGATTTATGGTGTCGAATGTTGGCCATTAAAAGAGAAGCATAATACTAAGTTAAGTGTGGCATAGATGAGGATGCTCAGGTGATGAGTGGTTTTACCCTTAGAGATATGATACGAAATGAGCATATACGTGAAAAGGTTGGAGTAGCTCCAGTATAAGATAAGATTAGAGAGAGTCGCCTTAGATGGTTTGGTCACATAAAACGGCGGCCTTCCGATGACCCGGTTAGGAAAGTAGAGGTATTAGATTTGACTTATGTTAAGAAAGGTAGAGGCAGACCTAAAAAGACTTGGTTAGAAAATATTAGGAATGACCTTTCTTTATTATATTTAAACGAGAATTTGACTTTTAATAGGACACAATGGATAAAAAGGATTCATGTAGCCGACCCCACCTAGTGGGATAAAGGCTTGATGTTGTTGTTGTTGTTGTTGTTGTTGTTGACCATATAAAATTGATCTAATATGGTTCTTTTGGGACTAAATTTGGATTAGTTTTGTGAAGTCGAGGAACTATATTGGGATCAATTTTGCAAAGTCGAGGGACTTAATTGTGATCAATTTTATATTACAATTATAACAAGGACTATTTTTGGATCAATTTTGTATAGCTGAGGGACTAAATTGGGGTAATGTGATACTTTGGGATTAAATTGACCATGCATGAATAGTATGGGGACTATTTTGGGATTTTTCTGCTTCTAAAATAATAGATTTTTCTTTCAGCATATATTTCTCTCTCTCTCTCTCTCTCTCTCTCTCTCTCTCTCTCTCTCTCTCTTTCTATATATATATATATATATTCCTAAATGTTTTATCTCAAGAAAAAATTCTTCAGTTCTACATCATTTACATCCGTACATATCGTGAGGGAGAATTCTGTTACATATTAGCTTTTATTTGAACTTTGTATAGTCCATTTTGAGGTATAAGCTTGATTCCAACACCGTTCTTTGTTTCTTTCAAAGAATCATTTAATTCAGTTAAATATAGTTTTCTTATATTCCCATGTTTCCAGTGAAGTCTCTTTTCCGTGCCAGGAAGCTTCACTATTTATATCTGGAAGGGGAAGAGCATCTAGTGCCAATAGAGATGGAGACGTAATCAAGAAAGTCCTTTGATTCCCTTCATATCTTCCCTGTGACCATTTGAGTTTATTGAAGTCGTGCAACTTGTTGTAGAACTTGTCTTTGTTGATTTCATAATCATCAACATCACACCGTCATTAGTATTTTCCCATCTATTTGGGGCCTGCTTTGTGAATCTTTCTTCCGTGCACTCCTATTGAGTGGTACATTACGTTTTGAATGTATTTATGTTGGTCTTGTTTTTGGGCAACACTTCTAGCCATGTTGGTAAATAGCAAGTCCACACAGCTGCTCCCATATCTCCGCCCGTTCGCCAGCTCCATTAAAGGAAAAAATATGTCAAGTAGCAAGAGTAGCACGTCAAAGATCACTCTTATCCATGTACTACTGTTTTTGGGCATATGCTATCTTCAGAATTTCCATCTTGTTTTTGTATGTATTCATTTTTCAAAAGATTAATATTCTTTACTTGGTGATTTTACAGCTCATTATGAAGCTTCCATGTTAGTTTGCATGTTTTTTCTTTTCTTGATTTTTGTGCTGATATATCTAGTGAAATCATGTGTGTTATTTATTATTTCTCTTGTTAGATACCAAAGGGAGTACAGCCAGGCCAACTATTGGCATTGAGGGGCAGAGGTACACTTATTTTGATTTATCCTTCCTCATTCTGATGTAGTGATGCTTATAATTGCTTTCTTGATATTGTTGTTCTATCAGGTCTGCCAAAGCATATTGGGTCTTCCAGTCATGGTGATCAGTATGTTAGATTCCGTGTGCACTTTCCTTTGTAAGCACATCATCCTTAACTGCTTTTATGGCTTGTTAGCTTCACTAGTATTGTTAGATTTGATGCATTCAACTTGTCAAAATTTTTGTTACATTGCAGTAATTCTTGGTTGCAACACTACCATTGTTAGATCCCAAGTCCTGGATGAGAAAAGTGGAGGGTTGCGTTAGATAGTCGACAACAAGCGTAAAACTTGTCGAATAATCATGACATGGATTCTTTAATATATTGTGTTAATGCTATGTCGTTTCTTGGAAGCGACGCGCTGTATGACTTGAATATAACGAGAAGTGTGCAAGGCCGCTACATCGGCGCCTGCATGCAGTGTTAAATAGGTAATTCTTCCCACATCATGGACTGATGTGGGCAAATAAGCTAGTCTATGAAATTAGAATTCATATTGGATCTTCGGATGTAGGTTCTCTTACATGAAAATTAGTGGAATTGATTGATATTATGATTCATAGTAAGATAAATATTTTATGCATTCAAGAAATTAAATGGGCTGGAGAGAAGGCTAAGGAGATTATTAGTTTAGGATTTAAACTTTGATATTCTGGTAGAAGTCGTACTAGAAATGGTGTATGTGATTATAGATCAGAGTTTGAAGGATAATATTATAAAAATTGATAGAATTGGAGACAAAATTATTGCTTTGAAGATTATTGTTGATGCTAAAATTATTAATATTATAAGTGTTTATGCTCCTCAAAAACGCCTCGAAACCTACGCAATTCCACCTCTTACAGAGGCGTACACCTCACTGGGACTGAGGCGCGCCTCAGAGGTGCAATTGCGCAATTCCTGGTGAGGCGTACGCCTCACTGGGATAGGGCCCACTCACTTAAATTGAATCCTTTTCTCTCCCTATACCCGAACGGACCCGATTTTTCCACCTCCAGTTCGCGAAACAGAGCTCCCGCATGCTCCAGTTCGCGAAACAGAGCTCCCGCAAGCTGTCGGCCTCCTCCCCCCGCCTTGCCGCTTCTCCCGCCGCCGGCGCTGCCTCTCTCTCCGCGAAGTTGAAACTTCCGGCCGCCCTCTAGGAGTACTCCACATTGGATTTTAGGTATTTTTATTAAGTTTAGGGTTATATTTTTCAAGTTTAACTTAAACTAGGGTTTAGTTTTTTTTTTATTATTTTTTTGTGTATTTGGTTTTTTGCTTTAGGAGACATGGTTAGAGGTAAAGAAAAGGCGAATACGTCATTGCGGCGTGACCCTTCTTGGAAATATAGCGTGCAAGTTGACGTAGGAGGGGGCGAGAAAACGTATGTCTATTTAAAATGCAATTTTTGTGAGAAAGTGGTGAAGGGCGGAGTAACCCGCATGAAGGAGCACTTATCATGCTCTCACAAGAACGTAGCACCGTGTGCAAAAGTGCCACACAATGTGAAGGAAGAAATAAGTGCTTACATGAAGAAAACTACCACTGCTAAACACTTACAACATAAGCAATTTGATGAAAGGGTCGAGCATGGTGCTTATTTTGGGAGCGAGAGTGGAAAGGGCTCTTCCTCCACTATACATAGTAGAGGTGCACGGGGTCCTATGGATCAGTATATGACTACTCCATGAGCGGATAGAGGAGAAGCAGAGATGATGCCTGTAGCTGGTACTAGAGAGGGTCGGCGACAGGTTTGCATGGACATTGGGAGGTTTTTTTTTTAGAATGCAATATCATTTAATGTTGCTACATCGCCTGCCTACTTCAGTATGTTGCGGTCTGTAGGATTGTATGGAAGATGGTTGAAGGCACCTTCCATGTATGAGTTGCGAACATGGATTTTAAAAGAGGAGCTGCAGAACACAGAGCGGAGCATTCAGGAGATTAAAAGGACATGGATTGAGACTGGTGTGACTATTATGTCAGATTGATGGTCTGACATGAAGAGTAGGAGCTTGATTAACATCCTTATCAACAATCCCTACGGCACGGTGTTCTTATGATTAGTTGATGCTTCAGAGGAGGTGAAAAATGCTACATTCATTTTCAATTTAATTGATGGGGTTATTGAGGAGATTGGGGAGCAATTGGTTGTCCAGGTAGTGACTGATAATGCCAGCGCATACAAAACAGCTGGTCAGATGTTAATGGAGAAGAGGACACACCTATATTGCAAATTCTACGCTTAGTGAATGCAGAGAAGAAACCAGCTATGGGTTTTATTTATAATGCTATGGATGAGGCCAAGGAGATGATTGCACACAACTTGGGAGGAGAGGAGGCAAGTTATAGGGAGATTTGGAATATCTTTGATGCTCGGTGGGAGGTGCAGTTACACCGTCATCTACATGCAGCGGCATATTATCTCAACCCTCAATTTCAATATTCAGAGAAGAAATCTTCAAATCATGAGGTGAAGCTTGGTCTATATCATTGTATGGAAAGACTAATACCGGAGCAGGCAGATAGAGAGCTTGCAGATTTACAACTTGTTCTATTCCGGAATAAAGAGGGCTTTTTTGGTTTGAATGCAGCAAAAGCAACCATTTCCAAACGATCTCCAGGTATAACTATTTTGGTAAATGCAAGACACTTTATTCAGTTCTAATTATGTTTTTTCTTGAAAACAGTTGAATGATGGATCCAATTTGGTGATTCCACCCCTGAGTTACAGAGTTTTGCTGCAAGAGTGTTGGGCCTCACTTATTCTTCTTCTGGGTGTGAGCGAAACTGGAGTACATATAGCTAAGTGCAAACAAAGAGAAGAAATCGGCTATTAACACTAAGAATGAACTCTCTCGTATATATTATGCACAACAAGAGAGTTGAGAGAGAGGAGGTTGAGGAATAAGGGGTTGAAGGATGATGACCCATTAGTATGTGATGATATGTCGTCTGATAATGAGTGGTTCATAGATGATGAGACAGATTTGCCATTATCAGACTTACAGTTAGAAGATCTAAGTGTGGATGTCTTGAGGGGCGAAGCAGATCAAGTGGGCATATCCACTAGTACTACACCACACACATCCACTAGCTCTGCAGCAGAACAATGAAGTAAAGGTATTCCACAACTTCTTATATGCTATTACATTACATTTATGTCAAGTGAGCAATGAACATGAATGATCCTTTCTCTTATTGAACAGGGAAGAGAAAAGTAAGTCATATTGAAGATGATGATGACATGACATTCATAGATACAATTGGAGAAGAAGATTCACTTGAAGACCTATTTAGTGATGGGATATGATTGCATTTTATATGTTTTTTGTATTTTGGGAGTTTTGTTAAACTAATATTTTGTGATTTTGTAGTTTGGGACATGTTTTTATTGCATCTACTTTCTTACTTTCCACTATTTTCATATATCATTTAGATGTTTTTATTGTACTACTTATGATTTTGTAATTGCTAATATTTTATTTAAGAAAAGAGATGAGCATCTCATCACTTATAAGAATGGATATAGTAAAACTCAGATGAATTATTTTCTTATAAGAAAAACATATCTTTTAGATTTTAAAGTTATTTAGAGTGAAAGTTTATGTACTCAACATTGCTTATTATTTTGGATTTTAAGATGGAGCATAATAAGAAAAATTTAGTAAAACGTTAATCTAAGATTAAATCGAGGCTTAAAAAAATTAAGAAAATTATTTTTTATAATAAGATTCGAGATCTTAAGATTTTGAATGTGCATGAGGAAGCGAATGTTATGTGGGATAAAGTAGCTAGTAATATTAAGAATGTTGCAAAGGAACATGCTGAGCTGAAGAAACAAGTGGACGAGCTCTTGCAACGTGACTTCATCAAGGAGAGCCTTAGCCCTTGTGCTGTCTCCACCCTTCTGACCACCAAAAGGGATGGATCTTAGAGAATGTGTGTTGATAGCCGCGCTATCAACAAAATCACGGTCAAGTATTGTTTCCTCATCCCAGGTCTAGATGACATGTTAAATATGATGACAGGAGCCACCTTATTTTCTAAGATTGACCTTAAAAGTGGCTATCACCAAATTAGAATTTGCCCGGGAGACGAATGAAAAACTGCTTTTAAAATCAAGGATGGATTGTACGAATGGACGGTTATGCCTTTCGGTCTGAGCAATGCACCGAGAACATTTATGAAAGTTATGACCCAAGTCCTCAGACCCTTCTTAGGAAAGTTTGTAGTAGTCTACTTCGATGATATACTGATCTATAGTAATTCGGTGGATCAACATATCAATCATTTAAATCAAGTTTGTGAAGTCTTGAGAAAAGAACAATTGTATGTGAATCCTAAGAAGTGTACGTTCCTTACTGATCATGTAATTTTTCTTGGATTTATCATATCCTCGAAAGGTATATCAGCTGATCCTGAGAAGGTGCGAGCAATTAATGCGTGGCCTGAACCAAATAATATCAGAGATGTTATGAGTTTTCATGGACTAGCCACATTCTATCGGAGGTTTATTAGGAACTTTAGCGCTATAGTGGCCCTAATAACAAATTGCTTAAAGAAAGGAGAATTTCATTGGACTACTTCTGCCACTAAGGCATTTGAGGAAATAAAAAAATGAATGGTAGAGGCCCCAGTTATGAAATTACTTGATTTCTCTAAAGTTTTTTAGGTAACCTGTGATGCTTATGGAATTGGCATTGGTGGAGTCCTATACCAAGAGGGACACCCAGTCGCTTACTTTAGTAAAAAGTTGAACGACATTCGACAGCGATACTCCACCCATGATAAAGAGTTTTATGCCATCATCCATTCTCTTAGGTATTGGAGACACTACCTACTTCTGCAAGATTTTGTAATTTTTTCAGATCATGAAGCATTACGATACATTAATTCTCTAAAGAAATTCAATGCCCGACATGAAAGATGGGTTTAGTTCCTGCAAGAGTACACTTACACTATTAGACACAAAGCAGGATTTGAAAATAAGGCTGCATAAGCCTTAAGTCATCGAATAATGATCATTAAAGAAATGAGGGCTGAAGTGATTGGATTTGAGCGGATTAAGGAAGACTATAAAGACTGCCCTGATTTTAAGAAACATACTCATTACTAACGACTGGATGTAAGCGAATAATCGATGATTTCTTTTTTAGGATGGATATCTTTTCAAATCCCAAAAATTTTGCATACCTAGCACGTCGCTTAGAGAGTTCCTTGTATGGGAAATACAAGCTGGAGGGCTCGCTGGTCATTTTGGACAAACTAAAACTATCGCTTCAGTAGAACACCGATTCTATTAGCCTAGGCTGAAACACGACATTAATAAGCTGGTGAGTAGATGCCATATTTGTCAACTAGCTAAGTAGAGAAAACAAAAAAACGAGACTCTACACACCACTCCCTGTACCTAATTGCCCTTGACAGGATGTGAGTATGTATTTTGTTTTAGGCCTGCCCAAGACCCTTAGGAAATATGATTCAATCTGTGTGGTCGTCGATTGCTTTTCTAAAATGGCCCATTTCCTCTCGTGTTCTAAAACATTTGACGCTTCTTGGATTGCCAAATTTTTGATCGAGACGTTAAGTTCACTAGTTACTTTTGGATTACCCGCTCAAGATGGGTACGAAACTCCAATTTTCCACTGCTTTTCATCCCCAAACTGATGGACAAACTGAAGTTGTTAATAGGAGTCTGGGTAACCTTCTAAGGACTTTAGTAGGAGAACATGTTAGAGATTGGGATTCCAAACATCCAGTAGCTGAGTTTGCTTGTAACAATTTCGTTAACCGAACCACAAGTCTAAGTCCCGTTGAGATTGTGTATGGGTATAAGCCTAAACAACCTATAGATTTAATCCCCATGTGTCCTAAGATTAGAACATCAGAGTCTGCATCTGCATTCGCATCTCATCTCCAATAATTGCATAAGAAAATCAATAAAAGAATTTAACAAAGCAACGCTCACTATAAGCTTATTGCTGATTGTAAGAAAAGATTTAAAGAATTTGAAGTTGGAGATTTTGTAATGGTACAGATTCGTCCAGAGCGGTTCCCTCAAGGAGCCGTTAAAAAGTTGCATGCTAGGAGTGCATAGCCTTTTAAGATAATTTTAAAAATAAACAGTAATGCTTATGTGCTAGGCCTTCTCAAAGGTTTTAATATAAATCCTACGTTTAATATTGAAGATTTAGTCACCTTTGAGGGACTTGAGTTTAGCCCTATTAATCCACTACATGATGAGCCTTGTGTGAACCCACCCAGTGAGATTCCCAACCTACCTCCACTCCCCAATTTACCTCATTTACCTAATGCAGAGAAGGTTGAAGCTGTACTTGACGATGAAATCATTTTCACTAAAGTTGGTGGGCGCCTGTATTTGGTTTGTTGGGAAGGAAAGCCGGTAATAGAGTACACGTGGATTGAGCGGGATGAGCTGCAGAGGTTGGATCCAGATCTGATAGAGCTATACGAGAGCTCCTGATATGTTCACTCGACAGGGTTGAGTTTTTTCCTACCCGGGGAGAATGATGGGGACATCGACAAGAGATTCTGAAGCGTTTATTAGAAGAAACCTCAGAGATCGATGGCCATGATGGAGAGCCTTTACTTTTAATGCACTTTATGTATTATTTATTTTTATATTTCAATTTTTTTTATTTTACCCCTATGGGTAGTAGTTTGTTATTGTAGCCCAAGGTGCATTTTAGTATCTTTTATTTTGTCATGTTGAGGCCTATATATATATATATATATATATATATATATATATATATATATATATATTATGTCGAGGCCTATATATATGACCCCTTCTTATGTATTTGGATGATGATTGATTGAATAAAATTCTTATTTTCTTTGTCTCCCTCAATGTTGAATATTTGAGAGAAGAAGGAAGGCCCAAGGTAAAAATAAAAAAAGAAGGCCCAAGGTGTGGTCAATCGCAATACCCGTCAGCCTTTAGAAGGGTCCGAGGCTCGCGACTCCATTTTAGCTTCTCTCATCTCCTCCGAGCTCTCTCCTCTCTCCCCCACCGCCGCCAGCTTGCTCCCTCTTCCACCACGCCCTCATTTTCCCCTTACCCAACCACCACCACAAGACTCGCCAGCCTCCCTTAGCCTTCTCTCCCCCACCACCCGTGGGGCATCTTGGCCCCACCACCAATTCCCTACCAAACCCCCAAGCTCCACCGCCGGCCACATATCCCCCTCTCCTTAAATGATGAATTAACTCATAATTACTACTTACCTAAAATAGCCTAAATGATTTGGGAAATTAATCTCAATAATTTGAAATTCAAATAGTTTCATAAATTACAAAGCTATATTAGGAAAGTCTTGAATCTAATCCCAATTTAATTTTAAATTGGATTGGAGTGATTTATTCTCTTCCTAAATTAGAAAGACCAATTAGGAAGCTCCTCTAATTATTCCCAAATCCCCCTCCCTCTTATAATACCGCCGGCCTCCCCCCATTAATGGGCTTTCCCCATTGCTTTCTATTGAGGCTTCCAATCACACTTTAATTTGAATTCAAATTTCAAATTAAGTCCCTCCAAATTTACTTAGAATCTGAAATTAATTTCAGATTTGGTTAAAACTTTCCTTCCCCCTCTCTAACCCAACCAAGCCTCCATCCAAACCGTCCCCCTCCTATCTCCCGTTTGGCCGCCCCTCCCACTTGTTCCCCTCCCCTTTGGAAACCCTACACCTCTCATGTCTTTGGAAGCCAAAAGAAGAAGACAAGTTCCTCCTCATCATTGGTGTATGGCCGATCCTGAGATTGACCACGGTTTTGCCTACAACGCACAAGGAGAAATCGATATCCTCCTTTCTCCTTTCTACGAACCGGATTGAGAATACGACGACTCTGTGGAAAGCTACGTCAACCGAATCCTTTATTGCCTTGCCGAGACGATTGAAATTCAACAACCCATAGCACCTTGGCTTCTCATTGGATGATCCACTCCTCCACCGCCGACTACCTTCTCTTGGATCAAAGCCGTTGGTGTTGCCACCATCTTAGTGGCGTCGTTTAGTGTGCTGAAAGCTTCTCTCCCCTAAAGCCATATAATGAGTGTGAGTAAGAACGGTAACTCTTGGTGAACTTTCTAAATATTAAGCTTTGGATTTTATTACTGCATATCTAGTGTTATAGATACTTAAACTACTGTTTCACCTTGCTGTCCAAAACATTCTTGCATCAATTAGTGTCATTCTAGTGAGTAGAACTTTTCTCATCTTTGTTGTCCTCAACCCCATAACAACCCTAACCACACCTAGTGTTTACCCATGGATCTGGAGCAAATTCAGCGAAATCTAGACTTGATTGTAGGCCAATTAGGAACAGTTACCCAACAAATTAAAAAGACCCAGGGTGAGTTAGCAGACTTAAGGAGGTAAGCAGGAGAACGCCTAGATAACATCGAACGTTTAGGGAATACAGCAATCTATACACCTTCAAGACCTCATTATTTCCCCTTATACCGAAGAGGCTCGTACTGATTATGGACCTCCCCGAGACTACTATCGTTCCAACCAAAGACCCCATCAAGCGCCCGTTGGACAAAATCTCCACTTGGGGAGATAATGATGCCCAATTGCTGAAAAATATTAGGATTGATTGATGCCTCATCCTTTGATGGCACCCTAGACCCTTTAGTTTTCCTAGATTGGCTCGAGGGTATGGATAGTTACTTCAAGTGGTATAATATCTTAGAAGCGAGAAAAGTGCGATTTGCTGAAATGAAGTTGACGGGTAGGACTAGTCAGTACTGGACTAACCTCGATCACATGCGTGAAACCAAGGGCCTACCTGCCATCTCTAGTGCTTTCCAGTTAATGTGCAGCTGTCCTTTCAAACATCGTTGCCTTCTGGCTGCAGCAAGCCAAGATATCTGCCTGTAGGAGACTCATTAGCACACCTACTTTCAGTAGCAACAAGCTTATAAGGTAATGGAACATTTCTTGCCAACTCAAGGGAGAAATGAGTGACGATCCATCTTTTCCATTTTTAGTCCGATCGTTCCATTTTTAGTCAGATTGTCATGGACATGATTGTAAGCATATTGATAGTAGGCTTATTGCCACTGTTTTATTGGAGTTTAGATAGTTACCTAAATTTTTCTAGAAGTTTAGGCCATCTTATTGTCAGATTCATCTTGCTAATAATCTGAGTTCTACTTTTGCACTACTCTTTGTCTCTCTCTATATATTTTTTTGCTTTTCTGTATTATATGATTACCTCACACATATGTGCAATGTTCAAAAATATTTTTTTTCTGTCTATTATAGACCTATCACAATTAGCTTTAATATACGCCTCTATAATTTTAATAGTCTCCTTTCTTTTAAAAAAAATCTCCTTTCAAGGCTTTCGTCTTGGTATTTGAAAATACCAGTGATAGCATTTATGTGTTATTTATAAAGTGCATGCATGAACTAACTTAATAAACTGATAATAAAGATTATGTCAGGTCTGCATTGAGTTAAATATGTGATTTCATTCTCCAACTTTTGATATTTCCTTTATCCATATGAGAACTAGTGCTAATATCACTCAAATTTAATATTTAGAATCTATATGAGTAATGATTGGTTTGGTTTCAGTTAATTAAATTAGTTTCTTTTAAGAGATATTGGAATTACTCTCTTTCAGAAATAGCGATGCTAGATTTGTTCATAAATATTTTCATTTCAACGAACAGAGTTGCTAAGGTCTTTAATTTCAAATTCTCATGCTTGTTTCTTCTATAGACTCATCTCCAAATCATGATCTTTTGTAATGCCATCAACATATATAATTAATATGGTAGACATATTATATTTATATAACAAGGTATGGTCAGAGTGAACTTGTTTGAACCCCTATTGACTTACAGCTTATATAGATCTTTCAAATTAGTCTTGAGGAGATTGTTTGAGTCCATAAATAGATTATATTTTTATTTTCAAATTAAGCTCGTCTTCCCATGGTCATTGATCATTGGAGGACGGTACCTGTAGAATTCTTTATTTAGCTCATCATTCAAGAATGCATTTTTAATATATAGGCCAATCAAAGTTTCACTATAGGAAGAAATGCTTTCGAATGCTTGATCCTGTTAAGTTTTGGTTGGTGGTTGGTTGGAGAGTTTCAAAAAAAAAAAAGTTTTCTTCTATCTCCCACTTAAAGGAATTTTTTTTGTAAAAATGGTTATTCTTAAAGGTGGCATTAATGGATACAAATGTTTTCTTTTTTAAAGGAAAATAGTATGGGTATCCTACTGTCCTTTGTTGTTTGCTCCATACCCAAGAAAGATATGTTTTAAGGCTTCAGAAATATGATTATTTCTATTAAGTTTATGATTACGGATGAAGGCACTACAAACAAAACTAGGGCTGCAAGCGAACCAAACGTTCGACGAGCTACTCGTTCAGTTCGATTAAAGCTCTTTTGTGATCGTTTAATTAACTAAACGAACAAACTTGAACAATATTTTAAATACTCGATCTTAAATAAACAAACTTGAACACTAATGCGTTCGGCTCATTTATGTTCGCGAACAACATCATTTGAAGTTCGTGAACAAGCTTGACATTAAGCTCGATAAGAAGCTCGATTTGTGTTTGGTTTTGAACTCGTGAATAAGCTCGATAAAAATAATTAATATTTGACTATAGAATTAATAAATATAAATAATCATTGTCTTTGTTACATAGACAATTGCTTTTATTATAAATGCGTTTGTTCATAGATATGTTCATGAACATGTTTATTTGATAGTTAAAAAAAATTCGTTAAATATGTTCGCGAACAAGCTCGATAAGCACTAAAGGAACGGACATGAACTGAACATGAACCAAACATGAACACTCATTAATTTAAATGAACCAAACATGAACACAAACAATAAAGCTCAAACAAACATGAACCAAACTTGAACAAGCTGATATTAAATGAACACGAACATGAACACTCACATACTCGGCTCGGCTCGGCTCGGTTCGTTTGCAGCCCTAAATAAAACCCTTAAGGGAAGACTTGAAATAGTATGTGTTTGGAAAGCATTCCAAAAATATGTCAATTGGAGTTTTGAATTGAAGTACATTAGGAGGAGGATGATTTATTATGTAATAGGTAGTAAGAATGGCATCACCTTAGCAAGCATGGTACCTGATTCCTATATTTTTGAAGAGTTAAAGGTGATGAAATCGACGATTAAGTTGTTGTCCAGGTTGCTTCGGATATTACCTTTGTGGTCGCTTCGCTGATGAGGAAAACAAAGTCATTTGCTGCTACTTGGGCTCTCAATTTCCTTTTTAACTAAAACGAGAACAACTCCCAACTAGCTCTTAGTTTGGGAGAAAAGGACAACTAAAAAGGCAAAACAACATCAACCCCTTTCCTTTAGTTCTCGGTTTGGCTGAAATGCACGGAAAAATGAACTCCAGCAGCCTCGTTTTCTCCTAGGCCAAAGAAAGAAGCCAACTGAGCCCTTCTCAGCTCCGAGTCATGCAAGATAGCCTCTAGATCTCTCAGTTTGGAGGGGTTGCACGCAAGAGAGAGACGAGAACGAGGGCCTGCATGCTCGGTTTACAAAGTCACACATGAAATAGGGGCATGTTGTCCTTGACTTTGCTCTCAGTCGCACATGAGAAGCTACCGGGCTCTAAGGATCGCTCGCACAAGCTTGGTCCTCTTTGCACTGCATGCATGAAGAAGCTTCTTCGCCTTTCTCGCTCGGCTTTGACTCTAGGCATGCATGCTCTCAGCATGCAGGAGGGTCCCCAGTCGGTTTTATATGTTGCTTATTCGGTCCCAGGCAGCGCGCACGAAAGGCCCTCAACCAAAATCTCCCAGCTCCCTGTCTTTTTATGGACACACGCTAGAATGAAACCCCCAGCTCTCTTCTCTCGCTCGATTTCATATGCCCGGAACAAAGTAGCTGACTTGACTTGATTACCTGCGATTTCCCCTCCCTCGAGCCACACTAAGTCACAGGAAATCCAGGAAAACGATGGAATGGAAGTAGCGATCAATTTAAGAAAATCTTAATTGTCGATTTGGTTTCTTGATTTGGAAAATTGGTTTGGGTTTAAATTGAATCAATTAGGCTTGATTGAGTTCAATACGGGTTTGATTTGAGTTGATTTGGGTTCAATTGGGCTTAATTTGGGTCCGATTAGATTTTAATGAGGCTCGATCAAACTGATCGAGATAGATCGAATTTTTCGAGCTCAATGGAATTGATTGAGCTTGATAGAACCCATTTGGGCTCAAATCAGCTCGATTGTCAATGAATCGACACAAAAATGCATCAACAAGATGATAAAATCCCTATGAGCGAAACAATAGACATAACAACAAGTGCTTTCTTGCAAATCTGCAACGCCCAAAGCAGCCAAGTAAGAAATCTAGGTGTTGTCCAGCTTTGAAGACACTAACTTGGCGACCTCCGGGCCTTCTCCAGAACTGCTCAGTTAATGTGCAGCTGTCCTGTTAAACATGGTTTCCTGCCAGCTGTAGCAAGCCAAGATTTCCTCCACTGGGAAACCTGCCAGCAAGCCAAATTTTTGCCCCCGTGTGTTCTGTACATTAAATAGCTGCATGCATGAAAGGTAATGAAATGTTTGTTTCCAATTCCAGAGAGAAACGTCAACAGTGAATCAATATTCAGTAGTTACACTTGAAGTCATAATGGATGTGATTGATGGAGTTATGATCAGCATAAGAAAGCTTCATAGTAACAAGAATGCATATTGCTGCTAGCTTGCAGATGGTTTCTTTTATTTGTGGAGAAAGTCAACTTATATGTGAAGTAAAACCCAACTATTAGGAAAATAAAAAGCTTTAGATAGAAGGTGCTTAGCAGCAGCAACATGCTTTTCGGTTTTGCATTGAAGGTGCTTAGCATCATAAAAAAATAATAATTGTTATCTTGGTGGAAAATTTACTTTGATAAACTCGTGATGTTAGAATCTGAAGTCACGCATGTTATGTTTAAGTAATTTCGATTTGACAGGGAAACTAAGAACTTAGATAAATTGGATAAATTTGAAAGAAAGAACTAACAGAGAAACATTTGAGATAAGCATGGTGAGAAAAACTATTATGGATTGGGTATTAAAGTAGGTTGAGATATCGTGTTCTTTCTTAGTGGAAAAGGGAAAGAACCATGGCTCGGGAGCTAGCATTTCTGTTAATGGTCCAGGGAAAAATTCAGGGAAGAAAAAGGTTGAAGACAAAATTACCATGTATTTAGTAGTTGGGAAAATGGTTTGCTAAAGTAAAACTATCACTAAATGAACAATCAGCATAAATCTAATGAAACTAATGGTTTCTGGTCACCCGGAAATACTGTTGAAATTTTTTTTTTCCTTATCGAAATATATATTTCCCAAGATATTTTCGTATATCATGGGTTTTCCTCAGATAAACCCATAGATTTTAGTCCAGAATTACATTATTACATTCCTTGTCTACTTGTAACTTAAACTGTTTTACTGTATATTTCTTACAGATCAGTAAATGATCGCCAAAGAGAATTACTGGAGGAATTTGCTACGGAGGAAGCAAATCAAGAAAATTATGAATTTACCAATGGAAAGTGGTAAGTTAAGTAATAGAATTTTGATTTTTAAGTGTAAATTGCTTAGAAAGCTGTAATTTATATAGTTATTTTTCTAAGATATGGTTTTTTTTTTCTTCAAGTTATCAATCTTGTTTATGAGTTGTCATTAAAATTACACTTGTTTCACGGGTCCAATAGGGTTTATAGACCTATCTTTTTGTCATTCTAAACCTGTTTTTTAAAAGCATGCCCTAAGGTATCTCAATTTAACATCTTATACAAGTATACTGATAAGTAATCTGCAAAAATGTATTAACTTAATAATGATTTTTGATGTATTCTTACTATAATTGAGAATTTTTTGGTTTTTAGCCATTGTTGAAGAAAAAAATGTGCTTGTAGGAGGGTCTCCTTATTCATAACAGAGCAACTGAACATAATATTTTAAGTTACAACAAAATAAAAATAGCCCACTAATTATAGATAAGAAACTTTCCTAAATTATATGGCATTGCTAACAGTACTTAGAGCATATATATCAACAAGCTTAGCTTATTACATAGTTTGAAAATTTGAGGTGGATACAAAGCTTTGGTAAATATTTTTTTGAGATGTTCTTAGCTGGAAACATAAAGATTAACGATCTTCTTTTGACAACACAGCATCCCGAATACAGTAACAAAAAACAGTATATTTGATTCTTTCATAATACATAGGATTATTGGCAATGCAGATGTCAGCACAATTCTCACAATTTATGACCAGAAATTGTCCAATTAGAAAACCAAAATCTCCGAGGGTTTTTAGCTCATATCATTTTGCATGAAGAGTGTGTCATGACTCTATATTCTGCCTCAGTGTTTGATTTGGCTAATATTTGTTTATTTTTAACTATTTCAAGTGGACAAATTATATCTCACAAATATGCATGACCCAAATGTGAATTTTCTACCAACTGATTTACCATATTCAACATAAGAAAATGCTTCCATATTAAGGTGCCCATGTTTAATGTTCTATATTCCTACCCCTTGTAACTTTTTGATATATTGAAGGACAATATCTTTTAAATGTTTTATTCTTTTTGAGTTTCCATGTGGTTGACTCAGCTCTTACAACAAAGCGGATTTCAGATCATGGCATAGTAAGATAGATTAATTTATCAACCAAGCCGGGATAATCAGACATTCTAAAAATTGTCTTTATTAACAACATTGTGTGATCTCAACATATTTTGGTGATTCCTCCACAACAACACTTTCTATCTCTTAAATTATGGTAACAACCGCTAAATCAGTTATAATACTTCCTTTCAATCAGCGTGAACATGTCTGAATGCTTTCTCTTGAGTTTAGACCATTGCTTTGCAATTCGATCATCCATTTTATAAAATTTTTACTCTCTTTGATTTATAATGGAGATTTTGCAAATGAACAACAGGCTTTTTCAGAAGCTGTGTACTGGTTGAAATTTCAGGTGGCGGCAATTCGTTGATTATTTAAATGGACATCAGTTCCTGCTTGGAATTGCGTTTCTCTTGTTGCTCCAATTGTTGCTGAGCAGAAGTGTGAGCTAAAGATCTCATCTGTAGGATGGAAGAATCTGCAGCATGGAAGCGTAGGCTTAGGCTTTGTTTGGGACAGTTTTTTTATTGCTTATTAAAACAATTTTTTAATATAAAAATTAAAAATTAAGAAGCAATAAAAAAACAGTCCCAAACGAAACCTTAATCGAGCAAAAATCAGCTGCAAAGTGCTGAGCCGAGTCTGATTTCCTCTGTTGACTCCGCCATCTACGGTGAATAAATCAGAGACCGATGATTCTTTATGGTATGGCAAAAGAAAGCATAGCACAAGATGAAGGGTTAATATAGATATACCAATAAAATTTTCATCTTCTGTATCCGCATAATATTATATGCAGAGCATTTTGCATTTTGCATTTTGCACTTGTAAGGTAAGCTTTTTACGGACAATGAAAAATAAAACTTCATACTGTTTTTTATTTTTTTACTCATCAAAGTCTGAGAGTTTTATGCCAATGTAAAATAATCATAATAAAAAGGTTGGGGCAGTTTTTTTTATTGTTTTTTGAAGTAAGTTTTTTATTTTTATTTTTATTTTTTTTAATTTGAAAATTTTATATTAAAAAATTGTTTCATAAAGTAATAAAAAAGTAGTACCAAATGAAGCCTCAAATTTTAGAGAAATTATTATATGTGAACACCAGATGGGGTTCGGAGATTAACTAAAATATGCCATATCACTCGGTACTGAGCACGGATACTGAGTAAATTGATAGGAATACCATCACCTGCCCATTTTGGTGGTGGAGCATGGAATTTTTTTTTTAATGCTAGTATAAATTAAAATTTTTTTTTTCAAATTTTCTCTCAAGTTTTTTATTCAAATTTGAGGCTAATATTGGCAGTTTATTATTCTATGTTTATAATTATTATTTTGAAAAGGTATGATATGAGATGAAAAAATTATAATTTATAACATTTATTTGTTATATTCTAAAAAATTTAGTAATTATCTGAATATAAATAAATCAAATATATTATTTTAAATGTAATGATTAAAATATTATTAATATATCAATGACCAATTATGTTCAGTATCTAGTTTTTTATAATAATCATAGTAAACAATATTTATTTCTACATATAATATCTTAATATTAAAACAATCATATATTTATTTTATTTTAAATTAAAAAATTATTAATTAATTATAATAAATTTTGATTATATTATACTAATGTAATTTATTTTTATAGAAAAAATAGAGCTATAAAAAGGTGATTAAAAAGAATAAAGGTCATAATTTTTTGGGAAATAGAAATCATAATTTAATTATGATTTTGTTTTAATAAATAATAAATAATAATATTATTATATAAAATAAAAAAATATCAAAATAATGATGTTCATTGGTGGTTGATGGCGGTGAAAGCGGAGCTAATTTAGGGTGTTTTAAATTTGTCCAAAAATAGTCATTTTGAACCTAAATAATTGAGTAATTTGAAATTTTCCCAATTTTTTTTTATTTCACGTTCTTTTTTGGACAAATTAAACATCAAAATTCTTAAATATGTATATTTAAAATATTTTATATTTATTTTCTCACAGTAAAGAAATTGTTTAAATCTACATTAAAGTATAGTTTCAATTTAAAAGCTTTAACTGACTATTAAACATTAACTCAACATTTATGATGGATCATTCCTCAATATATTGTGGTTAATTTATTTACATTCTATTACATCCCTGAGTTGGTTGATAATCAAAGGCTTCTTTAAATTGGAACTTGGATAGAGCTGCATTGAGTTTGATTCAAGATTGGATTGGAATGCATATGGATGTATATAGGGGAGTGAATTTCGGGTTACGATTTGGGTTTGGGTTTATGTCGAACCCGGAACTGATCTGACATTGTTCGGGTCCCGAACCCAACCCGTTTTTGCATACGGGTGTATTTTCCGGATCCAAACCCGACCAGACCCGCTTCGGCAACGGTAGTCGGCAGCTGGACAAGTGGGGCCTTCGGCAGCTTCAGCAGGTAGCGGCAGCGACGTTCGGCAACAATAGCTGGCAGCCAGCAGCGGCGTTTGGTAGCTGCAGCGAGGCAACAGCCAGCTCGATGCAGCCGCAGGCGATGGCGCAACATGTGATGCAGCAATGCGACGTGCGTCACGCGGGCAACGGCTTCGGCTTGACGCATGAGGCCACGTGAGCTATGCGTGCAAATCGGGCATCTGGGATAGGCGGGTAGGCAGTAGCTGGTGCAGGAAACAAGGGCATGGGCTTTTTCGAGTCATTTCGAGTTATTCTCGGGCTTCCGGGTTAACCTGAACTCGACCCATTTTTGCAAACTAGTCGATTTTCTGGACCCAACCCCGACCCGCTTCGAGTTCGGGTCAACCCAACCCCAAAATTTTTGGGTCGAATTCAGGTCGGGTTTTCGGGTCGGGTCCAATATTGACACCTATAGATGTATACAAGTTATGCTAAGAGTAAGATTTTTAGAATTGAACTGAACATCGAATCAATGATAGGCTCAAGATTCAAATAATAGTTAAGCCATAATGATGTAAGTTATATTAAAATTAAGGGGAGTTTATGAGCATATATGATTTTTTACATTTCTATAAGGGCACATCAAATTGTTTTTAATTATGAAACTTTGTACTTTTCTCATATAATTATTATTAATAGTACACTAGACCTTTCCTAAAGAACTTTCCCATTCTTTAAACCATGTAGACTAGAGAGCAATCCTGAGAAAAAATTAGAAGAAATGATCAAAATTCTCAATTAAGAGAAAACAAAGTTTTGTTTTCATGACTGAAGAACTTAATCAATTGAAACATGAATATAACAACTTGAAATTATATTTACAATCCTTCAAGGATTAATATATTTGTCCTGAAAAAAGGAAAAAAAAAAAAACACTTTTGGCACCATTGCTAATTACCTTGCTATGCAAAAGATTATGCCATGTGAGAAACACTCAGTAATAATTTTGAATTTCTAGAATATTCTAGACATAAATTCAAGATAAGCTGTTTTATCAGGCTCTCACTTATAACAACAGACAATTACATATTACACCTTTAAATTGGTAGAAACAAGCCTTAAAAGTTGCAAAGATCGTGTTAGTGCACCATAACAAAGTTTTTTACTTAGGTTTTGTTTGAGACGGCTTTCTTACTGCTTTTTAAAGCAATTTTTTAAATTAAAAGATTTTGTTCTAGAAAGCAATAAGAAAACTGTCCCAAACGAAACCTTAATTTTAATAAATGCGCAAGTAGCACGCAAGTCTTATTCATACAGTATAGAAAGATTATTCTCTAACTCAAATATATTACTTCCATTCTCTGCACCTTAAGCATCTGTGCTCTTACAAGCGAAGGAGATCAAGAACAGACTTACCCATTAACTTGTTGCTTTGTTGATGCTCCATGAAATCTCTATATTTGATGCCACGAAACGCAGCAGGATGTTTCTGCCTTTCAACCAAAATTGGCGCAGGAACAACAACAGCATCCAGCGAAGGCCCAATCACAGTCACCACTGAAATTCTAGTGCTTTTGTTGTTTACCTTTGCCCTATGCAACACGCTCTTATACCTTCCATTGGTGACTATCTGCACAACAACAATGAAGAGAAGAAAAAAAAATTATAAGAGATTATTTGATTCGCAATGAAAGTAGGTAATAATTGAAAATTTAATCAAATTTACAGTAGCTTACGGAGGCCTTCTGATGACTCAGTTAGGAAAGTTGAGGTATTAGATTTGACTTATGTAAAAAAATTTAAAAAGACTTGGTTATAAAATATTAGAAATTATCTTTCTTTATTAGATTTAAATGAGAATTTGACTTTTAATGAGGCACAATGGCAAAAAAGGATTCATGTAGTCGACCCCACGTAGTGGGACAAAGGCTTGTTGTTGTTGTTGTATAGTAGCTTAGTTGATTTTTCTCTTAAAACGTTCGAGTTCAAAGCAAAATTTGCTAATTTGTTAAGCTGAAGAGTTTATATAAAGCCAAGTAGCGTGAAGAATAGCAACGACTCCAAAACTGAGGGTGGAGCATAGAAAGCAAGGAGTATGGAAAGCATGGGCTATGGAGAATAGGTACATTAGATTAGAAAGTTAGGTCAGGTTGCTTCAATTGTGAGATAAAGAACAGGGAGTACAAATAATAGAAATAACTTCTTTTTAAATACAAATATAAGGCTGTTAACATCAATCCCTTCTCAAGCATCATACTGTTGGAGCTAGCTTAAAAAAAATAAAGGGGGATTCACATACATACCACTTTATTTTTTATTATTTATATATCTAACACATAAAATTTTGATATTACAATGCTACTACAGTACTACGCATAGAACAAATATGGGTGCATAAAATAAAATATTAAAGTTTATGAGATGGAAAAGGTGGTAAGAATGAAATATATGAGATATATATTTGATATTAAAATTTTTTTATGAGTGCTAAGAATGTAATATTAAAATTTTGAGTGTTAGATATGTATATAGCATGAAATAAAATGATATTTATGTAAATCCCACAAAAATAAAAAATAAAAAAATATTTAAAAATTTAAAAAAAGAAATACTGTTGGAGCTAGCTTCAAGCATTGAGTAACCCTTTTTAAAGATTATTATAGATATCAAAATTGTGACCTATAATTTGTTTTTTATTTTTTTAACCTTCTATATGTGATGGCTAGCTAGATGATTTCAATACTTCTATTGACGAGCAATGGAAGCAATGAGAAGTTAGGAAACAATGTCACATAAAAAGATAGGTACAATATCGTTAATTTGACATGCATACCTCCATATGATCACCGAGGTTGACAAGGAAAGAGTTGGGGAGGGGCTTCACGCCTAACCATTTTCCATTGTGCATCACTTGAAGCCCATCTGTCCCGTTTTGCATGAGAACTGTGACAAGGCCGTGGTCCGAGTGAGCAGGCAAGCCCAATGCGAGCTCTGGCTTTGGGCATGGAGGGTAAAAGTTTGCCACTAGAATTTGAAAGCAAGACTTAAGGCTTAAGGCCTCCTGCATATCATTCTCCTCTAGCCCAAGGCTTTCCCATATTGCGTTAAGAAGATCTTTACCGAGCTGTCTTATATGTCTAGAATAGCCCTCCAATACCTCTCTGGTGTTGATTTTTTTTTATTTTGTTGAAATGCATGGGAAGAAAGATGAAAAGTTAAGCAATATCTGATTTTTAGAGTGAAGTTTATGAGAACAAATGAGATCAGATAAAAAATTTGAAAATTTAGGCCTTAGATCATAATAAAAAAATAATATGATACAGGTATGTTAATGAATGTTATAGTCAATTATATAATAATAACGTGCATTATAGTTAGCTATGATCAATAAGGTAAGAAAAAAAAAAAGGCTAACCACAAAGCAAAGGGAAGAGATGAGCCTAGATGAGAAGAGTACTAGGCTTTGCTCCGTATCCCATAAACCCTTGGAAACAAAATTTTTTGCTTGGGTAGACCTTGGGTTTGAGTCTACATGAGCCACACCTACCCAATCCTTTTACATTATCGACTGCCCAAAATTTTTTCAATAGGCCAAATTTGGGCTAGGCATTCGAACACTAGGGGTGGACACAAAAACTGAATAAAATGAAAAATTGAATCAAACCATTACAAATAAATAAGTTCGATTTAGGGTGATTTTGATCAAGTTTGAGAAACTGCACAAATGATTATATCGTTTGGATTCAAATTTGAGCTTTTGTCAACCTGCAATAAACTAAATAAACTATTGAATAGATCAGGATTTCATAGGAGTGCATTGAAGATAGTTGAGCAAGTTGGTAAAGTGGATTCATTTAAACAGAACAAATATTTCAAAATAATAGTATTGGAAGAATGAAACTATTGTAGCAGACGTCATATGATGCATCGACACTTCTCTTCAAAGATGTGCAATTAGAAGTGTCAAAACGGGTCAACTTGTCGGGTTCGGGTCCAACCCGGCCTGAAAAGGGTCCAAACGGGTCAACCCGAACCCGACCTAGTTTTAAACAGGATTGTAAACAGTGTGTATAGGATTGTACACAGTATGTACAAAATTGTGATATTGTATTATAGGCTGAAACTTACTTGTCAGTGGACTTAACAAAACAGTAATCTATATAAGCAGGTATTATCTCACTTATAAGTTATATAAGTTCCCTGCCTATAAAATCTATTTTTTTACTTGCTCGGATGAAAACTTCGGGAAATGCTTCAATAATGACGAGTCCACCTTTTTCCTCACCCTCTACTGCTTCTGGCTCTCTCTTTTCAATTGCTGCATATTTTTCTTCATTTTTCTTGTTTTTTTCTGGTCATCCAATTGTGTAGGGTGTTTTAACTTGAATGTGGTTCAAACTAATCCGGTGCGTAAATATGCGATTGGTAAAGGTCTTAAAATTATTGCCAAGATGCTTACGCTGTAATAGCTTCCACCTTGGCGACTTTGGCGTGAAAAAAACCCACTTTGATGCACCAAAATCAGAAGGCAATGGATAAAAAATTGCAAATGTACCTGAAAATGGTAGGCTTCGTGGGGTAATGGAATACCGGATGCTGGAAAACCTTGAGAAAATCTCTCCAGTACTGCACATCATCCACCTTTGAATTGAAGCTCGTCCCAAACCGGATCGGATCCAGCACCTGCCGCCCCATATAATCCTCCTTCTCCTCCGCTGTCAGATCGAAGAACCCTGCACACGCGTCCATCATCGCCTTTTGCAGCTCCACTGGCACGCCGTGGTTCGAAACCTAGATCGATCAAGAACAAAAATTAGCTTAATCAGAGCCACATGGCATCTCAAACGCAATCCATTCCTTCATAGTTGCTATTTGCATAATGGTTCGACTTACAGTGAAGAATCCCCATTCCTCGCAAGCACGGCCAAGCTCACGGACAATCTGTGCACGATTATCTGGGTTCCTGCTCGAAAGCAAGGAGAAATCGATGCTTGGGATCTGTGCCTCGTCAGCGGCCTCGTTGTTATCGTCCTCGGCCGCGGCGGCGGGGGGTTTGCAGGAGATGTAATTGAAGGGGAAAGCCGCGGCCGCGACGCCGGAGTCGGAAAGTTCTTTGGCTGTGGAATATGGAAGTGGAGTATGGATCATTGCAGGGGATGACATGGCAATTGGCTCTGGGCTCGGTGTGCAATAAGCCAATAATAAGCTAGTGTTAACAACCACGAAAAATTATTAGGTGCAGAGCGCGCACCATTTGCACAAGTATGAAATACCTAGTAATACCCAACAGTATCCAGCGTTATCGAGTACAGGTACCGCTAGGTAACCAATACTTGTGCGGACGGTTCTCTCGTTCGCACTCCGCACTTAATAATCTCTAAGCAAGCATGATACACACAGAGTGAGCATGTCAATGATTATTATTCATAAAAATGATACATAATTATTTATTTATTTACATATATAATATATATAATTTATTTTTTATTTATAAGACGCTTTAATCTCTAAATCATATTAAAATTATTTAAATTATTGAATTTAAAACCAAATGAGTAAGGGAGTATTTTTGAATTAAAAAATTGTATCAAGATATCTATAAAATTTTAATAGGATGTACTTTGAAATTATTGAATTTATTTTAAAATTAATATTATATCTGAAGAATTTGTATTGCATGCATTTCAAATAAATACAAGTAATTTTCAGTATTTTTAGCACAATCTTTATATTTTTATATATTTTAAATTAGCAGCAACTGAAATTCTTGTGAACAAGATTTCCTCGAGGTATGCTGTATAGATATTTTCAGCTTATTTATTCATTAACCTTGAATATTTATAGTTAACTATTTATTGTGCATGCAGTATGGCTGAATACTAATTTTTAGTCTCGTATATCAGAAGGCGGAGCCAGAAAATTTATTTAGAGGCCTGAATTATTTTATTGAATTTTTTTTTTCAACTTTTTTCATTCTAGCTTGAGGCCGGCATAAACATTTCTAATTTTTTTTTCAATTATTATTCAAAAATGTATAATATTAAATATAAGATAGTAAACAACTTATAATTTACAATATTAAATATACGATTTATGATTTCTTCAAGTTAGAAATCAATTTTTTGAAAAACTATGTATTTTATTTTAATTCCTCAAAAATGAGGATTTCAATTTTTCTCTCAAAATGATTGAAAGCAAAAAAACATGACTTGTTAAAGCTTTCTTTGTATTTTATAACCAACCAAATGAGCCCTTAAAGCTCTAATAAAAAATTTAAACAATTCAAGTCAGAAACATGGAAACCAGCAAACAAAGCTACAAACTTTTTCGACAAGTTATGATCTTCAGCTGCTCTCCTCTTTGAGCCAAAGTCGCTGCAAGTCAACGCCACTGGCTTTGTTATCTCCTCCTCCGCCTTCTATAATAGCACACATCAGTAAACCCCAACAACTAATCCACCAAATCCATCTCAAGTGATCTGCTCCTGCACCGCAGAGGAGCAAGAAGGCCCGCCGCCGTAGCTGCTATCCATGAATCTTTGAATTTGAATCTGTTAGATTTTTTTTTTCAAACCAAGCAATGCAACACTTCAATTTAGTTGTTTTATTTTATTTTATTTTATTTTTCTTATTTCTAACAGTTTTAAAAATTGCTTGGGTTTTTTATGATTATATATTTCCGGTGAATAAGCAAAAGAGATATTTTAGGGTATCTATTTTCCTTTGCTACTGATAGCTCAAATAATTGCATATTTTGTTTAGGGGTGTAACAGAGCGATATCGAGTCGAGCTCAAGTCAATCTTAATTTGAGCTTGAGTTTGATTAATTAATCGAGTTTGAGCTCAAGCTTAAACTTAATTATATGAATTCGGCTTGGCTCACAAGCGAGCTCGTTTATAATAAAATAGAAAAAATGATTATGATTCAAACAATTATTATAATAAAATTGTACAAAAAATGAAAAATTAGAAAATAAATAATATAAAATCACTTGATATAATAAAATGAAATATAATTTTTAATATTCATAACAGTTTTATATTTGAATTATTAAATTTTAATATATATATATATATATATATATATATATATATATATATATATATATATATATATATATATATATATCGCTAGGGTATGGTAGGTAAAAAAAGCTCGATGCCGCCGTCTGCTCTATTAGGGTTTCGGTTCCGTTCCTGCTCTCTCGCTGGTGAGAGATTCTTCTTCTGATTTCTCTTGCTTTTTTTGCATTGCTTCCTCTAGGCTGCGAGATCCGGGTTTTTTTTTTTTTTTGGGAGGGGGGGTCGCGGCCCCTCTCTCTTTCAAAGACGTTGTTTCTGGTCCGTCCTCTGCTTTCCCCGATCTTAATTTTTCTTCGCATCGTGGTTTGCCTGCTTTACTTATTTCTGAAGAGGAAATTAGGGCTCTTGTGAAACCTTTTGAATTTGCTTTGGTTGGTCGTTTTCCGGGGAGGAGGCCGACTGTCGATGCTATTCGAAAATTTTGTTTCAACTTAAAGCTGATTGGGGATTTCTCAGTCACCGTCCTTAATGCCCGGAATGTTTTGATAAAACTAGTGAATGATTTTGACTATTGCAGAATTTTTGCACATAGATCTTATTTTGTTCAAAATTGTTTGTTGAAAGTGGTGAAATGGTCACCCCATTTGGATGTTGAAGTTGATTCGCCGGTGGTGCCGATTTGGGTTTCTTTCCCTCTTCTTAGACCTCATTTATTTTCTCCTAGAATTCTTTTTGGTTTAGGATCCATTTTCGGTAAACCTCTCAAATCTGATTTGGCGACGGCTTCTGGTTCGCGACCTTCTATAGCATGCATTCTAGTTGAGATGGATGTTACCTTGAAACACCCTGATAAGGTTTGGGTTGGCTCTGTGGAGTCGGGGTATGTGCAGTCTGTTATTTTTTATGATATTCCTAAGTTTTGTGTTCATTGTAACTCACTAGGCCATTCTAAGGGGCCTTGCACTATCTTACATCCCACTCTTAATACTTCTAAACCTGTGATTGATCTTGGCGGGGTGCCTGTGCCGATTGTGTCTGCTGCTATGGATGATGTGCTGGACAATAATGCTGTGACTGTGCCGAATGTGTTTGGGTTGAACAATGATGTAGCTGCTCCGTGTGTGAAGAGCTGGTCTTTAATCCCCCTGTTGATATGACTTTGGAAATCGTTTAGGATGGCAATGTTTTAATTGATGATGGTTTTACGGGTGTGGCTGAGAATTTGTTTTCTCCTAATGCTATTCCCTTCTTTCCTTCGTCTGTCGATTCTGGGCAGTTGGCTGAGAAGGTTGTTAGTCTGAAAACTAATCTGGTGCCGGTTGTTTGTGAGAAATTGGTTTCTAATCCTAATGTTGTTGATGATGGGCTACTTGGTGATTCGGCTGTGCTGGGCAATGTGGAGGATTCCGAGAGTAGAAAGGTGCACTCTTCAGTGGGGGGACAAGTGATAGGTAATTTTATTAATGTACCTGTTAACCTTTCGGCAGCCAATATTGTAGTGGGATCAAATTCTGGAAGAGATGTTAGGTCACATGGTGATTGATTGATCAATTCGTCTGAGGTTGATTCTGATTCTGATTCCCTTTCAGATCCTAATTTTGAATTTGAAATGGTTCCTGATAGGACTCTTAGGGCCAGCTTGCGTGGGAAATTGTGGAAGCGAGGTGGTAGAAGAAGATAATCTGTTTAATTTTTGCTTGCTGTTGGTGTCTTCATCTGTTGGTTTTTCGTTTGGATGATTAATTACTAGGCTATGATGTGCTGGGGCTCGCAACATCGTCGACTCTCCTGTGGCAACCATTGGTACCCCTTCTGGATGGTCCTTGAGGGATCTCGAGGTGCTGGTAGTCTCGGTGTTCTACTGAGCCCTCATTTGGATTGCCTTTATCTCGTTTGTGGGGTTTTTTGGTTGGTACTTTTTCCTATTACTTGTTGTTTTTGCTCACATCTGATGTAACCCTTTCAATTATTAATGAAATTTTTGTTCAAATATATATATATATATATATATATATATATATATATTTAACGAGCCGGTTCATAAGCTAATGAGTTGAGTCGAGGTTATCACACGATCGATTCATTAGCTCACCAAGCCTAACTTGTGAGTCATCAAGCTAATTAAGCTTGAGCTGGCTCTCAAAGAGGTTTGACTTAGTTACACCATTAATTTTATTATCTTTAAAAATTAAGTATATTCGAAGTCATATATATAAACTTTTCGGATAATATTTTTAGTGCATTTTTTAACTCTATGAATAAATTATGATCATATATTATTCCACTAAAAAACTTGTTGCATTTTGGAAATTTAAATTAGTTTGTATGACCTACGTACTGAGCTGTTGTAGCTTAGTGTAATTTTGCTTCTAGTTTTCAGAATCTAGGAAAGTGAAGGAGATTATGGAGCAGTTTTTTATTATATCTGAGTTTATAGGTATTTATCTTTTAATTTTTATACATTTATGGCTAGTTACTATTCATTCATGTTCTGTAGCTTCTGCATGTAGGCATATACTGTAGTGTAGAAATTTTGACGAAATAAAAAAAACTTGTTGATGAGTTTATTTTCAGTATTTGAATGTTTTAGTAGATATGTAGTATGTAGTTATTTAAAATAAACATTGGAAGAGAATTAATGTAATTATAAATTAAATTAGAAAAATTTGGAAATTTAATTATTTTTAAAAATTGAGACATGTGAAATGCAACATACCTCGAGCCAAACAATTTTCATAATTGGGTCGACAACTAAAAACATACTTGAATTGCTTAAAACTAGTTTTCTCTCTTTAGAATTCTTCCTCTCTCTAGTTGCCTGCCACTATTGGGATGAAATGGATTTCATTTAGTGAAAATAATATTTAAATAAAAAATTCAAATTGAGCATTGCGACATCCAATCGTGTGCATCACAGTGCTCCTTCTAGGAGCCCATAGAATCGCAACACTGACACATTGAATTAATTGCCAAAATTTCCGGGACCTATTTTAGAATACATGCAGACTTTTACATGCACACAAAATATGCTCAGACACAAGCATAAGAGTTTTAAATGTTGAAATCTACTGGATTATCTCAAATCAGGTTGAGTCAGAATATGTAGAATTGTATACCAATTTTGAAGGAGCTATATACTGTCCCTCCAACATTCGTTACTTAACTACCATCCTTACAACCTTTGTCGTCCGACTACGTTCCCTTCGAACACTATTGCCTGAGTACAGTACCTTTAAATGTCGTCGCTCAACTATGGTCTATCCGACCACAACTGTTAGACTATGGTTCTACCAACCTTCGTCACCCGACTATGGTCTCACAGATCTTTGTCGCCTAACTACGATCCTTCTTATCTCTATTACTCGACTATGATCCTTCCTACCCGTGTCTTCCGCCAACTACGATCCCCTTGACCACCATCGAGTCACTACAGTCCCTCAAACCACTGTCGTGTGACTATGGTCCATTGACCTCACTTGCTCGACTACGATCCTTTCAGTCTCTGTCACCCGTCGACTATGTTTATTCCGACCACCGTCGCCCGTCTATAGTCCTTCGACCTCATTTTTCCAAATCCAACTACCGTTGTCTAACTATGATCCTTCAACCTCAGTCGCCTAACTACGATCCATCCCACCTCCTACCTTCGGCATTTGATTATGGTCCATCCGACCACTATCATTGGACTATAGCCCCACCAACATTCGTCTCTCCGACTACAGTCCTACTCACCAAACAAACGGGCAAATAATCTCTTAAGAATATGCCATTGGATTCTCCCATGTCCAATCATCTGGTGTGCTCTAATGATGTAAATTTGCTACATTATGCTAACACCTTCCCCCAAGAGATGGCATCATTTCTAATCAATAACAAACACTAGTGGAATCCTTTCAATTGGGCGAGGCCCTGTGGTTTTTCGTCATCTTAAGATTTTCACTTAAAAATTCTGATGTCTCTTACGATTTGTATACCCTCTCTCTGTCTTATATGTGTGTGTATTGAATCTTATACAAAACTAGGATGATAAACGCTCCAATCCCTACTATCACGAATGTTCCGACACTCAACATATTTAAATCTGTATATTTACTTATATAATATTCAAATCTATTGATTAAATAAAAATATCATCAATCTTTTCCGCAGCTGGTTGACAGTATCAATAGGCCTGCTGCATTTCGCGCTAATTGCGCACAGGGAATTCATTAAGCTACATCGATTAAGCCCAATGGAGAAACTTTGCCTTCGTTGTAATTTACAATATTATTTCTTCAAGTTGAGCTCTTAACTATAGGAATGCATCTTATTTTTATACGTTTTGTTTGATACTTATAGGCACTCTTTTATGTTATTTTTGAAAGTATTTTTTTATTTAATATTTGGACTCCAAGCACTTTTAAAATAGTTTTTTTAATATTAAAGTTTTAATTTTTTACTAAAAAGTTACACAACTCCCCTTGGCCTATTGGTTGAGAGCTTAGGCTTCCAACTAAGAGGTCCAAGGTTCGAGTCCATGTGTATGCGTTGTGTGTGTGAGTTTGCCTTAAATGGCCTAAATGTCCCAAAAAAAACTAAAAAGTTCCTTCATGAAGCAATAAGAAAGTCATCCCAAACGAAGCGATTGGTACAGCTATCTGAAACAGCTTTTTAGTACAGAAATTTCTAAAATTTCTAATTAAAGAAATTTTTGTACTAAAAAAATATTTTAAAAAGTAATAATTTTTTTTTACAAACGAAACCTTAGTTATAAATTCATACGTATATGCCGCATAAAGAAGACCTCAAACCCAAGCCTATGCTGACTAAGGCTTCGTTTGGGACGGCTTTCTTCCTGCTTCATAAAGCTGCTTTCTAGTACAAAAAATAAAATTTTTATACTAAAAAGCCGCTTTAAGAAGCATTAAGAAAGCCGTCTCAAACATAGCCTAAGATAAGCTGCATTGAGAGGATCTATTATATGATCTACATCTTTGTTCTTGATGATTGTCTTGTAGAAGTGAAAGTGTCTTAATAATAATATGTTAATGTAAAAAACAAAAACAACTAATACTTAATTACACATCAAATATGTTTTTATTTAATATAAAAATATAAACAAAAAAAAAGAAGGTATTACTAACAGCCTTTAAGGATTCTTTCCCTTTGCAATTAAAGATCAACTGAAGTATTAAATTATATTAATTGTTAAGTCTTAAGTTATGAACAAAATTCGGTGACCAGACATAATAATTGCTCACACTTTGACGGCACAAGCATGTATGTGCGACCCATCTCCCAAGTCTAGAATGGGTTCTCCATATCTTTTGTTATATATAGCAAAATCAATATATCATTCACAATGTGGGACTAAAAGAAATTTTTTTTTTTTTTTTTTTGATACTGAATCGGGATGGAAGAGCAAGAGCGGACAGCGAGATCGTCGGATCAAGAGTGCAGAGCGGGAGCGGCAGCATTCGAGAATTTAAAATTAAATTATTAAATGTTTAAATTAGTAAAATTAATTTAATAATATTCGAGCTTGTTAATCGAGCTTCTTAACCAGCTCTAATTGAGCTTCTTAATGAACTTATTCACAAGCTTTAAACGATAATATTCGTGAATACAAACAAACAAAACACTAAGCTATTCAAGCTCATTTACAAAAGTTGGTTCATCATCTGTCTTATCCTTTGTTTGGTTGGCCATTTTAAGGAGATTTCAAGCTGGAATCAATCCAAAATCAGCCAAATATCTTATAAGAGGATCTAAAATAATTTAAGATTTAGCATCTTGATTTTTAGTCTCTCAATTACAAGAAACTGACATCAGAAGGGTTAAACATTCTTAATATTCTTAACACAAATAAACAAGACTAAAGTACAATTGGTCATATGTAAGGCAACTAATAAAGAAAAAGATAAGAAAAAAAAATTTACTATGGAATCATAACAATTTCCAAGAAAAAAGATAAAAAAGAAAACAAAATAAAACAAAAAAAGGAAGACTCAATCAAATTAAACTTGCAAATAATGAAGAACATAAGTCCCCTCAATCAAACAAAATTATTGTTAGCTGTAAGATCTTAAACTTGCAACCAAAAATACACCGATCATTTAAAAATAAATCAAGGATTTAAAATAATTCAGTAAAATTGAAAGAACATGAGGACAATTTGAAGATCAACATAACTGAAGGGGTAGGGCTGCAAGCGAATCAAACGTTCAACAAGCTACTCGTTGTTCGGTTTGATTAAAAGCTCGTTTGTGATCGTTTAATTAGCTAAACAAACAAACTTGAACAATATTTTAAATACTCGATTCTTAAATAAACAAACTTGAACACTATTGCGTTCAGCTCATGTATGTTCGCGAACAATGTCATTTGAAGTTCGTGAACAAGCTCGATAAGAAGCTCGATAAAAGCTTGATTCGTGTTCGATTTTAAACTCGTGAATAAGCTAGATAAAAATAATTAATATTTGACTATAAAATTAATAAATATAAATAATCATTGCCGTTGTTACATAGACAATTGCTTTCATTATAAATGTGTTTGTTCATAGATATGTTCATGAACGAATTTGTTTGATAGTTAAAAAAAAATTTAAATATGTTCGCGAACAAGCTTGATAAGCACTAAACGAACGAACATGAACTGAACATGAATCGAACATGAGCACTCATTAATTTAAATGAACCAAACATGAACACAAACAATAAAGCTCGAACAAATATGAACCAAACTTGAACAAGCTGATATTAAATGAACACAAACATGAATACTCACATACTCGGTTCAACTCGGTTCGTTAGCAGCCCTATGAAGGGGGGGGGGGGGGGGGGGGGGGGGGGGGGGGGGGGGGTAAGGTTATCCTTAACAAATTGATAAAACATTTGGTTCTTCTCGCTTAAACTGTTGCAGACTTTGCTATCACGAATACAACTCCGAATCCTAGCCCAATTCCCATCGTTTAATAGTTGTTTTTGTAGCCAATTAGAGTAATCACCGAGACTATAATCCTTAACCGCGACAATAGACGACCTCGCCTAGTCGCCTGCACCATTGTTGGTTACAACAAAGGTGAAAACAATGAAGCAGAAAACATGCAAATGCAAATAAATATGATAAAAAGATAAATCCAGAGAAGCCACGAAGGGGATCCACCCCAGCTATCGAGTATTTATTAAAAGTGTTCATCGTTTATCTTATCAAACGAACGAACATGAACAAACTCTTATAGAGCTAAGTCAAATATAGCTCATCAAACACTCAATTTATTTGAAGCCCCATAGCTTAGCCACGTTCTTTAAAAAATAGTTACTTCTTCTCGCATTTACTGTGTCATACTGCATGCCAGGTAGGGTTGAAAACTAACCGAGCCGAGTCGAGTATGTGAGTGTTCATGTTTGTGTTCATTTAATATCAGTTTGTTCAAGTTTGGTTCATGTTTGTTCGAGCTTTATTGTTTGTATTCATGTTTTGTTCATTTAAATTAGTGAGTGCTCATGTTCGGTTCATATTCAGTTTATGTACGTTTAGTGCTTATCGAGCTTTAAACAAACAAGCATGAACGAGCTATAAACGATCTCTACTTTTAGATGTTCATTAACTTAACAAACAAGATTTATCGAGCTTCCTAACAAACGATTACATCGAGCATGTTCTCGGACATATTTAACGAATTTTTTTAAACTATCAAACAAACACATTCATGAATATATCTATGAATAAACACATTTATAATAAAAGCAATTGTCTATGTAAAATTAAAATAACATTAATCAATATGAATATATTTTTAAATGAAGCTTACATGTTGCCTATTCTATAATCAAATATTAATTACTTTTATCGAGCTTATTCACTAGTTCAAAATCAAACACGTATCAAGCTTCTTATCGAGCTTAATGTCGAGCTTATTCACGAGCTTCAAATGATGTTGTTCGCGAACATAAATGAGCCGAACACATTAGTGTTCAAGTTTGTTTATTTAAGAATCTAATATTTAAGATATTATTCAAGTTTGTTTGTTTAGTTAATTAAACGATCACAAACGAGCTTTAATCGAACCGAACAATGAGTAGCTCGTCGAATGCTTGGTTCGCTTGCAGCTCTAATGCCAGGAATCTCGCCAACATCGAGAGGACTGGTCTCAATTGCTTGTACATGCAAACAATTAAGTAAATTAGAAAATGGGACTTTTTTTTCCTGCAAAATGGTGAAATAATGAGCTATGTTCTATCGGAAGATCTTTCCTCATTTATTGGAAGTTGGGATAAGAGTCATCTACCTCTAAATAGACAATTGCCTTATTATTTATTATTTTGTTAAAGAAATTTTTAATAGAAAAAATTTATATTAAAAAGTTATTTTAGAAATCAACAAAAAAATTATTTCAAACAAAACTTAAGCATATTCTCACTTTCTTAACGGGGTATTATATCATCACCGTTATTACGACAAGAAAAAAGATGGGATTAATTGTCCCATAAAAGTCAAAAGAAAATTTATTCAACTTTAATAAAATTATGAAAGTTCTATAATTATGACTTGCAAAATGTTCTTCGAGAATTTTGTGGAGATAATACTTCAGAAAAAAAAAATCATTATTTCTCAACTGGTTATGTAATACTTGATAATATGTTGGCCACACTCAAATATTTCTATCATCACGATAGCAAGGAGCAATATTTATATTATTAAACTTGATGAAAGACACTACGGGCGGATCCAGCCTTAATTTTAGGAGGGATAAATTTATAAGTAATTGTCGGAGGTCCAAGAGAGCAGCGTCCCCTGGCGGGATTCAACCTTGAAAGACACCCAACTTATTTTGAAAATTGCAAATTAATCAGAGCTTTATGAGATTCAGAACAGATTTCTCCTCTTGGTTTTGCTTCTGTAGTTGAACATATTCTTTGTACGTGGTTTCGCGAAATAGTGCTGGTCTATTTCGAATACTGTCAACCAACTGAGGCAAGGGAGAAACTAAAGCTTCCAATGGCGGTCCAATTGTTGAAACAATTGACATCCTTGTGCTTTCGTTGTTAAGCACCACTCTATGTAACAGACTCTTGTATGTCCCATTGCTAGCTATCTGTTTGCAGGAATCATGAGGCAAATTATCAGAGGTAAGAGATAGAAACTAACAAATTACATAATATATTAATTTATGTAGTTATATTTTTGTCATAATTATTACGATTAAAGTGAGACATTTTTAATTAAATTTATATTTTATAATTAATTTTTGGAAAAAATATAAAACATTGAGGAAAAATTCCTATGTTTGTTATAATTATATTTAATCTAAAAAAGATTAATTGCATAAATGGTATGATTAAGTTAATTCACTGATATATATTACTACTATAATCATGCATAAATTTAGAGTAATATCTCAATAAAGTTCTTAGCAATACATTTATATTAATTAAATGTTAGGTAAAAATATTTAGAAATATTATTAGTCACAGAGGCTGACTTAGCCTTAATTTTCAGCAGGGGTGGCAAAATTATAAGTGTTTGTGTTGCCTCGAATTTGACTAGACCTTTCGATACAAAAAAATGAATGAATAGAATCCAAATAATAGAGACAAAAAGAAAATGATTGCTAAAGATGATTAATCATTCAATTTCTATAAAATGTATGTTAAAGTTGCCTTAAATTTGGCTCGACCCCTATTTTTTCGTATCCTTGATCGTCGTACGCTTTGTAGATATGTCAGGGGTCCAAGAGGTCAGCGCCCTTGCGAAGGATTCCGGGGCAGCTCCATAAGAACAAAATTTTGGTTGTAAGGATATTTTAGAATTCAAATTAATAAATAAAATAATGAATTCTCTTTATTATTTTTCTTTGTATTTTGTTCAATGTTCTCTAACAATAACATCTTTATACAATGTGTTTAATTATGATAGGCGGCAATTGTCTAAAGATTATAATATTTTAAAATCTTTAGGGGAGCAATTGACTAAAAATCTTTGTAATAAAGACTAAAAAATAGATGGAGATCGATAAATTACCTAAAAAATTATATAAATGAAATATGAATAATTATCAAGTGAAATATTGTACCTCCATGATATCTCCGAGGATGACAAAGAATGAATTCGGGATGGCTTCAACTGGAACCCATTTGCCACCGTGCTGCACTTGAAGGCAGGCCTTTGTGTTGCTTTGCATTACTATGGTGAGAATGGAGGAATCAGAATGAGGTGGCAAACCTAAAGCCAGCTCTGGTTGAGGGCATGGAGGATAGAGATTGCTAATGAGAAGCTGAATGCATGATTTTAATTGAAGAGCTTCCTCCATGGTGGCTTCTGGTAGTCCAAGGCTTTCACTTATTGCTCTTAAGAGCTCTATAGAGATCTCCCTCGTGTTTCTTGTATATTCTTCAGATATCTTTCTGTGTTTTTTTTTTCAATATTTATTTATAAACCAAAGAATGTTAATTATTGATATTATCTCTTTCAAACGTCCAAAAATATATCAAAAGAAGCATCACATCGATTAATATTAGTCTTTTGAATCAAATCTGTTCTAGACCGGCATCAGAGTTACATACATAAACAAGAAAAATTATTCTGTACGGATGATGAACGCCATCCAGAGACCAACCAAAATGCACCACATCATCCCTTCAGTCGGTACCACAACTCGGTACTGTTCAGTACCACTGACATGGCTGCACCTGATTCTCCTCTGGACGTCCGGCCTCCGCACAGAATAATTTCTCCTCCAACAAAGCCTCAATAAAAAAACTTAACAGAAGATTAGAAGGAAAAAAAACCTGAAATTGAGAGGTTTGGCTGGATAGCTGAACACCGGATGAGCGATGATCCTTAAGTAATCCCTCCAATATCGAACATCCACAGCAGCTTCGTTAAAGCTCGTTCCATATCTAATGGGCTCAAATAACTCTTGTGCCATATAATGTTGTTTCTCCTCTATCGTTAGATCAAAAAACTCATCAAATGCATCCTTCATGGCCGTTTGCAGGTTCTCTACCATGCCATGATTAATTATCTGCACTAAGTAGGCTTTCTTTTAGACGTCATAAAATTTTTTTTTTTGTGAACATAAAACTCATCCTAATAAAAATTTGATTGGAATATTTTGTATTAGGTTTTTTTTTTTTTGGAACCGGAGTATCAACTTCGCAGCCACCCCCAAGAGGATGCGCTTGGCGGCATAACTAATCCCTTGACGAGCCTGGCCAGCAATCAACCCCACAAGTGCAAGACCACATAAGGAGTCGAGCCGCATGAGAGGGAAATCGAACATGAAGAATCCCATGCTGGCCCACCAACCCAGCTAAGCTCGATGGAGCACTACAGAAAAATCATCTATTACCGGCGGCACTTTCCGGCGGTTAAAACCGGCTGTCACACGGCCGGTTTAACCACCGGTAATTCCGGTGATTCTTTGACCGCACGTAATTGACGATTTTCCTGTACTGAAGTTTGACTTAATTTTTTCCCGAAAAAGATTATATGGCGAGGCCACAAAATTTTATGTATATTGGCTATGGGGATTGACTGTGTGCCTACCAGGATCACTTACTGTGAAGCATCCCCACTCCTTGCATGCCTTGCCAATATCTCCAACAGTTCTTGATCTTTGGCCAGAATTCTGGCTCATTAAGAAGGAGAAGTCGATGACTGGAATCTCTTTTCTGATGATGATCTCAGCTGCTTCAGCAGTCGGATCGCGAGTGATAAATAGCGAAGGCAAAGAGGCTAAATCAGTAAGCTCTTTAACGTTGGAGTACTTATGGATCAATGGATTACAAGATGTGGCCATGATAAGAAAGAGATGAAATCAAGAAAGAAAACTAATGAGGATGAGATCTGTTACTGATAAGAAGAGAGATATATAGAGAGAGAGAAATGAAAATATACCTATTTCATAAATGGATTATTCTTTCCACTCAAGGACATAAATATGAAGTGCTATGCAGCATAAATATAGATGCTGATGAGCGCTATGGATGATTTTTTCTTTTTTTTAGGGTTAGCAGCTTACCATCGTCCATCAAACTCTTAGGAGATATTTCGACCCTTTTTTTTTTTTTTGCTTTGCTTTTCATAAACTAACATGTTTAACTATTATTTTTTTTTGTTACTTTTTGAAAAAAAAAAATTGTACTAGGAAGCTGATTATGCAATAGTTTTAATTTTTTTTTTTCAAAAATAACTTCATATCCAACTTTATAAAATGTTATAGCCATTCCAAACAATTTCATAATTGTCTTTAACTTAAAAACTTTTTTAATTTATTATTTATGAATAGTAGCTTCTACATTCATCTTATATTTATCTTTTGCACTCGGTTATTTATTTGAGGTTTTAGTTTAAGATAGTTTTCTTAATGTTTTGTAAAGCGATTATAAATAATATACAATAGAAAACAATTTTTTTTATTTTTTTTTATGAAATAAAAAAAGTGCTAAACTTCATAAAAAAAGTGCTAAACACAAATTATGGTTGCTCACTATTTTCTAAAATAGCTTTTTAGTTTAAGAAAAATTTAATTTAAGTAATTTTTATAATAAAAATTTACTTTAGAAAACCGTAAAAAAATTGTCCCAAACGAACCTAAGGCTTCGTTTGTCTTAGGTTCGTTTGGGACAACTTTCTTATTGCTTTCTAAAACAATGCTTTTTAGTTTAAATTTTTTTATCAAAAAATTATTTTAAGGAGCAATAAGAAAGCCATCACAAAGGAAGCCAAAGTCTCATATCTCCCTCCAACTTTTACAAACAAAAACCTCATCGTTCACCACCATGTCGACTTCTCTCTGACAATAGCATGCACTGTCACCAACTGCTCTCTCATAAGCCGCCCGCCTCACTAGCTTCGCAAGAGAAACTTTGAATCACTAATTAAAGGATTAGACAATATCTAAATTTTGCATGCTTATAATAAAATTGAGTGCCTTGACGAAATGAATCCAAAATGCCCAAGATCAATTCATTTTGAGGTCATTAAGGCACTTAATACTAAGTAAATGATTTATAATCAAATAATTCGATATGAGAAATCTAATAGAGTGCTATGAAATTTTGGTTTACTTTATCAAAATGCACAGTCTGGAAGTAATTTAAATAGAGTCATACTCTCCATATAAAAGGGACCTAGATTTGAGATTGGAGAATGCTTAATATTTTGAGGAACTCTAAATCTCTCCTCGGCTTTTGACATTGTTGATCACCGCTTAGCCATGTTATTGAATCACTATCATCATTAGACCACCACTAGATTATCATAGTTCATTCTCTATCATTTGGCTGTTAGTATTTAATCGTCAGCATCCCGACCATCATCATCCAACTATTATTGTCTGACCATCATCATTCAATCAACATCATTGATCATCTGACCATTGTCATCTAATGGAGCATAATTATCCAACCAGCATAGCCTAATTATCATTATTTGACAATCATCCTCTCTCTATTGCGTCTCCCATAATCTTTGCCACAATTATAGGAGACAAAGCAAGTGCTACTAATTTTGTAATTGCAACTTCTCTAATTGTGGAGGGAAGTGGATTTATGTAACTTTAAATATATAGTAAATTATTTCAATTGGTATAAGTCCTATAAATTTTTCCTTGAGAATATATAAATTATATACATTTTTATATGTTTTGATTTTACTTTTATGAACATCTCATAGTCAATTCAATCACTTAAGAAAAGCCAAATACCGGGAAAAAAAAAAAGAATAGCTTAAAAAATCAAGCTAAATAATTCTTGAAGTCACTCACTCAAATTCAACGCATTTACACCCCCAACTTTGATGTTTAAATTAAGGCTTCGTTTGTAACAATTTTCTTGTTGTTTTATAAAGTAACATTCAAGTTAAAAATTTTGAAGTTAAAAAAAATTTTATACTAAAAAATATCTTTATAAAACAATTAATAAACTGTCCCAAATAAAACCTAATTTATTAGTCATCCCACCTCATACAAGCTTTAATAAATGTATTTCATTACATGAAAACAGCTTATTTCCAATGGAATTTTCAGCAAAATTAAATTCTCCAAAAATTCCAACGAATTTTCTGACCGATTTTCGGTGAAATATTTCCGGCAAAATTCCGACGGATTTCTGGAGAATTTTTTGACTGGCTTTCTGACGGATTTATTTCTAAGAGAATTTCCAGTGGATTTTCGACGGAAATTAAAAAAATTCTCAAAAATAACAAAAATGAATTTTATAATTATTTATTTAGTTAAATTAAGTTAAATAATTTAATAATTTATTGCAAAATTTAAATTAATTAAATGAAATATTTTAAAATAAATTAACTAATTCAATAATTCATTATTAAATTAAATTAATTATTTTTATCAAATAGTTTTACTTTTACATTGATATTTACTTTGAATATTTTATAGGTTATAATTTAAATAGAAAAATTTAGCCAAAGTAGCCGTTTGGCCTTTGTGTTTGATTGGTTGGGTGGCTTGCTTGCTTGGGTGTGGGGAGGCGGGATGGGCTGGTTCGAACCCCGCTGAAGCCCTGATATATAGGTAGGGGTGTCAATTTTTTATCCGATCCAGAAAAATTCAGGTTCGGGTCAACCCATTTATGAAACGGGTCGGGTTCGGTAAACCGATCCGTTTCAAATATCGGGTCGGGTTCGGGTTGACCCGGGAACCCGAAAATGACCCTGAAATGATCCCTGCCCGGCTGCCCGACGCGTCAACTGCCCTGTTCGCACGCGTGCCAGGGCGGCAGAGCCCTCTTCGAGCTTCGCGTGCCGCTTCGGCTTCGCCACTCGCGTGCAGCTTCGGCTTTGCCGCTAGCGTGCCAGCGCGGCAAAGCTCGCTCGCGTGTGGTTCGACCGTTCGGGTTCAGTCGCGACTCGTTTCGACTAGTCGCTGGCCGCGGTGCCTCTGGTCCGCCGCTACGCGCCTGCTGCAGCCGCACCGCCGCGCCTGCTGCCACTGCCGTCTACCGCTTCTATTTTAAGTAACCGGGTTGGGTAGTGTCAACCCGGCAACCCGCGCGGGTCGGGTTTGGCTTGAGATAGCCGACCCATTTACAAAAACGGGTAGGGTTCGGGTTGACCCGTTTAAAACCGGATCAACTCGGGTTCGACCCGAATCCGACCCGTCGACCCGAATTGACACCCCTTACATATAGGCTTAGTCGCACGTGAACTGCCGTGCTTGGGGTCTTGCAGGCGGGCTGGGATGGGCTGAGGTAGGGCGTAGTAGCTAGTTGGCTCGTTGGGGTGAGGCTGCTCAAGTTGGCTTTAGCGGGCCACTGTTTTAGGATATTTTTTTTATTTTTTTTTGTTAAATTTTTTGGCACAAAAATAATCTTCCGGAAATATTTTCCCGATGAATTTTCAATCAAAAATCCACTAGAAAAATTCCGGCACATTTTTTAACATCAGGACTTCTCCCACGAGTGTTTACCATTTGAAAAAATTTCGTCATAAATCCACTAGAAATACTAATTTTCGACGAATATTGATCCTTTTTTACAATAGAAATGATCGCCGGTAAATGTCATTTTTCTTGTAATGTTTCATGTTATTGTTTTTTTCATGAGATTAATAATAATATTAATTATTATTATTATTATTATTATCTAATAATTGAGTCAATTAAACGACCCACCATTATTATTATCTTTAGTAGAAGATAATTTCTCCTTCTAAATATTAAATTATCAAAATTTTAAAGCCTCCCCTTATGACTTTTCTCACAATATATAGATGCTCATAAGAGGCGACCACTTGCGTTAGTCTCCTACCAGTTGACCGACTTATTCTCTCTTAAGTTTTATGTCCACATTTTACAGCAAATCTGGGCGCCAATGCCCTTACCAATTCCAATATTACAGAAATAACTTTCATGTATGAAAATAAAATTACAAGAAATATTCAATATCTTTCAATATTTTATTTTTAATATGAAAATTTATTCAGGTCAACAGCCATGAATGAATAGCAAAAGAATAATAAGAAAGAATCGACGTTCACAGTAATTTTCTGCTGGGTTCTGATGAACTCCTTGCGTCGTGTGGTTAGAGCAACAAAGATCCATAGAACGCCAAAATAATTGCCCAAACGATCACAGCAAGCGTGGTACAGCTGCTAAGGCCATTCTTCCAAGAATTATCTGCAGCAGCGTTTTCAAAAGCTGATCAAACTTGAATAAAAATAACTTTTCATGATGGAGAGGAGAGAAATGCAGACACATAACAGAGGAAAATAAATAATAAAATGAACAGCATAGGGAATGTAAATCTACTTATTTCAAGTATATTAAGCCTAAATAGAGTAAAAAATGATGAAGATTCATATACCAAAGCAATAGAATGTATGTTTTTAAGTTATGATAGTTGTAATTTGTTAATGATACCTAAATATTTATTACTTTTAGGCATCGTTTCGAACGGTTTCTTAATGCAGCTTTCTAGTACAAAAATTTTTAATTTTTTACTTAAAAATTGGTTTAAGAAATCATAAAAAAGCAGTTCCAAATGAAGGCTTCTTTTGAGACTGCTTTTTTCCTGCTTCTAAAAAAACAACTTTTTAGTATAAAAGTTAAAAAATTTTGTACTAAAAAGCTTATTTAAAAAGCAATAAAAAAGTCATCCCAAACGAAGCCGAAGTCTCAAAGTAAAGATAAAAATGACACCATAAATAGATGATATATCAAATCTCTTGCGTGAATATTTCTAATGAAAGCTCAACAAGATAAGTGCAACGAATATGGTTAGAAATATAAGGAAATGGAAAGAAAAAAAAAATGCACACATACTAAGCACAAGGTATTTGTTCCTAATGCTCCACTCGAAGTCCCAATGTTTTTCTTCACTTCTGAGTGTCCAATATGACCAACCAAAAGAAGCAGTGTCATAAACTTCTAACTGAGTGCTTCCAAATATTTGATACTCCCTTCGAGAAGCATTTGTCACATTCCACTCATTCACCCACTCACCTGAACAATACACAATCTCCATTTTTCTTTTTGTTTTCATTGTGAGGATGTAGAAAATTTCTCAAATTTAGGCTTCGTTTGGGACGGCTTTATTACTACTTCTTAAGACAACTTTTTAGTATAAAAATTTTAATTTTTTACTAGAAAGCTACTTCAAGAAGCAGTAAAAAAGCCATCCCAAACGAAGCTTTAATGTAGAATTAGCAAAAGCGCAAGTAAATGATTGGTTAGTAAAAATGACTAATACAAGTAGGAATGTAAAATATAGCTTGGGTTTCAAATGTTAAATATGGAAAACCATAATAAAACACCATACCGATAAAGACGAGAGGTCCATTTGCGTTGTTTAGTGCCTGCAACTGTGGCACCCTGCTGTTGTAAATGAATTGCATATTTTGTAATGGATTTAGATCAACAAAATAAGCATCAAATAGGTTATAGTAGTGTACATCTACCACAACATTTGTATCCCCAATGTTGGCTTCATATAGCTCCATGGGGTCTGCATTGCCTATCCTCTGACAAACTACAACATATGCTGTAGAAGAATAGTTCCGAACAATTTGGTAACCACTTTTGTAATATGATACAAGAATATCTATTGGAACTGCAGCTGCAGAAGGTTCATTCAATAGCTCAATACCCAAAAGAGCTGGATTATCTGCATACCTTCAAATTTAAGAAATGTTAAAGAGTTTTGATCAATGCTTTTGTTCCAGGTAACTGAAATCGACCAGTCTGATGAAGACAATTCAAAATAATCATGTTCATAAACTGTTCTGCTGAAAACAAATATGACATTGATGGTAGAAAAGCAGGACAGTAGAAAAAAATTGTTGATTGATTCTGTATAAAATGTGAAAGTATATTTAGACTTCTCCAAAAAAAACTTAATGGAAAAAAAAATAAAAGTTATTTATCAAAAAAAAAAAAAAAATCTTCAAGAGGGACTGCTGGCTAAAATAGAAAGAGGCAAATCAAATATAATTTAAGAGCCCTAAGAGAATCAATCTGATAGTTAAAATATTTAATCTGTGTGCTCAAGAATCCTCATCAAAATTGACTGACTTGTGGGTTCTATGATCTTTTAATAGTACCCTTCAAACTGAATGGTATAAATCTACCATTCAAAGTTTGCTTACAACATGTTTGAACATAGGATTGCATAGTTCTTTGGCAAGAAGTTATGCTACTTGATTTCCACTTTCCAATTTCTCTTTTGTGAAATATTTACCCACCTTTACATGCTTGCTACAATCATATTAAACTGGGTAAATGCTTATGGTAGATATATTGTCACAGTATATCTTTATCGGCCATTCCAATTTGATTTTTAAATATTTCAAAATGATTTTGAAACTTAAGCTCGAGATTCCTTGAGCAATAACTCTAGATTTAAATTGAACGCTAGATCTTCAAACAAAATGTTATTTCGTTCTCCATCATATTATTAGATTTTCTCCTAAAAATATTAATATCAAGTTATGAATATTCTATCAATTAGTGATCCTACATAGTCTGCATTAATATATCCTTTAATTTGTAAAGTATCCTAAGGATTCATCTATAAGGACTTGAATTAAGATGTCAAAGGATTCTATAAGTAGCTTAAAGGTGGGATTATTAAGATTTGAATATGAATTATTTGATAAGACTCGCTATAAATGCAATGTTTTAACTTGTGTGAGATAGATAAATTACTTTTTGATTAATCTTTGATCTTATCCCATGCCTACTTCTTTTCCTTCTTTATTTGCGTCAAATTTTTTATCTTAGTTCAGTTGGAATTTCACAAGATTTGCAAGCAGTCATTTTGATTTCCTTTAGTAGATCCATGATCTTTTTATTAGAACGTTTATCCCTAAGAAGTATTTTAATTTGCCCAACTCTTTGATCTCAGCTTCTTAAAGAAGCATTTTCTTGAGAGACTTCTCTCAATTATCAACTATATCATCAACTTATACAATAAAAATTTAAATTTTATCATCAACATAGTGTTTTATGAAGAGGGTATAATTTCCTTAGTTTTATTTGTATCTAGCTTTATTCATGACTTTTTTAAAAATCTACCAAATCATAATCTTAGAGATTATTTAAGGCCATCTGAGTATTTTCTTTAATTTGCACAATTTGTTATTTGTGAAAGACCTACCAAATCTAAGTCATGAATCCATATACACTTCTTTACCATTCCCATTTAGAAAAGCATTATTTATATCATACTATTATATATACCATTTATGATTGGCTACACGAGAGATTAATATGCATAATATATCATTTTCACAATAGGAACATAAATTTTTAAGTAGTCAATTCCATAATATTGAAAATCTTTTTTGGCTTCCATTCTTATTTTATATTGTTTTAGGTTTTCATCTTCTATATATTTAATAGAAAAAATATATTTGCATTATATCATTTTCTTTTCTTTTAGTATTTCAACAATCTCCCAAGTGAAATTTTTTTCAAATAATTTATTTCTTCTCTCATAACATAATTTCAATTCATATTTTTAAGAGCTACAATATAAAATAAGTCATGAATAAGTCTACTAAAGCATCAGCAAAAGTGAAATAAAGATAAAAATTGTAAGAATGTTAAAATTTTCTCTGATGTTATTTGTTTTAGGTGTAGGAAATCCGGACATATGAAAAATCAATACCCTAATATAAAAACTCTTCATGCAAAGGAAAAGGGTAAAAATAAGCCAATCGTAATAAGGGTAAATGATAAAAAACAAAAGATCTCCTGGACAGACCTAGCTTATGAATCATTAGGACCCTAGTGGCCTAGCCTATTAGAGACGTGCTTTGACACAGTTTTTGAACCAAGCACTAACTTATTAAGGATAGATTCATACTTTTTTTCTTCCTTTTCAACAAGTAGTCATGATATCCATGAGAGTGTTAAGTACACAAACTAGGCCGCATGACCAAGATATAATTTTTAGAAAGACAAGCATTGTGCTCATGAAGTATGAAAACAGATTTTGGAATTTTGGTGGGTGGATTTGGTAACAGAGTTTCAAGTACACAAATGAGCCAACATGGCATGAAAACAGGTTTTTGAGAGGTTACTATATTTCTTATTCGGCGAAGTAAACTTTACTAACACAATATTCGGGTATTACCTATAGAATACAGCAATATCTTATGCAGGAATCAGGATTTTAGCACATTTTGTACTTCAACAACCTAATGACTCAAATGTTGAAGCAAAATTTACAAACAGTTTTATTATTGGTTTTAGTTTCTAATGGTGGTGCAAGTTCATTCCAAATCATAATTTTGAAAGAGGTATGCAACGATAAATTGGAATATCTATTACCATTAAGAGATACCTTGAAGATAAAAATTCAATAACATCCAGACTCTGTGTGATGTACTCTGTCGATGGCCAGTTAACAGAACCATCTCTGCTAGCACTATGTTCCATTCCATTTTGGGAACCAGGTGCAGCATGGAGATCAATGATGCACCTGATGTTATAGACCCTACAAAACAAGAGCTCAGTATAGTAGAAAGATGGAAAAATGGACGTGACCAAGGAGTATAAACTAGATGAGTGGGAAACTGAACCTACTCTGCCCAGGAGAATGCTCTGTCCAGAGCTGCCAATGTTCCTCCAATAAATGGAGCTGGAGGATCTGGGTCCTGTACAATCCACCATCCAACAGGAATCCTGACGGTGTTTATACCATGCTCCGATAGGAAAGAAAAATCTTCTGCAGTGACAAAAGTGTGCCTGTGGTTCTGTAGATCAAATGAAGATGGGTGGGATTGTTCTGAGAAAAACATGAAGCCAGATAATCTATGAACATGTGGCAAACATTATGTGGTAATACTCAATAGAATGTTTAGATGCGTGAGATTTATTTTTACTCTTCTATGTGATCAATGAATTATCAAGAAATATACACTAACTTATCATTAACTATCAAGTAGTAGAGCACATTGTCCAATACTCATTATGAACCAAGTGGAAAGAACAAACCATGGCTCAGCGTCCATATAACATATCAAATGATTCAACGACCGACAACCAATTGTAAGTGACGAGATTTTTGAATAAATTGACTTATTTGTTGAACTACTAAGAAAATATAAGATCGAAGAATTATCAAATAGTTTAAGTTTTTATTAATTGTCTAAATATAGTGGATAAGGAAGAAGATCGTCTTCCTTACAATAATATTTTTTTTGTTTACTTTTAATGGAGTATCCGCAAAGGAAGAATTATAGAGGCCAACCAAAGTAATCCGATTTTGTGCATACTTATGTTGGTTCAGGAAAGTGCTTGAGAAATTGGAGCGAATCTCCAAACCTCAAATATAAAAGCACCAAAATATTTCATTTTGAATATTCCCTAAAGATATAGTAGATGACTAATTAGAGAAAAAAATTTCCAGTAATAATGATGTCATCAACATGAACCAAAGAAGAGCAATCCAATTAGATGTATTATAGAGAAATAATGATAAATCATATTGGCTCTATTTAAAAGATAAATAATGTAAGGTTGAGTAAAATTTATCAAACCATGCATAGGGCACCTGTTTCAATCCGCAAACTTCTATAGGAGAAGAGGCAAAACACAAAGTAGAAAAGGCATGTAAATTTCCTCCTTAAGATTACCACCAAGAGAGGCATTATTAACATCCATTTGTTGAAGTGACCATTTTTTATAAAGCAACAATTGAGATAATCATTCTTATTTTAGTTTTTTTTCACAATAGATGTAAATTTTTTCGCAAAACACAAAGCAAAAGAGCCATGTAAATTTTCTGCTTGAGATCACGACAAATAGAGGCATTTTATTAACATCCATTTGGTACAGCGGCGATTTTTATGAATCAACCATGAGGCAATCATTCTTATTTTAGTTATTTTCACTATAGAAGTAAAATTTTCTTCATAGTTAATCTCATATTCTTTAATGTTACTAATGACAACTAAAAGTAACATGTAGCAATCCAAGGTAAGATCAGAATAAAATTTGATTAAGTAAACCCATTTGCAACTAATGACTTTAATATTTGGAGATAAGTGAACAATCTCTCATGAATGATTATCCTCAAGAGCTTGAAGTTCTTCAGCTATGGCCTCTTTCCAACAATCATGTTTGCTAGCCTCTAAATAGTATGGGGGAATGGAAATTGAGGCCAATGTAGTTTGAAAGTCATACCAATTTGTAGTATGAAGGATTTTGGAACATTGTGTTGGAGTAGTGATTGAATTCCACCTTGCAAGGAGGATGGCGAATTTGGTTAAGCAAATGGTGAAGCTATGGCCTCTTTCATATACAAATCAAAATTTGAATCTTTATAGCTATAATTTAATTCATCAAAATTATGAAAAAATATAGATCTCTAGCAAAGGCTCAATATAAGTTGACAAGAAAAATTGATGTTCAAAAAATACAACATGATGAGAGAAAGCTTTTGAAGCTTGGATCATAACAAACATCGCCTTTGTGAGAAGTTTTATAGCCCAAAAAAATATACATATAATAGATTGAGCTGAGAGCTTATGACATTGTTGACCTTTGTATAAAGAAACGAAAAGAACAAAAAAAAATCAGCTAACCTGTAGACCGTCGGATCCACGAAGTCGTGCCGAAATCCCGCTGCAAACAGCACCGCTCCAGTCGATTTCCCGCGATTCTTGCTCAAACTCCGCTCGAGGAGGTTCTCTCGCGTCTTTAAAAGCCGACCGAACTCCTCCCACGATGCTTGCTCTGCTTCTCCTCTGATACGAACTCCACAGGCTTGAACGTCTCTCTCCCGAACTTCTCCTTCCCACTCGACCGAAAGTCTCCACCTCCCAGACCTCTCTTCCTCCCACGACACTCCCCACGCACAGAGCATCTCTCCCTCCTCCAAATCCCGTCGCTGCCTCCCGTTCCCTTCCGATCAGAGAGAGAAAGAGAGAGAGAGAGAGAGGAAAGAGGGAACCGAGCTCTTACCTTGCTATGCCGAACTCCAAGCCCAAGCCCGACCTCTCTTTCCCGATTCCTCAAGCCAACGCCGACCTCCCCTCTGTCCGACCTCAAGCTCCACCTCATCTCCTTAACCTTCGGCCATAGCTCCTGCGATCGAGCCTCCAACTCCAATAGCCGAACCTCCTTCCTCCTCCAGCCGAACTCCACCTCTTGCCCGAACCCTATAGCCGGCCTCCTTAGAAAATTAGGCAGTTTCTCAAAATCAATTTGGATTCATGCCGGGTAGGTCGACTATGGGAAGCAATACATTTATTAAGAGGTTTGATGGAGAAATATAGAGAAAATAAGGAGGATCTACATATGATATTTATTGATTTAGAAAAAGCATATGATAAAGTTCCAAGAGAAGTGCTATGGAGAGTTCTTGAAAAGAAAGGAGTCAATAATGCTTATATTCAAATCATTAAAGATATGTATCCAGGAGCTATTACTTGTGTTCAAACATAAGGTGGATTGACCAAGTATTTCCCTATTTCGGTTGGGTTACATCAAGGATCAGCCTTAAGCCCATATCTTTTTGCTTTAGTCATGGATGTTCTCACTAGACATTTGCAAGAGGATGTACATTGGTGTATGCTTTTTGCTGATGATATTCTTCTTGTTGATAAGACTAGAGAGGGAGTTGAAGGTAAACTTGAATTATGGAGGTCAACCTTAGAGTCTAAAGGTTTTCGCTTGAGTAGATCTAAAACGGAATATATGGTGTAATTTTAGTAGTAATAGACCTACTGAGGGGATTGTGACTTTGGGCGATCAAGTCATTAATAAGAGTACACGTTTTAGATATCTTGGATCTATTATTCAGAGTGATGGTGAAATAGATGGGGATATTATCAGCAGAATTCAAGTTGGATGGTTGAAGTGGAGGAATGCATCGGGCTTGTTATGTGATAGAAATGTACCCCTCAAACTTAAGGGAAAATTTTATAAGATGGTAGTGAGGCCTGCAATGCTTTATGGTGCCGAATGTTGGCCTTTAAAAGAGAAGCATAATACTAAGTTAAGTGTGGCAGAGATGAGGATGCTCAGGTGGATGAGTGGCTTTACCCTTAGAGATAGGCTACGAAATGAGCATATACGTGAAAAGGTTGGAGTAGCTCCAGTAGAAGATAAGATTAGAGAAAGTCACCTTAGATGGTTTGGTCACATAAAACGGCGGCCTTGTGATGACCCGGTTAGGAGAGTAGAGGTATTAAATTTGACTTATGTTAAGAAAGGTAGGGGTAGACCTAAAAAGACTTGGTTAGAAAATATTAGGAATGACCTTTCTTTATTAGATTTAAACGAGAATTTGACTTTTAATATGACACAATGGAGAAAAAGGATTCATGTAGCCGACCCCACGTAGTGGGATAAAGGCTTGATGTTGTTGTTGTTGTTATTATTATTATTATTATTATTATTATTATTATTTATTATTATTATTGTTGTTGTTGTTGTTGTTGTTGTTGTTGTTGTTGTTGTTGTTGTTGTTGTTATTATTCTTATTATTATTATTATTATTATTATTATTATTATTATTATTATTTTATTATATTTAATTTATAATTAATATTAAATTAAATAAAATTAGTTATTCATTAAATAAACTAATTGTAATTAATTTATAATTAATTATAAGTTAAATATGATTAATTTATAACTAATCTTAAATTAAGTATAATTAATTATATGATACATGTAATTAATTATAATTAATTTTAATTAATTATAAATTATGTTTAATTAATTTGTAATTAATTTTAAGTTAAATATAATTAGTTGTAGTTTAAATATAACTAATTATATTTAATTTATCACTAATTATAAGTTAAAAAATAGTTCTTTTGTCGATGCTTGCGATGGGCCGGCAAACCCCCTAGGCGCTCACGTAGCGTTATAGGGCGGGAAACAGATGCGATGCTTGCGATGACTTAAGGATCCCTCTTCAATGCTAGCAACGAGCCGGCAAACCCCCTACGCGCTCAAGTAGCGTTGTAGGGAGGAAAACCGGTGCGGCACTTGCGGCGAAGGGGATAAAAAAATGTGTTTTTTCTTTATTTTTATAAGTACCCCCGAATGCCCACATGGTGCAGAGGGGGGAAATTTGTGTTTTTTCTAACATTTACCTTCTTCTTATAGTAATAATAAAAAAAAACCCTTAAACGCTCACGTAGCGGGCGGGGATAAAAAAGCACATTTGCGACCGCGGTGTCATTTTTGACACCTACCTGAAGCGCTCACGTAGCGTCGAGGGGAAAGGTTGCCTCTTGGTTTTTCCCCTAAACGAGAGAGACGCCGGGAGGCTGCCGAAATTTCATTTGAAAATACCGAGGACTTGAACAAAAATGAGCTTGGACTTGGACTTGTTTGAACAAAATGAACTTGGTGCAAAGAACTTGAACCAAACAAGATTACAAAGGACTTCGACATCGAATTCGAACTCAAATGTGACATGAACTACAAAAGGCTTAATCAAAATGAACTTAAATTTGAATCAAATGAGGAAGATTTGTAAGTATTGGACATACTTGGAATCAAGCATAGTGAATAAGAATAGAACTTGGATTAAACTTGCAAGCGTTTGGGACTTGGACTTACAAGTGACACATTATAACTACAAAGACTTGAACTCAAAAGAGCTTGGTGAAATGAGTTTTGACTAGAACTTGGACATGCAAAGTTGACTACAAAGAAGACATGACATGAACTCAATTTGAACTTGGTATTGAACTTTACAAAATCACATGGAATTTATTACACATAAAGGATAATAAATTGAAGAAGATAACTTGAGCATTGAATGAGCAACAACAATCCGAATGCAATCATTGGTTGATAAGGAAGTGTAATTAATTTACAAATAGATACACAAGAATACTTCAATGAATATTGTAACTCATATGTGAAATATTTCATTCACAAGTGATAATGATAGATAACATGAAGTTGCCCATAAATAATGAAATATTTCATGATTTTTAGAATATGACAGCAGTTCAATATACAAGATCCACACAAGTTGTGTAGAAGCACCTTTGACCGATATCCACTGTCTTGCAAACATGTGTAGCAGTCCCTACAAGTATTTAAAGAGATGCAAGGAGATGTAGTTAACATTGCGATGTCCCTACGATCAATGTTAACTAACTAGTAAAGGAAAATGACATTCCCTTCCAAACAACTATGGGTGTATGTGAGCATGCATGAACGATAATGATATACATCCAAATGAATGTCATACAATCCATGTAAGGATAAGGATGATTAATGCATATGCTAATCATACAAACAAAGGTTTTACCTCCTTATTGCTTTCAAAAGCAACGGAGAACTTATCTTCAAATATAAATTTGTAAGATAATATGCTAAATTCTTCCAAGCAACGACAGATATTAACAAATAGCGAAATAACCTATGAAGCTGTGAATGGTAAATGCTATGTCAATATTTAAGTAATGATAGCAGGGAGGTCACAAATGAATGATGCAGTTACCTATGTATGTTGAAAGTCAACATACAACGAGCAGTATGTAATGAATGTCGGATCCTCCCTACAACTAACTATATGCATACATACAACTGAATACACCAGACTTCTGCAAGCAAAGGCAAATAATACAAAATGAATGCAAGTGTTTTTTTCGAGCAGCGGAAGAAGTTCTACCATACACATAACATGTCATCTACAAGAAGGGTACAAGGAGCCTACGACAAGCACTTAGATATTTATACGAGCTTGTAATAAGGCAACAACAAATACATTGATCCTCTACCAGCAAGAGCAAAGGACATAACAAATACAAGAGACCAACGTTTAAAATTGCGTAAATAAGCCTCGAGGCGTTTTTTCGTCCGTGAGGCAAGGCGTAAGCCTCGAGGCGGTGTGAGGCGTAAGCCTCACCGACGAAGAATTGCGTAAATGAGAATTTAAGGGTTTTAGCAAGTAAAAAATAGCAAGATTTTATCATACAATAAAAACATCTAAATGACAATTAAAATTAGGGGGAAAGTAAGAAAATAAATGCAATAAAATCATGTCCCAAAGTACAAAACCACAAAATATTAGTCTATCAAAACTCCCAAAGTACAATTAAGAAAGAACATATATAATCCAATCATGTCCCATCACTAAATGAGTCTTCAAGGGAATCTTCTCACCCCTTCCTCCTCTCCTATAGAGTCCAATGTCTTCCAATCAAAGCATGCACTCATGAACAAGTAGACTAACACTAACAACTATTACTAAAGATGATGAATAGAACAATATGCTGGACTGCCAGGGGTCCAAGGGGGAACTGCCCCCTGGCGGGGTTCGACCTGCCCGGTCAGGTCGCGGAGTCAAGGGGCAGCGCCCCTGCGGGGGTTTCCGGGGGCGCTGCCCCCGGAACAAAATTTTATTGTAAGAGTAATTTTGAAGTTCTATTTGTTTTTGAAGTTCGTAAGTTATTTTTATGGGAAGATACCGAGTGGTACCGAGCATGTTCCTTAGCAGTACCGAGCATGTACTAGCAGTACCGAGCAAATACCTAGTTGTACCGAGCACATACTAAGCGGTACTGAGCATGTACCTAGCAGTAACGAGCAAATACCTAGCTATACCGAGCATATACTGAGCGATACCGAGCATATACTGAGCGGTACTAAGCATATATTTGAGGCGTACGCCTCAGCCAGAATTGCGCAATTGCGCCTCTGAGGCGCACCTCAATCCAAGTGAGGCGTACGCCTCTGCCATGAGAGGAATTGCGTAAGCCTCGAGGCTGTTTTGGGTCAAATTGCGCAGAGGCGCGCCTCTTATTGCGCAATTTTAAACAGAGCAAGTGACTACAAATCTCTACAAGCTGTCTTAGAAGATCCGTTAAGTGTCCAAAATACCCCCACACAAGTGCACTGTAGTTTGTATACACATAGGTACACTAAAAGGGGTAAAAATAATTATAACACCCACACGCGCCCCGACGAGCGTGTTATTAGTACACACGTGACGTCTAGGGATGTTGCGCGGGTTATTAAATCTGAACCCGATCCTTCTAAACAAGTAGGAGTCGACAAGGTTCAATAAATAATTACAAAATGCTCCCAAACACCCGCATGGGCCCTGGCGAGCATGTTATTGGTACACACGTGACGTCTAGGGATGCTGCGCAGGCTGATAAGTGAATTCAAGTCCGAACCCGATCATTCTATACAGATCAATAGGAGTTGACAAGATTCGAACCAACAAACAAATATGGCCGTGGCGGCAAGAATATTTGTTTTAATACATTCATATTAGACCTTCAAAGCCTAAAATCAAGAGAATTCACTCTCAAGGGAATAAAATATATGAAATCCGATCCTCTGTCGATAATTCAATAGAATTGACAAGATTCAATCCATAAAAAGAAATGACCCCAAACACCCCAATGATGGCCGCGTTGATTGAAGATCTCAACCGGAGGGGTCCATTCCAAACACTTTCAAATTCCACCAAAAAATCCCAAATATCCAAAAATCCAAAAAATCCAAAACTCCACAAAAATCCCAAAATCCCAAAAATATTTAAAAAATGAAACTATCCATCTCAACGCTTAAAGCAAAATGCATCCACCCTCCGCAACAATTTGCCGAGGTGGACAAATTTAAAACTACTTCAGCTCACAAAGAGCCAAATGCCTAGTCGAAAATATTACTAGGATCCATTCTCAAACAATCTCCTGCCGATAAGGACGTGGTACGTGTCCTCTGACCGGCGGTCTGCCGCCAAATGGCACCGCAGGATAAACGGTTATGACCCGGGGCCCTCTGAACCGAGTGGTTTTGCCGCCAAATGGCATCACAAAATACCTGTTATGGCCATCGCCATTACGTTCCTTATTGGCATCAAATCCTTGAGATATGAATCAATAGATCGATATGGCACAAAGCCCTCTGTTAGCTAAGGTGGATTCAAATTTGTCCTCTTAGGCAAATATCCAACCCAGGTATACAAGGTCCCCTTGGACGAAGCAACCCATGGCTGCCGACAAGGATCCTTCTGTCAGGTTGGGTCGACTACCTCCTGACTAAGTAGACCAGGGACCACGATGGCCCGGGATGACGGAACCATGGGATCTTGATCGGGCCCATCATCCATTCCCCCATCATCTGCTTTAAGTGAAAGATGGTGAAATTTCTATTTTAAATATTAAATCTTTCCAAATATCCAAACACTTCAAATCCAGACCAATTGCTACTACTATATGTCAGATAACACGTATCTCTATAAGTATCTGATTCACGACTAGCCTTAATCGAAAGTTCTCTCTCGTGACCGGGAGGGGTAATTAACTATAGGGGCTTGCGCCTATAGGAAACCAGAACTCAGATCATAAAGTCCTCACAAAATGAGGACGAAATCTCTGGGTAGTGTCTTATCTACAAACTCATATGTCTTCCAAAATTTACCTCGAAACTTATTCAGTTTAAAACTCCCTCGCCGAAGAAAAACAATAAAAGCGCGGCGGGGAGGCCGAGGCTGAATTTTCAGAGCCCACAGACATTCAGGGGATGATAATGATAAATGGACAAAATAAAAACAACTAAATATATGCAAATCATGGTAATTAGAATGTTTCAAAAGAAAAAAGATAATAGGGAGAATCAAACTACAAGATATAAGCTGGTAATCTATTCATTAGATTGTCATGCTCAATGCTTGAATTCAAAATATAGGTGAAAAAGTGAAAATTCTAACAATAGGGTTTGAATATATAAGAGGTGGTGATTTTTACGTTCAAGTGCACCTTTTATTTGAGGTGTAGCAGGATATGATCACTGGGAAATAACTCTATTATTTTGAAGAAAATTTATGAAATTCAAATGATAGTCATCCCTATAGTCCAATCTTAATAACTTGATGTGAAACGAGAATGAAATTTCAGCATAAGCAACAAATTCTCAAAAATCAGTAAATAATTAAAATTTTTGACAAAGAAAACAAATCCAAATGCACTTATAACATGAATAATACCTACACATCACTATGAATTAAGTTAAAATAATTTTCAACATGACTACCATGTTATGGAAAAGGCAGGTTCACACTTTCCTAATTTCGCATGTTGAACAATCAAAAGAAAGATGAAAAGAAATTTTATTTACCCAACAAACCGGAGTTTATCAAGGATCTATTTGATTAGAAGTAAAATGGGTGTAAAGTATTCTAAATGCAGGGATTTTGAAAATATTACTTTTTAGTTGGATGAAAAATGAATGCAAAATAAATGTAGTGTAAATCATTTTAGTTCATTTTTGAGGAAAACTAAGCTCATCCAGTTTTGAACGAGAACCATTTGCACCACAAGCAAGCTCGCTTGACCGCCTCAATCAGCTACCGGCTACCACTGCCTACCTCTGCCACCCGTCGTTAGCCACCACAGCCACCAGCCTCTGCCAACCACCATTGGCAGCTATCACTGTCGCAAGCCGCCACCAACCACCAGCCACCATTGTCGCCATCGCCACCAGTCGCCACCATCTTTGGACTTTACACTAAACAAAATATATATATATATATATATATATATATATATATATATATATATATATATATATATATATATATATATATATATTTACCTACATTTACTTTACATTCATTCAAATAACTTCAAAGTATTTATTTTACACTACATTGCATTTATTTTACAATGTATTCTTTTTTAACCAAACAAATATCCTCTAAATGAGATAAAACAACAGAATTTGGATGACCAAATGGTTGTGCCATAAATCATCATTTTAATTTACTACATCACACGATATAATGAGAACCTTAGAAGTGGAAGGATGCAAGAGAAATAATCATCAAACTTAGACCTTTTATGAAGATTTTCTCTATCGCCTAAATGAGATAAAACAGTAGAATTTGGATGACCAAATGGTTATGCCATAAACCATCATTTTAATTTTCTGCAGCAAACGATATAATGAGAACCTTAAAAGTGGAAGGACTCAAGAGAAATATCATCAAACTTTGGACCCTTTTATGAGGATTTTCTCTATCACCTAATCCTGAGGAAATCAAACATTACAATTATTCTCAATCAATGTTTCTACTTAGAAGAGATTAGCAACAAACTTAGATGATACGAGAACATCTTTCACAAATAAATTAATATCTCTAATAGCTTTAATTAAATAGATAATGATTCATGATATAATCAAATATTATATAGAAGATGGAAAGTACTGATCATATAATCTGATGTAACATAATTCACAAGCTAAAATGGTGTTAGTGCATTCATACCTTGTAGCCCTTAAAGTGATAGCACTTTCATTATAATACACTAAACCATCTTAAGAGTAAGACTTGATTTGTCCACAACTGCTAAGCAAATAGTAACGACTACTTGTTCAAGATTTGCATCTTGATTCTAACAATCGGTACAACATTCTTTAATTATATACCCTAGCTTCTTACAATAATTGCAACTTTCTTTGCACAATTGACAACAAAATATCCATAGCACTTGCAACTAAAGTGATGTACCTATTTATATATATATATATATATATATATATATATATATATATATATTTATTTTTTTTTTATTTTTTTTTTTTTTTTTGAGCCACCTACCCATTTGAAAAATAGTTTGTGTCGCAAGGCGTTGCTCTTTGAAGTAATTGTCTAAAGCACGCATCCAAAGAGAAGGACCACGCTTCATCAAATTGGAACATGGCATCCATATCAAAATGAAGTTTTATTGAAAAATTGAACTCTCTTGCTTTGTTCATGAACCTTTTGAATAATTAAAAAGGATCCACAATGGTACATTAACATAAATCATGCAAACTAATTCAATCCATAAATTTTGAAGACAAGAGAAATAATCTTCAATTGATAGGTGTCCATGGGTGTAACTTGCAACCTCATATTCTAATTGGAAATTTCTAGTTGCATATGATTATAAACCTTTTGTAAATACAAATTGAGAGCAATCATCTAATCGATAAATCCTAAGATTCATGCCAAGACACTTGCATCTTTATTTTTAATTAAGCAAACTTTGAAAATTCAGAAGGACCGAGATCATTCCCATCAATGTGTCCCATAATTCTACACTCCCATGACATGATCGAATTTGAAGAGGCAACACAGATATAGTTTTTACCTATGAATCATACACCAAAGATGTGCAAATTGCTAGTTGATAAGTTGACATAGTTAGCATGATGTTATCAAGTCCTCAAAAAATGGATGAAGAGGCAACACAAAGATTTGAGCCAAGAGGAAAAAAATGATATCCTCACTAAAACAAAGATCTAGTGATAACAACAAAGCAATTTATCACTACAATAAAGATTAAGCAACAACAAAAATGTAGACGATGAGAAAAGCAAGCACAATCAGAAGCAATTATATGAGAAGCAAAGCATGTGTGAGCAGTGAAGCGGGTGTGGACAACGTGATCATGCAAGCAAGCCAAGGAGACACTAAGTTTATGTTGGCAGACGACAAGCAGCACAGGTCACATAAATGAGCAAAACAGACATAACATGTGATCACACTAGCCGACAAAGACAGCTTCAGTGGTTGAGCAAACAAATGAGTCAGCATGCGAGCGAGATCCACACTGGATCTTTATAGGATCCACACAAGGATCTTCACCTGATCCACACAGAATCTTCAAAACACCTAGCCGAAGAAGATAGTTGTTCATCGAGCGAGTGCAAGATGAGGCTTGCAATCTTCATAAGATCTCATAGGATCCTTACGAATCATTAAGGCACAAAAAGAAGACTTGGAGCACAGCTCAAATACCATGATAAATAGAGCTCTACAACTACTCATTAGAAAGAAAATAATATATGATATAAATGCAATGATTGAGTAATTTGCTCAATCAGATCTATCTTAATAAAGAAGAAGTTAATTCTATTCATAAAAGCTAAATATCCATACAACAACAACAACAACAAGCCTTTATCCCACTACGTGGGGTCGGCTACATGAATCCTTTTTCTCCATTGTGTCCTATTAAAAGTCAAATTCTTGTTTAAATCTAATAAAGAAAGGTCATTCCTAATATTTTCTAACCAAGTCTTTTTAGGTCTACCCCTACCTTTCTTAAAATAAGTCAAATCTAATACCTCTACTCTCCTAACCGGGTCATCGCAAGGCCGCCGTTTTATGTGACCAAACCATCTAAGGCGACTTTCTCTAATCTTATCTTCTACTGGAGCTACTCCAACCTTTTCACGTATATGCTCATTTCGTATCCTATCTCTAAGGGTAAAGCCACTCATCCACCTGAGCATCCTCATCTCTGCCACACTTAACTTAGTATTATGCTTCTCTTTTAAAGACCAACATTCGGCACCATAAAGCATTGCAGGCCTCGCTACCATCTTATAAAATTTTCCCTTAAGTTTGAGGGGTACATTTCTATCACATAACAAGCCCGATGCATTCCTCCACTTCAACCATCCAACTTGAATTCTGCTGATAAATATCCCCATCTATTTCACCATCACTCTGAATAATAGATCCAAGATATCTAAAGCATGTACTCTTATTAATGACTTGATCGCCCAAAGTCACAATCCCCTCACTAGGTCTATTACTACTAAAATTACACTCCATATATTCCATTTTAGATCTACTCAAGCGAAAACCTTTAGACTCTAAGGTTGACCTCCATAATTCAAGTTTACCTTCAACTCCCTCTCTAGTCTTATCAACAAGAAAAATATCATCAGCAAAAAGCATACACCAAGGTACATCCTCTTGCAAATGTCTAGTGAGAACATCCATGACTAAAGCAAAAAGATATGGGCTTAAGGCTGATCCTTGATGTAACCCAACCGAAATAGGGAAATACTTGGTCAATCCACCTTATGTTTGAACACAAGTAATAGCTCCTGCATACATATCTTTAATGATTTGAATATAAGCATTATTGACTCCTTTCTTTTCAAGAACTCTCCATAGCACTTCTCTTGGAACTTTATCATATGCTTTTTCTAAATCAATAAATATCATATGTAGATCCTCCTTATTTTCTCTATATTTCTCCATCAAACCTCTTAATAAATGTATGGCTTCCATAGTCGACCTACTCGGCATGAATCCAAATTGATTTTGAGAAACATTAGTATCACGCCGCAACCTATGCTCCATAACTCGCTCCCATAGTTTTAAAGTATGACACATTAACTTAATATCTCTATAATTCGCACAATCTTGTGCATCACCTTTATTCTTAAAAATAGGAATTAACACACTCATTCTCCACTCATCTGGCATCTTCTTAGTCTTCAAAATAGTATTAAAAAGTTTAGTAAGCCATGAAATTCCTTCATCTCCTAAGCATTTCCACACCTCTATTGGAATATCATCAGGTCCAACAGCTTTTCCACCCTTCATTTTCTTTAAAGCCTCTCTAACTCCAGTTTTACTAATACGCCGATAAAAACATAAATCTTTATTTTCATTTAGGGTGCTAAGGTCACTATAGTCAATCTTATTTTCACAATCTTCATTAAAAAGTTTAGCAAAATATCCCATCCATCTTTTGTTGAAAATCATTTTCTAAGAAAAAGTTTTTTTTTATCTTCATCTTTAATACACTTCACTTGAACTAAATCCTTACTACTCCTATATCTTTGTTTGGCTAATTTATACATATATCTTTCTCCCTCTTTAGTATCTAATCTATTATATATAAATCACTAAAAGCTAATGTCTTTGCATCGCATATTGCTTTCTTAGCATCCTTACGAGCCACTTTTATATATTTTCCAATCATCATAATTTTTAAAATTAAACCAATTTTTATAACAAAGCTTCTTATTTTTAATTTTTTCTTGCACATTAAGATTTCACCACCAACTATTTTTACTATTAGGAGCTTTTCCCTTTGATACTCCAAGGACATCTTTTGCAATATTCTTAATATCACTAGCCACTTTTTCCCACATAATATTAGCATCCTCATGCACAGACAAAATCTTAAGATCTAAAATCTTATTTCCAAAAATATTTTTGTTAATATTCTTTTAAATGCCCTCATTTAATCCTAGAAAATTGTTTTACTTTATTTTTTATTTTATGCCCCTTTATCTTAAAGTCCAAAACTAATAATCAATGTTGGGTACATAAATTTTCACTCAGAATAACTTTACAATCTTTGCAATCTAAACGATTTAATTTTCTAATAAGAAAATAGTCAATCTGGGTTATATTATATCCATTTTTATAAGTGATGAGATGCTCATTCCTTTTCTTAAATAAGGTATTAGCAATTAAAAAAATCATAAGCTAAACAAAAATCCAATATGATCTTGCCACCTTCATTCGTCATTCCAAATCCATGGCCACCGTGAATGCTTTTAAAATCATCTACCTCTCTACCAACATGTCCATTTAAATCTCCTCCAATAAAAACTATTTCTTCAAGAGGTATATTTTTGTATTAATTCTTCTAAGTCATTCCAAAAATTTAATTTAGAACTCATATCCAAACCTACTTGAGGAGAATAAGCACTTATAATATTAACAATCTTATCATCAACAACAATCTTTAAAGCTATAATTCTATCTCCAATCCTATTAATTTTTATAACATTATCCTTTAAACTCTTATCTATAATAATACCTACACCATTTTTTAGAACGACTCCTACCCGAATACCAAAGTTTAAATCCTAAACTATCAATTTCTTTAGCCTTATCTCCAACCCATTTAATTTCCTGAATGCACAAAATATTTAACTTCCTATGAATCATAATATCTATTAATTCCGTTAATTTTCCTGTAAGGGAACCTATATTTCAAGTTCCTATCCTAATTTTAGTTTCATGGACTAGCTTCTTTGCCCACATCCGTCCTTGATGTGGGAACCCTTGCCTATTTAACACTGCACCCGAGCGCTGGTGCAGCGGCCCTTGCACACTTGTCACTGTATTCAGGCCATACAGCGCGTCGCTTCCAGGGGACGCCCTAGCATTAACACAATTTCTTAAAGGATTCATGTCATTATTGTTCGACAAGTTTTACGCTGGCTGTCGACTACCTAACGCAACCCTCCACTTTTCTCATCCAGGACTTGCGACCTGGCAACGACAGTGTTAAAGCTAAATATCCATATATATACTAATTAATTATGCATATTCTAGCCATAATTTCTAGATGTACTTCATATAATAATTAACGCATATCATCAAAATCTATTTTTATTGTTTTATCTTCAATATTGCAACTCCTATTATCACTATAATAATCCTTTCCCATAATTTTAATCTTTGATATGACACTATTATGATTAAAATCACATTAATTAGTCAACAACTATTTCTAATGCTAGTAAATATCTACTCATATATAACTTTTTATTTGCATAGGTAAGTTGAGTGTCAAGAATAGAAACATGCACACAAATTTATTTTGAGCCTAGAACCCTAAGCTTCGTGGCTGGGGGAAAAGCCTTTTACTAATAATATCCCCATCGATTTCACCATCACTCTGGACAATAGACTTGAGATATCTAAAATGTGTATTCTTATTAATGCTTGATCGTCCAAAGTCACAATCCCCTCGTTATATCTATTACTACTAAAATTACACTCCACGTATTCGGTTTTAGATCTACGCAAATGAAAATCTTTATACTCTAAGGTTTACCTCTATAATTTAAGTTTGCCTTTAACTCCCTCTTTAGCCTTATCAACAAGAAAATATCATCAGCAAAAAGTATACACCAGGATACATCCTCCTGCAAATGTCTAGTAAGAACATCCATGACTAAAGCAAAAAGCTATGGGCTTCAAGCTGGTCCTTGATGAATCCAACAGAAATAGAAAAATATTTGGTCCAACCTCCTTATGTTTGAACACAAGTAACAGCTCCAGAATACAGGAAGAAACATAACTCCTATAACATAAATTTCACTGGGATAAAAATGATCCATAAAGTTCACATTGAAGAAAGTTAACATCAGCAAATAGGCAAACATTAAGATAGCAATAGATACGTGCAAAAATGATATTTAAATTCTCCAACAAAACAGAGTTCACTACAAATCTGAGCAATTAGATGAAAGCTTAACACTTATAGAACAAATTGAAGAAAGAGTGAGGTTTTGTGAAGATATTCAAATGCAACCTTATTTGAATAAACAAATACAATGGGAAAGCCATGATCCTGCTAGGCCCCACCTGGTTCCCACCCAGACACGGACTGTTTATATACTATTTACCAGTCTCTGCCATTATTTTGAACCAAGCAAAGGATGATAGCTTACCATTAAGATCTCTCTGGCTTTATCTTGTCCATATCCATTAGCAAGCTGAAAATCTCCATGCAAATTGTTGGCATATATCACCATTTCAAACGTTGCTTCATTATCATCCCACCCTGGTTCGCCATCATAATTAGTCTTGAGCTGATAATCTTCTGTAGCCTAAGTCAACATTTGGTACTTAACAAGATCTGCTGAAAGCCAACTCAGTATGAAGTTATATACTCATGGACCAACGCCATACCTGCAAATAATTGCCACTCAAAAGTTTAATGTGGACTTTTGTATTGTTTCTTTCAACTATATATGTTTCTGAAACAGTGGGTATATCTGCTGTTGCTAATATCACATTCCCTTCACTTCGTGATGTTAAAAATTTGCCCCCAAAGCATCGAAACTGAAACATATTTTCAGATACTCTCCATATCTAATATAAGAAAAAGATTATCAGAATTAATTTTGTAAAGCATAACTCATTAGAAAACTCAGACAAGTTTATCTAAGGCAAACAATTGTTAAATGGTCTGGATGAGGCTGATGACACTCACAAGTGACTTTTATTGTGCTTTAGTGAGGCAAATGCCACGGCCAAAACTAAGTGCATTACCTACTTGAGATACTTTCATCATAAATGGACTCTCAAAGTATTCTCTTCAATCGTCATAAACTGTGGTTTGCCTTACATCAGTGACTAGTGACTAACCAGGCATTGGAAAAGAAACCCATGATCTACGATAATAGTTTTGTTCTATTAAAAGAGCACATCAACATATATTATTACCACGATAATAACAACTTTTTTTTTTTTTTTTTTTTTTTTTTTTTTTTTTAATTTTAGATAACTTTTTTTTTTTTTTTTTTTTTTTTTTTTTTTTTTGTTTTGGTGGTGTGTTTGGTTGTGGGAATAACTAACATCGGAATGTTGGAGGTTGCTATAAATAATCATATGGCTAAAGTGTGCAAGCTGAGGTCAACCAGGTGAGGAAACATAAACTTCGAACCCAGAAACTAAGCCATTAAGGACTTAAACTAATACAAACAAAAAAAAGCGCAACACCTTTGTGGTCAAACATTGGTATGCTTGCTTTTTATTTGTACGATCCTTAGATCCAATTTCTCCCTTGCTCAAATCAAGAGTTTTCATTACTTTCTCCTAAAATCCTAATAGAAAACTGATATTTGCCAATTATCCCCCCAAAAAAAACGAACATACATAAAAAAATTGCTTGAACTTTACCATACGCCATTCATTGTGTCGTGAACGAAATGGGATAGGGGTATTGAGGCATTGGAAAAGAAACCCATGATCTACGATAATAGTTTTGTTCTATTAAAAGAGCACATCAACATATATTATTACCACGTAATAACAACTTAAATTTTGAGTTTTCAAAAACTCATATGTCAAAATTGTGCATGCTGAGTACACCAGTTAGTAAACATACATCTAACCCAGAAACGTAAGCCATTAAGGACTAAAACTAATACAAACAAAGCTCAACACCTTGTTTCACATTGGTTATGCTTGCTTTTATTGACTATCACTTAGATCCAATAATCTCCCCTTGCTCAAGAGTTTCATTACTCCTAAATCCTAATAGAAACTTGAGTATTGCCAAATCCCCCAAAACGAACATACATAAAAAAATTGCTTGAACTTCCAACGCCATTGTGTCGTGAACTAAGATGCCGTTCAATCAGCACTAACCAATGTGCTTGTCACTCACTTTCGAACAATGCTTAACCTGGGAGATAGGACAATGGAATCCAGAACTCATATATATCAACAACATAGACTGCACAAGTGCTGCCAATTGCTAAAATGAACCACTAGCATACAATAAAACAACTCCTTGTTTAACTTTCAACTGCATGTTTTTAAACCAGCTCCAATGTATATCCCAACAAGAATAGCTTTCAGCGAGATAATTAATAGAAGTAGCATTTTGAATGTAAGGGCTAACACATAAAAGTTGCACTAATATTTAATTTCTCTGTAAATTAACTTAGATGCAAAATTAGCAAACGTTTATTATGAACCTACGTCATTCTAGTTAAATCATAATCAATCTCTATGCAATAGATCAAACAAACTAAAACGGAAACAAAGAAAAAACATTCTTGTTTTTATTTATTTAAGTATTTGAATTAATTGGAACTCGATTTTTTTAAAACTGAGTTCAAGCATTTGCTAGGTAGAAAGTTAATGAATATCAGTTCATATATGTGGAATTCATCTTCATAAAGATTAGAAGTGAGTTCCATTATATTTGCTTGGAAATCAACTAAAGTTTTTCTAGTATGCAATAAAAAAATGACATAATCTATAGTTAATAAGAGAGGATTAAAACTTTAATTTGGCACAAAAATTATATTATGGCATGCTGGAAAATATAATAAATAAAATAAATAAAATAGCATGCTAGAAAATTTGCAGTAATAGATTTTATGTTTAATATCTTAGCTTTAAAAAAAATCCAACAAGCATAGAAAAAAGTTATAAGAAACCGAAAAATTTTTAAATGGAAAAATCTAATGAATGGAAAAAAATCACGGGATATAGCCTAGTTGCAATACTTCGTCATGTGATAAAAGATACAAGAATCTTTGTTTCCTCACAATTTAAAAATATATGATATTATTTACCGTTGAGAACAATTGTCTAATTGTCATTGTACAAATTATAGAAATCAAATATCCACAAGCATGCAATAAAGCCCAACAACAGGATTAAACATTAATAGTCAAGCAATAGTAGTCGGATAATGGAAGTCTAGCAATGGTGGCGGCGATTTCTTTATGTTGGTCGTCAGCATTGATTGTCAAAAAATACAACAGAGTTCTTTAGCCGTTTCAACTCCTGAACCCTCTCTCCCATGTTGAGAATGTGGCTCTATTTATAGCCTTTTTGAGAGGGGTATTTTAATAAATTTAGACATAATCTAAAACACTCCATCATACAATCCTTATTGATCTCTTGATCATAGATCATTTATCAAACATCTGAGTGCCTTAATAATGTCAAAATCAAATGATCTTAGGCTAGTTATATTTGTCTCATCGAACCACTCAATTTGAGTATAAACATACTAGAATTAGAGACCATTTTTTTATTCAATTAATGTTTAGAAGGTTTCAAATATATTTCATGTGCCTGATTTGAGCTCATTTGAACTTGAATCAGATCGCTTGAAGTGATGATGGGTTTGTCTCGTCGGCACATTCAGTTTGACTAAAGGTTTATTGAAATAGGAGTTCAAGTGCTCCTGAATTTAATTTTAAAAATTTCTAGTTTAAATATTACCTCGAGATTCATGCCGATCATGTGAATTTTCTAGAGATGTATCAATAATAAAATAGGATAGTAAAAATAAAACTCATGCAACTTAATTAAAAAAAAAAATTTAGTTTGCCAAAACTTTAGTACATCCAAAATAAATAGACATCATTGAAATTAAATGCAATAAAAACCATTCTCTTCAGGAACATGATTCCAATCAATTCCAAACTACGTATATTGTATCAAATTGGCCCTAAATGAAACCAAACTCGGTATACATGTAATGAAAAGAAGCAACTAGAAAGAAATACTTCATTCTTTCTAAATTAGTCTCAGGGGTCAAACCTTGAAGGTCTCCCACCAAGAAGGAATGTCACGATCTACAGTTACATCCATGCCTCCCCCATTGGCAGCACTCACATACTTCTGTAGTGTCACTGACTTGAACTGAACCTGAGTTCCATCCTAAGAAACAACATTTTTTTTTTCTTTTTTTAAATTTTTTTTTTTATAAGGAAAGAAACACGCAGAACAAAAATAATAATACAGTCACAAAGAAAAAAAAAAACAATTTGGCCGAGAGAGACAACACTCACAAGCATATCACCATTGGGAATTTCATCAAAAAGGGAAGGTTTGATCCATCTCTCCACCACCAACCACCCTCCTAAGTTCACACCTCTTACCTTTCTGAGACCGTTCACTGAGTCAAATCACCAAACACGGAACATTCATTAAAACTAAAACCTAAAGAAAAAAAAAACAAGAAAGAGTGCATCTTTACATCATTTCCAACAAGAAGCATTGAACCACCCGAGAAAAAAAGAATCTTTGATGCATTGACATAGAACAAGAAGACTCCAGCCCAAACACATTCAGGGGTGAAATTGGTCTCACCTAAAGACTGCGACAAAGGACAGGCCAAGCAGTAAAGAAACATAAAAGCCCAATGCCTGTCGGCTGCGAGAAGAGCCCATCTCACTCAGATAAACGACAAACTCTGCATCAATGGAAGCCAAATAACGCTGTAATAGGATTCTTGCTTTATTTTTTTTAATGTATATACGGTTCAACATGACAAGGTAAGTTGAGAATCCGAACCTTTTGTACCTTGCTTATCCCCAAGTTTATCCCAAATGTATCTCCCCTAAGCTTGACATCATATGCATCATTAACGGCTTCCATTCGCACACAAATAATTTCATAAAGCAAAACCCTAACAATTTTTCTTTGTTCGCCAATCTGGAGAAGTGTTTCTCTCTCGATCTTTCGACCATAGTTTTTTTTATAGCGGGAAAGAAATCGACCTCCTTGTCGAGAGGTTGAAGCGAGTTGTAGTAGACTTGCAGATGAGACGGGGATTTCAAAGAAGCAAATTTGATCCGGCATCTTGTGCCTGCTAGCACGATTCATGATTCATCCCTAATTTAATGGATAGAAATCCAAAAGTTAAATATTTGATAAAGATATGCTATTGCACATAAACTAATGCGAAATAAACAAAAGAAGGTCCACAAGATGCTTTTGAGTTTTGAGGCATTCCTTAATTTCTCTTGTCATTATGGAGCAAGCAAATCATTCCCAATTATATCCTTAGATAAGAAACTTCAAAGGTGTTACTATAACTAAATGAGTGCAAGGACATTTTAAGTTTTGATTTTAAAAAAAATAAAAAAGTTTTGATTTTTAAATTTTTTGCTTGCAGTGTTCTTGCAATTGAGCTTCTATGCGCTTTGTTATGATTTTTCTACTTAGTGTCCTTGCAATGGGATCCTCAATTAGGGCTTCTTCTAAACTGTTATGATCGGTTCTTGGTGCTCCGACTTCAACAAGCATTTTATTCTCTCTTTATCCTCATGGATTCCATAATGGAACTGCCTTCCTTTTTTGCTATATCTACCACCACCCTTCACTATTAGAGCCAACCCATATTGAGGTTTTCTAACCCCTTTTGAAAACTTGTTTAAACTAGAAGAACTTCCCCACCTCCCATGCAGCAAGTAACACTAATTACTCCCTATCTTGCATATCTTACAAATACTCTGTTGTGTCCCGAAACATTCACAAACGGCAGAGATATATAGAATTTAATATCCAAGTTTTATACAAAGATTTAACACACAAACATATACAAGAGAGCGTGCAAAAAGTTATAAGAGATCAATAATTTTACGTGGAAAATCCGAAAAGGGGAAAAAAAAACCACAAGATTTGATTTAAGTGTAAATTATGTACTATGTATTATATTTAAACTTTAGTAAAAATGTGTTATTTTAATTATTTTTTTACAGGAAATACTAAAAAATGTAAAAAATACAAAGTATTACATAGCGTCACGGCGCCGGATGAAACAAAGCCACTACGTTTAAATCAACTATACTAAAGTGTCATTTTTGGGACATTCCAGCACCACCATCTATGTTTGCGAGTGCTGCAGGGGCATCACAAGCAGCACCGCTGCTGTTTTTTTGAACATTCAGCTTGGCAACATCAAGTTCTCAAGAAAATGAATGCATGTCATAGCGTTACAATTCAAATACCCCAGCATCGAAAACTCCACACAGGTGCTACATCACTCATTTCTAGAGCATCATGGCATAATAGTTATAACTTCCTAGAGCCACAACTGACATAACAAAAGGATGTGTCTATAAATTCAATTAGTAACCATTCTATATTATCAAGTGCCACGGCCAAGTAAACTTGTCAACACTGAGGCGCTAGTTCACTTTAATTGTTGTAACGCCACATTGTAAAGCGTTGCAGTGCTTGAGGTCTTTTTTGTGTTTTCTTATAAATAGATGTTCAATTCTGATTGTAAAAAAGTTCAATCGCTTAAGTAAATTTTAATACTTTTATTGCACTTCTCTAGTACCCTATTAAAGTAAAATTTAAGAGAGGCTAGGGAAGTGCAATATATCTCTAGGAGACTTTAGCCTGAGTTTGCATAATCAACTCGATAAGTGAAAGATGAATGTGTGTAGAGAAGATACTTTGATCCTTCTTCGTGATAAAATTTTACTTGTCTTGTACTTTGATTCTTCTATGAATATAATGAAAATGAGTTTGCTTATTATTTCTTTTATGTTTGGCTTGATCTCTTATTTTGGATTTATGATGTAAAGTGCATATTAAGTGCTAATGTAGACTCTTGTACTCTATAGAAATTATAGATGTTTTCAATATATCCCATTCTTCTTTTAATGCATACAATGACAATATGTGTAGTTAAAACTTAGTGCAATGTATAGCCTCGACGGAGCAATGCAAGAACATCCAGAAAGTATTGAGATAAACTATTAGCATGCCTAAACATATGATATTTAAATATTTTAGGTTTTATAGAGATATTAAAATTGTAGTAGGTCAACAGATATTCTTTTCATCCTTATAAGCTTGATAGAGATCGAGGGATGCATATGCGTTGATCCACATCTAAAATTAAGAGTATCATTAGAAAAAATATGAAATTTACATACATCAATCTAAAATATTTTTATTAAAATTATACTAGCTATTTTTACTTATTTTATTCAGTGATAGGAACTCAAAAATATCATTTTTTTTTGGAGGGGGTTAGTTATAGGCCTACAAGGTCGTTGGCGGGACTAGTTGGTTTGTAGGCAGGCCTGATTCATGGGCCGATGGATTCGCAGGCGGTCTTAATTCGCAGGCTATATTATGAATTTTTTTATTTTTTTTTTTCAAAGTAATTTCTGTCGTAAATGTTTTCAACTGAATTTTCTCAACGATGTTTATTTTCTAATGCGTGAATTACCGTCGATAATTATTTTCATCATAAATATAAATTATTGACGGATTTAAGTCATTTTCTAACTGAAATGGTTGCTGGAAATATCATTTTTCCTGTACTACATGAGATGTCCATTTTGCAAACCGATTTCACAAATATTTTTAAAATAAAATTATTTATTTTTATGAATATCTAACATGTGCAAGATGTTGGGCCGACATGCCTTCCTTTAAATACTGTAGTTTGGTGTTATTCTCTATTGATTTATGTGATACACTGATTGAGAATTATAAAGAGATGATTATTATGCTGAAGAGTAAAAAGTGAGGACTTTCTTTAATGAGCTAATAGTTTACTGACACTACTACACAATAAAAATACCACTATATTCATGACATTCACTTGTTTAATATGATTATTTGAATTTATGTTACTAAATCATTGTCACTGTATGGCTTTACTGTTACTTTTACCTATGTTGCTGATGTTATAACTATTCTACTACTATTAATATGATGATCATGTGATATATATTAAGCATATGCATTAGACACTAATACAGAGTTTGACACTGCTATGATATTTTCTAAGCATGTGATACATTGATACAATTATTTTTATATGATTTTATTATATTGATATGACTTTGATAATCTTTAATGATGTTTTGATTTATTATTTTATATGATTTCTCTAATGATTGTAGTATTGATACGATAATTTCCTTAGTGATTCGATACATGTATTGATTTATTGATTTCTATTATATTATCATATGATCATGTGAATGCTACTATTATGATTTGACTACTAATTTAACATGCATATTATTCCTTTGCCTTGTATTAAGTTCTATTATTATAGAATTTGGTTGCTTGACGGCTTGTGAGATCATTATATGTGATTAAATATTTTCAATTCAGGAGATCAAGAGTGTGAGGATGGTCAGGATTCTTCATGTTCTATTTTTTATTATAGTTATTTTTTTTTATACTCATGAAAGAGTAGTTATGATATGATTGTGCAAATCCTGAATAGTGCACTTGATTTTTAGGGAAATGAATATAAAATGTATATATTTATATTTTGATCAATAGTTTTATTTTTATTGATATTTAGATTGATAAAAAAAATCAGATAGCTTTGATATTATTTATTAAAAGATAAAAGAATAATTCTTTCAAATTAAAATTTTTGAGCATCACTCCAAGATAAATATTTACAATAGAGCGTGAATTAATTATTACCAGATCAGAGTTGGTGGACTGTAGTTGGCAGGCGACAGTGGGCAAAAGGATTGTAGTCGACAAGCAATTGAAGATGGAAGGACCATAGTTCGGCGATGGTGGTCAGTGGAACCATAATCGACAAACGAAGGAAGTCGAAAGGGATCAAAGTCAACAGTCACAGTGGTTGGAGGGACAATAGTCGACAGGTGATCATCATGGGCGGATCCCCCATTAAGTTGAGGGGGGGCAAATGCCCCCCCTCAAAATTTTTTTTTTTTTTTTAATTTTAGAGGGATATTTTGGAATATTTTGGGTATTTTGGGTATTTTGCCCCCTCTCAAAAAAATTTTTTTTGCCCTCATTTAATCAATCCTAAGCATCTTTGCCCATCCCCCCTACAAAATTTTTTTTTTTTTGCCCACCCTGAAAAAAGAAGCTGGATCCGGTGCAGGTGATGGTGGTTGGAATGACCTTAGTCGACGAGTGACGGTGGTCAGAGTGGTGTGTCAATGGCAGTCGGACAGAGGTCCAACGGTGGTTGTCGTTTGGTTTGACAGGGATCTGTGGACGGGTGGTTCTCTAATGACGATCGAGCAGAGTTATGGCTGTGGTCAGTAGATAGGGGGAGGTCTTGCGACAATAGGCAGTTGGATGGATATCCAACAGGTCCAATGGCGGAGGGTAGATTGGAGATCGTCCAGTGATATATGGCTGGCGGACAAGCAGTGGTCTGGCACTGGTCGACGGAAGTTCATCAACGATGATGCTTGCGTATAACTCTAGGAACATAAAGTCTCAGAGCTCTCTCTATTCTCCAACCAAAAAGCCCAAGCTTACAATGGTCCAAGTTTCCCCAATCATATGGGTACAAAGGGGCCTATCTAAAATTTTTGAGAGGGCATACCCCCTAAATATTGAGAATATCTAGGGTAAATTTAGAATGCTTTATACTTATGACTCATATTGCTTCCATTGATCATAGAGTACTCATCATGCATTTTAGTTACTATAGGAAAATCGTCAATTACCGGTGGATTTCTGATGGATTACGGTGAAATTTTTCAGACAAATTTCCAAACAGATTTTTCGGTGGATTTTTTTTTTTTTTTTTTTTGTTGACGGATTTTCCGGTGGATTTTAATAATTTTTCGACAAATTTTAATAATTTATGGCGGATTTTAATATTTTCTAAAAAAAAATTATATTTTCGTAATTTAATTAATTAATAATTTTATGACTATTTTAATTAATTTATAATTTAATAATATATATTTTAAGTAATAATTAATTTAATAAAGTTTGTAACCCTCTAGCTAGTAATAATTATCACTCACCCGGATTGGTAAAAATTAGACTTATTTATCCTTTCTACTTATTTTCTGATTCATTCATATGAACTACTAGGAAGTATTTGGATTGTTTCAATGACACTATGAATCATTTCTAGAATCTCACTAACTCTGGTGTTCTCATATTTGCTTTCTGCAATAAACTCAACAATGTTAAGAAGTTGAGCTCGATTCAGACGATTCTTAATACTGTAATCTGTAAAATGCCACTTCACCACCATAGGAGGAAGAAGAATCTATGAAGATAGAGTCAAGGAAGATGAAAGGAAACAAAAAGGGAAACCTTCATAACATCATATGATCAGTTTGTGATCCAGCGGCAAAACTTTGATAAAAGCTCACATCTCGGCCTGACTACTACAAAAACTACCATGCGAAAATCGGTTACTTACTAGATGCTTAATTAGTGAATCTGTAAGTCTGATTGCTAAGGACGACTGTCTTCTTTTTATTTAAGCAGCCTGTCGTGTTATATAAAACAAATGGAAAAGAAAAGGTTTTGTAAAACATATGGTACAATACACTGCAGAAATAGTGAAAACTATCAAACTTTTCCCATAATATATTCTTCTGAACTGAACTTACTATTATTTTTTATTACGTATGATATTATTTTTAGGACTTATCATCTTCCTGAATTATCATCATCATCGCCAACAAGTGCTTGTTCTATATCAAATTAGTCGATTTAGTTTTTCCGACGCGCGAATTACCGTCGGAGTTTTTTTTTTGCCAGAATTTTGTCATAAATTAAGAGGGAATATCCAGCATATTTTTAGTGTTACCAGCGGATTTCGTCCCGCCGATAACAGAGCATTTCCTGTAGTCTCATGCACGATTTCCACCAACTCATCGATCCTTAGGCTGATAATTCGCTTTTCCTCTAATGGTTGATGGTGCCCACACCAGCATCTGACTGACTGATCATCTTGCAACTATTGAAGATCTACATATAGAGAGTATTTGGAAGATAATTAGCATTTGCTTTTGATTGCTAAAAAATGGAAAACAAATGCAAAATGTGATAAAAGTTAGGGGAAATAGGATAATAAAAAATAAAGCAAAAAGTACTAATTTTTTTATATCCAATTAGCATGCATGACTTACATTCGAAAATTATCAAAGATATAATACAATTTTAAATTAATGAAGATTTTAAGACAATACTATCCAAATATTGTTATTTAAAACTTGAAAAAACATTTTGGATTCTCATGGCTTTTCATAGATCATACATTCATGATTTGCTTAAAATAAATTCATAAAGATAACTCTTAGAATTTAAACTCTAAAGATTGAAATTTAATCTTGTAGGTCTTTCATTTGGTGAATCTACAAGAATCACAATCGAATTTGGAATTCATGTCAACCACAATAAGTAACTATTATTTATTATTAAATAAACTTACGTTATCCTTTTTACTTGTATACGGTTCATAGATATTAGGTTGTTAGTCCTACTTTCAATCTTATTTATTATATTGCGTGCATTTATCATAGATCCTGCTTAATGTTCATAATGAAAGTATCATATAGTAGATGCAATCTCATATTGATTTATTGTTGCATGAGCTCTTATAAATTTAACGTGTTTCTTGTTGTAGTAGTTCTATTTTGATGAATTACGGTAATTTGAATTTATGATAATAAATACAAGTTTATTTATCTTGAAGTGTCTATTTTGATATATATATTGCTTGTTTATATTTTTTTTAACGTGAGTATAAAATAGATATTTCTATTCTTTCATTATGTCCTATATTGTCAGTATGTGTTACCTTTCAGGCCAAGGATCAGGGGCGGAACCAGCCATGCATAATTTTCAGGGGTGGCAAACTTATAAGTAATTTTTAGCATATATGTCGGGGGTCCAAGGGGGCAGTGCCACTCCGGGGGTTTCCGGGGGCAGCGCCCCCCGGAACAAATTTTGATTTACTATTTTGCTTTGTATTTGGTTCATCATTCCCTAACAATAACACATCTACACAATGTATTTAATTATATTGGGGGCAATTGCCTAAAGACCATAGTATTTTAATATTTTTAGAAAATTTACTTCTTTTTTTTTTTACAGTGGGGGTGGGGGGGGGGGGGGGGGGGGGGGGGGGGGGGCTAGCCCCAAAGGGATTCCGCCCTTGCCAAGGATGGACATTTTGAAAAGTTAAACAACTTTATAAAATTTATTATAAAGAATTTTTTATAAAAATCTTGCAATTAAGTAGGCCCCAATAAATGCTCTCTTTGAGCATAAGGCGTTAAGGTGTTATCATATGATTCAAATCACACCGAAAGTGTTTAATTGATATATATGTTGATGCTGTTTGATTCTGCACAATGTGGCAATAAAATGTTGAACATGTGAGATTGCTTTGTCGAATTTGGTTTTCCTTACCGTCGGTACAGCTATTTTGAGAAATTTATGTAAAACTGCCTGTAAATTTATTTATTTTTTTGATGTAAAAAGATAGTTTTAGAATTTTGCTATTAAATGGAATAATTAATCTTAGTTTGTAATAAAAAATTAATACTGGCATTATGTTAGGAAATTTTAAATTCCTAACAATATATACTATTGTTGCAGGCTACAGTATAGGCGATGATAGAGTTAGAATACTACGTCTTAGCGTTGCACGAATTTCCAGCTCACATATAGATAACACAATGATTTTTATGTGGAAAGCTCTGAAAAAAGGAAAAAATCACGCGGTCTAACCTAGTTAAAAATGATTCCACTAGAACTTGAGTTGGTTACAATGGGCTGACTCGCCTCTAAGGGCGATCAGATTGCAAGCATCAATTGTACGATAGAAGTCCGGATGTCAGATGATGGTCCGGCAGAACTTTGGGCTTACGGTGGTGGTCTGGCAGAACTCCGGGCCATAGGGGGTCGTCTGGCAAAACTCCGGGTTTTAGGAGGTGGTCCGGCGGAGCACAGGGCGTCAGGTGGTGGTTCGGCGGTGGTTTGGCAGAACTCCGGTGGTGGTCGAAGAGGCAAGGAGGCAAGAGCGATCTCTGATATCTCTCTTTTTTCCTTAGGCTTCGGGGTCCCTTTCCAAGAGGAGAGGGAGCTCTATTTATAGATTTTTGATAATGTCATGACACGTAAACAAGTGGAGGATCAAGGGCAAGTTGGAGTGATTTGGATGGACGACCGATATTGAATTCCTTGATTGTGGACCGTTTGCTAGCTATTTGAAGGCCTTGATGATGTCGGAATCCTGTGATCTTGGGCTCGTTGGATTCGTCTCGCCGAGCCACTCGATTCGATTATAAGCATGTCATGTTTGGAAACCATTTGGTAATCTGAATCATGGTTTGAACCTTCCAATAGCGCTTTGTGCCCTTGATTTTAACCCATTTGGGCTCGGATTTGATTGAATTTGGTGTCGTTGGATTCGTATTTTGTGAGACGTTCAACTCGACTGTAAGTTTGCGTAAATTGGAGTTCAGATGCTCCCAATTTTAATTTCAGAAGTTTCCAACTTGATTTTGCCTCGATATTCGTGCCCGATCAAGATAATTTTTCAATGATGTATCAACTATTAATAAATTTACACACAAAGAATTTCACAATACGTACAGCTTAAATGTAGACTTGCACAACGGTCCTGAAGCCGAGAGCCCTATTACAATTTGTATCAAAATGTCTTGGCAATTTCATTCCACTCCACACTTTCACCTTCCCAATTACCTGTCTAGAAGCCTAAATAAAATTTAAGAAAAAAAATGAGGGAAAAAACAAAATTTCATTTGGACAGTTTTCTTAATGCTTTCTAAAATAAATTTTTAGTACAAAATTTTACGGTTCAAAAAATGTTGGTACTAGAAAGCAGTTTTAGAAAGCAGTATGAAACATTAGGCTTTGTTTGGAACGACTTTTTTATTGCTGCTTAAAACATACTTTTAGGAAAAAAATTAAAAAAAAAAAGCCATCATTGGAATGGCTTTTTTACTGCTTCTTAAATTAAAGCAACATTCTATTAAAAAATTAATTTTTTAATACTTACTTTAAGAAGCATAAAGAAAGTCGTCCAAACGAAGCCTTAGTATGATAACATGGCATTTAAAACAGTAGGTGGATTAGAATATTGATAATAAAAACTAATTAAAGCATGATTAAGCTAGACTACACATGTTGCAGCTGTATGCTCTTGTATTATTACTTAAGGCCCACTTGCCTAAGCTTAATTAGTTTCCTAATTAGGCCTCTAAACGGAATAAACTGATTTAGAAGATACATTATGATGATATTCATTTTTTTTAAGGGGCATAAGCCCATTCATTGATAAGGAAAAAAAACTAGTTACATGTGTAAAGAAAGAAAAATGAGGTGTAAAAGAAAAAAACACCCCAAAATTTTCAAGAAATACAAAAAACAACCCCACAATTATACTTGTCAGAAAACAAAAAATCCCAAAAAGAATTGGAATCTGAGATAGTTGGGCTTAGGTGAAAAACCATTGCAGGAGCCAGGGAACTTGTTCTCCCAATTGCGGGAAAAAATCATCAAGGAATCACCATGTTGCATTAAACCACCATCTTGGGAGAAGCAATCACACATCATCGCCCCCAGATACCAACTACAGATCTGGCCAGATCCACCAAAAATCCAAAAAAGGAAGAGAATAAAATCAAGCATCACCATAAAGCAGAGCATAGCAAGCGTGACCAGAAAGAGCCATCTCACAGCAAATCCAATAAGAGAAAACCATCCTTCCATTTACAGACTTTCGAGAAGATTGCACTTTTTATCTTAAAACAGATCGTGATGCTGCTAGAGGCAGAATGAGCAAATATCCTTTCTTTCCTTTCTCTCCAAACATGATAAATAGTGCAGCAGATAATAAGAAAGTAAAATCTTTTTGGACTGTGAGGAGAGACTGGGATTATCATTTAACCAGTCAAAGAGCTGCAGCAGGTTTGGTCTAAGAAGAATAGAAGAGCAATCTGGAATAAGAGAAGTAATAATGTTGTGCGTATAGGAGCAGTCAAAAAATAAGTGAGCAGAAGTTTCAGGATAACTGTGACATAGAGAACAGTTTAATTCCACCGAAATGTTTCTTTGATTAAGCTCCATAACAATTTTAAGACCCCAGGTGAATACAGAATATCTCAAAACATGTTTTTTTGTGCCACACAAAACAATCCCAAGAGCAAACATGGAAATTTTTATAGTAATCATATAAAAAGTTTTTAAATTTAGCATGGTTCATATTACCCAAAAATAAGCAGGTAGAATGGTAATCAGAAATTGCAACTGAGAGAGTAGCATTAACAGCAACAGAGGGCAGATTCATAGGAAGGTGCCAAATGCCACCAACAATATAATTGCTCATAGTAATAATACCAAAAGTAGGACCAAGGGAGCAGAAGTCAGCAATCCGAATGAAATTGCACCAGTAATCCCAAAGAAAGGAGAAAAGAGAGGATGGCATGACTTTGTAAATCCAATTATCCTTAGAAGATTGTGCAGTAGAGCATATAGATTTCCATAAAATGGTGGCATTGGAATCAGCTGGTTTCCAAGGAGAAATATAATGAGATAAAAGCCAGTCAGCCAGGGGGGAGTGAAAATTGTAAATCCTCAGTATTAGGGAACAATTAAACCCATATTGAAGAGCAAAGATGCTAGGAACCCCAAGACCCCCCATATCTTTAGGCTTGCAAACAGTGTCCCAAGCCACCAGGTGCAATTTTTTTGAAACAGATAAATCACCAAAGAACAAAAATTTTGAGGCCACCCTTTTAATGATATTCATATTTAATAACTATGAAAATGAGCTGTGTGCGTGAGAGAGAGAGAGAGAGAGAGAGAGAGAGAGAGAGAGAGAGAGAGATTTTGAGAGTTTCAATGTGACGCCTTCAATTAATCAAATTGAGAATTCACCTCCTATGTTCACCGCTACTAATTGTTGGTTTACTATCCAATCCGGTCATGATTTGAGCGGCCGGTTGATTGGGTTAGCCTGATGATGAAATCATCATATCACTTTTTGATCATCTGAGGGTGGCCTAAAGTCTTCATTGTTGATAACAAAGAGAAACATTATATGATAATTATAGGTAAGGACTAGACTACCCCCACAGCCCTCCAAATCTCTAAATTGATCATAATTCTCTTTATTTTATTTCTCTAAATTTTGAACTAGGATCATTCAAGAATAATTGAAAATTTTGACATTCTAGCTACTTTAAGATTATCAAACAACCACCCTGATGCTCTTAGATATTTCATACATCCAACGATCAAAGTCAACTATCATTTACTGCTATCTAACTTCTAACATTCACTAATTTTTTATCTCTTGATATTCAACATCGACAAAGAACAAATATCCATCATCTGCCAATTGCCATTGTTTCACATCCTTTTGCCAGGTCACTTTGTCTCCCTTCTTACAAGGAGAACTTTTTATAGGTCACTATGTCTCCCTTCATACAAGGAGAGCAGCCAGGATGACCGCCTTTTAATGCCTATTATCACTTTTATTTGATAATTGACATCCACTAACCGACATCAATTATGATATCTTATTTCTGATATTAGCCATCGCCTTCTATCTATATCTCCAAGATTTGCAACGACGCCGTTTACCACGATGAGAGAAAGGGGGACCCAAAGCCCTAGAGATATCCAAACCATACGAGCCTTGTAAAACCCCAACTTCATCCTCCAAATTATCATCCAGATCACACGAAGAATCCATCGAGTCATCCAACCATTCAATTTGTCTCAAACAGGATTCTCCTGCTCGCGACAAAATCCTTGACTTAAAAACATTTGGCGAAATAAGCCCCACAGGAACATCAACCAAAGCATCACAATCACTTCTAGGGGTGTCAATATTTGACACGACACGAAAACCCGACCCGGAAAATCCGGGTTGGACCCGACCCGATTTCAAAACGGGTCGGGTTCGGGTTCCAGAAATTGACCCGTTTAAAAAACAGGTCGGGTTCGGGTTGACCCGGCGGGTCAACCCGCCGGGTCAAATTGACCCGTTTTAATTTTTAAAAAATTCGAATTCCCGCCCTCTGACCGCTGCCCCCCCCCTCTGACCCGCTGCCCCCCTGCCCGCTGCCCCGCGCTCCGCTGCCACGCCGCTGCTGCCCGCCCCGCTGCCCCGCGCTCGAGCTCGCGCACTCGCTCGCGCTGACGCGTGCCGCACGCGCGCTGCCAGCGCTGCCACGCCGTGCCGCCGTCGCCCGCATGCCGCTCGCGCTGCCGCGCGCTGCCGCGGTGCCTCCGTCGCTCGCGGGTCGGATCGTGTCAACCCGGCAACCCGCCGGGTCGGGTTCGGGTTCGGATTTTTGACCCGTTTCTCTACCCGGGTCGGGTTAGGGTCGACCCGTTTTCCACCCGGGTCAGTTCGGGTTCAACCCGAACCCGACCCGTGACCCGAAATTGACACCCCTAATCACTTCACCCAACGGACGGAATCCTGACCAAAGCACCCAAATGATCAATAGAAACATTGCCAACAACCATCGCAGATCCCAGGAGGGGAGGAATAGCAACCACCACGCTAGGGTAAAGTAGACTTTTGAGAATAATATTATCATATTTAAAGTAGACTTATAATGAATCCCAAAAAGTTATTCAAAGTATATCTTATATGAAGGGAAATTTACATACATACCATTTTATAACATCCTATTTACATATCTAATACCTAAAATTTTAATATTACATACATACCACCTTATACTATTTTAATATCAAATATGTCACTAATATTTCCTTTCTACCACTCATATATTTCATTTCTACCACTCATATTTGATATAAAAATGAACTATATGTGGTATGTATGTAATATTAAAGTTTGATGTGTTAAATATGTAAATAGAATAGTATAGGATGGTATGCATGTAAATCTCCAAAAATTTAATGGATCGTATTTCAATTTCTTAGCCAAAGAGTTATAAAATTTATAAGGACCTAAATTACTTGAAAATATATTTTAATGTGCATGTTAGAGCATCATATTAAGCCAACATATATTTATACAAATATATTCAAAGCAAATATACACTCAAGATTTTGTGGATGTTTCTTGATTGAATATATTTTTCCAATATTGATTAAATGTAATTAATAATATTATTGTTTATTGTGATTTCAAATGATTTAATTTTTTGTTAATGCACTTAATTAAGTTTTTGCAGCTGATATCATTGATGAACCCATTGTGCATTAATTAACTCTAATCCCTTTTCAACTTTTGTTGTTTTTTATTTTTTGTTCTTTCAATGGCTTAATCAAAATACTAAAAAGGAATCTGCCATCCTTTAATTAGAACAAAAATCCACCAATTAAGACAAGTGATTCTGGCTTGATGGAACATCAATTATGTCAAGATTAGCTGGACATTAAAATCATTATTTTAGTAAAAAAAACTTTGAGTTTAGAGCATTATTTATATGATTCAACTTAATTATTTGTTAAGAGATAAAAAAATGGGATTAGAATATCATGATTTAAATGTAATTATATTTTATAGTAATTAAATCTATTTTAAGATAGGTATAATATATATTGTAAATGATTAGCTATAATAAAATACTTATTTTAAAATAAATTTAATGAATAATTAAAAATAAAAACTTTGAGTATGTTTGGGACGGCTGCAGCTTTTTTTAAAGTTGATTGTAAAATTTTTGTAGAGAATGTAGTTTTTTTAAAACCGTTATAGAAAACAGCTTCCAAGCAAAAAAAAATTATTGAAAACAATGAAAAAATAGTTGACAAACAAAAAATTATGGCTACAGTCTTAAAAGCAAAATAGTAAGAAAGTAGTCTCAAACTAAAGAAATTTTTCTGTGCGGACCCCGAATGACATCATGAGACCAACCATAACGCGTCAAGCCACTTTTTTGCTCAATATCGGTGCTCGGTCCCGCTGTGTAACGGGAGACATGACGCATTCTGGTTAGTCTTCCGACCGACCGTTGTGTCCGCACAGAATAATTTCTCCTAAAAAAAAGCCTTATTTAAATTTAAAAATATCTTGAAAATTCAACTATCTAATGCAGGGATTTTCACTCACTTCATTAAAAGTGTAAATATAGTAGCAATTATTAATGACGTTTTTTTTTTTTGGGACATTTAGGCCATTTAAGGCAAACTCACACACACAACGCATACACATAGACTCGAACCCTGAACCTCTTAGTTGGAAGCCAAATGACGCGGACGTTATTCCTGGGTCACTGTGACCAGTTCGTTTTCTCTGCAGGCTTCCCACTTTCGCGACAACCACTACTTGGCTGCCTGACTTTTCGGTTATGCACTTTATTTTTCCTAGCTGGCTTTTATTTAGTATTTTCGGTATTATCTAGCTTTACCTTTATCTCCTGGACGTTGTAAAGGAGAAGTTAGCTTCCTCATTTTATCACTCTATAGAAGGCTTGCTGCCTGTTACTGTTCCATTGGTTTCTCTCCCTCCGGTAATCTCTTCTCTCTGTTGTGTTTTGCTGCATTACCAAAGCTCTCAACCAATAGGCCAAAGAGAGTAGTGTGTTAATGACGTTTTGAGTAGGCGCATATGAATTAGATAACGTCAAATCAATTTTAGTATTCAACCATTTTTTAGGGCTAATTTATTACTGAAGAATAATGAAATCTTCAAACACTTTAAATGCGATTCATTAACATGAATTAAAACTCCTACTTCTGCTCTTTAGAAATCAAAAGAAAGGATAAACAAATCAGATGATAATATTTTGACTCAAAATTTATTAAGGCTTTGTTTGACAAAACTTTTTTGACTACTTTACTTTTTAGAACACAATCATAATTCATAATTTTTGTCAGCCATTATTTTATACTAATTTTAATAAATTTTTTTAAGAAGCTATTTTCTACAATAACTTTTAAGAAAATTGATTTCTTTGTAGCAGCTTTACAATCATTTTTATAAAAACTATAAACGTTCCAAATTGACACTAAATGAGCTTCCAAATTGACACTAAATGAGCTACGAAATGAGCCAAATAAGCTTGACCCAATTTCTCTTTTCTGCTACAGGTCAATTCAAGATCTCTTAATTAACAGCTAAAGCTCACAACCAACACATCAAATAAAACTAGATCAATCTATCACCTTCATTAACATGCATGCAAATAAAACCCTATTTAAAAAAAAAAACAAAAGGATTTCTTTTTCGAGCAGATTAATACTTCGTTTCGGATAGCTTTCTCGTTGCTTTGTAAAACAGCTTTTTAGTACAAAATTTTCTAATTAAAATTTTTTTAATTAAAAAGCAATTTTAGAAAGCATTAAAAAAGTTGTTCCAAATGAAGCCTAAGAGATTCTAGCACTAAAGTTTTATTGGGACATCTTTCTTAATTTTTCTTCAAACAGCTTTTTCATAAAAAAACTTAATTTTTATGTTAAAAAGTTGCTTTAAAAAATAGTAAGAAAATCATATTAAATGAAGTTTAAGGCTTCGTTTGGGATGGTTTTCTTACTGCTTCTTAATGCCGCTTTCTATTATAAAAATTTTAATTTTTTTTAACTAAAAAATTATTTTAAGAAGCTGTAAGACTTCTTTTGGAACGGTTTTTTATTGATATTAAAAAGACATTTCAAGTTTTATTTAGGATAACTTTCTTATTGCTTCCTAAAATAATTTTTTAGTATAAAAATTATTTTTTTAATTAAAAAATTAATTTAAAAAACAATAAAAAGCCGTATGGAAGAAAACCTAAATGATTGAAAGAAATTGCTTCAGCTGATGAATAAGCCACGGCACGATCTCAAGAGAGCAGGAAATGGAGTGACATTATTGAAGGGAAAAGAGATCTCGGAAAGTGCAAATACTTTCAGACTGACTGTCAGAGAACTGCAGTATTGAAGACGACAAAGCAAATACTGTTCCTCTGCTCGAAGACGAAAGCATATTTTGCTCACATGGCAACATGCTCAGCTGTCTCTCTCTCCCTCACGAGCCCTCAAATAAACCCTAACGTTTATACAGTGCAGATCGACGTACGTATAAGTAAAAAAGAATATTAATAATGTATTCAGTACATAATTGTATATTAATTAATGTCACTCCATTTTTCTGCTAAACCGGACGTAACAAAGCCAGCAGACAATAGAAACCCTGGAGATGCTTAGAACAAAGCTAGCTCAAAAAGAGAAAAAGAACAACCAAACTCAACCAAATTTTCTGATGTAAGGTAAACCAGTTTTGTCAAGTTTAAGCATCCCTTTAACCTGACGAAGATCATTACAAGTGTGAGGTGTAATTGAATTAGAGATTGCAGAATCTTTCCTAGCTAGTCAATCAGCCACACAATTTCCTTCCCTCTAGATACGAGTGATTTTGAGTACAAGTTGATTCAAAATAGCCATAATATTACGAAAAAGGTAAAATAAAGCAACATTGCTATAGATTTTGGAAGAAATATAATTCATTGATAATTTGGAATAAGATTCGATCAAAATATTAGTAAATTGGTATTCCGAACATATCTTAAGGCATTGAAGAAGAGCCTCTATCTTCGTCACGATAATATTACAGTTATTAATGTTTGAAGCAAAGCCCATGACAAAATTATCACGAATAATACCACCACAACTAGCACCCATACTTGAAATCGAGCCATCAATATTTAGTTTGTATTGATTCACCTCCAGTTTAGCCCAACAAAAAGAGATGGTATAATTACTGAAATTTGCTATATTGGATAAATTGAAAAAGGAGGAAATAGCATTATTACTCCGACAATATGCTTAAGCTCTAGAAACTTAGCACTTACCAACTGATGAATTTTACTCTTAAGTAGAAAGATGATCCTACCAACATTCATACTAATGTCATTATGCTTACAATTATTTATCTCTTGCCAAAAAAGCCCGAAAACGATCATAGGAATGGTAGTGATCAAAGATATGACCTTTAGGTCTTTTAAAAACCAATCATTAAGATCATAGCAATAATTATAATTAACTCTCAAATTAACCTTCAAATCAATATAAAGGATCCACCAAATCTTAAATAAATAAATAAGGATCCACCAAACATTTGAAGCAATGAACCTATTTATGAAAACATGCTCAATAAATTCCAAATGAAAACAACATTGGCATTTAAAAATGATATGCATGCCTTTAGCTTTTAACTTCTCATCCACTGGAATGAAACCTTTAAGAAGCCTATAAATGAAAACATAAATATTAGAGGGGATAGAAGAATTCCATATTTTTACCAAAAATGACATTAACATCCTTCTTGGGCCTAAATTGATTCCAAACATTCTTAAGGCTAAATTTACCATTAGTAGAATAACAACAAATATGTAGATCGAGGGTATGAAGATTCGTAGGAATATTGCAAATGAAATCCATCAATACCCCCACATGAGAGTAAGCTCATCAGGCCACTACATTTTTGCATAATCTAGACAAAACTGATGATTGACTTTGTTTAAAAAAACATTGAGAAGGATGAGAATCCTTACAATACGTTAAGTTCATAAAATTAGCGCACAAAGATGTGTTAATCCTCAAGTTTCATCAAAGCTTAATAGAGAAACCTTTAATCAAACTATAATCGACTAACACCCTAAACCACCCTCACTAAAAGGCCACAATAAGAGTTTCAAGCACTCCAATGAATTTTCTTATTGAATGAGAAGAGCCACAAAAAAGTTTTTTTTTTTTTTTGATGAATTTCTCAATTCTGGAGCAAACGTCCAAAGTAAGATTAATTAAAAGTTTGGAGCAACTAGATAGGCATATAACAAAGAACACTTTTAATCAAAATCAATCTATCACCCATATATTAAAATTTAAATTCCCAAGCCGCTAGTTTATTCTCAAATATAAAGGATTTCTTGTGACCTTTATGAATGGGGGAGTCAAGATAATAAATAGTGAGAGACAACTCAGAGAAATCAATTATAAGTAGAATTAATAACCCCCTGAGTCATATTTTTCCCCAAACAAAAATGCATATTTTTCAGATTAAAATGAAGACCGCTTTCACTAGCAAACTTATTTAGAAAATGATGAATAATCTTCACATAATTAATAGCCCCATTGCAAAGAAATAATGGTATTATCAGCAAAAGAGAGATGAAAGATTTTCATACCACTAGAAGTAATATAATAAATATTTTTATAGTACATAAACATGTGATTCAACTCTCCAGAGAGATATTCAACAATAATAACGTAAAGAGCAGGATATAGAGGGTTACCTTTTTTTTTTGGTTAAAACCCGCGGAGGGGCCTACGTGTTACTTCAAAAATCGGTTACGAATTCCTTAAAAGGACCAACCAGCTTACTACTGCTCATAAGAGCTACAATCCAAAAAAGAAAGAAAAAACCTAGAAGCCGGTCGGTCCTTATCCTATGATTACAAAATTGAAAGCAAAAAACAATCGGGCTGTGAGACGACAGCACCCAAAAAAGGAAGATCCAATGAGTAGATTTTGGCACGAACTTCCTACAAAAAATTAAAAGAAAATAGAAATTGACAAAAATGATAGGCAAAAGAAGAACATGGCCACCTTTAGAGCTAAAAAGACAGCAACTATCAATTATCCTGCAAGTAACACTCCAAAAACAAACATTAGGATCACTCTTAATCAAAACAATGATAATAGATTCCAGATTTTGAGACGCATCAGCATCAGACTTAGGATAAAACAACTTGCATAGAATGGAAGAAAAAAGCTCTCTCCCAATACTGAGCCTGGTATTCCTAGAATGCCAGAATAATTCAGAGAAACTAAATAAGCGCCCAGGTCTCTCAGTTTCCAGACAGATCTTCAAAATATTAATGATATTATGAAAGAAGCAATGCAGATAACTAAAATTCTGGGACATAAAACCGAGAACAAAATTCACAATGATCTCCGCATTAACCATATTCTCCAGAATACCATCAACTTGTAAATGACAATTTTCAACCACCAAAATAAGAACCCAAAAAACATGACAGCGACGAACAGGGAGAAGAAAATCAAACTCAATATTAATATTAGTTAACCACTGAGACAAAAAATGGAAAGAAACAATAAAGTTTAAGTAAATATCAGATAGCCTGCAACGGTAGCTACCACCAGAAATGACCACCAAGGAGATATATAAAATGGAATTATGAAGCGGGTCAAAAAAGATCAAACCAGCTCCCACAATGCTAAAAAAGAAGAAACCCACAGTCATGAGACACAACCATTTCTAATGTAAGGGAGGGAAGTTTTATCCAACAATATCATGCCTTTCAAAACAGGATTTAAACTATAAATATTCAGATCTTGATAACTTTCAAGCTGACAACCAAAGTTAGCCAACCAGTCAGCACAAGCATTAGCTTCACGATAAATATGAGAAATATAATAGTCAATAGATGCAAGAGAATTTCTAATTTTCCTAATAAGATAGAAGTTTTGAGGATTACCCTGAACTTTATTGTTAATGATTTGAACCACAAGATCAGCATCCACCTCAATCCAAACATTATGAAACCCCAAAGTAATACACTTATCAATCCCCAATTGAAGACCGGAGAGTTCAGCAGTCAAAACATAGCAAAATTGCAAGGGGGAAGCAAAAACAGATAAAACTTTACCAGCATGATCCCGAATGATGCCCCCGATGCCAGCTAAATTATTCCTAACAGAACCATCAGTATTCAATTTGACATAAGGAACAATCGGTTTTCTCCAAATAACCAGCCTGCTCATACATTTGGCAGCATTGATATTCATGTTAATACCGAAAAAATCTGCCAACTGTTTAGCATTTCTGTAATGTTTATTAGAGATTAAATTACAAGAGGATAAGTGATTAATTTTATGGTTAATATTAGAAATGATAACAGAAGCATCCATTTTAATACCAGAATGCTTGGATTCATTTCTAGATTTCCAAATGAACCATAAAATAAGAATTGGGATTAGGTTAAGAATATGGCCTTTAGAATTGTTCATCCAAAGATTTAACATAGGGGTAAGATCATTATAGATAGTCCCCTGATTAATATTAGCCAAATCAGAATAGTAATCCCAAATCTTCCTAGCAATATGACCATTAAGAAAAATGTGGTTTATACTTTCAATATTCTCACAACATTGACATTTAGAAGGTAAGAAAAAGCCTTTTCTTTGAATAACAGTGTCCACAGGAATAAATCCCTTAATACATCTCCAAGCTAAAATAGAATAAGAAAATAGGTATACTATTATGCCATAATGAAGAAAAAATAATAGACTTATCATACTTAATCCTAAAAGCTTCCCAAGCCTTACTCATTTGGAACAAACCCGAAGAAGACAAAGAGAACAAAATTTTATCCTTGCAATTCAAATCTAAAGGGATCATTCTAATTAAGTCAACAAAAAAAGAAGGAAGGATCTGTAACAGTTTAAAAAACGTTCCAAGATCCATTAATTAAGAATTCAGCAACTTTGACATTCTCAACAGAACAAGTGTTAAAGTAATTATCAATAGAACAGGGACCCATCCAATTATCTTGCCAAAAGAAAACATTACCTTCACCAATTCCCCATTGAATGTACTGTTCCGCATGCCACCTTATTTTGCAAAGCCTTTTCCAAGTAGGAGAATCAGTAGGTTTAAAAACATTAAGCAGAGGATGAAAATCTTTGCAATATTTAGTATTCATAAAACGAGCCCATAAACTTTCATTAGAACGAAAGGAAAACCAAAGTTTATGAGAGAAGGCTCTAGCCATATCAGTAACATTTTTACAACCCAAGCCACCTTCATTGTAAGTGCCGCACATACTATTCCAAGAAGCCCAATGTATAGCATTACTATTATACTTAGAAGTCCAAAAGAATTTATTTATCATTCTTTCAATACGAAGGCAAATAGTCGCAGAAGGGTTGAGAGAATGGAATAAGTAAATGGGTAAAGAGTTAAGAACAGACTTAATAAGAGTTAACCTACCCCCATGAGATAAAAAGTTAGAAGACCAATTTTGCAATTTTTTTTGAATAGAAGTGAAAATATCTTCAAACAAATGATTTCTTTTTTTACCTTTATAAATAGGAGTGCCCAAATACTTAATGGGAAAGTTTTTAGATTGAAAACCACAACGTCTTTGAATAGCAAGAACTCTATTCCTATTAATAGTTTTACTGGCAATAAAAGAACTTTTTTCCTTGTTAATAGCTAGACCAGAAACCGAATGAAAATTTAATAAAAAATTACTTAAAGTAGAGATATTATTGATAGAACCATTAGAGAACAAAATGAAATCATCAGCAAAACTAAGGTGAGAAACAGGCAGACCTCTAACAGTTCTAAAATAAAGTTTAGGATTACGGATAAAAAGATCTTCAATACCCCTAGATAAATATTCCATAGCAATAATGAAAAGAGCCGGGGAGATATTATCCCCTTGTCTTAAACCTTTGGTAGACTTGAAGTAGCCATGACTCCTACCATTAATCAAGACAGAAAAATAACAATTATTAATACTGTTCTTAATAAGCTTTATAAAAGAATCAGAGAAAGCCAAATAAAGACATGATATTAAAAAAGAAATTCCAGTTTAGATTATCATAAGCCTTAGAAATATCCAATTTTAAAATGATATTGCCACCTTTCACCTTAGTATTAATTTCATGAGCCATCTCTTGGGTTAATAAAACATTATCAAAGATGCTTCTACCTTTAACAAAACCAGTTTGATTACTCGAAATAATTCTAGGAAGAATAATCTCCAATCTTTTAGAAAGAACCTTAGAAATGAGTTTATTAAAAAAAAGAGCAAAGACTTATAGGTCTAAAATCATTCCACTTATTAGCCCCCATGGATTTAGGAATGAGCACAATGTTAGTAGAAGTAAAATAGTTTGGGTAAGGAGTGCCCTTGAAAAAATCAATAGCAGCTTCAATAATATCATGTTTGAGCATCTCCCAGCAATTTTGAAAAAATTTAGTGGTGTAACCATCCATCAGCCCCGCAATGGAGTCCCCATTCAAATCGTTAACAGCATTTAAAATTTCCTCCTCAGAAGGGATTAAGCAAAGCAACTCATTATCCCTATCATCAACAATTTTAGGAATGATATGAGGATTAGTAACAGGATTAGTATTAAAATTACTCTGAAAAATGTTCTTAAAATGGTCCACTCCAGAATTACATATAAGTTCCTCATTATCAATGAAAGTGCCATCATTAATCATAATTTTGTGAATATAATTCCTATTTCTATTACGGTTAGCCATAGCATGGAAAAATTTAGTGTTCCTATCCCCTTCAACAGTAAATTTAACATTCGCTTTTTGTTTCCAGAAAATTTCCTCTTGATCCTGAAGACTAACCAGATATTCTTTAGCACTATTAAGATGAATCAAATTTTCATTGGAAGGATTGCTCATATAACTATTTTCGAGCTCTTGCACTTTCAATTCAGCTTCCTTAATGTTAGTAAAAATGTTTTTAAAAACATTTTTTTATTCCACCAGTTTAAAACATGTTTTAATCTACAAAGTTTAGACCAAAGTCTAAGCATGCCCTTGATGTCATTATTAGGAAATAAAGGCGCATTCCAGTTTAATCTAACAACATTTTTGAAATCCTGATGACTGAGCCACATATTTTGAAATCTGAAAGAAGTATTTCCAATTTTACTATTAGCATTGATGCTAAGCAGTAAAGGACAGTGATCAGACAACGTTCTACTAAGATGCTCAACAGTAGTGATGGGAAAAATAGACAGCCAATCATTGTTAAAAAGAATTCTATCAAGACGTTGCCAAATAGTAGCACGGTTCCAAGTAAAAGGGTTACCACTAAAGCCAATATCAGTAAGAGAGCAATCAGAAATAACAGAATTAAAGTCTTCCATAGCACTAGAGTTAGGTAGATTACCTCCTCTTCTTTCAGAAGCATTAGAGATAATATTAAAAGTCTCCACCAATGCACCACGGTCCATTAGCAATATTGGCAAATTGACGCATTTCCTCCCAAAGAGGAAAACGATTACCTCTAGAAGTAGCAGCATAAACAAAAGAGCCAAAGCACTTATAATTAAATAATTCAATTTCACAGTTGATAATTTGAGGATGATCCGATAAAATATTGACACTGATAATATTGTTCCACATGATCCAAATTTTGTTAGAGCAATTATAAACAAAAAATTAGGAAAACCTAATTTAGAAGTAGTAGTACCAATTTTACTATTGGCAATAAGAGGCTCAATTAAGACTAAAAAAGAAATACCATGCACTCTAGAAAGATTCTTAACTCTAGCAATGGAGTCTTTTCCCCCAATTCCCCTAACATTCCAAATGAGAGCTTTAATCATAAGGGTGTTTGGAAGAATTTTGGGCACGGGTAGACCGTGGGGTAGAAGGTTGAGAATTTTTGACATTCTTACCTTTCTTTTTGGTTACTTTCGTGAATCCACCATCATCAATATTTTGAAAATTAGAAGTATTAGCATTAGAATAAGAAGTCACCTCAGCATTTTTTTTTTGAAGAATTATCAATAGTAAAATCAGAGGAAAGAGGCAATTTATTACTCACAGAGTTTTGGATATTATGAACCGTCTGCTCATTATTTTGCTCTTCGTTGCAAGGATGAAGAAATTCCCCTTCTTCATAGAGTTCATCACTACCATCTCCAGCCATATCTTCTTCTATGATAGTAATTGGAGCAGAGTTTTTTTCTACAATTTCCTTGTTAGTCATTAAAGCATGCTCATTATCACAACTTCCAATCTCTTTAAGAATTGAATCAACATAAATAAAAATTTTCGGCTCTGCATCCTCATTAACTTTTTCAACAATACCACTCTTCTCCTTAACCAGAGAAGTATTAACAATAGGGTTTTGCAAATTTTCTTGTGAGACAACAACTTCAGCTTCGTTGTTATCAGGTGAAGGAAGCGATTCCAACCGATCTGTTTGTATTAGCTTCCCTGTAGGCACGTAAAATTGATCGGAGGATCCAAGCTTACCATCCACCTACAAATTTGATTTTTTTAGTTCAGGGTGAAGTTTAAAACAATCCGTATGAGCATGTCCATGAATTTTATAGTGCGCACAGAAATCCGGAACTTTTTCGAATTCAACTTTCTGCATATAACCGAAAGCTTTCGATCCAACCCAGATCTCCTTAGCATGTTTTTTGGTAATGTCAACTTCGACTAAAATTCTGGCAACAGAAGGTCTAGTGCGTGATGCAGTAGCCTGATCCGTTTGGAGAGGCCTACCAAAAATAGAACCCAATGCATGCAAAACTTTTTGATAGAAAAAATGAAGCCGAAGGTTAGGGAACGAAATCCATATAGGAACAATGGGAGATTCTTCCTTGATATCAAAGAAAGGGGTCCATTTTAAAATACGCATTTGACAGTTGAAAATAAAATAAGATCTCCGAGCAAATATCCTACTATAATCAAGATCATTCGAGAGTTGTATAGCAACATTCCTCGAATCCAACAGACCGATAGAAAAAAATCCCGATAATTTTAAGTTAGTGAAAAAGCTATGAATGGAATCGAGATTAGGTCTGTTAAGACCAAATTTACCAACCAAAGTATATTGGAAAGGTGAAGCTAACTTCAGCACATCTTCATCAGATAAAAGAACAGCATGTACACCATTGAAAGTTGTTTGAGATAAAGTAGGAACGGAATCACCTGATCCAGCAAGAACATCCTTGAACGAACGCGTTTTAGAAGGAGAAGACTCTTCCATATCTAGATTAAAGAAACCTTTGTTAGAGATTGGCTTATCTTCAGACATCGATCCCCAAGGATTTTGGGGTTTCGAAGCAGCCATGAGACACCAAGCCCCCACAGGGCTTAGAGCAAAGAAGCAACCACCGTAGCTTTATGCGAAATCACACCTCAAACGAGCAAGAAAATCACTCAGGAACGAAAGCAGAGGAAGAGGAAGACGGAAACCCTAAATCGCCAGAGCGGCGGGGTTAGGGTTCGCGTCAAGAAAGTTGACGATAGAATTTCCCTGAAAAAAATCATAAGATCTACCATTAATAATAACGAAAAATCAAACATTCTCAACAATAAGCTTAATCAAAGATAAACTCTTATTATTAAAATCAAATAACTTTATAACTTTAAACATAAAATCCCAATTGATATTATCATAAGCCATTGAAATGTCAAGCTTTAAAATTAAATTTTGACCATTCACTTGGTGACTAATATCATGAATTAGCTCCTAAGCTAATAAGACATTATCAGAAATGAACTTGCCTTTAACAAAACTTAAATGGTTAGAGGAAATAATTTTAGGCAAGACATAAGCTAATCTGGAGGTAAGAATTTTGAAAATAATTTTATTAAAAGAAGTACAAAGACTAATAGGTCTAAAGTTAGACCAACTCTCAGGGTTCTGACACATAAGAATGAGGATAATGGAGGTACTAACAAAATTTTAGGCATAATACAACCATTGAAAAAGGAAATAATAGCTCTGCATAAGTCCTTAATAATATGCCAACATGTTTTATAAAAATAAAAAGTAAAGCCATCAGAGCCAGTAATAGAATCCTTGTTTAAATTCATAACTACTTTATTTTTTATTCACAAGGAATAGAAGTAAGGTTAAAATTATCAAAATTAGAAATTATATATAGTTGGAATAAATTGTGAGTTGGAGATATCATTAACCATTTTAGCAAAATCAAGTAATTCATTAAAATAAGAGAAAAAATAGTTACAAATCACATCCTGTTCCTCAGTCTAAGGGCCAAAATTTAATATGATTTTTTTTAATAAACGATTTAGCATTCTTAGAAGAAGCTAAAGTATGAAAATATTTGGTGCTCCTATCTCCTTCAAAAAGATACTTAGAATTAGCCCTTTGCCTCCAAAATTCTTCTTCTTTGATATGAAAATCAATAAGATTGTTTTTCAATTCACATGCTCAAGATTAAACTTATTAGCATCACTAGTGTTATTGATAAGAATTTCTTCCAACTTGGTCACCTCATTTCATCTTTGATGATGTTATCAAAGATGTTACCAAAAGCATTCTTATTCCACCGTCTTAAAATTTATTTCAACCTCTTAATCTTTAGAGAAAAAGAAATTAATTCATTAGAGTCATCATATTGGGAATGGGAGCCTCAAAAGTTGCTTGAACAAACTCATAGAAATTAGAAGAAAGTAACCACATGTTTTGAAATCTAAAGAAGGAGAAACAACTGATCAATTTTTTATTGATATTCAGAAATAGAAGGGCATGATCCGAAGATGTTCTGCTAAGATGCTAAACTTTAGTATTAGGAAAATTAGATAGCCAGTCATTATTAAATAAAATCCTATCTAGTCTTTCCCATAATTTGGAATTGGACCAATTAAACTTGGAACCATAGAAACAAATATCATATAAACTACAATCTAAGATCATATTATTAATATCATCAAGATCATTAAGATTAGGAGAAGAACCACATATTATTTCATCCACATTAGAAATAATATTGAAACCCCCTCCCACAAACCAAGGACCATTATAAGATTGAGCTAAATCCACTAAATATTGCTATAAAGGAAACCAACTAGATGGAATAATACTAGCATAAATAAAGTACCCATCATTAAAAAGTTAAAAATAGAAATAAAGTAGTGAATCATTTGATCATAATCAATAATAATAGATAGATTAATATTATTGTTCCAAAAGATCCAAATTTTACCATTAGTATTAGAGAAAAAGTTATCAAAACCAAGGAGCCTTTGGCATTTAAGAAGTTTAAAAGTATTAATCATAGGCTCTAAAATCACAAGCACTGAGATATTATGCAACCTACAGAGATATTAAGCAATCTCTAAATCCCCTAATATCCCAAATAATACAATTAATCATAAAAAATAGATTGGGAAGCAGCTCTATATATGGTGATTATGAAATGGAGAGCATGACCATCGAACTTTTTTTCTTTTTTATGCTTATTTTTATAAATAACAACTTTAAAATTATCCAATTCTTCATGCTGACCATTTCCTTTAAATTTAGAGGAAGAGTAATTAACACTGTTATCAAATATTTTCCACCTGCAAAGAAGTGTTTGGAAGACCTCTCGTCAGTCTTCCACCCCTCGTCACACGATTAGGAAGATGAATAATATTTGAGTTATTTTGGGTTTCTGTATCCTGAAGGATTTCAGGTAGTGATCCCCTCTCAATGAGTTATTGGGTTATGCGTGGGCTGCGAGTTGCATCTAACAAACTTGTAACGAACTATATCAAATATCCTAAGGATCATTTTAAACTAAAATGCTTTGCATCACACATCTTTTTAGAATTATTATAATCAATCCAACTATCAAAATATTTATCCATCAGTTCTATTGAAGTTATGGCATTGAAATCTTTGAATTGAAAATTTAGTTCATTTATCATAGATTTTATTAGTAACAGATGCTATTGCACCATCATCACTGATCGCCAATTTGTCATGACCTTCTGTAAGCTCAAAGCTGGAATAATCCAATCAACTTTTTAATCAAGGGAAAATATGATTTAAAACTTAATGCATCAATTATTAATAAGAATAATAAATATTTCCGTATAATATTATATAACAACTGTAATACTTCACTCAAATATATATATAAATAAAATGATTCTTCCTATCTTAGACATTCTGAACTCTGGAATCATAAAAAATTTCAGATTCCTGATCGCCATCATAAGCTATGATTTGCTATTCTTGTGTTTTCAGATTCTCTTTATGTTATCGGCTTCTAATTATTCAGTTCTCCTCCATTTAGGAGGACTCTCTCGATTATCTCTTATCATACGAATTTTAATTATTTACCTGTATGTTTCACTTATCAGAATAGATAACTATGATATCCTCGTTCATTTTTCACCCTTCCTTCCTCGCGGCCTATCTCTGTCACTTGCTCGCACGTGGCATCCCTCGCACCTCTTACCTTTTCTGCTCGACCCCTCTTCTTTATTTATCTGCTCACAAGCTGCTTGAATCCATTGGGCAACAAAACTATCGCTCTCTTCCTTCCTCTGCTTTTCTATCTTTCATTCTATCTTCACCCACCCAATCTGCCATTCGAATTCGTCATTTCAAGTGACATACATGGCATTAGAAGCCGTGTTCTTTCAGGACCTCTTAAGCTGCAATGTGAAGGACATTTACAGCCACTGGGAGATAGCTGGACTGATAGACGAGGAGAAATCGCTACCTTTCTATGGAAATTGGGAGGCTTCTTGCTATTCATATACAGGACAGGTTTTGCAAGAATGGGATGGAAACTCCTCAACACAGCCACTTGATCTTGGAGAATCCACAGCAATGGCGGAAACATCGCACAAGGAAGACAAAGCAGCGGTGACGTCTTCGGCATCCAATGGAAGAAAGAAGAGGCGTCGAGCCAAGAGTTTAAAAAATAAAGAGGAGGTGGAGAACCAGAGAATGACCCACATTGCCGTTGAACGCAACCGGCGGAAGCAAATGAACGAGTACCTTGCTCTGCTCCGCTCTCTCATGCCTCCCTCTTACGCCCAAAGGGTACCCCTCTCTCCCGCCTCTCAGAGTCTCTCTATTTTTTATTTTTTTTTCTTAAAGATGGATCGACTTTTTGCTGAAATCAATCAAACGCCCTGCAGTTTTCTAAAAAAGAATGTTTTTTTTTTTAATTTTTCATAAAGGAACCTTTTTTAACAAATTATTACATCAAATTTTCATCTTGGGGATCCTAAATTAATTAATGTACAGGGCGACCAAGCCTCCATCGTCGGCGGAGCCATAAACTATGTGAAAGAGCTTGAGCAGCTTCTTCAATTTCTTGAGGTTCGTAAACAACTCAAGCAACAGGAAGAGAACAGAGTTCATGACCTGACACCACTTGCCCGGTTCTTCAGCTTCCCCCAGTATTCATTAACCAACACCACCGCCGCTGCAGCCGGCGGCGTTGACACAGTTCCGGCGAACCCGTCGTCGTTGGCCGACATAGAGGTAACAATTGTGGAAAGCCATGCCAACCTAAAGGTACTATGCAGACGACGGCCAAAACAGCTTCTTAAACTGGTGGTTGGGCTACAGAGCCTCCGGCTCTCCGCCCTGCACCTTAATGTCACCACCTTTGAGTCCATGGTACTCTACACATTTAGCCTCAAGGTAAGCCTATCATTAACGACCGGAAATAATACGGTTCAAAATAAACATAAAAATTAGGTTTTTTACTCATTAGTTTATATGTTTGAGGGAGTTACTTGTGCTCATTTATCACTTCTACGAAGGAGAGATTTTTAGAGTATATTTGAGATAAATAATCATAATTTTATTTTATTATTATTTTTATGTAATTTGTTTGTTATTTTTATTTTCAGATAACCATCACAATTTCATTTTGTTATTACTTTATCAATTCTTTTGAGAAATATTTATGAGAAACAATCATTTTTTGCCATCGTTAAGTTATTTTTTTCATAATAACTTCATAATCAATTTTATGAAAAACTGCAGCCATCCCAAATAAGCTAGCTCTTAATTTCAAGCATAACGCAAAATTTTTTTGATTAGTATGCCTAATAATAATATTAATATCAATTATGACGTAGTAAAATACTTACTAAATCTCTTCCTAACATTAAGGTTTTGTCTGGTATGACTTTCTTGCTGCTTCGTAAAGCAATTTTTTAGTACAAAAATTTTATTTTTGTGCTAGAAAGCTGCTTCACGAAGCATAAAATAGATTAATTTTGTGATCCACATGCATGTTTCAAATGATTGAGTAAAGTTTTTTTTATGTATGAATCTCGATTGTATTTAAAAGTATTATTCTGAGGCTGGATTGTCGACGTGAAGGACTCAGAAGAGAAACAGGTTGTTGAGATAAATATAAGAAAAAAAAGAATTTCACATCAAAAGATGCTGGTAATGGCCCATACCCATCTTTTCCCATTAGTTTTTTTTTTCAGAAAATTTAACTTCAGACATAAAAATATAAAGAAATTATACATTTGATTCATTGTGTATGATCATAGATCTTCTTCTGCAGGTCGAGGAAGAGTGTCAACTTACAACGGTGGAAGAGATTGCAGGTGCAGTTCATCAAATAGTGGGGAGGATTCATGAGGAAGATGGGTTCTATTGTTCTTGCTGAGATAGGAAAATTATTACATGTGGCGTTCGAATTCATCCAGATTAGTCTCCGGACAGTTCGGATACCGCACATAATAATCTCTCACTACGCGCCACATCACCCGGGGCCCAATGCATCCGGGTGATGTGGCGTGTCCGGATTCGTCTCTGAATGATCCGAATACCGCACGTAATAATCTCTCGCTGAGATGAGCCAAATTGGTCTTCCATGGCTGCTTTGCCACACATATTTGTGTGGAAAGAAAGTGTTGAGAGTTAGATCTAGAAAGGCAGGAGCACTTTTTGATGTCATTTCTTTGATGGGAAGTGGAAGTCTTGAGGAGAATGATGAAAAGGCATATGAGGGAACATTGGGGGGTTTTGTCAAAATAATTGGGTTTTGTGAAGAGAGTGGGTGTTGAAATTTTCATGAGATTGTGAGCAGAGAATGAAGGAAAGATTCATAATGTTCCCGATAAAAGGAGGTGATCCGTTTCATGCTAATTCCGCTTGTGACTTGCTTTGTTTTCTGGCATTGGCATCAGCTTTATTTTTTCACTTTTTTTTTTTTTTTGATATCTGATAGGAAGTAAGCAAGATATTTTTATGCAACTTAAAAATGTTGAAGTTGATGCCTTATATGAAAATTTTAAATCATATCGATATGAAAATATTAGTGATTTAATTTCATTCATGACTTTAAATTTTGGGTTTGAATTGGCTTCGATTGCTATTGTATCGTGTTCAATTTAGGCTTCATTTGAGATAGCTTTTGACCACTGTTTTTACCTGTTTTCACGAAAATTTTATACTAGTAATATGTTTTAGAAACTAGTAAAAAAGGCATCCCAAACGAAATCTTAATCTCATTTAATATAAACATCTTAAGAAATGATATCACTCATTTAGTATGAATTATTAGTTTTGCGTGGAATCTAATTATGTTGATCAATCGAGCTCTTCAGGCCTAAATACTGTCGGTTGTGTTAGTTTTTTTTGGAATCTGATATCACTCAATTGCATTGATCAATCAGGTTATATTATTGCCTCAGACATCAATTCAATTTATAGAGCTCACTAGGGGGTTGTTGTGACGCCCCAGGCATCCATAGTGAAAGGATTCGTCGACAGTCTTGATCAATCTCCATTCCTGCTACCTTGCTCGGACCTGAAATTGTTAACCACATATAATGAGCTTAAATAGCCCAGCAGGTCACCAAAGCCTACAACTGAAATCAAAGCACGGCGATGCTATCAATATGCATGTCAATCTATCAATCTGAATCAGTCAATGGTCAATGAGTCTATGCACTGGAAATCAAATCAGTAGTCGATGCAATCCGAAAATCAATAGTCAATAAAACCAGTCAATGCAGCGGCAGGCAAATCAATCATTTCAATTCAATCAATCAATATCCGTCAATCAAATCAATACGGTCAAATCAATGAAATCAGTCGAGAAAAGCGATACGGAACAATGAATCTATACGACAGTCAATACGGTACAGAAACAGTAGGCAGTAGTACGATGTCCATGTTCATGCTATCAATACAGTATCTATATCTATCAATGTCCATATCAATGCTCAGTAGTATCAATGTTCAGTAGTCAATCGATGAAATCAGTGAAATCGTACGATACAGTAAACCCGATCAAATCCGTAAAATCCGTAAATCAATACATTAAACATGCAATCAATACGATAATACTGAACAATGTATAATCAATGGTCATGTTGCTGTTGTAGAATTCATATTGCTGTTGTAGATATCAATACATTGGTTCTATGAAAAGAGTCGTCACTCTATTGCCCGTCGGCCGCCCGTCGGCATATAATCTCCTTATGACTCCCATCGTTATATCCATGATCCATGATCTATGATTTAAAGGAAAGCCCGTCGGCCCACCATCCTGTACAGGTATCATCTCCAACCAATGTTCAACCAGGTTATACGTGTTTCAGTATCAATAAGCAATCAATAATCAATATTAGAGCAATCATATCAATAATCATAGGCATATCGATTCAATCTATCAATTTCAGTCAAATCAGGAATCATACAAAAATCGGGCAGAGTAACAGTAGTCTATCGAATTTACACAAAAATCCTGCAAAAAGACAAATTCTGAATTTCTCCAAATTACAACAGAATAACCACGGCATCAATGCAAAACTATCAATCTATAGAATCCAAATCAAATCAGGTCCTGATAATTTTCTATTCAATTAAAATCGCGTAGAATCAATTCCGACCGATAAAATCATCGTAGAAAATAGTCAAATCATGTACAATATTCATATCTATAACATACTAAAAGTTGTGCGGTGAAAGTCGTGTCAATACAAAATCAGGTCAAAAGTTCGACTACAAAAACACAAAACAGTGCACAACTCGATCAAAATACAAAATCTTCGAAAACAGAAATAGGGTTCGGATTCCTTACAGCGAGACAAACAAATCTTCTAACAGCGTCGTCGGACGAAAAGCGCTCCGTGGCCTCCAAAACCAAGCTTCCTTCTTCTCTTCCTTCTCTTTCTCTCTCTTGCCTTTTCTCTCTCTCCAAAATGAATCCAAAATATCTCAAATCCGATATTTATTAACACTGATCGTCCTGGACGATCCAAATTTCGTCCTGGTACGATGGGTTCTCTGGACAAATTTCGTACAGACGAAATCCAAATTCGTCCCGGGCGACTTGCTCTCTGGACAGATTTCGTACAGACGGATCGTCCCGACTGCTCCAGGTTCGTACAGACGAAATGGCAGATTTCTTCACAAATTTCTTCAGTTCGTCCAGTACTAAATCCAGTTCGTACAGACGAACTGCACTAAAAAAATCAGCTTTTTGAAGGGTTTTACAGTTGTAGAGGATGCTCCCCATGCTTGGATATGAGTGATTTGCACCCTATTTTTTTTCTTCATACAACCGTATGGTGTTGCGGCACTATGTACCCGAGCAACCTGACTATGCATATATGGTGTAACACCTTAGAATTAAATTTGGAATAATTATTTATTTTATCTTTCTAGTTGTAGCCTATAACAGATGATCAAATTACGCCGATAGACAGAGGTAACGACTCTTAATTATTTTTGAAAACCACATGTAATAATAATAATAAAAGAGGAAAAATAATGACATAAAAAATGAACATATGATAGGATGAAAACATCACATTAAAGTTGTATATCATGCCTTCCTGAATAATAACCTGATGCATATATATATGCCGATAGTATTGATAGATAGAATAGTAACATGTATACATAAATAGCATATGAATGTATACAAGTACTGATTATATATAATTGATAGAATGGATGTAAGAGAATAAGACTGATAATATTAATAAATGTGTGTCTGTGATTCTTTTTTACTAAAGCTTAAAATGATTATAGTACAACTATTTTACTAATTTATTGATTCTCATGCTTGTTATTTATTCTTAGATTCATTGTAATGATTTACCTACTTTTATTATTGTTCATCTTGAGTTTTATAAACAATAACTAATCATTGATGTGATTGATTTTATTAACTGAACTGAGTATGCATATTGATTCTTCTAACTTTGTGTTCAAAGCAGTGGTAGAGTTTTGGTTACTTACAGAGCTTTTTTCCCAAAATGTGTGAAGTTTTATGATTTCAGTTAAGAGAAGGGGTCAGGCCTAGTTAGAGTGAGATTGATAGTGTTCCTCATATTTTTCTTTTGATTTTGTTTATATTTTTCCTCATTCTTTTGTAATCAGGAGTTTCTGATAGAATGATAATTGTACTGATCTCCTAGCTATTGTATATTGATTTTGAGAGAATGAATATAGTGTAATATTTTGAAGTATACAATTGTTAGTTGCTTTCACTTTATTATTAGGATGATTTATATATGCTTTGGTTGATTGATTAAGAAGATATAATAGCTAATTCTTCTAAATTTGATTCTGGGGCGTTACAGATGGAGCACTGCAATGCTCCAAATCTCTGCGCTACAACTCTGCCAGGAGGCACTATGGCGCTCCAAACCTTAGCGTTGCAGCATTGTCAGGCAGACTGGAGACAAGGAGTTGAGTGTTGTGTCACTCCAAAGTGGTGCCACGGCATTGCGAGACGGGCTGATAGTTTTTTCTCTTTTTTATTAAGGGTTGCATCCCTTTGTAGTTTTGGTAGTTTTCTCTTTATATGTTCTAGTGTGAGAATGGTATAAGAAAGAAAAGAGAGAGAGAGAGATCTTGCTGTTCATTTTTGCTGTTTTATTTTCTTATGAGTTTCCTTGAATGCTTTTCTTCACAACATAAACATATTGAGAGATGATATCAGAGTATATGTCCAAACTAAGGCTGGTACATGAGATTTGTCATATTCTTAATTCAGCAGTGTTCAAGAGCAAAATTTTATTGTTCATATGAATTGCCTCATATTACTTATTTTTGTTACCTTAAGTGTCATCAGGATCCCATTGCTTAGTCTCTCGCATCACATTAACCTTTAAAACATATAAGAAATGAACCTTAATTCTTAGGGTCCGTGTGAGATAGCTGCAATTTTTTATAAAGATAATTATAAAATTATTGTCGAGAAAATATTTTTTTTTTAAAAGTGGTTGCAAAAACAACTTCAAAATTCAAAAAAATTCTTAAAAGTAGCAAAAAAATAGTTGTCAAATAGAAACTTTGGTTGCGATCTGAAAAATAAAATAGTAAGAAAACTATCCCGTTTGGGACAACTTTCTTGTTGCTTTCTAAATTAGTTTTTTAGTACAAAAAATTTTAGTTTAAAAATTTTTTGCACTAAAAAAATATTTTAGAAACAATAAAAAGCCGTCCCAAACGAAGCCTTAATTTGTTTCAATTCAAATCATAACCAATCTTTGAAATTTCTAAACTTTGAATGATAATTTATACAGAAAGCTATAAACAAACAATTTGCAATGAAATTTAAATACTATAAAGAGGCAATACCTCACTTTCAATAAATGATTGTTTTACAATTATGCTTTGTAATGTACACCCTAAAACTCAAATGAGTATGTGGATTCAGCTTAAATTAAAATTATAATACAAACCAACATCTAAGCCAGTAAAGATTAATAATCTTAGGCTTCATTTTGGACCGTTTTCTTACTATTTTCAAAAACAATTTTTTAGCACAAAAATTTCTATTTCAAAAAATTTTTGTACAAAAAAATTGCTTAAGAAAGCATAAGGTTTTATTTGGGACAGCTTTCTAATTGCTTCTTAAAATAGCTTTTTTAATTTTTATATTGAAAAGCTACTTTAAAAAGCAGTAAGAAAGCTGTCTCAAATGAAGACTAAAAAAGCTGTCCTAAACTAAGGCTTCGTTTGGGACGGCTTTTTTATTGCTTTTTAAAACGGAGTTTTAGTACAAATTTTTTTATTTTTTTATTAAAACTTTATTTTAGAAAACAATAAAAAAGCCATCCCAAACGAAGCCTAAGTCTTAGGCTTCATTTGAGATGGCTTTTTTATTGCTTCTTAAAGTAGCTTTAGAATACAAAATTTAACTTTTATACTAGAAAATTGTTTTAAGAAGCAGTGAGAAAGCAATCCCAAACAAAGCCGACATCCACATGTATGCATAAAGGCTCTAGGTTTTCTACAATTTGAAAATTATAGTTTTTCATAACATCTTGATATAATAAAAAAAATTAGCTTGAAATAGTAGCTGATCTTGACATATAGAAATATATTCTAAGACAAAATTATAGCACATACAATAATGCTAGCCAAATAGTAGATCACATCTTAGCTTCCAACATTTATCACACATCATCTCAAACTTAAGATGCCTATGATATGTTATAGATTTAGGTTTAGATATTGATGGAGTAATATAGTCTATAATTCTTACTTTTTTAAAATTTTAAACTTATTAAATCACAAATTTATATATATGATATTAATCTCAAATTTAAGACTTTTTGGTTGACAGTCTAATTAAATTATGGCGGTATGCATAAGTATAGTCTATTCTATTGCAGAGGATTTGTGTTGCTCGATAGTGTTCAAATTATAGGTTGCTTGATTTTTTTTCTTTTCTTTTTACAATTGAATTTTGTAATTTGTAAAATATTTGGCCTCATAATTATTTATTATATATTATTTATGAGTTGATTTTTGAAACTTATTTATAAGAGGGGTGAGTTTGAAAAATATTTTTGATTTCATAAGAAATTAAATAATTTAGCCCAATAGGTGCCATGAGAGTCCTTTGACACATTGCTTCATAAATTGTCTAAATTTAAACCTTTATATGACAAAGTCACAAATGATAGATTCTCAAGTATTGTGGAATGAGGGCATAGTAATGAGAATCATAAGAATTCATAAAAACTTTTAAAATCAGGTAAATATTGAATAAAATAATTTGTAAGTCGATCAAATTATAAGATTGGATGTAAAATAGATAAATTTCATTTCCATAAATAAAATCTAGTTTTCTATTTAAATTTTCCTAATTTTTTAATCAAGGAAAGTTAATCATTGATGAAATTTATGATTTAATGGGATTTGGGTTTATTTAATGGTACAAAGGGGTGAAATTAAATCAAAATAAGACTAAGTTGTCATGCTCCAATATCTAAATTGAAAGAACTGTATTTTTTTCTATCTTCTTACTTAAAACTAAAGCTATTAATTATCCATTAATTTTAATAGTTCAACGAAAGCCCTATATTATGTTTCATCAAATCATATTGCTATATTTATTAGTTCAAAATTCAATTTACAATGGTTAGGAGACCCTTCAATACGTTTATCTATCTTTTAATTCCAGACTACAAAAGAATAAAAGAAAATACATAACAAAATAAAACTAAAAAAATTCTAAACTCTGATCAACCTCACATCACTAGACCCTTACGCTACCTTTATTGCGTCGTGGAATATTTGTGGTAGTAGAGGAATGTAAAGTTTAGCATCCTAAATTTACACAAAGATCCATCACACATATAGATAAACAATTGGGGTGTAGCGTTCATAAGGCACCCCAGAGTATATACGTGAAAATCCTTGAAAATGGAGAAAAACCACATGCCTTGCCCAGTTTAAATGAATTCACTAGTATTTGCGTTTGGTTACAAATGAGGCCTTTCCTTGGGGAAAGGCCTTGGATCGATGTAGCAAATATATATTATATGTAGTGCATTACATAGTGGGAGTTGAAAGAATCAGTGTTGATATATTTATTTGGTTGGCATGACCATAGTTGGTGAGTAATGTAGGTCGGAAGTACCGTAGTCGAGTGACGATGGTCGTAAGGATCATAGTCAGACAAGAGAGGTTTAAAAGATAGTAATTGGCGAGTTACGGAGTTCAGAAATATCGTAGTCGGGTGACGGAGGGTGAAAGGATCATAGTTAGGAGACAAAGATCAGAATGACCATAGTCGATGAGTGATGATGTCGATGAGTGATGATGGTTAGAAATGCTGTTGCTAGACAATGGAAGTCAAAAGGTCCGTAGTTAGCATGTGGATAGGCGATGGAGGTCAGAAAGATCATTACCTGGCAACAGAGGTTAGAAGGACCGTAGTCGACGATCGACGATGGTTAGAAAGATCATAGTCGGGTGACGGAGGTCGGAAAGACTTTAATTCGATGAAGGTGGTTGGAAGGACCGTAATTGGACGACAGTGATTGAAGAGACCGTAGTCATCGTGCAACAGAGGTCGGAAAGATCGTAGTTGGGTGACGGTGGCCGGAATGATTGTGGTTGGCGGGTGATGTAGGTCAGAAAGACCATAGTCATCGATAGTGGTCAGGAGGAAATCAGGCAACAGTCGGTTGGCAGGCGTAAGTCTGGCAACAATTGGTGGTCAAGCGAAAGTCTGGTGATAGTAGGTGGCCGGGCGTGAATCCAACGTCAGTTGGAAGGCATGCATAAGTTAGTTTTTCATGCCTAGCATAACAAGACTCGAAACCGGTGCTGCAAAGTCGCATGCTCATTATATGCTCATTAGATGAATGTTGTTATATATATTGCCTATATATAATTGATCCATAAAAGGATATTTCTGACCTTTATGAGCTCATTGACTATTATATATAAGAATATCTAGTACATTCATCACGCTTTTTATGCAATCTTCTGTTAAGTCTTCCAAACAACTCCTAAGAGATAAGCTCATACCTTATTCTAATTTATTTCAGGTAAAATTATTCACTTTTATTGATTTAGCCTTTTTTTTAGTTGAACAATTTATTGCCAATCAAAGAATCCTCCCATCTCTTAGGAAATTCTCTGAAATGAGGAAAAAAATCCTTAAATAAAACTTTAAAAGATTCTCGAAATATTGTCAAATTTTGGGAGTGGATGCGAAATTATTATAAGAAGTTTTTATTAGAGGTATTTTCCCTAGACCCTTCTACTTGTCATTAGTATGAGAGACAATCCATCCTTTCCCTCATCTTATTTATCGAGCAGAAGCACAAATAACTATTAAGAGGTCATCAATGCTAATTGAAATAATTCAAACAATCCTCAAGTAAACATAAAAATTCTAATATCTTACAATTTACATATAGATATGTTGGATGATTGTACAATAAGAAAACCGCTTCAAACGAAGCCCTAGAAGAAGTTATCGAGTGATCAAATTTCAATCATAAAAATATCTTATATCTATCATCTATTGTCAATAAGTCCAAATTTATTTTCAAAAAATCTAAAACTAAGGCAACATTTTAGCTCACAAGAATTTCATTTTGATTTTAGCACATAAAAATTTCTTCAATAATAACAACACTTAATTTGTTCTCACCTATCTATATATTCAAGTCATGAAATTAAAATATTGTTATTACATTGCACATCATATCGATATCTTCTAATAATGATCACATCGTTCATTGTGCAAAGCAACTCATTTTGCTCCGTTGGTTGTAGCTTTAGCTCTCAACTATTCAAAACTTAGGTATGTGATGTGTGTGAGAATTTATCTTAATTCATCTAAATATTAAAAAAAAAAAGTTTATTGTGCATCATATTTGAAGATGTTATACTTCTGCTAAGTTTATCAAATAATGGATCTAATTCTAACCTTGGTTTCCTTTGCTCCCTGTATTAATTAGAAATGACAAGATAAGCAACAACTTAGTATTCTTCTTTCCAGTATTCACTGAATTAAAATTTTCTGCTGAAACCTGACTTCCTCTGTTGCAGTAGCCTCATAACTGAAGCTTACTAGCAGTTTCTCTTGTTTTTTCTTGAAAATTGTGATTTACAACGTGAGAACAGACATCCATCCCTGAAACTGTACGACCAAATCATACAAAACGCCAACCACGTTTTAATGGAGGAAAGATAAAATTTTCAAACGTGCATGTGCGTTATATTTTCTAATGAAAATGATCTTCAGTGAAAAAATTCTTATTTTCGCGGTTGGAAAATGACAGTGCAGTGGTGATCTCTCTTAGCTTCATCTAATAACTATTTTAAATTCTGCAATTAAGATTAAAGAAAGGGATTATGAAACATTAAAAGCAATTAAGAGGATTAGTAATTCAGATCCTTGTGGAATCCTACTGTGACTGAAATGCCGAAGAGAGCAAAAAAATTAGATAGATAGTGTCTTCATCAAGGAAAAGAATCCATGCCATTGATTGATTTCCTATCAGAAGCCCAATCCATGATCATGTCAACTATATCATTGGCCAAAGAAATTATTCTATGCAGAGACTGGACGGCGAGAACCGTCCAAATTTACTGCCCTTTAGCTATTCTTTTGCTGTGTTTTTACAAATACTCAGCAAAATGACAACATATATACATTCATAATTACACTTTTGTTGTGCGGAGATTGAACGGCGAGAACAAATATATATATAATTTATCTCTTTCATTTTAAATTGAACTTCCATCATCATATATCAAGTACTCTCACAGTGAGTTTATACCCGTTCAAAGCTTTCAATTCTTTGACTCCCTGTACGTATAACACTGCACATGTAATGTAGGATTCAGTTCACTAATTTCAAGTAGACAGAAGATAGAACACTAATCGATTGTTAGTAGGCTAACAAAACAGCAGAACTTCCAAGAACAGTTTGTATTTTGAGCCTAGTACACATATCTAAATATCCTTGCTGATTATGGGACCTAAAGAAAAATGGCAAAAAAAACAAAGCAAAAGGAATCTTGTTGATTTAATTAGTTGCGATCCATGGCCATGAAGAATTCTTAAGGACAATGGTGGGGACGTCGATGAGCTTAAGAGAGTAATGTAGAAGCAAATAATGAAGGCATATTCGCCTTTTTTGTGTAAGCCAAATGATCTAAGACAGTACGTGTTTCACAAATGATAATGAGCATAAACAAATATAAAAGTAGGCATTATTAACTCGAAAAAAAAAAAAAAAAAACAGAACACTTGATCCATGTGACAATCTAAATTAGACAAAAACAGAACACAATTTAAAATGATCATTTACGAACAATTCAAACTCTCAACTATTGAGATATTGTTCGTTTTGACCTAATAGCCTCACGGTTTTCTCCTTTTAGTATAACTTTCTAGAAGGTCACCTATCCCATTTTAGCACACTTAACGTTGGAGTTTCTTAATGAAATTACAACTATTACAACAAAAGGTGTATTGATGTTTAAAGGTTTAGTTTTATTTTTTTAGGGAAATAAACCATGCAATGAAACAAATAAGAAAATAAAATTGTAGCGGAAAGTAAAGAACACCAGGATTTGACGCGAAAAACCTCAAAATTGGAAAAAAAACTTGGGAGCTACACCACACTAAGAAAACCACTATGAAAATAGGAAAATTTTGTACAAATATATCTTCTTTCTCGATATCTCCTTGCTTCTCTTTTCTTTAACACCATTCTTACAAAAAAAAAAAAAAAAAAAAAAAATAGAAACAATATATACCACCAAGTGACACCACTCTTAAGAAAAACAAGAAAGAACAAAACTGTCCAGCAAGCCTTGCAATGCTGCAGTGCCACTTTGGAGTGTCTCAGCGCTCAACACTTTGTCTTCAATCAGCCTGACAGCATTGCAGTGCTAGATATTGAATGTGAAGCACTTTGCTCTCTATCTTTTCTCTAAGTAAACCATACAGTGTCGGGGAGTTGTATGAAAAAAAATCTTTTTTCGTGTGCAAAGCAATTGAAGCCAAGCACGGGGAGGACAAACTGAGTTGATATTCATGGCAACAATATGAACTGATTGATTGACACCATCAAATTCCACACAGACTGATAGAAATAATGAAAACGTTAGTTATCTAAGTGGGGAACTTATGAAACCCCTTAAAAAATAAAATAAAACTCTCAATCATCAAGAACTCTTTTTGTGTAATGGTTGCATTTTTATTGTAAACTTCAAAGTTAAGTGTGCTCTTATAAGAGCATTCTTGGGATGTGTGATCTATTGAGAAATTGCACGAATCGAAAAAAAACTATGAGGTCATAAAGTCAAAACAAATAATTTCTCAATGGTTGAGAGTTTGGGCTATTACAGATTATATCATAGCAATCCATGAGCCAAAAGATGGAAACTAAGTACTCTTATCTACCTGGTGGATAATTTTGGGCTAAGAAAATTGACGATGATGTTAGTTATCTAAGTAGAAGATATTGTAAAATTTCATAAGAAAATAAAATTAAACTTTTAAACATCTCGGTGCCTTTAATTTGTTATAACTGTTAAATTTTCATTAGAAACTTCAAATTTAAGCATGCTAGTATTGGAGCATTCCTATGATGAGTGACCTCCTGACAAGTTACACCATGAGAGCAAAATCGTGTAACCATTAGGTCGAAGCGAACAATATCATAATTGTTAAAAGTTTTGATTGTTACATCTAAAGAAGGGAAAAAAAAAAAGGTAAGAATATCTTGACTTGAGCTAGATGAGTTTTAAAATTATGATAAGTGCAAATAAGTTTTGATTGATTTTCATGTATTGTACTAATCTTAAAGCAAATTCAAACCTTTTAAAATATATCTTGACAAAAAAATGGATCAGAACACCTAATTCTAATTTTTTCCAAGAAAGATATGCAACACCATATAATGCATTCCCAAAAGGTAAAATTGCTAGAGAAGAAAATTAATCAAATTTGAGATCTTTATATTAAAATAAATGAGAAGAATTCTCATTAAACCAAGTGCACATCTTTCAATATGATAAATTGAAGCAATAATCACATTTTTTCTTAATTGTGATTAAGCATTTTAATCACATATATAATTGTTGCGGGCTGAAAATTTTACAATGATAGAGTGGAAAGATTTTACGTCTTAGCTATGCACTAAAATTCATCGCACAAACAGAAGATGGTAGAGAAACACACAAAATTTTATGTGGAAAATCTTGAAAAGGGAAAAACCATGTGGCCTTGCTGAATTGAATTGATTCCACAATTGTTTGAATATATTACAAATGTCAATCTGGTGGTGACCAATGAATGGGTGGAAGTCCAATGACGGCCGGTAGTATGGAATAAATCCAGCGGCGACCAACAAACGGGCTGAAGTCTGATGACGGTTGGTGGCCGAGAAGAAATCAAGCGGCTGCCAGCGAACGAGTGAAAGTCCAGCGACGGTCGATAGTAGGGAAGAAATGCGGCGATGACCAATGAACGAGTAAAAGCCCGGTGACGGTCGATGGTCGAGAAGAAATATTGCATCTGTCGGCGGCAAAAAAGCTCCCAAATTTTCTTCTTTATTCTTCCCCGGCCCCTCCCCTCCATATAAAGAATGAGATGTCTATTTATAATATTATGTGAGTAACATGCCTAGTAAATATGGAGAAGATCAAGAGCATCTTGGGAGTGTTCTATCGGACATCTCATAGTGATCCCCTTAATCATGGAGCGTTTATCAATCATTTAAATGCCCTAGAGATGTCGGAATGATCAATAATCTTGGGCTCGTTGGTTTTTTTCTCGTCAAGCCGCTCGATTTAACTATAATCATATCATATTTGGATATCACTTGATCATCCAATTAATGCTTTAAATCTTTCAAGTAGACTTAATTTGATCCTTTGATTTGGGCTCAATTGGGCTCAAATTGGACTGAATTTAGTGCCATCGGATTCGTCTCACTGAGATGTTCAATTCGGCTATTTAAGTTTGCTGAAATCAAAGTTTGGATGGTCCCAAAATTACTTTTTGAAGCATCCGACTCATATTTGCCTTGAGATTTGTGCCCGATCAAGATTATTTTTTTGGTGACATATCAATAATGATTAAAAGTGTCAAAATTTTAGCAACATTTTTAATGTTATATTATATCTTCTGGAAGTTTTATTATTGATGATACAACTCAGAATTTTAATCACAATTTTTTAAAAAAGAGCTAAATAACAAAAAGGTTAGGGACAAAAAGTTAAACATAGTCTAAACAAAAAGAGAATTGAGCTTTTTTTCCTCTACGAGGAGGGATAAAACTTAGCATGTTAAAGCGAAAAATTCTAAGACACAGCTCTTCTTGGCCTATTGGTTGAGAGCTTAGGTTTCCAACTACGAGGTCCAGGGTTTGAGTCTATGTGTATGCGTTGTGTGTATGAGTTTGCCTTAAATAGCCTAAATGTCCCAAAAAAAAAAAAATTTCTGAGTGCATCACCAACCCAAACAGGCTTTCCAGTTACTTTTTCACTGAATAGCTAGCCAGAGAGATTATTCTATACAGAATCCGGACGAGAAGAATCTTGCACGGTTCATATTGCTGCATATTTACTTAGCAAATACTCATAAAATACTCAATAAATACTCATTAAAAACTCAACAAATACTCACAAAATACTCAACTCAGACAAAATGCTCAATAATACTCCCAACTGAGTATTTGCTAAGTATTTACAAATACAAAGTAAATATTCAGTAAATATGCAGCAAATTCGAACGATTCTCCCGTCCAGACTTCGCACATATATAATAATTTCTAGAGGCATACATTCTGAAACTTCTTTTTAATGACAAATTGTTCCCTATACCGTTTCAATTCATTTATAATGCCTACAAGTACACACCTATTCTTTCCCTTCAGATTAGGCAGCTAGGGAATAATTAGCGTGAAAAACATGTATTAAGTTGGCATACAATCTAAGGCATATAATATAGCGTGAAATGCATGTATTAAGTTGTCGTACAAATCATAAATCTCTATTTAATCATGATTAATTTAAACTTTGTTTGAGACAACTTTCCTACTGCTTTCATAAAAGTTTTTTTATAAAGCAGTAAGAAAGATGCCCCAAATGAAGCCTTAGTGATGGACGACGTGAATGGGTTCATCACACCGACTAATATAAGGGTGATAATTTGATATATTTTATATCAAGATATGACAAATTGTACTACTGATTCCTTAATTCCGTACATCAAGTGCTATCTTGTAATGCAAATAAAATATTAGACATTACAATAAAAATTTGAAAGAAAAACAAAACTAACGCTTCATTTGGGATGGCTTTCTTACTGCTTCTTAAAGCAGATTTTAGTATAAAAATTTTAATTTTTATAAAAAACAATACTTTAAGAAGCAATAAGAAAACCGTCCCAAATGAAGCCTAAATTACTAGATATTTACAAGTATTAATACAACCAAATAATTAGTCTAATTATTTTATTACGTTTGTCTTTTAATTTTAATTGCATTAGCTAATAATTTAATTATATTAAATAATATATAGCACATGATTGATGAAATTAAAGACATATTTTCTTCATTAACTCACCATTTTAGAATAAATTGATTGCACTAAAAAGTCACAGATCAATCATTTGGTATTAAGCATAATTGAGTGATCAAAGAGAGTAGTTGTGCTTTCTATATCAGCACAAATTTTAAAATAGTTCATTTTGTCAAGCAAATCTTAACGAATTGCTCAGTCTGATGGCATATTAAGAAAATTTAGCCAACTGATTAAAATACTTAGCCTGCAAGCCTACAGAAACCTTCAAATTTTCAGCTCAATCAGTACAAATAATAAAGTGGACAGCTGTATTTGGTGCCTCATTCATCCACCTTTTGCTAAAGTAAGCAAAGGAAAAGTAAGAGAAACCAACAAGTTTATAGGTCAAATTTGGCGGGTTTACTTGCAATAATTGAATGTAATTGTGAACATAGATAAACATGCATTTTGTGCTCTTTTTCGACCGAGTTGTCACATCCAAAGTCACATCTCCTCATCGTTCTTCTGTAGCAGCCGAAGTTGAGGAGACGGGTGCTTGGTTGTTGCAAAGGCATCCATCTTTCTTCCTTTTGTGTGCATCTTCGTTCAAATCTGTCGCCACCGCAAGATATGAATTTTGTTGATGATATTCTTCTTTGTTAGTAAGACTAGAGAGGAAGTTGAATGTGAACTTGAATTATAGAGTTTAACCTAGAGTCAAATGGGAGGGATTGTTACTTTGGATGAATAATTCACAAATAAGAGTACACATTTTAGATATCTTGAGTCTATTGTTCATAGTGATGTGGTAATAGATAGAGATCTTCTTAACAGAATTCATGTTGGATGGTTGCAGTGGAGGAATGCATCAGGCTTGTTGTGTGATAGAAAAGTCTCCCTCAAATTTAAGGGAAAATTCTATAAGATGTAGTGATGAGACCTGCAATGCATGTCTTATGGTGCAGAATGTTGGCTATTAAAAGAGGAGTATAATATTAAGTTAAATATTGTAGAGATGAGGATGCTCAGGTGGATGAGTGATGACATAAATCTATCAAAGCTAATGTTGTAGAGATGAGGATGAGTGATGACAATAATTTCTCTCCTCCATGTCATAGAGCCGAATAGAATAACCTGGTAGCAATAGAAGAGCTCTCCTTCACTAGAAAACACATGAATACCAAAGAGCTACTGCACACTTCTCTATTATTGAAGATCAAGTAGGAGCAAATTTCTCTAAAAATCAAAGCTCCATGGGCATGTTCCTGTAATAATCAAAACTCAATGGTCATATCCAACATTACTGAAGGGCAACAACGACCTCTTAATAATTATTTTATATTAAGCAAAAGGGAAAGGAGATCACTATGAGCATATTACATGATGATTCATTTATGTGTTACACTAATTGACACACTCTTCTATTGCCAAAAATACAAGCATTCTTGAACTCCATGAGTCAAGGTGAAGTTTTATGGAAGATGAGAGGATGATGATATCAATTTGGGACTTGAGCATAATAACAAAAGCAAAAGTAGAGTACACTGAGTGTGTGATGGAGGCGATATGAGAGCATCTTATTCTCTATCATATGAATATGTTAGCAACAACTGAGCAACACATCCAAAAGGCTTGACTCATATATATCTATCCATCTTGGCGTCCAATATTTAAGTTATTACCTAAACTATCAACATTAGCATTGATAGATTTATGTCATCGCATCCATTCAAATTCCTAAAATTATCACCAACTTGTGAATGCCATCATCACTATTGTAAATTTATTTTCATTTGGATCATTATTTTACTTAAGTCCCTTTAACCATTAGGAGATTCTTTCATGTGAAGTAACATTATTATTATTTTTTTAAATGAATACAAATCTCATTTTTTCATTGTAAGAATTTATAGTCCAAATGTGTTATGGATATTCAAAACTATAGAAGTTAGATGTATAACTGAGTGTTGTCTAGAAGCAAAATATTAAAGAATGAATTTTTTAACATAGAGAATTATTTCATTCAGGTAGGCTGTCAATTATTTCTGTTTATATCATGAGGGTTTCGTTGTCCATATTCCAAACACAAAAATCAAGTAAACCTCACACCAGATGATGTTACTGTTGATCTATATCGTTGAGGATCCATGACAAAATATTGATATTGGACTTTACATGGTGAGTACAAGCCTCATTTCGACTTTCATTGTGGTCCGTCTATAAGTTCCAATATAGTTGAGGAAGATAGAGTTATGATATTTAAGGACTTGATTTATGATGTAACTGGGCCACAATTTTAATAATATATAAAAGACTCCTCATAAGGAGGCACAAAATTTATATGATTCATTGCATGTTACACAATAACCAATTTGAAATTGGTGCCCTACTCACTCATATTTTTATGTTTTAGTGGAGATGTTAAGTGTAAATACAAAACATAATATACCCAGAGAATGCTTTAATCAATTTATTGGCCACTTAAGGAGACCAACCCGATAAATGATATAATTCTAATAAATTTATACTCGAAAAAAAATTGTTTTCAAAACTTGGTTTCACATCTATAAAAATATATTGTCGTGTTAACATATGCATGTTGTACTACGGGGAAAATTTGTTAGAAATTGCATGTCATTATTGTAATGCGTCAAGATTTAAACCAAATTTTGAAAAAAAAGAAAAAAAAGAAAAGAAGGTAGCAAGATGATTGTCTATTTGAACAGTTGGTTTGTAATTATACAAAAGTGTGTTTATTATGTTTATTTTAACATTGCTCGTTAAAATATTAACATTATTAATTAAGGCTTTTAAATTGCTTAGATTGTTATTGTTGAAAAGCTTTGGGGCTATTTTTATTTATTTATGTTATAGGTTTCCGGCGGATTTGCCGCCAAACATTGAAACAACAAATGAGTATGGTAATTTTGTAACGGGACAATGCGTCACAAATTGTGGTGGCATTGCGGGGAAATTTTTGCCACAATTTACGATGCCATTTTCACTACAATTCTATCGTAATTTGCGATGAAATTTATGGCATTTTGCAAAAAATGAAGATGTCATTATTTTGAATTTAATTATGTCGTAAATCCACCGCAAAATATTTAAAACATTTTACTTACGTCGCAAATGTATTTGTGGCAAGTTTTTTTATCGTCGGAATTTAATCCGCCGCAAACAGAAATTTGCAACAAATTTAGCTTGTTTTGCGGCTGATTTTTCCACTGCAAAAAATTGACTTTCCTATAGTGTATTATAACACCTATAAATTTGCTAAAATTAATGTCAAATTAATTTGGAAGTGATTTTAAAATTTTCAATTTTGATTTTGAATGTTTTTTGCTCAAAAAATTTTATGGAAAACCATGCTCTGTTAAATTAACATTGTGAAGCACATCAATTAGGCCTATTTTTAGATACTGATGTTTGCAAGTTTGAAAGTATCTAGATCTATTGAAATTGACAATTGATACTATTAACTTTAAGGAAAATTTAATGTATGATTACTCTCAAGACTTCAATATGAACCTATCCATAGATACATAACCCAAAAGTTCACCTTTATTGTAGTCTCATTGTTATAAAAAAAGCATATAGAAACACCATCAACATACCTTTTGGCAAAAAGTTTTCATAAAACTTTATATATATATATATATATATATATATATATATATATATATATATATATATATATATATATATATATATATATATATATATATATATATATATATATATATATATATATATATATTTGATTGTGATGTCAAGCATCATCTCATTTGTGATGGGAATCGTTGATCTATTTGGATATGGCGATTATCAACTTTGATAGCAATGGTGGTCTTCGGCCTTGTAATAATAACGGGTGCTTGTCAACTTCTAAGAAAATGAATTTTTTTTTTTTATTTGTCATCGCTATTGGTGATGGCGAGAGTTAGCATTGGCGGTGGCATTGTTCTTATTGTAGATAGTCAGGGTTTATATTGTTAGCACTGACGAATGTCAATATTAACGATGATGGTGTTGATGTTGTTAGTAATGATGTACGACAAAAATTTTATCTGGAATAATAGATTTTGGGATTGTTAGCGATGAAGGATGTCAATGTTCTTGATGACAATAAGCAATGATGAGCATCATCATTCTTGGTGTTGGTGAGAGTTAGCATAGTTAAATATGATGAGCATTTGTATTATTGGCGAAGGCGAAGTCGGCCATGGTGGGATTGGAAGTCTTCAAGCCCCATATTTTTTTCATATGAAAACTTTACCATCTGATTGTTTAGAATCAAAGGCTATTTATAATTTTTTTAGAAAGCATTTTATCCATTTTAACTAGAAATTAGGACACACCATCGAATAGTCAAAGTTGATCCACTCGGTCACTCAATATTTTTTTAATATCTTACCACCTTAACATTACTAGAATCGCATGATCATAAGAGTTTTGACCGTAAGAATCTCATTATTTGAGGTAGCAGAATTGCAACATTTTACTGATCTCAACCTTGTTTGCACCCAAATACACCTCAGTTTGAAAGTCCTGTGCTTTCAATGATTCTCCTTTCTAAAATGATCTCAGTTAAATTATTAGGAAATGAAATCTCACCTCTCCTTTTTTTATTAAAGATGGCTCTTCTTTCTTCTTTTTTTGGGATCCATTAGCTCATGGTGATTTTTTTTTTTTAATTTACTTGGAAATTATGTCTTAAGATTCTTATTCCCCATCGGTCTTCTTCCCTCATCACCTCATCTGGTTGGAATCTGTCTTAGAATCCTTCTTATTTCTCTCATTTACATATGCCTTAATAATATCCTAACTAAGGCCTCGTTTGGGACGGCTTTCTTACTACAATTTTTTACTAAAAAATTGATGTAAGAGCAGTAAGAAAGCCGCCCCAAACGAAACCTAAGGTTTTGTTGGGACGGCTTTCTTACTGCTTCTTAAAGCAGCTTTGCATTAAAAAACTGCTCTAAAAAGCTGGTTTAAGAAGCAGTAAGAAAGCCGTCCTAAATGAAACCTAATTCAAAAATTGATACTCTCCTTTGGGATGCTTTTGAAGACCCTGGACCATAAGAAAATTCCATATGTTTATTGACATAAGCTTATTTGGCATCTTAACTATAAGCCACTTATTACTCTATCTACTCTTTTTTCATTATCAAAGAAGGCCCAAAATGGTAGATGTCTTAGCTAAGCAGAACATTATTGCTCCCAGTTTCTTTCTTTATGCTGCAAGTATAACAAAAGTTTATTCCACATATATCTTTCTTGTTCTTACATAGGGGTGTCTAAATATGAGTTATGGGTCGGATTTGGGTCGAATCCGATACTGATCCGCCACTGTTTGATATGACCTGAATTCGATCCGTTTTCGCAGACGGGTCTGACATTGCAACCCGGATCCAACTCATCGGGTTTCCGGGTTAACTTGACTCGACACAAAACCCTGACTTCAATACTCAGCGGCTGATGATTGGCCGAGCATCCGCCTGCAAGAGTCTCAACTCTCGACATCTCGCCCGTGGGAATGCGCGAGGGAGGAAAGCAAACAGTAGTCCGCCGAGCGGCCGAGGTGTGCCTACGGGACTTCAGTCTTTGGTCGTTGAATTGCTGAGCGTCCGCCGACATGCGCGGGCAACGCAACGAACAGGCAACACCAGCTAGGCCGCTAGGGCAGCGGGCGTGTGGGGTCTGGCGGATTTGTGGTCAAAACCGGGTTAAAATTGAGTATACAGGTTGACTCAAACCCGAATTAAAAACGGGTCAAAAATCAGAACCAGAAGCCAACCCATTCTTAAAACAAGTTGACCCAAACCCGAAAAATTCAGATCGGATTCGAATATGAATTTCGGGTCGTCTCAATTTTTGACACCCTATTCTTACTCAAATGTTCTTAATTGTTACTTTCTTAGCTCATATCTTCTTTAAATTATATAACATACTTTACAAATGGGCAAAAACTCCGGCTTGTCTATATCCTTTTTATAAATTGCATTATCTACCATAGAAGATAAGAAAGATATAATTTTTTTTTTTTTTAAATAAGCATGCAATCATTTCAACTTCTATAATCAAGATCACGAAATCCTTCCCTGCCAAATTTAGTAGTGTTAAGGCCCGGAGTTCTGTCATACCACCACCTAAAGCTCGAAATTTTATCAGATCATCACCTGACACCTGGACTTCTGTCGTACAGTTGATAGTTGTAATCCGATCGCCCTTGGAGGTGAGTCAGCCCATTGTAATTCACTCAAGTTTAGTGGAATCTTTTCACCTGGGCAAGGCCCCATGATTTTTCCCTTTTCGAGTTTTCCACGTAAAAAAGATTATGTGTTTTACTTCTCTCTTTATGCTTGTGTGCTGGATATCCGTGCATCGCTAAGACAAAAAACTTACTCACTCTACTGCCACGAATCTTCAAGTCCACTACAAGTAGATTGAAAGAAAATCAAGATATTTGGGACATTATGAATAGGATTCTGGATAATTTGCAGCAGTTGATCTTCTGTTTGTGGGTCGCTGTGTTTGATATTCATATCTTTTGGTTTTTAATGCCTTTTGTTTGTTTGGTTTTTAGTTGATTTAGGCTTCATTTGAGACGTTTTTTTTTTTCTTATTTTTAAAAGTTGTTTTTTAATACAAAAAATTTAATTTTGGTACTAAAAATTTGTTTTAAAAAAAACATTAATAAAGTCATTCCAAAAGTATACATAAACTATCATTTTGATTTTGGATTTTAACAACTAAACTGTCATTTTCTCAAAAAAAAAAAAAATAATAATAATAATAACAGAACTTGGTTTAATAATTATACATAAAAATTGAAAATCCAATTTTTTATTTTTTTTATATACACAGAGATTGGCAGAGATAAAGATTTGATATTGGATATTATGATAAATATATATGCTTTTGTATATTTTTTGAATTTAAATATTAAAAGAACTTGATAAATCTTGGATTATAAAAATTTATGTATAATCATTATTATTTGTTATTAATTTATTATTTAAGTAATTCATTAATAACTTTGCTTGTCAATAAAATATTTTTTATTTTATAAATTAGAAATTTATGTTAAAATTAAATTAATTAATCAATTATAACATACAAAATAGTATTGGCCTCCGAATAATTTAAGTAACATACAAAATAGCATATAAAAAACAAAATTAACAAAAACTAACTAAATATGAATTTATCAAAGATTTCTCAATTATAACATTATTTTTTATTAATACAAATTATTATATAATTATATAAATTTAATATATATCATATAAACTTAAAGATAGCTAAAAAATTTCTTAGTAAGATAAATATGATATATACTACCATAATATACAATTTTTAAGTGAATTTAATAGTTTAAACATATTTAAAATTTATAAGATTACCTTTTTTTCTTTAATTGACTTCAGTAAGCATAATCAGCATTTAAAAAAATATTCAACCATATAATTAAGAAACATAAACCAAATTATATCTATGAAAAAATTAGTAATATATTTTAAAAATATCACTTAATTATTAGTTTAATTATTAGTCCTATATATATATATATATATATATATATATATAAATAATACATATTAATAAGTGAAAAAGGAAAGTTAATCCAAATAAATTATAAAAATTATAAACAGATGAACATATAGAAAGAAATTTCTTAAAAAAAACTCACAAAGTCTCAAATTATGAGGATTCAGCAACCAACTAGCTGCGAAACAACCGCCGGCGAGATCCTTCGGCGAGGTGAGATCTGAGCAGCAAATGCATGGAATAACGAACATTTGATCTTCCTCCTCTCTTCTTCTCTCTCAATTTTTACAATAACGTCCCAAAACCCATCACTTTAACTTTTTTTTTTCTCAAGCCAGTCGCTGTGAGCACCGCGGCTGGCCCAACACAATGGCCAGTCGCTTGCCAACCCCGCGACTGGCTCCCACATCAGCAAGCAATCATTGGCCAAGCCAACAACTAAGGCTTGTTCTAATTTTTTTTAAGCATGTTTAAGCTAATAAAAATAATTGAAATAACGGTTTTTAAAATTTGTCCACAATGATTGAGCGTAGGTCAGCGTAAAACTTGTCGAACAATAATGACATGAATCCTTTAAGAAATTGTGTTAATTTGACTTTTAATAGGACACAATTGAGAAAAAGGATTCATGTAGCCGACCCCACGTAGTGGGATAAAGGCTTGATGTTGTTGTTGTAATGATTGAGCGTAGGTCATAGGGGTCTTCACATGTAAATTAATAATTTAGCTTCATGCACTGAATTTCATATGAAAAGTAAACAGAAGCAATGACATGACAATGCTCGTCTCATTTCCCCCTAAAGAAAAAAAACAAAAGACATGACTACATTGGAGGCAGCTTTAAGCTTTTGGCTGATCAAGGTGTTGCGACAACTGATAGATCTCTATCTGACAATTAAATTATTCATCCATGTGAATATATTCCTTATGCGAAGCAACTGTTAAATAGTATAAAGCAACAATCTTACGTGGGAGCGAAGAAATTATTACGTGCGGAGTCTGGATGACGTCCTGATATAATTTTGTGAGGATATATAATAACTGTATTGTATATTTGATGTGTATTTAATGTGCACCATCACAGAATCCGAATGGTTCTCCCGTTCCGACTCTTCACGTAATTATTAGAGTATAAAGGAAGTGGCACTTAAAGATCAAGATGTAAGGAAGAACATATGCAGAGAGATTGTGGAACAAATGGTTGCGGCCAAATTTTGGTCGGTGAGCGCGCAGCCATTGAGAGTAAGCAGAGTTTGGGATCGTGGATTCGTCCGACTGCTGGAGAAGTTTAGACGGAGCACGTTCAAGAAATTCAGCAAACCCGTTAGCCCAAAGAAGTTTAGTGATATGAGATTTCCAGAGTGAGTAGTTGTTGGAGGAGAGTTGAGTAGGGACCAGGTTCTTCAGGTTGGAGACAAGAAACTTTAACGAAGATGGAATGTTGATGCCGTCACGAGTGTCGTGATCCAGTTGATCTTCGATCTACGATGCTTCTAACTTAGTCATGATTGACGGGAGAACAAATCCCGCTCTGATACCATAAAGAACAATGATGCCTGAAGCAGTTCTTGATCTGCTTTAGCATATCACGAGAGAACACATGATGGAAAATAACAGAGAGGGTAAGAAGATTTTATTATCCTCTGAACAGAGATATACAAGATGATATATAGAGTAGAGCCAAGGACTGTTACACGTGTTCATATTGATCTTTAAGTGCCTCTTCCTTTATGCTCTAATAGTAATAATCTCTTGTGAGGGTGTGATGCTGGTTAAATAAAATTTTATAATAATTTTCAAGATCTTAAAATTCAAAAGAAGAAACTGGAAAGTCAAATTCTTGTGCGTAATATGCATAGTTAACATGTTAATATTGCATGAAAAAGGATTGACAAATAAAAACTAAAGAGTCCTTAACAGGTGCTGTAGCGATCAGGAGTTCCAGAAAGGGGATGTGGGGACGATTTATCTTGCCTGACAGGATATGTTGGTCTTAAATCAAAAAGAAAAATGGAAATTTTATGTAAGAATCTGTTTTTCCATTAAAAGTAGATATCAATCAAATGCAGCTAAATAATAAACTTTATGAAGCTAAAAGTACAACAAAGAACATAATAGCTTATTTCATTGAAAAGAGAAGAGAGGAGCTAGTCATAACTTACTTCATTCATAATATGAGTGTACATAAACCTATAAATACTCATTAAGATATACTAAGTACTACCTGCTACCCACAAAAGATCATTGAGACGCACTCTCCCTAGCAACTATCATATGGCGATCTTGCAAAGATTTTGGAATCGTTGTAAGTATTTTTTGACGTTTAAAATCATCCTTGTAGCCTACATTAAGTGCTACAAAAGTTGTATTTTTTTTAGTTTAGGCTTAATTAATTTATTTTGATATTAATATGCTAAGTATTTGCCCTACAAAAAAAGAGGGTGACATTTCATATGAATAAAAAAAATCATTGATATAATATAGTAAACATGAATGGTCAAAGGCATATACTATAGGGGTCACAAGATGAGCCTTGAGGTGCTAGGATTGTCTTCTAGAAGCAATTGAGGGGTTGCTTGATAGTTCTTCAAAAAGGATGGAAGATCGATGAATAAAAAATAAGAATAAATCATGCATGGCAGTAATAACAGATGTCATCCTTAGCAGTGATGATGTGCATCAGTGGTGGTGACGATGATGGGCATCAACTGATGGTGGCGATATTGGGCGTTGGTGATGATAATGACGTCAGACATCAAACCTTATTAGTGAAGACTACATCCACGTTGATGGTGGACATTAGCATTTAGCGGGTGTCAACTTTATTGGCAATAATTGGCTTTGACGTTTTTGGTAACAACAATTGTCACTATTGATGGCGATGGTAGGCATTAGCCTTAGCAACAATTGTGGGCATCAATATTGGTGCACAAAGATTTCAAACTCCTAAGTATCAAATTTCTCTCTTTCAATTAAAATCTCTTATGGGACATCATTTAGGACTTCCTTGAATGTGAAGTGGTGATCTTATTCCTTTATTCAATAGGACTTACAGAAGGGGCGCATCTTACATTAACCTACAATGTCTATATATATACTGAATCAATTTATAACAAATGGATACTTATCGTGTACGCAAACACGTAAGCTTGATCCACTGTAAATAAATTTCTAATCCGCTTGCTGACCTCTTCTTCCTCATCTTGGGGATTAGTCAAAGTCATTGGCAATATTAGCAAATAACTTTCTGATTTATCTAAGTTTTTATTGCTTCACTCCCTCTAAATCAAGCTAAACTTGAGAATTTTAAAACCAAGCTTATCAAATGTCATAGGGCTAAATATTCATTTATTTTTTAATATTTATGTAACTTAAGAACTTATTTTTGTGTGTAAGTAATAGGTAAATTTTATTTTCTTTTATGTTATCAACTTTTGCACTCATTATTTTATTGGGTTATCTTTTATTTAAGTCGAATCTTTTATGCGGTATAAGTGAATATAGACGTTATATCTCCAAATAATAATAATATTAGAAAAGTTTACTTAACAATGAATATAGGTTTACCTCACAAAACAAAATATGAGAGAAGGGTATATCCAATATATAAATTACGACACCTTTAACTAAGTAGAAGGTTTCTCCTAATTTACTAAAGTCGCATTCAAATATGTAGAAGGTGTCCTCCTATACAATCGATAAGGGAGCAAAATAGGTCGGTTTCCCCTAGGATCAAGTTGAACTTCAAATCAATGTTGAACCAATCTCTCATGGGTGTTTCTCTAAATCCTATCAACTAGTATAGGCTAATCAGTCAAACTCTATTTTCAATAGCATTTGATGATATGAGAGGAGGGTATAATGACAATGAATGATGATATAAGAGAAGGGTGCATCCTTTACTTTCCTCAACTTGATGATATGATAGGAGTTTACTATGGTCGGGAATGGTATTGTAGGGATTGCATATGTCATTGATGATTACAAGATAGGCCCTTCTTGTATAACATAGGCAAGGTGGATGAAGTATGTTGTAGCCTAAGTACTACACAAGGTGCTTATATTGAAAAGTGGAAAGTGAAGTTGAGGTACTTGTTGGTAATAATAGAGAAATGGAAGGTCTTCATTAGGGGTGTCAAAATTTGAACCGACCTGAACCCAACCCGAAAAATTCTTAGTTTGGGTCAATCTGTTTGCCAATCTGGTATGGTTCAGAATATTGACCCAAAAATCTGAAATTAACCCGGGTTGACTCGGATCACCACCTTTGCAGCGAGCAAGCTCTCGTTGCCGTCGTTACGTCTGATCATCCGAAAGAGGAAAGATCTGGTAGATTTACGAGATTTGGTCGAATAAGCACTCGAATGGAAGAACCAATGCAAGATATCTACCTTTGCAGTGATTGTGAGCAAAAGCTCCCATCGTCGTTGGCCGTCGTTACTCCCCAAAGAGGAAAGATTTATGGAAGCAGAAGAAAGATAGCTACTTTCGTAGTGAGCAAGCTCCAATCGCCATCGTTACGTCCGAAACTCGAAAGATCCGACGGATTTACAAGATTTGGTTGAATAAGTGCGTGAACGAAAGAAAGATAGCTACATTTGTAAGGATCATCCAAACATATGAACATGCGAACAACTCGCATTCGGGTTGGCGGGTCAATTCGGGTTGACCCGAATCTGAACCAGTTCGGGATTGTATTATCAACCTGCTTCCATAACCGTGTCGGGTTCGAATCAGGTAAGTTGGCATCGGGTCAAGTTAGGATTGGATATGCCCGAAGACACATTTTAACAACCCTAGTCTTCACCACTTATTCATTGTTTGCTCACCAAGATTCGATGAGTCAAAAATAGTAGTTGGAGAATGTTCATATTTATTATTTTTCAAGACTCAAGAATACTATGTAAAAAATGTTATCTGGTGGGATGAACCCACATCTCCACTGCAACTGAGAGATAATAAAGAAAAAAAAAAGGCAATGGTGAATTTCCACTAAAAGGTCGTATGCACGTTCATCAAGTTTTTAACCAATTCAAACTTTCACAAAAAGATCACTAAAAAAATATGAATGATAGTAAAAGGTCTAGGTGTTCAATGCATTTGAAAGAGTTCAAGTATGGATGATTCACTAAAGAGAAAAAGTACAACCGCTCAATCAAATCTGAATGACATAAGACTTAAGCATATGGGACAATTTAGTTCTTAATGGATAAGAAATTATAATGTGTGATCACCAGATTGTTTGGAGGTTAATTAGGATGCATCACGTTATCCGGACGACACTAACGCTACAGTGAATTGGTGACGTGATATATCCTGTTTGATCTCCGAACGACATCTGATGACTGCACGTAATAGTTTTGCCTAATGAATAGGCAGCCAACCTCCGAGAGATTGAGGGGCTAGCCTAAGAGAAGAAAGGAAACAATAAGAGTCAATACATGATACTTTAAAATGTTTTATACACTGACCTACGCCTAGTATAAGAGAAAGGGAAGAAGATTTCATGATTTAAATAAAAAAATCTTATAACCTTTTTCTTACATGATAATGAACTTGCTCATAACTTCGAAGTTCAGGGCATAAGATCAATATTACTTAATTAAGCAGAAATTTTAAGAAAATAAAAAATATTATATTATAATCAAATGGAGTTTATTATTAACGAAAAAGATAATTTATTAAGTCGTTTTCTTAATCTTTTTAAAATAACTTTCTAATATTTTTTTTAATTATAAAATTTTTACTAAAAATTTATTTTAAAAAATAGTAAAAAAAATTCTCCCAAATTTAACAGGCCCCTCTTTCCTTCACTTGTTGATAAAATATTCTAATCTTCTTGTTCTTACGGAGAAAAATAGTTTTTATTTTGGTTTTATATTACACATTGCATTCTTTTTTTTATTTTATGAATAAATATTTCTACTTATTGATAACATAATTTAGTTACATTAATTATTCATATTTAAAAAGATCATTTACTCTTAAGAGAATATAAAAAAGGATAAAAGCTTTCTAAAATCGCCCATCACAATTTTGTACGGTTATTATTTTCTCATTATTTTTTTTAGAAATATCTGTTATGAAAAGTTATCTTTTCAACAAGAGTAACTAAATTACTTTTCTCATAATAACTTTGCAATCAACTTTATAAAACGCTGCAGCTATCCCAAACAAACTCTTAGGCTATTAAACTTTACATTAAGGACTTGTAGCTTTTTATGAAGGTATTTTTATAAAGCTCGTGTAAAAAAATTATTTTTTTTAAGTTATTGTAGAAAATAGTTTCATGGCATAAAAATTTCTTGAAAGCTGTAAAAACGTCATTGAGTCATTGACAAATAAAAACTCTGGTTGAGACCTAAAAAACATAACAATAAAGCTATCCCACACAAAATTTGAGATTCATATAAGTGTCAACATTAAATCTATAAGAAAATTATATAAGTATATACTGATAAGAAAAGGATAAGGCTATGTTTTGAGAGAATTATTCTGTGTGGAGATCAGACGCAGATTGCTATTCGGAGACCAACCAGAATGCGTCATGTCAGCGGTACCGAGCCATATATACCGAGCAATATTGAGCCGTGGTATCGAGCGAAGGGATGACGTGGCGCATTCTGGTTGGAATCCGGATGGCGTTTGACATTCACATAGAATAATTAATCGTATTTTGAAGCTTTTAAGTATGCTCGGTGTAATATATTATAAATAATTTGTAATATACCCACCTCAAAACATATCCAAGAGTTTTAAAGTTTATTTGTTTATAAATTGACTTCAGGATATTGAATAAATTGAAGCATATTTTTATTTTATGAGCACTTAAAATTAATTTATTATTATATAGATATTTTTATATTCATTTAATTTATATTATTACTAGGTAGGTTTTATTTATTTTGAAATTTAATATTATAATATCATATTTAATGTATATCTATATTTTATATTTTTAATAATAACTTTATCCCGCATCCTCATAAATTTCATTTTTTAATTTAAATTATAAGAACGTATTTAAAATTTTTATAGCAAATTGTGCTTAGCAAAACCTCGTATGACCCATTTATTAATGGATAGGGTTTGGGCCCGTTCGAAATTGATCAGATCCGAATCTAATTATCGCAAACCTGACCTATTAGCGTCTCAAATGACCCAAATGATCGATTAATCCATTTTGATTTTAAAATAAGAAGATTATAACTACAAACAAAATAATTTAAGAAAAAAAATAAACATGTTACTTTCGAATCAAAATCAGGTTGGTGGATCAACCCATGACCTATTTAATAAATGGGTAGGAATTTTGGCCTTGAAGTGACCAATTCATTAAACATGTCAACCAGATTCCATATTTTTTTATCAGAGCCAGAGCAAATTGGCGGGTCAGGCCATTTATTAACACACACTTATCACATGCTCCATGCGAGTCTAATAAGACACTACATGTGGTCGACGTGGTGCAAAATAGGGTGAACAAAAACTCATAACATCCATTAAACCTCATTTTTATAATTTTTTTAATAATAAATAATAAAATATGCTATTCAAAACGACAGTCCTCAAAGTAGGTTCTATGCGGCTCATCTTAAGTTATTAATTTGGAGCTTTAACTATCAATCAAAAGTGATGCGGACTAGAATATACACGGCGGTAGAGTAAAAAATATAACGTCTTAACAATATACGTATATCCAGCACACCAACAGATAATTAAGGGAGAGAAATACTAGAAATTTTTTTACGTGGAAAACCTGAAAAGGAAAAAACCACGGGGCCTGGCCCAGATGAGAAATTTCCACTATATTTGGATTGGTTATAACGTTTGATTCGCTCCTTTACTTGGAGATGCTAAAATTACAGCAAGTTAATAACAGACAAAAATCTGATGATGATTGATGGACCGACCAAAATAAGGCAATGGTTGGGAAAAGCTTCAGCGACGATCAATAGAAAAACTCAGGCGATGGTTGGCAAGAAAACTGGCGGTGGTCAGTGGCAAGAGAGCTCTCAAATTCCTCCCTTCCTTCTCCTCTTTCTCCTTCTCCTCATGAGAAGAGTGGGAGGTTATTTATAGTTTTTTGAGAGTGGCATGACTTGTAAATATATGAAGGATCAAGGGTAAGTTGGGAGTGGTTGGATGGACGGCCGATGTTGAGTCCTTCGATCATGAACCGTTTGATGGACATTTGAATGTCTTAGTGATGTCGGAATTCAGTGATCTTGGGCTCGTTGTATTCGTCTCATCGAGCCGCTCGATTCGACTATAAGCTTGTTATGTTTGGAAACCGTATGGTAATCCAAATTGTGATTTGAACCTTCCAACAGCGCTTCGGGTCCTTGATTTGGACTCATTTGGGCTCGGATTGAGTCGAATTTTGTGTTGATGGGTTCGTCTTTCCGAGACGCTCAGTTCGACTGTAAGTTTACTGAAATCAGAATTCAAATGGCCTCCGATTTAATTTTTGAAGTTCTTAACTTGATTTTGCATTGAGATTCGGGCCTGATCAGGATAATTTTTTGATGATATATCAAAAAGGTCTTATGTTTGATCATTTGAAGCTTGCAGACCTAATATATGTGTAAATATAAAAATAAAAATAAAAATAAAAATGAAGAGTGAATCAAAATATTTGTAAAAATTTCGTCGCCTAAATTCCGAAGCTTATCAAGACATTTAGCGCTTATGAAGATGTTATTACATCATTACGTCACATTAATATTACTCTTTATTTCTCAATCTTCTGCAAATACCTTTCGTCTAATCGTCTCTATCTGCCTTTCCTCTTCTTCCTCTTCTACCATCTAAATCTGCCTCGCCTCGACGCCGAACCGGCGCCAATCCAGCTTCAGCTATGCAGTCATCTAAGAACATTCAAGCTTCGGTGGAACAGGAGACAAAGTACAAATTTCTGCGTGTTAAAGAAATATTTTCATGTCTTCTTTTGCTTGATTTTCAGTTTTTTTTTTTTCAGAGGCACGGGCTCTGATCAGGTTACGGTTCCACATGGGGGTTCAAATCTTCTTCTTTTCAATCTTCCGGCTTGGTACCTCTTAGACCTAGTTTTAATTTCTCTAATTTCAGCCATTTCATTACTGGTTTCTCTGATCTTTATGTGTTTTCTCATCTGTGTTTGATGCAGTGCTAAATGGATCTTTGGTTCCGTACTCTTTCTTGCCATACCAGTATACAAGAGGATGTTGAGAATCGAAGGTACTCATTAGGTTTTTTTTTTTTTTTGTATTATTTAGTTTCTTTTTTCATAAAGTAGATCTGATTCATTTGTTGATAGACGTACAATTAATGGATGTATCAAATAGTATGAAGATTAAATAATTTGGTTCCTTGTTCCGCTTGACCCTGCAATAGGTGTGTTGGAGAAGGAAGTAATTGATATGGTGGATATAGTTAAGAAGGTAGCAGACGTAACAGAGAAGGTTTCTTCTGATGTGGCCGAAGCACTACCGGCTGATAGCGACCTAAAAAAAATTGTTATCGAGGTGGAAGGCGAGGCAGAAGTGGTGTGCGTGGATGCAGAGAAGACTGAAACTTTCATTCACAAGGTCATCCTTTATAGTTTAAAGTTACCTTTTTTAATCATATTTTTTATCCGTAGATGTAATTTTCTTCTTTATGCATATTTATAATGTGTATTTAGTCATAGGCGCTGCTTACTGTTAGAATTAGGCCAATGGATTTGGTTAAAAGTGGTTCATTTGATTTGTCTTTGTGGTTTTCATTAGAGATCTGTTGTTAATTCCACATCATTACCACCTTACCTAAACAAAAGTGCACTGCAAATAGAAGAAGATTAGGCTTCGTTTGGCAATGTTTAACATGTTGTGATGTGCTATATTAAATAAAATTGTCTCTACCCTCTCCTATATAGATGAGTTGCTCTATAAGTTCACTCAACATGATTATTGTGAAGTTGTGGAAAGGATGAACACATGGGCAAGCTTAACATTTTGTATTTTCACCCAAATAAAAATTACAGTATGATCAATTTAGGGAAGTGACACATTAGCAACCTAATATTATTATGTTTGTGGCTAGTGGATAACTTTAGTCATTTTGATAGAGTAGTGCAATCTCAGATGTATCTAAAGTGCAAGCACAAAAGCAATGGAAACAATTCATTGGCATGCTCTGAGGGTTTGTTACTCCCCTAGTAGGAATATAGCTACAACTCAACCTCTAAACAAATGAAAATTTTGAGAAATATATTGGGCCGGAATTTTGGTAGCAAATTCAATAGAAGTGGCATGATATATTTTGGGAAAGTTCTCAAAACCATAAGATAGTCGTTTTACATTAAAGAAATTATAGCCATAGTGGATTACATAAAATATTTTAAATACTGATTTTTATTTACAAAGTTTCACATTATTACTCATAATCAAAATTTATAGACATATATAAAAAAACTAAAAAGAACAACTAATAATAGTAGGATAATACGGCTTTTGCAATTAAAGCAATATTAATATTATACTCTTAATCTTGATTTTCCTAATATACTAGCTAATTTCTTATTTTAGAACGGTTTATTTGGAATGGTGAGCTTCTAGTAGAGTGGTCTCCGTATTCTCCTCCTTCATTCTCCTCCTTCATTCGACACATATTGTTGATTTTTGAACATGGGTGCTCTATTATCATCAATGCTAACGTTTGATCAATTTCCTTCTCAAATTTGTTAAATCCATTTTTGTTATCTCTAAAACTTATGTTATCTAATGACTAAGTTCTCAATGTTATCTAAAGGTAGAAATCACATAATGACTAAGCTCTCAATGTTATCTCGAGGTAGATGAGATAACTGTGTCATGTTCATTCAAAACAATTACTAAACCTTGCAAGAAAGAATCATTATAGACTTAGAATCCATCCTTCTCATCAAGAAGGGTGAGCTTCAGTGACAATGAGGACATTGCTTGAGTCGTTGAAATTTTTTTTCAATCACATCGGTTCATTTACATTTGATTGCCTTTTGTGTTGGCGAGAAAATGTCCATGCTTTTTAGGACTATACTTGAAAGAATCTTCTATAACAATCCACTAATTTGAGAAAGCTATGAACTTCGAACACACTCATTGGTTGGTCACCAATATACTATGAAAGTGACTTTTTGAGGGACTATCGAAATACTTGTGAAGTTAACAACGCAGCCTGAACAAACAATGCTATCTAGCTAAAACATACACTTAAAAACTTCATGTACAATTAGTTTTATTGGCAATTCTATAAAATTAGTGATGTTTATGCTCGGTCAAATTTCTAGGATAGACTAAGACTTCTTCAACACAATAATAAAGTGATTTAAGTATATAAGCATTCTTTCTGTTCATCAAGTTCATGAATGCTACTGAAGTGATTTTCAAGCAAAAAAAAAGGTAAAGATAGACTCATAATTGTTATAGTAGATAATGAAAATTTTCTTTAACATGACCTGGTTCTTTACTGTAAGTTTATGGCATTCATATCTCAAGTCTATCATATAGGATGCTATCATGAATTGTGGTTGTTCTAAGAAATTGTCCATTCTTAGGAGATAGTTTTTGTTCTTGATCACCATCTTGATTTTGCTCTAACAATCGATCCGTGATCACATGCTTCCATTTTTTGTCCTTGTGAATAAGAATGGAGGTCCCTATGATGAAACACTTAGCTCAATGATTCCCGTATTTAATATATCTTGTTGTTGGATCTTTGCTCATGTAGCTTGATTGTCGCCATTCGATTAAACATTCTCAAAATTGATGTCATCCTAGAAATATATCTTTTGTTAACTTTACATCTTGGGCAGAGGGTATTCGGTCAAATAATTCTAAAACATCCTCAGTAGTCTTGAACTACTTGCACATCACTAGGTTGAAATGATTTTTCTTCTACATATTGGACATAAAGTAAGTACGCCTGGCATCCTTAACAAGTGCAACAAGTGATCTACCATCTTGAATGTCTGGCACTATTAGAGGAATCACTTGACTCTTCTCATCTTCTCAAAGAAAGTGAAATTAGGCCAATGAGAAATTTTGAACTTTAACCTTTTTCTCTCATTTTTCAATCATAGTGTGGTATTGAGCTAACCTATTCATTGTGGGTCTCCCGTTGAGGGAAGGAAGAATAAAACGCTTTGTTTCAAGCATATATAAAAGTTTTGATACCACCGCCAATCGATAATAGGATAGATAACCTTAAACTTGATGGAATTGACTCAATTGTGAACTTTTAACATGTTGACTCTGCTATAAATGATTGAGATGCTTCTTAATCAAACAAAACCGTCGTAGGCTTATCATAGTGCCAATATTTAAAATTGCGTATTCGGGTATTCAAGCGTTTTTCATTCGTGAGGCGAGGCGTAAACCTCAAGGCGTATTGAGGCGTAAGCCTCAAAATCAAAAGATTGCGTAAACATAAAATACTAAATTTTGGTAGGGCACCCAGCAACCAACACCTTTGATCCCTCTGTTTCATCTTAATGAGTCAGTGTATATACTAATTTCTTAACTAGAGTTATTTTGTATGGATTAGCATTTGGTTAGGTTCATTGAAACATCTAAATGTCAGGCTCCAACTTCTCTATTGCTAGATAAGCTTAGGCTCTTGATACACTAAGAATACCCTCTTAGAGGACAATTAAAGGTCATTTGTACAAACCCTTTACGTTTATAGAATGCATGAAAATTCACCAAAAATTGCACTCTCTACCTTTCCCCATACTCTGGGCAACTGGTTTTCATGTCATAACACTTCTTCGACAATTGATTGTCCTATCTAATCATCTTTTTTTCCCTCTCTAATCCTTGTCTCTCCTATTGCTTGATTCCCGTCTTGCTAGGATCTTCTACTACTTGTTCCGTTTCACGAAGGCTTAATCTACCATAATCTCATAGCTTTTCGGGTGCAATAGCACCAACTATTGTCAAATGAAGCACCTCGAACTTTTAAGAAATAGGAAACACCTTTCATTCCTCGTCCAAAACCATAGTTGGTACTTAGTGAGCTAATGCTGTGCACTTCACTTCGTATTCAGCCACGGTCATGCCCCTTTGCTTTAGTTAGCCTAGGTCATCGTGCATGTGGTAATGTGTCACCAGTGGCTTGTACTTAGATTGGAAAACCTCCTTGAATACTTCTTAATGAAATCCACCAATGTATTGGACCCTTGTTCAATTACTAAGGCAATCTTCTGTCGATAGGAAAATCTATTTTGTCCCAATTGTCTTATTTATCTATGTACGCCAACTCTATGTGTTAGATGGGTTCTTTATCTTTAAGAAGTGACTTGGCTTTAGCTGCTCTGAGATTTATGTTCTTCCCATGACCCACATAAATGTGGTGAACGTTCGAGCTAAGAAATTTGGTGTCCTCCCTGCAGGTTGTGCATAGTGATGACTAAAATGTTGTCATTCCTGATGTAAATTCCTTGCAGTATCCTTTAATTGTTCATAGAATTTTCACTATTGGGGTTTTAATTGCGACAAAATATTTGTTTACTTGTTGATTCTTTATTGTTCAAATTTAATCTATTATTGCATTATCATTTTGATCCAACTTCTCGTATTTTTGGGTTTACATCCAAATATCCAATGAAGAAAATTATGTTTTTAGTGGCCTTTGCTCAACAAAACTTTATTTCATTTATATGGTCTACATCCACTTCACTATTTCGTCTCATTGGAAACCCATGACCGTTAAGCATTTTGTATCAGAGTAATACAAAATATTTGTGACTTTTTATAATTTTATACTTCAAATGTCAATATCAAATTTTAGTAATTGAGTAATCATGGTGTATCATGAGGATAATTGACAACACTTTAAAATGATGTTGAGTTGGATTTTGTAGTGCTTGAACAACGGTTAAGTTCAAGTGTAATCTGGGATTTAAGGTTTTAGGGAAACCTCTTTGCTAATGCAGAGGTAGTATTATCTACATTATACCCTCTATTGGTAGGAGCTCCTAATCATTTTCTTGGTAAGGTTCCATCAGCACTAGTATCAATAGCACCAATGCAGTATTGTCAAAAGTAATCATCTAATCGACAATTATAAAATATATGCATGTACGATAACAATAATGAAGTATAGTAATCATCAAAATTGCATTGAAAGAGTACCCACTGATATAAGGCTTGGAGAGGGATTGATGTACATGGGCTCACCTTTACATTTATAAAGATAATGTTTCATATTATATTCAACATGAGAGCTAGAACCAGAAAATAAAAAGAAAAAATATTGCCGCTCTCTTGTCTTCACAAGACTAGAAGCAAGACAATCCAAGTGAGTTTTTTTATTATCTCCGTGATCCTTTGGGTGCTTCCCCCTTGGCCTTCATGATTTAACATTTTAGGGGTTATTGTAATTTTCTTTTATTTCTTACAATTCTTGTTAATTACACTTGGTGTACTCATATCATTATTTAGTTATAATATCCAACTTAAAAAAAAAAAAAAAGACAAATCCTAGTAAAGAAATTATTAATCATCAATATACTTTTTAGGATATAGTAGATGTATAAGTTGATTTGTTGTTATAATATGGATCTACATATGAATTTAATGATTTCAAATCTGTACATATATTATAATATATTCATGAATCTAAACCTAATATATATATATATATATATATATATATATATATATATATATATATATATATATATATATATATATATTCATGAATCTAAACCTATACTTGAATGAGAGTCGAAGTTTGGATTTGAAACTGAAATTGAGTATGAATCATATCAAAATTTGAACCTCTAAAACCTCTAATAGAAGCTTAATCTATTCCTGGATGTGAAATTGAATAAAACATGCTTGCTCTAGTTGATAATACAACTTTCTGATGAACTATCTAGTAATTTTTTCACTAAATCTATGAATTAAATTGATATTGGCTTTTAATTAATTTCCTAATTTAATTGAATCAAACCTCTAAAACCTTATAAACTGTTTTGGACATGTCTCTATTTATAGTTTGAATTGGTATTATTGCTGTTTTCTCTTAACGGGCCTTGTTGTAGCTCGTTGTACAGTTCGAGTTGGGCCGTAACTTGAGCTGGTAATGTTACATTGGTAATATTGGTTCACTGTCAGTTTTACTATTGGTTGTTTGGTTTACCCTTGATTGTAGAGATATTTATTGATTTCAAATCTATACATCTATTATAATATATTCATGAATCTAAACCTCTACTTGAATGAGAGTTGAAGTTTGGATTTGAAACTGAAATTGAGTATGAATCACATCAAAATTTGAACCTCTAAAACCTCTAATAGAACCTTAATCTATTCCTGGATGTGAAATTGAATAAAACATGCTTGCTCTAGTTGATAATACAATTTTCTGATGAAGTATCTAGTAAATTTATCACTAAATCTGTGAATTAAATTGATATTGTTTTTTTTTTTTGTTCTTAATTTCGTGATATACAAATTCATAAAAAGAGCATTATGGAGAGTTAAGATAAATCAAAATTTGAAAGATTGTTCGTTTGTATAAACTATAAAGCCTATTATCTGTCTCATCATATTGGTCATTTGCTTGATTTTCGTGAAAATATTCATAGGAAATTAACTATTAGTTATAACAAATGCGAGTCTATCACATATTTGAACATTAGATATGTGAAACTCGATGCATATAATAAAATAATGTGATAGAGAGGCAAGACCATAAAACTGGGATTCTTCCTATCGTGATAAGTGGCTTGTTTGGGGTTGGGTTGTTTGGGACTGATTCCTTGGCTAGCGTGCTTGGCTGCTTAGATCCTGTAGCCAACAGTTTTGGTTCTGTAGCTGGAAATAATTAATCGCTGTTCTAATCTTTTTCCTGATTCCGGGATTTGCTGGAAGCCATACATTGAGATTTTTTATTCTGTAGCTAATATCTGGGTATCAATAATTTTGTGAAATTTGTGACTGTATGGGTAAGATCTGAGGTTTATTAAAAAAAACTGGCGCTTAATAAAATTTTTACCTTTCTGGAACTTTATATGTTGGTTCGTTATAATTTTTATTTTTTTTTGGAATGGGGTATCTACCCACTATTACTTCAAAGGGAGCGCTTGATGTTGTAACTAATCCCTTGGCGGAACCTAGCAAGGCCACCCACTGGCATTGGGCCCAGACTTGCTTTGCCCCACTGAAGAGTTGAAGGGTAACTTGTGGCTTTTGGCCACATTACAAGACTGACAAACATAAGACGAGTAGGGAGTACATATAGAAGAGATTACTTTGGATAGTTGCTGATGTGTCCGAGCTTTGGGATGACCAAGCCGGACATGCCAGGTTGCTGAATTTGATGTGGAGTGAAAGCAGCGTGAGATGTTGTTGTTGGGTGAAGGACAGCGTACAGACCATTATGGCATTGTCCACGGATGAGAGTTCGATTGTCCAGTAGGTCCTTGATTAGGGAGCCGTTCGAATCAAAATATATAGAGCAGTTATTATCAGTTGTTAGTTTATGTATTGAAAGGAGATTGTGAGACAGTGATGGAATGTGGAGGAGATTGCGTAGATAGAGCTTACGGTGGGATTCAGTGAGGGGAAGAATTTCTTGTTCGGTGTGATGGATAGGAAGGGAGTTGCCATTCGCCGTGGAGATAGTCTCTGATCCGATGTAAGAAGCTGAATACTGCAGGTTGCCCGCATTTGGAGTGAGATGAGCAGATGCTCCAGAGTCCTGGACCCACTCGTTGAGGGAGGTGGGTTGCGAGCTGGTCAGAAGAGCCTTCGATGAGGGATTTGATGAAGCATTGTAGTTGGAGTTGTATATGTGGCAGCATGAAGAGGCGCCGCCCTGTTTCCCATAGATTTGGCAAACCGGCTTGGTGGTTTCATTGTGGTTAGTGGATGTATTTGGTCTGAAGAGAGCTCCACGGCCTCGGGACCCTCTATAACTGGAGCGACCGCGGGTTGAGTTGTTGTGATTGGCATACAAGGCCGCATTGTCAGGTAGCACACTGGAGTCTCGCTGGAGTTCAGTTTGAAGGTGGATTTCCTCACTGCAGAGGAGGTTATACAGCACGTTAAGGCTCATGGGAAGCTGGCTTGTGCGTAGGGGTGTCAATTTGGGTCAACGGGTCGGGTTCGGGTCGAACCCGGAACTGACCCGGCACTATTCGGGTCAACCCAAACCCGACCTGTTTTTAAAAACAGGTTAGGTTTCGGGACCCGAACCTAACCCGATTCGAGTCCGGGTCAACCCAATCCGACATGAATGACCCGAGGTTGACCCAAAATTGCTAGTTTTCGGGTAAAAAATCGGGTCAATATCGGGTCGAAAATGGGTCAATCTCGAGTTTTCGTGTCAAAAATGAGTTTTCGTGTCACTTTCGGGTCAATTTCGGGTTGCTGGGTCAACCCGAACCCGACCCGTTTCGGGTCGGGTTGACCCGAACCCGGATTTTTCCGGGTCGGTTTCGGGTCGTGTCAAAAATTGACACCCCCTTGTGCGGATGGATGTTTTGAGGGGTTATATGAAGGGGGAAGACCGTTCAGAATGTGGAGGATTATTTCCTCGAGATCAAGAAGTGAACCAGTCGCAGCTATGTTGTCCACGACGGCTTTAATCTTTGCAAGATACTGCATCATGGTGAGGTCTTTCATCTGGATGTGATACAGCTCATTTTTTAGCTGAATCACTCTGGATCGGTTCGTGGGCTGTAGACGAAGCTCAAGCGTGATCCATATGTCCCTTGTTGTGGAGAGGGTGAGGATGTAGGGTAGAACGGACGGTGAAATCGTAGAGAGAAGACCAGAAACTAGGTTTTGATCGACTAAGTTCCATAGTCGGAGCTCATTAGGATTTGTTTCTGCTAGGGAAGCTGGAGGTTTAGGGTTGCTGCCAGTTAGGTGACCCTCATAGCCATTCTCGGAGAACAGTTGAAAGATCTGTAACCTCTAGATGGGGTAGTTGTCACTTGTGAGCTGATTAGATATAATGAGCTTGAGATTAGTTATGAGAAACTTCAAGGAGGTTGGTATGGTGAGCTCCGCCATTTCCGTAGATTGAGAGGAGACGGGTTGAGCAGCTAGGAGTTTAGAAGGTTAAGTCGCAGAGGAGGATTCCTAGTCCGCCATGGATTAACAAGGAGAGGTGATGTAAAACGTAAATGTCATTTACTTGCCTAGGTGGCAAGATTAATTAAATCCCAAATCAATTTGGGGAGAGAGAATGAAAATCTGAAATTAAATTTCAGATTAAGTGGAATCGGCGGGATGAATTTGAATTTAAATTCAAATTTAATGGGGAGAATTAAATTGGATGAGAGGGAATTGTGGGAGGTAATTAGGGAGGCTTAATGAGTGGGGCTATTAATAAGATAAGAGAGAGATTATGCTCAATGAGGGGGCTGGCCACATAGAGAGAGGGAGGAGATTATTTGTCATAAGTAGAGTGGGGCCCACATTACTAATCAAAGATTTAATAAAATTCAGATTTTGAAAGAAAGGAAAGTTTCAAATAATGGGGCTATCAATTAGAATTAATTTGAATTTCAAATTCAAATTGACATCCAATTAATATGAAAGCCTTAAATCAAGGAACTATTTTAGGAAAGTCTTCAATGCCTCTTGGAAACAAATTTGAATTTCAAATTTGAAATTCCCAAGAGGGAGGCCGGTGGCTTGGCCGTCCCAGGGAGGCTGGCAGAGCCGCCGGTGGCGGGATTGGCCTGGGGTGGCCGGCGGTGGACTTATGGGGGCCGGTGGAGGGGATTTGGGAGGAAGAGAGTTTGGTTAGGTAGAGAAGAAATAAATTGGGTTTAGGAAAAAGAAAATCCGAAGCTACACACCTCGAGCAACACCTCCAATAGAACTCACAAAGAGATCTACAAGCACCACTTCCTCAAGAACTCACAAAGAGATCTTGGGAATCTCGGAACTCACAAAGAGATCCTTCTCCTCTCATGAACTCACTAAGAGATCAAACAAGTAGAATAAAATTTCATTATCAATTCATCATCCCATTACACAAGAAAGGGCCTCAATATATAGGCCTAAGAAACTAAAACAAGACACATATGCTCCTAAGACTTATATAGGACGACCCTCTTAAGTGTGGGTAAAAACGGAAAATTTATAATAAAAATTTAAAAATTACAAATAAAATATAAGATAACGAGGGACGATGACAGCCGTTGATCTTCAGCTCCTCGGATAGCAATGGACGGTTGGATGTTCGCATCAAGAGGCTTGTTCCCGGTGCTCTGATACCATTAAGAGATCTGCAAAACTGTTAGTAAAGCAGAAGCAGAGAGAAGAAGGTATTCGGAATTAATTCATTCCTTTGGTAAAATTCAGCACGCCAAGCAATACAGTGAGTGTGTATATAAATAGAGCAAGAGTCGTGTGCTCAGAGGAGCAGGCGTTGTTAGGCGCAGACTGGGAGCATGAGTAGTGGAGCTGCATGTGGCTAAGTGGATAGGTAAGGTATATCGGCATTATATGTTAGTGGTTCTAACACTTTATATGCTGGTTCGTTATAATTTTTTTTTTTTTGGGTGTCTACCCACTGCCACTCCAAAGGGATCGCTTGGCAGCATAACTAAACCTAGCGAGGCCATCCACCGGCATCGAGCCCACACTTGCTTTGTCCCATAGAAGATGCGAGACCATAATAGAGGGGATTCGAACCCAGGATGGGGGGGGATCCCAACCGTGCTCGCCCACCAACCACCCTAATCCTCGGTGAGTGTTATAAATTCTTTGATTGCAATGCACTCATGCAAGTGTTGATTAGCAACTTTTAGGGAAACCTTGCATTCTTTGAGGGTTGATTAATTATTGGCTAACCTTGCATTCTATCACATTGATAGTTAGTTGATAAATGGATATGATTTACTTTTACCATTTTTTTATAACACTTTGTGACAAGTTCAAGTAAAATATTTGCAACTACAAAGTTCAAATTTCTATAATATTTTTAATGCATATTCAGACCTATCATTATCTAAATTCTTTATATAGGTCGATGATTTCAAGGAAAAGAGTGAAGCTTGGTTGGATAAAATTGCTGAGGAATGGGAGCTGATTATGCCTGATGAGGGAAGCCAGAAGGAGGAGAAGGAAAACAATCTAAAGGAAGATGTGTCAAAGCCCTCTGACAACCAAGAAAATAAACAATGAAAATCTATGGCTTCCTATGATATAAGTTTGTTACTATGTATATTGTTCTGATTATAATGTGCATATTGTATATAAAACTCTTATGGCTTTCAGGCGCAGCTTTAAGTATTTGATGTAGTATTGGTTAGCACTTTTATATGATTATTTTGCAAGTATGAACTAAGGTGAAGACACTATGTTCTGTTTGCATGATTTGTAAGCAATATTAAATGTTGTATATGATTGCATGGTTCCACTGTTCAGAAATTCTTGTGTTTCTGCCTAAGTATGCGAAAAATTTATATAATTCTAAGAGCCTTAGTTTATTTACAGAAAAAAATTGGGTTGAGATAGGAAAAAAATCCTATTATTGAACAAGATTTTGATGGAGCGTTTTTTTTTTTAATGAGTGTAATATATAAATAATTAATATTATATTTATTTTAAATAATATATATTTTTGTCATTATTTCATGAGCTTATGAATTGAGATAAATGGCGTAATCATAAATGGAATAAATTTTATCAAATAAAGGAATGTATTAAGGGAGACCATTCATTTGATTCATTGTACATATTGACCCCATATTTTTATATAAAAATATATGATGCCAATTATTTTTATAAAATTATAAAGAATAAATATATATATATGTGTGTGCGCGCGCATGCGCGCGATCAAACTATCACCAGTGCATCAAATTCTATCAGAACTTTACAGTTAAGTGTGCTTGGGCAAAAGTAGTGTTAGGATGTGTGACCTCCTAGGAAGTCCTGATGTTACACACTCTTTTAACACTGTTGTTGTTAGGTCCCAAGTTCTGAATGAAAAAAGTGTAGGGTTGCGATAGGTAGTTGACAATCAAAATAAAATTTATCGAATAATCATGATCATGATATATATATATATATATATATATATATATATATATATATATATATATATATATATATATATATATATATATATATATATATATATAAAACATTTAAATTACATTTTAAAAATAATTAAAGACAACCAGATGAAGTGACCCTTGAGTTTAGGCAGAATTGATTTTGGTCAAATTTAGCGGTATTTATTTAATAGCAACTACCTGTATTAGGTAGGGCTGAATGATTATATGCCACTTTTAAAATGTGATGCTTTTCTTTTACCTGTCTGTCATGTTACTGGTTGTGAAAAATGGACCTAAAACCCAAATAAAATTAAAAATTATTAGATAGATAACATTATCTTACCAATTATTAAGATAATTAAAGAGGAATTCTATATTCTCAATTGTCCAACAGCAAAAAAATATTATTTGGACTTTCACCAATGAAGAATAACAAAAATAATATCAAACCCTTTATCCCACTCCGTGAGATCAGTTAGTTTTTTCTTCATTGTGTCATATTAAAAATAAAATTCTCATTTAAATTTAATAAAAAAAGTTATTTCTCATATTTTTTAATCAAGTCTTTGTAAGGCATACCTCTACCTTTCTTTACACAGGCCAATGTTTTATGTGACCTAACTATTTAAGACGACTCTCTTTAATCTTATCTGCCACTGGAGCTACTCCAACTTTTTCACATCTATATTCATTTTGCATTCCGTCTCTAACATTCAAGCCACTCATCCACCTGAGTATTCTCATCTATGCAACACTTAATTTTATGTTTCTCTTTTAATGACCAAAATTCTGCACCATAAAAATTTCAGGCCAACAATTATCATGATGATTTAAAAAAATTATGAGATCAAAATTATAAGACCCGCTAAAATTTTCATGAATGTCATATCCAATAATGCATCATGGCTCAACTTTGACTACTATTGAGCAAGATATGGATTAGGTTCTTCATCAGAGATTAATCCCAATATTGCCTACCCAAAAGAATCTCATAGTGCAACAAATCCTAACCTAGTATGGTGACTATGAATGAACTAAGTTATACATTAAATAACATTAAGATTATGTAATTACTAACTTTTAGTGACTTTTTTTCTAATGCATTATACTAAGGGCTCCTAGCTTTTTGTTGATGGCAAAATAGTGGCTAATAGTATGTCTCTTATTCATTGTGACCATGGAGTTTGTGGAAGTAAATCCTCATAGGTGTGTGTTACATTAAGTCGTCATATGTTGATTTCCTTGGTCAAGTATTGTTCCTCCAAGACCAACAATTTTCATTTATTGATGGATGACATAACTATCACACACACACCAAAATGTACTTATTATCATAAGCGAGGCTTCTTTAGCCATTTAACTTCTAGTGAAGATCATATGTGATATTTATGGCCAAATTATTATGATGATATATTTTGATTCCACCCAAACTAGATAATGTATTCTATTACTCTCACGACTAAAATGTTTCACATTCATTTCATATGAGATAGGCCCAAGTCCATACATACATGCAACTAAAGTAGATTTATTGGACTTTAGTTTGAAATTCTTACATGGATATAGATGAATTGTGTCGTATTTGTCATGTTTGAGCATATATATTACTCCTTATTTAGTTCTTCTTCATGTTGAATGCTTATGTAAATGAGGTTCATTTATAGTTTTTTTTCTCATGCTAGAGGTTCTAAGCATTTGCTCAAAATTTTATTAGGTTGGGCTATGCTAGGACCCTTAATTAGTGAATTGAAGAAATCAATAAAACCATTCAAGTTGACATGACAAGACATTTACATTTATTACACGACCATGCTTGAAAATATATACACATTGGGAGAGCTACTTTGCATGTAGTAAACCCTAAATATACTTATGATATCACTAAAATATAAGTAATTTTCTATATCAATACGTTAATTACATTTATTATTCAATATAGATTAAATAATGCTTGACTTATATCTTTAGGCGTAAGGGAAAATGAGTGCATCAAATTCTTGTTTGCAAAATATTATTTTCTAAATAGACAAGATAGATAATATTCTTCAGAATCTTTTTTTTTTTTTTCTTTTTTTTTTTATTCTTCAGAATCAATTTGTTTTGTATGTTGTAGTTATTTTACATTAGCTTCCATTATATTTAAATTTTTATGAATGATATAAAAATTGAACGAGTTAAATAGAAGCTCAACTTTGTTGCTACATGTTTTTATATTGTCTTTTAGGATTTAAGATTTGATCTCTTAGACTGTCTTTAATATATTGGATATGTGTTGAGGGGTATTTACTAGATGGTGTTGTGTCATTTTAGAGGATCGGAGAGCAACAAGTTAACATTGAGCTAATAAAGATAAGGTTCCAAAGGTGGAGATGAGAGGCAAAGTTGATATATATTAACTTAATGACCATTATAAGTACTTTGAGCTTTGGGATTATGAATGTGCACTTGTAGTGGAACCAACTTGCTATTTAGTGATAATTCATGAACAATCATGATATATAATAGTAAGAGGTGTCAATTATGAATGTGCATTTGTAGTATATGTCTTATATTTTACTTTACCTTTTATAATCACCAAAATCATCCTGACACCTATTATCAAATAGTACCACCAATAAAGGGAATGTTGATATATATAGTGACATTAAGCTACCTCTAACTAGTATCATTATATTAAACTAATCACAATCTTCTTGAATTATATCAAGACCACTTCCTCTAAAAGAAAAAAAAATAACAATCATTCTTTGGAGGCATTATAAAAGATGCAAATCGTTAGCAGCTTATTGCTAATGAGAAATAAATGATAAATCATAATACAAGACACCCATTATACATTGTAGAGTGCATATAATTAAGAAGGAAAATTAATATTGGACATCTATAAAGGAATCACATCATCTACTTATGTAGGACAAGAGTCGTCCCAGCATAATTAGCTCAAATATCACACCATAAACTTACATATTATCCAAAGTACTACACCATATCATAGAGTAGAGCATTACATTAAGCATTAAGACCATTACCATCATTTGGCATACAATTAAAGAGATGGAATTTAAGCACATACACGACCGCTTCCTCCTTGATGAAATCAACATATGTGAATATATGGCGTTACTCTCTCTCTCTTGACAAGACTTAAATCCACCCGGCATCTTCTTTCATATAATAAACATGAGTTGAAACTAATCTCACGATTAGTGTAATTTAAACACATGTAATTAACACGTGTTACAAGACTTAGCCACCCCCTCCTTACGTGTTATCAACATGTGCCAACCTCAACTCATTAGAGGACTTAAAACAAACCATTAATCTCTCCATTGATAATAATAGAAAAAAATGATGTTATGGATACAAACACCAACCCAATTCAACCTCTGAATTAGATCGAGCATATTTGTTAATACCATTAAAAGTTCTTTAAGATCTATTTTGACCCCAAAAAACTTGAAGAACAACATAGAAGTAAAAATCCTTTAAGAGCTCACCAGCCTCACATATCTATGAGAGAGATTGAAATTATAGCAAGACGTAATCATGGAGAAAATAGAGTACATGTCCCAGAAAAAAGAGTCAATGATCAATCTCCTCAGCTTCCACCAAATAATATATTATATAATTCCATCTTGTGCAGAAGCTGAAGAACTAATAATTCATGATTTCCAACGCCAGAAATTTGGGTTAGGTTGGATAGTTAGGAGCAAGGAAGATCAACAACCATGACATTAGCATCCTTTGCCATCAATTATTTATAATATTGTAATTATAAATCTTTCCAAATACTTTATTTTAATCAATGTGAACAATTATTTCTCCATTTGTTTTTTTTTTTTCAGATTTTTCAATCATCATGTCCAGTTATGTTTCATCATTGATGTAGTGGTTGTCTTTGATTTCGACTTTGCAAATTATAAATAATTTGTAATCCTTTTGGTGTATGATTTTGATGGAGGGCTATAGGAATTAGTCCATTATTGTCCACTTGAAAAGACTAAAAGCAATGAGGATGACTTTAATAATTTCATATGTATGTGCTTAATTATACGAGCCATTTAGGTTTTGTTTGAGACAGTTTTATCACTGTTTCTTAAAGTAGCTTTTAATACAAAAATTAAATTTTTTGTACTAAAAAGTTACTTTAAGAAGCAGTAAGAAAGTCATCCCAAACAAAATCTTAGAGTTGGAAAAATAGAGAAGAAATTTGTGTAACCAGCTAATACCTTTATGGAGGAAGATAGAGAAAGTAAAATCTTTCAAAAGAATATATTCTCATGGAGTCAAATAAAAGGGAGACAATATATTAAAAAATTATTAAAAAATAATTACATATTGTGTTATATAAATAAATAAATAGAGGGGACCAATAAAAAACTAGATTAGCCCACCTAAAGAAATGGGTTAACTGAGTTTTTTTATATATAGATTAATTTACTCAAATTTGTAAGAAGAGAGAGAGATAGAGACCGTTGGTAAAGAGGCAATTTAATGTATTCATATCATAATATTCAAATTTAATAATTTCTTCAAAATAAGTCAAAGATTTTCAGTGTGCTAAAATGGAATACATACTTTAATTTTGTGGAAACTTTATAGTATTTTTTAAACATAAGAAAAATCATACTGATTCAGATTGAGAGAGTGAAACTTTATAGCTATACTCTTATATATTTGATTATTCAGAATTAGAGTTTCATTGTCCTTTAATCCAAAAATAAAATAGCTCAAGATATCATCAATCTTATTTAAATGGCAACATGATTTTAGCTCATCATACATCGTTATACCCCTCACCCTTGCATTATTCTCAGTGTTATAATAAGCTCCAACCCCCTCCCTTACTCCCTCTCCTCTCTCTCTCTCTCTCTCTCTCTCTCTCTCTCTCTCTCTCTCTGGCATTCTCATCATTTCCTTCTTCATACCTCTCAAACTTAAAAGAAAATGTCTGAAATAGAAAAGAAGAAACTTCTCTGGCCTCCATGGCTGAGCCCTTTGCTTCACACCAACTTCTTCTCTCCTTGCAGCTTCCACACTGGCTTGAGCAGGAATGAGTGCAATATGTACTGTCTTGATTGCACTAATGGCGCCCTTTGCTCTTCTTGCCTCATCAACCATTATGATCATAGAATCATTCAGGTTCTTAATTAATTATAACATGAATCTTATTTCTTTTATCAGTATTTTTCTCATTAACCAATATGATCACAGAAATCAAATTGAAATGAAACAGATAAGGAGATCATCATATCATGATGTGATCCGAGTTGCAGAGATTCAGAGCTTAGTTGACATTTCTGGAATTCAGACTTATGTTATAAATGGAGCAAAGGTTGTATTTTTGAACGAGAGATTGCAGCCAAGGATGGGGAAGGCAGTGGCAACAAATGCTTGTAGAAACTGCAAAAGAAGCCTCCTCGAAGCCTTCGATTTCTGCTCTTTGGGCTGTAAGGTAACAAATCAATCAACAATGGCTGCTTCGCATTCCTTCTTCTTAATTTCTTTGTTTACATTTAATTTCTCATCCTTTTTTAAGAAAATATAATTAAAGCAATGATAATTTTTTGTAATTAAGTAAAACATAACTATAGCTTTACTTTATAATTATGGATTTATTGCTAAAAACAATCATTAAGTTCTTTCATTTTCTCTGTGGGTGGTTTGGTCGCTTCTGATGGAAGCCGCTCAACAAACTGGTTTTGTGGTTAGAGTATCTTTTTAGTAGCATATAACTTTGTTTGGAAATAAAAATAAAAGAAATTATTCAACCATTAGGTACTAATTAAGCTTAAACTAATTTTTTTTAAGCTGATCATCCATTTAAACCTTCAGCATTCATTACAATTAGCATGTGCAGTACTGTATTTAAAACATGTATTTATTTAGTACTGTAAGGACCTTACAATACATGCATGAATTTATTAGCTAATTTATTCAATAAAAAAATATGTAGTTGTTGATATCATATCAATAATCACAGAATAAAGAACTTTATATTGTGACAGAAAATTCTTATAGAGAAAAGTTCGAAGTACTGAAATGGTGAAAACAAAACTATATCATATTTAGAGAAAAATAAATGAGAGTATGTTTTATGAATGTATCGCCAATGAGGGATGAACTCTTGTATTTGTGGACTGTTCGTTACACTTGTAAATCATTTTAAACTAGTTTGAATCTTAGTTAAAATTGGCGCTTGAACCCTGGCAATTTGTCTTTCTCACCAGAGGAATCTTGTTGGAAGAAGGCATTGATGGGGCCAGCGGTGTGTTAAGGAGAAGACAAGTTCATGATGAGAGCTTGTTGCGAGTAAGTAGCATGTGAAGGAGAGAAGAAATTTGTGACTAAAGGTCATTTGGGGCAAGTTTAGATTGGAATGATGGTGTGTGAGGGAAAGGAGTTGTATTAAGAACTCAAAGGGGGTAGGCACACAACTAGGTTATCAGCATGTGAAGCATAAAAGGAGTTCATGACGAGAGCTTGTTGGAGAAATTAAGGCATTAATGAATCCAATAGCATGTCAAGAGGAAGAGGAGTTTGTGGAAGGAGCTTGTTGTTCAATTCAATATATGGAAGAATATAGCGAAAGGGTTTTTTTAACTCTAATTTGGTTGAGTAGAATTTGGGTATTTTTGTTTTTCATGAGAAGAGGGATCTAAAGTCATGAAGATATTAAAGTGGACAATAGATTTAAATATAAGTTTCAATTTTGGAAACTAGTTTTCAAAGTTGAAAGTCTCCTTTTGAGGGTTTGGAAGAGGATTTAATTCTTCTTCTTCATAATGAAATTAAAAATATGTCTTAAACTTAAAAGAAGGTTGATTAAAGTATTATTATTTTGTTTTATAATAAAAATGGCAACACAATAATATATAATTAGGGGTAGAACCAGCCTTTTTTTTAGCTTAAGCAAAGTTATTACATAAATAACTAACTATAATAAAATAGAAATTATATATAATCAAATTAAAAGAAAAATTTTGTATTTTATAATGATTGATGAATAGACCTTTGATTGCAAGCTTTGTGATTTATTTTACATTAATTGATAATGTTGTATTATAACTTTATTGTAACTAAGCATTTATTTCTTAATGTAAGGTACTGAACATTTATTGAAATAGTCATCCCCTATTCTACTATGAAATCGCTGCTTGATAATTCTTATTATAGAAATCATTCTCCCATTTGTAGGGGCGGAACCCCTTTGGGGCTAGGGGCGCAATTGCACCCCCCCCCCCCCCCCCCCCTCCTAAAAAAAAAAAAAAAAAAATTTATTATACTCTTATTTAGGTGATTTTTAGTCTTTATTATAAAGATTTTTAGGCAATTGCCCCCTCCCCCCCCCCCTCTAAAAATATTAAAATACTATGATTTTTATGCAATTGCCCCTAATATAATTAAATACATTGTGTAGATGTGTTATTGTTAAGGAATGATAAACCAAATACAAAGAGAAATAGTAAATCAAAATTTGTTCTGCTGCCCCCTTGGACCCCCTACATATATGCGAACAGTTACTTATAAGTTCCCCCCCCCTGAAAATTATGACTGATTCCGCCCCTGCCCATCTGGTTGACCGGTGGGGGCAGAACTTTTGGAAGGGAATGTTGTTGTTGGGGCAGTGTGTGGCGTATAGCTAGCAGGAGGCGACGTGTAACTAGCGAGCAACAGCAAACAACGACATGGAGTGTGTGTGAACTACTGAACGGGAGAAAGGGAGAGAGGAAGAACATGCGAGATTGGAGCGGAGGGAGGTCGAACCTTTTTTTTTTTTCAACATGTTAGTGCAAAACGAAATTTTAAGGGAGCAAAATTCTGAAATTACCCTTTCTTAAAAGTAAATTTAATTGCCCACCTTCAACATAACTAAGTTAAATTTAATCTAAACAACAATGGAAATAAATTCACAGCAAGATGAATAACTCTCACTGCTAAATTTTATCTCAAACTACTTTCATATGCTTAAATAAAAAAACAGATAGATCCATGCTGATTATGATGTTCCAACCCTGAATTAAATAGGCATAATTATACTAACTTAATACATCTAATTGCACATTAATTATGCAGTTTCTATTAAACTAAGCCTCATTTAGATTAATTAATTTTACAATATCATCATTATGTGGAATAATTGACACATAAACTAAAACTTTAATTATGCTTTGCAGTTGGCTGTAACCACTTCATCTCCTTCTTCAATATCAAAACCTCTGAAGCTTCATTCTGGTCCCAGAAAAGCTGGCATTAATGAGGAATCAAAGTACTTCTTTTCCAATATTTCATTTGATTGCATCTCACCAACAGCACAGACTCCATTGATTAAGATGAATCGAATCAAACGAAGAAAGGGGATTCCAAGGAGAGCTCCTATGGGAGTTTATTCATGAGAGAGATATCAGGTAAGAAAATTAAGGAAAATAAACCTTCCCTCTTGAAAAATAAATTAAACAAGAGGAAAATTGTATGAATTATTCTCCTACAAAGTAAAAGAGAACTACCTGTACATTTTTAAATTGTTGCAATTTTCAAATTTCAAGAGCAAATAATTTCTTTCAGTATTTGCACAGATCATTGACCATTTCAGCTTTTACTATTATTTATCAGTCCATAATGGCTCATTATGTTAAGTTTAAACCTCATAAATCTCCTCAAAATTTTCAAAAAATTATAGTTTTAGTTTTCTCAAGAGTAAAAATAAAATTAAGTGTTGCAAAGATGAGAATGCTAAGGTTGATGAGTTGCTTTACTCTTAGAGACAGAATGCGAAATAAGTATATACATGAAAAGGTTGGAGTAGCTCTAGTGGCAAATAAGATTAGAGAGAGTCGCTTTAGATGGTTTGGTCATATAAAACATCAGTCTTCTAATGACTCAGTTAAAAGAGTAGACGTATTAGATTTTGTCAATGTTAAGAAAGATAGAGGCGGACCTAAAAAGACTTACTTAGAAAGTATTATAAATGACATTGTTTTATTATATTTAATTGCAAATTTGACTCTTAAAAATACACAACGGAGAAAAAGACCTCACGTAGCAAGAAAAAGGCTTTTGTTGATGATGATGATGATGATGATGATGAGTAAAAATAAAATTATTATATTTAAAAAAATTTCCCTATCTGCAAATAACCAAATAAGTTCTAATTTGTTGGATGCTTTTTAATTAGAACTAAAAGCCAGCTCACTAAGATTTGTTTATGAAGAGCCAGATGCTTCTTCATGATTTTTTTTTTCTCCTTTGTTTCTCTATGTCTGGATCTGTCTTCCTCCACGCTCCCTTCTCTTTCCTTTATTAAGAAATGCAAGCATATTTAGTGTAATCATTAATCATCTAATAGTTGAATAAAATATAAATTAATATAAAAAAACTAATGGCTATGACTTCCTTAATCTATTGAGATAACTTTTTTATTGACCATTTTTGGCTCGATTTCATTTTCCTTCAGTTGCAACAAAATAATGCGGAGCTTATGAACATGCTCTTTATCATAGTTGAACAGTACTTAAGAAATGATACTTCTCATAATAAATAAAGCTCATATGTAAGAGAAAAGATCTATTAAAATCCTATGATAATTGTTGATTTAGTCCCACATTCGATAGTTAAAAATTTTATATCAAACTTACCTCAGACCCATCATCCTCCTCTTAGAAATTTGGCGATATTCAGAGGCATTCTTTTGTTCATAAAATGTAGATTTAAGCAGCTGCTAGAAAACCCTTTAGTGTGGAGAAATTATTCTGTGCAGAATCCGGAATCCGGTTATAGAGCAGTGTTTGAATGCTTTCATGAAAAGTTAAAAGTCTTGCGATATTTATTTGACTTGCGTATTCGTTGCGTAAAATGTGCGTATTGATTGAGTTTTTATTACATATTTGTTGCGTATATGTTACGTATTTTCTGCTTATTTACTACTTGAGTGTGAGAAGTATCAAGTTCTGTGAGATATTAGTTTTATGCCATAGACAGGGATGAAGAAGTTTTTTCCGCTATATTTTATAAGTTTTTTTAATAATTTTTTTGTTGTGATAACTATGAAAGCTGAGATATAATGAAGCAATAATTATTTAAATTTAAATTTGAAATTCGGTCTTTTTAACTGAATAATACTGAGGTCAAAATTAGTATAATTCAACATGAAACTAAACCTAAGGGCTTGTTTGAGACAACTTCAACTTTTTATAAAGTTGATTGTGAAATTATTGTAAAAAAAAATTCACTATATATTATGAACTTTTATTTTGTCCGGTAAATGTACGTAGAGCTACGTTTGACCGGCACTAAGATCGCAGGCACAAAACGAGAAATACCGAGTAATACCAATAATAACGAGAAATATCATTATGTGAAGACAAAATACCGTGCAATACCGAGTTTTTTCTAGAAAAACTCGATATTTTTTTGTAATACTTGGTATTGCTCGGTATTACTCGATTTTGGTCTTCCTAGAGTGATATTCCTCGTTATTATCAAACAATACCTAGCAATACCGACCAAATACCGAGCAAAAATCGAGTAACAATCCTCTGACCGAACGTAGATTTATGTCCGGTCAGAGGACGTAATAAAAGTTCATATATTATAGTTGCCCAAAAAACTTTTTTATCATAGAAATTTCTGAAATGAATCTCTAAAGTAACAAAAAACATTAGCTAAATAAAATTAGGATTGCCATATAAAAAGTAAGGCTACCAAAAAGTTGTCACAAATAGACCATAAACCTACATGTCCCAATTTATTCACAAATTATATAAGATGATCATTTCTGTTACAATTCTGCCGCAAATTCATCCCAAATACGTAGGCTGATCACAATTTCTTCATAAATAAACAGTAAAAAAGATGCAAAACTTTATTTTCAAATTTAACACATATAAAGTTAAATCTATATATAACTAACATTTTCACTAATAGTATATACACATCAATCATAATAGTAAATACAACTATAACAATCCAATAAATAAAAAATTATAAAAGAACGCAATTATAACTTATAATCATCAAAAATTAATTGTGAGCGGCAAAAATCTCAAGGAAAATTTAAGTTGGAACCTTCCAAATTACAGTATTTTCGACCTCCGTCGCCCGTCAACTACAGTCCTTCCAACCTCCGTCGCATGATAGCGGTCTTTCTAACCTTTGTGGAATGTTGATTATGGTCCTTCAGACCTCCATCGCTTGACAACACTCTTTTCAACCTCTGGTGACTACGGTCCTTTCGAACACCGTCACCCGACTATGATCTTTCAGACCTTCGTTGTCCGCCGACTATGATCCAGCCAACCAAATGAACATTTCAATGCTAATTATTCAAATTCCCAACATGTAATGCCCTTTATATGATGTATATTTGCTACATCAAGCCAAGGTCTTCCCTCCAATGAAGGACCTTGTTGCGTCAAGGAATATTCGCGACGGTAGAGAAAAATAAAGTTTAGCGTCTCAGCATTGTACGAAGATCCAGCACACAAGAAGAAAAAGAGAAGTAAAACACCCGATCTTTTTTACGTGGAAAACATGAAGAGGGAAAAACCACGGGGACTCGTCGAGGTGAAAAGATTCCATTAAACTCGAGTGAATTACAAGGGTTGACCCGTCCCTCGATTTAGATGTGGTTAGATTACAGTAATTTGGGGAGCTTGTCAAAGGTCTGTCGATGGTTGGGCAGGAGTTTGACGGCTTTTGTGCACAAGTTTAGATGACAATGAACGATCCGACGAAGGTCCAGCGATGGACGGCGGCCGAGTGTTAGTCCAACTAAGGTCGGGTTGAAGTCCGGCAACGGTCGGCGGCCAGGCGGTGGTCCGACGAAGATCGGGCTGAAGTCTAGCGGCGGTCGGTGGACGGGAAGTGGTTTGCCGAAGGTAGGGCTGAAGTCCAGCGGCGGGCGGCCGTCGACGGACTGTCAGTGGTCCGCAAAAGGTTCGGCCGAAGTCTGGCGGCTGTCGGCGACCGGGCGGTGGTCCGACGAACATTGGTTTGAAGTCCAGCGGCGGTCGATGGTCAGGCGAAGGTCTAGCGGCGGGCGGTGGCCGGACGAAGGTCTGGCGGTAGGCGGTAGGCGGCGGCCGAGCGGTGGTCCGACAAAGGTCGGACTGAAGTTCGGCGGCGGTCGTCGTTCGGGCAAAGGTCCGGTGGTAGGCGGCAGCCGTGCAAAGGTCCGACGGCAGGCAGCAGCCGAGCGTTGGTCCGACGAAGGTCGGGCTGAAGTCCAACGGCAGGCAGTGATCGACCGAAGGTCCGGCGGCGGGCGGCAGTCGGGCGGTGGTCCGACGAAGGTTGGGCTGAAGTCCGGCGAAGGGCGGCCGTGCGGTGGTCTGACGAAGGTCGGGCAGAAGTCCGGCGGCGGGCAGCGGCCGGGTGAAGGTCCGGCTGCAGGCAGCGACCGGACGGTGGTCCGGCGGCAGGCGGCGGTCGGTCGGTGGTGCTAAAGCTCTTGAAGCTTCAGAGCTCTCTCAAATATCCAACCAAAAGGTTCCCCTCATGAAGAGACTGGGGGTCTATTTATAGATTTTCATGAGTGGCACATCTCGTAAACTTGGAGAAGATTCGAGGTTGGTTCAGAGTGCTCCATCGGATGGCTCATATTGATTCCCCCGATCATAGGGAGTTTTTCACATGTTTATATGGCAAAATGTTATCGGAATTCAGAGATCTTGGGCTCGTTGGATTCGTCTCGCCGAGCCGCTTGATTTGACTATAAGCATGCCATGTTTGGATATTATTTTATCATCCAAATAATACTTTGACCCTTCCAAATGTGGTTTGGGCCCCCGATTTGGACCCATTTGGGCTTGTGTTGGACCAATTTTGGTGTTATTTGGTTCGTCTCTTCGAGATGTTCAGTTTAACTAAAAGTTTGCTGAAATTAGAATTCAGATGATCCCAAATTTTATTTTGAAAGTTTCCAATTTGAATATGCCTTGAGATTCGTGCTCGTTCAAAGTAATTTTTGAGGACGTATCAGTTGCACCCCCCCCCCCCCCCCCCCCCCCCCCCCCCCCCCCCCCCCCCCCCCACCCCCCCCCCCCCCCACACACACACACACAATATTTTTGGACGTTGAATCTTATGTACAAAAATATATCTGTGATTCTAGCATTCTGCAAAATTAGAGCATTAATCGGAGCAAAAATATCGCAAAAGTTTACTAAAAAAATTTCCAAATAGCTCAGAATTTATTACAAAAATTTTTGTGAGCTTCAAAAGCGTCAGAATTAAACCCAGAATATCAAAAAAATGTTCAAATCTGACATTCCAACATAAGGATATATATAATTAATTATTCATTTAATTAATTAATACTAATTACCTAATTATAAACTAAGCTAGTAATAAATTATAATTTATATATTTAAACTGTTACCTATTGAGAAGGCTACCGTGAGTGACCGCCTATTGAGCTGGAATTTTTTTTTATAATTAATTTAATTAATTATATCCTTTAATAGTATAATACTATTTTTGGCTCAAATAAAATCCGAAAAAATTAAAAAAAAAAAATCCTTCAAAAATCTAGGATCTTTTCCTGAATGGAAACAATTAATTTCCTGCATAATTATTTTATTTTTAAATAAATTGCTCTTTATTTATTTCCTATTTAATTTTTTAATAATAGAAAATTATTTAATTTCTAGGCATTAAAAAAAATCTGAAAATTAATAAAAAAAATTCAGAAAATTGCTCTCCAAACCTCCTTTGAAGAACTATAAATACACCCCTTAAGGGCTAGGGAAAAGGCACCGCGTATCTTTAGCCGGTTCCAAAATTTCTCCTACAAAGTTAGGAGAAGTCGGACTAGCAAAAATAAAAATTTTTTGCAGGGGCAATCAAGACATGGTACTCTTACGCAGGCTGCAATTCACTCCCAACGGGTGAAAAACTATCAAGCAAGAGTTTAAATACCAGAGGAGACGATCAAGGCCCGGTACTCTTACGCAGGCTCTAGTTCACTCCCATTGGGGGAAAAACTGTCCTGCAAGAGTTTAAATATTGGCGGCGGCGATCAAGGCCTGGTACTGTTACGCAGGCTCCAGTTCACTCTCTGTGAGACCTCGTTCCCTTATTATTCCTCTCTAGATTGGATTTTCCTCCCAGGATCGACCGGGACGATATTAAGATCGTCCAGGCCGATCAGTGTACTGAAAACGGCTGTTTCCTGGATCGTCCCGAGGATCGCCCTGAGAACCGTCAAGGCCGATGGATTTTGGTCTGATCGTCCCAGGACGATCTAGCGATCGGCCGAGCCGATCAGCCTTATGATATAAGAAAATCAGGTCGTTTTGAGGAGAGAGAAAATCCTTTTTTAAAAATCAGATATTTTGAAGAGAGAGAAAGAGAGGAAAAGTAAAGGAAATCTCTGGGTTTTGGAGGCCGCGGAGCGCTTTTCGTCCGACGCAGCTGTTGGAGAAAGTGAAGATCTCGTGGTAAGGACTCCGAATCCTATTTCTGTTTTCAGAGATATTGAGTTTTGACCGAGTTGTGCACTGTTTTGTGTTTTCGTAGTCGAACTTTTGACCCGGTTTTGTATTGACACAACTTTCACTGCACAACTTTTGGTATGTTATAGATATGACTATTGTACACGATTTGAGTATTTTCTGCGACGATTTTACCGGTCGGAATTGATTCTACGCGATTTTTATTAAATAGAAAAATATCAGGACGTGATTTGATTTGGATTCTATATAACAATAGTCTTGTATTGATGTCGTGAATATTCTACTGTAATTTGGAGAAATTTAGAATTTGTGCTTTTTGCAGGATTTTTGTGTAAATTTGATAGACTGCCGTTACTCTGCCCGATTTTCGTATGATTTCCGAATTTTCTGAAATTGATAGATTGAATTGATATGCGTATGACTATTGATATGATTGTTCTAGATTGCTTTAATATTGATTATTGATTGATTATTGAATTGATTCTTGATACTGGAAAATAAGTGGAACCTGGTTGAACGTTGGTTGGAGATTGACTTGACCTGTACAGGATGGTGGGCCGACGGGCTTTCCTTTAAATATGGATTCTACAATAGCAATATAGATGGGAGTCATAAGGGGTTTATAGATATGCCGACGGGCGGCCGACGGGCAATAGAGTGACGACTCTTTTTATAGAAACCAACGTATGGATATCTACAACAGCAATATGGATCCTACAACAGCAACATAGCCAGTTGTTTGTACTTGTTCAGTATTATCGTATTGACTGCATGTTTACTGTATTGACTTACGGATTTATTGTTTTATCGATTTCTGCTTTATTGATTTGATCGGATTTATGAATTTACTGTATCTTACGGATTTATAGATCTCATTGATTGATCATTGAGCATGGATACTATTGATTATTGATTATTGACATTGATATGGATAGAATGGATATAGATATGGATTGGACATTATAGATTTATTGATATTGTATAGACTCATTGATACTATCGATTCTGCATGATATCGACTTGCTACATTTAATTTATTGATAGGATAGATTGAGATTTATCGTATTACTTTTTCGATTGATTTTATTGACTAGATAACATAGATTTGATTTGATTTGATCGATTGATTTGATATGATTGATTTGACGGATTTCTTCGAGATTGACGAGTATTGATTTAGTTTGATTTGTCGGTTCTTCTATCGCTGTATCGACTATTGATTTCATCGATTATTGATTTCATTGACTATTGATTTCCGTACTGCATTGACTACTGATTTGATTTCCGCTGCATAGACTCATTGACCATTGACTGTTATGGATCTGATTGACTGACATGCATATTGATAGCAGTACCGTGCTTTGATTTTTGTTGTAGGCTTTGGTGACCTGCTGGGCTATTTAAGCTCATTATATGTGGTTAACAATTTCAGGTCCGAGCAAGGCAACTGGAATGGAGTTCGATCAGAATGTCAGACGAATCCTTTCATTATGGATGCCTGGGGCATCACAGTTGGTATCAGAGCAAGTGTAGTGAAAGGATTTGATTGATAGTTTGATAGAATGGATATTTTTGCATACATATTGAATGACATGTGATTGAATGCACTGAATGGATTTCGACGAGTTTTGATTTTGATTTGGATTTGGATCGATTTGTTTTGCATTGTTTTTGTCTCGTACCTGTAGGGAAATGTCGGGACGACATTTTTCTAAGGTGGGGAGATTATGAGACCTCGTTCTCTTACTATTCCTCTCTAGATTGGATTTTCCTCCCAGGATCGGCCGGGACGATATTAAGATCGTCCAGGCTGATCAGTGTACTGAAAACGGCTGTTTCCTGGATCGTCCCGAGGATCGCCATGGGAACCGTCCAGGCCGATGGATTTTGGTCTGATCGTCCCAGGACGATCTTGCGATCGGCCAGGCCGATCAGCCTTATGATATAAGAAAATCAGCTTGTTTTGAGGAGAGAGAAAATCATTTTTTAAAAATCAGATATTTTGAAGAGAGAGAAAGAGAGGAAAAGTAAAGGAAATCCTGGGTTTTGGAGGCCGCGGAGCACTTTTCGTCTGACGCAGCTGTTGGGGAAAGTGAAGATCTCATGGTAAGGACTCCGAATCCTATTTCTGTTTTCAGAGATATTGAGTTTTGACCGAGTTGTGCACTGTTTTGTGTTTTCGTAGTCGAACTTTTGACCCGGTTTTGTATTGACACAACTTTAACGGCACAACTTTTGGTATGTTATAGATATGACTATTGTACACGATTTGAGTATTTTCTGCAACGATTTTACCGGTCGGAATTGATTCTACGCGATTTTTATTGAATAGAAAAATATCAGGACGTGATTTGATTTGGATTCTATAGAACAATAGTCTTGTATTGATGTCGTGAATATTCTACTGTAATTTGGAGAAATTTAGAATTTGTGCTTTTTTGCATGATTTTTGTGTAAATTTGATAGACTGCTGTTACTCTGCCCGATTTTCGTATGATTTTCGAATTTTCTGAAATTGATAGATTGAATTGATATGCGTATGACTATTGATATGATTATTCTAGATTGCTTTAATATTGATTATTGATTGATTAATGAATTGATTCTTGATACTAGAAAATAAGTGGAACCTGGTTGAACGTTGGTTGGAGATTGACTTGACCTGTACAGGATGGTGGGCCGACAGGCTTTCCTTTAAATATGGATTCTACAACAGCAATATAGATGGGAGTCATAAGGGGTTTATAGATATGCCGACGGGCGGCCGACGGGCAATAGAGTGACGACTGTTTTTATAGAAATCAACGTATGGATATCTACAACAGCAATATGGATTCTACAATAGCAACATAGCCAGTTGTTTGTACTTGTTCAGTATTATCGTATTGACTGCATGTTTACTGTATTGACTTACAGATTTATTGTTTTATCGATTTCCGCTTTATTGATTTGATCGGATTTATGGATTTACTGTATCGTACGGATTTATAGATCTCATTGATTGATCATTGAGCATGGATACTATTGATTATTGATTATTGACATTGATATGGATAGAATGGATATAGATATGGATTGGACATTATAGATTTATTGATATTGTATAGACTCATTGATACTATCGATTCTGCATGGTATTGACTTGCTATATTTGATTTATTGAAAGGATAGATTGAGATTTATCGTATTACTTTTCCGATTGATTTTATTGACTAGATAGCATAGATTTGATTTGATTTGATCGATTGATTTGATACGATTGATTTGACTGATCGACGGATTTCTTCGAGATTGACGAGTATTGATTGAGTTTGATTTATCGGTTCTTCTATCGCTGCATCGACTATTGATTTTATCGACTATTGATTTCATTGACTATTGATTTCCGTACTGCATTGACTACTGATTTGATTTCCGCTGCATAGACTCATTGACCATTGACTGTTATGGATCTGATTGACTGACATGCATATTGATAGCAGTGTCATGCTTTGATTTCAGTTGTAGGCTTTGGTGACCTGCTGGGCTATTTAAGCTCAACCGGCCGGCGGTGATGATCAAAGCCCGGTACTCTTATGCAGGCTTCAGTTCACTCCTATTGGGGGAAAAACTGTCCGGCAAGAGTTTAAATACCGGAGGCGGCGATTAAGGCCCGGTACTTTTACGCATGCTCCAGTTCACTCTCATTGGAGAAAAAATTGCCCGGCAAGAGTTTAAATATTGAAAGCGGCGATCAAGGCCCTGTACTCTTATGCATGCTCCAGTTCACTCCCATTAGGGTAAAAACTTTCAGGCAAGAGTTTAAAATACCAGCGGTGACAATCAAGACCCGGTACTCTTACGCAGGCTCCAGTTCACTCCCATTGGGGGAAAAACTGTCCGGCAAGAGTTTAAATACCTGAGGCGACGATTAAGGCCCGGTACTCTTACGTAGACTCCAGTTCACTCCTATTGGGAGAAAAACTGTATGGCAAGAGTTTAAATACTAGCAGCGGCAATCAAGGCCCGGTACTCTTACGCATACTCCAGTTCACTCTCATTGGGGGAAAAACTATCCAGCAAGAGTTTAAATACCATAGGCGGCGATCAAGGCCTGGTACTCTTACGCAGGCTCCATTTCACTCCCATTGGGAGAAAAACTGTCCGGCAAGAGTTTAAATACTGACGGCGACGATCAAGGCCTGATACTCTTACGTAGGCTCTGATTCACTCCCATTGGGGGAAAAACTGTCCGACGGCTGGTGGCGGCAGGGCGGTGGTCCGGCGGCAGGCGGCGACCGGGAGGTGGTCTGGCGGCAGGCGGCGGCCGAGCGATGGTGCTAGAGCTCTTGAAGCTTCATAGCTCTCTCAAATATCCAACCAAAAGGTCCCCCTCATGTAGAGAGTGGGGTCTATTTATAGATTTTCATGAGTGACATACCCCGTAAATTTAGAGAACATCCATGATATGTTCGGAGTGCTCCATCAGATGGCTCATATTGATTCCCCCAATCGTAGGGAGTTTTTCACATGTTTATATGGCTTAATGATGTCGAAATTCAGAGATCTTGGGCTTGTTGCATTCGTCTCACCGGGTCGATCGATTTGACTAATAAGCATGCCATATTTGGATATTATTTTATTGTCCAAATAATACTTTGACCCTTCCAAATGTGGTTCGGGCCCCCGATTCGAACCCATTTGGGCTGGGTTGGACCAATTTTGGTGTTGTTTGGTTCGACTCTTCGAGATGTTCAGTTTGACTATAAAAGTTTGCTGAAATTAGAATTCATATGATCCCAATTTTTATTTTGAAAGTATTGGATTAATTCAAACTGGGCCAAGCCCCATAGTTTTCCCCACTTTTTCTCACGTAAAAACTAAGTGTCAACACCATCACCTGCGTGCTTTAGATGACCAATCTTCTCTGATTTGTTTATCTTGATCTGGCTGTTATTGTTATTATTGTTTCGCTTATTATTAGACATATCATCTTCCACCTAAAAACTATATAAGTTGGAAACTTAAAATAATGAACTTAAGTTGGGCACGTTTGATCCTAACAAAAATTATATAATTAAATTTAAATCATTTTGAATAATTTGAAGAAAAAACTTTTAATTTTGCTACAATCTAAGTGTCATCATCAAAGTTATGATTGAGAAATCTTTACTTTGTTCATAGTATAATTTGAGTCCATATTAACGTCCAATGTATGGCAGCACAACTTTCTTAAGATCTAATTTATTTTTGAACAATGCAGATATCAATGTCAAAACAATCGGGGTAACTAATAAGAAGCTAGAAAATTTTTCCAGTAAACAATATTTAAGTTAGAAGCTTCTATTATTTAATTTGGAAACATCTAAAATCTAACTTCAACAAATTTATAGTTAGAACAAATATTTTGATCAGATGAACCTAAAGATGGCAAATATGTTTAATCTGAGTCTAAATAGTCTTAATCACAATTGCTCGACTATCATTAACAACCCAACATTATCTAACTCATGTCAGCCACCCATCATCACCCAACTATTATTGCACAAATAATATCAGCAAATAAAAAATTTAATTTTTAAATTAAAAAATTATTTTAAGAAACAATAATAAAACCTTTCCAGTGAAGCCTTTGAATTTTTTTTTTTCACTAAAAAAATTATTATTTTTTAAATAAACACTCCTAAATAAAACCTTAGCTCACCTAAGGAAAGAAGAATAATTTAAAGGAATTTAATTCGAAGACAGCCACATGGCAAGACTCACACCCCTCCTTTTCCTAATCGTGCGTCCCATTCGATTCCTTTGGAATCCAAAGGAGCTTTCAATTGGCACTCATGCCAACCCGCTTTTTAAGCATTATAGAAGCTTTAACGTCGCCGTTACATTAGACGTTCTCTATCGTCAAACTTAACGACCACTATCACATCACGCCTTGCACATGGGTTCTCCTTACAAGGCGCCCACCTGCCAACACGTGGCGGGTGCAGCTGTCTATCTTCGTCTTCTTCCCGGAACCATCCAAACCTAATATATATATATATATATATATATATAAATTTATCGCAGAAGATGCCGATCGCCATGATCTATCATGTTCTGTAACATCACATGCTTCGCAATAAAAGAAATAAAATTATGAAGATAATAAAGAAAAGAATCACTAAAAAAAATTAAATACTACAAGCAAGCATCACTCAACTGATCTCAAATACCTACTGCCAAAAAAAATTACAGAAAAAAAAGGAAATAAATAAACCAAAGGAAGATGATATGTCTAATAATAAGCGAATCAATAATAACAATAACAGTCAGATCAAGATAAACGAATCAGAGGAGATCGATCATCTAAAGCGCGCAGGCGATGGCGATCGATGTAGCTGCGATCCATCCGAAGGAGGAGATGCTAACGGCGGCGTTATTGTTGTTGTCGGAAGGTCCTGGAGGAGAAGCGCCGGGAGTGTTAGCGATCGAGGGAGTGCCGACTGGAGCGGAGGGTGGGCTGGAGAGGGGAGAGGGTGCGGGCGAGTCAAGGGATGGAGGGGGGATGGGAGACGGAGAAGGTGCTTTGAGGGGTGAAGGAGTAGGGGCATTGATTGGGGAGGGGGATGGGGTGGGAGGGGCAGCGGTGGGCGGCGATATGGGGGCAGGTTTCGGCGGTGAGATGGTAGGGGCGGCACCGGGGGCCTGAGCTGAAGCAGCGCCGGCGAGGAGGCAAAGAAGGGCGGAGATCAAAGCGACGCTGGCCATCTTCGCAGAGAGAAAGAGAGAGACAGAAAGAATTAGGGTTTTGCTATGAGGAGATGGGAGGGGGTGAGGGGCGTATTTAAAGGAAAGAAGGGTAAAGGCGGTTGAAAAGAAGTAAAGCCGGATATATAGCGAGAAAGAAAACAATTTTGATAATAAAGCCGGTATATTTTTTTATTTATAAACAACTAGCTGTTTTTTTTTTTTTTTCTTTTCTTAATTTCAAACTTCTATTTCTATACTTATATGACTTTTAGGCCAGATGGAGCTGTGAGCTGGCAAATTAGGTATTTTCATTATATATATATATATATATATATATATATATATATATATATATATATATATATATATATATATATATATATATATATATGTTTATGGGCATTCATGAATGGCTAATTAAATGATCTTCAAAGGTTATTAAAGGGTGCATATTATTATGTATCAAAATATTCGGTGTTAAACTCAAAGAATTTAATGTCCTACATAAAAAATCTCATAAATACATAAATAAAAAATTTTTTGCAAGTGGCACAGAGTGTTTACATGAAAACTTCAAAAAAAAAAATTACTAAACTTACCTCAATCGAAATGATTATACTTCTTATATCATCAAAAAAATTATCTTGATCGAGCACGAATCTCTCGAGAAAAACTCAAGTTGGAAACTTCCGAAATTAAAATTGGGACCATTCAAACTCCGATTTTAGCAAACTTGCAGTCGAATTGATCTTCTCAGAAATACGAACTCGACAACACCAAATTCGATTCAACCCTAGGCTAAATGGGTTCAAACCATAATTTGAATTTTCAAACGGTTTCCAAACATGACATGCTTACATTTAAATTGAGCGGCTCGACGAGACAAATCCAACGAGCTCAAGACCGCCAAATTTTGATATCATTAAGAAATTCAAATGCCAAATAAATAATCCACGATCAAGATATTCAACAACAGCCGTTCATCCAAACCACTCCCAATTTTCCCTTGATCTTCCTCATATTTATGGGTCATGCCACTCTAAAAAAATCTATAAATAGATCCCTCACTTCTCATGGAAGGGGACTCCAAGCAATGAAGCAAGAGAGAGATCGGAGATCGCTCTTGCCACCTAGCTCCTCTTTGATCACTGTCCAAACTTCCACCAAACCACGGCCTAACGCCAGACTTTGGCCAAACTACCAACTGATGCCTGAACTTTTGTCGGACAACTGCCTGGCGCCGGACATATGTCGGACCACCACCTGACTCCAAACTTTCGCCAGACAACCACCTGATGCTCGGACTTCCGCCGGACCACCACCTGACGTTGGACTTCCGCCAGATCATCAACTGACGCCCTAACTTCTACCCGACCATCGCCTAGTTCCAGACTTCTATTGGACCACCGCTCGATATTAGACTTTTGTCGGACCACCAATTGACGCTCGGACTTCCGCTGGACCGCCGCTTGATGCCATACTTCCGTCGGACCACCAACTAACGCCCTGACTTTTGCTAGGCCACCGCCTAACGCAAAACTTCCGCTAGACCACCAATTGAGGCTAGACTTCTGCTGGAGACATTGAACTTTTGTCTGACCACCAACTGACGCCGGACTTCTTCCAGACCAAACGTTGTCGGACCTCCGCTTGTCATTAGATTTTAGTTAGACAATATATTATTGTAATATAATCGCCCTCAAGAATGATTCAGTCAACTGTAATCAACTCAAATGCTAATGGAATCAATTCAACTAGGCGTGTCCTCATGGTTTTTCCCTTTTTTCAGAGTTTTCCACGTAGAAAAATCTTATGCTCTTTGTTTGCGTGCTGGATATTTGTACAATATTGAGATGTAAAATTCTAACTCTATTGTCACGTATATTCTAGCTCACAATAACACTATTTCTTGTGATCAATTATAATTGATGATCTTTTATGTAATTGTGGAAGATGTTGATATAATATAGTAAACATAAATTATACATAATAGATTTTTTGGTGGAGGTTCTAAGAGCCATGTGATATAGTAGTAGTCTGTAAAAGATTATTTATTGTTCGTCCAATCATTTTCATTCTTGGAGGAGAGATTAGAGACCAAGATGTCCATAATGAAAATAGATATTTACATCAAAATTTAATTTTTTTCCAGACAACATGTATCCTCCTTATAGATGATGGTGTGTATTAATGTTGTTGGTAACAACATATCATAAAGTTAGTGGGTGTTAACATACTCAAAAGACTATAAATCAGATAATAATGGTCAAAGATTCATAGTCAAGGAATAGAGATCAAAGGGTCATAGTTGGGGGATGATGGTTTGTGTATCATAGTCAAGAAATGATAAGCAGAGGAAGATATGTAGGGGTGTCAATTTTTGGCACGACACGAAACACGACCCGAACCCGACCCGAAAAAATCCGGGTTCGGGTCAACCCAAACCCGAAACGGGTCGGGTTCGGGTTGAAGAAATCAACCCGTTTTAAAAATCGGGTCGGGTTCGGGTTGACACGGAAACACGAAATTGACCCGAAAGTGACACGAAAAGTCATATTTGACCCGAAAATCCGAGTTTGACCCATTTTTGACCAGATTTTGACCCGAAAAACGAAGATTGACCAGATTTTTGACCCGAAAACTAGCAATTTTGGGTCAATTCCGTGTCATTCGTGTCAGGTCGGGTTGACCCGGACCCGAATCGGGTCGGGTTCGGGTTCCGAAACCTGTCCCGTTTTTAAAAACAGGTCGGGCTCGGGTTGACCCGAACAGTGCCGGGTCAGTTCCGGGTTCGACCCGAACCCGACCCGTTGACCCGAATTGACACCCCTAAAGATATGTAGATGATGTGTTGAAAGAATTATTCTTTCATGTTTTAACATACGAAAATAGAGCTATTTAATATCATATATTAGTATAAACAACGAAAATAAATTCTATAATTCAAAAATTATTGTACATTTGTATTTTTTTCAAAAAATTATATACATTACTCATGATCTACATAATCATATCACAATTATTCTATCCTGAGTACAAAAAAATTACTAAAATAATAAGAAAAAGTTCTATAAATTATAGACCGGATTTTAATTTCTCGATTTCTATAAACTATTAATCATGGTTAAAGTAGAAACCGAATAATGAAGTTCTTGTTTCTATTGAAACAAAATAATTAAGTTTCATATTTGCTTCTTTTTAAATTCTTTTATTAACATGCTTCTTAAGCTAATTTAAATTTAAAACACGCTTCTTTTCATAACTTCTCCTTATCAGTACTATTAATTTTTAAATTAACAAGTCTCAAAGTTCAAGGACGAATAAGTTTTTTTTTTTTTTTTTTTTTTTTTTTTTTTTTTTTTTTTTTTTTTTTTTTTTTTTAAATACGTTGAACCTTTATTTAGGAGTACATTAGATATGTTGCATGTTCAATTTTTTTCTCTACTTATCCTAAACTTCATAGGCATAATATTGTATGGTTTGAAAAGCACTATTTTATGATATTATGCCTATACTTTAAGAGTTTCTTTAAATGGCTTCAAATTTGCTTTTAATTTTCATTGCAAAGTGTTGGATATGTAGAAATGCAAGACTCTGGGCGAATGCGAACCCGTGAACCCAAACAGAGAACAAGAATTGTGAAGAAGAAAATATTACATTGCTTGAATAGTTTCGGTTATAGCAGTATTTATAGAATGTAAACTAAGGTTGTATACACGGCTATAGGCAAGTAGAACATAAATGTTATTGTTGTGTTTTTGTATGGCTAACATCCCCCGGCAAACTGATGGGTCGTTGAGTGACGCTCAGTTTGTGACGAACGTGATGAAATCTGGGTATGGATAGCGATTTTGTAAAGATATCCGCTATTTGATCCGTAGTACTGATAGGAAGAATGCGGATAGTTTGTTTTTGTAAGTGATCCCGAAGAAACCTGTGGTCTATTTCAATGTGCTTTGTTCGCGCATGAAACACCGGGTTGTTGGCAAGTGCAATAGCTGAGGTGTTATCATAGTGGATGTCCGTAGGACATGTCGGAGCCAAATGACGTCGGCTGTGAGGGCGACAAGAGCACGGTATTCGACTTCAGTTGATGAGCGAGCCACGGTTGATTATTTCTTGACGGTCCAAGAAATTAGAGAATCTCCGAGAAAGGAACAATATCCTGATGTTGATTTTCTTGAAACCGGATCTCCAGCCCAGTCGGCATCTGAAATGGACGTAAGACATAGTTTAGTTTTTTGAAATTGGAATACCAAAATCGGACGTACCTTGGAGGTATCGCAGAAGACGCTTGAGTAAATAGATGTGTTGAGGTTCGGGTTTATGCATGTGCTGCGACAATTGATTGACGCTGTAGGCGATGTCCGGTCTGGTAAGGGTAAGGTATTGAAGAGATCCTGTTATTTGTCGGTAGGTAGTAGGATCCGAAAGGTGTACGTCGGACTGTATGTCGACTGGGAGTTTGGTACATGCATGACGGGTTGGAGAGTTTGTTGCACTGGGACAAATTCGCTGATTTGATAATAGACAGTGCATAGTTTTGTTGTGATAGAAAGAAATGTTGAGCATACCGGTCTATCTTTATACCAAGAAAATTATGAGCTTCACCTAAGTTTTTCATGGCGAACTTATTACCGAGAACAGTGAGAGTATTGTGGATAGCTTTGTTGTCGTTACCAGTGATAAGGATATCATCCACATATATAAGTAGATATGTGGATGTTTTGTTTGTGCAAGATTAAAAAAGTGGGATCGGCGGAACTATGAGCAAAACCCAGAGAAACTAAGGTAGAGATAAACGTATTATACCATTGCCGTGGCTCTTGTCGAAGTCCGTAGATAGCTTTATGTAGAAGACAAACGTGGTCGGGATTTGTCGAATCCTCAAAGCCTTTTGGCTGCCTCATGTACACGGTTTCAGTAAGCTTACCGTGAAGAAACGCGTTTGCTATATCCAGTTGTTGGACCGGCCAGTTGTTGTGAATGGCGACGACAAGTAATACGCGGATGGTAGGAAGCTTGGCGACAGGGCTAAACATCTCAGAGTAGTCAAGACCAAATTCTTGGTGATTTCCTTTGGCAACGAGACGTGCCTTGTATTTAGCAATAGATTCATCGGCATGAGTTTTGGTACGATAAGTCCATCGACATCCGAGAGCAGAGCAATTTGAAGGTAAGGGAACGAGACTCCAAGTCCCTTGCTTCTGTAAAGCAAGAAATTCGGTAGCCATAGCGGATCTCCATATTTGATATTTGCTGGCCTCTTGGTATGAAGTTGGATCGGTTGGTGGTTCTGGAGTAGGTTGGTGGTGGAGAAGATTAAGTCGTGATGTGGGTCAGAGAGATCCTGTGCGCGTCCGAGTAACCATAGGGTGCCGGAACGTTTGTTGTTGACTAGTATTGATACTAGTATTGGTGTGGATGACCGGTTCGGATGGTTGATTTAGAGTCTCGGAAGTTGTAGGTTCGACTTGGTTTAGTACAGGGGATGCAGCTGTGGTTGTGGTCTTCTGAGATGTACATTGTGTGGAGGAGGGAATGAGAAGCAACGGGCAAGTATGTGAGACCTGTATAGGAGAAGTTTTTGGATTAGAATAAAATAGAAAATTGGTTTCGTCAAATTTGACGTGTCTTGACATGATAATCTTATTAGTATTAATGTTTAAACATTTGTAGGCCTTATAAATGTCCGAGTATCCAAGAAAAACACAGCAGTCTGAGGTGGGTTGAAGTTTGTGTCGTTGTGAAGATGGTATGAGGGGAAAACAAGCGCAACCGAAGGTGCGTAAATGACTGTAATCCGGTGTCCGATTGTGCATCAGTTCAAACGGAGGAAGATTGCCGGTGTTGGGAGAAGGCAGGCGGTTAATGAGGTAGACCGCAGTGAGCACAGCGTCAGACAAGAATTTGTAGGGAATAGAAGCTCTGTGAAGAAGCGTGCGTGTGGTTTCAATAATATACCGATGTTTCCTCTCAGCCACTCCGTTTTGTTCCGGAGTATGCTGGCAAGAGACCTGATGAGTTATTCTGTGGTTTTGAAGAAACTGTTTGAACGATGTACTCATATATTCTCCACCACCGTCAGTTCTTATGCTTTTGATTTTCCTAGAGGTGAAAGTCTCAATTTGAGATTTAAAAACAGTAAAATTATTAAAAACATTGGCTTTATGAAACATGGGAAAAATTCACGTAAAACGAGAGTAATCGTCGACAAAAATTACATAGTAGAGATATCCATTAACGGATGGTTTGGGAGCTGGCCCCCAAACATCTGAATGGATTAACTCAAGAGGAGCAGATTTCCTTGAATCAGAAGTATTAAAAGAAAGCTTGTGAGACTTAGTTTGATTACACCATATATAAGAATGTAAAGAAAGTCCTATTCTAAGTTGCTTGTTGCCTGAGGCAATGTGAGCTAGAGTTTGAGAGCTAGGATGACCCAGTCGGTCATGCCACGGAGCCTGTTGTTGGACGGACATGCGAAGAGCATGCTGTGAGGAAACTTCAGTCGGAGCCTGAATTTTGTACAGCCCGTCACTGCAAGGTCCCGTTAGAATGACTTTGCTAGTCGTCAGATCCTTAAAAAAGAAACCATTAAGGTCAAAAGTCACAGCAATATTATTATCTCTCGTTAGTTTAGAAATAGACAAGAGATTGTATTGCAAGAGCGGAGAATGTAAAATGTTAAGTAAGGAAAGCTTATGAGAGGGAGTCGGTAGCAATCCCTTTCCAGAATTTTCAATGCTAACCGAGCTCTCATCACCTATGGTGATACCGTCAGAACCGCGATAAGGCGTGGAAATAGAGAGGTTGTCTAAGGATTTCGTCATATGTGAAGATGCTCCCGAATCCAGATACCAGTCGGTATGGTTGGTTGAGGCGGCTGTGAGGAGCGCTGTGTTCGGATTAGGAGGAGGTTTAGGTGTATATTGCTGGTTGAACCTGTGCCAACATTCCATCACGATATGACCGCGCTTGAGGCAGATCTGACAAGTGGACAGATTCTTGGATGGTTGATCTTTGGTTTGATTTCCGGGATATTGAGGTCGGGTTCTTGGTCGACGACCGCGTCCGCAAGACGCGAAAAGAGCGGTTTGGCTGTCGGCGATAGAAGTTGCCCGAGCAGTGTCAGCAGCGAGGTGAATTTCTTCACTGATGAGGAGCAGATATAATTGATCAAGATTCAGCGGAGTTTGCATCGTGCGAATGTAGGTTTTGAAAGATTGGTAGGACATGGGGAGACCGTTTAGTATGTAGAGGATGATATCCTCGTTGTCAACGGTCGAGCCAGTTGCAGCGATTTGATCAAAGATAGTCTTTACTTCGTTGAGGTACTGGATCATGGTAGAATTTTTGAGGGAAATGTTGTGAAGTTCGTTCTTTAATTGAATGACGTGAGAGCGGTTGGAAGATTGAAAATGAGTTTCAAGAGCGAACCAAATTGAAGAAGTAGTTTCAAGATTGAGCACGTAAGGATGAATGGAGGCGGAGATTGTGGCGCAGATAGCGGCCGCAAGGTTTTGATCCGTGAAAATCCATTTTGAGTAAGAAGGATTTGTAGACGAAATACCGTCAGGATTGGTAATGTTTTTGGGCGGGGTAGCAAAAGTGGAATCAAGAAATGATTCTAAGCCGTTTGCACGAAGAATCTTGATGATTTGAGAGCGCCATACCGGGTAATTACCCGTGGAAAGAGGTGAATGCACGAAATTCTTGAGGTTGGCAAGGACGAACTTCAAAGACGAATTGATTCTGGTAGCATTGAGGGGCAGCGTATCCATGGAGGCGGAAAGATGAGAAGAGGAAGACGAAGTGTCCATAGAAGCCAGGATTATAATATCCTATCTAATACCATGTAGAAATGCAAGACTCTGGGCGAATGCGAACCCGTGAACCCAAACAGAGAACAAGAATTGTGAAGAAGAAAATATTACATTGCTTGAATAGTTTCGGTTACAGCAGCATTTATAGAATGTAAACTAAGGTTGTATACACAACTATAGGCAAGTAGAAAATAAATGTTATTGTTGTGTTTTTGTATGGCTAACAGGGTATTCCTATAACCAGTGTGATTTACACGTCTATAGAAGAATGTAGCAACCACCTATTTTTCAATTGCCCCTACTCTTCTTGGCTTATTAAAAATATTTTCTTTAATGGCAATTATTAATAAAGGATCCAACTTTGAATTATATGATTCTTCATAGTAAATATTGTCATCATAAATTTATAACTCAAATTTGTTATCTTGACATTATTGAGATCACTATATTCTATATTTGATAATCAATGAATCATATAATGCACAAATCTAATTATTTTAGTCCAAAATTTTCAAAAACCCCATATTGAATGGCTGGTTATATACTAAACTTATGATCGGAAACGCTCGAAAAATAACAAATTTTACCCTAAGATTCTCAGCCCTAAACATTATACCAAGCATAAGGGAACATTGTCCTAAACATCGAGAAAGCATTCTGTGCAGACACCGGACAGTCCGGAGGCGAATCAAAATGTGTCACATCATCCAGTACATAGCAAAAATAGTGACATGACAGGTCCTGATTCATGTCGGACGGCATACGTAACTGTAGAGCTGTCAAAATCGGATCACGGGTCGGGTTCGGGTTCAACCCGAAATTGACCAGACACTGTTCAACCCGACCCGAACCCGACCCATTTTTGCAAACGGGTCGGTTTTCCGAACCCGAACCCGACCCGCTTCGGGTGTATTTCATTAAATTTTTTTATTTAATTCAATATTTTTAAATTTAAATCAAATTAAGGTAAGATTTACTTCAATTAGTTTAAAATAAATCAAAATTAATTTAATTTGGACTTTATAATTTTTTGAAATATCATTTACTTATTTCATAAAAATCCTTTAAATCTCTCTTAAATTAATTTAAAACGAGTCAAATCGGGTTGATTTCGGGTTTCCGGGTCAACTCGAACCCGACCCGGTTTTACAAACGGGTCGAAATCTCTAACCCGAACCCGACCCGGTTTGTGTTCGGGTTGACCCGAACCCGAAATTTTCGGGTCCTATCAAATGTTGACAGCTCTACGTAACCGCAAAGAATAATTTTCCCTAAACTTCTTAAGAAATAATATTATAAATAAAACTTTTTTTTTTTTAGAAATTTTAGGGCTTAGCCCGTATATTAATCAAGAAGCAAAATACAAGAAGAACATATCCAACTCAATAGATTTACAAGTAAAATATGAGCTGAAAATAAAAAAATATAAGACCGGAGCAAAAAAAACAAATTTGTCTCGAATAAGGCTATATTAAACATATAATTGGCATCCACGAATATTCTTTTTTTTTTTTTTTCCTATTTACAATCATTTTGATTTTCTTTACGCGTTTCACGGACTGGACCACGAGTTAATCACTGAAATGGCAAATCAAATTTTCCAAGCAACATAACGGTCGCATCATTGATTCATTTTTCTTTATACTTATACGGCCACAGGTTTTGCTGAAATAAATGCGCTTAAATTTAATCAGCCTTAAGCCGCGTTTTTGTTCCTTTGCGGAGCTGGCGCGTTTTCGTTCGTCTGATGGAGATCGTACGGCAATGATGATGAGGGAAACAGCGGGGGGCGTGGCCCTGTCCCCGCGTTTGGTTTGGCTTTTCTGGGGATAAGAAAGCGGTGCGTTTCGATGAAGGCGCGTGCGATTTTGCTATGAATTATTTTTCTTTGACTGCAGGGAATCTTCTTATGCATCATCTGACCCGATTATTTATTTATTTATTTTTTTTTTTGGTGATGAAATGGTCGGTGTTGTGAATTAGGTTTGATCAGGGCTCCAGAAGCTTCCAAGGGTTTTCGACCGTTGGATATTTTAAATTATATGATTGATAGGTCTAACGTTATAGAATTTATATTTTTTTTTTTTTGTAGTATTAAATATTGAAGTGTAATTGAAGCACATATTTATATGGTCAACTTGAAGATGATATAATTTAGAATCTGATTATAACGGCTGCAGTTGTTTTTAAAAGTATTTAGTAAATTTGTTATGGAAAAATAATTAATTTTTTTAAATTATTATAAATATATTTTTATTTTGAAATTAAAAAAAAAATTAAACAATTATTATGCTCATCTAATTAAAATTCTCCAACTATTGTCACTTATTACGATCATCTAACTATCTCAATGGGCTAAGATCCTTCGATCTTTATCGTCCGACTATGATTTTTCGAACATTGTTATTCACTCGACAATGATCTATTAATATATATCATCGAACTATTGTCCTCTTATTACATTTGTTTGGCTACAACCCTTCGACACTGTCACTTGATAACGATCATTCGATAATTATCACCTTGCAACATTGGCACCCGCTAGCTTTGTTGTGTGTTGTCATCAATAATATCATTAATGCACACCATACTTATAAGATCGATGCATGTCATGTACACTTAATACATCACCAAAATTCATCTTGATCAATAATGAATATTGATACATATTTGAATTGGAAGATTTCAAAATTAAATACATGACCATCTAACTCTAATTTCAGCAAACTTATATCCAAACTGAATCTCTATACGAGACGGACCCAACAACATCAAAATAGGTCTAATTCGAGCCTAAATGAGCCATAATCAATGACTTGATATATTATTGGAAGCTTCATAATATTAATTGGGTGATCATATGATAAGCATATAATCAAATTGAGTGGCTCAATCAGATGAATCCAACGAGCCTAAGATTGCTTAATTCTAACCTCATTAAGGCACTTAAATGCATAATGAATGCTCCATAATTGAGGGAAACAAAAGAAGTTGTTCGATGGAGCACTCTGAATTTGCCCTAGATTTTTTAAATATTTACAAAGCATTTCACTCTCAAAATTCATAAATAGAGCTCCTCTCTCGTCATGGAGGGGGCCTTTGGGGAACTTGGAGGCTTAGACCTCTAGCTAGAGATTCAAAAGAGCTCTGAAGCTTGAAAATCTTGGAGGTCCACTGAAGCACCACTGCAGGAGAATCCTCATCCTCATCGGACCCTACTATGATCCTTAGACCACCATTTCCCAACTATAGTCCTTCGACCTTAGTCACCCGACTATTGTCCTTCTGGCCCCCATTGCCAGCCAACTACAATCTTTCCAATCTTAGTTGCTGGCTGACTACGATCTTTCCAATCTCCATCGCTCACTGACTAAGATCCTTACCATCTCTATCGTCCATCGACTATGGTTCCTTCAACCTTGTCGCCACTGACTATGTTCTCTGACCTCCATTGCCCGACTACGGTCCTCCCGATCAAATAAAACAAACCAACACTCAAGTACTCCTATATGAATGGGTTCTTCTAACTCCAATCATATGTAATTTGTTCTATACAATTTATATTTACTATATTGAGTCAACGCCTTCCCCCAATAAAAGGCATCATATGTAATCAATGACACATTAGTACAATCATTTCAACTATGCGATACCCAAAATTTTTTCCTTTTTTTAGATTTTCCACGTAAAAATTCTTATTTCTCTTAATACTTTTGCATCATCCCTCTTTCTTATGTGTGTATGTGTTGGATCTATGTACAAAATTTAGATATTAAACTCTATATCTCTTTTCTGCATCAAACATTGGGGCATGAAACAACACTGATTCTTGACAATAACACCAAGATTTATGTTTAACTTATTGGTCCCTGATATCCCAACTTCAAGGGAGAACAATTAAACAAATAGCTAATAACTCTTGAAAACAACTATTATGCCATAGAAATTATTTTGTGTGGACACCGAACGGTTCAGAGGCCAACTAGAACGCGTCACGTCACCCGGTACCCAGCACCGGTACCGAACAAAAAAGTGAAGTGACGCGTTCTAGTTGGTCCCCGTACAACGTCCGGGGTCCACACAGAAAAAATTATCTATGCAACAAGGCTCTTTCCACATCAACCATGTTATTCATTTTAAACAATTTGCATTCATTATAATGTATCAACGCCTTCAACAATTATGAAAAATGATATCATTTTGTAATTGATAATAAATACTGGTAAAATTATTCGAGTTGGGAGAAATCCAATAATTTATCGTAGATGATAAACATTAGTGGTACTATTAGGTCTTAATATGATTTCTCACTAATCACAAATTTGTCCTTATAAGCCGAAAGCATAAGAATCTTCTCTCAACTTAATACATAACTTATGTATGTAAATTCATCGTAATAAAATTATTACTGAATTAATGGCATAATTTACATTATGTATATTTGGTGCTTTTCTTACATAATTAGAATTTCTATTAAAAAAATAAAAAATACAGTTTTTCGTAAAAATAATCCACCTTTTTAATTTTACATAAATACCATTCTTATTTATAGGCCTATGAGAAATATCCAGAATTGGATTAGGCTTTACTTCTTTGATCATCTGGATTTGGGCCCACAACTGACATGATTATCTATTCTTAACACGCTTTAATTTCATGAAAATTGAAATCAGGAGACTTTTAGTCCAATCATAATCCAGCTGTCAACGTGTATAAGGACCTCCTTAATTGCTTTCGATCAGTATTTTAGTTAAGAGTTTGGTGGCTTATGAGTTATGAGAACCTGATCGCGATATTCTTCGCCATTAATGTGCTAAATATAATTGAAAAAAAAAAAGAGAGAACGATATTTGATATTTCATTAGAATTTTATTTTTAAATTAAAATTTTTTAAATATATTTTATGAAAAACACATAAAAATATTTATTTTATGAGAAAATAAATTATTTCTTAATTTTTTTATATAACTTAAATTTTAATCAGAATATCTTATCAATAGATATAAACAAATTTTTTTAGGATGAATGTAATATTTTATAAGACAACTTTGCTATTATGAACACTGAAAATAGTTTTCTATCACATAAATTTATTAAAAGTTGTGAAAAAACAATAAGAAATTAGGAGTGTAAAAACGAGTTGATGGTTCAGATTCGGGTCGAACTCGAGTTGACCATGATCTAAAAGGATCAACTCGAACCCAACCCGATTTTACAAACTGGTCAAGATTTCCAAACCGAACCCAACCCATGCTGGTTATTGGCAGGGGCGGATCCAGCTTCTTTTCTTACGGTGGGCAAAAAAAAAATTTTTGGTTATTGGGTTGGCCCGACTCAACCTGTGACCTGTTTTTTTTAAAATGTGAACCTGAAGGTTGGGCAGCACCGCGGTAGGTATGTGGGGCGAGAGCAAGGCCTGTGCGAGCACGGGTGTAGCCCACGTGGGACGTGCGGGTGTGATTGCGAGGCTGAGGCATGCACTAAGCGGGGCGGGCTTCGGGGTCAAGCTAACTCGAGCAGTGAAGCGGGTCAAAAGGGTTTCCAGGTTGATTTCCGGTTGACGGGTCAACCCAAAGGTCCCAAACCCAACCCTATTTTTGTTTGGGACAATATTTTCACTGCATTCTAAAACAAATTTTTAGTACAAAAATTTTTAATTCAATAAAATCTTAAAAAAAAAAAAAAGCTTGATGTTGCTGTTGTTGTAATAAAATCTTAAAAAAAAAAACCTTATTTTTAATAAAATTTTAAAAACCTTATTTTTAATAAAATTTTGCATCCTTAAAAGATTTTTTTGTATGTACAAGCAATCAAATGTTCTCCATATTTAAAACTTAAAAAAGTACAAGGTTCATTTGACATTAATTAAATGTGCATAGGTAACTTGTCATACCTTAAAGAGAACCAGCAGAATGTAAACATTGTTTCAAACAAATAAAATAATTTAATTAAACAAATTGCAAAGCTTGATACAGTGTTTCTTTTGGAATACTATAGCAGTGTAGGGTTTATTTCATTTTTTTAAATATTCCATGTCACGGATTTACAAATAACACAATTAGCACCTAATTAATTCAATTTGCAATAATAATCATCATATCTTGATAAATAAAGAAAATTATAATTCATATTTTTTTTACTTTCATATGAAATTAACCATAATTAATTAGTGGTACAATTAAATATAAATTAAGGGTCTGGTTGAGAAAAACTATTTTACATTTTAGACCTCAGGTATAATTTTTATTTGATTATTGTTTTCTCGTTGCCTTCTTCTTTTAAGATTTTTTTATTTCAAAAAAGTAAATTTACCTATAACAACTTAAGTTTAGAAATTCTTTTTAAAATTGACAATAAGATATAAAAATGCAAATAAGTTTGTTTAGCGAGGAACTCCAACATAATAAATTAATTAATTAATGTTACATTTTAAATTTGAACAAAACGTGTTTTTCCATATCTTACAGCTATATAATCTAAAATAATCAATTGTATAATAAGCCTAACTCACAAAAAGAGGACATAAGCTTAAGAGCTATAAGAATAATAAAAACTTATTAATTTGAAGATCAATTTATTCATCTTTGCAAAATTAATATTTGCATTATAGACCAAACTTTTTCTGTTATCTCTATGAGCTTCAAAACTTTGTTATTTGTCCTTCTGTTCCTGTCTTTTTCCTCTCTCTCTGATAGTGGCCTCTGACCTAACTCCTTCCAGAAAATGACGTTTAATTACTTGGACGGAATAAAGAACGATATTGAGTTAGTAAGGTAGAACGTCTTTTTCAGAAATGTGATAAGCTTCTCCTAAGTCAGATATAGGGAAAAAAGCTGTATAAGAGTATCTTAATGAATTTTCCGTCAATAGAGGTCAATCACTTCTTAGATTTACATATATAGGACTAACATTATATTTGATATTTAAGAATTATATTAAGGTCTCGTTTGGTTCTTGCACTTCTTTTGTATAAGCTGGTTGCGAAGCAGTGATTGGAGAAACGGAGTTCTGCCACAAAATTGCAGCTATAATTCATCCAACGTGGCTTGATTCATCTTTCTTTTATCAATATTTTGTGATTAATCCCTAAACCCTAATGTGAATGACGTGGAAGCAAATCGACTACGCTGCTCTCAATGGCATTGTCGCATCTGCGCTAAGAGGAGGTCGGCCCACCACTGATACAATCCCTGCAACCAAACAAGGTTGCGATAACGAAGCTTCACTGTGACCTCTTCTTTCATCCCGGAAAGTGTCGGTGGACGTGTGAATCTGGTGGGGATGAAATTAAGTTTTTTTGTTTCTAAACTGAGATAGCAGATGGGATAAGCATTATTTTTTTTTTCTTTTCAGATAAGCGAAAAAACGAAGATACATGAAAATGTATTCTGTAAAAGGCATGTTATCAAACAGAAAACGACGTAATTAAGCCGAAACAAATGAGGACTTAAGCAAAAATATAGACTTAATTTGACACAACTTTATTACTGCTTTCTAAAAATTTTGTACTAAAAAATTGAAGTTGTCTCAAAAAGAGCCCTAGAATGAAAAATAGATCATATAACCTAATGAGATGTTTAATAGTTAAATTGAATTTTAATGCTCTCATTAGTGAGCATTGCATATTATGTTTGGGCTCTATGTAGCCCAATAATAAACATATAAGTGGGCTTAGGAATTTCTTTTTTAAATACATACAATTTTTTATTTACTAATTATGAGGTACGAGCGGATTAATTAATAATAATGAATTTTATATTTTTTAGTTTTTAAGTAGCGGCGTGCTTGTCCACCTCATGCCAGTTAGGCGACATATTAATTAAAAGAAGACCGAGCTTGTAAGGCAAAACTAGTTTTTTTTACAAATAAAAAATATTTTTTTTCTTCAAAAAATAAAAAATATTCTTTAGCCCGACAACTTGAAAGGGTAATGAAATAGAAAACCTAGCTGGGTTTTTTTATAATACGGCAGAAGTGAAGGTTGGCTGCTAACAAATATATTTGAAAAAAAAAATTAAATATTCTGAAAATTTCATATGAATTCTTAACTCCATATATACGTAAATTTTTATTTTTTATTGTGAGCTTTAGGATTTGGTTGAAATAACTTTTTTATATTTTATTTTTTAATAATAATTATAATTTTATTTTACTATTATTTTCTTAATTTTTCAGAAATTTCTATGCGCGACCAACTCGAGGTATAAAATCCTGAGTTTTGGAGGAACGACACTATGCACTCAGAGTTATAAGGACTTAATATTGATGTAATGTGGACTGGGAGTTGTAAGGGATTTTTGCAATTAAAGAAGCTAAGGCTTCATTTAGGGAGGAATTATTCCGTGCGGAGTCCAGACGGGAAGAGCCGTTCGGACTATGAGTGTACAGATTATGTACCCACAATGTGTACAAAAATTTGATTCACACTATATAAATTTATACACGGTGTGTACACTTACATGTCTGGACGGTTCTTCAAGTCCAGACTCCACACAGAATAATTTATCTCATTTTGGACAGTTTTTTTTTGCTTTCTAAAGCAGCTTTTTAAAAAATTTGTACTACAAAATTGTTTTAAAAAGCAAAAAAAATAAAAAAAAAATTGTCCAAACAAAACGTAAATTAGTTTCTCATAATAACTTCACAATCAGACTGAAAGTAATTGGATAAGCCCTTAGAAAAATGGAGTGGATTATCTCTAATCCTGGTTTTCATTCGTGCAAGTCACTTAGGGCCCATTTGAATTCTTCTAGTTAGAAAACATTAGTTTCAAAAACTGATGAATTAATTAAATTATATCATTTAGCCTGATAAGGGGCAGATCCAAATAATTTTTTTAGGGTGGGCAAACTCTTGTTATTTGCGAAGGTGATGGCCGGCGACCTCTTCCGATTGTGAAGGCGGCCTGATCTTATGAGTTGCGAACAACGGAACGAGAGGGCTTCAAGCCTTCGACTGCTATTCTGCGAACGACGGGAAGCGGGATGGGTAAAACTAGTGCACGATTAATAAATTTATGACAAAAATGTTCTTTGAGAGGGGGCGAAATTCTGAAAAAGTTCTCACTTGACCGTGGTTCCGTCTATGACTGGATATACATTAAAAAGATTAATATTAATTTTAAACCTTGCAAATATTTTTAAAATTTTCATAAATATATTATTTAAAAAAACCAAATATTTATTTTGAAAAATATAATATTATTTTCAAAAGATCAATCATCCCACCATGACCTCAACATGTTGAAATGACCAAGTCTCTTAACATAGCAAAATTCCTAAAAAACATTGTTGTTTCATTAATCATTATATGTCAACATCAAATTCTTCACAAAACTATTATTAAAACTAATGTGTCAAATTATCTTATCTCTAATGATTTATTGCTTATCTATTGATTTCTTCTTCTGAAAACAACATAATTATTTTTCATGCAGCTCATCATGATTTATTGGTTGTGAGCTTTGACTGTTATCCAAAAACTTGTCTATGTGATGTGTGTACTTGTCTTAGGTTTCTTTTGAAATGATTTTCTTAATGGCTTTCTAGTACTACAAAAATTGAAATTTTTGTACTAAAAAATTGCTTTAAGAAATAGTAAGAAAGTCATCTCAAACGAAGCATTCTGTGCCCTAAATGTCCCAAAAAAAATTACTTTCCACTATTGAAAAGTTAGGTAATGATTAATAAAGTTAGAGAGGGAAGAATAGCTTTATTATTGAAACTTGAAAGAGCAAACCATAATTTCCAAAGGTTGGCAACCACTAAAGGCCATGCAAGGTGGTCAGTAGGGCTTTCTTTAGGCCACCTACCTTTCCACTCTTCATAGGCATAATAATTTTAGAGGTCAGAGCCTTGCATTGGGTACTCATGCCGACACCCACCCATGTATCCACCCATACCTAATGGGTATGGGTGGATATGGGTACGCCTATAGATTTGTGTATGGGTATGGGTGGGTACTCAACATCGGGGGATAAATCGATTTACATTGCTAATCACCATATATCTTATATAATTGCAATCCTCACTACATAGTATGCAACACTTAACCACGTTGTGACTACGATAAATTTTGATATGTGGCTTGCAAGTTTGCAATCAGAGCAAAGGGCAACAGGTCTCAAAACCATCAGTTTGTGGCATACTGTCTTTAAAAAACATTGAAAGTGGGTGGGTATAAGTGGGTACAACCTCCCGAAAGTCACCATGAGCGGACATGGGTGGACGAAGCCCGTCTGAATAAAGCATGGGTACCAAATGGGTGCCCAACCAATACCCCATGTAGGACTTTGTTAGAGATATCAATGTGGATTGATAGATTGGATTTTAGTCAGGTTTAAAATTAATATATGAATATGCTTGAATTGATCCAACTTATTTATTATATTGATCAAAATATATAACCTAGATTTGACTCGACTCAAACCCGTCTAATCTGAACCCAACCTATTTAACCCGTTAATTATATGAATCATACTTTTTTTTTTTTTTTTGCAACTCATTTAACATGAACAAAACCTATTTAACTAATAAATGACTCATTTAACTTAAACCTGAGTAGTACTTAGGTTTATTACAGGTTTGTAGATTAACTCAAGCATGATCAAAAAATTTATTGGGTCAATATTCCAAACCCAAATCTAGCCCAGATTTTAACTAGATTAATCTTAACTCATATTTTAGGTTCGGTTTCATTTTAAGTTATTTTGTAAGACCAATTATAAACACCCCTAAAAATTCGTGTGGCCGTCAAAAACTAAACTCTTACAAAATGCTAAGGCACATAAAAAATATTAAATTTAGTTTTGCATAGTATAATTAAAATTAAATAGATATACATTAACCTCATTAAATTGTTATGTATATTTAATTTTACATAGTATAACATTCAAAATATTTAATTCAAATCTTAAAATTGTCACTAATTTTAATTTATTTAAAGTAAGGCTTCGTTTGGGACGGCTTTCCTTCTACTTCTTAAAGCAGTAGGTTTGTAGTACAAATTTTTTTAATTTTTGTACTAAAAAGTTGCTTTAAGAAGCAAAAAGAAAACAGTCTCAAACGAAGCTTAAAACACATGATTTAGACACGAAAGTGATTCTATTAGGTATTTTAATTATTTACATATTTAATATCTAAAATTTAATATTTTCTTTTAAAATATTCAAATATTTAAATCAAATCTAAAATCTCATTAATATTAATTTATTTAAAGTAAAACTCGTGATTTAGACTCTAAAGTGATATATAAATAAATATAACAATTTAATTATTATATATATAAAGCGATAAGATTTTATGTTATTTATGTAACTCTCCCAAAAGATAAATTCATAAATATTGATGTGCACCTATAAATTCAAACCTTTGATTAGAAAGCAAATATGACATTCTCATTAGCCAGAAAATATTTTTGTTAAGGTGGAAAATGAAAATTCTTACAAAACAAGAAAAAGACAAAACATTCCTACGTTTACTTTTTTAAATTTTATAAAATATTAATGGATTCAAAAGTAGTACAGCATATAGAATCTGATAAAATTAGCGGAGCTGATCTTAATATGTTGGTTGGGGGTCTTTGAGTTTAAAACTTTCTTACATATATGATATGCATGAGTTTGAATTTAATTCGCTAAAAAATCTTAAAAAAAATAAATCAAACTAGCAAATACACAAAAATATGTGTGGAATTATTACATGCGGTCACCGGACGCCATCCAGAGGCGAATTAGAAAGTGTTATGTCACTTTTATTGTGTATTAGTATTGTGTATTGCTGTGTACCGAGATGACGTAACGTAACGTAATCTCATTCGCCTCCAAATTATTCGGTGACGCAGGTAATAATTTCTCAAAATACGGCTAAAGTATGTTCCTATTCTATGTCCATGCCTTGTCATGTCCATGTTGCCGCTTCAAAATCTGTGCATCATAGATGTAAAAAAAATAGAACTATAGAAGACATAAAAGGAGCAACACAATATTTGCTTTGGGAGAAGATTTTAAAGTATGATCCTTGTGATAGAAATATATGTTAAACAAGCACCAAAAAATATGTTTTTACTTTCTAGTCATTTGTTACAGAATGATTAGCCATAGTTTTACCTTTACAAAAGAAGTTTCATCATGGTTTAATCCTTCAAAGTAATCTATATCGGCATCTCCAACTGAAAAACCGATTTTCCACTCTAAAATATAGTAAAACTTCAAAATGCAGTAATTCATTTCCAATCAAACTCCATTTTTTCTCCTCTTTCACGCGCTTCTTAGGCAAATCCAGTAACACAAAAAATTGGCGTAGGTGAACTGTCAACGTCAATATTAGTGTCACACTATTCACCCACCGAATTTTAATGTGTGATCTATCATTCAAATGGAGCGAATGTCAGACGGCATACCATCGTATGAAGTTCGGTCGGAGATAATCTTAACTCTTAAGGCTCATTGCTACAAATTGCTAGAGCAAATCTTGAAGAACCTGGAAGGCTGGAAGCTGATTCAACGATCGGTTGATCACATTACACTGGCTTATAATTTGATTACGATATGGTATTAATGTTTTTATGAAATTTGATTCTCTAACATTTATCTCCAAAATTAGTAAAAGATATATTATTAATTTTTATTGAATTTATAAATAGTTGGTTGTTCTTGGAGAAAATAAATAAGATAAGATATTCATTCAAATATGTAGAACACATGAATAAAAACTACAGGATAATTTTGATAAACAACCTACAATAAAAATAACCTCGTTATGTCATATTAAGGACACATGAGATATAGTAAAGCACTTCTTGATATAAATCATGCCAGCAGTTCCCAACACAACATTTTTTTTCATTATTCTTCAAAGAAAATAAGCAGACAGGGAGTAGAGCAATACTAGCAGACAACAAGGCATGGCCGGGAGATATTCATTATGTAATCTTGAAGACGAGAAATTATTCTGTGTGGAGATCAGATGCAGAACGTCATTCAGAGACCAATCAAAATGTGTCACGTCACCGATACCAGCCACGATACCGAGCAATGGATGACATGGTGCATTCTGATTGGTCTCCGGATAGCATTCACCATCCACACAATAATTAATCCTTGAAGACACATGACATGTAATGAAGACCCTTCTAGCGATTATCATGTCTGGAGCTTCAAACAAATTTTTTTTATATTATTCTTCAAAGAAAATCGTAAGTCAAAGGGTTACACAAAAGTAGCAGAACATGCTGGGCTGCGAGATTTATCAAAGTGAGAGAATTAGAACTTCAAAAACTATTTTAGTACCCAATTTCAGATCTTACCAGCCTTCAAATACAAATGTAATGGCCTCTGAGACAAAGCTAAGGTTCTCTCTTTAACGTTGAGATTACAAGAAAAATAGTATACTTGTAAGGAAAGGGATTGAGCTCAAATAATTACTGGAGGAACTATTTCTGGAGTTTAACGCAATTCTTGACCAAAACAGTTCAAAAGTTGCAAAATCAAGGCTTTAATCAAGCAAACAAACAACAGGTTTTGTTTATACTTTTCTCTAACCTACGAAGTTTATTCATCGTAGTTCTTAAATTAAAGGCTGGATTGATCCTAAAGCTTCCAGTTAGAATGCCATTTTTTTAATGGCTAAAAATACACTAACCATAGGAGAAAAATTGAGCAATTGACACCATTTCATAATGGCGGAGTATAGATCTGTCAAGCAAACGCTTCATGGAGGCCTGGCAAGTGCCTTTCTTGGACAAACGCTTCAAAGAGTTAAAAATCAATTTTATGGAACAATTTCTGAGATAGAAGAATTGCAAGCTTGAACATACATGAAATCTACGAAGCAAGCCTGATCTTACTGTAGTTTGCCCTCAAGTTTGACAGTTTCCAACCATGTACCAAGAACATAGGCAAGTTTGAACTCATACAATTTATGAAATGTACTCTAGACTAGAAAGGCATTTCCAATTGTCTTTGTTTTCAACTGAGAATTCAAAACACATTGAGGATCTGAAATAATCATCACAATAAAAACTAAATAAACATCAAGATGAATCAAATTCCTGTTCACCAAAAAGTATTGACAACTATTTGTGAAAACTTAGCCTCCTCAATGTATCTCCAAGTCTCCCAAAAATTGTTTTCTTTTTTTTAACGTTCATGTTTTCCTTGCCTTTGCACTGTATTCCTTCTAAATGATCAAACGCATTTGTGTCTATGGTTTCCCTAGATGATGGGACTCGTTTATCAGAGGCTTTCCTAAGAGAACTAAACATGATACTACTACTTTCAATTGATTTTTCTCTGTCAAATGTCGAGCCGTTGAACATGCCTTGCTCTCCCACAGAATGCCTGCGGCCAGTCCAGATTGAATTGTCATTAGGTTTCCACTTCTCAGATGAGAATATTTTCAGACTCCTCCTTGCCTTTGCATCATGAGTTGTTGTTTGTGGTAGTCTAAACGACCCAAACTCTGACAAATTTGAGGTCTTTTTTGAAGTTGAAGCTGAAGTTGAGGCAAGTAAGTCATTCAGCTCTCTTACACTATCAAGAGCAGCAGCTTCAGTTACTTTAAGGTTTTCATAATCTTGTTGTATTTGCTGCAAGCTATTACCCTTCTCAAAGAGTTGATCCTTCATCTGAAAATTCTCACTCCGAATGATCTCTGCTGCTTCCTTTAACGCTATAGCCTCATTCACTGCTTCTTTCATTATTTGACGCAGTTTAGTATTATCCTCCCTTGCAACCTTCCAGTCATCATTCAGTCTACTGTTATCTTGCTTCCACTTGGTAATATCTTCTTCTGAAACATTCAGACAGCCTAAAAAGCTGTCCTCTTTTGCTTTAGAAGCAGAAACGGATTCCTCATACTCCAACTTCAATTTATCATACCCCTTCAAAGCATCCATTAGCTTCTGCTCTGTGCTCTCCAATAAAGATTTTGCATTTTTAGCTTCTTCTATTGCTTTATCTAGCTCAGCTTGTCTATCAGCAAGCTGTACCTTTGCTTGGTTGGCATCAGTAGATAATTCCTTAAGTGCAATCGCAAAATCATCCATGGCTTTCTTGCTCTTATCTTCTGCCTCCAGTGCCAATCTAAGCTCTTTTCTAAGCTTCATCATCTCCTCTTGGGTATTAGCAGAGTCAAATGCTCCAACTTTCTTACTCTCACTCCTAGCTGACCGCTCTATCTTTCTTATAATCTCTTTAAGATTCTTGATCTCTAACTTCGCCTCTTCAAATGAAATATTTGTTTGCTCGAGCAGCTTGGTCTGAAAAATCATCAACTCAAGCATCTTCCTTTCTGAATCCTGAGCTTTCAAATCTTGCAATTCTCTGGGCCTAATCGTATCCTTGAAATCTCCATCCATCTTCTTTAATTCAGCAAGTTCTTCAAGAGCACGGCACCTCTCGTCCTTTGCCCTCCTTAGTTCCTCGTAGAGTTCGCCCATTTGATGTTGCATATCAGAAACTCTAACTGACCTTTGCTTCTGTTCCAGTTGGAGCAATACAAGAGCTGAAGTTAGAAAAAAAATAAGGTTTTAAATCATCAAATTGGAAGAGGTCGTTTAGAACTAATTCAGTACCTCTTGCAATAACGGGAACTTGAAGTAGGACTTCCGTTCAGAAACTTTAGAAGCCATCGAGCCCGCAGAATCCAATGAAGAAGAAAGACCGAAGGCTATTTTAGGTATCGTGCTCTTCAGATTGGGAGGAACTGATTAAATAGATCCCTATTTGCATCTGAGAAAACCCTGATTTGAAAACTGGACCCTTTTTCAGAGATCTATAGACGATTGAGTCGGGGACGAGGGGCTGGAATCCTACCGATAACCATAACCAATCAGACATCCAGTTTGGATTTTTTTTTTTTTCACAAAAATCCAAACTTCAAATCCAAAAACCGCAAATCAATTTAAATCGTCCATAAAGGAGGGAGCTTTACAGTACCTCGACCTATAAACTTGCACTTTGAACCGTCCCGAAAAGAAGTTATCCGTTAGAAACGTAGATAAAATGGGGGAAAACAAAGGAAGAAAATACTGATAAAAGCAAAAAAGAAGGGAAAGATAAATATAGATATGGAAGACATTACTGAGTCAAGATCAAAGGAGGAGCTAACAAACTTCAAAGGGTTTCGTTTAGCTTTTTGCGTGATGCCTGTTCAAAGTTTCGATGGGATCCAGAAAGAGCCGCTGCGAAGAGTTGACGGAGGCTACGAATTTCAAGTCCAAGAAGACGGAGGAAAAAGCCGGGAAGTGTCTTTCAAGGCAGAGCTGGAGTGATCGCCATTATATCCGGGTAAGTGGTTCTTGTGTCCACTGGTTAGATCAGACGGTTGTGAGTTGTTTGAGGGTTGATTCGATTCCGTACAGCGTCATTGGTGAATTGGGAATGCTTGTGATGCATGAAAGAATGAACGAATCCTCATAATTTTTTTATATTAGGATTTTCTTATTAAAATGTTATTTAAATAAATATTAAAATTTTAAATTTATTTTTAATTCATTTTATATTAAATTTAACTTAAAATAAATAAAAAGAATTTCAACACCAAGATAAAAAATTGGATCATAATATTTTGATAATTTTTTTCTAAGAATAAAAACTCCTTAATGAGTCTTCATTATGATAATTTTTCTTATGTAACATCTAAATTATATATAATTATTAAAATAACACTCATATATTTCTATTTTAATTTTGAAGGCCACACCGAAATCATCAATTCTTATTTTAATGATTTATTCCATTTTTAATATATTTATTCCATTATATATATATATATATATATATATATGATTTTTCATTTTAAAAATCAAATGTTAGATTTATATATAAAAAAAGATTTCATTGTTATACACGTAAATCTTCATTTTCTTTAAATTAATGTTTCCCTGAAAAATAAATTCACATTTAAAATAATAATATTTTTATTTTAGTTTATTTTATTTATTTTCTTATGTGTCCAAATGCATTATAAATTAGAGTCAATCCAAATTAATTTGGCCATATAGTTAGAAAAATGCTATGTCGTTTGGTTGCCATGTACAAATAAAAAATCATTCAAGCACAAATGCATGACATTTTTTTAATTTTTATTGGGCCACTTAAGCGAGCGGACGATATGTGATAAGAGCATGAATTCCTCTTAATTTGTTGGTTGAGAACTTTACATGTCAAGCAAGAGATTTTGGGTTCGAGTTCAAAATAATCAATTCTTATTTTAATTATATATATATATATATATATAATGTTAGATTTATATATAAAAAAGATTTCATTGTTATACACATAAATCTTCATTTTCTTTAAATTAATGTTTCCCTGAAAAATAAATTCACATCTATAATAATAATATTTTATTTTATTTTTTTATGTGTCCAAATGCGATATAAATTAGGGTCCATCCAAATTAAATTGGCCATATAGTTAGAGAAATGCTATGTCGTTTGGTTTGGCCGTGGACGAATAAAAAATCATTCAAGCACAAATGCATGACATTTTTTTTTTAATTGGGCCACTTAAGCAAGCGGACGATGTGTGATAAGAGCACGAACTCCTCTTAATTTGTTGGTTGAGAACTTTAGATATCAAGCAAGAGATTTTGGGTTCGAGTTTAACGTATGTGATATATGTGTGAATTTGTCCACGGGCCAACTCATTTATTATGAATGAGAGAAAATTATTATAGTTTAAGAAATTATTATAATGAAATGGTAAAAAGAATGTGAAATTATGAAATGAGACGACTCACGAACGAACGAGTCGAGTCGGGGTTGTATCAAGCTAGGCTCGTTAGCTCATCAAATTCCACTCGTGAGCCATTGATCGAGCCAAGCCCGAGCTCACTCACCAATCAGCTCGACTCACTTACACCCTTCGTGTCCTGATCAGCTGAAGCTCTCAAGTTCAAAAGGAAACCTACTCTCCATTGAAAATCATCTCTCAAGCTCAGAAAATTTAATAAAGGATAATTTGTATTGAGAAGAAAATATAATATTATTAAACAGAAATAAAAAAATTGCATTAGAATACATCCTCTTCTTTTGAGAATTTATTACCTCATACAGACACAGTATATCAAGATAATCTGCAAGCTTTTTTTATTCACTTGGCTTAATAACACTACAAGTGAATCAGTTGACCGTTAGGAAAACAATTTTCAGTTATGTTTTCTTCTACTTATTTTCAATTAAAAAAAATAGTAATGCATTGATCTACAAAACCTCCTCTTCTTTTGTGGGTGTGCTAAATATGTTGGGTAATAATATTTCTTCAAAAATGGTGTTATATATGTTCTACTATGGATGTTTATATTTTTGTATTATTTGAAAAACCTAAATTTTGATTTTTTTTTTAATATACTATTTTGTTCAATTATTATCTTTTTTTTTTTTTGTTAGATTAATACGATATGAGCAGATTTTTGGCTAGTCGGATTGTTTGGATGAAAGATTTTGAGCAATGAGCTAATGATTGTGTTGGGAACAAATTGTTAAGTTTTGTGTGGGAGGGTGCTTCTAGCTTATGTTTGTAGTTCCAATAGATATGTTAGACTAAGAAAATATTAAGTCCTTTTGAACTTTGGAGTCTTTTAGAATATTGATCAACCAAGTAGTGTTAGTTACGACTTATGACTCAGCCACACATGAAAATTCATTTATTTATTGTAAATGGATTGTTGAGTAGTGAGTTAGATGACCCGTCTTGTGTGAGTGTACCACTAAGGTGGTTGACCAACCATGTAGGTTGTCAATAAGATTGTTGGCCAGTTCAGATGGCCAGCCAATTGAGTGTTTTGGATCATGCAAAGGTCTCTTTTTTTTGTTAATTACATTGAAAGAATCTGTATTGTTTTGATTAGGAGTCAAAAGTTGACACACAAGTCAACAACCAAAAGTCCTAAAATATTATTGGTTAAAAGGGAAGATGCATGGTTGAAATGTGAGAATTATGTGGTGTTAGTAGACATTAGGTATATGTTGTGGCTCCTCTTATTAATCTATCCTAAAAAATCCAATCCTACCAAATTATAATCAACAAAAAATTAAAGGATGAGTGGTCTAATCATGTGAATGGCTAAGTAGGTGTATATGTTTGCTAAATAAAATATATTACTAAATAAATTATATTTCTATAGGATTCATAATTACTATGCTCCCGATCTCTCCTCTAGACCAAGCAAAACCTATGATGGATTAACTTAATAAGGGTATTTGCCCAAAGAATTTGTTAATTTGCTAGAATATACACGACTGACTGCATTGATGATTATGAGAGATTCTAAAGTGACCTAACGATTGTCACTTCTAACTAACTGCTATAAATGGAGTATCATATGACAAAATATTACTAGTAATAATTTATGTAGTTTTTTCAACAAGCTACTCCACTTCATCATTCATCTTATGGAAGATAAATTATCATGGTCATCAAGTTTTGGCACCATGTGACTCTCAAGATTTCAATTACAAACCTATCTCAAGAAAATAAGCCTTATTTCCTTGAGAAAGATAATGCCCTTACCTCCCACTAACTTGTAATATATGAGTCTCTACTAACAAATAATTTCTCCATTTAAATCATAACAGGTTGTCACTATAGACATTCAAGATGTTTGTGTTAGATATGCAAAGTGGAAGTAAGATCCCATTGACCACCTCTCTCATTTGTAGTCGATGATTTCTCTTCTCATTATTGATGATATGGTGAAATGTTGCATCATCTTAACAACCTTCAAGGATGTGTCAATGTAGTTGTTCTCTTGCGTTCATCTAGAAAGCATTAATTTGTAAGGTCTATACTCAACAAGCAATATGTTAATGTATACCTTAAAATTCACATTATATATTTTAAATGAGTTATCAATAATATCATTATTGTACTTGATATAATTACTAAACTTTTTAAGAAAAACATCATTAATGTGCGTACTCATTTATTTATCAAAGTTTGATCTAAATATAATGCCAAGGGCTAGCTTTGTTGATTTATGTGTCTTCATATTGGAAATGATAGCCAGTTCATATCCTTAAATTTTTTTTTTGCTTTGGAGGCATGAATGCATATTTTTTTCACACCAAATTTTATATATTGGCCAACCTAACTGGTACTGCTTTCCATGGCTATATTAATGCCCGGCTAGATTCAATTTTTGAACTTGATGGTTATTACACTATGAAATTCTTACTCTCCATGACATCTTGAGAGAGAAGATATGGCTATAACTCCTATTTTATCACTACTTCAATTATTAATTCAAAATAGCTTGAAATAGCCTTCGATTGAGTGACTTTATTAAAAATACTAGCTTCATTAAAGGGCTAATATATAAAATTATACTAATTATAGCATGATCATGCAATAGCCCTTCAATTTGTCAAACTCATTAATGCAACAATGACTAGCAACATTATTGAAATTTTAATAATACCATTCTAACATATGACCAACAAGATCCTTGTTATATTAACCATAAATCACTTGTATTAGCTTGGTAACAAACCTAATATATATTAAACAGTGCATTTTCAAGAGTCACCACTTTGAAAATGTATTTTGTATTATAACAAAATTAAAATATCTTCAACTTCATGAAAATTAGGTGGGACTATCATGTAGATTCATGTTAAACTACACAATTATATTCGTGATCTCAATGTTGGTAATAATGGACTTGTATTCTTAGGGACAATTAGCACAAAGATGATAATATAATCGTAATTATGATCCTTCAACAAATTACAAATCTCTCAAAATATTTCTTTCATTTTAATATATCTATGAATATTTTTGTCAAGGTTAATAGAATTTTTGTTCCCCACCATTATATACTTATTTTTTTTATATATTTGTTTTAGATTTTCTTCTAATATCAATCAAATTTAAAGATTAAGAAAAAATCCTATTTGATATATACAATTGCACATAAGCTAATGCAATCAAACATGAAGAATTCTTTAATGAACATCAAGACATAAAATATTAGCTACATGATCAATAAATAATAATTAAGTACAAAATATCACATATTAAAAAAAAAATGATAAGTAGTTTTTTTTTTCCTTATTGCATTTACACAATGCTACATATAGGCCTTCCTTATAAAATGTATATTTCATTTAAGCATTTTTTTAATGTTATTAAAGTTGAATGTTGAGGAATAACTATCAAGCAATCGATGCGTAAATAACATATAACATATGCATCAACAAATCAATGAGATGCTCAACATATAAGCATTGATTGTCACATTATGAAAAAAAAAAAATAAATCACATTAACCTCCTACATTATGAGAAAATGAATATATAAATAGGGAATTTTTTTGTGAAGATGAATATAAGCACTAGGAATTTTGTTGGATGGAGTTTAAGCATTTAGAAATGAATGCTTTATTTAGTGATGTATCGGCTGTTGTAGGTGAGGTTGAAGTCATAGAGTTCTAAAATTATTGCTTTTACATAACAACAAAATTCATCTAATCAAGCACGAATCTTGGAGCAAATAAATGATCTGAAAATTTTTAAAATCAATTATAGATTACTCGAATGATGATTTCAACAAACAAATAGTAAAAACTAATTTTTTGATGAGGGCCCAATAACACAAAAAATGCATTAATCCAAGTCAAAATTATCTTGAATTAACCCCTTAAAAATATAATTAGAGAATTTATAATCAAATGAGCATATCAAAAAGAGCAATCCAATGAGCCTAATAATGGTCAATCTTAAAGTTAGTAAGTTACTCAAATACCTAAAGAATTTTATATTTTAAAGGGAATCAATATAGGCCACTAAAAAATGTGTTAGGAGACTTTGGCTAAAATAGCAAAAAAATTCACTAAAAAATTCATAAGTAGACCATCATTTTCACATGAAAGATATATTAATTTGATGAGTGCTTAGAGGTATAAAGAATACTATAACTATTCCTACCAATTAATGCAGGCAATCACCGCCACCAACTATTTTCACTTGATAGCCAACTGCCTACTTCTTCGATTCGATTGTCGTAGCTTGATTGTTTCCTTTCAGTTATTGTCTCCTAATGCCAACATATTGCTTCATTCAATGATACTCTCCTAACCACAATCCTCCTCAATTAACTAATTTTGATGACCATTATTGCATGGTCATCTTTGTTGGTCGCATACTAACATTAGCGTTTGTAGCCTCTCTTCACTTCACCATCATAGGAGGCCAAGCTAGCAAACCATACTTTATAATCAAACCTTCTCCAGTTAAAGGGAAAATCATATTATATATTATTCATTTATACAGTAAATAATTTCAATTAAGCCATATCTCAGAAATTTTTTCCTTATGAGATTTCACTTCGAAACTCATCTCCAATGAGCTTCTTTTATATATGTGTGTCGATTTTCGCATAAGACTAAGGCTTCGTTTGGGACGGCTTTTTTATTGCTTTCTAAAACGGAGTTTTAGTAAAAAAAATAAAAAAAATTTGTACTAAAACTACGTTTAAGAAAGCAATAAAAAAGCCGTCCCAAACAAACCCTAAGACATAAAATTCTCATCCTATCATAATAAATCTATCACGAATAATTGGTATGATTTTGCAACTAAAAATAGGATGAAGGAGGGGGAAGAATTATTTATATTAATCATTATAAATAAAATGATATGTGTATATATATATATATATATATACATTGAAATAGGACTAGCCCTAAATTCCTCCTCCACGTCCCACGGGTTTGACTGTCTAAGGTCAAAACCTCCCGTCGATTCCCTTCCTCTGACCACTGTAGCGTGTATTTTTCCAGCGAGTCATTGCGACTTCAAGGTGGAAAACGGCGGAGGCGAGACCACAAATCCGCAGGGCTAATGGGCGGAGGTAAGGGTGGGCAGAAGCGCGGTCGAACACAGAGGCGGCACTTCAGGCAGGGCAGAGAGAACGTATGGAAGTATGACAACAAGAGGACCCGCTCCGACGAGGACGCTACCGTTGAGGATCCCAGCGCTAACCCTAATCCTAATCCTTCCTGGGAGCCCTTCTCAACTAAAAATCTTGGCTTTGAGGAATATTACAAGGTAGTCGCCGCTCCATTTCCTTCCAAAATTAATTCCTGATGTTTCATGACGTATTTGTTGCTCTCCCGTGTCGCTGTGTGCTTAAATTAGATTTCTTTTTTGTCTGAGTCTTTTTAAGTATGCCAAACTTGAATTTTCTTTTAAAGTATGTTTTTGATGGCTTATTTAACTTGCTTGTTGCTTTTGATGCGATCAGCTTTTGATTTGTTAACTTAATTAAGAAATATTTCACTTCTTACTTGGTGAATTTTTATTCTTATTTTCCTCATTTGTTATTGTCTTTCCATTATAATAGTGTTACATTGACCTGAAGGGAATTGTAGAAAACAATGTGAACGAAAGTGTATATATACTGCAGAAGCGCATAATCACACGGCTCAATATTACTATGATATTTGACGAATGGGCCGAGATGCAAAATTTAAGTATGTGGTTTACAGTCAAACCACAATTGAGAAGGACTCACTTAACATGCCTCAACATCAAAGGCTAGGGTGATGGACGGTCAAACTAACTATATTGATGCTTACTATTAATATATAGAATTGGAGATCTATGGAGAGGGAAAGTGAGAGCTTGCTTGTATTATTTCTCGTAGGAGGTATCCTAGGATTTGGTTATAAAAATATAATGTTAAAAATCATGTGGTAATTAAAAATATAAAGTTTTTATGGATGTTATTTAACCTTGCTCATTCACTGGCATTGTTAAGTGATTGACATATGACAATCTTTAAGATTCTTATTGGTGACTTATAGCAGCAACTGTTCAACTATGACCCACTTCTTTAAACTGTACTCTTCTCTTAATGGGATGAGATATTTCCTTCTCTCTCTTTGATTATGCTTGCACTCCGCTGGATATTTCCTTCTTAAAATCGTTGGGTTCTACTTATGGGAGAGAAGAAGGCGCAGCTGCCATTTTGGTTAGCAAGTTTATTTAATGCTGCATGATTCAATTAATAACATCATGAGTTAACTAAGGCAATGTGGTAACATGTGACCAAGTTATAGGTCTCACTTTTAGATATGTTCTTTACCTAATTGAGGAGATCTTTGGGCATCTTCATTATATGAGATCATACTATAAGTCCCACTCTTTAGATGTCTTTCTACCACATGAAGGAGATGTTTCTCATTCCAAATGATTTAGCAAGATAATTTTTTAAGAATTATATGATGCATTTTAACATGAAAATATGAAATGCATGATGAGGATAAGTTATCTCTAAATTAGATTGTTATGATTTATTTAATATTAAACTTTAATTTAATATTAAACAAAAATATAGATCAACCTAATTTGAGCATAATATTTATTTCAATTCATGTTATATATGTTTGAATGCATAAGCCACTTAAATGCATATAAACAACAATTACAATGATAATCAGGAATTATATTTAAATCATAACTTCCTATTAATGATTTTAATATAAAAGTAGTTTTCACATCAAAGCTTTAATAAAGATAATTTAATTCAAATGCAAAAGCGTCAAAATACACTAAAAAACATTTTTGATTAATTTTGTATAATACATTGAATTAAATTTTCTATTTCATATATATGTCAAATTTGATATTAAACAATGAAAGGAAATTGGTTTGATAATCAGTCAAATGTTTATCCATCAATTATTATTTTTAAAATAAAAGTAATTTTAATAAACAATTATTCTATATAACTATTAATTTTTTATTTTTTATCAATTTCAGCATTAAATAACTCGTGGAAACTTGCTCAAAGATATATAGAATATTTGATTATTAAAATATGTTAATTTTGTACTAGCTCAATTTATTAAATTAAAAAATAAATGCCATAAATATTAACAGTTGAGAACTTTCAGCAGCGTACTGTGATATATGGAAAGAACAATACTTTAGGACAATCATCTCTATGTTGACAACAAATGCTAGCCAAGTTTGGGAATGTCGGAAGAGGTGGATATTGATGAGGTTTTATGAATTTATTTGTGATATTTAATGTGCAGCTGTTGTGTTTGCTGTCATTTTGGAAGAAGGTTCGGCTATGGCTTACAGAAGCAGGTTAATTTATGAAGTATGGTTTATGGTTGTTGCTGGGGTAGGTAGTGCAGCTAGGTTGAGGTCCGAGGGATGAATAGGCTTTTGTGTTTTTTGACGTATTTTTGAGGTGTTTATGGCTTCGAGAGATTGTTTATCTAGAGTTGAAAATATTTTGTTGAGTGCGGGGCTTGTTGTGGTTGTGGAAGATGTAGGAATTTAATTGGCTCTTGATAAAATCTGTCAGGATTGTGGTGTAATGATTAAGTGGAGGAAAATGTGGTCTTGAATGCTATTGCTTGTAGTGTTGTAAGACAATGAAGTGTAATTGTGAAGATGTATTTTTTGTTTGCTGTGAATTATTAGATGGAGACGTGAGGTGAACGGGCTAGAATGATATGTGAAGGCTGTAGCTTGAGGAGGTCAACATGTAGAAGTTGGGACATCAGCATATATGTCTTCTCAATGTGGTAGAGCAGACATCACAATGGTTCAAATTTTATTTGAAACTAAAAATAAACTTGTCAATATATGTTGTATGCTTGAGGATAGATGTAGTGAAGCAATTAATAGTATAAGTTGCATGCAGAAGACCATCTGCATTTGGTAAATCAACAATCTCCCACTTGGTTGAAGGAATATAATATTTTGTATCCTTTTATAATTACCAATGAGGATAAAAACAATTCTCTAAGCGCTGATCTAAGGTTTGAGACCATTGGATTATGGATCATCTTATGTGATTTCCCTAACAAATGTCCATATCACAAGTATGGATCATCTCATCCTCACGAAACCAACCCTAGATCTTCATGTCTATATCAGATCGAGTAAGCTATAATTACCTTTTGAGTAATAAGCCTTTTGATTGATAAACCAATAACAATAATCAACCTCTACTAATAATATGACCTTTGTATTAAGTAAGAAATTTGTTGAAAATATTTTGCATAAGAAATCCATGTTTTGAGAGAGCATTTAATGTTTAAATTAATACAAAAATAAAATAATTTAAATAATTCCATCCAACATTTATTTATATGTGTACCCATACACAATTCTATGGGCATGGTGTGACCCAAGAGTTATTCACTAAACACTTTTATTTGTTGGAATCAAAAGGCCACTAATCTACCCAGGTAAGTCAAGTGAAGTTTGATAGTTTATGGTTGAAGCAGCAACACCACATCTTACCTATCAAATAGCCTGATGATTTTGCATTAATGAATAGCCAGCCCTTTAGATGTCTTGTGAATCAACCTATTTACCATTGGAGCTATTATACTCATAACATTGAACACATGAATTAAAAATGAGCACATTTTCTCAGGTTAGTTGGGAAACTTGCATATTTTAAGATTTAATGGTCTGTGTAGACCAAGTAGAGTGGTCCTTATGCTCTACGAAGGGTGTGGATGGATTCTAGTTGGCAGAACCCTACATAACATATGTATACCTATTTTCATCCTGGTCTATTCCTTATTGATCTTACTTGGGTTGAAATACAGGTTACATCAAACTCAAATGCATGTAATTTTGCTTATTAGTAGGCAAAGAAACTGTTTTACTTGAACCTAAGAAAATGGATCCTAGTTTTGATACCCAATGTGCATTAAAATGTCCTTGGACTCTAAGATCATTTCTTTGATGGATTAACACATGGCCATTTGTGCCTAAGAGCCAAGGTTTAAAAATACGCAATTGGATATTGAGCCTTTTTGTTTTTATTAGACAAACTGTATGCCTCGCGGAGACGTAAGCATCAAAATAAAATCATTAAATATATTTAAATATGTAAAATAGAGATTTAAAGTGTAACAATTTTAAATCATAAGAATTCATACAACCATACAATTATAAGCAAGAAGTTTAAGATGTATAAGTAAATATAAATTAGAAATCTAAAATAAATTAATTATGATTTAGGGCTCTGAATTGACAAGTCAATTTCATCACTTAGAGGTTCTTCATTAGAATCATCTTTATAATTGATTGCTTTCTCGCCTCAATCATTCTCTCTTGTATCAACATCCTTTTAGTCTTCTCTATCATTTTCAATCTCAATCACCTTCCTCTTCCATAATTAATAAAATCAAATAAGAATATTATATAAAATAATAACTATATTGATACTGCATAATTTATTTTATATAAAGTTTTATACTAACATCTTTTGTTACCTTCTTGATAAGTTTGGGCTATAATTTTTCAACCCAACATATAAAAAAAATGAAAAAAGATCGTACGCTTCTATAAAATTCCTCAAGACACATCTTGACATGCTTCTCTAGTTTAAGGCATTTTTCTTCACGTGAGGCTATAGCCTCAAAGAACTTGTGGCTCTCTGAGGTGTGCCTCAAGGTGCTTATCTTACTGTGCAATTTTAATTATTATCTATAATTTATTTGATACCTACCCGATGGCGCACTTTGGGGTTATTATGATATTGGTTGATGATACAGACTAAAAAGCGAGTATCTAACTCAAAGTACAAAGCATGTCATATATGAAACTCAATATGGCAGTTGAATTGGGAACATATATCATCTTTTGTTTTCCTTTTTCCAATCTTTGGGATTTCTATTCACTTTGTTTCATGCATTCCTCCAATGTGGTTTCTACAGGCTTACATTTTTTCATTCTATACTATTTATGGTTTTCTCAATATAACCTTACTGGGATAGTCCTAGTGAAATTTTTATGGATCTTTAGTAATTATATAATAAAATATTTAAGTAGTGCGCCCATGCCTTTCATGCTGTCGACTAGATTTTGATTTATCTAAATATCTGTATGTAGTTTCTGGATAGATAAAGGCATTTTCAAGCCACTGATGTTTTTAAGCTAGCATTTTAACACCAAAATCAGTTTTCCCCAGGTTTCTATTGGTAATATGCGCTCTTGACTCGATTTCAAGTTATTCACTTTGATATTGAATTTGATGAAGTGTGAGTGATTTTGAGCATCTTCAAACTTTCAGAGATGTTTACTGGTTCTAGATTTGATTTAGAAAGTGTTGAAAATAGAATCCTTTACCTTTGTGATTGATAATGTGTAAAAAATGTGGCGTGTTTGCTGACCAGGTTTATCTGAAGTGTAAATGTAGGTTTTAAGAGCACAGCACGCATCCATATCCATTGCATTACGATGTCTCGGCTTTTCATTTATTTACACTAGATTTTTTTTTGTGTGAAGATAGTTCTTTATTGATTATATTCTAATGAACTAGGCGTGACATTTAGAAGGTTAGGACGTTACATAGAATGTGGAAGAGAATGATTTCTTATCTGAATTTGATTGAATCATACTCTAGGTGACTAGAGTTTCTTGCTTCATGAAGTTTTTTGGCCATCTTCTGACATGCATATAACAAATTTTCATTTCACTGGAGGATTGAAATTTTGTCTGATATTAGTTAAAAGTTTATTTTGTAGATTTTGTTATTAGAGATGGACTGATCCTGAAAATATATTGTGTACAAAAGCTTATTGATGACATTTCTTATATGTTAGCTATTCAAAATTATTAATTCTACCCTTCCATTAAGTTCTTAATTTGCAAATTGGTTATAGGGGCAAGTAATTGTGCCTGAAGAGGAGTGGGAAGAATTTATCAGCCTATTGAGGAAGCCTTTACCAGCTGCATTTAGAATTAACGCCAGGTAATTCTTTCATTTATTCATACATATTTTTAAGCCGTTCATTGTCATTTTATATGCGAAGACTCCTCAAGTTAGAGCATATATATGTCTATTAGCTTTAATTTGTTCCATAAATGAGATAAAGTAGGTGTCCTAGAGTGCATTGGTAAAGGTATGCGCCAGTTATTTTAAACTGGAGACGTGAGGAGTGACAAATTTCTTCTTATGAAATGGCAATATATTTAGTTCATTCATGAAAAAATATGATTGCTGGTAATTTAGATGACGACAAAAATATTACAATATGGAGAAGCCAAGGGAGTGCTTTAATATTTGATACTTGGATTTAATATATAATAATTCTTTCACTGCAGACTTTTGATATATTGAGAATCCATAGAATAGATTCCCAATGCTAATTTTTTTTTTTTGATTTTACATGGGCAACTCATCATTCAATTGACCAATTAGATGTCAAGCATGGTAACTATAAGTTAAACGAGCTGGCCAACAACTTTTAAATATTGAGATGGATCATCTAGAGGTTCTTCATTATTAGATGTGGGCTGAGCTTCCATGAAGGAATTAGTAGGCTTACAACAAAAAAGTCTTGTTTCTTCAAGAAGATTAGTACCATATTTCCTATGGAAAATAGATGCTTTACTATCGACAAATTCAATTCTAAGGAGGTCCTTGGGTTGTCTCAAGTCTTTTGGTGAAAATATTTTTGCAGGTAATGATTTACCTCAGAGAGGTTGTGATGGGGACATCGTCAGAGATTGCGACACATGTACCATCAGGAGATGCCGGAGATCGACGGCCACGATCATGACCTTTATTTTCATCATTTTATGTAGTAGTTTATTTGATTTTTATGTTTTTCCGTTTTTGCCCTTATGGGTAGTTGGTCGTTATTGTAGCCCGAGGGGCATTTTAGTCTTTTGTTGTCTTGTCATTTTGAGGCCTATTTATATGACCATTTTCTCATGTAATTGTAGTTTTTGATGAAATGAAATTTACTTTCCTTGGTTCTCTTCGTGAGTGCTTATCCCTTTTGATCTCTTAGTGAGTTCAAAAGGGATATTTAGATCTCTCCGTGAGTTCTACATTTTATTCCATGTGTGTTGTGCGAAGGTGAAATCAAGACGAAATTCGAGATAAAGGAAGTCATTGGACGAATCGTCTCTCTTTTCTTCAAGCTTCCTCCCTCCCTTTCTGTTGCCGCCGGCCTCATTGAACCCAGCCTCACCGGCCGCCCCTTGGTGCCACCGTCCAGACCCGTCCAGTCTTCCCGCCGGCCTCAGCCCAGCCAATCACCGGCCAGCCTCCCGTCGGCCACGTCCCGGCCATCCGTCGGCCAGCCTCCCGCCAGCCGCCCCACAGCCCATCCCGCCGCCCCATTGGAATTCTGGATTGGAATTTCAATTTTCCCCTCAAGCCGTTACTTTTTCCTTGTTTAAATTCCTTGAATTAAGGCATACGTTTCAATTAACCCTTTTTTTTTAATTCACGTGCCTGACCTCTATTCCTCAATTAGAGGAAAATTGCCTATTGTGAAATCTGTTTTTATTACAGATTTTTATCCAAATCTACTAAGCCGTGAAACAGCCGTTACTAAATCCCTTCCTCTTGTCTTTCCTTGGCTCAGCCGTTCCCTGCAATGGCTCCCTCTCTCTCCTAGTCGACCCACTAACTATACAAATCAGCCATTAATTTCCCCCTTCATACCCGCCCCTCCCACTATGGAATTAATTTGAAATTGTGAATTAAACCCCTCCATATCTTACCCAAAATTCTGAATTTTCAGATTTCTACATAGAGAAACCTTTCCAACCTGGGAACCAAACCCCTTCCCTCCTTGATTTAATTTGAATGTCAAATTAAATTCCTCCATCAAACCTCCCAAATTCTGAAATTAATCCAAAATTCCTGCACACTTCCATGTGGATCCCACCATAACCAAGCTCCCATCTTCTCCCGGATGCTCCATCAACTCCCGGCAAGAATGCATGGACGTTGGATCATTAACGGCCGCCCACCGCTCCTCCAAATCCGGCTTCCTCCCCGGCGACGAGTCCTCTCGGGATTACTTGTCTATTAGTGGCATCGTTGAGTTTACTTACAATCCTCCTCCGCTAGCCCCTATTTTCGAGAGCACTGAAGGACCTCAAGGTGAATGATCTAAATTTTAAACGTGTGGCTTTAGTCGTAGCTATTTGCGTTATCAAGTTTATTTTGGTTATATTTTGTAAGACTCATGTAATTCTTAAATGTAATCACCGCCGTTAACATAATCTATCACGAAGTTTCTTGAATCCAAATTGAGAAAGCTAGATTTTATCGTTAACATTGCAAAGTTAAACTCTCATTAATCTCTAACGTGCAATTCATGTTCACCGCATGTGGTTTCACATCATCTTGGTATCAGAGCATGGCTAGCATGCTTTGCTCATGTTAGATGCATCCTAGGAAGTATAGTTTACTTTACCATTCATCATTGGCATGCACATCATTTAGTAATTAAGACTTTTCACTGTTTTCCTTCACTGTTTTGCAAATTCCTGCATGCATATAACTAAGTTAGAACCTATTAATTGTTTATCACGTGCTAGCATATGATTTGTTAGGTTTCTAAGTGTTGGAACCTTTATTTTCCTTGCTTTCCCTTTGCTGTCCACACTATTCCAGCCACTGTTAGGCTTCTTTTAGGAGACGTTTAGGCTTTGCGTATGTGCTGTCCACTCACTCAACTTTTTCCAAACACTTAGGCAGCTTAGGCTTTTGGTGTAGTTGGCTGTCCAATGCTTTCCAGCCCTGTTTAGTGACTCATAAGTGCCCCACAACCTTTGACACTTTGCTGTCTACACCAAGCAGACAACCCGTGACCCCTAGACTTCTTCGCCTCCGTGTTAGGTTGCTGTCCCCGTCTTTCCAGCTGCTGTTTGGAGCCTTTAGGAGTCTAAGTTTAGAATGACTAGGTGCTGCCCTTCATTCCTTCACCTTCCCTAGTATCACTTAGCCTTCCCAATGGACGCGATAAGACTTCAAAAGAGCTTAGATGACATCGTTAACCTAGTGGGCAATATGACTAGAATTATGACAGAGAAACCCGTTGATTATCCCCACTCGAATTATGTGTCCCACTCTGCTTTTCAACCTAGACCCAAGTTTAAGCCACAACGACCTCGCTTTGAGCCACCTTACCGTCTACCCACCTTTGATGGTTCCTTGGACCCTTACTACTTTAGAGAATGGGTTAGACAATTAGAGGACTATTTTGAATCGCTTGAAATCCTTGCATCTCGCCAGTTTAGCATTGCTAGGTCACACCTAAGCGGTAATGCTCTCCAATTTTGGATGAGGTTGGAAGATCATAAAGAGTCTCGTGGCGAATACCCCACCTCCGATTGGAAAAACATGAAACGAGAACTTGGATTAAAGTACACTTCCCCTACTAGTGGTCACCCATCTGTTAGTAACATCAGAGTTGCTGCCCCACCCTATAGGTCTTCACCTAACCATGGTGGCCGACCCTTTATTGGGCCTTCTGTTAGATCTAACTCTTATGGCTCCCAACTTGGACCAACTTTTAGTCATCCCAGTCAACCTTTAGCCTCCCCAATCATTGACCTTGCAAGTGTAATTAACAAGAAAAAGTCATCTGAACCTAAAACTGAGTGCATCCATTTTGTGGATGCTAATAATATTAATGATAACGAAGGCTACTTTGAGGATGAAACTGAAGTGATTGAATTAGACCCCCTGCTAGACTTAAACCCTGATTTAGGAGGTCTAGAACCTTTTAACCTCGAGACCTTAGCCCCTCTTGAGACTAATATCATTAAAGATATCCCTTTGGATAAGGTCTGCCTGGACAATATTGACTTGATCCCGAAAGAGATTGATCTGACCTTGAACACAATGAAATTAAAATTGGGAGAATCTAATTTAATTACTGAGATGAATTCGGATAACTCTGATTTAATTTTGGATAGTTCTGATGGCGACTTAGCTAGTCTCAAGTTGAATGTAAGTCAATCGAATTTGTCACATGATTCAAGTGAAACGGAACCTACGGATCTTAGGATTGAAACCAAACCTGATTTTACTTTGGAAGACAGTACCTTGAGTCTGAAATCCTTTGAGCCTAATTTGAATAATGAGCCTCCTTTTGTTTCATTAGAATCTAACTTTGGAGCTGCTCCTTTGGATTTAGATTTGACTACGTGTGTCATTCCAGACTTTTCTCTTACTGTTGCACCCACAGATGTCCAGGGAACGTTTTCCCATCTTATAAGTCCCATGCCGGTCGACGAATCTTTGGGATATCCCCTTATGGATGTGAGTCAGGACCAATCATCCTATTTTATTCCTGATTCCTACTTTTTGCCCGTTATAGCCTCACCCTACCTTGATGAGGACCATCTCTGTCCTAGTTGGATGAATCTGGTCAATTACACTACCCCCACTAGGAGACTACCTACGACTCTAACTGAGACTTCCCATAGAAGTACCCTGGTACCTAAGGATGTCTTCATCACTCCTCCTACACCAGTTCCCTTAGACTGAACACTTTAGACCCTTCTTTTGTGACCCATCCATATTCGAGCAACGTGTCGTGTGAGTTAGTATGTTGTGTGTGTGTTGTAGTCTGTTGTCTTCCTTTTGTCTATGCTTTAAACTTTTGTAAGCATGAGTCTTGTCATTCGATCTCTTGCATTTGCATCCCATTTACATGAATTGCACAAAGAAATTAATGAAAGAATTAAACAGAGCAATGCTGACTATAAACTTAATGCAGACCTCAAGAAAAGATTTAAAGAATTTGAAGTGAGAGATTATGTGATGGTTCGGATTCGTCCGGAGCGGTTACCACTAGGAACCGTTAGGAAATTACACGCGAGAAGCGCGGGGCCTTCCTAAATAATTTCCAAAATTAACAGAAATGCTTATGTGCTAGACCTTCCCGAAGGTTAACTTTAGCCCCACTTTTAACGTTGAAGACCTTGTAACCTATGAGGGACCCGAGTTTAACCCCACCAATCCATTACATGATGAGCCTTGTGAGTCCCCACCTGGTGAGATCCCCCAGCCTACCTCCACTCCCAAAACTCCCTACATGACCTACCGCGGAGAGGATTAAAGCAATACTTAGCGATGACATATTTTCCACTAAGGACGGTGGTCGTTAGAGGTATCTGGATCAATGGGCAGGAAAGCCGGAGATGGAAAACGTGTGGATCGACCGAGATGAGCTACAGAGACTAGACCCTGACTTACTAGAGTGGTACGAGAGCTCTATAGATGCTTACTCGACGGGGTCGAGTTTTCTCCCACCTGGGGAGAATGATGGGGACATCGTCAGAGATTGCGACACATGTACCATTAGGAGATGCCGGAGATCGACGGCCACGATCATGACCTTTATTTTCATCATTTTATGTAGTAGTTTATTTGTTTTTTATGTTTTTCCGTTTTTGCCCTTATGGGTAGTTGGTCGTTATTGTAGCCCGAGGGGCATTTTAGTCTTTTGTTGTCTTGTCATTTTGAGGCCTATTTATATGGTCATTTTCTCATGTAATTGTAGTTTTTGATGAAATGAAATTTACTTTCCTTGGTTCTCTTCGTGAGTGCTTCTCCCTTTTGATCTCTTAGTGAGTTCAAAAGGGATATTTAGATCTCTCCGTGAGTTCTACATTTTATTCCATGTGTGTTGTGCGAAGGTGAAATCAAGACGAAATTCGAGATAAAGGAAGTCATTGGACGAATCGTCTCTCTTTTCTTCAAGCTTCCTCCCTCCCTTTCTGTTGCCGCCGGCCTCATTGAACCCAGCCTCACCGGCCGCCCCTTGGTGCCACCGTCCAGACCCGTCCAGTCTTCCCGCCGGCCTCAGCCCAGCCAATCACCGGCCAGCCTCCCGCTGGCCACGTCCCGGCCATCCGCCGGCCAGCCTCCCGCCAGCCGCCCCACAGCCCATCCCGCCGCCCCATTGGAATTCTGGATTGGAATTTCAATTTTCCCCTCAAGCCGTTACTTTTTCCTTGTTTAAATTCCTTGAATTAAGGCATACGTTTCAATTAACCCTTTTTTTTTAATTCACGTGCCTGACCTCTATTCCTCAATTAGAGGAAAATTGCCTATTGTGAAATCTGTTTTTATTACAGATTTTTATCCAAATCTACTAAGCCGTGAAACAGCCGTTACTAAATCCCTTCCTCTTGTCTTTCCTTGGCTCAGCCGTTCCCTGCAATGGCTCCCTCTCTCTCCTAGTCGACCCACTAACTATACAAATCAGCCATTAATTTCCCCCTTCATACCCGCCCCTCCCACTATGGAATTAATTTGAAATTGTGAATTAAACCCCTCCATATCTTACCCAAAATTCTGAATTTTCAGATTTCTACATAGAGAAACCTTTCCAACCTGGGAACCAAACCCCTTCCCTCCTTGATTTAATTTGAATGTCAAATTAAATTCCTCCATCAAACCTCCCAAATTCTGAAATTAATCCAAAATTCCTGCACACTTCCATGTGGATCCCACCATAACCAAGCTCCCATCTTCTCCCGGATGCTGCTCCATCAACTCCCGGCAAGAATGCATGGACGTTGGATCATTAACGGCCGCCCACCGCTCCTCCAAATCCGGCTTCCTCTCCGGCGACGAGTCCTCTCGGGATTACTTGTCTATTAGTGGCATCGTTGAGTTTACTTACAATCCTCCTCCGCTAGCCCCTATTTTCGAGAGCACTGAAGGACCTCAAGGTGAATGATCTAAATTTTAAACGTGTGGCTTTAGTCGTAGCTATTTGCGTTATCAAGTTTATTTTGGTTATATTTTGTAAGACTCATGTAATTCTTAAATGTAATCACCGCCGTTAACATAATCTATCACGAAGTTTCTTGAATCCAAATTGAGAAAGCTAGATTTTATCGTTAACATTGCAAAGTTAAACTCTCATTAATCTCTAATGTGCAATTCATGTTCACCGCATGTGGTTTCACATCAGGTTGAGTTCACTTACACTGTGCAAGACGTTGTCAAAATAAAGGGTTTTACAAAGTTTGTCAAAACTAGGCTTGTGGGCTTACTATAGATAGTCTTCATGGTTAGACCTATACGATTCTTCCCTTTAGCAACATACCCAAGAGGTTGCTTAATATAAATTACTTCTTGCTTTTAATTATAAAGAAAGACATCCCTTTGTAGAAGAGCCTAACCTTGATCGATGGCCATAGATAAACAAATTATGACGGAGTTTATGCATGCAACTGGAGTTGTCAAAATAGTATGCCCCATGAACCTAGGTGAACTCTTGGCCACCAATCATGCTTGTAGGAATCGATCAATCTATATGAATGACATTTGATTGCGAACACCAACTTTTATGCAATTGGTTTTAACCCAGGAAGGGGGCAACCAAATCATAAGTATGACAATTGGTAAGAGCGTCTATTTCAATATCCATGGCAATTTTTTTATATAAAGGATTCTGTAATGCATTTTAATATTCTCGGGAATATATATAAATGACAAGGAGAAGCCAAGGGAGGAATGAAGTAGGTAAATGATCAAATGAAATATAAGAGCTAATAAGATTATGTTGTCATATACAATTGTCGAGCGCAATGTGTGGATGCAGGTTAAATGATTAATCGATTGGCGGATATTCAGTTGGATCTAACAATGTGGTTGGAGGTGCTATTATGATTGCAGGTCAGGTTTGATGAGAGTATTGCTATAAATGTGTGGAGTAGGAAGAGGAGCCTCTCATGCTGCAGGTTTAAGAGTAGAGGAGGGAGAAAAGAAAGATGTAGTTTCATAAAATGTGACGTCAACATAAGTATATACTCATTTTGTATGCGGATTATAACACCAGTAAGGCAGTAACCCTTATGAGTGTGAGAGTATTCAAGAAAGCTACACTGAATAGCGTAAGAAGAGAGTTCTTCTTTCAAGTGAAGTGCATGAATAAAGTAGGTACAACTTGACTGCAATAAAGAGTGGATAGGGGTGGGGTGTGGTTGAGAAGTGGAAAAGAGGTCTGATTAATGAGGTAGCAAACGATCATGACATCATACAAACATAATTAATTAATGATGTGCATTTAGGTGAAACGTCAATGCTCTGAGAACATCAAGGAGTTAGCGATTTTTTTTATCCAACAACACAATGCTATTGAGAGGTATAAGGACATTTAAGTTAGATGAATGCTATTATTGATAGAGCATAATATACAAAATTGAAATTGGATGAATTCTAAAACATAATCAATGCTAAAGGTTTTGATTAAAGATGACGATTGAACCTATATTTCTTAAAAAAAGTCTAAATACAGAAAGGACCTTTGAGTGACAATTTAGTAAGTAGATCCAAGAAACCCAAAAATTAGTAATAAAGCTGCTAAAATTATGAAGGGCCATATAAGGACATGGATATGGTTCCAAATGTTTGAGTGACTTACTTTAAAATGACGAGGACAATTACCATTGGTAGTGTATGGAAAATACATGCAATGGTGTTTATATAATTTACATGTATGATTATCAAATTTGAGTAAACGAAGAACCACAAATAAATTTGAGTACATATGGATATAACAAAGATAAAATCTTGAAGTTTGCAAGGAGGATGACTCATACAACAATACCAATGAAAGTGTTAATGGTGGAAATGGTGCATAAGGAACATTTGTTTTAGGGTAGTAGACCCCACCAATTTTCTTCTTTGAGCCAATATCCTGAGAGACATAATGGGAAGGATAAAAACCATAGAACAATCATGTGGCTCAACAAGATAGTGAAGATGATGGGGACATCAGAGCATGGAAAGTGTATCAGAGGCATGGCTGTCGATCTACGATTACGATCGAGTCGATGTATTTTTGAGTCATTTCATGTATTTGTTTTATTATGTTATTTGTTTCTTGTTATTTATGTTGTATTTATTTTTCCGGTTTTTACCCCTTAAGGGAGATCGTATGTAAGCCCTGAGGGCATTGTCGTCTTTCGTATTTTGAGTCTTATGTACGAGGTTATTTATAGCCTCTATATTTCACTTTGAAAGTTTAATGAATGAGTGATTGATAATATTTTCCCCTTGCTAGATTTCATTGTGAGATTTTGAGAGTGTTTGAGAGACGAATTCCTAGGAGAGAGAAAACGGATCACCCACCAACCTTGGAGACGGCCAGGTTAATGGTTCTATCTTATCTATCATTTTTCCCTCCTTCCTCCCTCAATTAGCCGCTGGCCACCATACAACTTCCACTTGCCATCGGGTAACCTCAACTCCATCTCCACCCTCATCTGACAAACCCAACCTCATCATCACCCCACCGAAATTTCCCCCTCTCAAGCCCACCAAGCCGCCGGCCTCATCTCCCTCCTCCCTCCAAAGTTCACATCACTACGTGAATACTTTCCATAAATGACTATTATAAATTTTGGAAGACTTAATTTCAAATTTCAAAGCAATTTGAATTTGAAAATTTCTTTCCTAATTTAAGAAATCTATTTTAGAAAAGTTTTTAAATTAAAGCATATTTGAATTTCAAATTCATTTGGATTTTTTTAAAACCTTTCCTAATTCCTAAACCCAAATTAAGAAACCTTCAATCCCTCTCATCAATCCCCTCCAAGTCCATCAATGTCGCCGGCCCCTCTAGGATTGGATTATGAATTCTTTCCTAAAACCCAATTCCCCACTTTGGAAACAATTCCAAACTTCCCTCTCTCTCTCTCTTTTAAAAAAACTTAATTCCTTCCCAAAATTAAGCTTTCCCCCTTGGAATTAAATCCCAAATTCTGTCCTACTCTAACCACCCCCTCTCTCTTACCCCATATTCTTTTTAAATTATTTCCAAACCTAGAGAATTGATTTGGAAATTAATTTCAGCTTTCCCTCCATAATCCTCTTCTCTAAATCTGAACTCAATCTTTCCCTAGTCTTCCCCCTTGGCCGACCACCCTCTCTTGCCACTTCCTACTTGGATTCTTGAAAGAAACCTCTCTTTCAAGGGGAAACAGCAAGGACAGCAAAGGATTATTACCTTCAACACTTAGGGGCTGTTTGGCTGTCTGAAAAAAAAATGCAGTGTAAACTAAATTCAATGTAAAGTAAATGTATTGTATTCCAAATACTTTGAGACTGTTTGGTTGTCTGCAAAATAAACGCAGGAGAAATGTTTCCCTTGTTTGATTAGGTAGATCCAGAGTAAAGTAAAAATGATTTTTATAATAATTTGAAAGAAATCATGGATACTCATGCAGCCATCTTTTAGTATTTTCATCAAAACCTCTCGCACCGCCATTTTCAATTTTCAATATTTTTGTCACATTCATAAGACTCGAATTAAAGAGCTCTTAGGCATTGTTTGGGATAAATATTACTTTCTAAAGCTGCTTTTTAAAACTTTTTTTTTTTAAAATCTTTATACTAAAAAATTAATTTATAAATAAATACAAAAAAATGTCTCAAACAAAATCTTAATTGATAGCCAAAACTATTAATATGAATAAATTACATGCTTTCAAAAACAAATCTTCTTTGAGCGACGTATTTCTTTAATATGAAAAATTCTTATGGCATGGAAGCCACAGCCAAAGCCACGGCTATTTCAAAGTAAAGTGCACTTCTCAAAAGAGAACTTGAAGTTAGTAGGCCATCCATCAACATACTCTCAGTTCAGAAAATACATCACATTGATGAGCCAAACCAGAGTACAGAGCAAAGCCAATCTGGTCGTAGACATCTGAGCCGCTCGAAGCTAATGAAGAGTTCATCGACGAAGAATCATATTGCGTTCACAGGTATGTCAGAGATATGTTAGCTCTCACTAGGTTCGAGCTCGTCGTTATTGTTGCGCACTTCTCCATTGACCTGAAACAGATGAGGAGTCGGGGAGGGTGACTGGGAGGATAGCACCGCTTTGCGTTTATCAGAATTAGAACAGTGAGTTGGTCCAGCGGATGAGCTTCTCACAATCCGGATCAAAGTAGTGTTGGACATGCTGTCTGTCTCAACCTACGGAGGTGATGGTGGCGAGTCTTGATGCCGATGACGGCGACGAGTTTGGTGATTGGGCCGCCGTCGATTTCGGCAAGGAGGTGGATCGGGTCGTAGATGATCCGGCAGAGGATGAGTTGGGTAACAAGATTTTTGTTATTATTTGGGGACGTAGGATCTTTTCATATGTTGCAGGAGATATCACGATTTTTTTTTCTTATGTTTACGAAGGAAGACGACTCCGTGGAAGCTCATCTACCCGCTCGACCCCAACCTCCACACGCCTTGCTTGGCCGGCGAGGAGGCGCACGAGGTCTTTGTTTTCAGCCGAAAGGTCCACGGAGTCGAGCGGTATGAATTCGAGGGCGATGGAGACGGAGCGGAGAAGAACGCCGAACTCGCCTGCGATACAATTGGCGTTAAGGACGATTCAGAGGTGGGCACAATCGGTGAAGAGAAAACGAAGCTTATGAAGAGTAATGTGAAGATCTGAGAGGCCGAGCACGGCCGAGCGAGTAAGCGCCGTGGAAAAGGGACGGAGATCGTCAAGCGAAGAATTTCAAACCCGCTCATTTTGAGCGGCTTTGGAAGTCGCGGGATAGGCCTCGCGTAATACACCCCTAATGCATCCGAGTGTTTTCTTTTGTTCCGCTTAAAATTAATCAAACAACCGAATTTATTAAATACATGTATTTGTTTTACTTTACCCTCCTAATTCAGGCAACCAAACAGCCCCTTAAACGCTTGTGAGAGACTTATTCCTCTCCAGTTGAACCTTCAAGGGAAGCTACGACGAACTTCTTCAACTTCTCGCCTATTTGTTTCTAGGTTTTGACAAAGGTGAACTTCTTTCCCTTTTTAATTACTTTCCTAATCCCCTAACCTTGTAGGTGATGACGAATCACAAGGAGTCGTGCTTCGCCTTATGCCTAAGCTTAGTAAACGTAGGATTGAGCGTGCTTTCTATTCTTCTAATCTTATTGTTAGATTAGGGATTTGTTGAAAGCTATTTACTTCGCATGTTGTTGAGTTTCTAACTTATTTTGATAATTCAAGCGTTTGGCAAGTGGCTTAGCCTAAACGTAGGCACCCCTCTCTTGTTTTCAATTATCGTTTCGATTGCTAATAATTTTAATCCTACTTGCTTAATTCAAGAAATCATGCAATTTCGTATCGCATACATTTAAAAACATTTTAGTCCTACATCAGAAGAGCAAAAAATTTTAAAGGAAATCGGGCATGTGATCAAAGGACTCACAATGCTTTTGCCAAAAACATGTGAAGGGACCCATTGGGTACAATCATGGGAGGAAATAGAACATGCAGAGAGGCAAAAGTTTTGCGATTACTTGTGATATCAGAAGAGGCATCCAAATCTGAAATACAGAACATGCCTAAAGAGGCCTCTGCAGTATAGCTAGAGGAAATAATGAGAGGCAGATGTGGAGGTTTGGGAGTTTTGAATCAAGCGATCGTATTTCGCTGGAGAAAGCATGACAAAATGTATAGGAGTGGTAGTAATGAAAGAACCATCACCAAGAATAAATGTCGTAGATGCATGCTGGGTTGAAAGAGGATTAGCCAAATTTGGTCCAACATCGCTTTGAAGAAATATTGCCGCGTCTATAGTGTGTATGTCCTCTACAACCACAACTACCGCCACAAACATCTACAACCTCCATGACCAACATGATGCATGGTAGTGAAGGCAAAGGTTGTAAACGAGTCGAGTTGAGTCGAGCTCGAGCTCGAGTCATGCCTAACTCTAGCTCGACTCGTCAGGTAAATCATGAGCTCGAACTCGAGTTGAGCTCAAAAGATGAGCTCGAGCTCGGCTCGTGGTAATATAAATGGGCTCGCGAGTAGATTGTGAGATTACGCAAAAGGCAGCCTCACGTGATTCCGTTGGAGAGGTTGTTGCCAGAGAATAAGAAGCGTTTTGAGCTCCCGACTGTTGCGTGAGAAGGGGAGAAGGTAATTTTTTTAATTTATTTTTGAGGACCGGTCCGCCAGTTGTATTTTTTATTTTTGTTTTTTGAAAATTGCTCCAACCTCATTAATGCAAAGCAGCATTTTGTTGAAAAGATAAATATATTCTAAAATCCTCCCTGCATATTTCGAGCTCTGGACTATCACGTGAGAAGGGGAGAAGAGGAGGCAACTATTTTTTTTTTTAATTTATTTTTGAGAACCAATCCATAGTTTTATATTTATATTTTCATTTTTAAAAAATAGCTAGAACTTCATTAATGCAAAGCAGTTTTTTCTTGAAAGATAAAGATATTCTAAAATGCTAGCTTTTTTTTTGGGAATAGAAGTCTACTTTTTCTTAATACTAGCCGATTTTATCGGAGTAAAATTTTTATTTGTTGATTTATGTAAGTAAAAAAATTCAATTAATTAAATAATTAGGAGCCTGCTCATGAGCTGGCTTGGCTCACTTACACGCCTAGTGAAGGCAATATGATTAGAAAATTATGGATAAGACAATCACAATATTACTTAAAAATACGGGAGAGAGTAGTGGCAAGATTGAGAACCATGGAATTGATCATCAACTGAGATTATACATGTTGAAGGAATGGATGAATGCCGAAGAGAAATTGAACAGCCAATAATTTTCATTTTGTTGTTGCTAAACTTTGGGATCAATGACTAGGCCTATGGCAAAGTAACTCATCTCAATTCCCACCCAAGGTGCTATTTCAAATCCTAAATGAACAAATCCTTTTGCTGCTTAAAAACTTGGTCTTGGTACAAAGTATAGACTCTAAAGAGGTTGCTTTTATAGAAATAAGTAAAGTATATAAAATCTCAATTTGCCTTGTCTGTATCATGAAACATGACTATGAACTTTGAATTTGGATTTGTGAGTTTAAGGTGTATATCTGCCCTATTTTGCATTTGATTGTCATTATCTTTTATGGATTTAATACTGTGATCAGAGTCATTCAAGAATCTATTAAGTGATAATGTAAGATGGGAATGTTAAAATGAATGTAAAGTGAAGCTAGGAAGAGACAGATGGAGCAGTAGTTGTATGAGAGGAATTTTAGGATCAAATCTCATTTAAAGATATGGTAGTGAAAATTAAACTTTGGTGCTTAGGCATTTGTAATGGTTGAGAATGAACAAAAGGGATAAGCCAAAGGTAACAAAGATAGAATTTTTGCCAAAAAAATTATGCAAGCTAGATTCAAAACATCTAATAGTATACTAAACAAGAACAAATGGAGTACAAGGCTTAATAAAAACAACCCCAATTGATGAGAATTTGGCCAACTGCAATGAGAATTTCCTCTTCCAATTATTTATTGTTGAATTTTTTTATCTTTCGTCATTTATTTTGGTCTTTTATCCTGCTATTAGTAACATTTATTGAATATAAGATAATGAAAAATAGATTTAAGTTGTTTAGGTGTGCATAATGAAGGGTAGAAGATGCACTAATGATTATTTGATAAGCTTAGTGATGATGGATTAGAAAGATGAAGGGCTGTACTGAAGGTAACTTGAATATTAGTCATACAAATAAAAAATTGTGCAATGCAGCTTTAACAGCATATGCAACATGTAACAAGGATGAATGAGATTCATTAAGCCGACCTCAAATAATTAATACAAAAATATGGTCTATTCCACCGCCACTGCAAGTTCCAACTAAAAATGTTAGTCCGTCATGGTTCATGAATTGGAAGGCATAACGTTTTCCTGATGTGAAACTACTAGGAGTTACGATTAAAATTAAAAAGAGAATTGTTAAAGTTTGCTTTTATAAATTTATGTGGATCATGCAAGATAAAGTTAAGAATTAGAAACGTAACTTAGCTTAGGCCAAAGAGATGCACTTGAGATTAACCAAAATAGTTCATTCAAATTCCACGGGAATTAAATGCGAAGTACAAATAACAAAACCCAACGTTTTAACAACGAGAATTTCACCTTGGGGCCGTATCACTCAAAGATTGGTGGACTTTTGGCGGAGATGGAAGAACCAAGCGATGAAGGAGGTTACCACTAGAGAAAGGGCGCCGAGGAACTTCGTCGGAGAAAAAGTCGCCGGTTGGGATGGAAGTCGTAGATGACCGTCAAGGCTCCAATTGTGCTTTGAAAGTTGTTGGTCGTAGATGCTTGCAAGGATTGGCACGACTCTCTCCAAATACTCTTCCACGGTGGTTTCGTCTTCGAATCCTACGTCGAAGCAAGGTGATCGTAGGATGTTGATGCTCCCGTCGGCGTTGAAGACAAGACCCCACTCAAACTCGGGATCCGCCATGCATGCTTGGTGTAGGAGGATCTTTCTTGGGAAGAGATGAAGAACCGGTGTGGAGAAGAAGAGCACTTGTAGTGGGTAAGGTGGGAGAGGGGGTGAGGCCGGCGGGATTCTCAAAGGGAGAGGTTGGGAACCGGCGGGTGCAAGAGGGAGAAGGGAGAAGTCGGCTAGGCTTGGATTGGCAAGGGATTTAATCAAACCTGAAATTGATTTCAGTTTTTTTAGTAAATTAGGAGGGAGTTATTTGAAATTCTTTCAAATTTCAAATCTAATTAAGGGGGAATTAATGAGTCATTAAGGGGGTCTTCAATGGGGTGGGCCGGCGGCATCTATGGGGGTGGATGAGGGGATTTGGAAACTTAAAACTGAAAATTAATTTCAGTTTTAAGTAATTTGGGAGGGAAAACTTTTGGGATTCAAATTAGGATTTCAAATGGCCAAGTATTAACTAAGCCATTAATGGGGATTTCCTTATGTGAGGCCGGCGGCAAGCATAGAGGAGGAGGGAGGGAAAATCCATGTGGATGATTTTCCAAATAGGATGCTGACGTGGCAACAAAATATTAAAGACTCCGATCTAATTATAATTTGAAATTGAAACTCATTCAAAACTTTCCTAAATTGGAATTTTCAAATTAGGAAAGTATTTGAAAATTGAATTTCGAAAATCAAATTTGAAGCATACGGAGAGAAGGGTCGGTCGGCCAAGAGAACTCGCCGGCAAGTGGCCGACCGTGGCTGTGGATTTGGCCGGCGGTGGGCTCCTATGGGGGCGGCGGCACAAGGTGTTGGGAGAACTTCAGCGGGTGGTATTGGAGAGAAAACAATATGGATGCAAGTGAGATTGAGATGATAGAAGAATTGACCACGAATCGAGGACTCTTCCAACGATTGGTGGGTATTGCGGTTTGCTCCTCTTGAGCTATCTCCCTTCCCTAGCCCTCATGCAAGAAGAAGAAGACAAAATAACATAATTTCATTCAAACATTCATTAAGCTCAAAATGATACAAGAGACCACTATATATAGGTCTTGACTCATAAAAGTGAAAAAAGACTAAATTGCCCTCTGGGCTACAAAGAAACATAACTCCCCACAGGGGTAAACTGGGAAAACAGTAAATCAAACTAGACAATAATAAAATACATCATGTCATCTCAATCAAAAGTAGAGGCGCTGAATCGTGGCCGTCGATCTGCGGTTTCGCCGGCGATAAACATGTCGGTAGCGTCTGTCGATGTCCTCATCATTTCCATTCCAACGGACAGGAATGGAAGAACTCTAATCTAGCAAGTAAACCTCTTTGAGAAATAGGTTTTGATTTTGTTCTTTTTTGCACTTACATGCATTACAATCTGTTTATTAAGCTTTCCATACATCGTTCTTGCATAATTTTTTGCGCTTCTGATTGTACCCTTATATTTTGGTGAATCCTGGTCTTTTTCTTTTTATTTTGCATATAAAAAAGATTTGTTAAATCAATCATGATTTCTTGAATATTTCACATCTACCATAACCAACTGTTCATAATGGCACATTGCCATGTTAACTGCCCGTTTCACAATGGAAGTTGATGTTAGATTGCATTATGCTACAGTGGCCAATTCTTCAAGGATATACGGTTGCAGTTGGAAAATGAGTTCATGAAGTCTCTGGATACTGAGGTATCGAACCTGTACTTTCATTGACTCCTTGTTTAACTTTTGGAATTCTTATAATGTCAGTTATATTTATTTCATTTTTGTGTATCTCTACAGACTAGTAATGACTATGAAATTGAAGCTATTAGACCTTTGCCTTGGTATCCTGATAAGCTTGCGTGGCATTTGAATTTTTCTCGTATGCAGCTAAGGAAGAATCAAATACTTGAGAGGTAATAGTTGCTATGATGTGAAAAATTCTCTCTTTCTTTAGAAGTGTACGTCTCTTTGATTGTTTATGAAAGTTTGGACTACTTCTGAAACTGGTTTCCTGTACTACATGCTCAGCATGTCTTGGTTGCTTAACAAAATTTCTACGCATGGGAGCAAAACTTGTACGTTTGGCTCAAAGGTCAATTTTCCAGGGAGGTTTTGTTTTCTTTTAGGTAGCATATGATATTATTAAGTGAGCTTGTACTAGGTGGTGCAAGACAACCAATTTAAATGAATAAATTCCCTGCTGCAAGATATATGCAGTTATTCTATTTTGCTTGTATTTTTTATTTACCTTTGAAACCTGGGCTGTTTTTAGCATTTATTTTTAAATAGTTCAATTTTAGTCTATTGTATTTATTATTTTCAAAGCATAAAGTGCAAAGAAATATGTAAAAATTATTTTTTCTTTAATGCACAAAACACAAAATGAAGTGTCACTTTTACTAGTTAGAGTACTTAGTTGTATATCATGTATACATACAATAATCATTTAATAAATTAAATTTAAGCTACATAAGTTAACAGTTTTCAGCAAATGTAATGATACTTTCAATATTAATACTAAAAAAATGTAAAATATGAATAATTTAATGATTGAATTAAAATTTGATATAAAATAAAAAAGAAACAGATGTACTGATATAAAGTTAAAAAGAAGTCTGATATGAAGCTGATTGTCAAACTCTATAAATTGGAGTAATTTTGTCAATATCACCACTTCTACAACAATTTTGGATAATAATTACCCCCCTATTGAGATAAAATTGGAGTTTCAAATTGGAGTGAAAATTTTTTCGGATCATAATCTCTCCAAACAGAGCAGTCAACCCTCTTTTCTAGAGGATGTTTGAAGCTTTTTCACAAATGTTAAAAATTTTGGGTGTCATTCATAATTTTATTTTTAGGATGGTTCAATACTCTTGATGATTATCTTAAAATGGGGTATTCATTGCTTATTCAAGACAATATTATATTCGAGCTTGTGAAAGGGACATACACACCTCCTGTACAAGATAATGTCGTGCCTCTTTTTGGAGGTGGAATTATAATCTACTAAGAAGTTGAGAGATCTGAATTTTTCTGCAACTACAAATGACAATTCGTTACTCTTTGTAGAGGATACACACCACCAATTCATGATAATATTTTATTGCAGCCTGCTAAGGGAAAAAATGCATTCCAAATTCCTAATAAAAATAAAAAAAACAATGATGAAAACTTACGTACCATACTTACAGCCTCTTGCCTCGTGATGGTGCCAACCTCTTTCTCTTGTTTCAAATACTCATGAAGCCTATTTATTGATACAAATGCATGATAAGAAAAAATTTAAAAAAATTGACAACAGGGTCACAGCGAGCTACACACTTCAAAAAAAACAGTACAAAGTAAAAAGATTTTTGAATAGGACCACAAACATAAATACGAATAGCTAGAACATCAAGACATTCCAGAGAACATGTTTTAATAAGAGAATTTAGTATATTCTCAGGAGCTCGCTATACTACCTCTCAATCATTGAAAATTTGGAAATCGCTCCTCGTATGCCACCCAAAACTTCTTACAATTTCAAGCACGACTATAGTTTTAAGAAGTGAAAGATTCTCAGAATAATATACGAACTTATACTTCAATCTATACAAGTCCCACCTTTTCAATCATCATGTTCAATAGTAATAGGCCATAGTTGTGATATAAGTATGCGCAATGAGGATAACAAATTTAAATTTTATTTTGTATTCTAGATTTCATTATTTTATTAAAATTATTCTAGTTAATATCATTGTGTTTGTTTTCAAAATGTTAGCAGTTTGTTAGCAATTTGTTAGTTGTAGTTAGCTATTTATTAGTTTTTTTTTTTGTAGTTTGTTTTTTTATTTTATTTATAAAATATGAAAAATCCAAGTCATGTAAGGCTAGTTCATGGCATGAATAAAAATTCTTGTAATGGTTGTATAGTCTTCTTCTTCATCTATTAAGGGATTGCAATCCTTAATTAAGTATGCGGCTTGAAGATCTTTATAAGTTATCTCCATTTACAAACATAAGGTTTGCTTTCAGGTTATTTCTTTCTCTACTTCCTTTTTCTGTCAACTCTCTTCTTTTACATTTTTTTTTTATATTGATTGATTGAAAATGAGATTGTGTTTGATCAAATTTATACAATCTAAATTTATGTCAATTGCATAAAGTTTTAATTAGATTTGCGGCTTTTGTGATCCTTAATTATGGTTATTACTTTGTAGTAGAAGGAATTTTTGTTTGAATTGATTTAACTCATGCTTCGTTTATCATCAAAAGCAAACAATAGTTGTACTAGATTAATGGCTAGTGTATTGCCAGTTGTTGCATAATTGTTACATTGGCTCCAAATCACATATTAGATCTGGATAAGAAATCCTAGACTTTAAGATATCCTACATTAAATTTAATATCCTAGCTTAAGGTTGTACCACAATATTTTCTAGACTTAGAATATAATCAATTTAAAAAATAAATAATGCAATTAAAACAAAGTCAATTTAGCTATGATTCAAGACAATTTCAACATAATTTTATAGAATTAGGACAATTTTTCCTACATTTGTTGGATAATATAGAATATATAGTTTCAAAGTACTGAATTTGCAAATTCAAAACTAGTAGGATTTGCTCAAATATTTTGTCAAAGTGACGCAAATATAATCCGCGTGGGCTAATAGGAAATATAAGCTTAGGAAATGTTTGAAAATGTTTATTTTTTTCATTTTATTTTGTTTCTAGTTTTTTTTTTTAAAGATTTAAAAACAAAAACATGTTTGGATGGTATGCTTTTTTATGGATCATAAAAAAACTTATTGTCATAATAAAAATCCAACAGGGTTAGATTTTAATTGCAAAGGGACAATAGTCGGATGACAAAAGTCTAGCAATGGTGGTGACAATTTTTGATGGTGGCTGTCGACAGTGATCACCAAAAAATGCTATAAAGTTTTGATGCTCTCTCTTTTCTCTTGAACTTGCCTTCCATATACAGAATAAGGCAATATTTAAAGATTTTTTGAGAGGGACATTTTCGTAGATTTGTCCATAATCCAAACACTCTATTATAACTAGTTTAATGCCTTAGTTATGTTAGAATTGGATGATTGGACTTGTTAGATACGTCTTGTTGAGCTGCTTGATTTGAATGTAAGCACATCAAAATTGGAGATTGTTTGATCCCGTAATTGATGTCTTGAAGCTTTCAAGTATGTTTTAAGTTTTTGATTTGGGTTCATTTGGGCTCAAATTGGATGAAATAGAAGTTCTAATGCTCATGAATTCAATTTTGGAAGTTTTTAATTCAAGTATTACCTCGATATTCATACCGATCAAGCTAGCTTTTTGGATATGCATCATTTTCCTGCTATTTTCGGATGTTGAGGGTTGTTTCATCCACAAATATATTTTAAATCTTTAAAAAATTTCTAAATGTAAAATTAAAATTTTGAAAAAAATTAAACGGTGCTACCACTCCCTACACATCAATGTGGACCTCCTTTCATTGTGAACTAAATAAAATTTCCTTAATTATAATTTAGCTTTCATAAGATTGACTAATTGATTGGAGCAAAATTGTTGATCTTAGCATATTCTGATTCCTTCTCCTAAAAGATGCTCGACACTTATGTCCTGATGTTCTAGTTATTCATTTTTATGTTTGTGGTCCTACTCGAAACATACATTTTTTAGTGTGTTGTTTTCTTGAAGTGTGTGGTTCGCTGTGATTCTGTTGTCAAATTTTTTGAATTTTTTCTTGTTATGTGTTTTTACCGGCAAACAGGTTTCATGAGTTTTTAAAACAAGAGAATGAGGTTGGCACCATCACGAGGCAAGAGGCTGTAAGCATGGTATGTAAGTTCTTCATCATTGTTATTTTTAAATTTTTATTTTGAAGTGTGATGCATTTTTTCCCTCTGTTTGTCCTGTTCATATTCTTTAAAATTGCATATTGTACCTCACAATATTTCACAGCAAAAAAAAGGTATTGAGTTTAGACTTTTTATGCTGTAGGTACCACCTCTGTTCCTGGATGTACTCCCTGATCACTATATACTTGACAGTAAGCCAGTTGTTTAACTTTGCCTATTTAAACTTAGAAGTTTGTTTTACTTTATCATTCGATTTAATGCTTTTTCAACTTGTAGCCTCATTTTGGAATATATGCGATATGAGTTTGTTCTTTTCTTGAGTGGCATCATCCATAAACCACGACCTTCTAGTTTTCTCTGGTGCAGCTAGTAATGGAAGAGATAGAGACAACCTCCTACCTCTTTTAAAAGGAAATTTAATTTTTTTGGGCTTGAAGTGTTTTTACTTACTTATCATGAGCAAAACTGCAACATACTATAATACCTCAAATTACTTATCATTAACAAAATTGCAAATTACTATAATACTACGGCCTTTGTGAACGCTGAGTTGCTAATGAACTTTTAAGGCTAGTAAATTTGTGGAGGTTAATGATAAGAAAAATAATTAAAGAGTTTGATTTATAATTAATGTACACTTATGTTGAAGTTTTTGCATATTTAATTTTCATGTATAAAAACTTTCATTGCTTAACATCAAGTGTTATAGTGACAAATGTCTTCTTGATTTGTGCAGTGTGTGCAGCCCCAGGATCAAAAACATTTCAGTTGCTTGAAATAATACATCAGTCTATTAAGCCTGGTTCACTCCCTCATGGACTTGTGTGTTATTTTTTTTATGATTTCGATCTTTTTTGCTGTCGGCCATGTATTTTAATTCATTTTCTGTCTGAAATTGAAATAAGTTGGTCTTCAGTATCCATATCGAGTACCTTTACTATATGACGCTTCAGGTCATTGCCAATGATGTTGATGTTCAAAGATGCAACCTTCTTATCCATCAGACTAAAAGGATGTGCAGTGCTAACTTGATAGTTACAAATCATGAAGCTCAATTCTTTCCTAGTTGTTTGCTACAAGGGGAATTGAAGAAAGATATTTTGCAATTTGATCGTGTTTTATGTGATGTTCCCTGCAGTGGTGATGGTACTCTGCGGAAGGCCCCTGATATCTGGCGAAAATGGTAAGATTTTGTTCCCAGTCCAGTTTTCTTTTCTGTTTTTCTGTTTTGTCTTATAATAAGCTTGTATTATGTCCAGGAATGCAGGAATGGGTAATGGACTTCACCGCCTTCAAGTGGAAATTGCTATGCGTGGTAATGAGTTCGGAGTGGCTTTTGCCATTCCTTCCTAACTTTGCTGAGTGTATACCGGTGGCTGTTAAAGATATGCGGGTGCTACTTTTAATAGAAATTATTTATTCAGCATGCCTTTGCTTGTATATTTTTTATTTCTTTGTTGAGTTATTTTATTTGAATTTTCAATCTTAGTTCCTTATGCTACTAAGGAGTTGATCTGTCATCTGTGCTTCTTTATTTGAACCTTTTAATGTTGCCTTCATATGTAATACTGTCCGGGCCTTGGGAAAGCGATGGCTACCTTTTCATGAAACATTTTTTCCATTTTAAAGTAATGAGTTGCTTATCCTTGCTCAAGTTTTGCAATTTCAAGGTGGTATCTGTATAAATGATGCAGTAAGGAAATCAGATTTCTGAATTAATCCTTGTATGGAGTTGTTTATGATTTTGTTTCCTGTTATTTCATGAGAGATGCTCTTATGTAAATAGAGCTCGTATTATATTTCTTATGGCAGGTGTTACCTTACTCAAGGTGGGAGGAAGAATGGTTTATTCGACCTGCTCAATGAATCCAGTTGAAAATGAGGCTGTTGTAGCTGAGGTTGCTTCTGAGCAAACTATAATTTAATTTAATTTAATTTATTTTATTTATCTAATTGCTTTTGTATTCATGCATCGATTGTGCAAAATTTAGAAGTAAAAACGTTTATATTCTACTTTATGGTAACGATTAATATATTCACTCCCTGAATAGTTTCTTATTTTTATTGCAGCAAGAATATGCAACCTTCTTATATGAAAGCAAACTTTAGTCAAATACTTGACTTTTATATTAGTGGTATGGGTAGAACTGTGGATGCTTGCTAGTATTTGAGCAGTCTTAAGCTCTGTTTGGCATTATTGTTTTGTGTTGTGCGATGTTATGCTATCCAGTAAAATAAATAATTGTTTGATAAAATCATATTAAGACTTGTTGTCTAAACTTAAAGAGTTATGGTTGCATATACTAGTTCAGTTATCATATAATTAATTGATTAAATAGAAGTGCTAAACCATAAATTTTCTTGCTACTTGTATCCTTATTCTAAAAAGCTGCTTTTGCATTCCTTCAACTGGAGTTTTCTCTCAGCTTTTGACCCGTTTTTCTATTAAAGAAAAACTAGAAACAAGTAGTATAAAGCTATGCTAAACAAAGCCTTAAAAATTGACCACCAGGATTGATGAAGTATGCTTACACACTCTATTACCTATCTCATCCATATTATTCAAAAAAGCAATATGATTGTCTATGCTGTATGGTTCTAAGTTTTAGTTTATTAATAGGTTACCATGCATCTTCCTTGATAACATTCTAACAAGGTGAACATGAAATTGATCTTGGGATTGAATTTGGTAGTTGATCAATTTGTTCACTTATGATCACAATTTAGTCATTGGATTATAGGTAGATCAAAGGGACCATTTTTATTGAAGTTTTGTTGGTCTGATCTTTTGATGTAAATTTCTAGTGATTTTGATTTTTTTAAAATAACAAATTTAGTGGTGGGATTGTGACTTTGGTTGATCAAGTCATTAAAAAAGTGCATGTTTTAGATAACTCGAGTCTGTTGTTCAAAGAAATGGTGAAATAAATTAGGATGTTAGTAGTAAAATTCAAGTTGGATGGTTGAAGTGGAGGAATGCATCAGGCCTACTGTGTGATATAAAAGTACCTCTCAAACCTAAGGGAAAATTTTATAAGATGGTGGTGAGACCTGCAATGCTTTATGGCATAGAATGTTGGCCATTAAAAGAGAAACATAAAATTAAGTGTTGTAGAGATGAGTTTGCTTAGGTGGATGAGTGCCTTTACACTTAGAGATATAATGCAAAATGACTTTATATGTTAAAAAGTTGGAGTAGCTTTAGTGGTAGATAAGATGAGAGAGAGTCGCATTAAATGGTTTGGTCACATGAAATGTCTGCCTTCCGGTTAGGAGAGTAGATGTTTTAGATTTGGCCTATGTTATGAAAGGTAGAGGTAGACCAAAAAGGACTTGATTTGAAAGTATTAAAAAATGACATTTTTTATTAGATTTAAATGTGAATTTGACTTTTAATAGGACATAATGGAGAAAAAAGGATTATGTTGCCAACCCTACATAGTGGCATAAAGCCTTTTTGGTTGTTCGTGTAGATCATACCATTTAGATTGAATATCAAGTCAAAGGAAGTTCATCGGTGAAGATAGATTTTCAATTGGATGCCTGATGATTGGTATCAGGAGGATGAAAATTTAGACCATCAGGTGGCAATAAATACATTGGTATAATGGAATATATTTCTATTTTGAATTTACATTTGATTTTTTTTAAAGAAGTTAGTTCATGAATAAATAAGGTTTTTCCTAAATTGTGGAGTTAAATAAAGTTGTTACTTATTTGATGATGTTGGTTAGGGCTGTCATGGTCGGGTCACAGTTTGGGTGCGGATCCAACCTGGAACTGATCTGATATCAGTTGACCCAACCCGTTTTTAAAAACGGTTCATTTTCTCGGACCCAAACCCGACCTGTCAATCGGTAGTCTCGTCGTCGTTGTCCTTCTGGCTCAACCTAACACAACCCGGTTTCCTTCTAGCTCAACTCTTTTTTCACCTCCTCATTTTCATCATCTATTTCCCCTACCATTCACATTTCAACAATCTCATCTCCCACGTTTTCCCAAATTCCACTGCTTTTTTCATAGCAGACAAGCCTTTTTATTGTGAAGAAGTTAGATCGCTGAAAGGTGGCGTTTTTCCGAGTTTGGCACCGCGGTGGTAGGAAAGAACCAAACTGCGATTCAATTTCCAGGGTAGAACTTGACTAGAAGTGAACTGGCATCAGAAAAAGGAGTTCTGAGACAAATAACATGGGAGGATCGAGCAGCTAAGTAGGCTTCTGCGTGCATCTGGTCCAGAGGAGATCAGTGAATTCTCTTCATTTTTTCTTGTGCCAGTCCAGTCAGAGCGAGAGACCCATCATCGTAGTCACGCATTCATTCTCCTCTGCTTTCGCCTGTTGAAGGAGCCAAATAATCGGGTCAGCCTGTGTCAACTTCCGGTTAGCGAGTTGACCCAAACACGATCCGTTTTTTTTCAAATGTCTCGAATTCTAGAATCCGAACCCGAACCATTTGTGAAATGTGTTGACCCTAATCCAAAAATTTCGGGTCGGATTTTTGGGCCGTGTTAAATATTGACAACCCTAAAGTTGGTATTGGTGAGATAATGCCAAATATAAATTAATTCGTGTTAGGAGAGTAGATGTTTTTTTAGATTACCCATGTTAAGAATGGTAGAGGTAGACCAAACAAGATTTAATAAGAAAGTATTAAAAATTACATTTTTTTTATTTGATTTAAATGAGAATTTAACTCTTAATAAGACATAATGAAGAAAAATGATTCATGTGCCAACTCCATATAGTGGGATAAAGACTTATTGCTACTGTTGTTGCAGATCATAACATTTAGGTTGAAAATCAAGTCAAATTAGTTCATGGGTGAAGATAAATCTTCAATTGAATGAGGATGAAAATTTAGACCATTAGGCGGCGATAAATACATTGGTATAAGACGGCTACTAAATTTTGAACTTGTTTGGAATATGTTTCTCTTTTTATTTTAAATTCGATTTTCTTTTTATGAAGTTAGTTCATGAATGAATAAGGTTTTTCGTAAATTTTGGAGTTAGAGAAAGTTGTTACTTATTTGATGTACTTGGTTTGGTGAGATAATGCCAAATGTAAATTAATTCATTTGAATTGGCATGACCAGTTTAGACAGGTCATTACAATTATCCTAAATAAATTCACACTTCACCAAAATTGTCCAAATTAATCTTATGTTGATTTTAGTAGCAACAAAATCTAGAGAAATCTTGATATGCTTCAATATTTCAAATTCATGTATTACTTTGATGTAATTCATACAAATAAGGCTTGGTTATGCAACATTTGTGCTTTACAATCTTTTCTTTAAAACAAATGAATGCAAAAAGATGACATTACAGAAATGGAGACTTAAAACTTATTCTTTGTAAACCTTTTTGCACAACTTATATCCAAGTCCCTTCAGTTATCCTTTTCTTTTTTTTGTCCTTCGGCACTAATTTTATCTGCCTATCATACGAATGCATTTTCTACTCCCCAAGACTATTTCTACAATCATATTATCAATGAATGCTACTCTTACTATTCCTTTAATATAATGATTCCTCAATCAATTTTTACCTGTTTTTTCCTTTCATCTATTTTTAATATTCTCATTTTTACCTCATCAACTTGGCTATTGGTGAAGTTTTTACGGCAAAACATTAGTTGGACTTAGGTTTTTCAGACCTGGCGGGCTCACTTAGTTCTTTGGGATGACCAACTATGCACACTCTGGTTCCTTTGATTTAGCTTTCTCTTGACCAAGCTATATGCCATTATGCCATTGGAATAACTTTTTTAAGTATTTTTTATTTAGTAAGATCTAGCTCAATAATTAACTGTTATATCTATGGGAGTATATAGATGCAACAGATTGAAGATTGCATTAATGGTTCGTTGTTAAGATAGGATCAATCCTATTGCATAACCTAACAAGTGTCTTGTCGTTGCAAGTAAATAAATTGGATAAATACATGAATTGCACCTTTGTATATTAAGTTATAAATGATCTGAATGTGAACTAGCTGGGACTTGTTTGTTTCGATCCGTTAACACCAAGAAAACATGAACAATTGGGACTTGTTGTTTCTATTCGTTTACACCAAGCAAACATGAACAATAGGGAAAATTGATATGCATCAAATACTTCAACAAAGTTCATAATTTTTATAGTACATCTTCTAAGCATCATAACAAACAATTTGTTGTCCATGTTTTTTAGAATATATTTGATGGGTTATTTATTATTGCCTTTTTCTCTTAAAAAGTTTTATATTTCATCTCAACCAGATTCTTCGAAGAAATAAAGGATCAGTTGAGCTTCTTGATGTTTCCCATGAGTTACCAGGATTGGTTCGTCGACCTGGTCTTAAAACATGGAAGGTTATTTTCTCTCTGATTAAGTTCTCTGCCAAAATTCCTTCAATGAACCATTTAATAAGATATTTTTATTGTTACATAGCTCAAGAGTTTGATTGATGAACTTCCTGAACATGCCTTTGTAATAAAAAACTTATTTCCTGTTCTTTTTATTATAATTAAATGCTCAGGTTGATATAGTTATTGCTGGAGTGTTTGGCGTAATAATTCTTTCCCTATTCTTATTTAACCTAAATGTGAAGGACCACGATTAGATTGTGGGAAAACTGACATCGAGTATCTCTATTTTATTGGAAATGATCTGAGCTTGAGTGAGCTGTCAGAAGCTTCGCATCTATTTTGGAAAAGAAACATAACATGAACAACTTTTGTTTACAGGAAATTGACCCCTATGCTGAACAAAAGTTCTCCAAATTATGGCAGATTTTCTGCCCAGCAGAAGTTTCTTATAGAAAGCAAGTTGATTTATTCCTTGTAACTGTATAAGGGAATTGATATATCATAAAAAAATTATCTTGATCCGAGGCAAAATCAAGTTGCAAACTTCCAAAATTAAATCCGGGACCATGTGAACTCCGATTTCAGCAAACTTATAGTCAAACTGAACTTCTCGGAAATACGAACCCAACGACACTAAATTTGACTCAATCCAAGCTCAAATGAGTCCAAATCAAAGACCCAAAGAACACTTGGAAGGTTCAAACTATAATTTGGATTACCAAACGATTTCCAAACATGACATACTTATATTCAAATTGAGCAGCTTGACAAGATGAATCCAACGAGCCCAAGATTGCTAAATTTTGATATCATTAAGACATTCAAATGTCTTGTAACCGATTCACAATCAAGGGAATCAACATCGGCCGTCCATTCAAACAACTCCCAATTTACCCTTGATCTTCTTCCTATTTACTGGCCGTGCCACTCTTGGAACTATATAAATAGACTCCTTAGGTCCAAAGCAAGGAAGCAAGAAGAGAGATCGGAGATAGCTCTTGCCACCTAGCTCCTCCTTGACCACTGCTCGGACTTCGGTCTGACCACCGCCGCACCACCAGCTGATGCCGGACTTACGCCGGATAACCACCTGAACTTGTTTACTATTTAAAAGACTTATCGTAACCCTCTTCATTTATCATTAAGCTACTGGAAATGAGGGTTAAAAAAAGTTGAAGTAAGGATAGGCTGCCCATAACCTCTCATAAAAATAGAAAGCTATTGTCCTCCAAATGATATTTTCTTATATTATGAATTAATTATGTATGTTTAATTAATTTTGAATCAGCTCAAAGCAAACTTTTGATTGAGTGATAAGAAATTAAAAAATAATTCAAAATCATTTTTGAGCTCAATATTCTGGCTTCACACGACTCAGTATGTCCAAGTTGATTTTTTTATTAGGTTTCTTTCTAAGTCATATAAAATACTTATATTTTTAATCATTATATTTTTTTATCATTATAGCTTTCTTTGCAGCCATAAGAAGTTTAATGGCATCTGAATAGATAAAGCTATCATTTTTTATGTTTTGAAATCTTTGTTATTCTCAAGTTTATTGTTCAGTGCTGGCTAATATGTAGGCTTTTTAAAATTGACCTAGTTTAGCTTTCTAGCTATGATGCACCGACACGGACACGACACGACACGGACACAGGGCACGACATTTTTTAAAAATATAGGACACGGGTGCGGCGTAGACACGACATAATAATTTTTTAATATAATATATAGAAATTAAGGTGACATTATATTAAAAATCACAAGCAATAATAAACCAATTTCATGATAACTAGGTACCGAGCTTGTACCTAGCGGTATCGAGCATGTACTAAGCGGTACCTAGCGATACCTAGCAGTACTGAGCATGTACCTAGCGATACCGAGCATGTACCTAGCGATACGTAGCAGTACCGAGCATGTACATTAGCTTTTTTTTTTGGTAAGTTTAAAAAAACAACAATTAATATTTTAGGTGTCGAGAGTCAGGTGTCGATGCCATTTATCAGTCATTGAGAGAGGAGATGAAAATATCTTTACTGCCAAAAAGAAATGAAAATGAGAATATTCGATGATTGAGAATTAAGTGCGGACGTTGATTTTGTATTGTGGATAGGAAATACGAAATTTACTTTAAATCTCGCAAAATACAAGAAATTATATTTAAAAAAATTCATACAATATTTAAGATACGCGTGTTGGACACGCGTGTCCAATTTGCATTAATATTTTTTAATTGGACACGTTTTCGGCGTGTCCGACACGTGTCGGAGGAGTGTCGGACGAGTGTCGTGTCGGACACAATGTCGGACACTACACGCCTCTTTGAGGAGAAGTGTCGGTGCATCATAGCTTTCTAGCACCACACAAAATATGTTTTTGCCCTTATCTAATGCGAAAATATAGTCATTCTGTTTTTTTTTTAGATAAAAAGCATACTATTTCTTAATAATACTCCTGTGCTTTTAATAAGTTTCTCTTCTTAGTTTCTCTGTGGTAATCATATTTGACCTCTTATGTAGCAGGTTCGGGATAAGGGACTTTGGCTAGCAGCTTATGAAGATGTTCCCATCTCTAGGAGAGGAGTGATCTTTCCAAGTATGTTTCCTTCTGATCAAAGCTGCCTGAAGAAGTTTCAGTGTGATAGTCAGGATGTGATGGATAGCTCAGCAGTAGAAAATAAATGCAGTTTTGAGTTGAAAGATCATCTTGTAAATATCATAGATCCTGATAACGAATTGAAAAAAATTAAAAATAATGCCACTCTGGTTGATGTAAGCAAAGATGCTATTAAACGAGAGGATGATAAAGGAGTTGGTGCGTCTCAGGATGACTTGAATGAAATGAAAGCTAGAGTTTCTAGTTTTGATCTTGAACGTTGCATGAGGATACTTCCTCATGATCAAAATAGTGGAGCATTTTTCATTGCTGTTCTGCGGAAGATTTCTTCATTACATGGTACTCTTTTATATTCATATCAGCCAAAGTAATGTTCAAAATCATATCATCCATCGGTAATTGTTTTTTGAATTCCATGTTTTAGTCATATAATTGTGCCGTTATATTGGTCAGATGATTCAGTCAAACGGATTGGCCAATCTACTAGGAAGCGTAATACACAAAAAGGCACTACCAGTCTGGGACTTGAGAGGGATGATCAACTGGTAGCAGAAGCAGCTTCTGGTCTTAATTCAACCGATGAATTATCATCTGTGGTGTCAGAAGAAACTGGATTTAGGTCACAAGGACCAGACCCATATTCCAAAGATGATGAGGCAGAAAAAGTAGTGGCATTTGATAAGATTGGGGATGACAGTTCGGAAACTAGGCAAACCAAAGGAGTGCTACAAATGCAAGGCAAGTGGAGAGGGGTTGACCCTGTTGTGCTTTTCAGGGATGAAAACACTATCAACAGTATCAGATCTTTTTATGGTATCAGTGATTTGTTTCTGCTCGATGGTCACCTTGTTACTAGAAATATTGATGCCAACCATGTGAAGAGAATCTACTACGTATCAAAGTCTGTTCATGACATTCTAGAACTGAATTTCAAAGTTGGGGAGAAACTCAAGATTACTTCGCTTGGTCTGAAGGTTTTTGTAAGTATTGTTTAGAATCTGTGTTATTTGTGTATTTTTAAATTACAGAAAATTGTTTTGACTTGTGGTTTATGTTTTGCCCTGAACCATTACCTTTAACATGCTTCTTTAATAGTTTTACCGCTAAAATATTGCCTCATGTTTCTTTATTGTTGCGTTATTTTACTGGAGAGCATAGTATATGAACAGATAACATCATATAGTAGATGTAAAGCCTATTATTTGTGGTTGGACTGTTTCATCAATTTGTTTCGTTAAGAAGCATTTCTCTTTGTATGCTCACTGCAATTTCATCAATTTGTGGAGAAATGCAAACTAGTGGGAATATTAAGAAGTTGACCTCCCAAAGAAGTTTCCTTTATCATTTCTATTTAGAGCGCTTATTCTCATCAAATTATTAATTTTTATCACGAGGCTATGTATTATTTAGCATACTATTGTTCTCATGAATATTTTTTATGGCTTTATTGAAAGTAATGATTCTGTGAGCATGACGTGTTGTGTAACTTCTATAGTTTTTTTGTGCATCTACTTGATGCCAAGTTAACTAACTCTTCATTTATTTACACGTTCCATTATGCTTGGGATTTATTGTTGAATGCATATTTTTATGCCAACTATAAGAAATCTAGCATGCAATGTTATGATGCCATTATTTCAATATATTTTTTAAATTGTGTCACAAAATTAGAAAATAGAGAGTCGCTTCCATTCAATGAAATCAATATCCTAACATGGTCAAATTTTCTTGGAAAACCTTATGCAGGTTAATTGAAAAATTTTCAGTCAAGGTGTGCTAGATTTTTGAATGGCATTTATGTTAGGTAAATAGTGGAAGCAAGCAATATAAGTTTTATGTTGGGATTTTTATGCGAATATGGATAATTTTTTTATTTTTCAAGATGAAACCATGCAATTTTGTCACGATTTGACTAACATGCAATTTTTATGATTCGAGATTTGCGTCGCGAGTTTGGTTGTAGTCATCTTTCTGTTCTCAGAAACAATCCAAGTTTGATGCATGCGCATGATCTCCTAATTGGATCTAGGCCTTGAAGGATATTTTGTAGTTTTTTAATTAGTTAGATTTTAGGGTTTTAAGCTTATCTATGGTACGATTTATTTGATTTTTTTGAATTGGTGAAAGGGCAGGGAGTTGGGTATGAAATTGTGGATGTAGGGTTAAGATTGTTAACAATTCAATCTTATGTTGATCTGATCTTTTGCTTAATATTGCTGCATAGTCATTCAAATCAATCTTGATGATTTCGAGGAAATCTTTAGGTAAGCAAATTCTAACGGTAAGTTGTCAAAATTACTAAATTAGTAAGTTGTAAGGAACTCTTATTTCACTTTCATTGTGGGGTTATTTTACCTCTTATGTGAATTTTAACAATATATCGCTCACAGAGAGTCCTCTACATTGATCATCATTATTTCTCTAATAAAAAGTTTACAATGCTATTGTCAATTGTTATGCATCGATAATGATAGAAGTTTTCAAGACTTATATGAGCCCGATAATGATGAGTCCTCTACATTGATCATCATTATTTCTCTAATAAAAATTTTACAATGCTATTATCAATTGTTATGCATCCATAATGATAGAAGTTTTCAAGACTTATATGAGCCTGATAATGATGAGTGGCTTTACCCTTAGAGATATGATACGAAATGAGTATATATGTGAAAAGGTTGGAGTAGCTCCAGTGGAAGATAAGATTTAGAGAGATTCGCCTTAGATGGTTTGGTCACATAAAACGGCGGTCTCTTCCGATGACCCGGTTAGGAAAGTAGAGGTATTAGATTTGACTTATATTAAGAAAGGCAGAGGTAGACCTAAAAAGACTTGGTTTGAAAATATTAGAAATGATCTTTCTTTATTAGATTTAGACGAGAATTTGACTTTTAACAGGACACAATGGAGAAAAAAGATTCATGTAGCCGACCCCACATAGTGTGACAAAGGCTCGACATTGTTGTTGTTTACGAGCCCTAAATTACATGAACTACTTGTTCCTGACTGAATCATTGACTTCAATATAGAAAACACCTACTTGTCTATGTAGAAGTGTTTACAAAGGGTGAAAGTGACGAGCACACAATGTAATAACAAAGAGATCAAGCATCATTAAAAGACACCAAGATTTGTTTGATTGTGCCAAATGAATAGTCCACACGCTCGGAGGAGAGAGGGATTGATTTACTGCCAAGAAGTCGCTAGTAAAATATGATGCAAAAAATACTAATCTCTAAATTCAAGTATATCTAATCTCACTATATAGAGAATTCCTAAGAGATAAGCACCTGAATGCTTATCAAAACACCACTACCATACTTGTTATGATACCACCCACTTATATCATTAGTGTGCTTATTCGACACCATGCTTGTACTGCATAAAGAAAGTTCAGTATGACCACAAATGAAAGAATAAGCAATTTCCTCTCCTTTATTTTTCCTCTCACTTTGATTTTTATTTACCTCAATTTTTTTCTCACCTCTCTTTTTCTTTACTAATTAGCCCACTCACTCTCCTTCTCCTTATCTCTCTCCTCTTCTTCTCCCTCACTTCTCTTTATCTATTATTCACTTTTTGGTTCATACAATTTCCTTCTATATTTATTCTTTTATTTTTTTCCCTTTTTTTAAAAAATTCAACAATAGTCATTTTGCCCTGCTGATTCTTCACCGCTAGCCATAGAATGAAGGGACCTTGTTCCTTTTAAAATAAATGTTTACTAGCTCCCTACGTAAAATTGATCTATAATTAATTTGGCCTCATGCCTACTAAAAACTATCCTTATGCCTTACTTTCAATTAATAAGAATACTAAAAAAATAGGTTGTTTTGAAATTTAAATTAAGTTGATTTTTTTTATCAAATGTAATTCAATCAAAATGTTTAACCTTTACTTTTCAAGAGAAGGGTACTTTGTATTTATCTTAAAATAATCTATTTTAAATTAGTTGCATACCCTGACAATATTATTGATGCATAGGCTAAAATAAAAAAAAAATCTAGTCTACATTAGATTTTCTTCTACTAAATTGTTATTTTCTCCATTCTAAGCAAGTGCAACTTAATTTTCAAGTTCAGCCATTTTATTCTAAGACAGTTATTCCTTCTGATTGGTCTCTCATACTTTTAAGATATTCATCAATAATTATTATATTGAATGACTAAATATTTTCTTGGGATGATTAGCTTCTTTCCAGTTTGAACTATTGAAACAAGTTGTTGAACTTTAATAGTGTTTCTTACTGCCTAATTGCCCTTTTAATGACCTATTTTCTTAACTCAAATTTTCCTTCACAAGAAGATGTGGAAATTTAAGTTTCGGACAGGTTTCAAACTATGATGTAAATATCGAAAAGTTCCATTGGAGGATAAAACCGAGCTTTCCACTTTATATGTTTGACTTATTTGAAATATCAGTTTAGAGAAGGCTTTCCTGTCTATTTAAAGTTCAACTAAAATATATTTCTTAGCCTATTGTGAAAGACATGCTTATGAATTATAATAATTTGTGGTTGAAAATCTGCCTATATTTTTGTTTTAGAAAGCTTCCATTAGTTTATAGATTGTCATGCAAGAACTGGAAACTATTCTCCAACAGCATAGGCTAGTTGACCAACATCTTTCAAAATCCCATGGCTATAGTTGTAGTAATGATAATGGTTCTTTTGCTAGCAGGTTTTCCTAAATTTATTTCATCTTTTTCTGCTGAATCAGGAGCGGCAATCATGTAAGGATGCCTCAACCACATGCATGTTCCGGTTGTCATCTGAGGGTCTGCCATTACTTCTTCCATACATTGGTAAACAAATTTTGTGTGCATCCTTAGCAGATTTTCGACACCTTTTACAGTATCGGACGATAAAATTTCCCGATTTTGTCGATGATGACTTCCGCGAGAAGGCATCGATCCTCATGTCGGGTTGTTGTGTGATAGTTCTGAAGCAAGGTAAGAGAAAATGATAACTTTGAATTATTTGGCTATTTCAACATATTGATTGACCTTTTATATGTTTGTTTGTTTGCAGGAAATGAAAAAACCTATCAATATTCAGCGGATTCATCAGCCATTGCTATTGTTTGCTGGAAAGGCAAAACCAACCTGAGCATCATGGTTTCCCAGTTGGATTCCCAACAGTTGCTTGATAGGCTTGCAGTGCGTTTTGGAGGCCAAAAAAGTTCATCACCTGATCAAAATAATTTTGTATTGGATGAAAGTAATAATTCAAGATTGGATATTACTGAAAAGGATTTATCAGAAGCTGGACATTTGGAAAATTTTGAAGAAGACTAAGAAGATATTTATGGAGAAAATACTGGTTGTAATAACTAATAGGGAAGAAAAAGGAAGATTTTGATCCTTGGGGTAAGGTTAATGGATTGAATTTGGTGGTATTTGTTGAAATCTATGGTTTAGGGTAATATGGGATTCATCAGCTGCTACTGAGGTTTTGTTCTATTTACATGAAATCAATAAATTATTCATATTGATGTTAAGGTTCTTTAGATGCATTGAGTTTTGCTTGTGATACAGCATGGAACTAACAATTTAATAACAAGTATGGATAGTTCTTTGTCATTTTTTTCATATTTAAATATTTTAGTGAGGAGAAAAATGTTATGACAATTTATTTTAAATAAAAAAATGTCCAAAAGTCAAATTTGGAGAGAATTTGTAATGAAATTGATTAGTATAAATGTTAAGGTATTAAAATTATTTATTGCATATAAATAATATCATGTCTATATATAATGGTTATGGTAGGAAATTATAATTATAATATATGGTGAATATTGAGTATATTTTCATTTATTGCAATTTCCTTCATAATGCTCTTCTATTGTCTATAAGAATAGTCATTTGTATAAATTTATTATTCAATTCAATAAAGTTGATTATAATTGTAGTTATGTTATCATGTTAAGAAATATAGTTGATAGGATTGTCGCTTGCTGGTCCTTTTCTTTTTTTTTTTTATTGGCTTTTTTTCCTGTTTAAGATAAAATGCAATTAGTATGCTACTTTTTAATATATTTTACTTAATGCTCATGAATATGACAAGCATTTATTTACTTCAAGAGGCATATCAAAATTTATTATCGTTAATTTAATGGTATGATCAATTTTGGTGCTATGGGTGTCCCTTCTATCATAAAATAATGCTGCTTGTGAAAGGATTTTGCTTGGAATTTTATGTTCGGGTCAACCCGATTCGACCTGTAAGTTAGCCACCGCCCTCAGTTCGTGTGCTTCTTCATTCAAATCTTGTCGGTGTCAAACCAGTAAGGCATTGGCAGCGGCACCGACGGCAGGCGAAGTGGGCACCAATAGTGAGTTAGCGAATCGATGGCTCGACCGCTCGGCTCTATGCGGCTCGGTTAATGCTTTATGCGGCATACTAGATAGGTGGATGTTTGGACTACTTAATTTTGAATATTTTTTAAATCTTTAAAATATCATAACAATATTTTTTTTTTCATAATTCATATTTTTTATTAGTAGAGAAGAACATAATGAAATAAATAAATGAGAAATTTTCCGTAACATAATGAATAATTATGAACTATGTTATATACAAATTCAAATAAAGGTGATGCTTAAAAAAAAAAAAAAAAAAAACCTTAGTTTCATGCAGCCATGGCTGCTTTGAATGCTCCTACAATTATACCTAGTTAAAGGAATGAAATATAAATATGATTGCATTTTGAACCAAGAAACCTTAACTTCCATGAAATAGAAGTTTTCAAGTCTTAAAGAGCTCTAATTCACGAGCAACTATTACGTCCGGTCACCGAATGCGTTCAAAGACCAATAACCACGCGCCACGTCACCTGAAACTCGGTATTGAACACTCGGTATTGCTCAGTATACATTCAGATACGTACGGTTTTGACCGGACGTAATAATTGCTCCATGAATAATAAATGCTTGTTATATTCAAATGCTTTAAGGAAAATATATTAAAAAGTAACATACTAATTGCATTTGATCTTAAACAGGAAAGAGAGCCGAATATGGTATTCCTTAGTTTGCATTCACTTGCTAAAGGACGCTAGTCTACTCAATTTATACCAAAAATAGCCCACCATATGAAATGATTGAGCTTTATAAGACAATTTCATGAATATATATTGAGGCAATTATGAAGTATATGATGAAATCTCACCACTGAAGTTTCGAGAGGTTTCTTAGTTCAAACTTGGTTCACATTCCTCTGGCCAAGTGGAGCAAACCAAAATAGAAGAACTGCAACTAGGGGTGTCAATATTGGACCCGAATATTTTGGGTTTGGGTTGATCTGAACCCGAAACGGTCGGGGTCAGGTTCAACAATTCGACGTGTTTCAAAAATCGGGTTGGGTTCGGGTCGACCCTTTGACCCAAAATTGACCCATTTTGACCCGAAAATCCATTTTTGACCCGACAACCCGAGATTGACCCGAAAAATAGAGATTGACCATTTTGGACCCGAAAATTAGCAATTTTTTTGTTGGCACCGGGTAATTCGGGTCGGGTCAGGTTGACACGAACCTGAAGCGGGTCAGGTTCGGGTCCGAAAAATAGACCCGTTTGCAAAAATGGATCGGGTTCGGGTTGACCCGAATAGTTTGGGGTTCGACCAGAACCCGCCCCGTGACCTAAAATTGACACCCCTAACTGCAACCACCTGTATCCGAAGGTGCAATTTAAGAACTAGATTTAGTGATCTGATGTCCTATAAATATGAGGATGTTCTAATGACAATTTTAACTGTAAGAGATTCCTTATATTATTTTACAGAGCTATTGTTTCCTAATTCATTATCTAAGGATCAAAAGTGGGAAAAAGTTGATACAGTGATCATGGAGATGGGCTTACAAGATGATATGAATACTGGAATTGGAGGTCACAGTAGTGAAGGCATAAGTGGTGGGCAAAGGAGAAGGCTTAACATTTGCACAGAGATCTTAACCCGCCCAAACCTACTAGTCATTGATGAGCCCACGAGTGGACTTGACAATGCAACACCATACCATGTTATGAGCCGGATAGCAGACCTTGCATGTCACCTTGAAAGTACTATCATTTCCTCCATTCACCAGCCAAGTTCTGAAGCTTTTAATCTATTGATTTGTGTCTTTTATCATTGAGAAACACAATATATTTTGGTCTGATTTCATTAACTAGTGAGGTATATATTTGTGCATTACATTGAAGTTCTTATGGTTATAGGCTAATTTGTTTTTTTCATAGTTTTGTTGGCTATAAATTATGCATGAAGATAGTCAAGTACTTATTTTTTTCTCTTCGAACAGCCCCTCTGCGGACCCCTTTCTATTCCTTCTAGTCCGAGGAGAGTTTTAAAGCATAAATTATGAGGCAAATTTTCAGAAGGAAGATTAGATTGTGAATAAGACATCACCCAGAGATTTCGCCTTTATTTTGCAAGGAATTTATGATATGAGTTTAGGTTTCATATAGGCACAATCCCCAATAGTTAATTATCCCTCTTGGTAACGAGAGAGAACTTTTGATTAAGACTAGTCATCAAATAGATACGTGATATCCATATATAGTAGCAGCATGAGTTGGTATTTGAAATTTTAATATTAAAAAATGGAAAATTAACCACCTTGCATGTAAAGAGGATGTATGTGTGTGTGTGTATGTGTTGGGGGGGGGTGATGATAGAACCAAGAAAAATCACATGGTTCCGTCGTCCCAGGCTATCATGGTCCTTAGTTTACTTAGTCAGACGAGGTAGTCTACCCAACCTGACCGAAGGATCCTTGTCACAACCATGTGTTACTTTGTTCAAGCGTACCTTATAGAACTGCGTAAATATTTGTCTAAGTAGAAAAATTTGAAGCCACCTCAGCTAACTAAGGGCTTTGTGCCCTATGTATTATATCATATTGATTCATATCTTAAAGAATTGAAACCATTGGGGAATATGCGGGATCTGACCATGACCGTAATTTAGTGGTGTCATATAACAGTAAAATCACTCAGTTCAGAGGGTCTCGATTGTAACCATTTATGTGTGGTGCCATTTAGTAGTGAAACTATTAGTTAGATGACACGTGCCACGTCCTTACTGATAAGAGATTATTAAGAATGAATCCTATTGATATTATTAATCAGACATTAACTCTTTGTGAGCTGAAATAATTTTTATATTTGTCCACCTTGGCAAATTATTGCGGAAGGTTGATGGGTATTTTTGCTTTAAGCATTTGGAGATTTATTCCAGTTTCAAATATTTAAGCTTTGGTGATTTTTTTTTTTGGATTTTGAATTTTCATCGGCATTTGGATGGAATTTCTAAGTATTTAGGTTCCCCTACGGTTGAAATTTTTTTGTCAACATGATCATCATCAGGATAGTTATGGCCAATTTTATCGATTGAACTTTATCGACTATATCTACTTACTGATAGAGGATCAGGTTTATCATTGACTTTATGCCTATATTAGTAAATTTTATTTGTTATAGACTTTGAATACCTAATATTAATGTAAAAATTAAATATTAAGTTCGATGTTGTAACTGTATATTTGTTTGATTGTCTGAACCCTATCAACTCCTATCCATTAATATAGAAAGATCATATTCAAACCTGGATTCATGTTTAAGTAGTGCAGCATCCTCAGACATCACATGTGTGCTTACAACACAGTCCCTAGGGCCCATGCGAGTGTATACTTGTGTATGCATTTCACAAGATGAATTTATGTGGTGGTTGCACTTATGTTGAGTAACATACCTACGTGTATGCACATACGACGTATTTTGCACTTGTGCACTATTTAGTTACAGTGTATAATATTTTGCAAGTTGCATGATAGATTAATGCATTAATGTATGACAAGCATATGCGCATAACATATCCACGTAAGCATTCCTATATGTATCCATTTATGAGGGCATATATATTCGTGCATTATTCAACAAACTTGCATGACATGTGTAATAGCTTAGCATATTAATGCATCGCATTATGTACTAGTATGTAGGAATGTATAAGGAATTTATGTAGCGCATGACGTTTTGCATATCGAAGTACCATACTACTGCATTGTATTGCTATTATATAACACATTTTTGCATGTTAGATAATGTGCCAGCATAATATGTTTTGTATTTGGCAATATGTATTTTGCACATGGTAATATATATGCATCCAGTATATTTGCATGTTAGGTGAGGACACCTATAATATGTCTATTCATTCCTCATGTAGTCATGGTATGCTTGTGTTGTACACTTGGATAATACATGTTGTATGTAGTGGCCTATATGCATGATGCATTTTGCATGTTAATGAAATATATCGATGCGTATTTTGATGCATGAGGTTGTTTTTTCGTAGCGTTCAATTATAGTCAGCTATACAACTAGCCAGTATTGACAAGTATGCATGGTTTCATTTTGATAGTTATATACGCCTTTTGTCTGCTTGTATGCGTGTTGCGGATTCGATGGCGTGACACTGCGCTGCAAGTCATCTGCTACTTTATGCATATAGACTATTATGCACTAACAAGCCTTCTGCAACAACTCATAGGTGTATGTATTTGGTGAAAGTCTTCTGCATTTTCTCACATTGTATACCCAAAGAGTTTCGATTCATACAGTGGCTCTTAGGTACTTATATTTGTTGCAAATTAATTGTCTATACTAACAAGATATTGCTACATTTACTTGATACTAAATCATTGTTGCTTGTAGGAGTGTTGCAACATTCTTTATTTGTTATTGGTTGCCACTACTAGGTATATTATTTTGCATATGGAATATCTTGCATCACTGCCAGAAGATACTTGCATTCATTGTATGATGCACCGTGTATGTTTGCAAGGAGCTTTGTTGTTTGCAAATGAGTTGGTGTATATATCTGCATACTGGTGCTGACTACCAGGTGAGTTTCATCCATCGCATAATTTATCTATGCATATTGACTGGCATGTTACTATATTCCTTTGCATGCTAGCTTTATGTTCATAGGAGACTTCCGCATGCATCTATAATGCCCATTGACATTGATTGAAGGGGAACTATTACATTCACACCTTATCCACCACTGTTGGTTACAAGTGGATTAGTGACATCACCTGCCAACTGGTTGGTTGTTGAGCGTAGGGAAACTACAACACTCATTATATGTTGAATATTATTTCTCACAAGCTAGGATTACATCATTTGCTTTCATGGCTGACATGAATATTACACAACAAATGTCATCATTAGTAGGCAATTTATTTGATGGGGAATTTAAATTTGCTTGCAATTAGATAATTCATTCTCCTCAATTTCATTGCTTGCAGGCTGGCAATCACAAGCCCCCACTACCTTTGATAGTAGTTTGTAGTTTATATAATGATTTTGTTCATTGATGTTAGTACTACAATCAGCATGATAATTCTTCAATACCCATTGTGAGTTTTGTGTCATTGCTTTTGTGTATATTAACATTTTTTTTTTTAATTTTGATCCTTGCAAGTGAGTTATGCTTAGAGTACGTTCTTTATCCATTACGGGTTCTTGCATGTTCCTTTGAATGTTCATCACAAGTTCGTTTAGTGTTCATGTTTTTTTCATTTGATTTTTGGTTCTGCAGGTATGCGGGAATTCAGCAGGATTTGTGTGGTATTTTTATTTTTTTTCATGTGGAGGTCAACACAACTAAATAATTCATGTACTTTAATTTGATGTATACAGTTCTTTGCATCCAATGGCATTCTCTATCCACAAATGAGGAACACTTATGATCATTTTCTTCTTATTTTCGTCAACGATAGTGTGTGTGAAATTTGCTATGTTTTTGTTTCGTTCCCGTGAAGCCCCGAGTGAAGGAAAAAAAATTGTTTTCTTTGTCTTTTTTTTTCCTCTGCTTCCATCACTTCTCTATAGATTATCAAAAACTTCTCTTCCAACTGTGCCCTTAATCTAAAATACTAATAATAAATATCTGAAAGAGCATCAAGCAGGGTAGACTTGCCGCAATCAGACGGGCCCATGATTGAGAGGACCTCGTTGGACCGGGCGTATCCCGTCGGGCCTGCTAGGATGGTGGTCGATTTGCCCTTGAAGCTCAAAGTTGTCACCCAAAGATCCTGCCATGTTAGATACACCCCTTGGGCTTCCTCCGATCCGCCCTCGGCCCATCTCTCTGACCTCACCGGCCCTTCATTCCGCCCACCTCCGGCCTCCTCATCTACAGCCTCCACGACGAAGGAATAGCTCTCCAGTGACATACCTTATGAGAGATTATTAGGTGCGGAGTGTGGACGGGGAGAACCGTCCGCATAAGTCTTATTCCATGCTAGGTACCGGCACTCGGTACCACCCCACTAAGTACCCATATTTGTACGAACGATGCACACTCCGCCCCTAATAATTTTTCCTTATATGTAAAATCTCTCGGTTCTTGAACCAAGAAGAGCAAGCATGAAAATATAAACAGAGAACAGAAAAGAGATAAAGATAAATAAGAAATAGAATAGCATTAAGTCTTGTCCACTGTACAAGTGTACAAGCTGAGTACCCCTATATATAGAAAAGGCATGGGGAGAAATAAACAACTAGCTAGTGGGTGTATGCCACCTCATCTTGTATTTATTACATTTATATTTATCTACTAATACCTTAAAGTAAATCAGTTGCTTAGGATTTAGTTTTACAATTTCTTAGTTATGTCTATTATAGATTTATATGCATCCTATACTGACTACGAAATATTTCCCTGTGAGTTTGGTTTTTTAAACGGGCAACCCGTCGGGTCAATCCGAATCTGACCCGTTTGAAAAACGGGTCGGGTCCAACCCGAATTTTCAGGGTCGGATCCTGATCGAGCTTTCGTGTCGTGTCAAATATTGACACCCCTAACTGCAGGTAGATTAGCATCAAGAATGAGCCAATCTGGATTCATTTTAGTAAATGGACGAAAGCAAGCACTTGCCTATGTGACGTCGGTAAGAACTCAACTGAACTCCAATGGAGTGGTCACATTTTTATTACTATTACTTTGACAAAATTGATGTAGCTGGTATAAATGCACATGCACATGATGCACATCAATAAAATTTTAAAATAACATTTAAAATTAAATTATGACATGCTATATCAATAATATTATCTATCAAAAAGAGAATATATGTAACCATTTTGTTAAAATCAAACACAATACCAAAACATACTCGTTAAAAATGGTTTGTTGGCCTTTAGCCTACTTGAATCAAATGATATTGATCTTATTTATCTTGCTTTATAAAATATTTTAATTAGCTAGAATCTTTTATGTTAATTAAGGTGATAAAATATATTGAGTTAAGATAATTATTTTCATTATGATTAGTAGTTATATGCTTGTACTTTAGATCTAGATTCACTTGTATTAACATTATCTATTTTGAGGATATTTTTATTTTGTTGTTTGGCAAAGATTATTTTCTCGTAAAATTTTGTATAGTGTTATTATCATTTATGCTTATATAAAATGTAGTTGTAATTGAAGATTACATTATTCATTTTGTGCTTAAAATTGATAACTAAGTTAATATATCATATCTTGTATCATTTGTTGTCTAAACATGTGCACATATTACTAATGCGTTTATATTTTAAATCTTGTAAGTGTATTCTTAGCTTCCACGAATTATTTTATTTCTTAGCTTCCGCGAATTATTTTATTTCTTAGCTTCCGCGAATTATTTTATTTATTATATTTGTTGCTTCCATTGTATGTACTTATTGTTATAACTTCATTACATTATGTTTGATTGAATGATTATTTGAATTGGAAAGAATTTCATTAAAAAAATTCTATAACATAAAATAATTATACACTCAATTCATCTTCCCTATTGAGCTTTTTACTAAATGAACATCTATGCTATCAAATTAACACACGAATGCTTATATAAGCAATCTTTATCAAAGAATCTGATATTTTCTCTTCCTCAACCATGGCCTTCCATTTACCTATAAAAATTGTGCTTCAATCCACCAACAACTTAGCCGATGTGTCTTATTTTGCTTCATTGCTGATCAAAATTTGTGTAGCGTTTTGTTTTCTTCTTTGAGTTTGGGAGTGTAAATGAGGTTGTTAGGATATGAACATACATTTGAGCTAGTTGTGGAGAAAGCCTCACACAAGGGCTAGGTCGAAGAGAAGGGAATATAATTTAATACCAATTCTGGGTGGTTGGTGAAAGATTGACCTATTCGAGTGTCCTGAATCGTAGATCAGAAGGGTATTATCTCAGGCAACCGATCGAAGACCAACTATAGTATTACGATTTTAGCTCCTATTTTACATATATGTTGATATATGTTGATGATGTTCTTTTCACACGTAGAAAGAAATATAATTATCATTTACTCATTACATAATTCACAAGTTGTTAAAACAATTTATGCACTCATGAAGTCATTAGTAAAGCAACAACATCATCACCTTGTCCCAATAATTTGGGATCAGCATTATGAATTCTCATTTTTTATATATTCATTTTGAGTAATGTCAGAGGTGTCGTATATATTCTTTGAAAATCTTTTTCAAAAACTTCTAATTGTATTAGCTTAGATTTAACCATTTTGCTCTTAATCCGACTACTTTTTTTTTTTACAACTTCAATGGTGAATTTTCTACTCTTTTTTATACATGTGCAAACTTCAAATAACCCAAATCTACTTTTAATTACTTGACCTTTAATCAATCCGGTCATTGTCAAACAAAGACAAAGTGCACAAATAATGTTGATTTTGTAGGAATAATTTTTAGATAAATTAAAACTGTGCTAAAAATTAAGCATGACAAAAATCAAAATCAAATGAACCCAAAAGCTTTTGTAATAATTATTTTAGCTTAAAAGGATGATGAAATACCTTACAATGGTGAGATCTACATTGTTCTCTTCCAAAAACTTTATGAACTAATTAAAATTTTCATTCAAGCACTCTATAAACTCTTATAAATTATTATTTCAGATATTATCTTGGTCAGAGAGTAAATTATTGCAATTAAACATCCACATCTTCATTACTTCACAAAATAAAAGTAGACAATAAACTTATCATCCATATTTGAGTTAAAAGCACTAAAAATGATATAAAATCTTTAAAGTCATTATCATAGTGCCACATAATAAAATGTACATAAATGTTGGGTCACTTATGACATAATAGAAGGAAAGATGTATTTTTGTTGGGTTTCAAATTGATGGTGATGGAAGAAAATTGGTTGGTTGGGTTTCAAATTGATGGTGATGGAAGAAAATACATTAATTTGTCCCCATCCAGTCTATTTTTTTAGTCTTTCTTACAAGGGTTCAAATTATGTATTGACTTGCATACGCCAGCACAGAAACTAACCTAGACAGCTGGATTTGAAACGTGGCATATGATTATTGGGTTTGTTATCCTGTTTCGTCTTCTGTGACTAGCGACGTGTATTGGGATCGCTTGGTAGTGAGTAACAAAGTGTGGCCTAAGCCTGCAAAGCCCGACCAGCAGGTGCGCCGGAGTCACGCCAACAGTGCGAGTCACGCGAGCGATACTACAGGGAAAGGTTTCCGGATCAACACGGTTTGAGTTTGGGTTTTTAGGTCAACCCAAAGTCAACTTGTTTTCCCCATTTTTTCAAACGGGTCAAATTCGGGAGCCCGAACCTGACTCGTTATAGGTCAATTCTGACTTTACTATAATGAACTAAACTGAGTGAATATCATGCCGAGGAAATTCTAAGAGTATGATCGAGAGGCTGGTCGTTCATTTTAATCGTACAAGTCAATTATCAAACCCATACAATGGACTTGTGGTGAGCTTGAGTTTTCTCTAGCTAGGCCCATACTAAGAAAAGTGGATTAAAATAGGACATCTACCGAGCTTCCATTATTAATCAAAATCTTTTTGACACGAGTGGATCTTAATAAGGGGTATTTACCCATTCTATGCAAGAGTCATAAAAAATAATAGAGCAATCAATGCTAAACTTTTTTGATGTCCGGTCCTTGCTGTGATTAAGACTTGACTGGATAATGAGGGGCCCCCTACAATTGTTTCAATTTCACCAACTGTTTGACGATTTTTAAATGTTGTATTTACTGTTGTTGATTCTACCCCCAGTGGGACTAGCCTTATCTTGAGCAGGTGGATTTTTCATGAATTATTGAAGATATTCTTGTCGGATCAGTCTCTCAATTTCATCTTTGAGTTGTCTACAAGCTTGGGTGTTGTGTCCACGACTATGGTGGAAGTGACAATATTGCTTGTGATTCTCAATGTTAGGTTTTAAAGGATTTGGTCACTTCACATTCTCCTGATATAGGATGATCATCAATACACTTGCCTGAGACATGCTAAGTAGTATATACTTCTTTTCTTGTCCAGGTTCATGTTACAGTTGCGATCATTGAGGGGCCAAGTTATAATTTCCTTGCTTCTTTCGTTGTGAGGGCAGAATATCCATTCTAGGTGCATTCTTATGCTTCTCATTACTTTGCCCAAATGGCTTCTTATGAGTGCTGATGACTTCATCTGCAGAGATTTGAGTTTTTATATGATGAATCAAGTCAGTGTATAAATGGACTATGTCTCGCATGAGGACTGAGTAAAAAGGGTCAAGTGAAGCCATCAAAGAAAAACACCTCAATAACTCAGGATTCACCCATGGAATTTATCACGTCTCAGTGGAGAATCACTTAAATTAAAAGTACTTTTTAAGTGATTCTCATTCATTCTAGCTAATTTTAGAAAGATTAGAAGAATATTTAATAATTCTTTGGTTGGCAACAAATTGTTCAACAAACACTTTGGCCAAATCCTCTACAATAATTAGAGGAATACATGTTGGCCAACCTATGCGAGAAAGATGGGTATAGCTCGTCGTGTCAATGAGGTCATTGTTTTGATGTGATGGGGGATGAATTCTTAACTGAGGGAGAGGAAGTATTGCTTATAATTGCTCAAGCCAAATGTCCATAGCTGATGGCAGATCCTGATGAAGATGAATCTCTTCCTGATGTGCCAACATTGATTATCGAGTCCCTCGTAGGAGTTGAATGATCTCTTTTTGAGATTCTGTCATCTTCCGGATACAATATTCTACAGAAGGTCTCGAAGTCCCTTCTCCAGTGGGATTTCATCCACTATGATAAAAAGAGGCAGATCCCTAATGTTCATGATTCATAGATTAATTCCTAGATTGATGTGTGTTGGAGCGGGAGTCTCCCATATTACGATTGCTATGCCTGTTGTCCATTGAGGTAGTGTTTAGGATAGTGGGATTAAAATTTCTTACATACGACGTTAAACTGTTTCAGGTTAGAATATTCACAATAGTAAAGTAGTAAAAACATTGCATCTTAGCGTTGTACGAGTATCCCGCTCACAAACATAAATAGTAGGAATATCACAACTTTTTTATGTGGAAAATCCTAGAGAAAAAAATCCACATGGCCATGCCTAGTTGAAATGATTCTACTAATGCTTTAATAGATTACAAATGATTGGTTTGTCCTTAAGACTGAGGATGGTTAGATTAGAACAGTTAACCATCATATTGAAATCATGTTACAAATAGGAATAAGATGAAATTCTAATAGTGTTCGATGGACAAACGAAAAATCCAGAGTCTGTGGTGTTGCGGATCTATGGTTTATGATTTTGATGATATCAAACATTTATTTCTCTACGATTGCCTTATGTGCTAACGTTTCAGGTCCACACGATCAGACTGCAATTTGGAACCAGCTCAAGATTGGGTAGACTAGGTCTGAGTCAGTTTGTAATCTTTTTTTCTTTCTTGAGTCTGTTGTATTTGGTATGGGACCAGTTGGTTTGTAACTTGGAAGATCTCATGTTGTTCCCTATAAGATTTCTATTTTTGGTAATATTGGCCGGGACGATATGTCCAAAATCAGAAACCCTAATTAGGGCATCCTCATTAAGGCAGCCATCAACAGATAGGCCTGGACGATACCTATATCGGCCAGGACGATCTGCTCAATTCAGAAAGAATCAACTGCCATAATCAGTTTTGGAATTCTTTGTTTTAGGAAATCAGCCAGGACGATATTATTGTTGTCCAGGATGATATAAATCAATTATGCCTAAATTGATCTGGTATCTTTGGAAAGCATTAATGGTTGATTGATACGATCACATCGTTCAGGACGATCGCATGATCGGCCAGGACGATGGCCTGGACGATCTACATCGGACAGCTTGTATTCAGGGCGATAATCAGGATGATTGAAATCAGTTTTAAACTAATCGGCTTGGACGGTCGTGATATCGGCCAGGAGAATGTAACAAGTTTTCTTCTGATCGTCCCAAATCATCCCAGGCTGATGAGCTGAATTTGTACTGATCGGCCAGGACGATATACCTATCGTCCTGGACAATAATGTCGGCAACTTGCATTAATGAGCTTGTTTTGAGAGCTTCTTTTTAAGCTTGGCATGACACTTTGTAAGTGTCTTTGGCAGCCATTGTAGCTTCATTTTTGTGGGGAAAACTTGAAGAGAGAGCTTGAAAGGGAGAGAGGAAATGGTTGAATTTGAGAGGGAGAAGATCCTGTGAGGGGGAGGAACTCAAGGGAGTGTGGTGGGGGATCCACACGGTTGCTCACCAAAGAAGAAGATCTCTTTGGTGTCAAAGGACCCGGCGACTCCGCCGTACCGGAGAAGGTGGAAGTGATTTTGTAAGGGCTTCTCCGCCTAGCTGTGGGGGCTAAAGAAGAGTCACTTTTAAAGTGCAATACTTGGAGGGTGCCTCCAAGGAGTGGACGTAGGTCAAGGTTTGACCGAACCACTATAAATCCAGTGTGTTTTTTCTTTACTACTTCCGCATTTAATTTACGCACTTTATTTTCTATGTGGTGATATTGGTTTTAGTTTGAGTTTTGGTTTAAAGATTCTTCTCTTCCAATTCACCTCTATCGTTTAATTAGCTTGGGCCAGTTCTAACGGGCTTAACATCCCTAACGATCTTTCAAGTGGTATCAGAGCGGTTTTCATAAAATAAGTTTTTAAAAGCTTTTGAATTTCGATCCATGGCTAATTTTTTTTAATCGTAATGTTGCGGAAGGATATTCAATGACCAGACCTCCTTTATTTGAAAATATGTTATTTGATTTTTAAAAAACTCGCATGTCTATTTTCTTGCAATCGATTGATTTTTGCATATGGCACATGATTTTAACTGGTTATTCGTCACCATCACGTATTGTTAATGGAGTTAAAATTGATATTCCTTTTAGTCAATGGAACAAGGAAGAACAACTTAATGTTCAATTAATTGCAAAGTCTTTAAATTGTTTTTTCTATGCTTTAAATTCTGATGATTTTATGTTAGTATCCACGTGCACTACCGATAAGGAAGTTTGGGATAAATTGCACACCATATACGAAGGCACTAGTGAAATCAAGCAATCCAAATTGAATTTGTTAATGCATGATTTTAAATTATTTTCCATGAAACCTTATGAAACGATCTTAGACATGTACACCAGATTCATTCAAATTGTAAACTCATTGCATGTTTTAGGAAAAGAATTTTCAAATTTTGAAAAAGTCAATAAAATTCTTCATTGTTTACTTGAAAAATTTGATTCCAAAGTTGTTGCTATTTGTGAATCAAAAGATTTGAATGATTATTCTATTGATAATTTGATTGGCTCACTCATTGCCTAGGAGCAAGGTTTGGGTCAAAAACTTTTGGATGCAGGTGAAACGATCGTTCTAAAAGCTGAAGATACGGAAAGAGGAAGCTTAGTTGGTGACGATAGTAATGACTTGTCAAGCAAATCACAAAGCTCACCAAAGCATAAGCAAAAGTGAAAGAAAGGTAAAAGTGGTAAGGATGTCCTTATTTATTCTAACGTTATCTGCTTTTGATGCAGGAAGCCTGGACATATGAAAAATCAGTGACCTAATTTAAGAATTCTTCCTACGAAAGAAAAGTGCAAGGCAAAGAAAAATTTAAACTGGGGAAATAATGAAAGGCAAAAAATCTCATAGGCAGATCTAGTCTCTGAAGCATTGGACCAGGAGAAAGATAATGGTTAAGAGCCTTTCGTGTTTTTTGTTTTTGTGTTTTTCTTTTTTTTTTTCATTTTTGTTTTTTAGTTGTGTTTGTTCTTTGAAGTTTTTTTTTTCTCGTGAAAGTTTTTCTCTGATCAACACACACACTCACTTTTTTAAAAATGAAAAATCTACTTCCTATTTTTCTTAAAATCTTTGGTAAGTTGTGTTTGACTTCTCTAAAATAGTCAAAGGAAGGAAACTCTTTTTTTAATCTCTGTTCTCTAAAAGAGGTTATCCTACTTTTTGATTTAAAATCTTTTTCATCTTTTAAATTAGTTTTTGAAACAAATTTTTTTTTCTCTCCCTATATTTTATTTATCGCATAGGAATCTTTTACAGGTTTTTGAATCTGACTTATAATTTTCTTAATCAAGAAATTTGATTTGTCACAAAGACGGGTTTTCCTTTGTTTTTAAGATTTAAGAAAGGAAGCATATTCAAAAAATTGGCCAATGATGCCAAAAATAAAAGATACGCAAAGACGCCAAATTGAAAATATAGAATACACAAAATGTATCAAAAGATGCGCAGTGCGCCAACCAATTGTCAAGAGGCATAAAATGAGCTCATAAAAGTTAATGCTTACCGTTCTTGTACTTATTAAAAACTTAAGAAAATCATTGATACTTTCGATACTTGAGTTTGAAAATCTTTATTCTTCATTCAAAAATTCGTGCATTGATCTCCTATTAGATAGATTTTATGGAAGGAGTTTTTTGAAAAAACTGATTGTTTCTTCCTCTAATTTATTTTATGATTTAGATACTGAATTAAAAAGTTTTTGAGCCTTTTTAAAGAACTTGAGTTTGGATTATCAATCTCTGAGTATCTAACCTTTTCTGGATTATGCGCTGTCAATCCAATTCTACTAAATTTTTTATTAAAACCAAGAGGTAACTTTCTCATTTTAAGAATATTATTTTGGTTTTTATTTGTGCTTCCTCTCTTTTTGATAATGTCAAAGGGGGAGAACGTATTGTTGAATTTTTGTATTGTTATCATCTTGTTTTCAAAAAATTAAAAACAACAAAAATATTTTCATCTCCCCTATTTTTTTAAAAGTGTTATTCTAGTGAGGGGGAGATTAGGAGAAATTGCTTTCTTTTGAAAATTCAAATTGAATTGTTTGCCATCATAAAAAAGTGAGAGATTGTTGCGGATCTATGGTTTATGATTTTGATGATAGCAAACATTTATTTATCTACGATTGCCTTATGTGCTAACGTTTCAGGTCCACACGATCAGACTGCAATTTGGAACCAGCTCAAAATTGGGTAGACAAGGTTTGAGTCAGTTTGTAATCTTTTTTTCTTTCTTGAGTCGGTTGTATTTGGTATGGGACCAGTTGGTTTGTAACTTGGAAGATCTCCTGTTGTTTCCTATAAGATTTTTGTTTTTGGTAATATCGGTCGGGATGATATTTATATCGTCCTGGACGATATGTCCAAAATCAGAAATCCTAATTAGGGCATCCTCATTAAGGCAGCCGTCAACAGATCGGCCTGGACGATACCTGTATCGGCCAGGACGATCTGCTCAATTCAGAAAGAATCAACCGCCATAATCAGTTTTGGAATTCTTTGTTTTAGGAAATAGACCAGGACGATATTATTGTCGTCCAGGACTATCTAAATCAATTATGCCTAAATTGATCTGGTATCTTTGGAAAGCATTAATGGTTGATTGATACGATCACATCGTCCGGGACGATCGCATGATCGACCAGGACAATGGCCTGGACGATCTACATCGGACAGCTTGTATTCAGGGCGATAATCAGGACGATTGAAATTGATTTTAAACTAATCGGCCTGGACGGTCGTGATATCGGCCAGGATGATGTAACCAATTTTCTTCTGATCGTCCCAAATCATCCCAAGCTGATGAGCTGAATTTGTACTGATCGGCCAGGACGATATACCTATCGTCCTGGATGATAATGTTGGCAACTTGCATTAATGAGCTCGTTTTGAGAGCTTCTATTTAAGCTTGGCATGACACTTTGTAAGTGTCTTTGGAGCCATTGTAGCTTCGTTCTTGTGGGGGAAACTTGAAGAGAGAGCTTGAAAGGGAGAGAGGAAAGGGTGGAGTTTGGGAGGGAGAAGATTCTGTGAGGGGGAGGAACTCAAGGGAGTGTGGTGGGGGATCCACACGGTTGCTCCGACAAACTCGTACCGTAGTACCATTGGATTCAAGGCTTGTCTCGAGGTAAGTTCACCAAAGAAGAAGATCTCTTTGGTGTCAAAGGACCCGGCGACTCCGCCGCACCGGGGAAGGTGGAAGTGATTTTGTAAGGGCTTCTCCGCCTAGCTGTGGGGGCTAAAGGAGAGTCACTTTTATAGTGCAATACTTGGAGGGTGCCTCCAAGGAGTGGATGTAGGTCAAGGTTTGACCGAACCACTATAAATCTGGTGTGTTCTTTATTTATTACTTTCACATTTAATTTCCGCACTTTATTTTCTATGTGGTGATATTGGTTTTAGTTTGAGTTTTGATTTAAAGATTCTTCTCTTCCAATTCACCTCTATTGTTTAATTAGCTTGGGCCAGTTCTAAAGGGCTTAACATTCCTAACGATCTTTCATGTGGCAAGGAGGAAGTGTAATGACTGCTGATGGTCAGACAAAAGTCTGGAAATAGTCAGACTACGATCAGTGGCTGGGCAAAAGTTTTGCAATAATCCGGTGACAGTTGATGGTCGGGTGGTGCTCAAGGAGGAATCTGGTGGCAAAAGAACTCAGATTTATCTCTCCTCCTCTTCATTCTCTTCCCTGCTTGGGTCCCCTTCCATGCGGAATGAGGGTTCTATTTATAGTTTTCTGAGAGTGACATGACCAGTAAATATGAAAAAGATCAAGAACATGTTGGGAGTATTTTTGAAGGATGACTGATATCGACTACATTGATCATGGATCATTTATCGAGTATTTAAGTAACTTAATTATATCATAATTTTACATTCTTGGGCTCGTTGGATTCATCTCGTAGAGCCGCACGATTTGACTATAAGCATGACACTTTAAAATCATTTGATTGCCCAATTTATGGTTTTAACCTTCCAAATGTACTTCGGGTCCGTGATTTGAACCCATTTGGCCTTAGAATTGGTCAAATTTGGTGTCGTTGGGTTTGTCTTTTCGAGACATTTAGTTTGACTATAAATTTGCTAAAACAAAAGTTCAGATGGTCTCAAATTTAAATTTGAAAGTTTTTCATTGCAAATTTACCTTGAAATTCGTGTTCAGTTAAAAAAAATTTGTGATGTTCATACTATAAATTTATGAACTCTGATTTATTAGATTTCTTTTAAGATGTTTATTAGCAATTCAGACATCCAGCAACTGTCTGACGCAGTCGCACAAGACGACAAGTAGAGTTGTCAACATTTGACCAGACCCGAAAATTTCGGGTTTGGGTCAACCTGAACCCGAACCGGGTCGGGTTCGGGTTAGAGATTTTGACCCGTTTATAAAACGGGTCGGGTTCGGGTTGACCCGGAGGGTTGCCGGGTTGACCCGCCAACCCGTTTTAACCTGACCACACGGACATGACCCGCGCGACCACGCGCCTCGCCCGACCACGCGCGACTCGTCGCACCACGCGTGACCCCGCGCCCTCGCGCGACCCCCGCCGCACAGCGCGACCCCGCCGCACCGCGCGACCCCGCCGCACCCGAGCGACCCCGCGCCCTCGCGCGACCCCGTCGCACCGCTAAACCACGCCACACCGCGCGACCCCGCGCACCGCGCGCGACCTTCCCGGGTCGGGTCAACCCGGCAACCCGCTGGGTCGGGTCCGAGTTAGCATTTCCGACCCGTTTACCTAACCGGGTCGGGTTAGGGTCGACCCGTTTGAACCCGGGTCAGTTCCAGGTTCGACCCGAACCCGATCCGTGACCCGAAATTGACAACCCTAACGACAAGTGAGCATGGTAGCCAAGTTTTTGGGTCAACTCGGGTTAGTTTCGGGTTTCCGAGTTAACCTGAACCCGACCCATATAACAAACGGATTGTCCCGAACCCATAATATTCTATGTTGAGTTCGGATCTTGTTTCAAGTCGGATCAGATTTTGACACCCTTAAGCATAAGACTACTATTAATTATTATTAAGCTTTTTTTCAAATAGGATAGCAGGCTCGCAATCATTATAGCCTCCCTATAAATCTACAATAGATGGCACTAAGAAATTCTAAAGATAAATCCTAAGCAGCTAACTCAAAGTCATGTCACCAAGGAGCTATTCCTTCGCCATGGAGGCCGTAGATGAGGAGGCGGACTGAAAAGCCGGTGAGGCCAAAGAGTTGGGTCATGGGCTCGTCCGGTTGCGCCAAGTTGGCCTTGCTTGATGCACTTTTAGGTATTTATTATTTGAATATTATTATTAGTATTTTAGATTATGGGTTGTTGGAAGAGAATTTTTGGTAACAAACTCTGATCTATAAAGATGCTTATAATCTAAAATACTTATAAAAAAGCTTATTTTAATAATTTATTTTGTATATGAATGCTTATGAGCTTATCTATAAATCGGAGTTTCCTACCAAAATCCTCTCATCCAACTGCCTTAATCTAAAATACTAATAATAAATATTAAAGTAATAAATACCTAAAAGAGCGTCAAGCAAGGTGGGCTTGCCTTAACCGGATGGGCCCATGATTGCGAGGACCTCGCCGAGTTGGGCGTAACCCGTTAGCCAGAATTTTTATCATATAAGATTAAAAATTGAAAATTAAAATAGTGAAAGGATGTGTAATCTAAGGGTTATAAGAGAAGATTGTTTCTTATAAATTGTGAATTTAGGCTAACATTTTGTTATCGATCGTTCAATATTTAAATATAATAATAGACTTTAAAATCATTGAATTTATTTTGATTTATATAGTTGATATATCTATAAAAATTTTGCATCATCGACATAAATCTAGAGCGGAAATTTGAACTGAAAAATTTTAGAATTAAATTTAGAATTATTTGAACTATGATTTTTGTAAAATTATAGCTGAATCGAATGTCTCCATAAAAACAAACTCGATGATGCCCCCCTTAAAATAAAAAGGGCTTCGATCTTAAGGCGTTGTTTGGATACAGGATTTATAGAACATTGGAACCGTTAAATCTCACAACGAGTTAAATCCCCCGTTTCACTCTTTTTGCAGTAAAATGTCGGATCTACTAAATCTCGGGAGTTCGGTGGAAAGATGGCTACCTTCGCAATGAGCAAGCTTCTTCTTCGTTATTACTTCCGATCAAACAGACGAACAACGATGCGTGATTTTGGATCCAACAGGAAGGAACGTCATCGAAGGAGGCGAATAAGTTATTTAGCTACTCGTTCAAAACTCTACCCATCCTGCCACACGAAGAAGGCAAAGTGAAAGAGCAACGAACAAGGGTGACAGAATATGGAAATAAAATATTAAGAGAATTAGTAAAAAGAGTTTCATTGAGAAAAAGTAAAAAACTTAATTAGAGCATAAGATTAAATTAATTTAAGTTAATTACTTGATTAAAATTATATTATAATTAATTTATAAATAATTACTTAAAATGATTGATAATTAATCCAAATTTTAATTCTACTATTTATACTGTTAAAAGACTTAGTATGTTAATTTGATATACCTACGAAGATATAGAAAGGTTTTCATTGTGTTGGTAAGGTTTTAAACCAAGCTTAGATCCATAAAATAATCATCTTAATTTTAATTACAAGCGATCTCCATCTGCCAAATCAACGAAACTTCAACCATCTTGTTAGGACATTCACAACTTGAATCGCCAAAAAGAAAGGTGAGAATCAAATCAATCCATTTAAATCATCAAATAGATGAAAAACAAGAAATAGAACCGCAGGATCTCAAACAATCAAGCTTACTCATGCCTAGCCCGCTCCAAGACTTACTGCTCGATCAATTGCTTTTGCTTTAGCTGGAAGATTGTTGAAGAAACAAAATATATTTTGAGAGCCACAGTCCTCAACAGCCGTGGTGTGAATCCACGGGCACCGGAGCGTTCCTTCCTTGGAGAGTCGAAACCCAGAATGAAAGCCGCAAAAAAGAAGGGTGAATTTTGAATCATTGTTATTTTATATCATTTGATTGATTTCTCTTCTTCCAGTGAATCCATGGTTTAGTTCTGTTAGATCAACAGTTTTTCTCATGAGAAAGGTTGTTCAAGCGCTTAGCCTAAACCTTCGCTTGTTATTTCGTTATATTAAGGGGCTGTTTGGTAGAATTTAGGATTTCATTTAAGTGGATTTCATAAATCCTCCAAATCCCGGATTTACGAAATCCTGAGGGGTTAAATCCTGAAAACTGTTTGGTAACATTCATGATAAATCCAGTTAAATCCTTTGTGACTGTTTGGCTATTCATTTTAGGATTTAAGGCGGTTAAAAAATTGACATACTTTATTAAGATAATTAAAGCACGACAAAAAAAGTTTAAATAAAATATAACAAAATTTTATTAATACTAATTAATTATTTAATTATTATTTATAATATTTTATAATAATTTTTTTATTTAAGATCATATTTTAATCCTATTAATTATTTTGAAATAATTAAGTATTTTAAATCCTGTTAAATCGAGAGAAGATGTTTTACAACAGATTACAGGATTTAAAACAGTTAAAAATTTAAATTGTATGATTATCAAGATTATTAAGTTCAAATTACTTATTAATTTTTATTACACTATTAATTACCCTATTATATATTTAGTAATATATTTTTTAAGTTATATTAATTAAGCTAATGATATTATATTTAATTATTAATATATCATTACTTTTTAAATTAATTTAAATTAGATAAATATTTTATGAACTAATTATACTATTAATGTACTCTATTATTATTATTTTAACTTATATTAATTAAGTTAAGCAGTAATAACTTCAGAGGCGTATCGGGTTTGCCTTTCATCTTCTCTTCGGCTTCGTTGCTTCGCAGGAGTAAAGATTTCACGCGTCGCTTCTTCGGCTCCTTCGTCCTTCGTGGCTATTCGACTTCGCTCCTTCTTCGACTTTTCCTTCCTATCGGATCGGAAGTTACGACATTTTGATCGGATTCAACAACGGGAGCTCGCTTGCTGTGAAGGTAACTTTCTCCCTTTCGCGCGCTTCTTCGGCCAAATCCCCTAAATCCGCCGAACCAAAGGATTTCGGAAATCCGGGATTTAGAGCGAATCGGCGGAATTTTCCGTCCACGGAGGATTTCGTTTGCCGTGAGATTTGGATTTGCATTTTAGGCCGTTTGGCTGGATTTCGCCCAAATCCGGCTTAAATCCGCATACCAAACAGCCCCTAAGAGAGAAGGATGAAAGAGAGAGACAAGGAAGGGTCCCTGCCCTTAGTTGGAGATGTAGCAGGCGATTAGGGTTTTTGCTCTTGGGTTTCCTCCCGCTCTTCTCACGCTTTGGTTAGGGTTTCATCCCGCTAGGGTTCCCTAGCGCCCGTGTGGCTCGGGTTAGGCAAGCAGGAAGCTTCTCTTCTTCCTTCTATTTTCTGGTCTATACTTCTTTTTCTTTTGATTCATTCACCTCCATCCTTTTGCCCGGAATGGTGGTGAATCGTTTGTTCCACCGTGGCTTTTTGGACGGTTCTACCAAATCTTAGTCTTTCATTAAGGCTCTCTCTGATATGCCTAATGGTGTGAATTTTTCAGAACTGAAACCTTCTACTTGGTGGAGGTGGTGCGTTGTTGGGGAGGGGGCTATAAATAATTCGGTTAATTTAGGTATTAATGCTACTATTCCTATTTTTTATCCAAATGTGGTTGTGTGTAATGAAACTAACTCTGATGTGGTTATTGACCAATTTGATTATGTTGGCTTTGGAATTATTGGGGGCTGTGGTGTTGTGGACATTGCTCCAGTGATTTTTGTTCCTATTGTTAATGTTGAGGGGGTTGTGCCTTTGGCTAGTGAGGATGTGGAGGCTAATAATGGTATTTGGAATCTTAGAGCCAACCCTATTCTCTCACCTAATTTAGTTGATGAGGATGATGATACTTAAACTGGTGACTATCAACCTTCTTCTCCCATTGGTGTTGTGCCTAATGGGTCTAGGAAAATCGTGGATTCTACTGTTGAGGGCATGGCTAATGTGGCTTTGGTTAGTGAGGGCATGGAGACTAATAACTGTAATATTAACCTTATAGCTACCCCTTTTCTCTCGCCTAAGTTAGTTGATGAGGTTGCTATTGGTGAGTTTGGAGGCTGTCATCCTTCTGACACTATGGTTGAGGCTTCTTCTGACTCTCCTATAACGTTGTTGGAATCAGTTATTAACGTCCCTGTTTTTCTCATTTCTAATGAGGCTTTGAAAGTCAAATTGGCGGGTAATTTGGAGTGGAATTGCTTGGTGCAAAACGATTGGCTTAATGGTTATATGCTTCTTCACCTTTCGGGGGTGATGAAGATGAATTGAGTGGGCATGATGATGCTTTTCAGGAGGGGTACAAGTTGGATGTTAACCGTATTAATGAAAAAACTTTCGCTTCTGGTCGTGGAAATGGTCGTAGAAGGAAGCATAAAATGAAATAGTTTGTTTTTCTTTGCTGCTTTGGATGTTGTTTTCTGCTTTTTGTATTGGTGGAGGTGGTGCCTGGTGGCTGTGGGGTTGTTGATTGTCTTGTTTTTCTGTTAGGGTGGTGTTTCTGGTTCTTTGTCATTTGGTGTTTGTTGTTTGGTTGTTGGGTTGCTTCTTTGTGGTGTTGTCTTCCTCTTATGTCTTTCTTCTTTTTACGGTGCTTTGTGGTTGTTGCGGACGTACGTCTTCTTTATCCTTATCTTTGTTGTGGTTTGTTGTATCATTTGCAGGCTCTTTCAGGTTGAACGTCGCTGCATTGAAGATATTCGTTTGGGATGTTTTTTTTGTTGGGAGGTTGCTATTTTTCGACTCTTGATGCCGTTTGCTCTTATTCTGTGGCCTTTTGCCTTGTTGGCTTCGTTTTGGTTTTTTTGTTTTCTTTTCTGTGTCTTTAATTGTAATAGATCGAATCAAAGGCTCGAAGGTTTTACTTTAAATGATGTATTTTTAGAGGGCTATTGATTCGCTAAGGACTTGTAATCTCATTTTCAAATTAACGCGTAAGCCCCTTTGGTGAGTTTTATCCAAAAAAAAAAAAAGGGTTTTTGCTCTTGGGGGCATGGGCTCGACACGAATAACCTCAAGTGGATGTATCTCAGAGTTTTTGGTAGAAAATCTGAGCCAAAATTAATTTTCTTTTAGCTTTAGTTAGCTGTAAACTGTAATTAAATATATATTACTTCTAAAAAATTTTAATTGCATATACTTAAATTTCAAAGATGATTAATTTAGTATGTTCTTTCGAGTATTAATAAGCATTTAAAAAATATTACTCAAATAATATTGCATTACTGAAACTTGGTTTCTCAACATCATTTTCTAAAACTCTATTGTGCATAAGCAACAATACAATTAAACGAGACCTTAGAGTTTGGACGAAAAGCTCAGTCGGATTCCACATGTAATATATCTCTCCATTTCGAGGTCCCCAAAAACGCACTAAATTTGTTCATAATAAAGTTTTATACTAATATTTTATATCATTTAGAAATATTAGTATAAAACTTTATTATGAACAAATTTAGTGCGTTATTGGGACCCTCGAAACAGGTATGAAGTGAGTGCTTCCTTGAGGGACTCCTTCCGTCTTCCTTTGGCTATTTCTAACCTCTCCCCTTCCTCTTCTCTTTGTTGGAGGGTTGGACAGTGGTAGTTTGGAGATAGTGATTTCAACCTCCTTTACTCTCTTTGGCTTCCAACTTTTGGAGGCAATTATTAGGGCTTCGTTGGGGGCTGAGAAGTCGAGAAGGGTGAGATTTGAGGTGTTAAAAAATGGGTTTTCGGATTGAATTCAGATCCAACTCAAAAATAACATGTAATCACATAGGAAACTTATTAGGTCCGGACACCGGATGTAGAGATACGTCCGGACATCCACTAAAAATTTGACACATGGAATGTACACGTGTCCGCTGAATTTTAAGTCAAGCGCGTCAAAAGCGCAGGTAAAGCACAGTCAAAACGCACAGTCAAAGCTCAGTCCACGTGCCAAATTTTTATTGGATATCCGGACCTAGAAATAGGTCCGGTATCCGAACCTAATAATTTTCCCATCACATGACCCAACCCTAATCTTACATGATTTAGAAAACAGGATGGGAATCCAAACCCGAACCCAATTTTAAAAAAAGGTCAGAATTTTGAACCTTAATCTGACTCTTCTGGCAAATGGATTGATCCGAACCCAAAATTGTTCCCGCGCCCCCTACTGGTGAGATGACGGCGACAAGGGGCTAAGTCTCGAGGAGATCAAGAACGAGATCGTTGATCTGGTACGCAGCTTTGATTGTTTGAGATCAGGCAATTCTATTTCTTGTTTTTCATCTATTTGATGATTTACATGGATTGATTTGATTCTTACCTTTCTTTTTGGTGATTCAAGTTGTGAATGTCTGAACGATATGATCGGAGATTCATTCAAGTTCCTAGTAAAGGATGATATGCATGTCCATAATTAATTTTTTTTTCCTATAACAATTACTGCTATTAAGTTTATTTTTTATTAATAATTTTGTTATTTGTTGTTCTATTGTGGGATATAAATATGTTAGGAATGATTAATTCCCTACATATTTTGAATGAACATATAGTATTTAAATTTTACATTTATTTTAATTTCAGCTTTATATGATTCGGATTGGAAAATAATGAGATTTCTTTTTTTCTCCTCAGTTTTTATGCTTGAAACAATTGAGAGTACATAAATATTGCATCATTAAATATAATTTTCTGAGGTAAGCAGTAAAAATATCTGTCTCTCTCTCCCTCTATAATGGTAGTAGGGGTGTCAATATTGGACCCAACCTGAAAACCTGACCCGAGCCTGACTCAAAAATTTTGGGTTTGGGTGAACTCGAGCCCGAACCGTTTGAAAAACCGGGTCGGGTTCGGGTTAACCCGAAAACTCGAGATTCACCCGGAATGACCCAACGAAAAACGAGTACCCACACCTGATTTCACCCTCCCGCGTCAGACTCACGCACCTGCCTGGCGTGTTTGATATGCCTGCTCGGCGTGCCCGCTTCGCCTGCCCGCATTTGCATCCCATCGAGGCATCGAGTCGAGTCGCGTCCGTCACAGCGTGTCAGCGTAAGTCGGAGTTGATCAATCCGCGTCAAATTGAGCCGAGCAGTTGAACCATCGAGCCGCTAACTCGCTATCAGTGCCCGCTTTGCCTGCCGCCGCCTGCCAGGTTGACCCAAACCCGAAGCAGGTCAAGTTCGGCTCCGAAAAATGACCCGTTTGCAAAAAATGGGTCGGGTTCAAGTCCAAAAAAATGATCCATTTGCAAAAATGGGTCGGGTTCGGGTTGACCCGAATAGTATCGGGTCAGTTCCGGGTTTCACATTAACTCGACCAGTTACCCGAAATTGACACCCCTAAATGGTAGCTTGTCAAAGCAGAAAGTTCTGATTATATAAAGACATATGGTTACTTAGAAAAAGAATATATAAAGAAATTGAGGGAAGTTTGATGATGGAGATCAATTTTGTGACGCCGGCTCTGTTGCTCTGTTCTATTGTCAATAAAAATTATATCCTTATATTAACCACATAGAATTGGATAGTTTAGCATTTATGTTGTCATGAAGACTATGGCCGTTTAAGTAGGCTATAAGTTATTATAAATAAAAGGTTGCTGTCTTGTAAAAAGGGAGAGCTAATAAGATCTGAATTTTACTCAGCATTTGTTTCTATTTTTATATCTTGATTAATTTGTGGTGGTGGATGATATCATTCCAAGAAACGGTTCTTGGAGTTGTGTTCGGCTTCGATCACCCAGACGTCAAAGACTGCTTGTCGAGCCCGAACCCTCTAGTCCGATGTTATTTTGATAGGGGAAGTCTCACCAAAGAGTCAGGATCTCTAAGCTCAAAGATTCGCTTTCCTATATAGTAAAGAAAAAAGATCACTATAAAAAAGCTAGAAAGAGATATGCTTGAAAGACAGAAACATAGTCTTCTTTATGTACTCATCCAATTAAGGGCATCTCCAACCGAAAATCTCATTTTTCACTCCAAAATGCAGTGAAACCAAAAAATGTCGTGTTTCATCTCCAATCGAACGTCATTTTGCCGCTTAACCGTCTCTTTTCTTTCGCGCCTTTCTTCCGAACCTGTTCGGTAGAGATAAAAAAAATGGTGCACATGAACAGTGCGACGCCAATATTGACGTCGCACTGTTCATCCGCAATCAAATGGCGTCAAAAATGGCGATCGGTTGGAGCAAAGCGAGAACTGAAAACAAGTGTTTGCCGTTCGGTTGGAGATGCCCTAAGGAATTCCTATGTTCTATAAGTAATTTGTCATCTCCCTTCACTATTATATATATTTTTGTTTTTTGTTTATCATTTTTCCCCCTTAAAATCCAATTATTCAAAAACAGTTCTTGGTTGGTAGGGAAATGTAAAATATGATTCAAATATTATAAAATTATAAAATAAATGTAAACTCCCTAAAGTCTAATAATTTGGGAGAAGATCATTAGCAACTTATCCATAATTTTTTTTTCCTTGAGGAGCTATTTTAATTCCACCACTGTCCTTTTAATTAAATAAGCCACTAATTAAACAAGCACTTGACATTTATTTTTATTATTATTTTCTTATCAGTTTTAGTCTAAAAATGACAGGAAAAAAAATCAACGAATAATTAAAATAAAAATAAAAATAAAAAGTGAAAGGAGAGGACAAATTACTTATAGAAAATAGGAAGTCCTTAATCGATGGGATGAGAGCAGCAACAAGAACTATGTTGCTGTCTTTCAATCATCTCTTTCTAGCTTTCTTATAGTGATTTCTTTCTTTACTATGGAGCTATTTGGTTGCGTAAAAAAATGCATTATATAATAAATATTGTATTAAAAAAATGCAATATATTTAAAATATTCTAATGTTATTTGGTTGTCTACAAAGTAAATGCAAAAGAAATATTTTTCTTGTTTGATAAGATATATACAAAGTAAAATAAAAACAGTACGAAGTGGAAAAATAGTGATAGAGCCGAAGAATCAACTCCTCATGCCAAGCAACGAAGTCAAACAATAGCGGAGAAATATCGAATATGAAAATCAAATCTTGCGAAGGAGTGATGTTGAGTAGGAACTAAGGAGACGAAGAAGCTACTGACCTGTGAATTTCTTTTTCGATTGATTTTGAGTAAATTTATTTTACGTCAAAAATTAACTAAAGCGGGAGTTCCAAATACATTGTGAATTTACTTTACTTTACTTTGGTGGCCAACCAAACACAAATAGTTAAAAAACAAATCATTTCTAATCAATTGCGTTTATTTTTACTCCAACCAAATAGCCCCTATATGATTTGATAGGGAGAGCGAATCTTTGAGCTTAGATATCCTGGCTCTTTGTTGAGACTTCCTCTATCATAATCTCCATCATCCTCAATTTCTTCATACCTCATTTAAAATCTCTTGACCTTTCAAAGTATCCAACAAAATAACAGCTAACAGTTCTTGAGTCCAATTTTCTTTCATTAGACTTATAAGACAGTTAGAGATATACATAGATATATATACACACACAAGAAAAAGAAATCAACAAAAGGAACAGAGTTGAGGAAGAAGCTAACTGCTTTAAGCTTAACCTAAGTAATTAAGAAGAAAGGAGAGAGAGAGAGAGAGAGAGAGAGAGAGAGAGAGAGAGAGAGACTTTGGTTGTGAATTGCAATGTCATTTATTGAATTGAATAATGTTGATATGAGAATTCTTTTATATAGGCAATATAAGAGGGTTATAATGGAAAATACAATAAATGAAATAAATGAAAATATCTTAAATGTTGAGCATATATTATAATCATAAAGTTCTACTATAAATATTACATATATGTGATAATATTTATATGGAAATAAATAATTTCAACATGGCATTCATATATTTTTATCATCCAATTTAATAAAAGGCCCATGCCTATATGTATACCAATAACATAAATTTTTTTTAGTTGTTTATATGCTAAGAACAGTAAGCTAATTCTTGATAAATGTGCAATTTTCTTGCAATTATAATTTTGATATTATTTAGCTCAAATATATAAGGAAAATTAATAAAATTCATTACAAGTTCTCTCAAATTTTGGCTTCCGATATATCACTACTAGGGGTATAAGTGAGCCGAGCAGGTTTGAGCTCGACTCGTTTATAGGCTCACGAGCCGAGCTTATCGAGCTACGAGTCAAGCTCGAGCTCGAGTTCAAGCTTAATGAAGCTTAGCTCGTGAGCTCGTGAGCCGACTCTAATTAAAATTTAATTTTTTTTAATTATTAATATTTAAAACAGTAAAAGTTTATTATTAATATTTTAAATAAAAATTATATAAAATTTAATCATTACTAATACAGTGAAAGTTTCAAAAATATTATATAAAATTTAAAACATCTATCCCAAAATAGAAATGATGCAGCTTTAATGAAGATAAATACATTGCAGCTTTAATCATTAAAAAACACTAAAACCAAGGCTTTTAAAATCGGACCGGTCAATGAACCGGAAGAAGAAGAGGTTAGGGGTCGGATGGCTCGACCGGGGTCGAACCGGGGTCGAACCGGATGACGTAATTAATATTTATTTATTTAAATATTATAATAATTACACAATTAAGTAACGAAGAACGCTCACAGCCTATTTTTTACTAGATTTCTAAGCCAAAAAAACAAGAAGAAAACATTCAGATATACACAAAATATGAACATTTCAAAAAATCTACCATTCAATCATTCACCTCACACTACAAATCAGTGAAAACAAGAGAACTTTTTTTTTTCATCAAACTTAGGCAACAGAGCTACCAGAAATTCTACAAAACCAAGTCAACTGTAAATTTAAAACTTCTAAACATCACAAGATCTATCTGATAGCAAAACTACTAGCTATAAATACAGTAACTCAACGAAGCACGTAGTGCCGAAATTTAAAGCTGTTCATTACCCCGCTGTGCAAGTGTAAGTTGAGATTGTTTCTTGCAAAATACAACTAAAACAATCTCCTGCACAAGTTCCTGAGAAACGGCAACTTAAACTGCGAAGTGCCGAAGCACGCAGCAAATTAACAAGAGAACCTTAAATCCATTAAAAAAGGTAAAAAACATGCATATGCTGCTGCGAGCTCTCATCAACAGCAAGAAGAAAACATTGAGAAATTCATGTCTCTGATTTTTTTTTTTTTTAAAATATCATTTCGGAACAAACTAGAATGGTTGGCTTACCGAACGAGCAGCTTCGGGACTAGAAGAGATGCCGGAGATGGAGAAGAAGACGCCGGAGAGAAAAAAGAAATAGCCGAACCCGAAGAGGCGAGAGCTGCGCGAGGCGATAGCTGCGACACGAACGAGATAGGGTTTTTTTTTTGTTCTCGGCTTCATATAACCTCTGCCGTCTGCAATCCATCGGCAGTTCGTTAATCTCAGCCGTCCAATATCCGATGTAGCGAACCGCGCGGTTATAAGAAATCGGAACCGGTTCGGAGGTTCGGCGGTCGGACCGCCGGTTCAAGCGGTTCATCACCGGTTTTATGCGAAACCGGTTATAACTTGAACCGTAACCGGCCGGCCGGCCGGTTCGCGGTTTAACCGGTTGAACCGGCCAGTCCGGTCCGGTTTTAAAAGCTTTGACTAAAACAGAGAATATTTCTTAAAAAAATTATATAAAATTTAAATGATCTGTCCAAATCGGCAACATTAATTACATTAGAAGAGATATGCAGGCTTTTAGCCTTTTCCAAAGCGGCAGACTTCTAAACCGGCCGGTAAACCGGGTGGGAAAACAAAAACCGGAAAGAAAGCCTGGCGGGAAACCGAAAAATCGGGGCGGAAAACTGAGAAATGCGGAAATCGAGCAGCTCCATGAGCTCGTTACACTGTCAGTAGTCGAGATCGAGCTCGTCTCAAGTTCTAGCTCTATATTGGACTTACGAGTCGAGCTTGAACATGCTCTGATTCGAGTCCGACTCGACTCGTTTACGCCCATAATCACTATTTGAAAATAGAACTTTAGTAGCACTTTTTGTATCAACTTTAGTGGTTTAAAACATCGCCAAATTCATTGTAGCGATTTAATAATCGCTATAAATCTACACTATTTATATTTGCTAGAAGGACCTTCTACAACAATTTTAAAACCGCGTCGAATATTAGATATAGTAGTGGTTTTAACTTATAACCATTGTGTTACTGTAATGTAGCAGCTGTTTTAACCGCTGACTTGTTGTAAACTACGTACAAATGGTTAAAATCATTGATAATAATTGAGAAATTGCTATTGGGAGTAAAGTAAGGAGGGAAAATCTAATTGAAAATCTGATTATTATGATGCAACTTAGCTAAAGTAAGATAAAATGACAATATTTTCATTGGGAGGGATTACAAAATCAAACTATTTTTTTATCTCTATGAATAGGATAGCTAGATTTTGTTTGTATATTGTTAGACTGAATTCAGTATATGGTATTTGGCATAATGGAGGCAATAACTTCCATAAATACATTCACTATCTTATTGGAGTCCACCCAACTTCCAAATACAGCTTTAATGACCTTACTCTTAGTATCCCACACTTTCATGTTGGAAATCTTAATGTTGAATTTAGCCTTAACATGACCAATTATTTCTCCGAGTTTTAAGCTCATTTATTTTCTAATAGCTGGTACAATGAAGGAGTTAATAAATATAGAAGTGCATTGTCTGTGATTCGTGGATAGAATTAGAGTAATGCATGCGTGATCATTCCCTAATTTGAAAATCTTCCATGACCCTCCTAGGAACTTGCTTGAACAGGCATGAAAAATGTCATAAACATGGTCTATAAGGGGCGGCATGGTGTACACATGATATTGATAAATTCCACATTGTTCAATATTGACCAGCCACGTAATTCGAACAGTAGATTTTTCTTAATTGTGAAACACATCCTTTCCTTTAACTCTAATGAAATCTATAATTCTTCTCATGTTCTATTACTCTTACTAGAAACATCAAAGTCAAGCTCTGCATGACACTCTTAATTAGTACGACATATGCCAAAAAAGTTATTATTGCAAACTATTTGTTCTTCTGCATTTATTTACCTTAGATAATTATCTACAATCAGATTTTGCATGTCACAATGATCTATTGTGTCTGGCAAACCTAAATATGATGAATATTTTTCTACATTATCATCGAGCTCATCCTTAGAACTACTACTCATTGTTTCATAGTCTTCAACAATTGTTAGCATATGACCCCCCAAAATTTCATCTCTCATAAACCTATTGAACATACGATCATTCAACATTATAATTATGACATATAAAACATGATTAGCTAGATAAATGAAAATAAAATATGTGGGAAACTTATTGCATAAATACCTATATGATTACTTGGGATACCTTCAGGAATATCAAGTTAATAGTCTTTGTCACATAGTTGTTTACATTTTCAATAGCCCTCATCTGAGTGTCTAGCGTCTAAAATTTAACATACAAAATAAGTTCTTTTCTAGATGCATGATCCTATATAATTTCACACACTTCATCATCATCAACATTTGTTGCAACAAAATCATTTCCAGCTGGATAATGACATATCAAATTTACTTTGTTGCCTGATGGTTCATATCTAAGTGCTCTAAGGACTTGTAACTTAAGCTGCACTAGATTACTATTTGTCGAGACTTTTATTGGACAAGTTTGATCTCAAGTATACATAGGTGAAAACTACTCATTCACACTTAGTTGACCATTATGCACGAGCATAATTTAAGCAAAAAATTCACTCATCTCTCTTAGTACAAGATTGAGGCCACAAGAAGCATTACTACTCAAATTATTAAAATTATGGAAAAACTACTAAAAATATAAGGTTTTCACAGCAGTTGTTTGTACCGGCTTTAAAACCACTGCTATAGGCAGTATAAGCAGCAATTTTAACAGCTGTTGAAAAATTGTTAAAAAACTTAATATTTTGACAGCGATTTATAGAGTTGACCTCCCCCATCATTGCTTTCAATTCTAAATCACTGTTGTATGATCTTCTATTCTCTTGATCTCCCTCCCGTGCCCTAGCTCCCACTCTACTTTATCCTGCGTCCGTCTCCAAGCAGGCCAAATAATCCACCGGGTAAGAAACACAGAGACCGCCAGCGCCGAGGCAACGAAGGCAGCTAGGGTGAATCATGATGAGGTGGAGATGATGTCCATTAAGAAGGTGTTTGAGGGGAAGAAAATTCCTCCGTGGTGTGAGCAGCTGACCTTTAGAGCAATGATGGTGAGCTTCTTCCACTCCGTCATGTTCTAAATCATCGTGATGAAGTTTAATCTCACTACCAGTATCATGCCCTCACTCAACGTCGCTGCATGGCTCCTAGGGTTCTTCTTCGTCAAGTTGTGGACGAAGTTCCTCGATAAATCCGCTCTACTCAAGTACCCTTCAAATCACTCGTCAGGAGAATACTACCATCCAGACTTGTGTCGTGGCAGCCTGCGACATCTCCCCTTCAACGGTTATTAGCAAATCCCTCTTCTCCTCATCCCCCTGTTTTTGTTCTTTTCTTGCTCACTTCCTTCTAGTCATTTTCCTCTCAAATGCCTCTGTTTGATTCCTGTCTTTTTGCAAGGAGAATTAGGCAATTGAATCAAACCGATGAACTAGTTCTAAAAATCGAGGGGCAGAACTAACCATAAAAATCAAGGGGCAGAATCTACCATATTTTGATATTGAATACTTATGAGCAATCGAGGGACAGAACTAACCATAAAAATCTAAAGGAACCTTTGTGGCTAATGATTCTAGAAATAGTTACAGGAGCAGCTCTTGTTCTTTTCTTAGTAATCTGCAATGTTCATAGCGTTAAAAGATGCAAATCAAAGTCTTATGTCACAATGGATCAGAAGCGAGCACAAATCATGAAGGATCATATATCAATATCAATTGATTTGTTCTGTCTTTTGTACTCGTAAAATTTTTATTTTTTTTTCAGCTGCTTCATGATTTTGCTAAGCTGATGGATTGCTGAAAATGGTATGAATACATTTCAGACTAATTCTGTTATGCATAGATGATGGATTTCTGAAATATGACTTAAGTATAGCCGCGATGATCTTGAACTAGCTTTTAATTTTTATATTAAAAATTGCTTTAAGAAGTCATAAGAAAGCCGTCCCAAAAGAAGCCTTAATCACAAAAACACATCTAAACTTCTTGGTTATTGCAAAGAGAATGAACCATTTTCAAGAATCTTATTCTTTGAATATACATCCAATGGAACAATGTATGAGCATCTCCACTGTAAGTCTATTACCTGATTTGTGTACTATTGAAATGCTAACTTTTATTACATTTGGTCCTCAAAGGTGTGGCTTTTGTCTCTTCAAAATCATGGATTTGTGATGCAAGTCAGCTAGCCTAGCTCGGACGCATGAACATAGCAATTGGTGTTACTCACAGACTATGATTTTTGCACATTGAAGGGCTGTTTGATAGCACCCAGGATTTGATTTAAGTAGTATTTTGTAAATCCTCTAAATCCGGATTTCGGAAATCCTTGGGGACCTAAATCCTGAACACTATTTGGTAACATTCATGATAAATTTTATTAAATCATGCGTGATTGTTTGGCTATAGAGCAGATTTAACGAGCGGACTCTTCCTCTCCACCAATGCATTTCATAAATCCGGCAAAAAAACAAGTTTTCGGAAATCCGGGATTTAGCACGGAAAAGTGGAATTTCCGTCTATGACGGCTTGCATTTGCCGTGAGATTTGGTTTTGCATTTTAGGCTGTATTTAGCTCAAATCCGGCCTAATTCTGCTACCAAACGGCCCCTAAAAATTCCAATTTGATTTGACATATTTCCATGGTAATTAGTTTTCTAGTCTCAGTTTAAGACTTGCTATTCCTCATTGACTGATCTCAGCTCTGAATTAAGCCATCCCTACTGTTGAAAAGCTGAACGATGTAGTTATTTGATTAATATCCTAATCAAGACCACAAGCATACGTAGACTAACAATAGAGCAGGATTAGGTAATTTGCCAAACTGAAAACATAAAAATATAATTAAGCTGATCATTACCATCATCAGCTTTATCTATTTGAGTCGGCTTTATGAATTATCTCTTCTATATTTTCTCATTTTATGAATTACAGCAAGTATACATGTCCTAGACTAGTATTATAAAGTTTAGGCAATTATTTATTATATTTTTATATTTAATTAAATTTCTTAAATTATGATGTTTCTTCTAAAATATAAAAATATTAAGTGGAAATTTAATATATTCCTATCAATATGCACAGAATGATTAAAGCTATAACATGTTAAAAGATACATGATGGAAGTTTATTAAAAATCAAGATATTATATTTTTTATCAAATAAAATAAAATAAAATAAAAAAAAGATATTACATTTTTTATAAGTTTTGATCAAATTAAAACTAAGCATACAAAATAAGCCAAGTAATTGAATTCCGAGGAAATAATTTTTCCAACTGGTCTGATCTGCAAAAACGACTCTATAACCTCCGAACCCTAGCTTCTCTCTCAGAGGATTTGGATTTTTATAATAAAATATATTAAGGACATAAAAGTAATTATGCTAATTGTTTAGTTTTTAGTAAAAAAAAATCATATAAATCTTTTATATCTTCAAATCTAAAGCACTAAAAATGATAAAAAAAATATTCATAAAATAACTCAAATGTCTAGAAGACTTTACTGATATTTGGTTTGCAAAATGAACAACTAACAATTCTTAAAAACTCACTTATCCCAACATAATTCAATTTTATAAGGAATTATAATTAAATAAGAAACTTCTTTTTTTCATATAAACAGTACTACCCATAAAATTAGGAAAAAATTTACTATAATTAAAGCAACAATATCTATATTATAATGTAAATAGTTTATAGATTTGAGTTATAATGATTCCTAAAATTTTATTTGGCTATTATAAAATAAAAAATGTCTTATAGAAGTTTAACAGTCATTACGTGGTGGATCAACCTAATCTCAACCCATTTAATAAATGTGTTAACTCGAACCTAATTTTTTTGATCAGGTTCAATTCAGATCAAATTTTGACACCCCTTAATGTGCTGTGATCCTCAAAAAGGGTGGGGGTGTACGATGTGATAAGATAATGATATTTGGTGGGGATGTACGGTGTGATAAGATAATGATGAGATGATATAAAAAAACTTGTTGAATTTAAAATATGCTTAGATTTTTTATATATATAAAAATTTAAAATAGGTTAATAATTTACATAAGTATATATGTCGAATCAAATAATAAAGTGATTGAGTAGAATGTCGAACCCACAAAAAAAGTGATCTACTACACTGCAATAAAATTACTATTGTTTAGTCCAAATGCATAAATTTATTCTATTAAAATAAAAAATGAAGTTTTTGAGTTCTTATCAATGAATGAAAAAAAGTCAAAATAGTTTATGCAATATTTTTGATAAAATGTTTTAGATTGATGCTTGTAAATATTTTTTTTAATGAGACTCTTAATTATAGATGTGGATCAGAGTATGTGCATACCTAAATTTCTGTCGAATTTGTAGGGGTGAAATGAAAGATTATTAATTTTCCTACAATTTTATTATCTTCATAGAACCTAGAATATTCAAACCTCTTATGTCTAGGCATATCAATATTCTAGTTCAATATTTCTAATTGTTCTTGCATTTCTTCATCGAGGTTATACATCACACTAGATTTGATCTATTATATACATTAAATGAAAAATAAGAGATATTAAAAATATCATTATCATTATATTTAATAAAGTATAAGAGTCGATATTAGTACTTAATATACTCTTTATATCATCAGTCCAAAATAGAAGATTTATTCATACATGAAATAAATAACAAACAAACTCATATTAATTTTATTTATAGAAAAATAAAGTACAAGAGAAGTAGTAAGAAGTTTATTACTAGTATAGATCTAAGTATCTTCTCTACACTCCTTCACTTACAGAGCTGCTTATACAAAAACATGCTCGTCCCTCTAAAAGATTGAATCAAACACTTTCCTTGCCTTCCTTAGAATTTACTTTAAGGGGGCACTAAGAAAAATACATTAAAAAATTATTTAATTACACTTAGGGAACTGAACTCTACAAATAATAGAACTGACATCTATTTATAGTAAGTACATGATTAGACATGAGCGTCGTGGTGCTAGATAGAATGGTGTTGCGGCGTCAAAAAAAGTGAACGAGTGCCTCAGCACTCGTGTCGGCTCTACTACTGTGTTGAGTGATGTGGCACGATTACAACCTGAATCGGCACGTATCTTCATTGAGCCGTGTGACTCTTAGTAGTTATAACTACTCCATTGTAGTGCCATAAAACTTAAGCACTACGACACTTGAAATGACTTTTAGGTGCTGCAACGTTGGAAAAATTGGCACTCCTACGTAAATTTTCTTGAGACACCCATTTCTCAAACCAAATATGTAAAAGTTGATTGTCATTTTATTCGTGATTATTTCAAAGTCAATCACATACAAATTCATCACATTGCTACACAACATCAAATTGATTTATTTACCAAGTCCCTACCTATTACTCGGTTTCAAAATCTATCAGACAAGCTGCTTCATCATGAGGCGCGTAAGTCTAACTTTTCTTTTGATATGTTGAGATGAATTAAAATGAAACTCTTCCTTCTAGTGAGGTCTGCTTTCTTTTTATATGGCTACTATGAGGTCTGCTTCAATAGAGGTATTCCTGCATATGCCTTCTAGTTCTGTTTCTTTCTTCATGTGTGTGTACATGTTTTTTGAAATCTATTTGATCAAGAAAACCAGTCAATAACTTAACATAATTTGATTCTTACAAAGATATGCAAGAAATTCTGAGTCAGTCTATGGCTAGATTTTTTATTATTCTTCCAACCCTTGCATAATATTTAACACAATGGATGTATTATATTTATATTTTGAGATTTTTATATACATAACATTTCAAACTATTGTACATACATATTCGATATCTAAATTTTTGTATTTACTAATATATACCACCTAAAACCCCTCTTTTCATCTATTCTAACACTCCGTTACTCCTCAGTGACTGTCGCTTCTTCCCTCGTTACCGATTGCCATGACAGTGATGGCTCCAGCAGTGGAATTGCTCAACCAAATTCTCGGCCTACCGCTTCTTCCCTCATCAGTGATTGCCATGACAACGATGACTCCAGCGGTGCAGCAATTCCTAATGACGTTAGAAGTTGCTGGCGGCGGTCGAGAATATCCAATCATCTTCGTGATGGTGAGGGACAAGGCCTTCTGCGCACAACACATTTGATAGGAAATTAATTATGAAGCTTCAACTGCTCGCTGATTTCCTCCGTGCGAACGAAAGGAAGACGATGCGAAGCGAGATTTCTGACGGTGTTTAAACGGGGTAGTAGAATTGAGGAAAATTAGGGTTTTATGTGGTATATCAATAAATATAATAGTTTGAGTATTGAATATGTATTTTTAATAGTTTGTATGTAAAAATCTCTTATATTTTTTAATTATTTGTCACATATATATCTCAACACATTTAAATTGTGAATTGACGAAAGTACATAACATATGCTTCATATTTCAAATCAGAAGTCATTTCGAAGAGAGATGAAAAAATAAAATTTGGTCAGTTTGACTGCCCAAAAAATGGGGAAAATGAAATGCAAATCAGTTGAAATGTTGACTCATTATTGATGTTTCTTCATCACGTGGTGCTTTCCCTATATATTGAGGAGGTTATGATGTGAACACAGATCAGTGTTTAGATTTATGGCCAATGTGCACCACATCAAAAAATAAAAAATATTTTATCAGACAGTCATACAAATCAATTTTATCTTTTATTTTGGAACAAAAAAACTTTAAAACTTAAAAAATTATTTAAATTATTATTTTTAAAATAGTAAATCATTAAATTATCAGATGAGTACAACTAAAGATGTTAAAACAGGTTGACGGGTCAGGTTTGAATTCAACCCAAAATTGATCCGATAAAAATCCAATCAATCTGACCTAACCAATTTAATAAGCAGGTAAAAAAGATCAATCAGAACCTGACTCAATAGCAACCTGATGATCTGAATCCAACTTGTTAACCCGTTTTAGATATTTAAAAAATAAAATAATATATTATTTTAAATATTTTTAACAATTTTATCTTTGAACTATTGAATTCTAATATATTTTTAGTGCATTATATATTCATCTTTTTTAATTAGCCAGCTCGAAAGTTTGTCATGGTTGATTCACAAGTCATTAATAGAATCGAGTTCGAAGCCGATTCACAAGTCGGGTTAACTCAGCACGTTTGTGGTTTGATGAAAGAAAATGTTGAAATTTTTTTTATTATTATTATGATTTCTTCGGTCCGGATTGACATTTCATTTCGCCTATCGTACCGACAGCCAAACTTATCAATTTTATTTTCTCATCTCTAAAAGACTTCTGTTTTGGAATATCTATGAAGTCTATATATTATGTATTTTGTTAACTTCACAATTTAAATGTGTCAATATATGACTCTTATATCCATGAAGTCTATATATTATGTGTCTTATTTAATGTGTGTATTTTATGGACAATTTAGGTTTTTTTTTTCCGACTTTCTCCTTGAAAAGGAAGATTCCGAGTAGGGATGTCAATTTTTTGACACAAATCGAAACACGACCCTAACACAACCCGGAAAAATCCTGGTTCGGGTCAACCCGAACCTGAAACAGGTCGAGTCGGGTTGAACAAATCAACCCGTTTTAAAAATCGGGTCGGGTTCGGGTTGACCCTGTAACCCGAAATTGACCCGAAAGTGACACGAAAACTCATATTTGACCCGAAAACCCAAGATTGACCCGATTTTGACCCGAAAATCGAATATTGACCCGATTTTGACCCGAAAATCGAATATTGACCCGATTTTGACCCGAAAATTAGCAATTTTAGGTCAACTTCGGGTCATTCGTGTCGGGTCGAGTTAATCCGGAGCTGAATCGGGTCGGGTTCGGGTCCGGAAACCTGACCCATTTTTAAAAACGAGTAGGGTTCGGGTTGACCCGAATAGTGCCGGATTAGTTTCGAGTTCGACCCAAATCCGACCCGCCGACCCGAATTGACACCCCTAATTCCGAGTTAACAATCACAACTTTTTATAAGTGGTTATAAAATTATTAAGGAGAAAATAAAATTTTAAACTTCTATAGAAAATAACTTGCTAGCAAAACAATTTAGTTAAAATAGTGAGAAAATAATGATCAAATAAAAAAATATAGTTACTATCTGGAAAATAAAAAATGATAAAAAAATTATTCTCAGACTTGGCCAAAACATGAAAGGGTAATAAAACCCAACAATATAAGAATTTCTTACATGGCTTAAGATTTTATTATTTTACTATATAATTTCACATAATATTTAAATTTATCTAAAAAATTAGAATTATAAATAAATTTATTATTTATCATACAAGAAAGTAGGGGTGTCAATTTTCGGGTTACGGGTCAGGTTCAGGTTGAACCTGAAACTGATCCAGTACTATTCGGGTCAACTCGAGCACGACCTCTTTTTAAAAACAGGTCGATTTTTCGAACCCGACCCGACCCTTTTCGGGTCCGGGTCAACCTGACACGACCCGAATGACCCATTTCCAACAAAAAAAATTGCTAATTTTCGGGTTAAAACGGTCAATCTCCTCTTTCGGGTTAAAATCGGGTCAAAATCGAGTTTTCGGGTAAAAATCGGGTCACTTTCGCATCAATTTTGGGTCAAATGGTTAACCCAACCCGATTTTTGAATCCGAACCCGACCTGTTTCGGGCAACTCGAACCCGAAATTTTCGTGTCGGATTCGAGTCGGATTTTTGGGTCGTGTCAAACATTGACACGCCTACAAGAAAGTGTCACATTTCTAATTTTTAAATACTATATTTTGATGTTTTTTTTTTTTTAAGATTAGTGATGTATTTTATTTCTTCACGGAATTCTGTTAGTTAAGTAATTTTCCTTTCTGCAATCAAACAAAACATGCCCGAAATGTTCGGAATTAAAGTTGATTTATTTGACTTATAAACGGACTTAAATCGTTATATAATGAAAATGACCTATGGATAATTAGTTCAGACTAAGCAAAACTAACATACCTTTACACGTGTGGAGATGGATAATTCTCGAAGGGCTGGATTGTCAAAGCACGTTATTCTCGCTTTTTTTTTTATGAGGAGAAAATTTTGTGAGAATAAAAATTAATTTAAATTAAAAAAAAAAAGACAAAAAGTGGAATTTGGAGAGATCTTGTAACGAATTTTATTATTTTTTTCTTCTCTATTTGAGTTTAATAATAGCAAAATTATACTTTTAAGCTGGTAATTGCATAATTATCATGAAATAGCTTACTGTTCATAAACTATTAAAAATATAAAAATCATATTTAAACTTGTGTTATATATATATATATATATATATATATATATATATATTGTGGGAGTTATTTTTTATATGATTCGTTCAAAGATAAGAAGTCCAATGTGTATTGTCCAGAATTTTTTTTTTAAATAATCAATTGACCAAATTTTTCATTCAAATTTGATCGATAAATAATATTATTAATAATTTGGCCTGGAATCAATAAACCTAGCCAGGGGTTTCAACCGGATCATTAATTTAATGTCTTATAGATAGCTTCAGTTGATCATTCTCTTTAAAATATCAAAATACTGCGTGTATGTCGGTCACCTTGGTCTGTTGGTTGGGAATTTTGACTACTAATCAAGAGATCTTGGGTTTGAGTTTGATGTATGTGTTGTGTGTGTGAATTTGTCTTAATTGACTTAAATGTCCCATAAAAAAAATATCGTGTTTTTTTAGCAACGGGAAGGTGGACGAAGACAACGATATGGGGAGGGAGTGAGCGAGGCATGAGAAGTGGGACATTCTAGCAATGCAAAATTGATCAAAGAGAACCAACTTCAACACCGATAAATGAAAACGATGAAGCCTTAGCTAGCTTCAATTCATGACAAGGTGGCCAACTCCGACAAGGTTGATATTGTCAGTGAGAGGTTTATCTCGGTGCGTAGCGAAAGTTATCAAAGAACAAGTGTTTGAAAAGAGATTAGATCTGATACATCATAAAAAATTTATCTTGATTGGGCACGAATCTCGAGGCAAAATCAAGTTGGAAACTTCCAAAATTAAAATTGGGACCATCCGAACTCCGATTTCAACAAACTTATAGTTGAACTGAACATCTCGGAAATACGAACCCAACAAAACTAAATTCTACTCAATACGAGCCCAAATGAATCTGAATCAAGGACTCAAAGCGTTGTTGGAAGGTTCAAATCATAATTTGGATTACCAAACTGTTTTCAGACATGACATGCTTATAGTCGAATCGAGTGGCTCGTGCAGACGAATCGAACAAGCCTAAGATCGTAGAATTCGAACATCATTAAAAGCGTCTAACAAACGGTCAATAATCAAGGGATTCAACATCGGTCGTCCATCCAAACCACTCCTAATTTAACCATGATCTTCCTCCTATTTACGGGACATGCCACCTAAGAAATATATAAATAGACCACTCCTCCTTGAAAAAAGGGGCTCCAAGAAAGAGAGAAAGAGAGAGATCGGAGATCGCTCTTGCCTCGTCGCTACTCCTCGACCACCACCTAAAGTTCCGCAGGACCACCACCTGAGGCCCTGAGTTTCACCGGACCACCACTTGAGGCCTTGGGTCCGCCGGACCACCATTGGAGGACCTGAGTTCCGCCGGACCACCACTGGAGGTCCTGAGTTCTGCCGGACCACCACTGAAGGCCTTGAGTTCCGCCATACCACCATTTGATGCCTTGAGCTCCACCGGACCACCACCTAATGTTCTATGCTCCACCGTACCACCACTTGAGACCATGAGTTATGCAGGATCACCACCTGAGGCCTGGACTTCTGTCGGACTAGCACCTAAGGCCCGAACTTTTGCTAGACTACCACCTAAGGCCCGAACTTATGTCGGACCACCACTTGAAGCCCAGACTTCTATTGGACCACTACATGAGGTATGGACTTCTACCGGGCCACCACCTGACACCCAGAGTTCTACCAGAGTACTGCCCTACTACTATGATCTTTCTTACCCCATTCTCATGACGACTACGGTCCTTTTGACCTCCCTTGCCAGACAATGGTCTTTCTGACCCCTATCTCCTGCCGACTACGGTCCTTCCGACCTCCGTTGCCTACTACGATCTTTCTGACCTCTATCCTATCCACTATGGTCCTAGCGATCAAACAAACATGTCTATGTTGATTATTGTATCTCCCAACATGTAATGTGTTCTATATGATGTACATTTGTGACATCAAACCAAGGCCTTATCCCAAGGAAGGGCCTCATTTTTAATCAACTGCAAATACTATTGGATTTATTCAAATTGGGTTAGGCCCCGTGGTTTTCAACCCTTTTTAAGGGTTTCCACGTAAAAACTCTAGTGTCTCTTATAAACGCTACGCTATCTCTTTCATCTGCTTGTGTGTTGGATCTTCATACAACACTAAGATGTTAAATTATATATTTATCTACCGCTGCGAATATTCTAGGATGCAACAAGACCAGCGATAGAAGTTGAGTGCTTATATAAGGTGATAGAAAAAATTTTGAAGTATGATATAGTTTATTTGAGATTTACAAGCATATGTAGTCAATCTTGATGTACTCTTAGGCTTATTTGGGATAACTTTCTTACTGGTTTATAAAGCAGCTTTTTAGTATAAAAATTTGTTAAAGTAGGAAAAAAAAGCATTGGCCAAAAGCTATCCAAAACGAAGCTTTAGTCGTGAATGGTGTTCTAATTTCACATATCACATACCTACAAGCTATCTCTTTTTAAAAAAATAATATATACAAACTTTTTTTTGGACATTTAAATCAATTAAGGTAAACACATACACACTATACAAATGCAAGACTCTAATCCAATACCACTTAGTTGATACCCAAAGCTTCCAACTAACAGATGAAAATGAGCTTCCTCTATACAAACTATTTTATAAATAAACAATAATAAATAATAAGAGTTCAGAAATTGAGAGATCTTTGAAATTTGACAAGTTCAGGTTTGATTCACCATAATATTAAAGCGTTTTCAAGTTCTTCATTAATGTCGAGTCAATTGAGTTACCAAGAAAGACAGACTTCAAAACAAGAGAAACAAATTTCAAAAAACATGCTTAAAAAATGAAAAAAAAAAAAAAAAATTAAGGGTTGCATTGCTTAACAAACCTTGCAGCTGCTAAGAAAAAGGTGTTTTGGAAATTCAAAGAGGATAATCAATGAAAGCTATCAATAAGACATCAAATTAATGATAAGGATTTACTATTTTTTTCTTAGTTATTATATTTAAATAGGATAAACTAATTATCGACTTTCTTTATTTTAAAATTATGATTTTTCACCAAAAGATTAAATTATAGAAATTTAATAATTACGTCACATATTTCAAAATAAGAAAATAAATAAATTTAAAATTCTCTGTAGTGCCGCAAAGCATTGTAAAACGAGGAAGCTCGCAGACTCGCAGTCAATGCAGGCTGCCTATAAATCTACAATGGACAGCACTAAGAAATTCTAAAGCTAAATATTCCTAAGCAGCTAATTACTTTAAGGTATGTCACCGGAGAGCTATTCCTTCGCGGTGGAGGCTGTAGACGAGGAGGCCGGAGGTGGGCGGGTCGAAGGGCCGGCGAGGTCAGAGAGTTGGGCCGGGGGCGGGTCGGAGGAAGCCAAAGGGGTGTATCTAACATGGCAGGATCTTTGGGTGACAACTTCGAGCTTCAAGAGCAAATCTACCACCATCCTTGCAGGCCTGACGGGTTACGCCCGGCCCGGCGAGGTCCTCGCAATCATGGGCCCGTCCGGTTGCGGCAAGTCCACCTTGCTTGATGCTCTTTCAGGTTATTATTTGAATATTTATTGTTATTATTTTAAATTAAGGACAGTTGGAAGAGAAGTTTTTGGTAGAAAGCTCTGATCTATAGGGAAGCATTCGTAAACAAAATAAATTTTAAATATTTTATTTACAGATAAAATTATTATTATTATTTATGAATTTTTTTTATAATATCGGATTTATTTGTAATGAAGGAAATTGCCTCTTCATAGTTTGTTTGGAGTAAATTGTTTAAATAAACAAAAATAAAGGACTCAGTGGTTAATTTATATTATAAAAATACTATAATGAATAATTAATTAATGTAAATAGTAAATACCATAATATTATGTTAAATTAGAAATAAATAATTAATAAAAATATTTATTATAATCATCTCCACGAACGGGAAATGAGGTCACTAGCTTTGGAGGCGATCAAAGAATTGTTGCTAGCAATGAAGGAGGTTAGAGTGTTGAGGAGGAGAAATTATTTTGTGTGGATACCAAATCGTTTGGAGGTGAATCAGAACAACCCAGGTAATCCAGTACATAGCAATACCTAACTATGGTACACATCAAACGAGTGACGTGACACGTTCTAATTCGCCTCCGGACACCGTCCATATCCTCAAATAGAGGGGATGCTGTCAATTTTTTTTTTCAGGTGCTACAGGTTTCCGGCGGCTAACCGGCGGTTTGGCCGCCGGAAACTACGATACCGGACGGGTAAGATATAGCCGCCGGTGTTATTATTAAACCGCCGGTGAATACCGGCGGCTTACCGACGGTCACCGGCGGTTCTACGATGGACGCACGACGGTTTAAACCGTCGGTAATACCGACGGCTATAACCGCCGTCAACCGCCGGTAAGTTACCGGCGGTCTAACGGCGCCGTCCGGCGGTCTAATGAACCAGACGACGCCAGGTTTAACCGCCGGAACACCGCCGGTACTCTGACCGGCGGTTTTCCGGTGGTTACATTACCGGCGGCCAAACCGCCGACAGACCGACGGTTGAAATTCCGGTGATCACCGGCGGTATGGGCCGCCGGAAAACCGCCGCAAAAATAAACCGCCGGTAAAAGGCCGTCGGAATTTGTTTCCTACGCCGTTTTTACCGGCGGTCACTAAACCGCCGTTAGACCGCCGGTAATTTGTAAAACCGCCGGTAATCTTACACTAACCGCCGGAAAAAACCGCCGGTTTTCATTGTTTTTCCTGTAGTGCACACAGAATAAATTTACGTTGAGAGGGAGAAATTACTCGTTGCGGACACTAGACTGTCCAGAGGCGAATCAGAATGCGCCACGTCACCCGGTACACAGCGGTATCTAGCCGCGATACACAATAAATGGGTGAGATGCCACATTTTGATTCGCCTCCGGACGCAATTAGTATATGCACAGAAAATAATTGCGGCTAGCGATCAGGTAGCGATGTGATTTTTATGATTGCTAGGGTTCCTGCACTGACACCCAAATGATTTAATATAAGTTGATTTTTCGGTGAATGCCAAGCTTATTCTTTAAAATTATACCAATATCAAAAATAGGTTCTATCTTTTTTTTTTCACAAGAAACAAAATTTTATAATATTTATTCTATTGGTTAGATATAAATAAATATTTCATTCTACATTTTTCAATAAATATTTTCATAATTTTAAATTTATAAAAATTAAAAGGATTTATTGTTTTGCATTTATATATACTCAATGTTTTAAAAATTGAACCGAATTGATCGGCTTGAACCGGTTGGTTTTTTAAAGACTGTCGGTTCCCCTCTTGCAAGGTCATCGACCACCCCATCCCTTAAATATGTACATATTTTTCTTTTTCACATCTACTTAAAATCGAAGTGTGCATACTATTAAATTATGTTGTCATTTTAGTTACTCAAATAAAGAGGCTAATTACTCAAATATTTAATGTTTTTAATTTTATAATTATTTAATTTATCTAATATATATGCTCTATATTTGATAATATGATTATGTCTAATTTTTTTGACAAAATTTGAGTAAAATTAATATTTATTATATCATCAAGTTCAACTCTGATCAAAATATTGAATCATAAACCTCTTCTTCCTTTGATTCTATATTTTATCTGGTTTTCACAATCTAAGATACTAAGCATTAACATAACAAATTTTCTTGAGTTAAAATCAAACAAAATTCTTCCAAAATTATACATTCTAACTATGTTCACCTACTTATGGCAGGTAGATTAGCGTCAAGTATGAGCCAATCTGGATTCATTTTAGTAAATGGACGAAAGCAAGCACTTGCATATGGGACTTCAGTAAGAACTCATTTGAACTACAAATTAATTCATTCTCAAGAAAAAATACCAAATGTTTGACATGCAAACTAAATGTCTCCAAATCACGAAAAATACATAACACATGTGTTTGATTTTTGTAGGCATATGTCACTCAGGATGATGTTCTAATGACAACTTTAACTGTAAGAGAAGCCCTGTATTATTCTGCAGAGCTACTTCTTCCTAATTCATTATCCAAGACTCAGAAGAGGGAGAGAGCAGATACAGTGATCAAGGAGATGGGCTTACAAGAGGCTATGAATACTAGAATTGGAGGTCGAAGTAGCAAAGGCATAAGTGGTGGGCAAAGGAGACGACTTAGCATTTGCATAGAGATCTTGACCCGTCCAAAGCTACTATTCCTTGATGAACCCACGAGTGGATTGGACAGTGCAGCATCGTACCATGTTATGAGTCGGATAGCAGACCTTGCACGTCGCCATGGAAGGACTGTCATTGCCTCCATTCACCAGCCAAGTTCTGAAGTGTTTGATCTATTTGACAATTTGTGTCTTTTATCATCGGGAAACACAATCTATTTTGGCCCAATTTCTTTAACTAGCGAGGTATGAAGTTAATAATTCAACATTGAGCCAATTCAATGTTGTATGTTAAGTTTGAATGATTGACAGCTTTGCATAGAATAAATTTTTGCGTTTGGTAAATATAGTTTGCTTCGAATTGTTCAATTTTAATATTCTATTAGATCAATTAGTGCCAAAAACAGAATAGTTATGAAGAAAATATAATCCTAATATGACAAAAGATCTTTGAGTTATTGAGATAATAATCTTTCACTATATGTAGACAGTCAAGTACTTGTTTATTTCTGCTAAATCATTTATCTATTGTGATGTACACAGTTCTTTGCATCCAATGGCTTTCCATGCCCACAAATGAGGAATCCTTCTGATCATTTTCTTCGAACAATCAATAAAGACTTCAATGTGGTTAGATGGCAACTAAACTAATCTTCTTTCTATTTATACAATCTTAATGGAAAGACAAGTAAAATAAGTGAAGTAATAGTTTTTCGTTGTTCTTTCTTTAGCAAATTAAGGTTATTGGAGAAGGTAGCGAGCATCATCCCACAGACATTACTTCAGATGCAATAAACATACTTGAAAGATCATATAAATCTTCGAGTATTTTTCAACAAGTGTTGAGGCAAGTAGCTCAAACCAACAGCATGGTAAGTTATGCAGTAATATTTGCCTTTACATGCATCATGACCCATAAAACTATATCAATTTGCCATCTTATTTTGTTTTTCTTTTGTAGAAAGGAGAAATAGTGAAGAGGGGAAGTCAAGCTCCCTTCTTCACTCAATGTTGTGTGCTCACAAAGAGGTCATTTGTGAACATGTACAGAGATCCAGGCTATTATTGGCTGAGACTAGCTATATATTTTGCTATTTGCCTTAGCATTGGAACAATCTTCTATGATATTGGATTTGATTATGAATCAATTCAGGTTAGGAGGTACCATCATGATTATTTCTCTATATTCAAAAGTGTTCTGGAAAGTGAAAGTTTGTCTATGTTATGATGCATTTCAGGCCAGAGGTTCAATGCTCATGTTCGTAGCTGGATATCTTACTTTCATGGCGATTGGAGGATTTCCTTCTTTTGTGGAGGATCTTAAGGTCAGTAAAGTCTTACTATTATCTTATTTATTTTTTGTTTCCCCCTTATGATAATTTCATATGAAAATCTAGGAGTCATGTGTATAATTGAGCTATTGAAAATGATTATAAAGCTCTGGGAAATTAATTACATTAAAATCACAGTGCAGAAAAAGAAGAAATTGAAGAAATATTTTGATTTGCTTTGATTCATAGTTCATGATTCTAACAAGTTTTTCCTTTTAATAGATCTTTCGTCGAGAGAGATTAAATGGGCATTACAAACCTATTGCATTCACCATTGCAAACATGCTCTCCTCTGCGCCATTTATATTTCTGATCTCCGTCCTTCCTGCTGCTATTGCCTACTACATGGTCGGTCTACAGAGAGGCCCGCAACATTTCACATTCTTCACTCTTATACTCTACTCGAGCATGCTTATCGTCGAGGGCCTCATGATGATAGTCGCAAGCATCGTCCCCGACTACCTAATGGGCATCATTACTGGCGCCGCCATACAAGCGATGATGGTCCTTGCCTGTGGCTTCTTCCGTCTGCCCGGTGACTTGCCGAAACCGATATGGAAGTACCCACTCTACTATATTGCCTTTCATAAATACGCAAATCAAGGATACTACAAAAATGAATTTTTGGGGCTAAATTTTAGTGGCAATGGAGGTGGAAATTCATCAATTTCGGGGGAAGAGGTTTTGAAGGATTATTGGCAAATGGAAGTTGGCTATTCAAAGTGGGTTGATCTTGCCATCTTAATTGGGATGGTGGTGGCTTATAGGTTCTTGTTCTGGGTGGCAGTTAAAGTTGGTGAGGAAGTGAAGCCCATGGTGAGTTTTTTCCTGCTTGGCAAGAAAAAGCATGTCTTGGATTTGCCATCTTCAATTCCAGTTGTGGTGACTAACTCCACCCTTCAGAAAAGCATATTCATTCATATATTCAATTTTATCATTCTTTGAGATTTGCCCTCTTAAGTGTAGAATTGTAGAATAGAAGCAGAATCAGCTCAAGAAAGATAGATTTTATTCTGATGCGCAAATTGAGTTTTTTTTTTTTTTCTACTAATTGTATGGAAATTAGAGAGAGAATTGTAATAACTTGCAATTCGTTCTTTTAGATTTTGTAAACTACTTTATGTTTCTTTGTATAGTTAGCATTTTGATATTTGCAGGAGAAATATTTGAAGCACATTAATGAATATTTTGTTATTTCATATACTGAATTATGCTGAGTTGATCTTATATATTTTGATATTTTCTTGAATTTTGGAAGAGGGCAACACTTACAAATCTCTTTGTTATTTTTGATAATATTTTCTTGAATGATGTTCCAACATTTTTATAGGAAGTCAGCTGGACCCATAGCAAAATCCATGTCCATGAAGAAAACTACTTGTCTGAATTCCTCATTAGGTATAGCAGCAGGGAAGTCGTTTGGTTGATAATTTTCCATCCCCTCAAGGAAAGCTCTGGTGTCCAAGCGAATCCTCATGTTATGAGAACCTTTCACCTTTAATCTTTAGAAACCCTTAAATTAAGGGAGAAAAAAAAGGTTGTAAGAAAAAAAAATTTTTTTTCTAACAATTCTTATTTGACTCACTAAAAAGATCATATTAGAATGATGTTTGAACATTTTTTAATCAAACATGGGCAAAACTAAACATTCTTTTTTTTTTTTTTTGGATGAAACTCACTGAGGGATTACGTGTTAATAAAAATAAAATTGTTACAAGTCTTTAAGGGATCAAGAGCTCTTTAAAAATACATTATTTAAAACAAAATCTAATGATCCTGTGATCCAACTAATACAACAATACAACAAACAAAAAGAAAAGCAAGAAAATCACAAAGAGTCAACCAACAGCTCAACTGAGGAAAACCAGCTTAGGGGTTTTAGCTACTGCTTTGCTTGGAACTCTATTAAGAGTATAAACTATAATCTATAGAGCTTCTCACTAAAGAGATTATGGTAAAGAAGAATGATTAATCATACTTCTAATTATATCTTCTAAGGTTCTATTTCGTCTCTCAGCTAAACATTTTGACTTGGAGTCCTTGGCATATTGTATTGAGGAACGATGCAACATTCTGCTAAATATCTTGCAAAAAGGCCTTGACATTGTTCACCTGATCCATCATATCTACCATAGTATTCACTACCACGGTCAATTTTTACAACTTCAATCTTCTCGCCAAATACAACTTCAATCTTCTCGCCAAATTGAGTTTCAACTTCAACTTTAGAGATCTTAAATACATCCAAGAATTTTGATTTTTCATGTATTAAGTATAAGTACCTATAACGATAATAATCATATATGAAAGTAATAATGAATCCTGTACTTTTTCCTCTTTTTATGGAATTTTTTTTCTTTCTAATATATATATATATATATATATATATATATATATATATATATATATATATATATATATATATATATATATATATATATATATATATATATATATATATATATATATATATATATATATATATATATATATATAAAGTCAAAAACTTAAAATTTATGCAAAAATCGCAAAGCGAATGTCCGTTACCCCAAGCTCTCTGCTAGGGTTCCCTCTCTGGGGAGCAATTATTAGGTCCTTTCACTGGATGCAGAGGAAGGTTCGGTTTTAGGCAAAAATAGGTCAAAAAGTGCAAATACCGAGTTTTTCAAAAAACTCGGTATTTGCACTTTTTTAGGCAAAACCGAACCTTCCTCTAGGTCCTTGCACCGGACCAAATAAAAATCCCTCTCTGGGGGCCGCCAGCCCTCCTCGCCTTGTTTGGCCTCTAGTCTCCATTTTTTCTAGTATATTTGCGCTCTTTTGTTGGTTCTTGGGATTATGGCATTTAATCGTGTGAAGGATCCTGGTTTCCGTAATGGTAATTCCTCTTCGCGATCTTTTCTTGAAGCGCTTTCTTCGCCTTTGACCTCTTTTCCTGATCTTAAAGATGGCACTCATCGTGTCTTACTGTCTCTTTGGACCTTAGATGAGGAAGTGCTCGCTTTGGCGGCACCATTCGAGTTTTCATTAGTTGGTTTTTTTCCAGAACGCCGACCTTCCATTGATGAAATTCGTAAATTTTTTTTGTAATCTCAAATTGAATGGTAGTTCTTTTGTTACGTTGCTAAGTGCGAAGCATGTTTTGATTAAGCTGAGCAATGATTTAGACTATTGCATGTTTTTTGCCCACCGTTCCTATTTTGTGTTTAGCTACTATATGAAACTTACAAAATGGTCTCATTGTTTTGATGTGAAGATTGAATGCCCTGTTATTCCAATTTGGATAGGTTTTCCTAACTTGCGCCCTCATTTTTTCTCACTTAGTATCCTCCATGGGCTGGTGTCTTTGTTCAGTAAACCCCTCAAAACCGACTTCGCTACTGCAGTTGGCTCTCGTCCGACTGTGGCGCGTGTGCTTGTGGAGCTTGACATTACCAAATGTTATCCTGACCGCTTTGGGCTTGGCTCGGATAAGTTTGGTTATGTTCAGTTAGTTGAAATGGAGGTTTTCCCAAATTACTGTGGTAATTGCAAGTCTATTGGTCATGCCAATTCGGATTGTAGTGCCTTGTTTCCTAAGCGCGTTGATAAGGTTAATGTTAATTCTAATAATTGTTGCTCTTCTGATCCTGCTGGGGACCCTGTTGTGGCTGTTTTACTTGTTGAGCAAACTCAGTCGGTTTTTGTTATTAATGTGGGGGTTGGGGTTGATGCTAGGGGTCCTGTTGCTACCCTCTCCCCATCTGTTAATTGTCTGGATTTGGTTCCTGTTGTGGCTCAGCTTCCCTTTTTGGCTGTGCAATTTCCTGTTGAGCCTTTTCCTTCCCCGTCCTTACCTATGGCTAAGTTCTCGGGGAGTCCTATTATTGTTTCGTCTTTTCCTGATGATACCCCGGATCTTATCGTGGATGTTGAACCTACTGGTCAGGTGGTTTCTGACTTAGTTTTACGTGATTGTGAGGTTAATAATAGTGGAAAGGAGCTTCCTATAGGTCTTTCATGTGTTAATGTTGAGGCTGATTATGGGTCTTCTTTGGGAGTTGGTAGTCTTGCTGTTGTAGCTGTGACTTGCTTGCCTTTGTCTGGCTCGAATCAATCGGTTAATTGTGTGGACATTCCTATTTATGTTATGTCTACTGTTGAATTAAATGCTCATCTTAATTGGTCCTCAAATAAATCGGTATTGGTACAAAACGATTAGCTGGATTTGGAGGAGGATTATCCCACTTCTTGCGAGGGTGTTGCGGATGACATGGGTGATATTGTGGATGATGATTTCACTCTAGTTGTTGGGAGTAAAAAACATAAAAGTAAAGCTAAGAAGAAATAACTTTTGGATTTCCATCTTCGTATCGGTTTGCCATGATTTTTCGTGCGCATTGGACAATGTTGTAATTCGTTGCTTGGTGGGTGCCTTGCCTACTGTTTTTGGAAGTGTGTCACCAATGGATGGTCCGAATTTGGCTGCGTGGTAGTTGCGTGGAGCTGCAAACTTGAGTCTGCTGGATTGCCTCTTGCATCCTGTTCAGTCATTTTCTGTTCTGAGTTTTTGGCCTTATCGAATGTACTTCTATTTTCAATGAATCATGTACTTTTGCCTCTTTTTATGGAATAAAATTTTTTCTTTCTAATATATATATATATATATATATATATATATATATATATATATATATATATATATATATATATATATATATATATATATATATATATATATATATATATATATATATATATATATATATAATGGGATATAAATATCAATATGTATTAATTCTAAGATATTTAAATTACTTTTGGCACCTATTTTCTTATTATTTATTTGTTTTTTCTTAACACATTCAATATAAAAAATTGTCTTCCCCCTTCTCCCATATATAGAGGATTGTGCATGAAAGGGTTTGGTAGGGGACCGTCGTTCAACCGGGGGGGTTGCTAGACCAGCACATACACCCAACGCTTATATCTCTAAGCATATGACCTAAAAATTTGGAAGAATATTGTAGCTTAAGCTACTTCAAGGGGCTATTTGGGTTGCTTAAAAAAAAGAAAAGGCAAAATATTCCAAATATATGGGATTTAAAAATTTTGATGAACTCATTTGTTTTCAGTCAAATTTTAAAATATATTGTTAGTTAACTTTGTTATAACCGCTAGTAATTATCATTGCTCCATTGCCCACTATCACCACTGTCAGCTGCCAACCATATCACCATCGACTCGCAGCATCAGCCGGCCATTGTTATCTCCGTCACCGCTCATTGGTCACTACCCACCGACCACAACTCACTATCTTCTTCCATCATTGTTGGTCATCAATCATGATAATCATTGGACTTTACATTACAATTATTTTACTTCATGCCAAATAAAAAAATAATCACATGCATTTATTTTATATTTATTTAAAGAACTTCAAACATTTTAAATACATTATATTTATATTTCAATATATTCCATTATAATGTATATTTCAATATATTCCATTTTACTCTATATATTCTTTTTGCAACAAATCAAGCACTCCTAAATCACAGTAACAAGCCACCAACCAACGCCAAAAGCAAAGCAATAGCTTCCCCTTCACACGTTCCATCCTCATTAAAAACCAACCACTTCTCTCACATTTTAACTAACATTTCAAACGAGCTTTCAATTTAGGAGTAACCATTGCTCATCAATGACTACAGCTATCATGCTAGCCATTGTTATCATCACTTATTTAAAATTAACAAAAATAAAATAATAATAATATTTTTAAAAATTAAACATATAATATTTCACATAAAATATAAATAAAACTAAATTAAAATTTGAAAATAAAAATGATCTCAAATCAGCTCTTAAACTTTTACACATTTAAATAGTCGAGTTACATAGGATAAACAACAATTCTCGCCATCAAGATTGCAATGTTAAAAAACAAACTACTTTTGAATTATTGTTCAACACTAGCTTTTTGTATAAGATTAGGATTTCGTTTGGGGCAGTTTTCTTAATGCTTCTTAAAGCAGCTTTTCAGTAGAAAAAATTTAAACTGCTTAAAGAAGCAGTAAGAAAGCCATCCCAAACGAAACCTAAATTAATTTTGCAATGCAGTTAAGAATCAGGAAATTTAGAGTGCAGTAAGTTGGTCGATGATCAAAAGAAATACAAAATTAGCATAGCCACTTTTATAAGCAAGAGAAGCAACTGTAAAGAAAAGCAGAAACTCTTTCAAGTGAATATAAAGAATCCAAACAGAGCAGAAGAAAACACTATAAGCCAAAGTAGATTACTGGAATAGGTAGTATTTCTAATCATTTTCAAGCTTCCGTTTAGGGTAACAATTAAGCCTTATAAAAGTGTTCCATTTTCTCAGTTATCTACGCAGTAAAATGAAGACCTTCCAGAACTAGCGTTTGCACAAAATCATACAGATTCACCAAACGTACTTCATTCCCTGCAAGAACAAGGCAGAGCAAAACAAGTTCTTAAAGAACAAGAAGTGATTTAGGAAGATAAAGCAAATCAAAACAGGAGCAAAAGCATTTGGATATCTAAAATGAGATCTTTAAACTCTTGTGATGCAATAACGTATGGAGCTTAGATTTTTTAATACATATCTAAAATGAGATGTATAAAATCATACACAAATTCAAATTCATAGCTCCAAATTTCTAATTTAGATTGCTATTCATCAAAATAAACATAAATTAGAACTGAGCGAATATTCCCGCATGATAAATTAGCGGTCTTCCAATAGAAATTTTGCATAGAAATTTTGGAGCATTAAAAAATTCATATGTTTGACTTAGGCTTCATTTGGCACCATTTTTTTGCTGCTTTATGAAGTAGCTTTCTAGTACAAAATAAATTTATACTAAAAAGTCATCTTAAAAAACACTAAGAAAGCTGTCCCAAACGAAACCATCTTACATGGGTCAAGGGACGTCCATTGAGAAATCTACATTGTAATTCAGCCACTAAGTGCCACCTCATCCCACTACTCTCAAATGGAGGGACCAACCACTCCATAAATGTGATAACTATATCCTAGAAACAAATGTAATTCAAATAAGAAAATGTATTTAGAAGTGATTCCTAGCTGTAAGAACAATTATTGATGGTTTGAATGAAATATAGAAATTGTTGGTGAAATGATTTCCTTCTCTTTGGTGTTTGAGAGACTTTCCTTTGGTGAGGAAATTATTTTTGCAATTTTTTTTAATATAAGTCCTGAATAAATTTAACCCTAATTTTTTTCTTTTTACTTCCATAACATCCCATGTCTGATACCAGACTAGTACTTTGAAAAGAAAAATGGAAGGTATACCATATTTAACAAAGTCGGCCTAGAGCAGGTTAAGAATACCTATTCTCAATTTTGCACTCTTTTGACCCATCAAAATCTCTTGTAAATTTTCAGAAAATTTTGAAATATACTCTACAAACATCCATTGACAATCTCAAACTGGTTTTAAATATAAAGAACTTCCATTTTAAAACCTCAGTTGTTCAAAGTCATCATATTTGTTGTCATCCTAAACTAGGTTTAAAGGTTCTAATCTTGATTTTTGGCTTCATCTAAACAACTAAAAAGCTTTGAAAAGTTCCACCCAAGTCCAAATCGATCAGTTAGCATTCTTCCACCATCTACAAGTATTTGAAAGTCCATTGATTCCTCCCTATGTAAACCCTAGCATCCCCAAAATACTCCAATATGCCCTTGTTCAAATAGGGTTTAACATCCTTAGCCAATACTACATGAAACTACATCCCTCCAAAGCTCAAATCTAGGATTTCTAAAGTATATTGGAACACATCTACAGTAACTATAAGCCCTTGCAAGCATTTAATTTGAAGGCTCCATCAAATTGGTTTCACAATAAATCAAAAGTGGAGAGAATAACAATTCATTGGTTGCGACACTTGCACAAGGATACTTTCTTCATTTGTATTGGGGTAATTTTCTTTTATATGTTTATTTCTTTTTAATGGTATGTCTCTTCATGCTTAGGTAGTAGGTTTGCTTTGTTTATTGATAATTTCATGAAAATAATGTCATCAATCCAATTGTTGCCTCCACAATATAACCTTGCCATTTTTCTTAACCTACCATTAGAATATTACTTGAGTGACTCCAAATTTCAGTATGTGAGTTTCACACTTTAATTTAGAGTTTTTCATCTCTAAAATCGACCACTTATATAAAATCCCAAATTATAATAAATTGCTTAAGCTAGCTTATCAGAAAGTGAACACTCTTCTATTAAGTAGTTTCAATTTGATACTTAAAAATATATATAGGCCGACCATAAAATAAATTATGTGGATTTGCGTGACACATATCATCGTATTATAGAAAGCACACACCACAATGTTAGACCGGTCCAGCCGGTCCAGGCGGGACCGGTTCAAGGGTGGAATTCGCGAAACAGCGGAGAGAACTCCGCCTGTGCGGGATGTCGCGCGAGCCGCTCATCTTGCGGGACTGTTTTAGGAAGGTTTTTGAATGGATTTTAGGAGGGAATTTAAACGTAGGGACTGTTTAGGGAATTCCTTTTGATTTGTATGCATTAAATAGTTGATTTGGCTAGGGTTTGTGTATCTTGAATTTGGCTGAAATTTGAGATCTCTTAGATTTAGGTTTTCTTTGGGCTCTAGCGGCGTCTAGAGATTTGGGAGAGATCGATCCTCCTCTCGAATTGAGGATCAATTGTATCTTGCTATTTTATTCATCATCTAGTGGAATACAAGTTGTACTATGAGTTTTCCTACAGTTTTCCTCTAATTCCCCACTGTTTTTGGCTGTTTTACTGCTGTGAACAGCAGTTTTCGTGATTTGGTACTTAATTTAGGCTAGGTTTGCTTGTGAATACAAGTACTTCCTATCAAATTGGTATCAGAGCATCGTTTTTGGGACCTTAGGCGGCTGAAATCCTGATTTTTCAGCGAGCTTTTGCTTTCCGGAAGTGATATTTTTGAGATCCATTGGGAAGAAAGATGGCGGAAAGAAGGTTGACATCTTGGAAGGCAAAGTCGGCCAATTGAAAGCCGATTTGGAGGAAAGATTCTTCAACCTTCAAAATCAAATCACCTCCAACAATGAAAGGTTGGAGGGGAAGTTCACCGCAATTGAGGAAATGTTGAAGAAACTACTTGAGATGAAAACCAATCCGGCGACATCGGAAGTAAGAGAGATCGCCGACGGCCATGGCATGGGAGGAAATCCGAACGCCTTGCGGGGGAGGAGAAATGTGGAGGTGGAGATCCTAGAGGAAGAGAACGACATGCCTCCTCTAGAGCCTCTTTCGAGGGAAGAGATGAGTATGTGATATGACAGAAGGGGTGCTGTATTCGAAATAATTCAGCGTCGAGGGGGGAATTTTGAAGGAAGAAGGGAGGAATGTCATCGTCGAGGTGCTGAATTTGAAGGTATTCAGCGTCGAGGTGATGATGTTGAAGGGAGGAGAGGTGAGTATGAAGAGGGGTTAGAGTATATTCGTTGGAGGGGCGATTGGGACAATTGGGGAACGCCTCCTTTGAGGGGAATGGGAGGCTATGGAGGATACCGAGGAGATCCCAAGGTGAGGAAATTGAAGATGCCCGTTTTCGATGGGGAAGACGGCCATGGCTAGATCTACAAGGTGAAGCGTTACTTTGCTGTCAATGGGTTGACAGAGGATGAGAAGCTGACGGCGGCAGGATTGTGTCTGGAAGGAAAAGCTTTGTCATGGTATCAGTGGCGTGACAGGAGGGAGCCTATCAGAAACTGGAGGGAATTCAAAAACTGCATAATAGAACGTTTCCAAACCGACCGAGGAGGAGATTTCTATGAGCAATTCTTTGCTCTGGTGCAGGAGGGATCAGTAGCAGACTACCGTGAGCGGTTCGAGCACCTAGCTAGTAGGGTGGAGCGATTATCAGATAGCGTATTGGAGGGGAACTTCATGAAGGGGTTGAAGGCAGAGATCCGAGCGGCAGTTAAAGTTCTGATGCCTAGTGATTTGGAGGAGGCAATGAAATTGGCACAGCTGGTAGAAAATCAGAATAATATGGAGAAGGGAGCCAGAAGCAGCAGCTCAGGAGACTCTTACAAGACTACGACTACTCTTTTAGCACCAAAGGGGACTGCATCAGTCAACAATAATGAGATCACCAGGGAGAAGCCAGTAGAAGGAGGGAGTGGGGATAACTTCAAGAAGCTCGCTGAGACAGAATTACAGGAGAAGAGAGCAAAAGGCCTTTGTTTCATATGTGATGAGAGGTATACGTCGAGGCACAGGTGTAAGGACCGAACTCTTCAAGTTCTTACTGTTTGTGATGAAGAAGGAATGGAGGGTGTCGTCTTTCCACCTTGCGGACAAGATGGATCTTTAGGAGGGGAGTATTGTTAGACCGGTCCAGGCGGGACCGGTTCAAGGGTGGAATTCGCGAAACAGCGGAGAGAACTCCGCCTGTACGAGATGCCGCGCGAGCCGCTCATCTTGCGGGACTATTTTAGGAAGGTTTTTGAATGGATTTAAGGAGGGAATTTGAACGTAGGGACTGTTTAGGGAATTCCTTTTGATTTGTATGCATTAAATAGTTGATTTGGCTAGGGTTTGAGTATCTTGAATTTGGCTGAAATTTGAGATCTCTTAGATTTAGGTTTTCTTTTGGCTCTAGCGGCGTCTAGAGATTTGGGAGAGATCGATCCTCCTCTCGAATTGAGGCTCAATTGTATCTTGCTATTTTATTCATCATCTAGTGGAATACAAGTTGTACTTTGAGTTTTCCTACAGTTTTCCTCTAATTCCCCACTGTTTTTGGCTGTTTTACTGCTGTGAACAGCAGTTTTCATGATTTGGTACTTAATTTTGGCTAGGTTTGCTTGTGAATACAAGTACTTCCTATCACACAACACTTACACTATAAAATGCTTGCACAATTATGCTATCTATATTGATTACTCACCTACATAGCATGCCACCAAAATCAACAAATAAGGAGTAATTTAAGAGCTCAACCAGAGGACCTATATGCTAGAGCAATTGACCATGCAAGTGCAAACTTCATTAGAGCGATGCAAACTTACTAGAAACCGTGATAACACCAATTAACCAACTGAATCTTAGATTGCAAACCCCCGCCTTAGCACCTCCCCAACCCATATCTCTTAGAAATTATCATATAGGAGAGAACCAACACATCAGAATCAACCAAGATAATAAGAATAACTTTAGGCTAGAAAGTCAGTAAAGAAATGAAGATGATTTTAATGATCCTACCAAAAAAAATCAAAATAGAGACCCCAACATTTGATGGGGTTCATGACCCTAATTTATTTCTAGATTGGCCCTCAGATGGATGAGTTTTTTAATGGTACTAAATGGATGACTATCAACGGGTCACATTTGTTAAAATGAAACTAATTGGCGAAATCAAAATCTATTAGTCAAATATCTTAGCCAACAAAGAGACATTGGAAAAATTAGTCATCAAATGGGTGGACATGAAGGAGATATTAAAGTCAAAATACTTCCCAAAACATCATGATATAAAGCTTCATAAGAAATTGATGACTCTCAAGGGAGTATGCAGGTCACTTAGTACCTAAATACATTTGAGGATTTTGTGGCTCGGATTAGTTGTATTGATGTTGATTGGCAACTTGTCAATTAATGTAATTGGCATTAGAATGGAGATCGAAAATGAGGTAGAGCTATATGATCCTTAGACCATTGAGAATAGATTCGATCAATGTTTAAAATTGCGTATTCGGGTATTGAGGCATTTTTCGTTCGTGAGGCGAGGCGTAAGCCTCAAGGCGTTTTGAGGAGTAAGCCTCAAAATCAAAAGATTGCGTAAACATAAAATAATAAATTTTTTATATACTAATGAGTGAATAATATAAAACATAAAAAAGCATAAGATATGAAGTGAAATCAAAATATCTCAATAATAAGACAACATGAAATATAGTTCAACTCAAAATTCTATCTTTTCCAAATCTCAGTATTCTTTTCATTAACATATAATTCCAATTTACAAAAATAAATAGCAATTACATATCACATAAGAACTCATAAGCCATCAACACTGTCATCACTAAAGGGTTCTTCATTTGAATCATCATTATGGTGAACAACTCTCTCTCCTTCCTCCTCTCCTATAGAGTCCAATGTCAGGCATTTACTTCAAGATTTATGTAAGTTTTAATATATAAAGCGTGAGGCGTAAGCCTCAAGCCAGTGAGGCGAGGCGGGCCTTAACAAAGTTGAGGCGCAAGCCTCATAAAAAAAACTTGAGGCGTAAGCATCGAGGTGTTTTTTACTGGAATTGCACAAAGGCGGGCCTCAAGGCGAGCCTCATATCGCGCAATTTTAAACCATGGATTCGATTGTTTCCTCCTCATCGAAAAGTAAAAGAAATTTACACCCCTCATTAAGACTAAAATCCATACCACTACATCTCAACCTAGAAATCTACTGATAAACTGATGAGGACATCGACTGACGCTACCGACATGTTTATCGCTGGCGAAACCGCAGATCGACGGCCACGATTCAGCGCCTCTACTTTTGATTCCAATGTCATGATGTATTATTTAGTATTTGCAGTTGTTCCATTTTTACCCCTATGGGGAGTTGCGTTGTTATTGTAGCCCAGAGGGCAATTTCGTAATTTCTTTTTTTTAGTTGAGGCCTATATATAGTGGTCTCATGTGTTGTATGATGGTTAATGAATATTTGAAAGAAGATTTATGTTTTGTTTCTACTTTTCTTGCATGAGTGCTTGAGAGGGAAGAGAGCTCAAGGGGAGCAAATCGCAAGACCCACCAGTCGTTGGAAGAGTCCTCGACTCGTGACTTTCTATCCTATCGTCTTCTTCATCACTTCCTCCCTCACTCCCACTCACCGGCTTCCATAATCCCACCATCATCCAATCCCTAGCCCCCCCATTCAAAATCCACCCCCCAACCAAATTCCCACCCGCCCCTTCCCTTACCGCCGCCCCTCCCCTCCTCACATTTTCCTTGCATGATGATGATTTCAATCATCATGACGCTTTCCTAGTTGAACCAAGCGTTAGAGGGAAATCGGATTCAATTTGAAGTTCAAAATTTGAATTTCAAAATCTTTCCAATTTTGGAATTCCTATTTAGGAAAGTTTATTTCATGATTCCAATTTAAATTAAAATAGATTGGATTCTTGAATAACTTTCCTAAACCACAATTCATCTTTGGAAACTCCCCAAATCCTCCCCAAATCCCCTCCCTCTCTCTCTCCTAGCCGTCGGCCCCATACTTGGGCTCCTCCCATTATTGCCCCAGTCAATGCAATTGATGGCCACTTGATTTGAAGTCAAATTTCAAATTAACTTCACCCAAAGCCATTCAAAATCCTGAAATTAATTTCAGGTTTTTGAAATAACTCCATCCTCCCTCTATGAAACTGCCGGCCTCTCCCCTTCTTTTTTTGCTCCCCCATTAATTACCCAATCAATGTCATAATTCCTTGGATTTGAAATTCAAAATCCAAGTCAATTCCCCCCAATTTTAATCAAAACTGAAATTAACTTTCAGATTTTGATTAATCTCATACACTCTCCTTTAAACCTAATTTCTCCAATCCCAAACTCTCTCCCCCTTGCACCCGCCGGCTTCACCCTCTCCCCTTGGGAATCCCGCCGGCCCCTCCTCTTTTCTCTCCTTCTCTTGTGCATTGAGAAGCTTAGAGACGAAGAGGACGACACCTCTCCTATTCTCTTCAATGTTGAATGGCGGATCCCGAGCTTGAATAGGGTCTTGTATTCAACGCCGACGGAAGCATCAACATCCTAAGATCTCCGTGCTTTGACGTGGGATTTGAAGACGACACCACCGTTGAAGAATATTTGGAGCGAGTCGTCCCGATTCTTGCAAGCATCATCGACCGACGATTTTCAAGCTACGATTGGAGCCTTGCCGGCCACCCACTACATCCATCTCCACCAGCTACCTATCCACCAACAAAGTTCTTCGGCGCCATCTTTGTAGTGGTAATATCTTTCATTATTTGATCACCTTTCTCCCTAAAGCCTACAAGTAGTTGCGTGAGAAGGCCTTGAGGTGAACCTCTCATTGTTAAGTGTTGGATTATGTTACTTGTACTTTGCATTTAATATTACCTTGGTTTTTTGAAAGGATAGTCTTGGTTATTCTCTATTGCTAATCTTTGGCCTAAGCAAGTTAAAATTTTCAAATTCTTAACTCTCTCTTGCATGATTGAAATAAATTTATAAGGGCAAAACTTAAAACAATTTTCTTTCTCATTTCTAAACGTAACTCATAGTAGTTTCACATCATAAACTTATTTCTCCTACAATTAGTCATCAAGTCACCAAGATGAGTACTAAGTCCATCTCTAAAACTAAAAGGGAGATCATCTGTTTTAAATTTCATAAAAGGGCATCTGCAACATTAGTGTGAAGCCCAAATATTATTTCTAGAGGAGGGAAATGATTAGGAGAATGATGATATTGAGAAGATTATTGATGACACCCTTTTCTGATCATTACATAAGAGAGAGTAATAAGTCACATCTGAATGTGATAACGTGTTTATTTATTGAAAAAAAAATTAAAGATTGGAGGAGGAGAAACATATTTAACATGTATGTCATATGCAAGAATAGATGTTGATTAGCAATAAATAGAAGCACTGCAATGAATGTGATATCAATCCATACACTTCAAAGAGCAAATTTAAAATTTAAACTCCATTCAGAGCATTTCATGTGAGTTGGGTGAACCACACATCCCTCCCAATTAATAGTAGGTGCGTGATGCCCATTAAAATGAGAAGTTACAAGGATTATGTTTGGTGTGATGTACTTCTTATGGATATAGCCAATATATTATTAGAGGGGTTTAGATTATTTGATATTAATCTCATACACTATTGTCTAGAGAACACTAATATGTTTAACTATCCTGTGAAGTCATCTAAGTGATCCCTCCCCCACATCATCACAAGCCCACTTCTGATATATAGCCCGCCCATCAAAAGAATGTAGAGCCCTATATTAAGTTAATTAGGATTGGACTATTTACTGCTAGAAAGTCCTAGCATGATATTGACCATACTACCACTATATCCATTTTAAGAGTTTTTGTATGGAGTTCCCTCAAATATTTTCCATCCACCTTCTTCATGTAAGGGGATCGTATCTGATTCTATTGAGACAACATACATGCTGTGGTCCCTGACCTTTTAGCTGAATATTAAGATGCATGCCCAAATGATTAGCTAGATGAGCTTCCTTCTATGACGGATAAGCCGTATGCTATAGATTTAATTTCATGTTCACAATTACTGAATCTACCACAATATACAATGAACCCATTTGAGCATGCTAAATTAATAAAATAAATTGATGAGCTCCTTAGAAAAGATTTCCTCCAAGAAAGCTTAGCCCATGTGTTATCCATGCATTATTGGCACCCAAGAAGAATGGATCATGGGAAATGCTTATACATAGCAGAGCTATCAATGGGATCACCATCAAATATATGTTCCTCATACTTAGACCTAATGATATGTTAGACCAAATTTCAAGTGTCATTTATTTTACACGCATTGATTTAAAATATCACTACCATGAGATAATGATGACATGAGCATGACTAGAAGATTGCCCTTAAAACCCATGACAAACTAAAAGAATGATTGGTGATTGTTTGATCGAAAAAAATAGTTTTGAAAAAGTATTAATTTTCTTTGGGAAAGTTAAAAATTTGAATTTTAGTTTTGGAATCGAACACGATATTAAGAACGATATACCATCTCAAAAGGAGAGAATATCATTCACTAATTGGTTCAGATTACAAAACTTTAACTTTATCCTTATTATCGTAGTCAAATTTAAGAAAGAATCACATTTGACCCCAAAGGATCAAAATGGAATTTAATCGAGTGTTTGACTATGCTAATATGGATTAAAGATCATTAATTTCTTAATCAAAACCATGATAATAATTGATATATCTCTCCGAAGAGAGAAGATATCAATCATTATCGATCATTTGAAAATGATGATAATGATCGTCGGGTTTGATTATCCCAAAGAAAATTAATTGAAGTTTTTGAAAAATTATTGGTTTTGAAAATAAGTTCTGGGTTTCTAGATCTCCTACGAGCGCAAGCCCTCGTAGTTAATTACATCGTAGAAAATCGAAATTTTCTACGAAAACTCTCGATTAAAAATAGCGGTAGAAATTTCTATTTAGATTTTCAAAGCTGGATGTCAAAGGAAGTTAAGGGTTGGAATTTTCAATCGGGATTGGATCAAGGTTGAACACTTATTTCTTAAATCAAAGGAAGAAAGGTAGGAGGTGTTTTAGGATTCAGAATTACTTCAGAAACACCTCAGCCTATCCTAAGTGTTGGGCTTGAATTTGATTGACAGAGATTTTTAAGTTAAATGGTCAATTTTATTAGAAAATTAGGACTCAATTCCCGGAGGTTGAGGTCTTATGGCCCGAGCCAGCCTCGGAACCTAAGCCTAAATTGGGTACTAAAAAGTGACCCGAACCTAGCTAATGCAGTGCAAATCTGGTCTTACCCCGGCCTGGATTGGGGAGCCAGCTAAACCACCTAGGCGCTTTTAAAATATGTATCCAGTCTTTTAATGTTGAGTGATAGGGACATTATTTAGAAAAGTTTAAAGGAATGAGATCGACATCTAGAGCAGATCCTTAATTGACCCCTTAACTTATGTTGGGTGTTTGATGTTTAAGCTAATGTAATTAAAATTTTAGAGATTTTTAAATTTGTTGCTAATGCGATGCATGCTGATTGACTCGATTAAAGGCTTGAATTTGAATGAAAGTTATGAAATGAGAGCTCCCGGCGATCCCAGGCTTATTTCCTAAAACGTTAAAGTTTCTATATGAGCTTAAATATTTTAATTTTGTTTAAGTAGAAAAATCTTAACTAGTCCTTAAGATCCTACGATCGGGTTCCAGGCTAAATCAAAATCGACATGCAAGAATCGCCAAAAAACTACAAAAAAAACAGGCAATTCTATACGCAATCACATCAAACATCAATCAAATTAATTAAATTAATACTCAAATTGAAAGTCCATAGGCAAAGTTGCCTTGCTTATTACAAACCAGGGTCAGCTGAAAGTAAAGTGGCCGGGCACCACTGACAACAACCCGGGTTCTAAACCTAGGACTCAAGTGACTTTGAGATTTGGGATTCTTCTCGTCGTCCATTTCTTTGTCTTCTCACGAACATCTTGATTCGTCGGTTCTGGATATCCAAATGAAAAGAAACTCCCCCTTAAATGGGGTGTTATCTTTCCTCTTTCGATATTTGAAGAGCATGCAAACTTGATCTTCCAAATGGACGAAAACTCTCCCCTTTAGGGATGTCTTCTCCTCTTTGGAATTCAAGTTGGATCTAAACATCCCAACTCAAATCACTTTAAATACAACTCAAATTATATCAAATTACATTAAGCAAAATTGAAAAATCTAGACTCGATCCTGTAGGGTTATCCTAATAACCAGCAGTTATATAAATAATCCCAAGCAGTTATAATTGATCTCAAGCAGTTGATAATTGATCTCAAGCAGTTAATATATTTGAAATTTAAATGCTCAACAGAGTGCGGTAAATAAATAAACAGACAGTCAATCAATTCTAAGCTAACAACCAGCATGCAGTGAAAGCTCGAAAACCCGGCACACAGCGGAAAAGTAAACACCGGCCTAGCCTAAAACTAGAGTTGGTTGTCCTAGCAAACCATCTAAAGTGTGTGAGGTAGGCCGTGTGGTTTGGATATGTCCTATGTAGGGCAAATTGTTAAAGTTGTCTGGCGTTATGGTTGGTTGAAAGGCTTAAGGGAAGATTTAAATTTGAGTTTAAGTATTAATGATTTGATATTGATTTTAAGGTTGATTAATGATTTCTGAAGTTTTAGAGTGATTTTGAGTTTTTAGGAATCTTCTGGATTATTCTAATCATTTAATCAAGGGGTCAAAAATTGACTTTTCAATTATGAGTGTTTTCCAGAAAGTTAATATTTTATTAAAATACTAGACCTTAATACGATCAATTAGAAGGTAAGTACGCTGAAATCGGATTTTTCTACCATTAGTTATGAAGGTTTGAAGTTTTGAACTGATTTTAACCAATATTTGACCAAAAAGTTGACTTTTTGACTTTGACTGATTTTTTAAGGTTTGAAATTTTTAATAAATACTAGACTCTATTATGAGTTGAATGCAAGTGAGTTTGGTCAATTTGGAGTTTTCTAGAGTTAGTTATGATTTTTCAAAGTTTTGTATTTTTTAGAATTATTTAATTGTTTAATTAGAAGGGTTTTCTTGATTTTGCTCCAAATGAATTCCAAACTCCTTGAAATCAACTCCAAAGGTCAGTAATGACCCAAGAAGAGATTATCAAGTGTTTGGGAATTTTTTGGAATTTTTAATTATTATTAATTATTTATTTTAATTAAATATTGGTTTTCAATTAAAATTAAATTAAGACTTGATTTGATGTCTGATCAAGGGGGTTATAATTTTCTTTGATTAAGGACATGAATCTGGTCAGTTTGAGGGGTTTTTGGTATTTTTTAGATTTAAATTTGATTTATTGGAATTTTTGGAAGTTTTAAAGCTTAATTAAGGGGTTAACTTTGACTTGTTTAATTTTTTGACTTAATGAACTCCAAATTTAATAATATTTTAACCTAAGGTTTATATTGTCACTAAGTTTAAGGTTCTCAAGTTTCACCCCTATTGGATGTGTGTAGAATTTCCTAGGATTTTTTTAAGTTTTCTAGACCTTGTCCTTAATTATTTTCCCTAGGTGTCTATACTGTTCAAATTGGCTTGAAATTTAATGTGTCTAACCCTGGCATACATGCATCCATACCACAGAAATTTCACAACAAAAAATTGAGAATTTAAGGAGTTATGAATTTTCAAAATGCAAAGTCCAAAATGGACCCTTTATCTTGAAAATTCACCTCACAGAAAACCATTGGGTATCTGACCCTAGAAAAATCAGTTAACATGCATAAGATACCCAATAATATTCCACCAAAATTTGGGCTCAAGTTAATCACTGGATTGTGAGAAATTTGCAAACAACATATTTCAAACAAATACAAATATCTCACAATTCAAAGATCAAATTAACTTGATTTTACTTTTAATAAATACTACATAAAATTACCTTTCCAACGAGCCCAAGCACATCAAATTTGGTGAAATATTCGATTTTCTATGAATTTTGGAAGATCTGGGCATTTTTTTGATTTTTTTTTTTAATTTTCCTTGGTCAAATTGACCGCGGAATGGCGGCGCCCAATGAGAACGCGCCACGTGGCGGGCTGGCCCGCCACTTAACCACGTCAGCACCCGTGTTCACGCGGTATGGTCAGATCTGGGCCGTCCGATCACGCTGAAGGCGCGATCGGACGGCTCTGGTTGAACCAGAGCTAGAAAACTTCAAATGCCCATAACTTTCAAAATACTCAACGAAATTGCATGAAATTTGAACTGTAGCTAGAGGGCAATATGATCTAACAATACCTGAAGTTTGGAGGCTCCATGCATTGTAGATTTGCTACAGTTTCAAATTAAAATTTAAACTAAAAATGCAAATAACTTACAATCCAACCATCGGATTTTTGTGTTCTTGGGCTTGTTGGAAAGCTGAAGTGATCCTCGACAACTCTCATGAAGACACCAAGAGCTGGATCTCGTTGGATAGAAAGTTATATGTGAAACTCCGCTTTCTCTCTCTAGGCTCCTCTCTCTTCACCAATGAGGCTTTGGAGGCTTGGATTTGGTGGGGGAAAACTTGGAAATGCTAGAGGAGTATCTGGAGAAGATTTTTGAGAGCTTTTGGTTGCTGGAATGGCTTTTGATTAGAGGGAGTAAGTGTGAGAAGCTCTAGGTTAGAATCATCCCTCATTTCAAGCCCTTTTTCCCCCATTGAAAAAAATATCTTTTGAAAACATATGGCTGGTTGGAATTCACTGAGGGGGCTCTTGCATGATTGCCACCTGCCCCTAGGGTGGTTGGGAGCAGGGAATAAAAGTACACAAGGACTCATGAGGTGGAAAAGCCTCTTGGTCCCCATTTGGACATGTGGAGTAATTTAAACCACTTGATCTTAAATCAAGGGTTAGGATTTACTCTAGGAAGATTCTAGAGGATGATTAAACAGCTGGAGTGATTTAAATTAGGCTAGATTAGGTTTAAGAGGGGTTTAAATGGTTTGTATTAATTCAAACCATGAAATTTGGCCATTTGGAGCCAAATAAGCCATTTGTTGACTAGTCAACCAGTCAAATTGACTAATGACATGGCATGTGGGGGTGTTTGAACTAATAGAGATGATTTGAGGATTGAAAGGGATTGGATGTTTTGAATATGTTAAAATAACCTATTTAAGCATTAAAGGGCATTTAGGTCAACCTAGGTTGACTTGGTCAACCAGGTTGGCCCGGGACCCGAGTTTGGGCTCCACAAGTTTAGTTTGATGTTTTGAGTCTATTAGAGGTTGTTCTATGGTTTGGAAAGGTCAATTTGGTCAAAATGCCTATTTTGACCTTAAAGAGCATATTTTGGTCAACCTAGGTTGACTTGGTCAACTAGGTTGACCCGGGGTCTATAAATGGGCTCAATCAATTTGAAATGATATTTGGAGACAAATAGAAGTGGTTACATGGCTCAAAGAGGTCATTTGGGTCAAAACACCTGTTTGGACCCTTAAAGGGCCTCTTAGGTCAACTCGGTTGACTTGGTCAACCAGGTTGACCCAGGGCCTGAGAATGGGTCCGACAGGTTTGGTTTGATATTTGGAACTTGTTGGAGGTGGTTGCATTCAGTTTTTGAGCTCATTTGATCCAAAACGACTATTCATACCCCAAAGGGGTATTTTGGTCATTTTGACCTCATGTCCACTAGAGGCTGAAATGAGTCCAACAAAATGCAGTTTACTGATCAACATATCAGGATTAAAGGTCTGGAAGTGATTGGAGGGTTTGAAGAAAGCTCCAAGGTCAGGATTTACTGGGTAACAGGTCTAGTGGCATAGGCTGTAAATATTTGAAGGTTTTACAACCTTTGGATTTTGATTTAGATTCTGGGGTTAGAGACCTCAAAATGAGCTCAAATTTGAAGGGTAGCCTCTAGAGACATGTCACATCAGTATGCAACTGACAGACCCTAAATCAGAGGTCATTTGATAGGGTTTTGAAGTGTTTGAAAATTCACTGAAAAAGTCTTTTAGGACTTGACCTTTAGACTTAGGATTTTGGTCTGGATTTTTGGATTTGATTTGAATTTTGAGTTTGATTAATTAATTTTGAGTTATCTAAATCATTTATGATCATTTAGAGGATCATAATTGATTGGATAAGGTTAAAGTTTGATCAGAAATAAGGTCAAGATTTGAACTGGAGATTAAGATCTTGAACTGGACTAGAGTCTAGATTTTAATTGAGGTTTGATTTGAATTGAGATCTGGGTTAGCTTTAAGGCCAGGATTGATTTGAAGTTTGAATTGATCTGAGATCTAAATTAATCCCAAGGTCTGGATTGATTTAAGGTCTAGGTAGCTCCTAAGGACTGAGAAGATCATAAGGTCTAGATCTAGGAGAATCTTAGGGTCTAGTATAGATCCTAAGGTCTAAAGTCTAGAAAATTCCTAGGGTCTAAAGTAGATCCTAATGTCTGGAGTCTAGAAGGATCTTAAGACCTAGAATAGATCCTAAGGTCTAGATTTGTTTGGAAGAATCCTGGAGACTAGAGTAGATCCTAGGATCTGAAGTCTAGAAGAATCCTAGGATCTAAAGTAGGTCCTAGGGTATGGAATCTAGGAAGATCCTAGAGATTAGATTGGTTTGAAGATTAAATTGATTTAGGGTCAGGATTAATCTGGAGTCAGGATTGATCTAGGGTCAGGATTGGCCCGAGTGACCTCATACAAAAATGAGGTCAACAGTGATACTATTGGAGTGTCTAAAACATCAAACACATTCATAAGGATAATGAATACTATATTAAAACCTTTCATAAGAGTATTCCTACTTGTTTATTTTTATGACATCCTCATATTTAGTCTTAACAAAGATCAACATCTCAGGTTAGTTTTTGACAAGCTAAAAAAAGGAAATTATATATAAATTCAAAAATAGTCTCTATTCACGAACCAAGAGATCAAATTCTTCGGATTTAAAGTTACCACCTCTGGACTCAAACCTAATCCTATCAATATCAAAACCATCATTGATTAGCCTACTTCTAAATCTTTTATAGATGTTAAGAGTTTTTTTGCCTTCGCGATATTATACAAGAGGCTTATTAGGCACATTAGCATCATGGATCCTAAGTAAAGAAAATTTATGTGGACTACTAGTGCTCAAGAAACATTTAATCAGATCAAGGTATTTATGACCACTTTTCTTATATTGAGATTTCCTAATTTCACAAATGTATTTAAGGTTGCATGTGATGCCTTAAGAGTAGGCATTAGAGGCATGTTAAATACAAAAATCACCTATCTAATTTAGTGAAAATTTGAATGATGTTAGACAAGATTATTCTAGATGTGATAAAAAATTCCATACCAATATTCAGTCTCTCAGGCATTGTAGACACTATTCATTATAGATGAAATTCAAATTACATTCAGATCATTAGATCCCTAGGTTTAACAATATACTAAAAGAAAAGCCAAGTCATAGACATGTAAAATGGTGGAGTTTTTGCATGATTACACCTTTGTCTCAAGCAAAAATTTGGTGTTGAGAATAAATCAGCAGATGTTTAATCTAAAGTACCTTTGGCCATCATATCTTTTCAATTACAGATTTAAATTTTGATAAACTAAAGGAGACTTATCTTTCATGCCCATATACCATATCATAAATACATCATTAGCATAAAAAAATGCCCTTATCTTTTATGAAACTCTTTTTTGTGCTAGATGAATATTTGTATAGAATTAGATAGTTATGTATCCCTAAGGTATCAATAAGAGTTTTTTTTTTTTTTTTTTTAGAGTTTCATTCAAGAGGAATTGCAAGATATTTAGGAAGTGACAAGACAAGCAAATAAGCAATCCCGTTGAGAGCATATTTTATTAGCCTTCTACCAAAAGGGATGTAGATAGGATTATTCTCGGATGTTTCCCATGCAAGTGGGCAAAAGCAACTAAATAAAAAACATAAAAAATATATTGCTTTGCATTTACAATATAGGCCCTAGGAGGACCTTTTGATGAATTTTTTTATGGGTATACCTAGAACACCTAGGAGATTAGGTTAACAAGATCTAGTCTTGATTTTGCTCTCTTTTGACCTATCAAAATCCCTTGAAAATTTATAAAAAAGCCCCATATATAATCCAAAAACATTCTTTGACAATCTCCAAGCGGTTTTAAGTCCAAAGGTCTTCTCATTTAATAACCCTAGTTGTTTAAAGTCGTCCAATATGTTGTCAGACTAAACTAGGATTAAAGGACGTAATCTCGACTCAAAATTAATCCTTAAACATTTCTCTACTATCTCCAAATATTTTCAAGTCCATTAATTTCTACATTTGGAAATCCTAGCCTCCCTAAAATTCTTATGTATGCTCTCGGCAAAATAGGGTTTGCATCCTTAATCAACCATAGCAAATTCTACACCAATCTACTTCTCTCAAAAACTCAAACATAGGGTTCCTAAGAAATATAAGAACACTTCTATATTAACTAGAAGCCCTAAAAATCAATTAATTCCAAGCCCTAAAAAGCAAAAGATCACATTCACCATAAAGATGGGTATTAATTCAATCCAAAATTTTATATAAAAATTAGTCCAAGATCATGGCGAATAAAACAATTATAGATAGCCTTTATCAAATAAACACATTGATAAGAAGAGTTAAAAAGCATAAGGATATTGATGAAGAGCTAGCAAAATATAATAATGTCAAGGACTTTTGGGAAATGAAATTATCATGAAAAGAAGAAACAAGAAGTCACCATGAATTAAAAATTAAAATATTAAACTAATGCATTATATTATCTGATACCTAAATTATGCCCCCTTATTTCGCACTAAACAATTGGCTACTTGGTAGGAGATGCATGATGCATCACCAACTAATTTGCATAAGTTGGCAATAGGGGTATTAATCTTTTCTTGTTGTACTTCTAAATGTGAGCACAATTGAAGTACCCTTGAACAATTCATGTCATTACAAGATAAGAGGAAGAATACAGAATATAGTGACTGATTATTATTTCAAGTTGCTTATGGTTTTATACACAATTTGAGTGTAATTCATATTAAGAGGAGAAATACACTAGCACATAAAAGGTAGAACGATCTTGTTTACGTGAAGTGCAATCGGGCTCTTAAGCATGGAAATGATAAGTGGGGCGTAATAGACCCAATTAGCTTAGAAAACATTGATGGTGTGATAGGAAATACTTGAGTTCGCAAGTAACCCTAATCGGAAATACTTGAGTTCGCAAGTAACCCTAATCGGAAATACTTGAGTTCACAAGCAAACCTAACAATAATTGGTAAAAACAGCGAGAAAAACTCGAGAACTTCGGTGAAAACAATCCAAAATAATAGATTGTATTATAGGAATCAAATCAAAGCAAGCAGAAAGTAAAGATAAAATTGATCCTCAATTCGAGAGGAGGATAGTTCTCTCCCAATCTCTAGATGATGAGCTAGAGCCCAAGACACCAAAGAGAACTCCAAGAGAAACAATAATCAAGCATGTCCTAACCCTAACCTCTTATGCTCTTTAAAAACATATCTTCCTAATAAAAGCTTCCTAAAATAAACCAAATTCAAAATAACCTCCTAATGCTTTAGCCGCCCCCTTCCCTCTCTCTATTTGCCGCCCTGGGGGGGGGGGGAGGGCATATGCTTGGGCGGGAATTTCTAAGCCACCTATAGAAGTGAACCTGCCCCACCTGGGCTGGTTTGGTCGGTTCAGGGAGAACCGTAACATGGTGATATTGATTAGCATATTGGGGTATGAATGATGTTGGGGATTATCATTTTTATGATGATCTAACATGGAAAGAGCTTGACATGGATGCCTGTTTAAAGGAAGATAAACAAAATTTCATAATATTTCAAGGTAAAAAAAATCATCAAATCAATCTTATAAAACTTCTGCATCAAAGACACCAAATATGGATGTACTTAAAGAGGAAGGTGATTTGAAAGATAATGAATCATAGGAGTTATTTGGTTCAATGTCATGCAAATTAAATTGCTATCTAAAAAACAATGTTATTCAAATAATAGTACCATCTATCAACTACAATGTATTTAGTTGAAGGCCTCTTTACTCGAAGAATATAATCCTATTTATAATAATTAATGGAGATTAAGAACTTTCTTGTTTTTTAATCCTTCGCTTTAAAACCATTAAGATTAGCATCCAATTTGAAAACAATTTAAATTATCTTAATCATGGTTACCAAAGGTATTTAAGCAACCTCAATAACAGAGAATGCCAAACTCCACTTCTTATAAATAACATAACATCAAAGAAAATACTAAACCAAGCCATCACTTATATTAATTCACATGATGAAGACAGTCGTGAAGAAAAAGTTGGTGCAGTAAGAAATGATGATTGAGTAACTCATTATTTATGATGGCTTCAACTTTTTATTTTCTTGTTCTTCGGAGTATTGGGCTTTTAAGAAGAAATTTGCATATGATCGATAATTTGGGACAAAACATATTTGCTTGTTTTTTTTATAATGACTTATTTTGCTACGAGCCTTAGCTTACTTAAGTGCTTGATTATGTTATTTGGTATATATGTACTTTAATATTTACATATATATATGGGTAATAATTTGTTGAGCGTACAACAATTTCATATCAATTATTTATGTCGAGTATTCTTGATGAATACTCCTTGAAGGTATTAACCTTTGGTCTTTTACAAGTTGAAGCTTAACTTGCTTACAATCTTGCAAAGCTCTTTGTCATTAATAATTGATAGAATATGATGTAAATCTTCTAATAATTTTACTAAAGAGCTTCATCTATGTTTTCTGCTTCGTAAAAAAAAAAAATCTCCTTTTCACTTCATGTTGCACTTTGGGTGTTCATAACACAAGTTGTATGGATCTCAATTAATTAAAAGATTTATGTATAATTGTTCGATAAGTTTTACACTGGTTATTGATCGGTGCTTGGGACCCGGCAAGGGTAGGTTGTATGAATATCAATGTTGGCTATAAATAAATCATTAACATCCCAGTTGAATATGGCACAAATGAAAACCTTGAGATGGATGTGTGACAAAATAAACAAATTGAATATGGTACAAACGAAGATCTTGAGATGGATGTGTGACAAAATAAATAATAATATGTCAAGAAATTGTTAGAAAGATAGTGAGAATAGCATCTATTAAAGATTGGGTCAAAAAAGGGTGGCATGTGATTTGAACATTTATAACAAAAGATAGAAAATGCATAAATAAGACAGATAAAATTAATGTTGAATGATTAGGAAGAAATATTGGATCAACCTAAGGTGTTATAGATAGAAGGGCATACAAATTTATGCAAAATAGTTTTTTAACACCTATACAACACTCAGAAGAAATGAATGGAGAACAAGTATTCATAAAACCAACATATACTAGTTGGTATGGAGCTAATGATAATGATGATCATGGTGGTGGACCTTCACCATGACTCTTACAAGGTCATGTTCAATGGTTCAATCTCACAACATACATATATGAAAGTTATTTTGTATGTTACACTTCCTAAGGGACTTACTAGATCCACTTATACTATAATAAACTTCCTAATTTTTTCGTTGCTTGATCAAAGATCAAATGCAAAAATCAAGTTTGCAGCCATAAACATGAAAAAGTAAAATTCTCCTCATGCAAATAGCACTAATTTGAATTTTACCAAATTTAAAATCATGAGCAACATCACACATAACTGATTCAAAAAATATATATAAGGCAGTGAATCATACCATTTGATAAGTGATCCGAAAAGAAAATGCTGCATTATGGGCACCTTTTCCAGCACCTCTGCCTTGTACATCTTGAGCAGGCCACTGTTGACTTTGGTCCAAGTGGGCACACCACTGATATCATCGAGCATGGGCGAGTGCTCTCCAAACGCCCCCTTCTTCACCTTCCTCACGAAAGCCACGCAAGCCAGATACATATACTCATTTGAGAAATTATCCAATATATCTGGATTATGTATCGACCTAGGTTTCATATATTTATGATCAATTAGCTGCGCCGATCCAAAGATGAACGGAAGGAAGTGGTAGTCATCCAAACCCCACACCCCATGAGAGCCGGCAGGCTCAAGGCAGTACATAGTTTGCAACCTCCTCATCAGATTCAGGTATGCAACAAACACGCGAGTTACCAAGGCGGGACAGTCCTCCTCCTTTATGAGCCCAAGGCGCGCCAGGCAATAGAGGAATGCAGCAAAATTAGTCTCGTGACCAGTACCATAATCTATACGGGATGCGTTGCCGAATGAGTCAAGGAGATAAGGAAGGAGCTCATCAGCGGCAGGGCGGAGCTCATCCGTGATTAGGAGAGGAAGGATCAGGGAGATGCCCTCATTGGACAGCTTGTCGTGCCAGGAGCGGTAAGCTGGGTTTCCATAACGAGATGAATGGGGTAGTGGCGGAATCTCTTCGATCCATTTGTCTAGGGTTTCAATTAAGGAGAGAAGGGAGGAAAGAACGGGGGATAGAGGTAAAACGGGATCGTGGATTTTGCGGCCGCGAACTGAGTCGGACAGGGCAGCCACGAATCCTATAAAATGGCGGCCGGCGGCGGAGGCGTGAAAGCGCTGGATGTCGTCGGAGGAGAAGATGCGCTTCGACGGGACCTCAAAATGGAAGGGAGGCTCCGCAACTGGAACTGGGAGTGGTCGAGGGACAGGAGCAAGGACTATGGCGTTGGTATTTGTTGGGGCATTAATTGCCGGAGCGCGGATCGGACGGTAAGCTGGCGGCGGTGACGAGTCAGACCACTGAGGAGGCAAAGAGATTGAAGCTGCATCGGTGGTTGGGCCGCCGCATGATCGGCAGAACGTTTCTGATAGCAATGGTGTGCCGGCTGTAGCTACGGTTGCTGGTGACGAGTCAGAGGAAATGGATGCGGGGACGGAGCAGTCCTGGAGAGAATGTTGATGCTCCGCTATTTCTTCTCGTTGCTCCGCCATTTCTCCGTGTGAGAAGGAACTAGGATCGGGTTGTGAGTTCGATACAGGTAGAAGGTTTTGAAAGGTGATTTACATACATTAGTGATATTTTTAATCTAACTTAAATAAAAATAGGATCTAATTTAACAAAAATTAAGAAATTTACTTTAAAATGATTTACATATATATTATTGATATATCATCAAAAAATTATCTTGATCGGGCATGAATCTCGAGGCAAAATCAAGTTGGAAACTTATGAAATTAAAATCGGGATCATTTGAACTCCAATATCAACAAACTTATTGTCAAAATGATTGTCTCGGAAATATGAACCCAACAACACCAAATTCGACTCAATGCAAGCCTAAATGGGTCCAAATCAAAGACCTAAAGCACATTTGAAAGGTTCAAATCATAATTTGGATTACAAAACGGTTTCCAAACATGACATGCTTATATTCAAATCGAGCAGCTCGACAAAGCAAATCCAACGAGCCAAAAATCGCCAAATTTGATATCATTAAGACATTCAAATGCCCAATAAACAATCAACGGTCAAGGGATTCAACATCGGGTGTCCATCAAAACCACCCACAATTTATCCTTGATCATCCTCCTAATTACGAGCATGGCACTCTCATAAATCTATAAATAGATCCCTCACTTCTCATGAAAAGGGAGGCCTAAGAAAGGAAGCGAGAAGAGAGATCAGAGATCGCTCTTGCCACCTAGCTCCTTCTCAACCACAGATAGGACTTCCGCCGGGCCACGGCCTGACACCAGACTTTTGTCGGAACACCAACTGACTCTCGGACTTTTGTCAGACCACCGACTGACGTCAAACTTCTATCGGACAACCAACTGACACCTGAAACTTTCGTCGGACTTCTACCCAACATTGAATTTATGTCCGTTGTTATATTTTTGCCCGACCATCGTCCCTAGGTGAACTTTTGCCCGGTCATCAATTGTCGTCAAACTTACACACAGCCACCAACGATCCTTCCGACCTCTGTCACCCACCGATTAAGGTTCTTCCGACCTCCGTCATCAGATTATGGTCCTTCAAACCTCCATCGCCAGATTATGGTCCTTCATACATCTGTCACCTGCCAACTATGGTCGTTCTAACCTCTGTCGCTCACCGACTAAGGTCCTTCCAACCTCTATCACCTGCTATTCGAATTTTTTTCTTCAACTTGAAACTCTTTGGTGAATTTTTTGTCACTTTGTTCAACCCTAAGAATGTGTTGATTAAGTTATTATTATTATTATTATTATTATTATTATTATTATTATTATTTTAAGTTAGTGAATGACTTAGATTATTGTAGGGTTTTCTCCCACTGCTCTTACTTTATAAATAATTATTTTATGAAGTTTTTCAAGTTGACTCCACGTTTTGATGTTAATGTGGAATCTTCTACCATTCCTATTTGGGTTTCTTTCCCCAATCTTCGCCCCCGCCTTTTTTCCCCTTGTATATTTCATGGTTTGGGGTCTTTATTTGGAACTTTTATTTCGTTCGGTGTAAGGATGTAGAGGAGCGTTCAGTTTTAGGCAAAAATGCGCCTATACCGAGGTGTACCGAGTTTTTTGAAAAAAAAATTCCTAAAACCGAACACTCCTCTACATTCGGTCGGAGGATGTAATAATTGTTCCTTTATTTGACCACCCTTCAAGAACGGATAATGCTACCACCAATGGCACAAGGCCTTCGGTTGCTTGTATTCTAGTTGAATTAGATGTTATTAAACGGTATCTTGATCAAGTTTGGATGGGATCTAAGACTATGGGTTACATTCAATTTATGGAAATGGAAGAATTTGCCTCTTATTGTAGTCACTATAAAGCTTTGGGTCACTTGAAAGTTGAATGTTCTATTATGCATCCTTATTTGGATGATGCTTCTCCTAATAATACTATGAATATGAGCATTACGGATTAAATTCCATCACAATATAATGTTGATAATGTTAGTCCTCATGCTACTGTTGCGGATGCGGTGGTTTCTCAATATTTGGATTGCATACTTCAAGGCAATGTGGGCGATGAATTACATTTAACTCTAGTGATATGGGGCAAGTGGTTGTGCCTATTATGGCTCAGAAGAAATTTGATAATTTGAATCCTAACTCTAATGGTGGTGACTGTCCTATCATTATGGACAATGTTGTGGGCACTCTAGAGTATTCTTTTGGTGTCGCTCTGGTTGGTGCTAATGGTATGGAGGCTTGTGATAAAGTTTTGATTCATACTGTTGTGGTTGGTGAGTGTGAGGTGGATAGAGATATTTTTCAGGCTAATTTGATGATGATGAATGAATTATCTAGTGGTTTGGATCTTTCTACTGAATCACCTATGGCTATCGTTGACCTGGTTCTATCTCCCTCTCATGTGGGGCCAAAAGGCATTGCAACTCTTGTAGATGTTCCTATCGATCTGATTTCTCCTAATGTATTGAATGCTAAGTTGGCTCTAAAGCGGGGGATTCTTGTTTGGTGCAATCTGACTGGCTTAATAAGCCATATGTTTCTCCTTGCGGTTTAATGAGGATGAAGCAGGCTGATTCGTTTCATGAGCTGTTTGGGCTAAATGTGAGTCATGCTGTTGGTAATGATTTCTCTCATGCTGGTAAGCGTCGCAGGTGCAAATCTAAAAAATAATGATATCATGCCCGTGTGGTTGGTGTAAGCCTATCTTTGGTGTTTTTTGTGGGGTTGTTGGTGGTGGGACTGTGTTGTTTGAGTGAGAGATTTTGTGTTGGGTGAGTGTTGTTGCAACTAGGGCATGTGGGAGATCTGGGTTTAACTATTTCCTGTACTTTTGATGGTTTGATTTTTAGCTTTTGTTGGGTTATGTGAGTGTTGGGGCTAGTTCAGTGGCTAATCATGGTTGATGTTGTGGCCTATCGTATGGGTGGTTATCGACTGCCCTTTTTGCTTGTCTTTTTTTTTTCTATGTTTGTGCAGGTTTTTAGTCATTGTTGTGGCCCTTTTTGTTGATGTGCTCTTTTTATTATTTTGTTGCAGATGTTGCTTTCATGTTATTGTTTATTTCGTTTTTTTCTTATGGTGTTTTCCCTTTAGTTTCCTATTTGCATTTTATATTTAGTTGAATCTTTAGCTCATAGGTTTCACTTCAATGACTGTATTTTTAGAAAGCTTTTGATTCATTAAGGATGTATACTGTTTTTAATTTGTGAAACACGTATGTGCATATATGGGTTTTCTCCAACCAGAATGCAGTACATAATCCATTTGATCAGTACCGTAGCTCAGTACCACTGACATGGAGCATTCTGATTGGTCTTCGAATGGCGTTATGCTTCCGGCCTCCGCACAGAATAATTTCTCCCTTTTAAGAGCTCTTTGGCAATTGATACAATGGAATGTAAAATTCATTCTATTAAATATAAATTTGATGTCGATTTCCATAGATCAAAATGCTTACTATTAAAAAAAATTTATAAGACCTTCCAATTTTACTTAAAAAAATGTACTTTCTTAGCAGCTGTGAATAGCTTTAACAATAGTTTTGGGCCTCCTTTGGGACAGCTTATGGGCTTTTTTGCTGATTTTAAGAAGTTGTTTAACTAAAAGTCTATTATAGAAAGCAAATAAAAATTTGTCCAGCTTTCAGACACTATATTTTCGTTGCTTTAAAAAAATCATTAGAAAAAGTATTTAAAAAAACAATAAGAAATCTATCTCAATGAAGCCTTAATTTTACAAAAAAAAAGCACTGATTTTTGAACCGTTGTGAGTGTCATATGCAGAAAATCCGTATGCAAAGATTTTATATTTGTTGGGCAAACAAAGCCTCAATGCTTTGAATTACAGTAGTTAAAATCACATCTACATACCATCAATTTAAAACATTGCAATTAGCAGTAATTAATAGAGAGAAATAAACATACTCGTCGATCCTTCTCCCACATAAACAATCAATTTGCATGATTAACTGTACAACATTGATTCAAATAATAAAATAATATTTTCATCCTTTGTATCTTAATTAGCAGATATTGCATTTTCTATAGAACATAGCAGCACATTTTGCAGTTGTTGTAAATCTCATAATCTTTGCTTAAGCAAGGCTTCTGTAATGTTCAAAATATTAGCTTAGGCAAAATATTATCTTAATACACTCGTTGAATTTGCAAAACTTGGTTTCCATGCTAGGAGGCGATTTAGGTATCTTCCGTGAGAAGATCAATTTCTCATGTTATCTTGTCTCTAATGAACCTGAATTTGTTTAAAACTAAGGCTTTTGGAGCATTTTGTTGCAGAAAATCAGATTGTAGTAGTTTAAATCACTATGTAATGATTTTAATTGTTGTTTATTGTCATGTTTGATATTGCGATTACATAGTTGCGATTTTAACTACTACAAGTAACAATGTTTAACTACCAGCATCTGACACAAGTTTGATGTTTATAATTGGCATTAATGCTGCTACTAGTTCATCATTGTCGACAAAGGCGCCGAGGCTTACCTTCGCTAGTGATGATGACACATGGTGTTGCCAATAAGGTTAATGCTCGTCATGGCCACTAAGGTTGATATTGGTCGTGACGTCTAACACCAAAACCAGTCTTCGCCATCAATATTGGTGCACGATTTGGCCATCAAGATCGATACCAACCTTATTACTCATTGGTTGATCTTCCTATTAGGAGATTAACTGAGCGTATCATAAATAATCTCTTGATAATAACTTTAATGCCCTAATATATGTACTACTTTCACTACAAAAATCATCAGCCATAGTTCATGCATATCATATATTATATCGTATCATCAAATTTTTCTCTGTTGGTAGAAAAGTGTACCTTTTGTTTATGACGATGAACCATCTGCTGCCACAGGGTGCTGGGCGGTCCGTAAACCCCTGTCAACCTAGACGAGCTAACCACGCCCATTAGAATTCGTGACCGATGCTTATTGGACCCCCACCGAAAGGGCGCTTCGGCCCGAGGGGATCGAACCCGGTATGGGGGGTAACCACCCGTGCTCGCCACCAACCGAGCTAAGCAACGGCCGGTAAAGTGTACCTTTTTAGTATGTGAATCACGTTTCACTTGAGTCTCCCGTACTTATTCCCCTTCCCATACTTTCACATAAAGAATATGATCTCTTCTATAAATTACTCTCAACCTATTTATTTATCTATATGTGGAATTTTTATAAACACTAAAGAATGTTTGGCTTGCTGGGAAAAAAAATGCAAACTAAAATAGAATACATTGTAATAGAAATTCAATTTATTTGAAATATTTTGAGTTATATTGATAATTGTAAGATAAATGCAAGCTTTTTTTTTTGGCTTAAAATAAAATAAATACATGATAAAGTATAAATACAAGATAAAGTCCAATGATGATGGTGGTTGGTGAGCGGCAATGATAGTAGCGGGCAGTGATAGTGGCGGATGATAGTAGGAGGAAGGCAGTGGCCAATAGTAGGTGGTTCATGGTTGTCATCGTATATGAGGTGACAAGCGATGACGATCAGAGGTTGATGGTGGGTGGCGACGATGAGAGGTGACCGATGTTGGTGGCGACAACAATAACTTAGGCTTTATAATTTATTTAGAAATCTATCCAATATAATGATTTTAAATATACCAAAACTAAATAAAAGGATGAATTTCAAAATACTTCAAAATTTTACTTCCTATTTTTTTTACTTCAAAACATGCATTAACATTTTCAAAACCTCTTCATGAGAAATATATTATACATATTTGACTTCAAATCAAATAGTCCCTAAGATAACAAATTATTCCTCTAATGTCCTGAAAATTCAATCACATAATAATAGTATTGATTAAATACACACTAAAATCCTAAGCGATGCCTCCTTTGCTAGTATAAAAATGGTTTAAGATAATTTCGGGTTGTGGGTCGCGTTTGGGTCAAATTCCATTCTAACATGTCAATATTTGGCACGATCAAAATCCGCCCATATTTTTTTCAAACGTGTCAGATTTTTCAACACGAATCTGACCCGTCCATTTTCAGGCTGTGTCAAATATTAGCACCCTAATTTTAATAACCACTTGATTTTCATATTTATTTTATGCCAGTTTTTTTATATTAAATATACTATAAATTTTGTGAGAGATGGATTGCGGTGGATGAGTCGTGATTGGTTAGTTGGTCAAGCACACCATGCAAGAACAAGAAGAAACTGATTAAAAGACAGTTGTACATGAAAGGGATTGGATGACTATTTCAACTAATGAAAAAAAATCTCAGTACCCATCGAGCCATCGAGACTTAGGGTGGTTGGTGGATGAGCACGGTTGGAAATCTCCTATCTCGAGTTCGAATTCCCTCTACTACGACCTCGCCTATTTAGTTGGTCAAAGCAAATGTGGGCCAGATGCCAGCAGGTAGGGGTGTCAATTTCGGGTCACGGGTCGGGTTCGAGTCGAACCTGAAACTGAACCGGCACTATTCGGGTCAATCCGAACCAGATCCATTTTTGAAAGCGGGTCAATTTTCCTTACATGAACCCGACCCGCTTCGAGTCCGGGTCAACCCAACACGACCCGAATGACCCGTTTCCAACTAAAAATTGATAGTTTTCGAGTCAAAACGGGTCTATCTCCTCTTTTTCTGGTAAAAAACGGGTCTATCTCCTCTTTTTCGGGTAAAAAACGGGTCAATTTCGTGTTGTCAGGTCAAAATCGGGTTTTCAAAAATCGGGTCAATTTCGGATCAAAGGGTTAACCCGAACCCGACCCGATTTTTAAAACGGGTCGAAATGTTGAACCTGAACCCGACCTGTTTCGGGTTCGGGTTGACCCTAACCCAAAATTTTCCGGTCGGATTTGAGTCGGGTTTTCGAGTCGTGTCAAATATTGACACCCCTACAGCAGGTGGCATCGCTATGTTTCACCGAGCTATTAGTTATGTCGCCAACCAGTTTTTTTTTTTTTTTTTTTTAAGTGAGAACGAGCAGATACCCTGTTAAAAAAAAAATCTCAGTAGTTATGATTAGAGAGTTGCAGACACATGATTGGGAGCTTTAGAACTAATTACTTTATTAATTTCAAATAAATCATATTTTGATGCTCGCATATTTAATTTTATGCCTTTTAAGTTTTAAGGAACATGGCTTATTTTAGATGACATAATAATTGTGGTAGAAATTGAAAGCTCTTTTGAAAATCATTAATATTTAGGTTTCTTTGGGACACTTTTTGTCACTATTTTTTTTTTTTTTTACTTTTAAATTTTGTTTTATATTATAAAGTTATTTTAGAAATCATTAAGAAAATAATCTTTAAAAGACCTAAATTACTTTGAAAGCAAAATCAATATACTTTAACTCAAAAACACTTCAATTTAAGCTCGACTAACTCTTCAAATTATTGTAATTTCATCATCTCCAAGTAAAGAGATGGGCCAAGCTTTGTAACTCACTCAAGTATAGTGGAAACTTCTCACCAGGACAAGACTCCATGGTTTTTTCGTTTTTTGGAGTTTCCACGTTAAAAAGTTCTGGTGTTTCCTGTCTCTCTCAACTATCTGTTTGAGTACTGTATATATGTATATCGCTAGAACGAAAAATTCTCTCACTCTACCACTGTAAGTATACTAACCCGCAACAATAATATAAAAGTAATAATTAATGTTATAAAATTCTGATAAAAACTACTATGATAAACTTTAAAATTTTTAATTTCATTTTAAAATGAATGTAAATGTGTAATGCAATTAATAATTTATTTTCAAATAAAATAAGGAATTTCAAAATCTATCTTTATTAAAAATTTAATCAAGATATTATATTCTAATCTCTTTTCATTAATATATAACCCTCTATCTCATTTACATTATTGTCTTAGCTAAAACTAAATTATTTGTCAAACTACTATGCTGACTGGCAAATAGCTGAAGTACTTGGCTCTCCAAATGCCTATAAAGGTAGCTTTACAATTAGTGGGTTGGCAGAACAATGGAGTCCAGCTGGATGCATAATTGTATTAGCAGATTTTTTTTTGGGGAATATTAGCAGATTCATAAATATATAATTGAAGCATCTAAATATTTAGGCTTTTGACCAACCAGTACGATGCCCTTTTGTTGTGTTGGAAGATAAATAAAGGTCCCTAAGAAATATATCGCTCCCAATTATAGCCGTCGGATCTTTTTCATCAATATTTACATAAAATAGATTGTTAGATAATTTTAAAGATATTATTTTTTTCATCTTTAACTGATGAGCAGATGGAACTTTTATTAGGTCCGGTGTAAGGACGTAGAGGAACGTCCGGTCTGAGGTAAAATCCCGTCAAAAAAAAAAAAAAAAAAATGAGGAATACCGCTCTATGAAGACCAATACCGAATTATACCGAGCAATACCGAGTTGAGAAAAAGCTCTGTTAAATTGATTCAAATTCAAGCTAGATAATTGAATTGTTTCTATTATCATTCGAACCTAGAATCTAAGCTCATTCAAACTTAGATTTGAACATGGATTAAGCCTTGGTTGAATCTTTGGATTGAACCTTGGAATGAGAGTTTGTGATGATAGTTCGTGATGGAACTTATTAGTGCTGATATTAATGGGATCGTTGGCACGTGAACAACAAGAAGAATTCAGTCTCGAGCTCTCCAATAGCATGTATCAATGTGACTAGTGGTTTGTAAAGAAGAAGAATAGCTCATTTGGGAGCTCACTGGGACAATGCGTTGATGAGATGGTCAATGTTTGAAGGATTAGCAGATTTCTTGCAAGAACTCGATGGGGGTAACCCGTGTAAAGAGGAAGAAGATCTCATGTGGGAGCATGTTGGGGTTTAATATCAATAGAAAGAGCTGCTTGTGAATGAGAAGAGGAGTTCATATAGGATAAATGAAACCACGAGGGTTCGAACAACGAGTATTCACACAAATTGGGAGGTTTTGAACTAACTGTGATGATTTGAATGGCGAGGATTTGAAAGAACCCCACAATCATGACATATCACAAGTTTGAACAAAATGATATTTGTTCAATTGCATGTATAATGAGGCATAGATAGCGAAATTAGCCTTTATTTGTCCATTGGAATAATATTTATTGGGAGATGCTTTATTGGATGAATTTCTTAAAAGAAAGTCGACTAAAAGCTATATGAATCTTACAAAAATTTTCTTTTTCTCCAATGAACAAGGCAAGTTAATGACAATAGAGATGTCATACTCGCATCAAATTATTTATAAACTATCATGTGAATTTTAAGACCTCAAATGCAAAAAATTGATTAAAAAGTTTATCATTATAGAGGCCATATATATACTAATTTTATAATTTTAGTGAAAATGATAAGGTTCTATAGGATGAGTCACCCCAATGAGGCTAAATTCACATGAATCTGATCATGTTTCACTTTTAAGCTGACTAAATAGAGATGAAATCGATTAGCCAATCAAGTCCCTCTTATGAGCTCTCAATTAATAATGGGAGTTTGAATATGCTTTTGGATTATGATGATACGCCTTTGTTATCAAGAAGACAAACAAATTAATTTCTAAATCATTATTTTTTTCAATGGATGTAAATACAAACTATATTTCAAGTTTTGTTCAAGATGATGATTCGATCGTTAGTTTTCTAATTCATAAGATCAACTGTGCTAGTTACGAAGAGCTCATGCACAATTCATTTACCAGTTGGAGGCTTCAATGTCGATAGCCATTGCATTATTGCTCTACCATTGTCCACTAGACATGCATGTTAGATCACATGACCAAGACCGATCAATTACACCTACCTAGGTGAAATCATTTGACTACTTTTTTATTAGTTGAGGTGCCCAACACTATTGTCAATGAAAATAAGAACTAATTTACTGTAATTTTAGATGAAGAGAGAAATATCCCCATAGCACTCATATAATGTTAAATCATTCAATTTTTATGATTTAACATTATATGAGTGCTATGATTTTATGATTTTAAGATGAAAATATTAACACTTTTTTACTATAATATTGAAATAAATAACTATTAAGCTAATCAAATCTAATTAAAATTCCTCTTTAATCCCTCCAAAATAATCATCATTTTAGTTATATACAAAAAAAAAAAATTATACAATCAAAATCCTTTTATATTTGACTGATGTAGTTTCAGTACTATTATTTTTGCATATAAATTAATAACAAAATGAAAGATCCTCTCCTTTAAAAATATGTTATATTGCAGCAAAACAAGTTAATTAATGTTATGTACATATCCATGGATACAAATGCATTAATAACAAAATTATCCTTTGCTCTCTTTTCTTTGCTCTTTCTTCTTGGAAATTGTTTCTCCTTCATTTTTATAACCAACTTGCTCTCTAAACTTTGAGAAAGAAGCAAACCCTGATAACCAAGCTAAGTTTTCCTTTTTCTTAATTTAAAAGACTGCCACAACTAAAAAAATAAGAGCTATCCAAATGATTTTGAATGGCTTAATTTGCAGTTAAAAAAAAAATCAATTGATCCTCCTTAATAACAAAGAAAAGAGAGCAATTGGTAATAAAGGAAGAGAGCAATGAAAAACATAATATTCAAGTAGGCATGAAGGATGATCAAAATAAGATTTATCACAATGTATTAATAGTTAGTATTGCTAAAATTAGTAACAACTGCAAGACAAAAAAATATCAATTGATCCTCCTTTGTGCCTACTTGAATATTAGATTATATTGTTGAGCATATTACACATTATACAATTCTAGTAAAGCTCATTGTATTTGTTTAAGCAAGTTTTATGAAAGTTCAACATATTAAGTAAGTTTTATGAAAATTCATCATATTAGTCTAGATAAAGAGGTGCATGAAATAAAACAACTTATTGTTTCTTAAGTACAATGGATTTAAATTAAACCAAACATACAAATTGACATTTTCAAAGGAGACAACAATTTTCAACATAGATAAGTATATAACTATGAACATAAGAGTAGTATAATGGTGATATCTAATTATATTTATGATTAAGAGAGATTAATTGTCTTGTTATGCTTAATGATTTATATTTATGTAATTGGTTTATTATAAAGAGTGCTTTAACAAATAGATCATCATTTATAGATTAAAAAAATAGATAACAAGTAAATATGCAAGGAGGTATAAGCTAAGTGTTAGAGCAAGATGCACATGACTATTACCTAGCCCCTAATTCAAACAAGGTTTCCATAATGAATTCACTACATAAAGGTGAGGAAACTTATTGATATGTCACCAAAAATAGTCTTTATCAGGCACGAATCTCGATGCTATATGAATCATAAACTTTCAAAAATAAATTCGAGATTATCCGAACTCTGATTTTAGCAAGCTTATAGTTGAATTGAACATCTTAAGGAGACAAAACTAATGACACCAAAATCAGACCAATCTAAGCCCAAATGGGTCCAAATCAAGGGACCAAAACACATTTAGAATGATCAAAGTATAAATTTGATGACCCAATGATATCCAAATATATCATGCTTATAGTTGAATCGAGTGGACGATGAGACAAATTCAATGAGCGCAACATCTCTTAATTCTGACATTATTTGGGTACATAAATGCTCTATGATTGTGGGGATCAATAGAAGCCGTCCGTTGGAACACTCCCAACTTGTCCTTGATCTTCTCCATATTTACTAGTCATAACACTCCAAAAAAATTATAAATAGATCATTCATTCTTCACATAAAAGGTGGGCTTTAAGCCTTGGGGATAAGGAGGAAGAAGAGAAGTTCTATGGATCTTGAAGAATCCTAGAGCTACGCACCGACACCATTGTCGGCAAATTGTGCTCTTCAAAATGGAAGACACTAACGATCCTTCCTCTAACTACCATTATTCGACCACGGTCCTTCCGACCACTGTCGCCCGACTAAAGTCCTTACGACCACCATCATCATATTATGATCCTTCTGACCTATATCACCCATCAACTACGATTCTTCCAACCTCTGTTTCCCACCAACTATGGTCCTTCGATCATTGTCACTGATAACGATCTTTCTGACTTATGTCGCTTGCCAACTACGATCCTTCCAACCTTAGTCATCTTCCAACTATGATCCTTCTAACCACCATCACCTAACTATGGCCCTCGAACCTCCATCTCCTGCAGATTATGGTCCATCCAACATTACTTATTTGTAGACTATGATCCTTCAGATCATCGTCGTCTGACTACGGTCATTCCGACTACTGTCACGCACTGAGTACGATCCTTTCGACCTCTGTTGCTCCCAACTATAGTCCTTCTGACCTCCTCACTAGCCAACTAGGTTTCTTCGGACCATCATTATTGACTAAAATCTTTCAAATCTCCATTACCCATCAACTATGATTCTTTCAACCACCGTCGCTTGACTACAGTCCTTCCAACTTTAGTCATCTATCGACTATGATCCTTCTAACAATCGTCATCAGACTATAGTCCTTCTGACCTCCACCGCCCTCTTACTACGACCCTTCTGATCATTATTACCCAACTACGATCCTTCTGACCTTAATCGTCTGTCAGCTATGATCCTTTCGACCACCGTCTCCCGACTATGATCCTTGCAATCACCGTTGCCCAACTATGATCCTTCCGACCATCATCGCTAAACTATGATCCTTTTGATCTCAGTCGCCCACTGACTATGATCCTTCCGACCTCCATTGCTTCCCAACTACAATCCTTATGACCTCCTTCACCTTCTAACTACGGTCCATCTAACCACCATCACCCGCCTACGATCATTCTGACCAGTGTCACCTATTAACTATGGTTCTACTGACCGAATAAAACATTTCAACTCACTCTTAAGAACAGTTGTCATGTTGTTCTCAAACTATGTAATATGATACATATTTAATATATATTGAGCCAGCCCCCTCCTCTGATAAGGGGTATTATTTGTAATCAACCACTAATACTAGTGGATTCATTCAAACTGGGCTAGCCCCATAATTTTTCCCTTTTACAAGATTTTTTTACGTAAAAAATCTTGGTATTTTCTTATAAATGTTGCACCCTAATATTTTATTTGTCTATTTACTAGATCTTTGTATAAAGGTAGGATGCTAACATTTATAATTCTTCACCATCGCGACTATTCCAAGATGCAACACTTCTTAAACCTAATATTTAGAGAAAACTTATTCTTATTTTAATGAGGTAAGCTTGAGAACTAGGGAGGTGATCAAAGGCTAGTGATGATAGTTAGAATGAATGATTGGTTGCAAATGTAGGGAGTATATATTGAGGTTATCTTGGATAGGGAAACTATCGAGAACTATATGATTAATTACTTGGATTGGTGGTGAGGCGGAGTAGCTTTAATTTGGGATACCTTAGAGATGAATATATGATTTGTGAGAGTTTGCGGTGAATGTTATGGGAATGTACGTAGATTAAAATGTGGTGAGAAGGCCAAACCGGAGAGCTTTGTGGGCTTGAGGGTTTGGAGCGAGAGGCAAACTCGAAATCTTAGCCATTTATGACGTGATGATGGAGTAGAATAATTAAGAGACTAGGAATGATGATTATGGAGATTAACTATTACCTCAAGACCAAACAACCAACATAAAATTATGAAGTAAAATTCATTCATATTCTTTTCAAATCAAAGTATAAATACAATTAACAATTTAGTCCCATTATCCAAAAAAAAGCTTATAAGCGCCCGTTGCGGTAAAAGACCGAATAAATTAGCTGAACATGTAGAATGAAATTTAAGAATTCTTTGATGTGAAAACATAAAACCAATCACTTATATATTTTATCATCCATACTACAATGTCCATTTTGATTCCATACAACTCATTAAAAGCTACACCTCATAATATCTTGATATTAAGACATGCACACATCACCCATTAATTTCAGTAAGATTTGTGAAATTAGGGTTGATGGATGCCTTTCACCAGCAAAAGAAAATTTCATTGCATAAATATATCATCGTATAAATGAAAATTAAAGCTACTAATTTAGTCGATTTTGTGGGCATGAGAAGCCCTTGTCATGGAGTACCTATGTGTGGTTGCGATTCCAGTTGCCAGTGCATACAACTTGGCTTATCTCCTCACATTAACTTCATGCTTGAATGCTAATTTATACTTATTATTTGTAATGTCAATATCTTGCCAGATATCTTATGGGTTCTTGTCAATAAATTAATTAGGGCGTGCATGGGGAAAATGATGGTAGTCTTTTTCTTGAATTTTGCTTTTTAATATATATATATATATATATATATATATATATATATATATATATATATATATATATATATATATATATATATATATATATATATATATATATATATATATATATATATATATATATATATAGACGTATATTTTTATGTTTGGGTTGAAGTAAAAGAGATGTAATATATTTCAAATATTAAGGTTTTGAAGATATTGATATTTCGTTTGAACTAAAAGAATAGCATAGTAAAATTTTAATGTATTTGACATTCATCCACAAGTTATGTTTTTCAGTATTTAAAAACTATCATATTTGACTGATTTTCAAATACACTTTAAATTCTTTATTATTATTGTAGCCAACTCGGCTCATATTTGACTAACACAGTCAATCGGTTGTTGTCGCTAGCTGCTGCCACCACTACCTTGCCTTTGCAGCCCACCGCCTTCCGCTGGCCACCGGTTGCATTATTAGTTAACTTCAATTTTGTAAACTAAGGAGGAAGTAATTATCTACATTGAACTATTACAAGTCAACTAAGAATCTTTATATATATAATTTTGAATTTTTTTCAACTGCCCATACTGAGCATTTTAGTTAATATCTTAAAAATTAGTCAATCATCCAAATCATTTTTTTAATACAGTAATAATAACTCTTTCCAAAAAATTTATCATTATTTCATCAGTTTACTTCCATTTTGTCGGCCACCCTCAGGAATGATATTATTTATTTAATTTTTGATGAACCCATGTTTAATTACAAGATACAATTTTTCACGATATTCTACTCTAAATTAAGCATTTTTTCACGATGATTTCTTATTAGACTTTGTTTGAGATAATTTTCTTATTATTTTTTTAATCAAATTTTTAGTACAAAATTAACATTTTAATTTTTGTACTAAAAATTACTTCAAGAAACAACAAGAAAATCAGCTCAAATGAAATCTTACTTATAATGTATTATGATAATAGTTGTAAAGTTATTATGAAGAAATTAATTTTTTTTATAGATATTATAAATATATTCTTTATATATATATATATATATATATATATATATATATATATATATATATATATATATATATATATATATATATATATATATATATATATGATAAATTAACACTTTTTGTTATAAAAAAAATTAATTATTATTATTTTTTTAAAATCAAAGAAAAGCAATAAAAATAATTAGAAAATGATGACTAAATAAAATTATATTTAAGAAATAAAAAATTAATGTAATGAGAAAGTTATACAAAAAATCCTATAAAAAAATACAAAAAATCCTAAAATATATATTTATATTTTGATAATATGTGTATAAAACTATCACCAAAATAAATATGAAATAGTGCGTTAATAAATAAAATTGGCGAGCGTGCATTCTGTCAAAGTCAATGCATTGAATTATGAAATGTACTCAGACCGGAGGCTTATCAGATTCATTATTTTTTGGTGGGGTCATCTAATCATATTGGGTTATGTCATTATCAGAGCAATGAAAAGGTACCCATAAAAAAAAATCAAATGATAGAAAAATTATGTGCGAAGGTGAGCTATTAGGTAAATGAGAATGATGTATTTCTTAGTATGAATTGACTTTTAAAAAAAAAAATTTTGTTAGTTTGCAAGTAGTGGTGATCATGTATTTTCTTGTTTTTTTTTTTTTTTCTGATTTTATTTAATTATTATTATTTTATTAGTTTCTCAAATTTAGGTGATAAAAAGCTGCTTACTGTAACTATAATAACTAAGGTTTTTCTTTTGAATATTTTTTTTACTGTTTTTTAAAGTAAATTTTTAATTAAAAAATTAAAAATTTTTTTTATTAGAAATATACTTTAAGAAACAGGAAGAAAGCTATCTCAAATGAAGTTTAAATTATTATTTTTTTTCATAACAACTTCTCAACTAGTTTTATAAAATATTATAGTCGTCCTAAATATATCCTTTGCTCAATCATTGAAAGCTTAAGCTTCACTCATCACATGTTCAAAGTTTGCATATGAGTTAGGGTTAATGATCGATTAAGAGCACTGTAGAATGGTGCATGAGTAATTTATATTATTTCCTGGATATTTTCCTGTGTAATCGACATAGCAGAGCACTGTAGAACTATATTCTCAATGTCGCAACATTGTAAATAGAACCAAAAGATAGAGGTTGAGCACCACAACGTTCCAAACTTGTACCAAAACGCTATAAAGAGGGCAAAATAGTTTTTCTTTCTTGTTTTTCTCAAGGGTGGTGTCCCTTAGTGATATTTATTTATATTGTATCTATTTGTTTGTTTTAAGTGTAGAATGGTGCATGAGTGTAGAGAAAGTAAGGAAAGAGCAAGAAAGAAGAGATATATATACTTATCTCTCCCAATTTTCATAATGAATTTTTTTTTTTGTGTGGTATGGCTCCGTGATTTTTTTCCCCTGCTTTGACTTTTTTCACGTTAATTCTCAATGTCTTTTTATTTCTGGTACATTTTTTTCATTGCGATTTACTTCCTTCCATCCCCAACAAGAACTTGAATATATGAAGAATGTATTTTTCCAACCACCATCGTATAATGACTATCTGACTATTGTCTCAATCTCACGCAAACTTTATTATGCATTAAAAATGTTGATGCATGACATTGTGTATAAGCCATATGCATGCCATTAACATCAATGTTGATGGTCATCAATTTTATACCCATCGTTGTAAATAATGTTGAAGCACGCCATCACCTACAGGACTAATAAAAGCTATCCAAACACTCTATTGCCTATATCACTTATTTTTGCTCACAATGTTCATGCATCATGCATGCCATTATCAATAAGGCCAATGTGCGTTGTAGATTCTAACTTCATTTTTCGACATCAATATGGGTTATTATACTAAATTTATTGATATGCAATCGCCTCTCCTCAAAGTAGAACCATCGAACATACTAAAAAAGTTTTCTTGAAAGCAATTCCAATGCCGCACATTTTTTTCAATTTTAACAATACAATCCACCATTTATAGTTCATATATCTATATTATATAAACACCTTTTTTTAATTACTTGGAACGAGCTCATTTATAACCAAGTACATGCTGTAACATAATTATTTCAATAAAACTATATCTCATGAATTTTTAGATGTGTTTAGGTTTTTTCGTTAGTAAGCAGAGGACGGTTTCTACTCGATGCATCTACGAGGTCGCAATGCATAATATTGCCAAATTAAAAATAAAAATATACCACGCCACAGGAGAGCTTCATTAAGGTTATTAATAAATAAGAAAAATACTTACCGAACTTAAAAAAAAAAATCTCGAACTTTTTTCCTACACATGCAAATTTGTATCCATAAAATTATATAAAATTGCTGCAACATTGGATTAATTATTCTGCGCGGATGCCGAACGTCATTCGGAGATCAATCAGAATGTGTCATATCATCTCTTTATTAGATACCACGACTCATACTGCTTGATACCGGCATACCGCTGATGTGATATATTCTAATTGATCTAAGGATTATAAATAATTTCTTCTACCATTGGGCGTAGATAGAAAATTTCGGCATTTCTCATTTGGGGTAACATTTTTTAATAAACAAACCGTGTTGTATTCGTCGTGGTGATTGGTGAACAAGTTGGCTACAGTTGGCACGTGCCGCCACACCAGCTGTCACTCTTATCCTAATAGCTCCTCCGAGTCAGGATGCGTTTCCCTCCTCCATTTTCCGTTTCCCTCTCGCTCCCAGTTACATTCAACGATTTTCATACCCGTGCAGTCTGGCTTCTCTCGCACACTACGCAGTAGTCAAACTTTATATTCCCAGATTACCCTGACCAAAAACCCAGTCAAACGCGACGACTCTCTCGAATTAGTCATGCACAACTAAAGCCTATTTTTGTCTTTTCAAATAAGAAAAAAAGGAATGATGACCGCGTTCCTTTAAACTCTCACCGACCTATCTTCGCTTCATGGCGGTCAATCGCATCCCTATATATATATAACAGAACATTGCAGCACCCTTCATCAAAACTTACAGAGAAATCAATGGAGTCTTCCTCTATTCTTCTTCTGTTCTTCCTCTCCTCATTCCTCTTTCAGAGCTCACTTAGTGCGAGAAAGCTCACCGCTTTGGTCGATAAGCAGCCACTCACCATCACCTACCACAGGGGAACCCTTCTCTCCGGTCCAATCTCTCTCAATCTCATCTGGTACGGTAACTTCACTGCCTCCCAGCGAGCTGTCATTTCCGACTTCGTCGCCTCCCTTTCCGGCGACGACCCGAACCAACAGAAACAACCTTCCGTATCATCTTGGTGGAAGATGACTGCCAAATACTACTTCAATTCCAAAGTTTCACAGCCTCAGCTCACTGTCGGTGAACAGATCCTCGAAGAGAGCTACTCGCTCGGGAAATCGCTAAAGAACGTGGACCTCGCCGCGCTGGCCGCGAAGGGGCTTAAGCGGCCGGCGATAAACGTAGTGCTGACCGCTACCGACGTGGCGGTTGAGGGGTTTTGTATGAGCCGCTGCGCGACTCACGCATCGTCCACTCGGTCTAGCTCGGGCCGATTTGCGTACATCTGGGTTGGCAACTCAGCCGCCCAGTGCCCGGGGCTGTGCGCTTGGCCCTTCCACCAGCCAGTCTACGGCCCGCAGAGCCCTCCTTTAGTGGCGCCTAACGGCGACGTCGGCGTTGACGGCATGGTGATGAATCTGGCGAGCATGGTTGCCGGCGCCGTTACCAATCCGTTTGGTGACGGGTTCTTTATGGGTCCGGCGACGGCGCCGCTTGAGGCGGCGACGGCGTGCCCAGGAGTGTACGGTAAGGGGGCTTACCCGGGCTACGCCGGCGAGCTTTTGGTGGACCCGACTACAGGAGCCAGCTACAACGCGAATGGGGCCCACGGGAGAGAGTATTTGCTTCCGGGTATCTTTGACCCGTCAACTGCTTCGTGTGCTACGTTGGTGTAGGCCGTAGGGGATCTAGTTGTGGGTCAAGTGGGAAGAAATGTTTGAGTGTGGTGACGTGGCGTTGTTTTAGATGATGTGGTGAAGCATATATAATATGTAAATAATGAAAGATAGGTGAAAGTTTTGAGAGGCTTTATGTCATTGTTGATGTGAAACCTTGTCGTTCTCCTTCGTTGTTTGTGAATTGTATTACTCCTTAATAGTAACAAGCGATTTGTTACATGCACTTGAAAGATCATCACATTCATTGAACTAAGTCTTATGATGTCAGGAGCGGGCAGGGGCGGAACCAGCCTTAATTTTCAGGGGGGGCAAGCTTATAAATAACTGTCGCGGGTGCAAGGGGGCAGCACCCCCAGCGGGGTTCGACCTACCTAGTAAGGTCGCGGGGTCAAGCGGCAGCGCCCTTGCGGGGGTTTCTGGGGGCAGCGCCCCCGGAACAAATTTTGGTTGTAAGGATATTTTTGGAATTAAAATTTAAAAATAAAATGATGAATGCTCTTTAATATTTGTTTGGGGGCAATTGTCTAAATATCATAGTATTTTAAAAGTTTTAGGGGGGGCTATTGCCTAAAAACCCTTATAATAAAGATTAAAAAACCTAAAAAACTTTGCAATAAAAAAAAAATTATTTTTTTAAGGGGGGGCAATTGCCCCCCCTCACCCAAAGGTGGTTCCGCCCATGGCAGCGGGTGGTGATAGCAGCGGTGGCAGTTTGTAACGATAGTAGGGGGAGGCTTGTTAGTGGCAATGATGATAAGCGGTGTATTGTGATCGACCACAGCAGGTGACAATGAAAATGAATTTATAGTAAATTTAAAAATTGGTATAATAATTTCTAAATACGTCAAATATATACAAAATATATTAATCAGAAGAACACAAATCTTAATACAAAATATATTGATAAGATTATTGGAAGAGAATTGATGCCTATAAACTTAGCTAACCAAATAAACTCATTTATTTGGGTACTGATGTGGAAGTTCATATGAAAATATTTTTTGATAACATAACAAGCAAATTATAAGACCTTATTCCATAAAAGATTTTACTAACCAACATTTTATTATTACCATGAGGAGAGTAATCAAATTTGCCTAAACCAATTAAGCCCAATGAGATCATACTATGTTCTTGTGTGTAGATGAATTTTTGGGTGAATTAATTTGGTAAATGTGCATGTTTGACCACTAAGAAATTCTAATATGTAATGTTGTGATTTCAATTATTTTGATCTCTATATGATTATGCATAGGATTTTTTTAATTGCACAAAAAATTTCAATCATCAATATAATTAGATTTATAAATAGCAGTATGATCTACAACCATCCACAAATTTGTAGGCTTTGGATGCTAACACACTAGCCTTTTTATCAATGATTCAAACACCTTTTAAATTTAATTTTATAGATGGCCTAGGCTAAATTAGGTTCTTTGGATCATATGTTCTTCTTAGTTTTATGGAACGAACACAAGAGTCAGGGAATTGATATGAGCCTATAGTTGAAAGAGTTAGATTAATCAATTCATCATCAGTATAATTTTATTTATAACTAGCAGTATGGTGTGAACCATCAATCAACATGTTTACATGCTTTGGTTGCTAATATATTAGCCACTTATCAATGATCCAAATGCCTTCCAAATTAAATATTTCATAGCACTTGCACTTCGTTTGAGACGACTTTTTAAGCACTACATCTTAAAATAGCTTTTTAGTAGAAAAATTTTTATTTTTCAACTAGAAAGAAGCTTTAAGAAGCAGTGATAAAGCCTCCCAAATGAAGCCTTAGACTGATTTGAATTTTTTTTAATCTCTTGTTCTGCTCGGCTTTATGGAAGGAAGTGTACGTATCATGAAGCTAATATGAGTTCTGATAAGTCTGATCGCCAATAAAGCATAGTTAAGAGTTCTTATTTATCGATTATGAGCTCTCATAAAAGAACTTGACAATGTTACCCTCCTACAATTAGGAACTCGTCCTAACAAGCCAAGTGGATATTGTAAGTCATACTTGCTAGCTACATAGAGTCCACTTTTATACTCTTCCTATGATTTTGTTGTATAACTTGTTATATGTTGTTGACCTTGGCCCTCAAATATTAATAATGATTGGTCAAAGATGAAGATGGTTTAATCCTATATTTTAGGCCAAATTTTCATCCATTGAAAACTCTTTAGATTCTTTGATAGATTATCTCTCTTAGGCCCCTCTTTAGATCACTTTCACCCATCTTTTTATGACCAAGTGGCCAAATCATATCCACTATGAAAGTTAATAATTTAAGAGAAAATTTTAACCATAAACTCTCTTGCATGGGTTAAATCCATTTCTATAGTATGGTTAATCGGAGTGCTATCCATAAACAACATTAAGGCTTCATTTGGGATGACTTTCTTAATACTTCTTAAAGCAACATACTACAATTCCTCTGACCATCGTCACCAGCTGACTATGGTCCCTCTGATCACCGTTGCCTACCGACTATGGTCTCTCTAACCACCGTCGCCCTCCGAATATGGTCCCTCCGCATTATTGCCCGCATACTACAGTCCCTCTACCTCTCGTCGCCCATCGACTACTGTCCCTCCAACCCCTGTTGTCCGTCGACTATGGTCCCTCTAACCACTATTGCCTGTCAACTATGGTCCATCCGACCACCGTTGCCAGCCCATTAATGTCCCTCCGATCACCATCGTCATATAACTATCATTGTCCACCAACTACGATCCCTCTGACCATCATCACCCATCAATTACAGTCCCTCCAACCATCGTCGCTTGACTACAGACCTTCTGACCTCCGTTGCCCATTGACTACGGCGCCTCCGACCATCATCACCCAACTACGATCCCTCGAACCTACAATGCCTTATTACGATCATAACAACTAAATAAACAACGCAACATTATCTTAAGAATAGCTCTCAACCCCAACTATATAATATGCTATATATGATGTACATTAAGCTAACACCTTCACCAAAAAATTGATATTATTTGTAATCAACAACAACCATTAGTGGATTCATTTCAATTATATCAGGCCCCTTGATTTTTCTCCCTTTTTAGGGATTTCCACGTAAATATTATAATATCTCTTATGACTTTTACACCCATCTCTCTTTATTTGTATATGTGCTTTATATTCTTTCAAAGCTAAGATATTAAGCTCTTTATCTCTCTACCTCTGTGAATGTTCCAGGACACAATGATAATCAAATTGAACATCTCAATGAGATCAATCCAACTAACTAAAGACCACATAATTCTAGCATTATTAGCAGATTTAAATATTGAAATAAAACATATATGATCAAAGAATTTATTATGGGCCACCTCATAGAGTGTTTAAATTTTTTGCTATATTTATGGTATCTGTTGCTTTCAAAATTTATAAGTAGACTTCAACTCTTTACATGGAGACTCATGACGTGAGATTCAAGAGAACTTAGAGGTTTAAAGAATCTCAGAACTCTACTCGAGCACCACTATTGTTGTACTGCCGTTGTAAAATAGCCTTTGCCCAAATGCTGCCATTTAACAAGTGCTTGGCTACTTCTGTTAGGCCATCACCCAACATCCATCATTGGAGCACCACTAGAGTATTGTTGTTGAACCACTACCTGATCACCACCATTAAGCCATCATCTAACTTTTGTCAGTCGATTACTACAATTCTATCATTACTATTAGACCTTCTTCACTCGACCATTATTGTTGAACAACAACCACTCATCTTCATCAAACTACTAGTGTTGTTTGGCCACCATCGTTCGATCACCACCTGACTACCATTATCGAACTATTGATAATTTGACATTATCGTACCACCATCATCAGAATGTTGAACCTAATCAACATCACCAAACCACTACTGCTACAAAATGGTTATATTTAAGCAATATAAGCAAAAAAGTAGCTAGAGAGCCGTGAATCACGATCAAGCTCATTGTGGCTTTGGAGTCTCTCATCACAGAATAATTTGGCCTCATGAGAAGTTATTATGTGCGGACGCCGAATATAGTTTACCATCTGGAGACCAACTAGAATGCATCACCCCTTACTCGGTACCTGACTCGGTATTGCTAATGTGGCACGTTCTGATTGGTCTTCGGACAATAAACTACTTTCGGCGTCAGCACAAAATAATTTGTCCACATCATCTAGCGAGTTCACATTATTTTCGTTCTTGTTATTCGTCAATTTTGAATCGAATTGACGTCTTGAATTGATTTATACAATATTTAAATGAACAAGCAAAATTAGCAACTTCCTAAACAAATAAATCTTTTATCATCAAATTTCCTAAACTCAAATAACCCTAAAAAAAACGTCGAGCTTCTCCTCTTGATCGTTATTATTATTTTTTTACCGCTATGATCTTAATAGCTATTCAAATTCGGTTAATACATAAATAAAATAGTATTGAGTAATGAGTAATGAATGCGTTCAAATTCCATGGATGTCTGCTTTGATTACGCTAGATCCATCATGCATAATGCTTCGGCAGCTGGATACCACATACATTGGGAAAATTGATACCAAGCATGACCACGTTTTTTAATTTCTCGCAGGCCTGTTTTGCAACGTAATTGGGAAAGGTTTTGCATTATGTCTTAAGAGATGTTGGATGAATGTAGCCTAAATAAGATAATATATATTTTTGGGTCTGAAATAAAATGAATATAAATTAAATTTAAAGATGGTGGCAGACAGCTGGTAGAGACGGCTGACGGCTGGTGGTGGTCGGCGATGGTGGTTGACGGAGGATGGTGTCGGCGGTTGTCGGCGATGGTGGCGGCTAGTAGCGGTGGAGCCTGGCGGGGGCGACCAATGGCGAGTGGAAATAGTCAAGTAAGTTTGCTTGTAGTGTAAACAGTTCCCACTCAAAACTACCAAAGTTTAGTTTATCTAAAAAATTAACAAAAATGCAAGGTTATGAAAATCGGACCTGACAACAAACCGGAAGAAGGAGAGGTTGGTTGAACCGGGGTTGAACCGGATGACGTAACAAATAATAATATTATTATAAAAAATTAATAAAATTAACCTAATAATGAAATATAATAACCATATACTTTAATATAAATTATTGTTAATTTATATTACATATTTAGATATAAACTATAAATATAAAATATAGAAAAAACTCACAATAAAAATTAATTTTTTATAATATATAATTAAATATAAAATTTTAAATAGAAAAAATTAAAATATTATTAACTAAAAAAGTAAAATTTCTATAAAAAAATAAAAAAAATAAATATTATTCATATTATAAAAATAAATATATAAAAAATAAATGGATAAAAAATAAAAAAAATAAATATTATTCATATTAAAAATTAATTAAAAAAACTATTTAAAAAAAGATGTTTTGCTTTGTATAGTGTATACATGAAACCAAATATAATTTTTTTTCTTTGTATGGTTTAGTCCCACATCATTTGTGATGTTTCGCTTTGCATAGTTTATATAATTTTTTTTTTTATTTACTCATTATAGGAGCTTATATGGAGCCTTGTGAAGCCATATGAGAATGTTTTAAGTAATTATATAATCATATTCTTTAATATTTATTTAAGAGTTTTAATATATAATATTTATATTAATGATTAAGTTTATAATTTATTTAATTATTTTAAACAAATTTGTACCGGTCGGTTTGAGAAAATCGGGACCAGCGAACCAGCGGGTTCAAGCCGGTTCTGGCCGGTTTGATGCACACCGGGTTCTTAAGGCTGATCCGGACCGGCCATTAGACCGGTTCACAGTTGAACCGGTTTGACCGGCTGGTCCGATCCGATTTGCAAAACGTGGTAAAATGGTTATACTAAAATTATTTTGCTTTACTTTTTATTTTTTTAAAATCAAATATCAATATTTTCTATACCCTTGCATTTGAAATATTCTACACCCATTTTATTTCTAATCAAACAACCCCTTAAAGGTGATATGTAAATAAGAATAGATAATTAAAATTTATGTGTTCTATAATTATCAGTGATATGAGTTATGGGTGGAAGTAAACTATGCAACGAACAAAAAACAAGAAATAGAAAGCAGCAGAAATAAGTGGATACTAGGATTTAACGTGAAAAACCTAAAATAGGGAAAAAAAATCACGGAGCCAGACGACACACAAAATTAACTATAAAAATTGAGAGAAATTTGTACATATCTCTCTTCTCTCTTGCTCTTTATTTACTTCTCTTCACTTATACCGCTCTCATGCACAAAATAAAAGAAAAAGTCAAGTTATTAACCCCAAGAAAAACGAGAAAGAAAATTGTGCAGTCCGCCACTAAGCATTGTGATGCTAAGCTCTTTGTCAATTCTCCCAGCAAACTTTGCAGCATCGGGGAGCTCAGGAACACAACGTTGTGGCACTCGGGTTTACAACGACAGGAAGTTTGGGTACACAACATCGAGGCATTGTAATTTTGTTTTTTTTTTTTGCAAGACACCCAAACCCAAGCAAGGGAATTGAAGGACCTTAGGCACCCTCCAATGAGTATGATAAATTGAATTGAGGTAAAAAATAATAGCAATTGATCGACACAATCAGATTCCACACGGCTAACTTGAACTATCTGATCAGCATAGTGGAATTTATTATTATATAAGAAATATTTGAAACAAATGGTTTAATTTGTTCGGCGCTGTTATCGTTATAAGTATTTGTAATTTTTTTTGAGATTAACTTATTTCATTATATACTATATTTATATATTTGATATTTATTTTTATATACTTATTCATATATATGATATATAAATTTTTGTATCACATTAAAATACCGCTTGTTCGTCTGCTTCTCTCACTTGCTTTTTCACACTTTTCAGTGCTTTAAAGTCTACATTTACCCTCTCTCCTTACATCATCCCTTCATTTCTCTCTTAGGATACTTGTTTTCACCCCGGCACTCATTTACGAATTTTTATTGCGTCCGGTAAAGAACACCGAGCATACTGAGTGTGTACTGAGCACCTGTATCGAGCACAATACCGAGTACTTTAGTGACGTGACGTTTTTTTATTGTCTTCCGAATGCATTCGATAACCTGAGGAAATAATCACTCCTCATTTACCCTGTTGCATGGCTTCCACTTCTCAACTTCATCGATTTTAAAAAACTGTGTGGTTCGGTTTGATAAAGGAAATGCAGATTCCATTACTCCTAATGATCACAAATCCCTTTCAGCTTAACAGAAGTTGTAGCTCCACTACTCCAGTTCTCTGCCACAGCTGCAATTAGCATATCAACACCATTCATTTGTAACTGTATGTCTTGATTACTGCTCACCATTAGATGTTTTTTGGTAGCTCTCATGAAGAGGGGCGGAACTAGTCTTAATTTTGTAGGGGACAAACTTATAAGTAACTGTTGATGTAGCCTAGAATTTGGTTGGACCATTCATTACAAGAAAATGGATCAATAGTGACACCTATTTGTTCATATCATAGATCGCCTTACGCTTTGCAAATATATCGCCCCTAACGTAGCGACTCCTAACGGGGTTCGACCTGGGGCAATTGTCTAAAGACCATAATATCTTAAATGAATAAATAAAATGATGAATTCTATTTACCTACTTGCAGGGTTAAGTGCATAAAATACATTATTATAAAGACTAAAATAGCATGTCACCCAACGCATTATTTATTGGGTGATGTGGCGTGTTCTAATTGACCTCAGAATGCGTCCGTACACTTATATTTACTGTGAGGTATGATAAAATTATTCTTCATATCTTGTCCAGTAATCTTCTCTGTTATTCTCTCGTATAGATTTTTAGTTCTGTGTATGCTTGTATTTTTCTAATACCAAGTTCAGTTGTATGTGCTGAACTTTCTTCAATAATAAATCTGGATGAAGAAATCAGTCATAATCTAGCCAATATCCTTAAGATTATATAGTGTGCTACATGGGCTTAAGAGTTGCTTGTTTCTTCTTCGTTAAGTCATATGATAGAAGAATTTTTAAGATCATCGTCCCCTTAGCCCCCTCTAGAGGAGTGTAAATATATAGGTTGAGTCAAGATTAGGCCTTTATCGAGCTCAACTCGTTAGTTGGAAAGTGAGCTCGAATTCGAGCTTGTCTCACTGTAAACAAGCTCGATCAGGCTCGCGAGCCGACTTGCAAGCCATGAGCGGAAATTTTTAAATTAAGGTAGGATTTTTTAAACTTAAGCTGAATTTTTAAAACTTAGTCAAAATGTATAAGAAAATATGAAATGTTTAATATTTAAATAAAACTTAGGTGATTTTTATTAATATTTTTTAATATTTAGATTTAATAAATAACATAAAATTATTTTAAAATATTAATATTTATTCGAGCCGGCTCGCAAGCTCACGAACCGAGCCGGCTCAACCTCAAACTTTAGCTCGTTTACTAAACGAGCTTGAACTCGAACTCGAGCTCGACTCGTGAGCTCGATAAACTCAACTCACGAGCTCATAAACGGTCGTGCTCGAGCTGGCTCTCGAGCCGGCTCGACTCACTTACACCTCTAGCCCCCTTTAAGGGGACAAATAAGTTTTAGCATCTCACATCCTCAATCAAAGGAGAAATTATTATGCGCAGAATTTGAACAGAATTTTAAATTCAAATTATGAATGTACATATTATATACACACTGCATACAATAGGATGATGATGAATAAAAATCAACACAAGACATTTAACAAACGCACCCCAGTTTATCAATAAATAACCATTTATTCTTGACATGAATACAATTTTTTTTATTAAGAACAAGTATTAAAATTTGAAAAACGTTTTTTACTGTGTCAAATAAATAACATATTAATCCAAAGAATGAGATAAATTACAAATGAACCATAAAATCTTCTCATCATTATACCAAAGTGGAACATGAAGCCGTTGACGGGTCAAAGATGGCCGGGAGCAGGTACGTCCTCCCATGAGCTCCATTCGCATTGTAGCTGGCACCAGTGGCGGGGTCCACCAACAGCTCGCCGGCGTATCCAGGATACGCTCCCTTTCCATATATTCCCGGGCACGCCGTCGCCGCCTCAAGCGGCGCGTTCGCCGGGCCCATGAAGAAGCCGCCGCCGAACGGATTAGTAACGGCGCCGGCAACCATGCTGGCTAGATTCATCACCATGCCGTCAATGCCGACGTCTCCGTTAGGCGCGATCAACGGCGGAGCCTGCGGGCCATACAGCGGCTGGTGAAAGGGCCACGCGCACTGACCTGGGCATTGAGCCGCCGCGTTGCCCACCCAAATGTATACGAACCGGCCGGTCTTCGAACGGGGAGACGCAGCGTGGGTTCCGCAACGGCTCATGCAGAAGCCTTCGACCGCCACGTCGGCAGCAGTCAGCACGATATTAATTGCTCTCCGCCGTTGCCCCCTCGCCGCCAGCGCCGCCAGGTCCGCGTTCTTCAGGGATTTTCCCTTCGAGTACTCCATGTCAAGGATCTGATCACCGAAGGAGAGCCGAGGCAGCGGGGAATTGGAGCGGGAGTAGAAGTTCTCGGTCATTTTCCACCAGGAGGAGACGGAAGGAGTCTTCTGCTGTTGCTTATGATTGCGGTCAGTGAGAGAGGCGACGAAGTCGGAGAGGATAGCTCTCTGGGCGGCGCTGAAGTTACCGTACCAGATGAGGTTGACGGTTATGGGACCGGAGAGGAGGGCGCCTTTGTGGTAAGTGATAGTGAGCGGCTGATTTTCCTCCGCCTCCGTGAGGCGACGGGAGGCGAGACAGGCCTGGAAGAGAAGCAAGGAGAGCAGGAAAAAGAAGAGAAGAGAAGAATGCTTGAAATAACTCATATCTGATCAAACAGCAAGAGAATGAAGAGGCCTTTTCTGACAGAGGAAGAACAATGGGAAATAAGCTTGCTTTGTTGATGTGGTGGTGGGAAAAAGGAAGAAATGCTGGCTTTATAGACTGAGATAGCTTGGTATACGTTGCTTGCATTATTAAATATGAGGGAAGGCGCCAGCCGTATGGTGGGCCTTTGGTTGGTCAATCGGTCAAGCAAAAAACCATGTACATTTCCCGGCAGCTTCAGCCATGAGAAGGTTTTTATTATGTTTCCATGAATGCCCCGGCATCTAAAACAAGCAAAATCATATGATTGTTAAAGATATAGGGGCTAATTGGGAATCATCTTTTATGAAGGCACCGCAGAAGGACAGCCTGGATTTATTTTTTTATTTATTTATTTTCAATAAATAACGATGTAAGGAATTTTTGGGGCGGGCTCGCGCCAGCTGTGAAGGCGTCTGGATCATTAGACCGCGTGGAGTTATTATACGGCGCGGGAGAAGTTGGCGACGAAGCCGTGCATTCCGTGAGGGAGGGGACCAAGCCGGGCGCCTCAAGAATCCGATGTTGTTCTATTGGCAGTGGCGGGCATGGAGTGAGATCTCATTGTTGTAGCTCCTTTTGATATCATATATGGCAAGGTTTGATTTATATATCGTGTGAAGAAGTCATGTAAGAAATTATTCTGTGCGGACATCACATGATTAGGAGATCAATTAGAATGCGTCACGTCATTCGGTAAACAGTAGTATCGACTATCGAGCAAAAAAATGACATAACGCGTTCTGGTTGGTCTTCGGACGTCCGATGTCCGCACAAAATAATTTTTCCAAAATGTGAAATCGATGATAAAAACTCAGGAAATTATAATTTTTTTTATATATATTTTTATTTGTTGTGTTGAGTTCGAATAGTTAAGTTCTTTTCGGGTCAAGTTGACGCTAATATGTTTAATTTTTATGCGTTTCATATTGGTTTGGACCCATTTAGATTGAGGATTTCAATTTATTTTAATAAGCCTATCAGATTCAGGTTGGTTGATTTATGTTTTGTCATTTTATGATTAGATTCCCTCCAACTAAAAACACCTCCATTGTCAAGGATTTAGAAATAAGATTTCTTCATTACAATTTACAATTACACTCTTATTCATTTATTAAAATAGGATGTGCTTATAATTCCTTCCATTGTTCCCTTTGATAAATATCAAGAAAAATTCGATGAAGCACTTGTTATGTTTAGAAAAGATAAAATAACAAATTTGATCCAACATAATGAGATGATTAATCCAAAAACAGTACATTTATATTAGAGCACCAATCTCAATGCAAAGTCAGCCTTCAAGTTGGTAAAAAATATTGAGAAGATAATTAGCTAAATAAAATTATAAATAATATCCAAAAAAAAAAACAGAGAAGGCATTTCCCCTAAAATCACGCTAGTAATGTAATTAAGCTCATCCGACTATGATTTAACTATTATAACTTAAGCTAATTATTCTTTATAAAATAAAATAAATAATTGTCACAAAAAAAATATTGTTGTAGTATAGCAGCCGCCCTACTAGAGTACTAAGGAAAGAAAATTCCATTATTAATACTTGCTGTGCGTACAATTAAGTTATTTAATTAAATAATTATGAGCATTTCAAGTTGACAGGAAGCATTAGTTGTGCTAATATTAAAAATTAATAGCATTTTGCTAAAACAGCTGCAGCCAGCTGATCTTTTGCTAGCTCGCTTGGTTATTGCTACGTATGCATGAATTCTTAATTTAATAATTAAACTGTAATAATTAATAAATAAATTAAAGATCTATTTGCGATAGTTGTCTAGCTATTTTAATTTTCAGATATCAATCACAATTTTATTTGAATATTTCTTTCTTGCAGCATGATTTTTTACTATTTTTAAAAAAAATTTCTTAGTGAAAAACAGATTTCTAGCACCATAGTAACTAAGACTTAGGCTTCGTTTGGGACCGCTTTTTTATTGTTTTCTAAAATGGAGTTTTAGTACAAATAATTTTATTTTTGTACTAAAACTCCGTTTTAAAAAGAAAATAAAGCTCTGTTTGGGACTATTTTTTACTGTTTCTTAAAGCAACTTACTAGTTAAAAAAATTAAATTTTTACTCAAACAAAGCCTCCATTTGGAACAGCTTTTTTATTGCTTTATAAAGTAAATTTTTAGTATAAAATTTTCTTAAACAAAAAAATATTTGCACTAAAACGCTACTTTAAAAGAAATAAGAAAGCTGTATCAAATGAACCTATTTTATTTTCTCTATAACAACTTCTCAATCAACTTAATAAAATGTTATAGCTGTTCCAAACAGATCATAATAGATCCTTATTTTTATGAAAGTTATAAATAATATAATCGAAATAATGCATAAATCCATCCTTTCTTAGTAAATTATAATAAAACTCATTTTAGGTGTGGAGTTATACCTACTTAATAAAAGGAGCTCTTAAAACTTAAAAGGCGGAAATTATGAATAATTCTGAATAAATAAAATAGATGGTGTGAATTTCCATCAAAAGTATACTTTTCTCCTAATTATATAATCTCTATAAATCTATAATAACATATCCTCAGCCAACATTTCTCCTAATTGTAATCTCTACATGAACGAGCTGTTCATTGACCTCTTGCAACGAAGAAGATTAGGCAGTGGGATTCTGTCAAGCAGCACGGTGCTGGGTGGGTGTATCTGCTAATTAGTAATTAATTAAGCTAATGGTATCCAGAATAAAAAGCTTATTAATCAGCTTTTATTGGCTGCCAAATCGGTTGACAAATGATACTTATATAGTCATTCATAGCCAGCCGATAATTTTTTTTTTTTTTTTTGGAGTAATTAGCAAGACATGATAAAGCATAGGAATGTAAATACGTTGGGAAGTAAATCACGAACCAAACAAACAAGAAAGAAAAAATGGAGAAGAAAAAATGGAGAAGAACAAATGGGATTTAAAGGGGAAAAAAAACTACAAAGTCATATCATATCAAGAAATTCATTATAAAAATGAGAATAAATTGCATAGATCTTTATACTCTCACTCTCTTCCATCTTCTCCTAACTTGAATACAAAAGTATTTTACTAGTTACACACACATTTAATTAGATACATCTCTTAAAAGAAAGAGAAAATAGACTCAATTGACTTGCAGCATCACTTGCGCCTTGGTGTTGACTCATCTATCTCAAAACAAGTTCACAGCGTGTGGTACTATGAACACAGTGCCTTGACGCTAAGCTCTCTATCTCAGAGGAGATCCATAGTGCTTTGGCACTAGATTTACAACGTTGCAGTGTTGTATGTTCAATTTTTTTTTCCAATGTTGTGCACATTTGAAGAGACAATTTGTTATCCCAAGGAGTTCCAACTTGTTGAGCTTGACCGACATAACTGAGGACTGATTCTATCATGCAACTCGATTGATCAAAACACAATCAAACTCCACGAAGAACTAACAAAATGAGTTGAGTTCTTGCTTAATCAAGCCATACTGATTTATTTTATACTCAACATGAACTGAAGCTTGAGCTTTACTCATTTTTGGAGTCCGAGTTCTAATTTTAAATATGAAGAACAAATAATTATTTTGGCTAAAATAAATAATGATGCGTCGATTGATGTTAATTGAGCTGATTTGACAAAGCCTCAAGCTGAGCTGAGCTAGCCTAGTTCTAGCTCGAGCTGGTATAAAATATATGAACTCAAATTTAAACCTGATCTCGAACTCATAACTTGGTAAGCTCGACTCACAAGATCATTGTTGATTTGATTTTCAGCCTGCTCACGATATGAGTTGTCTCACTTACATCCTTAATAAAGCGCATGCTATACTAGATTAATATTATTTATTTTCCTTATAATTATTAAGAGAAACATTAAATGATCTTTAGTATTTTGTAGTGACCGAGTGGTGTTATAGGTGTTATTTTTCTATTCAATTATATCAATATAAAACATTGTAAAAACTTTAATTTAATATAATACTTCTTATTAAAACTTTATCTTCTATTATGTTTGCCTAATTCTATTATAATTCTTGTAATTGTATTCAGCTGTGTTGTACTATGTTATTTAAAAAGTGTGAATCGTATTTAAATATTTAATGAGACTTATGCTAACTTGCAATTTAATTATTTTATAATTTTTTCTTATAATATTTTATTTAAATCTTATTCAAATCATATTTGATTAAATTTTAAGAATGCTCAATTGAAATTTTTTTCTTATAATGAATCATTCAAACTTTGATTAAAAATGTTTTCAAATAAGAATGATTTATTTTCAATTAAAATTTGCAAAATATTTGATCATGGCTCGACTTTTTATCTTGTATGATTTCAACTTTGCTTAAATTTTATTTGAATTAAATTTGATCGAATACTCTTCGAATTAAATTTGATCACGACGGACTTAAAAAGGGCATTTTGTGATCTAAAACAAATGTTATATTATTGATAATGTTCGGACTTATTTTCCAAAAAAAAAAGTATAATTTTTTAATTTCAGACATTATAGAACATATAAGCTCAAATTTATTTTATATTAATAGTATATAATATATACCCATTACTTCGAGGTGGCTGAATTAAGTCATAAAGTGCTCTCGAGCTCGTAGGGTTTGGTGGCGGTGGCGGCGGGAGTTTTCCCCGTCCCAGCGGGAACTTGTCTCTCTGGCTTTCGCTTGTTTGGGGGAAGTTTTTCGTTTTCCCTGCTTCTGTATTTCATTTTGGTAGATTTTTTTGTTGGTTTTGCCTTATCCTTGCCGGCTGCGCCGGCATGGTTGCTGTTAAACTAAAAGACCCCGGTTTTTTAGGGGGCTTTTCTCATTCTCGGTCTTTCCTTCAAGCTTTGGCTGGTCCGAAGTCTTCATTTCCGGATTTGCATGCATCCACGTTCCGTGGACTCCCGTCACTGTGGGTTTCTGATTTGGAAATTCATGATCTTGCAGCACCATTTCAGATCTCTCTTGTTGGTTTTTTTCCTTCAAAAAGACCTTCTTTGGAAGCCATTCGCAAGTTTTTTTTTAATTTGAAGTTGAAGGATGAGGTTTCTATCACGATGTTAGATCATTCTCATATTCTGATCAAGTTAGCCAATGATCTTGATTACTGTAGAGTTTTCTGTCACCGCTCTTACCTTGTTTTTAACTGTTTTATGAAACTGACGAAGTGGTCGCCGACGTTGGACATTGGTATTGAATCGCCGGTGATTCCTATATGGATCTCTTTTCCTCGTCTTCGTCCCCATTTCTTTTCGCCTCGTATTCTCTCTGGCCTTGGCGGTTTGTTTGGGAAACCGCTGAAAATTGATGAAGCTACGACTATAGGTTCCCGTCCGTCGATTGCCCGTGTGCTTGTTGAGTTAGATATTACGAAATCCTATCCTAAGCAAGTTTGGTTAGGCTCGGAAACTCTAGGTTATACGCAAGAGGTAGTTTTTGACGAATTCCCCAACTTTTGTGTCGGCTGTAAAACTATTGGTCACTCGATCGGAAATTGTCGACCTTCTGCTCCTATCTCCCAGAACTCTAATCCCCCCCCTATTGCTTGTGGTGGGGTGGGTATTGGTGTTAATGTGATTACTGAGAAGTCTGGGGATTGTGAAAATGTGAATATTGGCGTAAATCCTGTGAATTGCCATGTTGTTCAGACTCCGGTCATTTCCCCGGTTGTTGAGGGGAGTTCTGTATCGCTGAAGGACGTGAATGGTGAGGTTCTGTTTGGTGAGGTTGGTGTGGTTGATTGCCTTACTGTGAATGCTGGCCTGGATCTTTCTTCTATTCCTATAACTGTAGAAAATCCTAATTCAAGTTTAGATGTTGTTTCGGTTGCTTTAGCGCAGGGAAGTTTAAATGAGACTGTTCCTTCTCTGGTAACTAATGCGGTGCTAGGTGTTGGCGGTACTACGTCTGATTTTTGCTCGGTTGCTTTATCTCCGAATGCTACACCTTTTCTTCCTCATGTTGTAGCTTCTGTTAGCAATGTAATTTTGGCCCCGGTCTCTACGGAAAATTTTGTTAATTCTGAAGGTGGTAATGTTTTGATTGAGTCTGGTGTTGTGGGTTCCGTCTTGGCTGAGGCTGCGCCTCATTCGTCTGATGTCCGGGAGGACTGTTGCCCGGTTCTCAACAGTTTAATTGAGGTTCCAGTTAAGTTGATCAATACGCAATCTATGGCTAACTGTTTGGGGGAGTCGTCTGGTTTGGATATTAGGAATCATTTGTTGCATGGTTCATTGGAAGGTGAATTGGATTCTGAATCTTCTGAAGGTGATTTGGATTCTCCGGATTTCTGTAGAGGCTCTAACTCAGGCAATGATTTTACTTTCGTCAGTGCTAAACCGCATGGCAATGTTGCATCTAAGGGGAAATTTTGGGGAAGAGGCCGCCGCAGACGATGATTTTAAGTGTTTTGTTGTTTATTAAAGCCGTGATGCTCTCTTTGGGGTTGGTTTGTTATTCTGTTTGTCTGATTTGTTGTTGCGCTAGGCTAAGGGCAATGATGTGGCTGGAGCTCGTGCCCCTGTTGCTTAGCTGGTGGCAACCTTTTACTGGACGGTCCGTGTTTGGCTTCAGGGGCGCTCGTAGTCTCGGCCGCTTACTGAGCCCACTTTTGGCCTGTAATTTTCTTTTGTTTTTCCTGACCTCTATGTTTCGCTCTGTTGTAATCGCTTTGCTTTGAGTAAGGATAATTTGTTTTGATTATATATATATATATATATATGTATATATATATATATATGTATATATATATATATATATATATGTATATATATATATATATATATATACCCATTACTTGCAATTTCTCAAAATTAAGGCTTTTTTATTATATTTGACATGTCCTTCTGACTAGCTTATGTCGTCCACCGACTACAGTCTGTCCGACCAAACAAACAAATTAATAGTGATTCTTTGTATTCACATCATGTAATGTACTCTATAAGATGTACATCAAGTTAAGGCCTTCACCTAAGGAAGAGCCTCATTTGTAATCAACTACAATACTAATGGATTCATTTAAACTGGGCTAGGCCACGTGGTTTTTCCTCCTTTTCAAGGGTTTTCCACGTAAAAAACTTGGTGTCTCATAAATGCTACACCCCATCTCTTATCTGATTGCATGCCGGATTTTCGTATAGCGTTAAGACGTTAAATTTTATATTTCTCTACCGCTGCGAATACTCTAGGATGCAACAATATTGTAAAGATGAATTTTCAAAGATAGAAAGTCATCTCATTCACACTCTATCTAATAAATGTTTTTAATATATATATATATATATATATATATATATATATATATATATATATATATACACACGTACATACATACAAAGATTTAATATAAGTTAAATAAAAAAAAGATAGAACTTCACAGTAATTTCTAAAATTATGTCGTCATGAAGGAATCCGAGGGACGCAGGCCGTGTCTGCTCCAGGAGAAATTATTCAATGCGGAATCTAGATGTAAAAAATTATTCGGATTATGAATGTACACACTGTGTATATAAAATTAATATATAATATATAGGAATTTATATATAATATGGATACTCATAAATCCCAACAATTGTTCCCTCTGAACTCTAGGAGAATAATTTCCCTTGCTCTTGCCTGGCCAAGCAAAGCGACCATTATCCTGAAAAAGCCCCTCCATGTGAGGAGCTGTACTCCTGTACTTGAGCTTCAGCAGCGAAATTACACTTTAGTCCCTCCTCTCCTCATCCTTTAACCTCTTTGTTCCCTCCCCCTTTTCACACTTCAAAAAAAAAAAAAGTATTTGCGGAACGAATTTCTTCTAATTTATTCAACACTTAGTTATAAAAAGTATTTACCTTTGACCTTTAACAATTTTTTTTCTCTTACACAAATCTGTCATATGTGGGCATGGATAGCTCTGCCGCTATCATGCCAACTACTGCATCCAACGTTTTTGACTAACCTCTTAGCAGCCAATCGAAAGGAAATTTGTTGTACTCCCAAAAGAAAGAAGTTTTTTATTGAGTAAATAAATATATATAAGAATTCACATTTAATAGAAAATTTTTTAAAGGAGTGTTAAAAAAAAAAGAATTAAGTTTAAGATAAATACATGAGATTGCTTTTTTTTTTAATTTTATGTAAAATAAATATAATATAAAGAAAAAAAAAACGATGATTGACATTAGCTGCAGTGTAGCCAGCGATAGATGGCCGGTGGCAGACGGCTGAAGACAGTGGTGGCCAGCGGCGGCGAGGGTGGCTGGCGGTAGCCAGAGGCGGTGGTGGTTGAAGGTGGCTGGTGCCGGTGGTGATCAGCGGCGGTTGGCAGCGGTGACTGAATATGATAGTGGTGGTTTGCGATCGTCGGCTGTGGCCAGTGGTGGCGAGTTGTGGTTAGTGGTTGATGCGTGATGGTAGCCGACAACAATTTCAATGAATTTCCTGTGTATTTGGAACTCGCCCAAATCGAATGAATTCCTAATAAGCCAAAAATAAACTAGATGGTGTTAATTCCAAATGCATCATAAATTTTAACTGCATTTATTTTATTTCAAACCAAATATCATTATTTCCAAAAACTATGTGTTTGAAATGCTTTACATTAATTTTGCAGGAAACGAAACAACCCTTAAATTAAATATGAATCTTGATATAATAATTAAATAGAGATGTCAAGCAATAAATCGCTATCTTGCGCCTTAGCTCGGCTTTACCAAAAAAAAAAAAAAAGTAAGTCACGATGATACGAAACTTCTATTTCAACAAATTTATAGTCAAAATGAATAGTTCAATGACACGTGTCAAATGACATTAGAGATTGTTAGTGTTTTTGTGATCCAACCTAATTCGATCAGATTTATCTTTTCTATTTAATTTTATATTTGTTATTGATATAGATTTCTTTAGGCATTTCTTTGTGTGGCCTTGTATAGCCTTTGCTTAGTGTTTTCATTTGTGTCCCTACAAATAGATGGAATAGGATGTAATAAATTTGGTGAGCCGATAAATAAACATTCTTATTATGTTTTCTCTCCAAGACCTTTGTGCTCTCCCTTCTCCGTCTCCCTCTACTTCAAGAAAACTTATCTTCCTCCAGGAATCCCCAACATAAGGATTTAGATTCGAGGCAAAATAATCATAATCATGCACTTGAAGCGTAGTTAAAAATTTTATGATATTTATTGAAGGACTAAACGAACTTCAAATTTGGAGTGCTTATACTTAAATCGAGCATTTCAATGAGAGGAATCTAATAAGCCTAAGAGAAACTAAATTTTGAAACAATTAAAATTAAGATATTTAAATGCTCAAAGAATGATGTTTATTAGGGTATTTCATATGACTAGCCCAATGGAGTTATTGTAAATAGAGATATAAAAAATTGATAGGACCTGAAAATCTGACTCGAACTCGACCCAAATTTTTCATGTTAGGGTCAACATGTTTCAAGAACGAGTGAGGTTTGAGTCCCAATTTTCGATCATTTAAAATTCTGGGTTGGGTTCGGGCTAACCTGGAAACTCAGTTTTGATCTAGAAAATAGTGTTCGTTTCAACTCTAACCTCGCCTTGTTGCTCACCTACTGCCCTCACCTCCTCATCGAATTGATCCCTCTCAGGTGTGAGGGGTGTAAGACACATGCCTCACTCTCACGTTCTTAAAATTTTAAATTATAACTAATATGAAAATATGATTAATAATCTCATCAAGTTCTTACATTAAATTCATTAATATTGTATGAAGGTCTAAAACAGAAGTTGATATATATATATATATATATATATATATATATATATATATATATATATATATATATATATATATATATATATATATATATATATATATATATATATATATATATATATGTATATATAGAATTATAGTGCAATCTTATACATAAAACTAAAATGAATAAGATTGGAGAGCTAATATAATGGATGGTAAACAAGTAAAAGTACAATTTTAATTATCATTATTATTATTATTTCGAATCATTAAAATTCAATTATTCACTTTAGCAATTAAAAGATTAATGATTAAATCTATAACTTATAATTCAAATTGAGTTCTTAATAGAATGATTGATTATATTAAGTATTAACTATTGATATTTTTTCAAACTAGAATTATAGTCATATTCAATTTAACAAAATTTAGACAGCGATGTATTATCCTATATTTTAGTAATTTTAGATAGTTACTTTTTGTTTTGATTAATCAATTAATAAGAATTATAAAATTTTATTTTCTTAAGATAAGTAAGATTTTAAGCTGGGGAGGATATGATGAGTGTAAATAATGCTAAATTTTATATGTTAAATTACTAGTGAAACTGTGTGATTTTATTTGTATTGTGCCGAAAAATATAGGAAATGCATAAAATTTCAAGTATCATGTAGTGTCACGGTGCAGAATACTATACCGTTGAGGTGCCATCATTAACATCGTTGGAGTGCCCATATAGACATGGTGATGCCTAGTCTATGCTTGATAGTGTAACGACGTTGAAAGAGTCAACGTTGTAAACCCCAGCTATAGAAGTTTAGAGTGGTATTGAGATTATAATGTTTAATCGGTCCTTTGTCTTTCACGCTCTCGGTGATGCATATTCCATGAATAACATCAGTATAAAAGAGAATCATTATGGAACATTTTGTATTCATATTTCATCAATCCAAAAATATTTTATTCAAATAGTATTTTATTCAATATTTTTTTATTTTGAATTAAGTGATTGAATCCCCATAAAAAATTTATTTTTATTGAGTATAATAATTATTATAATTATTGTAGACATTATAAGTTTTTGCAAGTAAATATTCTCCCTTATGGGATCGATACTCTACGTTATTATTATATTACTTGATTCGGCACATATACTAGCATATATTAAGTGAGATTTGACCTTATTGATTAACATCCTAGGTCCAATTTGTTAGAGAGACACTCATATATATTCATTTTTAATCAACATCACTCACAACTTCTTCAATAATATATCCTCTTGAGAAGGCGTGGTAATACTTTTTTCTTTGTTCTTTCTCTACAGTTGAAGCCTGAAGGGCTCGGGCAATTTCATCTTTATTGTTAATAGAAATTCATTCTCAATACTATTAACAAGCACGGGAATTATTAGATTCTCACTGTTCATTTTAGCCAGTTGGTTGAGAGCTTGACTATCAACCAAGAAATCTTGAGTTCGAGTCTTCTGTATGCAATATGTGTATGAATTTATTTTAATTGTCCTAAATATAAAAGAAGGCCGGCACTCATTATTTTCTTCTAGGAAGATCTAGCTCTTATATTTTTGTTGTACGTAGGGAAAAAAATTATGAGATCATTCACAATGAATGTTTTGGAGCTAAAATCAACATCGTTGTTGTCACTGTCTCAACAGTTGGATGCATATCTTCACAACATTCTCTCTTGTAGTAGTCACAATATTCGGCAAACAAATCACATTGGAAGCCAACTCACTTGAAGGGTGAGCCGGCTTTCTATAGCCTTTCTACTTCTTTTGGTTGATCAATCTTTTAGCTTCTTTAGTGGAAGAAGCCATGAAAATCAAGAATCCTCGAACAATTCTTTTCAAGTAATTATTAATGGATTCCTTAGCTTAAAATCTGATTAATCTTATTCATTTTTATAAAGAAATAAAAACATCACAGAAATCTTGAAAGAGACACAAAAATCTCAAAAATGAATGTAGGCCATATTTTTTTTGTTCGTTGTTAATAAATTCATTTCCTTGTCGTGAGCCACAGAGCACCCATGATCTAATTCAGAAATCATCCAAGGTCCACAAATTGCCTAGGATGAAATCTCATCCAACAACCAAAGATGCCTTGCTAAGAACCAAAAACTGACCTCAAAATTCATTTAAAGAAGTGCTGAGAAAAACTAAACTTTCAATATTTATACAACATAGAGTCACTACAGAATATAATATAATACGGAATACTAAAAAAAACTCAAAAAATACATTTTTTTTATATATCATCCAAAATTATATGTAGAATTAGAGATCTATCTACAACAGTGCTTGTAAACAAAAAGTTCAACTTAAATATTATAAAACCAGCCAAAATGACATACCTACAACACAGTTCAGAGCCTGATATCAAAATTATTTATTTCGCTCCTTATCCTTTCCCTAACCTAAGAACGCTAAAAACAAAAGCATGAGTGAGCTAGCACGACACAATAGGCTAAGATAACCTAAAACAAAAATCAACAACTTCAATAAAAAACTAAAAATACTAAAATGATAAATTGAACTATTGAAGTATCTTACTAGAGCTAAATTGAAACAAATGCTGGTACTTAATTTTTAATAACTTTTCCCAAAAAAAAAAAAAAAGCATTTAATTAATTACTGAAACTATACTAAGACTTACCTAAATATAAATAAATATTTAATAGTAATTACAAAATGGCTCTTTGTTTGAATCTTTTCATATATAATGAATAACAAAAAATTTCAAAATATAACAAATAGCAAAATCTCTTCTCACCACCAACAGAATTCCTTTTCTCCACCAATTCAAATATTTCAATCACAAATGTTGAATATAAAGTGTATTCTACGCTCAAAAAATAATCATAGTATTTTTGTATAAATTTACAAAAATGCTCTAACAGCCAGAATTTTTTCACATTACCAGAGATTGTATTTAACAACGTTATGAATCATTTCTAAATTGATAAAAATCATTCAGCTAAAAATCTTAAATTAATACTCAAAATGATCAAAACAGTTGTATAGATATATAACATATCAAAAGATACATAGATAAAAGTAATTAATCAAAAGTCGACAATATGGCTTTTTTGTAAAATGTAATTATAAAGCTGATTGAAAAAATCTCAAAAAATACGGAATTATTGAAAATTGAGATAGAGAGAACATAACATACATTGAGATGAATAAGTTTTTCTACTACCTGCTGACAAAAATGGCTCTACGAAATTCAAAATCTAATTTCTTTTTTCAATCTCCTCTGTTTTTCCTCTCTCTTTTTTTTTTTTCATTTCTTTGTTAAACGAATGAAAATGAAACATAATGTAAAATTAGGTTTTATGTTATGTGAGTGGATTCAGAATTTTATAAAATATCTTAAGAACAAAAAGATAGTTATGCCAATTATTCAATTTTTAGAATAAAAAAGAATCTACAACATCCTTTTATATATTCAAATACTAGAATCCAAAAATTATGAAAAAATATTGTCTAGAAGATTATGATGAAATCGATTTGTATAATGTATACTTAACAGCTCTAGAAAACTCGCTTGTACTAACATTTGCTCATTTTTTAAGTATGTTTAGGGGCAGCTTTCTTACTAATTTTAAAAGACTTTTTTGTACAAAACTGCCTTAAATTAGAAATTTTTGCACTAGAAAAATACTTCAAAGGATTAAAAAAATTATTCCAAATGAAACTTTAATTTAAATATATTCTTGGTGTCACTTTAGAAACAATTTTTAATTTGACAAACTCAATTCTTAAATCTTGACAATTATTTCCAAAAAATTTAGCAACAAAATTAATTGTTACCTATGAATTTAAAATATGCCCTGATTAGTTACAAATGTTGCATTTTCATATCAATATATTATAGATAAATGAGCTTATCATAATTAAAAAAAAAAAAATCATATCATCATATTATATAATTACTTTACCCCCTTTTGCAAAGCATAAGCTCTCCTCACTTATTAGTGCTCATCTCGCTTTCATTTCTCGTCTCTTACTCTTGCATCTCAAAAATTTCTCTCTCTCTCTCTCTCTCTCTCTCTCTCTCTCTCTCTCTCTCCATATTGATGGCCAAATGAGCCCACCGATAATGAGCCATGGCGTTCCCCAAACCACCGCCCTTCTTCATTTCCTTCTTCTCCTTCCCATCTTTGTCTCCTTCATCAGCCAATGGCCTCTTCAAAGCTCTCCTCCTCCTCCACAGGTACTCCTAACTTATTTTATTTATTTACACATTCGTCCCCATTTCCACCCTTCTACTTTACATTTTTTCTCCTCTCCTGCTGATCTCTGCAATTCATGGAATTGGCAGGAGGCGATGAAGCAGGAGAAGCTTCGGCTTGGGTCCATGCCGCCGAGTTGTCACAGCCGGTGCCATACCTGCAACCCCTGCACAGCGGTCGAAGCCCCCACCCTGCCCGGTCCGACCGGCCGGATCGGCCCAGCCGATCAGCCGGCCTACAGCCAGTACAACTCCAACTATAAGCCTCTAGGGTGGATGTGCGGCTGTGGCGGCCGGTTCTATAATCCTTAGCTGGTTAAGAAGGTAAAAGAACTTTGTTTCTCTTTTCTATTTTTTAAAAAATTATTTATTTGATTTTATAATTTTTTTTTCAATTTTTTTTGTGTGATAATTTCTTAGATTGTATGCGGAAATGCTTGGGATGACTCTTAATGGAATTTATTGCACGCTGGAGTTATAATTATTAAATATTTCTGTAGAGTGAGGAGGCTGTAAATTAAATTTTTTTTTTTTTTTGCAATTTTTATTAAAGAATAATAATGTTCTTCTTATGTTCGTATGATAGTCAGTGACTGTTCACGCAGAACTGGCGATTTCTTTGAATTTCACATCTAATTACTACTAATTAATATGTTTATTTTATTTTTTAGGGTGATTAATTACATACATACCACTTTATTGCATAATATTTATATATCTAATACTTAAAATTTTAATATTACATTTCTACCACTTATATATAAATTTAATATCAATGTACGACTCTTATATTTTATTCTTACAACTCATACTATCCTATAAGCCTTTTTTTTTTTAATCAAAATAAAATATATAATAATAGCAAAAGATACACCACAAGACCACATCAGGGCCACATCAGTAGAATTACAATTAGGGAAACACAAAAAGCAACAAATTCAAACAATCTGAGAGAAACACAGACCCAATTAGAAGCAATAGAACTCAGACCGGTACCTAGTTGCGAAGGAGGGGCCATCCAAGGAGGAACAAATAAAATGTCAGGGAACCAAGCCAACAAGCCACATTGAGCCACCAACGTTGCCAACCAACTACGGGCCATCCAAGGCGCATACAGTAAGACTGCTTCATCAAAATCAAAAATTATCTCCTGCGTCGACCTCTCCCCCAAAATTTTCCGTGAGTTCCAACATTTGAAGTGCGCACAAGAGTAAAATTATTATCGGACTCAACAGACTGTGAATCCGACTCCACATCCGACGAATCAACCAACCAATTATTCTGATTCCGAATATCCAAACCAGAAGAAATACCCACACAATTAGCCATCACTTGGGAATCAACCTCGCTTACAGGGACCACAACTAAACTGTTGGTAATCAAATTAACTTCCTCTCTTCCCTTCTCATTTTCAACTGGTACCACCACAACAGGCATAACACTGTTAGAACCACCATCTGCATCCTTTGAACCTTGGCCACCCCCAATTGAATTCACAACACCCAAAACTGGCGAGCCATCAGAATTCACCACATTCATCGCACCAAACACCACCTCCGGCACCACCACCGGAGAAACATGATCACTAACATCAGTCACAACCGGAGGTACAAAAGGAGCTGCATCGGGGGATAAGATAGAACAGTTACCAACACGACTAGTAGGCGCATCAATCCCAGCATTAACCACATCAACCACATTCAAACCGGATGGATTAGTAGTGACCAAAGACTCCAAAATCCCAGGATTACCGCACATGTCCAAGGAATTGGCAACAACACCATTATTCGCACTATCAACAGGCTTAACCACATTCTCAGTAGATTTTTGCGCAAGCAAATAAGCAGAAAAATTACCACAATCCCCCTTGATATGACCAAGCAGTTTACAACCAACACAATAAGCAGGCACCTCCTCGAAACAAACTCGTTGAACATACCCAGAATTCTCCGAACCAAGCCAAATTTTATCAGGAAGGTCCTTAGTAATGTCCATCTCCACCAGGACCCTCGCCAGAGAAGGTCTAGATCCGATAGATGTAGAATTATCAACTTTTAAAGGACGACCAAACATCGAAGCCAAGGCATGAAGGATACGAGGGGCAAAGAGGTGTGGTCGCAAACTGGGAAAGGCAACCCAAATAGGAATAACCGGAGACTCAACCCCGACATCAAGATCCGGCGACCATTTAGTAAGTTTCAAATAGCAGTTATTCACCAAATAAGATCTATGGCTGAACACTCTACTATAATCCAAATCATTAGAAAGCTTAATGAGAATATGAGATTGATCCAGAACAGTTACAGAGAATTCAGCGTTAAGTTTCAAGCTGAAAAAAAATTTCCGGATAGCCTCAAGTGAAGGGCGCGCGTAGGAAAGAAACCAACCAGAGCAAATTGAAAAGGAACAGACAGAGCTAAAATTTCTTCCTCCGATATCCATAACGAGGGTAAACCACTACAAAAACCCTTTCTTAACTCAGGAAAATCAACTGTACTCGAAGAACCAGATAAAGCTTCCATAAAAGAACGCGATTTAAAGGATCCATCCAAAAAATCGGGGTCACAAACACGACTAGCCACCATAATGGAAGGAAAATGCAAAGAAATGAGACTTCCCTGTAGAAAACGAGCCCCAGCAGAGCTAGGGCAAAGCCCTAGCGGCGGATCCCCAGCGGTGGCGAGCCGTCGCGAGCGGAGTCCCGCGAACAAGACGCCGGAGACGCTCGGTGGCGAGCCGTCGCGAACGAAGCCCTAGCCGTCGCGCGTCGTCGAAAACCTTATTGTTTCAGTTATGAAATTATTACCCTATAAGTCTTAATATTTCATTAATTTCATTCAACGCACTCATATTTGTTCTATGAATGATAGGCATATAATATTAAAGTTTTAGGTATTAGATATGTAAATAATATGAAATAAAATGGTATGTATGTAAATCTCCCAATTTTGTGTATTTTGACAAACAAAATTTTCGTATATATAATTGCCCTTTTATTTTGAAAATTGGGAGTATGCGTCACTAAAGGAACTAAACTATTTTTCTTCTTTTTAGTACTTGTTTGGCCCTTTCCTTGTCTAAAGGGGTGTAAGTGAGTGATGAGTCGGCTCATGAAACTATAAATGGCTTATTAGTCGAGTTCAAAGAGTTAATGAGTCAAATTTGAACCAATTATGCGTTACACTTCAGCTCGTAAGCTTGCTCGTTTAAAAATCAGGAGTATGAAATTCATTTAAAGTTTATTAATGTTCAAATTTTTAACTAGAAAATTGTTTAAAACGATGAAAAATTGTATCTCACTTATTAAGTTATTTTTTATTTTTTTTCTTATTTCTCATTACTTCAATAATTTTATTATAATAATTATTTAAATTATGATTAATTTTTCTCTTTCATAGTAAATGAGTCGGTTCGAACTCTTAAAATAAAGCTCGAACTAAATTAATTAATTAAGCTCAAGCTTAAGCTAGAGGTAACTCAAATTTGGCTCAACTCGTTTACACCTTTATTCTCCTCTTTCAAAATAAATGTTAAAATATCGCTATTAACTAAACAAGCAATTTATTTGTCCAAATATTTAACATCAAATCAAATTATCAAAATATAATATTAAAAAGATGATTTTTTTTTAATTATATTTTATTTTAATGTTAAAATTTTGAATGATTTAAGCATTAATGAAATGAATACATTTTAGAAGTATGTAGGATGGGCTGGGCTACCTGGGCCTGCTCCAAAGTTTGTGATAGGCTGATTATATTTGCTAGTTGCTACTATTAATCAGGCAGCCCTTTAAGCTTTCTAAGGTGATATCAGTTTATTTATTTATTGGTATATTACTCAAATCTTGTCATTTTTTTAATCAAAAAAATCTTTGCATAACGAGTATCTCCCTTTGTTTGTATCATGGAAAAGATGGAAGAAATCAAAAAATAAATTTTTGTTCAAAAATGAAATCTTTTTGGAACTGTTCATACCGGTTCATCCTTCGGAATTAGATCCGGGAAATGATATGATTCCGAAAGATTAATTGCAATGGTTTCTTATAAACACATAATTATCTTGCATACTGCTTTCAAAAAGATAAACATTTTGATATAAAAAAGTAGTTTGCATCATAGTAATTTTCTTCGTTGCACTAAAAGCCAGTTTATGATGACGAAGCTGTTACGAAAAAGATAAATTTTAAAAGCTATTTTAGAAAGCAGCTTTCAAACACAAAAATTAGCTGAGAGCATCAATAAAATAATGGCCAAAAGAAAATATTTATAATTATGATCTGAAAAATAAAATAATAAGAAATTAAGCTATATGAATAAAGTTTATATTTATATGAAGAATCTTTTTGAAATTGTTTCTATTAATTTGAAAATCTACATTTTGAGCTGTCACGTCTAAACACTAAAAAATATAGTTATTTTCTGTGAGATCCGTTCCATGAAATCTTTAGTAAACTTGAACCATAATCATCTTTAGCTTTAGCTTTAGCTGTAGATAGACAGCCTGTAATCATATAGTAGTCCCTACTGATTTTATAGTGTTGACGACCATCCCACATGGGATCTTCTTAGGTCCCTTCAGCTTTATAATATATTCAATAATTGGCCGAAGGGTGTCTTATGTTAGAGTAGGAGAGTAATTATTACGTCTGGACGATACCGAACGTGTTCAGAGACTAATAACTACGCGCCATGTCATCTGGAGCTCGGTATTGAGCACTCGGTATTGCTCGATATACGTACGGATTTCCGGTTTTTTGACCGGATGTAATAATTTTCCCTTATGTTAAAGCCCTCCCCTATCATTGTGGTGGGCTGCTTTCTAACATTTTTATAATTATTTTTATAAAAAATTACAGTTGATATGTCATCAAAAAATTATCTTGATCGGGCATGAATCTCGCGGCAAAAATCAAGTTGGAAACTTCCAAAATTAAATCTGGGATCATCTGAACTCTGATTTCAGCAAACTTATAGTCAAACTGATCGTCTTAGAAATACAAACCCATTGACACCAAAGTCGACTCAAACCGAGCCCAAATGGGTCTGAATCAAGGACCCGAAGCTCTGTTGGAAAGTTCAAACCCCAATTTGAGTTACTAAATAGTCTCTGAACTTGACGAGCTTTTAAATGAATTGAACGGCTCGACGAGACGAATCCAACGAGCCCAAGATCGCCGAATTCCGAAGTCATTAAGACATTCAAATGCCTGATAAAAGGTCCACGATCGAAGGATTCAATATCGACCATTCATCCGAACCACTCCATATTTGCCCATGATCGATCTCTCATCTATTTACGGGTCATGCCACTCCAAAAAATCTATAAATAGACCCCTCATTTCTCTTGAGAGGTGACGGAAGGCCCAACCAAGAAGGGAAGAAGGAGAAGATAAGAAAAGAAGAATATGAGGGAAGAGACTCCTCCTCGACCCCCGCCGGAGTTCCGCCTGAACTCCAAATGACGTCGGAATTCTGCATGACTTCCACGGGACACCGAAATTCTGCCCGACTTCCACGGGATGCCAGAATTCTACCTGACTTCCACGGGATGCTGAAATTATGCCCAAGTAACGACATAGTTCCCCCCTGAAGCCGAAACTCCGCCTAAGTGATACAGGAGTTCTCCTCGGCCATCAACAGACGTCGGACTTCTACCCGGCGCCGGACCTTCACTCATCGCCAAGTTTCTACCCGTCGCCGGACTTCTACCGGTTATCAGAATTTTGCTGGACGTCTATCCGAAGATGGATTTCTTTCCATTGTTAGACTTCTACTTGATGCTGTCCTTCTGACCTTCATCCTTAGATAACAGTCCTCCCGACCTCCATCGCCAACCGACTATGGTTCTTTTGACTTATGTCGCCCGCCGACTACAGTCTTTCCGACCTCTGTCGCTTGCAGACTACGGTCCTTCTGACTTACGTCTCCCACCGACTAAAATCCTTCCGACCTCCGTAGCTAGACGACTACGGTCGACCTTCGTCGCCAGACTATGATCCTCCCGACCAAACGAACACGTCAATAGTGACTATTTGTATTCACATCATGTAATGTACTCTATAAAATGTACATCAAGTTAATGCCTTCTCTCAAGGAAGGATCTCATTTGTAATCAACTGCTATATTAGTGGATTCATTCGAACTGGTTATGCCTCGTGGTTTTACCCCCCTTTTCAGGGGTTTTCACGTAAAAATCTTTGTGTCTTATAAATACTAGACCCTCTCTCTTATCTGATTGCATGCCGGATTTTCGCATAACACTAAGACACTAAACTTTATATTTATCTACCGTCGTGAATACTCATGGAAGAAACAACAATCATCCTAAATGAATCTTCAATTGACAACTTTGTTAAATAAAAATAATTAAAAATTTACGGCGGACAAAGGCTTTGTTTGGAATGACTTTCTTACTGCTTCTTAAAACAACTTTTTATTACAAAAAAAATTAAATTTTTGTATTAAAAAGCTGCTTTAAAGCCAAAGTTTGTAAACTTCTAATGTTTATAATTGATATTTATTGTCTAGAAAAAGGGTCTATTTGAGACTATTGCAATTTGTAGAAAAGTGTTTATAAAATTATTGTTGGGAAAATAAATTTTTTAAAGTTGTGCGCTCCTGTGTTTCTGCACTATAATTATCAAGGTTGTGAAAATCGGACCGGGCAATGAACCGGTAGAGAGAGCGGTTCACGGTTCGACAGGTTGAACCGGTCGAACCGGGGTCGAACCGGATGACGTAATAAATACAATTTAAATGATATAAAAATTATATAATAATATAACTTTTTTATTAAAAAATAAATTGAATTCAAACATTATTAATATCTTATATAATTTTAAATTTAAACATATTCAAATTTTTAAATTTAATTTAAATTTAACAAAAAATTAACTTACAAATGAATTAATAAGTTTAATATAAATAATCCTTAATTTATGTTATATATTTATAAATTTATATATTAGATTCATATTATTATCTTATATTTTTTTTATTATTGAGGTTAAATTAAATCATTTATTATAAATAATAAATTAATTAATTAATATTTATGGTACATAAAAAAATAATGAATATAATTTATTTAATATTATTAATTAAAAAATAAATATTATTTCATCATAAAAATATTATTTAAAAAATTTATTTTAAAATGAATAGTGTATGTTGTAAACTTAAAAGCTAAGAAGAAACACATGAGCTTTAAATTTTTTAGTCCCACATCTCTTGGGAGACTTTCCCTTGGTGAAGCTTTTACTATATATTGGCTCTTGAGCTAGAAAGTAGTACTACACTTTCCCTTCATGAAATGCTTGTTTTGATATTTTTAATTTAAAATTAAGCATCTCATATTTGAAATTTAATTACAAATATTTTTTTAATATTTAAAAATAAGTTATTTAAAATTTAAATATTAAAAAATACAAAATTTGAACCGGCCGGTTCAAGAGAACCGTGACCGGTTCTCCGGTTCACCGGTTGAACCGGCGGTTTTGGACAAAACTGGCCGGTTTGAAGATAAGCCGGTTTTCGGGTTGAACCGAACCGGCCTTTGGACCGGTTCACGGTTGAACCGGTCGGACCGGCCGGTCCGGTCCGATTTTTAAAGCATTGATAATTATAATGTCATTAGACACTCAAATTCATAAAATAGAAACACTTGTAAAACTGCATTAGAGACTCTAAGGTAGAACAAAGCAATAATGAAAGAGAAAATAACACAGCCTACGGGAGATAAAAAATTTCTATTTTTAATTCCAATGTAAATAAATTTATCTTAAATAAATAAATGTGTGTTTTTTATTTGTTAGATATTTGTTCTTAGATTTAGGTTTGATTTTTGTTTAGGTTTCTTGTATGGCATAGTATAGATTGTATAGCTTGTAGGAGCTTATAAATAGGCTTTAGTTTGTTTTAGGCATTGAGGCCAAGTGAAATAAAATTTACAGAATTTGTGGCTCTCCCCTCTCCTCTCTCTATCTCTTGCAAGAAAGATCTCTCAAGATCTTCCTCAGTTTCAATAATTTGGTACCAGAGCCCCGGTGGCGATCTTGAAGGAGGAAGGTGTTCTTGAGGTGTTCAAGTTGCCGATAAACGCGCAGAGTGGACGGGCTGCACGGGAGGCCGCTGGATCGGACTCACCGGAGCAAATTACGCGTGCGTAAGCACAGACGCAAGGCATGCGGAGGAAGGCCGGCGGACCGGGATGAGTTGGCAAAATCTGGCTCGCGTGTGTTGTGCGGGATTTCTCCCGTGTGCAACTCTGTACATAAGGGCAAGGAGACGGAGCCGGACTTGGATGTGATCGCTGGATTTTGGCGTGGATTTTATTGCTCTATTTAATTGGAGAAGCCGGAGTTAGTTCTGACGTCAAGATCAAGATTTCAGAGAGGAAGCCGGCTTAGCGAAGGCTATTCGACCTGGGGGCTTGCGAACTAGAGCCGAGAAATGAACAAGATTTTTTTCTGAAAATGATTATGCAAAGAAGTCTTCTAGCATGTTGAGAAGATAGATGTGAATTCAAGAAATTCTTGAGTTGGCGTGAAAGCTTTGCCCGACGAGCGGGACTTCGAATCTTGCTGACACGAGAAGATTGGACATCGGGATCAGAGGGAAGCTGGTTTTGGCATGCGGTTTTGTACGTGAGAAAGAATGGGACATCTGGAACAGGCGGATCTCACGGAAGCTGGATTTTTTGCTTGAGCTTGAATCAAGTTTTGATCGGTCTTGACTAGATTGGAAGCAGATTTTTCTGTTCTTTGAATAAAAGATCGGTTCAGATCCTTAAAGAAGAGATTAGATCTTCTTTGTGGTGGAGTTTTGGACTTCAGTGTAAGACTTCATAGAGTTCTCTAACTCTTTGCATAAACTCGAATCATAATTTATGTAAAATAAATCAAAAGAAAACTTGAATTTACATAAGTCTTAAATCCTCAAGATCTTAAACAAGATGATTTTCACTATCTTTAATCGGAAGAAAAACATACCTTGATTCATTTTTGAATTCGTCGAATTTTGAACTATGGTTTCTCTCCCTTCTCCCTTCACTTTCTCTTTTTATGAGTTAATCATCTATGAAGCAAGATAACTCCTCCTTATGAGAGAGAGAGGACCAATAGTTATTTCCTACGGATTTATCATAATAACCCCTCATGAGAGTTATTGTAAAATAACTCATATGAGGGTTTATAAAATAACTCCTATGAGTTATTTTATGAGTTATTGTAAAATAACTCCTCTCATGAGGGGTTATTATGATAAATCCGTAGGAAATAACTATTGGTCCTCTCTCTCTCTCTCATAAGGAGGAGTTATCTTGCTCCATAGATGATTAACTCATGAAAAGAGAAAGTGAAGGGAGAAAGGAGAGAAACCATAGTTCAAAATTCGACGAATTCAAAAATTAATCAAGGTATGTTTTTCTTCCGATTAAAGATAGTGAAAATCATCTTGTTTAAGATCTTGAGGATTTAAGACTTATGTAAATTCAAAATTTCTTTTGATTTCTTTTACATAAATTATGATTCGAGTTTATGCAAAGAGTTAGAGAACTCTATGAAGTCTTACATGTGGTATCAGAGCATGGTTGAAAACTAGTGATTTTTCGTTTAAGTTTTTCTTTAATTTCTTCGATGATTCTTTCTAATGAAATCAAATTCATATTATTTGTTATCGATTTCAATTATTGAATCATAATTTTGTCTTGATTAATTCATGGCAAATTAATTATGTTTCTATTTTACTTTTGAAAATAATTTATGTTATTTATTTCATTATGAATGGATTTGTCATATTAAAGTTAATGACGTAAATCCATATTTCATTGAAAGAAATTTTGTTCGTATATGTAATTATATACATTAAGTATTTTCTTTATGTATTTCATTTATTTGAAATAATTATCATCATAATTATTTAATTTGATATTTGTATCAAGCATAGTTTGTTAATCACCAAAGTGATCAAACTAGAAAGTTTTCATAAATATCAATTAGATAATATTTAATTACTCGTGAGTATGTGATGCTATTAACAGAATGACATAATGTTATATAAAATTTTTATCACGAGTAATTAACATTCAAATTGCTACAAAATGTTTAAGAATCGCCCAAAGGTTGATTAGTCATTTTGTACTATTGGATATAAATGTGATAAATTATCATACTTAATTAAATATATTTAGTATATCCAAATATAGTAAATATATTTAATTGGAGTATGTATAATTATCAATTATGAGAATTTTATTTTAAGCATCAATTATGATTATCATTGTATATTGTAGTATCACCCAAAGGAGAACTTCAATATACATTTTATTGATTAATAAAATGTTATCTGAATCTATTTTATGTTTTAAATTTTAATTTTTTAAATCATCGATATGTGAGGGTCTTGTATTTTATTTTGCAGCATCTAATTCTGTAATTCTTCATTCGCAAGCTTCTTCTATTATAAAGTTCAATGGGCTTAATTATTCTGAATGAAGTGAACAAATTCAGTTTAATTTAGATGTTTTGGATCTAGATTTTGCAATACTTAATGATAAGCCTACTGCTCTTACTGATATAAGCAGTGCTGAAGAATGATCTTTTCATGAAGCTTGAAAAAGATCAAATAGATTAAGCCTAATGTTTATGCGGATGACTGTAGCAGACATTATTAAGCCAACACTTTCAATAATAGATAATGCTAAAGAATTTATGAAGTTTATGGAGAATATTTCTCAATCTGAGTCTGCTGATAAGTCACGTGCTAGAACTTTAATGGTATGTTAACCACTATGAAATTTGATGGTTCTCGTACTATTTATAAGCACATTACTGAAATGACTAATATAGCAGCAAGATTGAATATTATGGGAATGAAAGTGAGTGAAAGCTTCCTTGTATAGTTTATTATAAACTCATTACCTCCTGAATATGGTCCATTCCAAATTAATTATAATAATATTAAAGATAAATGGAATGCGACCGAATTACAAAGTATGCTTATTCAGGAGGAATCAAGGCTTAAGAAATAAGGAATTCACTCAATTAATCTCATAGATCAATCAGATTTTAAAAGAAAATCAGGAAAGAAAAATCCAAAGGGCAATGAAGGACACCTAAAGCTTAATGTGTCATCTGTCCAAATCCAAAAGAAGGAACCAAAGAATGATAGATGTCATTTCTGTCACAAGCGTTGACACTATTAGAAAGATTGCCTGAAACGTAAGGCTTGATTTGAAAAGAAAGGTAAGCCTAGTGCTTTTATATGTTTCGAATCAAATTTGGCTAAGGTTCCTTATAATACTTGGTGGATTGATTCTGGTTGCACCACTCATGTTTCAAATGTGATGCAGAGATTTCTTACGACCCAAATCATAAAGCCAAATAAAAAGTTTGTCTTCATGGGAAATAGAGTCAAAGCTCAAGTTGAAGCCATTGGAACATATCGTTTGATTTTAGATACTGGACATCATTTAGATCTTTTTCAAACTCTTTATGTACCTTATGTTTCTAGAAATTTAGTTTCTTTATCGAAACTTGATACAACTGGTTTTTGTTTTAAGTTTGGAAGTGAATGTTTCAGTTTATTTAAATGTAATCAACTTATTGGTTCTGGTATGCTTTGTGATGGTTTATATAAATTAAAACTTGATAATTTATTTGCTGAGACTTTATTAACATTGCATCATAATGTTGGAACAAAACGTAGTTTAATGAATAAAAATTCTGCTTACTTGTGGCATAAACGTTTGGGTCATATATCCAAAGAAAGAATACAAAGATTAGTGAGGAATGAAATCCTTCCTGATTTGGATTTCACTGATCTTGGTATTTGTGTGGATTATATTAAAGTAAAATTTACTAAACACACAATTAAGAAAGCAGCCACAAGAAACACACAGCTTCTTGAAATCATACACACTGATATATGTGGACCTTTTGATGTGCCTTCATTTAGTGGTCAAAAATATTTTATTACATTTATTGATGATTTTTCACGTTATGATTATATCTATTTATTGCATGAAAAATCTCAATCACTAGACATTCTTGAGGTGTTTATTAATGAGGTTGAGAGGCAAATTAGATAGAAAAGTGAAAATCATAAGGTCTGATAAATGTGGTGAATTTTATGGAAGGTTTGATGAATTTGGACAATGTCCTGGTCCATTTGCTAAATTTTTTGAAAGACATGGCATTTGTGCTCAATACACAATACCTGGCACACCACAACAAAATGGTGTTGCAGAAAGACGCAATCGTACTTTAATGGATATGGTTAGATGTATGTTAAGTTATTCTTCTTTACCCTTATCTTTGTGGATGCATATTTTAAAAACCGCTATGTATTTGTTAAACAGGGTTCCTAGTAAGGCAGTTTCAAGGACTCATTTTGAACTGTGGACAGGAAGAAAACCTAGTTTAAAGCACCTGCATATTTGGGGTTGCCCAGCGGAAATAAAAATTTATAATCCACATGAAAGAAAATTGGATTCAAGAACAACCAGTGGTTTTTTCATTGGTTATCCAGAAAAATCTAAAGGGTATAGATTTTATTGTCCTAATCATAGTACAAAAATTGTTGAAACTGGAAATGCTAGGTTCATTGAAAATGGTGAAATTAGTGGGAGTATAGAACCTCGTAATGTAGAGGTTATAAAAGTTGGGGTGAAAATTCATTTGCCCATCACTTCTAATAAAGTTGTTATTCCTACTGTTGTTGAAAAGTTTGACAATATACAGGATGAGCAAATGAATGATTATACATCCCAAAATAAAATTGTCACTAATGAACCTATAATTGATGAACCACGAGAAGTAGCATTAAAAAGATCTACTAGAGTTAAAAGATCTGCTATTTCGAATGATTATATGGTTTATCTTCAAGAGTCAGATTTTGACTTAGGAATTGATGATGATCCAGTTTCATTTTCACAAGCCATAGGAAGTATAAATTCTAATAAGTTGTTAGATGCCATGAAAGAAGACTTAAAATCAATGGATCATAATAAAGTTTGGGACATCGTTGAATTGCCTGAAGGTTCCAAAAGAGTTGGGTGTAAGTGGGTCTTTAAGACCAAAAGGACTCATTAAGAATTATTATGGCGATAGTAGCTCATTATGACTTAGAGTTACATCAAATGGATGTGAAAACAGCCTTTCTTTACGGAGATTTAGAGGAAGAAGTTTATATAGATCAGTCTGAAGGGTTTTCAGTTGAAGGAAAGGAACACATGGTGTGTAAACTTAAGAAATCAATATACGGACTTAAACAAGCTTCCCGACAATGGTATATCAAGTTTAATAATACCATCACTTCTTTTGGATTTAAAGAAATTACTGTTGATCGGTGTATATATCTAAAGATCAGTGGGAGCAAGTTTATAATTTTGATTTTGTTTATTGATGATATTTTATAATAACTCAAAGGAGTTATTTTATAATAACCGCTCATAGGAGTTATTTGATCAAACGGTTCATAAACGAATGATCAAATTATCTTTTCTTGACCAATAAGATTTAAACATAAATAATTAAATTGCAATAATTCAAATATATGGGACACATAATGGTTTATATAATTAAATATATATTCTTAAATAATTATTACGACGTCTCGCATAATTAATATATTTAATTATTCTAACATTCAGGTGGAGTCCAGGAGACACTGAGGTAGTGTCGGCTGTTCTTGGAGAGCAATGTTGCAAGTGCGGGGCGCTTGGAGGTGCGAGGTCATGCGGTGCACGAGGAGGCAGCAAAGGAGCGCGGGGCACTGGTGACGAGCGGAGCGTAGGTGAAGGCGCAGGGCTCGCTGCACGGGTGGATACGTGCAGGATGTGGTTGGTGACAGATCACATGGGTGCAAGGCGCTGGCGTGGGGATGAAAGTGTTGGACGCTGGCTGGAGGCGCAGGGCGCGGGCACTGAGGCGCAGGGTGCAGGTGGATGCATTGGGCGCGGAAACCGGGCTAGGGGTGCTCGGGATTGGCTGCGTTGGACGCAGTGCGACAGGTGAAGATCTGTCGGGAGGTGGAGCTAGAAAGTCAAGAAGTTGGTTGATCAGTTCTTGAGAAATTTTTAACTGTCGGTGGACGCTTTTGACGAAGGAGACCGACATGATTCTTTGGATGTTTTTTAAGAACAGTGGTTATCTTTTATTTTGTAAAATCTAGGAACAAGGTAGAGATTGTTAGATATTTGTTCCTAGATTTACGTTTGATTTTTGTTTAGGTTTCTTGTATGGCATAGTATAGCCATTTGTGTAGCTATTTGTATAGCTTGTAGGAGCCTATAAATAGGTTTTAGTTTGTTTTAGGCATTGAGATCAAGTGAAATAAAGTTTACAGAATTTTTGGCTCTCCCCTCTCCTATCTCTATCTCTTGCAAGAAAGTTCTCTCAAGATCTTCCTCCTTAGTTTCAATATCATTAATAATTATCTGCCTAGCTTTATTAAAAAAATTGAATGAAATATTACTAAGACCTTAGTGCACTGCCTATTTTGAGAGATTATTTTGTGCGGACACCGGACGGGAAGAAACGTTCGGTTTTATCTTTGTGAATAGTAAAAGCGCAGCATGAACTGTTTTTACTGTTCACAAGACAAATCAGATGGGGAAATCGTCCTGTATTCCCACAGAATAATTCATTCACATGACAACCCATCTTACATGTTCATTTCTATTTACTTTTGTTTTCCAAACCAAATATAGCCTAAGCAAATATTTTTGTACCTGCAATGTTTACCCTAAATGTTTTCTTCAACCAAAAAAAAAAAAAAACAAATCAATGGACAAAAATTAAATATTGAAAAAAAAAGTATATTCTAGCCAACTATAAAGTTATATATTATGAAAAAATATAAAAATTTTAAATTACACTTGTTTCAAAGTAAAGTTATTCATTTTGAGACTTATTTTAATTAAAAGTTTTGATTTAAATATTTTGAGCCTTTTTTTTTTACAGAAAAAAAGAGCTTTAGTTCATTGTTTTTGAAAATGAAGAAAGTCATTAGCACATGAACTTTCATCACAATTTTATATTTCTCCTTCTAAAATATTTTGTATTTTTAATACATAAAACCATTAGTTTTGAGAGTTTTCGAAATACTATTCTCACAAAAATAAGCTAGAACTACATGCAAAGAAAAAAAAAACTATACAAAATTTATGTTTCACTTGTTTTGATAATAAAATTGTAACAAAAATAAAATAGGTTAAGCATCTACAACCTAAATATTTTAACGGAAAGTATAGAAAATATTCACTGTTCTTATTAAAGCTTGCACTCTCGTTTTGAGGTGACTCTCCAGCTCGTTCTGATTTAGGGCTTGCCTCGGGGGCGTCCCCCAGGCGGCATCCACCGCAGTTTCGCTCAGGAAAGTTTTCATTTCCCTTTCTCTTACGTTCTTGGACCTTCTCGTGTTGTTTCATTTTTATTTTCCAGCCGTTTGTGGCTGGAATGGCGTTGAAGCGTCTATTGGACCCTAATTTTTTGTATGTTTCCAATTATTCGCGTTCTTTCGCCGAAGCCTTAGCTGGTTCTCCATTTAATATGTATTTCCCGGAGCTTAAGTCTTCATCCTTTCGCGGTCTTCCCTCTTTGTGGATCTCTGAGGAAGAAATTCGAGCACTTGTAACTCCTTTCTAGTTTTCGCTTGTCAGTTTTTTACCGTCCCGGCGGCCTAGTCTTGACTTTATAAGGAATTTTTTTTTCAATCTAAAGCTTATCGCTGATTTTTCGATAACTCTGCTCGATTCTATACATATCTTTGTTAAACTTTCGAATGACCTAGATTATAGTCGAGTTTTCAGCCATCGATCATACCTAGTTTACAATTACTATATGAAATTAACTAAATGGTCTCCTTCTTTGGATATCAGTATTGAATGCCATGTTATTCCTATTTGGATCTTTTTCACTAGCCTTCGACCACATCTCTTTAATCCAAGGATTCTTCATTGTTATGGTCGATTTTTGGACATCCGCTTAAGGTCGACTCCACCATTTCTTTAGGCTCTAGACCTTATATTGCGAGAGTCTTGGTTGAGATTGATATCACGAAAAATTATCCGGACAAAGTGTGGATTGGTCCTTAGAAGCTCGGTTATATCATGCTCACTGTCAGTCTATAGGAAAAGCTAGGGGGGAATATCGGACTAAAAGTGTTGTCCCGTTTACTGTACCTGTTAAGCCTTCTTGTTATGTTAAGGTTTTTTATAAGGGGGAGACTGCTGGGGTTGCTGAGCTTGGGTCTGGGGATGCTTTCTTAGTTAATTATCATGCTGTCAACAATTTGGAATTAATGCCGGACCCTAATGCTGCTGTTGGGCAGGTTAATAATGTTATGCTTGGGGAGGGTGTTTTGCCTTTACCTTTTGCTTGTTCTAAGGCTTCTAATGAGCATGTTTCATGTAGTAGGGTTAATGCTGATGATGCTCATGCTTGTAGTCCTGTTGATATTGCTGTTGGGAGTGGGGATGCGAATGCTATTGTCATTGTGGATCAATTAGCTGAGTTGCCATGTTATGCGAATGTGCCTATTCCCACGGATTATTTTCATGGTTGTCCTCCCCCTGTTACAGTAGAGGTTTTGCCTTATGGACATGCGTCTTTGCCACCTGTTGTGGTTGACCATTTGATTTGTGTTTTCCAGAATTTTTGGGGGTTGTTTAGAATTCTAAAAATTTGGGTAGGCCTTATGCTATGAGTAATTGTCTTTCTCTTATAACTGTGGAAGGTTCAAATGAGAAGAATAATGATTTATGTGAGATTAATAAGGAAGTTGGGCATGAGCTGTCTAGTGGTTCAGTCCATGTTATTTCTCCTCATACTCTAATGGATTTGGCTGTGGTTTCTTGTGAAGTGGTACCTATTGTTTCTTCTCCTACTGTTCAAGTGTATGGCCAGCTTATTGATGTCCCAATCAATTTAATTTCTGCTAATGATTTAGCAGCCCATGTGGGTGACAGACCGGGGGACAGTGTTAGATGGAAAACTGATTGGCTCGAATGCTCCTCTTCTTCTGAGGTTGAAGAAATGGATGCGGGTACTCAAAATTGTATTTCGCGAGATGATCACTTTTGGATGGGTAAATGTCAAAAGCGGAAATCTAAAATATAGCATTTTTTTTTAGTGCTACAGTGTTGGTGTTTTGTTTCTTATACTCTATTGGCAATTTATAGCTTTTTATGGATGAGTTCTTTTTCAGCCCTGCAGATTATCTGTTTTGGTTGGGCTATGATGTGGCTCAGGCTTATCACTATGGATTTGTGGCTAGTTGGCAACCTTTGGTGGTGGTTCTTTTGAGCGATGCTGGCGGTTGGTTGGCTTTTTGGTGGATTATTGCTCATTCACTCCTCCGGATGGTTCGTACCGGGATTTGGAGTGATTGGAAGTCTTTGCCTTTACTGAGTCTGGTGGCTTTTGTGCCTACTTTCCTTCTCGATTGAGCTTACCATTGTTATCTTCTTCTGTATCCGATTTCTTTTCCGATCATTCTGCTGGTTTAACCCTTGATGTACTCCTTTTATTTTCATGGAATAAGAGTATTATCTTTTTGGAAAAAAAAAACCAGTGTTCATGATTGCATGGGAGGGGGCGAAAAATTTATATATAAAAACATTATATATAAGAAAAAATTCAAAACAAATTTTGATATTACATTAAAAATGTTAATTGAAAATGTTATGTATTGATCTAGTTTTAGATTAAGTTGATCCGCATGCCATTACACTTGTAAATTACTTATCCCGTGTAGATCGGGTTCATGTTGAGTCAACTAATATCTAGTTAGTTCCAAGTTAATTGAACCGAAAACCGACCCGTGATCTGATTTTGACAGCCCTAAATCTAATGAAGACATTATCTTATCCAATATTCTCACTTATACTTCAATATCAAATCTAAGACTCTATATTTCATATTTAATATCCTCATTATTTATCTTAATCATATCGATTAAGCACATCACTCTAACTAATGATCAATTCCCTTCTATTGTCAACAACATCTTCTCCAACAACCAATGCCATCAAACCTCTTCCATTTTTTGATGATCTTGCCATCTATTGTGACTATTGACAATCTTTATTGATAGCTCAATTTATATTTTTTTTTCTTGCTTTCCTTGACACAATTTATATTGCTAATTACTCTTATTAAATTAGACAAAAATGTAGAGCCAAATGAAACAAAATAAAATTGAACCACTCGTGACCATCTTGAGCACCAAACCAATTATTTTAATCTACACTTATTAAAATGAAATAAATAGAAGGAAAAATCATTTTATTCACATGTTATTTATAAATAAATGAGTGATAAAAAAGGAATATCCTGAAAATGATGACAAAAGAATAAAATTGAGAAGGAAATGAAAAAAACACATCAGAAATTAATTGATTCCAGACTTTTGTGGTATTCTTCTCTTCATCATCCTCCTCAACCTTCTCCATCAAGTCAGACTAATTAGTCACCTCCAACATATTTCTCCTTAATATTCCTTCAATGATCAGAGATAAAATGCCATTGTTAAACATCTGAGCTTTCATTGTTCCCACCATCTGTCGATAATGGCTGAGAAGAAGCCTGAGAATCTGAAATTTCAAATCATTGATTTTGTTAATTTATTGTTTAATAAATCATTATCATCTCATTTCTCTATAATTCATAGATTATTAAACTGTTATTATATAAAAAAATATTAGTATTTAAAAATACTACATTAAAATATTAAATTTGAATATTTAAATATTATATTTTGAATTAAAAAAGATGGTTACTGAATCTATAAAAAACTTTTATTATTTCATGTAATTAATATTTATGGATATAGTTCATAAATGTATTAATTCCAAATTAAATATGATTTCTTTATATGCCCAAATGAGCCTGACTATTTTTGTGGTTGTGTTATTTTATAATGTTTGTCAAAGATTAATAAAGAAATAATTTTTGTTAAAAGGAGAATAACTAAGAGAACATTAATGATAGTGAAATTGTCAAAAATATTTTTAGTCACATCATTAATAATCAGTGATAAAAAAATGATTAAAATTTTTTGACGTGGAATTTAAAATTTTTTAAAATTTTTAAAAGTCTGTTAAAAGATATTTTAAATTGTATTTTCTTTAAATATGTCTATTATTTGATCTTTAGTTATCTTTAAAAAGATAAAAAGATATTCATATAAAAGTCTTTAAATATTTCTTAAAATTTACATGGTAAAATATAAAGGTCTTTTTATCAATGAAGAGCATAATTAAGGTTTCATTTGAGACATCTTTTGATCAATATTTTTTTGTGGCTTTTAAAAATTTTTTGTTCTAAAAAGCTGTAAAAAATTATCCCAAACGAAACCAAAGTAGAGTATAACATTGAGTAATATGCCATCATATTCTTCACAAATTTAATATAATTTTGCAAAAAAATAATGAAAGTGACAACATATTTTTAAAAATTGAAAAAAAAAATCTCTAATGATGCATTGAGGGAATTTTTTGTGAGGAAGAATTTATAGTATTTGGATTTATTAAATGATTTTCAATTATTATTTTTATATATTTAAGTATATTAAAGAAAATTTACATAGACATCACATACGAAAGACTCGAATTCATGACCATTGGTTGATAGCCAAAACTAACAGACCATGTTGAGCCACATATTGTTATAAAATAAAATTTAAGATTATTTATATATAAATAAATATTTCTATAAAAATAAGAATAAATATTTTAACTTTCTTACAAGGACAACAGTTTCTTATTCTTTACAAACAACAAAAACTAATATATATATATATATATATATATATATAATATATATATATATATATATATATATATATATATATATATATATATATATATATATATAAAAGGAAATTTGACTTTTTAACCTATAAAATTTACCTATTAATTCCCGTTAATATCTCTATTATAACTTTTAATTCGGGTAAAACTCCCAAAAAAAAAAAATATTTTGTTGGACTATAATATCCAAAGATAAATTATTTTCTTTACTTGTAAAGTTTTAAATTAATTTTTTTTAATTCAAATTATAAAAAAAATTGCATAAAGCCTAACCCTTCGAAAAAACTTAGCTTAATAAGAAAGGGAAAAAAAAAAAAACAAATAATGATAATAGATTCCATTAACTACATACCTGGAGTTGGGAGTGATTGCCTGATATGCGGTGGAAGCTGAAGCTGAAGGCCATGAGGCAATCCGGATGATGGGAAGAATGATCCATCCATGTCCATGTGAGGCATGCCCATGGCGTTATGGCCATACGGTTGACGATGAGCAGCAGTTTGTTGAGGTTGCATCATGGATGGAGGAAAGCTCGTCCTGGGTGATGGCATCATGTAATTCATATGCGGATAGTTATATGGCTGATGGCCAATGTTTGGTGCTGCTGTCGCACCATACATCATCTGTTGATAATACTGTGATGCCATTTGAGGATTGTACATGCCCTGTCATATATATCCATCCTATGAGGGATAAGACTTTAATGATATATCCATTCAGGCTTCGTTTCGGACGATTTTCTTCGTACTTTCTAAAACAGCTTTTATAATATATATATATATATATATATATATATATATATATATATATATATATATATATATATATATATATATATATATATATATATATATATACATATTTTTTTTTTTTTGTTGAAATTTTTGTATTAAAAAGTAATATGAAAGTTGTCCCAAATGAAACTTAAGAGTAGCCCAAAAATATTCAGAGTTCTATTTATTTCTGATGATGAGAGTTATAAAGAGACTTACCGGTTGATACCCATATTCTGCGGTATAGGTCATATACCTGCAAAAGAAAATTAGAAAAATATCAAAAGAGAAAAATAACTTAGATGCTTTGGGTTATCTTTCTTATTGCTTTGTAGAACTGATATTAAAAAAAAGTAGCTTTTAAAATATGTTGTAAGTTTTGTTTATGATGATTTTTTGTTGTTTCTTAAAGTAGTTTTTTTGTATAAATTCTTTAATTTTGGTACTAGAAAGCTGATTTAAAAAGCATAAAAAAGTCATCACAAACGAAACCTTAGAATGCAAAATTTTAATATAAATTTGTTTTAAAAGCAATAAACAATCAACAACAAATAGAAATTATTATTAAGAATTGAAAAATAACAAAATAAAATAATAAAAAAGATATCTCAAATAAAGCCTATATAAAATTACATAAATGACCAATAAATTAATGCTATAAATTATTGACTGAATTCAACTAAATGATGAAGCCTAAGTATTGTAGGAACTAAAAGGGCTTAAGCCCATTGTAAACTCTTCTGGGAGCCCAAGCTGAGGTGGACAACGTGTCATCATAGCAAGAACTAAAGGGACCACGGCATTCAAGAGTTTGAGGATTGGACCATCAAACCATCGATATATCTGTTTAATGGGCCCAATCGATGGGCCCATTAGACAGGTTGATCGTCGGCCCTCCAGTATAACTCAGACATTTCTCCAAGTGGACTTACCCATATGGCGAAGGGTAGAAAACTTGAGGAGGAGGCGGCATTTGAGCTGGCATTCTGGTGTATGGTGGGCCCGCTGCTTGCGGTGGGCCCTGATAAATGCTCCCGGCTGCTGGGCCTCGTCCTGTTTAAATTATTGAACCAGTCATTTATTAGCCATTATTTTGATTGGTAGTCAAATGCAGTTATGACAGTACAATTGTGTAAATTCATAATTGTCATAGATGCCTGTTCAACTTGGATAAATTATTATTTTAATATTATTTTTGCTGGAATTTAAATATTATTTATAAAATTAACCCTGTTATTAAAAGTAAATAATTATGTTAGGTAATCCACGATTAACTTAAAATTTATCAAACAATCAGTATAAATTCTTAAAAATAAGCGGACAAAAATTTAATAATAATATGATTATATTATGTCACTATTATCAAGATAAAAAATTTATTAAGAAAATTGGGATATTAAATAATTAAAATTTATTTTAAAATAAAAAATAATTGATTATCATCTAGTCAAATTTCCCTTGATGCTTATCTGGGGCTGACAAATTCTCCTTTGATTTATGACTTTATAATTATAAGCATTTACTTGGTCTAAAAACTTAAATGAGCGCCCACACATTAAAAACTGACAAAAAACAGTTGCAAGTTGTTATAAACCATTGGCCTTTTCCTTTACCAAACTTTGTCAACGTTAATTAAGCTTTTATTAATGATTTACTAAATATATATATTAAAAATATTAAAAAAAGTAGTAGAAATTAAAAAGAAAAAATAACATAAAGACAAAACAATTTTACCTCTCCAACGGGCACTAAAAAAGACTAAAAAACTTAATAATCTCATATAACTACATTTTATATTTAATTATATGTGTAATTATAGTTACAATATATTAAGATTTTTTTTTCTTTCTCTAAAATTAGAAAAATAGCAATAATAAAATCTATTTCTGTAATTAGTCGGAATTCAAATAAGGATTGGTTGAGCCGGCCGAGCTGGAATTGGGTCAAGAACCGAGCCGACTCAACCGGGTCCACAATTACCAAATGGTGGGGGTCCTTATCCGGTGAGCTGTCGGTAGATGCTTATCTTAATCTTATCAACGCCTTTATATAGCTCACGATGCGCGGGACATATACGGTAATTAAAGAAGTAAATTTCCATTAGAGATTAGCCAATAAATTAGCAGGAAATTAAAAATAAATATTAGACTTTAATAAAATAATGAATATTAAAAAAAATAAGTATAGTTTCTTAATCATCATTTTATAATAAAATTAATAAACTAATAATTATGTTATAGGATAAACTTGAAAGTTGTAGTGGTACGTTACCTCGCGGAGGAGAAGGTCGGGCCCGGCCCAGTGCAGCAATGTTACAGTTGGCCCGCCTCCCATCAATTAACGGGTTGGGATCCGCCACGGACCGTCTCGCCGATTCGGGGTCTCGAAATGTCACCTGCCCAAAGGATAAGCCCAACTTGGAATAAAATATTATTTATACAATATACAAATATTTTAAGCTCATTATTTCAAATAAAAAAATAAATAAAATGACTAAGACCAAGTAAATAATAATAATAATAATAATAATAAGAAATCTGACTAATTCTAAAAAAGCCGGCCCCATGTTTCGGTGGAAACCCTATCTATTTATTTTCCCAATGCAAGTTATGTAGGCCCAGCCAGCTCATTAATCAATAAACCTCTCCTGATGAACAAGTAAAGTAATAGAAGATAAAAGATTGAGAGCTGGCATTTGCTAACTGAGGAAATTTGGCGGTTATAATCTCATCAAAAATATAGAAGTAGTTCATGAAATGAATAGATCTTAAAAAGAATCATTAAAACTCTGTTGTGTTAATTTTAACGAAGCAGGAAGATCAAAAATGTTCTATCACTATACTTTCATGGTTTTTTTTTCTATGTATTATATATATGAAGAGAGAGAAAAAGGATAGCCCAGACCTTCAAAATACGACTAAATTAGTAATTTGTGAAACTATGCATAGGTCCTCGAGGTTATATGTAAGTTTGTAAGAGAGAGAGAGAGAGAGATTAGCTTCATATTCCATGAAGATGAACGAGGGATTGGATCATTAAGCGCTTAAATAACCTTGAAACCAATCGTTTAATGATCTTCCCGAGTGATGAAACCGAGAAAGAGAAGGAAATACACAGAGAGAGAGAGAGAGAGAGTTGAAGAAATGATAACATACAAATCCGTAGCCCTTTGATCTGCCAGTATTCTTATCGGTTATAATAACCGCCTCCAAAATCTCTCCAAACTGCTCAAAGTATCGCCGAAGCTCCTCCGTCGGCGTCTCCCACGCCAATCCTCCCACAAACACCTTCGTCAAAGTCGTGTCCCCAAACCTCGACCTGTAATACTGCGGACTACTCCCTCCACTCGCCATCTCTCTCTCTATCTCTACTCTCTCTCTCTCTATCTCTTCCCTCTCTTAAACAAAGACAAAGAACAGAAGCTTATCCACTCTACTTCTCTCCCTCCGCCTCTCCTCCTCCTCCTCTTCCATTAGATGAAAAGGAAGAAGAAGAGAAGAGAGGACAAATTAACGGTAAGACTTCGATCTCTTCTATAAAAAACCTCTTCTCTTCTCCTCTCTCTCCCCTCTAAACACAAATAGTGGCTCTCTCTCTCTCCCTCTTGGCCATTAATAAACAGAGAAATCAACGTGATATTCCATTAAAATAAGCAAAAAAAAAAAAGAGGAAGAACAGTTCATAGCTTAGCTTGCAGAAGGGGCCAGTAGGGATGGGTATTAATTAAATAATAGGAGATTATATATTAAAATGTAGTAATATGTAGCGGGCCAATGACCCATGTGTCCATGGAGATGAGACAGATAGATATGAATCATCTGATGGGGTCCGCCACACCGTGCCACCAAAACATTATTGGGATTATTTGGTCGAAAGATCTATTATGTATAATGCAGATTATGAGCTTGCTATATGCGACGGTCCTTTTCTCATCATCCTCAGCAAAATAGAAGTCTGATGATGGGAAGGAAGGCTAGCTATTATCGTTGCTTTGTTGGGAAGGAAGAGTTGTGTGATGCTTGCTAAGCCTTCATTTGCGTGCGCTGATGGCTTTGGAAATGGAAGGAGAAAAAAAATTTTTTTTTTTGGGGTGAAATTTTTAAAAAATATATAAATTAATTAAAATAATATTTTTAAAAGCATAAATTTGTTTTTATAAAATATAATTAATATTTTGAATAAATTAAAGTTTTTAAGAAAAATAATTGTGAATTCTAAGATTTTAAAATGCGGAATAATTTTAGATTTTTTTTTTGGGGGATCAAGTTGCTGGTTTTGCTTATAAATATATAAGATTCAATAATAGTTTAGTTCTTTAAATAATGTCACAAATTCTTTAATTGTACTTCAAGTGTTTGATTTGGGCTCTTTTAAATTCTTTTTGAATTACTTTTGATGTATTAGAATGTAGAACTCATCTCATATGGGCATTCATTTTAATTGTAATTTTCCTAAATAAGAGTTTAGAAATGCTTGAATTTAATTACAAAAATTTTCAACTCAAATATTTCATTAAAATTTAAGCCGGATCAGAAGAATTTTGTCAAGATGTATCATTTGCCTCTTATTTTTGGATGTCTAAATATGTATCATCCAATAATACGTTGAGCCTTTGAAAAATTTTACTATGTATGTCAACTTAGACATTCCCATGAAGCTATAAATCAAGTAAAGTCTTCTAAACCATAATTCTAGCTTTTTATGAAGTTGTTGAGTCAATTATAACAAAAATTATTGAAGAAATTGGCTTCAAAATTCTCAGCCCAAAATTGAATGTTGAGGCTTTGTTGAATTTTGTAAGTAATAAAATTTGTTATAAAATATCATTAAATTTTCTTGGGGACTTAAAAAAGGTGTGACGATGCAATGAAGATGGTTTATGATTCCAATAAATCATATGATTAGGGAAGGAGAGGAATCATAGTAATTTCTTATTCCTATATTTAATGAGCTTATTACAAGGGCCATCCCTATACATAGATGTATAGAAATTGTACACCGATGTGATGTCTTGCGGAACAATTCAAGTTAAAACTTGACCAATCCTAACATAATCTAACTATTTTATTGATTTTCATGTTTAAAGAAGTTCTTGAGGCTTATGTATTTATCAAAATTAGTTGAATTTTTTTATAGATAATATTATTGTTGTTTAATATTTCGAATTTTCTTACTAAAACTTCTTTATAGAAAAACCATTTAAAGTGACTTTTTTTTCTGTGGACTACATTATGCTGACCATACAAAAAAAATTGTTAAAGCTTCAAATGAATGAGTTTTCTAATGGACAGATCCGTATTGGCCCCTTCTGCGATGGTTCCTTCTAATAATTCATATCCTTTTAAGTTTGAGGGGACTTTTGTTGGGAATGCTATTGCTGATTCAAATAAGAATATCTTAGGTGAAAATTTGGTTGTTGTTCTTCTTATTGCTAATTCTCTAAATAATTATGATGGGCAAGCTACTGTTATGGAAGATAATCAACTTAATGATGTTATTCCTGATTATATCCCTTCTTCGCATGTTAATTGTTTGATGGTAGAAGATGTTATTATTATTAATGAGTTTTTCGCTGATGTAATTTTGGGGGGATTTGGTAATCCGTTTGGTGCTAATGGAGAGGAATGCAGGGTCTCTCCTCACTCTAGAATTGATGTGGTTCCTATTGTGGGGGAAGGACCGTCGACTGCTGTAGGGGTTGATCCTACGATCGAGCCTGGGACTAATAATTGTATGATCCAGGTGAGTGATATAGAGGTTTTGGATGATAATTATTTGATTAATGTCAGCTCTAGTCCCCCTTTGTCTGATATTGGAAATGAATGTGCTGCTATTTTGAATTCTGGTTGTAATTGTATTTCTTCTTATCCTATGGCTTGTATTACTCTTGGTTCTATGGTTGCTATGATTTCTGAGGTGGCTTTGGAATGTGATGATATTGATGTTGTTGATGTTGGTTTGAACAATAACTTGAGGGGAATGGAGAATGTGCCTTTGGTAAATGTGCCCATTGAGCTTATGTCTTCCGATGAATTCAAGTCAAAATTGTCTTCTAATGTGATTGAAAATTGTGTGGATCAATCCGATTGGCGGGATGGGTATGTTTCTTCACATGGAGAGGGTTTGGATGAGCCGTCAGAGGAGTTTCAGGACTTATATAGTTTAAATTTAAGCTGTAATATTCATAAACGCTTCTCTCGTGGTGGTGGTTAGCATGGTAGGCGGAATTGGAGGAAGAAATAATTTTAGTCTGTTTGGCTGGGTGGGTGAGGGTTCGACTTTGGGGGTTTTGTTCTCCGATTGAATTCATGGAGGTTTGGTGTTGTGGTGGGTGTCTTCTTGATGGTTATTATGCTTGCTCATTATTTTTTTCATTTTTTGGCCTCCCTTTTACTGTAGGGACTGCTCTATATGGTTGTTGGGACTAGCCGTGCGTGGCTTTGGTGACTTTTCTTCCTGTTATTTTCTTTTAGTTTGAGTTTCTTTTTGTAATTAGTTGGTTTCTAAGGCTTATAGGTTTTGATTCAATTGATGTATTTTAGAATGCTTTGGAACTTTTAAGGACTTGTACCTTTTTTTGTTATTAACGCGTAGGTCTCTTTCGTGTGGTTTTCTCAAAAAAAAAAAAAAAAAAGAAAAAAAAAAGAATGTGTTTTTAATGGACTTGCTTTCATTGGAAAGATAATTCAGTTGTCTATATCTTTTTTATTAATTTGTGTATAAGTATTATGTTTTATGTTTTGTTTCTTTCAATTTGTACTCTTATATAGGAGCAATTATTACGTCCTCTGACCTGACGTAGAGGTACGTTCCGCCGTCAATAACATGCATGTCGCCACGTGCTCTTACTCTTTACCGCGCAGCCCGACGACTTGACCTGGAGCGGAACCCGGGAATGCTATGTTCGTGATTTTCTCAGTATTGCTCGGTATTTGCTCAGTATTGCTTTGCAAAAACGAGAAATACCGCTCTGTGAAGACCAAAACTATACAAATACCGAGTTGTATCGAGTTTTTCTACAACTCGGTACAACTCGGTATTTGCTCAGGATTTGCTCGGTATTGCTAGGGATTTGCTCGGTATTGCTAGATATTTGCTCGGTATTGTTAGAAAAAACTCGGTACAACTCGGTACAACTCAGTATTTGCTAAGGATTTGCTCGGTATTGCTAAGGATTTGCTCGGTATTGCTAGGTATTTGCTCGGTATTGCTAGAAAAAACTAGGTACTATACAACTCGGTACAACTCAGTATTTGCTCAGGATTTGCTCGGTATTGCTAGGGATTTGCTTGGTATTGCTAGAAAAAACTAGGTACAACTCGGTATTTCCTAGGTATTTGAAATATATCCAAAAGGTGATGGGATGTTGTTCGGCTCGTCAAGGATTTTAAAAAACGCACGCGCTAGAACCCAAAAAACAGCGGGTCGGGTCGGCGACTTTTCTTCATGCTACGTGTCGCTAAAATATTGGTGACTGGACGTAGAGGAGCGTACGTTCATCGGACCAAATAAAAGTTCCTTATATAGACTTCGTTCGAGAGAACTTTTGTATTATTTTATAAAATTGTTATAAAAATTAACCTTTTTTAATTATTGTAAAAAATAATTTCCTAACATAAAATTTTTTTGTAAAATAACAAAAAAGAAAAGTTCAAATAGAAATTATAACTGCAAACTAAAAAGCAAAATTATAAGCAAGCTATCTCAAATGACATATATATTTATGATACTATGAAAATGATGCGTTCCTTTTTTGAATGGCTATTACTTTTCTTTTAAGTAGTTTTATAATTATTGATGAAGAAATTTTGAAAAATATAACACTTATCAAGAATTTTTTTTTAAATAATATATTAAAAAACCTATTTTTATATTATTTACATCGAAATTTGGACGAGCAAAAGCAAGTTAGATAGCTTACATCGTTTGAAAGCTTTCTTTACTTTATAAAGGCTTAAGTTGTTTTAATTGCTGCCATATGTGCAAAAACTTTTCTTTTTCTGTTTCCTTTCAGCTACTTTTAATTATAAATTTACGCATGCATCCGAATATCTTAGGCCTCAAATTCTAAATTTTATAATTATACCCCAAACACGCAATTACTAAATCAATGTAGGCTGCATTTGTGTTGCGTCCTGGAATATTCGCGGCGGTAGAGAAATATTTAGTTTAACGTCTTAGCATTGTACGAAGATCCAGTACACAAGCAGATAAGTGAGAGGGTGTAGCATTCATAAGAGACACCAGAGTTTTTACGTGGAAAACCCCTAAAAAGGGGGAAAAACCACGGGGCCTGGCCCAGTTTGAATGAATCCACTAGTATCTGTAGTCGATTACAAATGAGGCCCTTCCTTAGGAGAAGGCCTTGGATTGATGTAGCAAATGTACATCATATAGATTGCATTACATGGTAGGAGTTACATATACAGGTTTGTTTGGCCTGAAGGACCGTAGTCGGCAGGAGACCGTGGTCGGCAGGAGACCGGGGTCAGAAAGACCGTTGTCTGTTGATGGAGGTCGGAAGGACCATAGTAGGCGACGAAGGCCTGAAGGACCGTAGGCGGTAGGAGACTGGGGTCTGAAAGATCGTTGTCTGGTGATGGAGATCGGACGGACTGTAGTAGGCGATGAAGGCCTGAAGGATCGTAGGCGGTAGGAGACTGGGGTCTGAAAGATTGTTGTCTGTTGATGGAGGTCGGAAGGACCATAGTAGGCGACAAAGGCCTGAAGGACCGTAGGCGGTAGGAGACTGGGGTCTGAAAGACCGTTGTCTGTTGATGGAGGTCGGAAGGACCATAGTAGGCGACAAATGCCTGAAGAACTGTAGTCGGCAGGAGACCGTAGTCGGCCGGAGACCGTAGTCGGCAGGAGACCATAGTCGGCCGGAGACCGTAGTCGGCAGGAGACCATAGTCGGCCGGAGACCGTTGTCTGGTGATGGAGGTCGGACGGACCGTATTAGGCTACAGTGGTCAGAAGGACCGTAGGCGGTAGGAGATAAGGAGTCAGGTGTTAGTCCCAGTGTCACTTGGAAGATCGGATGTTGATGGTCTGGCCTTGAGTAGGACGTCGGGTCTTAAGCAGGACGTCAGGTCTTCAGCAGGACGTCGGGACTTAACTTCGGGCCTTGAACAAGACGTCGGGTCTTTGGCAGGAAGTAGGGACTGAGTGTCAGACCTTGAACAAGACGTCGGGTCTTTGACAAAATGTAGGGACTTAGTGTCGGGCCTTGAACAAGACGTCGAGTCTTTGGTAGGACGTCGGGGATGAACGTCGGGCCTTAAGGTGGTGGTCCGGCGAGATTTTGTGGTGGTCTGGCGAGGTTCCTGCGGTGGTCCGGCGAGGTTCTGCGGTGGTCCGGCGGTGGTCCGGCGGCTGTCGAGGAGGAACTCCTTCCTTCTCTTCTCCTCTTCTCTCTCTTGCTTCGGCCCTCTCTTATGAGAAATGAGGGCTCTATTTATAGATTTTCTGGAGTGGCATGGCCCGTAAATAGGCATGAGATCAGGGGCGAATAGAGAGTGGTCCAATGGACGACCGATATTGAATCCTACGATCATGCACCGTTCATTGGACATTTGAAGGCTTTAGTGATGTCGGAATTCTGTGATCTTGGGCTCGTTGGATTCGTCTCGTCGAGCCCTTCGATTCGAGTATAAGCTCGTCAAAATCGAAGTCCGTTTTGTAACTCAAATAGTGGTTTGAACCTTCCAACAGTGCTTCGGATCCATGATTTGGACCCATTTGGACTCAGATTGGGTCGAATTTGGTGTCGTTGGATTCGTATTTCCGAGACGCTCAGTTTGACTGTAAGCTCGCTGAAATCGGAGTTCAGGTGCTCCCGGATTTAATTTTTGAAGTTTCCAACTTGATTTTTGCCTCGAGATTCGTGCCCGATCAAGTTTATTTTCGCATGACGTATCAGTATTATATATATATATATATATATATATATATATATATATATATATATATATATATATATATATATATATATATATATATATATATATATATATATATATATATATATATATATATATATATATATATATATATATATAAACATGTCTCTGTAAATTTTCTTGAAAATTTCTTTGGCTAACATAGCTCAAAATATTTCATGATAATTTACGCGTTTTTAATGTTTTTTTTATGTGGGAAAATCCCTCTGAGGATTGAACTATCACGACCCAACCCGACCGGGACGGATCCCGTTCGCATCGAGTCGCGACGGAGCCAACAAATTCAAAATCTGGCTTTGGAATTTGCTTCAGAACTTTCTTCCAAAAATGACACAGACAAAAAAAAAAAAAAAAAAACACAGAGCTACTAAAAAAAACATCCAAACACAGCGCAGTTCATCTATCTTTTCTTTCATCAAAATAATCATACATGAACAATTATTAGGTCCGGACACCAGACGTAACTCTACATCCGGACATCAATAATATGTCGTCACGTGCTCTTACTCTTTACCACGCGGCCTGACGACCCGATTCGGACCAGAACCCGGTATTGCTATGTTCGGGTATTGCTCGGTATTGCTATGTATTGTTCGGTATTGCAAGGTATTGTTTGGCAATAACGAAAAATACCGCTTTGTCAATATCAATACCAAGCAATACCTAGCCGAGCAATACCTAGCAAAACTAGGGTATTGCTCGGTATTGCTAGGTATTGGTCTTGACATAATAGTAATTATCGTTATTGTCGAACAATATCGAGCAATACCTAGCAATATCCGGTCTGCACAAATAAGCCAATACATAGCAATCCCGGGACCGGTCCGGGTCAGGTCGTCGGGCCGCGCGGTAAAAAGTAAGAGCATGTGGCACCATTTTACTGGCGTCCGAACATAGAGCTACGCCAGGATACCAAACCTAATAAAAATTCCTGAGGATTGCCAATATTAATCTTTATACTATTTGCATCCAATTTGGAATAAATAGCGCTCTAATCATAGTGCAATAGTTGAAAAATGATTTGAGAATAGTAATTGATTGAGCTCGACTGCTCATCATACCAAAAAAAAAACCATAGGATAACTACTTCGACAAGAAGCATAATAGACATGATTGATATGATTGCCGTAATAGAAAAAATAAAATTATCAATTTTATGTGTATTCATTTTTTATTGCTTAGGAAAACTTGTCTCGAGAGTTCTTATTATATTTATTATTGATATTATTATGTCTTTTTATGATCAATTTATGGTTATCTTTAATTTGACTACTCCTTTATAAATTTAATAAAATTATTCTTGATCTTAAGAATGTAGATGTAAGAGTTGAGGAAGAAGCTAGATCAATATATTATTCTCTCAATTTCTTTGTCAGTCATATGAAAATATAGTGGATACATTACTATATGAAAAGCAGATGCTGATCATGAACAAAGTAAAGTCGGTGTTGATATCCAAACAACTTCAGCGTAGAAATGAGGATAAAGAATAATGTGTTGGCAAAATCCTGATAACAAGAGAAAGACACGAGTACAATAAAAAATGTTTCTGCCGCCATAAAGAAGGGCATTTTAAAAGAAGTTGCCCAGATTTGTTAAAGCATAAAGAAGCTAAACCCAAAGATGATGCCAATGTAACTAAGTCGTTAGATGGAGTCATATGGAGTGACTAAAATGTTTTGTACATCTTGACCAAGGTGGAATTTGTTGTGATTGTTCCAAGATTTGTTTTTGTACTTTGTTTAGTTAGTTTTTTTTTTATTTATACTCCCAACGATACAAAATACCTAATTAAGCAAATAAAACAAGAGGACTCAGTCTGGCATTACAGCATCCACCAAGTAGCTCAGAGACGACAATCCATTGGCAGAGTAAGCCACAAAGCAACCAACCGAAGTAAAGGCATGAGCCATACAAACCACCAACGTTGCCAGCTCGAGGCCAATCCAGGGTTGCAGGAATGCCTCATCATAGTCCGCTATCAAACGAAAACCACACAAGCACAACCAAAATTGCTATTTTTTCTTCGATTTTTTTTTAGACATTTTCCCAGCACCAGTAGAAATAGCTTGATCATAAAATCGACCTGCCGTTGAATTGAGCTTAACATGAGGATCTTGGAACTCAATTTCATTCTCATCAAAGTCGTCATTGGACACATTTACCCAATCCGAATGATCCACACAGGATTTACTCACTGAGGCGCCCAGATGAGCTTTTAACTCTGCATTGGACACAACCGAAATAGGAATGTCAACAACAGTTGTCGGCAAAACCAAGTTAACAGAAGGACAAATCACATCCACACAAAGTGTCCTTTCCTGAACAAACGAAACCTTAGCACCCGTAATTTCCAAAGAATCAAAATTACCAGCCGCCTCTACAGGAGTAGAGATTAAAACCACACGATCAACATGACCCAAAACATCAAAAGAGATTGGAGCCGGAAAACATGCATCACCGAATCAGAAAAAAAAAAACATGAGTCAAAATTTAGGGTCGACCCGTTTGAACCCGAGTTAGTTCCGGGTTCGACCCGAACCCGACCCGTGACCCGAAATTGACACCCCTACTTTCAGCTACTTTTAATTATAAATTTACGCATGCATCCGAATATCTTAGGCCTCAAATTCTAAATTTTATAATTATACCCCAAACACTCAATTACTAAATCAATGTAGGCTGCATTTGTATTAAAAAAAAAAAAAAAAAAACATGTCTCTGTAATTTTTCTTGAAAATTTATTTGGCTAACATTGCTCAAAATATTTCATGATAATTTACGCGTTTTTAATGTTTTTTTTTATGTGGGAAAATCCCTCTGAGGATTGAACAATTATTAGGTCCGGACACCGGACGTAACTCTACATCCGGAGACCAATAATATGTCGTCACGTGCTCTTACTCTTTACCGCGTGGCCTGACGACCCGATCCGGACCAGAACCCAGTATTGCTATGTTCGGGTATTGCTCGGTATTGCTATGTATTGTTCGGTATTGCAAGGTATTGTTTAGCAATAACGAAAAATACGGCTCTGTCAATATCAATACCAAGCAATACCTAGCAAAACTGGGGTATTGCTCGGTATTGCTAGGTATTGGTCTTGACATAATAGTATTTATCGTTATTGTCGAACAATATCGAGCAATACCTAGCTAGCAATATCCGGTCTGCACAAATAAGCCAATACATAGCAATCCCGGGACCGGTCCGGGTCAGGTCGTCGGGCCGCGCGGTAAAAAGTAAGAGCACGTGACACCATTTTATTGGCATCCGAACGTAGTGCTACGTCAGGATATCAATCCTAATAAAAATTCCTGAGGATTGCCAATATTAATCTTTATGCTATTAATTTGCATCCAATTTGGAATAAATAGCGCTCTAATCACAGTGCAATAGTTGAAAAATGATTTGAGAATAGTAATTGATTGAGCTCGACTGCTCATCATACCAAAAAAAAACCATAGGATAACTACTTCGACAAGAAGCATAATAGACATGATTGATATGATTGCCGTAATAGAAAAAATAAAATGATCAATTTTATGTGTATTCATTTTTTATTGCTTAGGAAAAATTGTCTCGAGAGTTCTTATTATATTTATTATTGATATTATTATGTCTTTTTATGATCAATTTATGGTTATCTTTAATTTGACTACTATACATATGAATATGATTTATCTTTAATGTCATTTTTTATTGCTTAGGAAAAACATCTTTTATAAATTTAATAAAATTATTCTTGATCTTAAGAATGTAGATGTAAGAGTTGAGGAAGAAGATCAATGTATTATTCTCTTAATTTCTTTGTTAGTCATATGAAAATATAGTGGATGTATTACGATCAATATGGAAAATAGATGATGTAATGTCGGTGTTGATATCCAAACAACTTCAACGTAGAATTGAGGATAAAGAATAATGTGTTGGCAAAATCCTAATAACAAGAGAAAGACACGAGTACAACAAAAAATGTTTCTACCGCCATAATGAAGGGCATTTTAAAAGAAATTGTCCATATTTGTTAAAGAAGAAAGAAGCTAAACCCAAAGATGATGCCAATGTAACTAAGTCATTAGATGGAGTCATATGGAGTGACTAAAATGCTTTGTACATCTTGACCAAGGTGGAATTTGTTGTGATTGGTCCAAGATTTGTTTTTGTACTCTGTTTAGTTAGTTTTTTTTTTAAATTTAAACTCCCAACAATACAAAATACCTAATTAAGCAAATAAAACAAGAGGACTCAATCTGGCATTCCCGCATCCACCAAGTAGCTTAGAGACGACCATCCATTGACAGAGTAAGCCACAAAGTAACCAGCCGAAGTAAAGGCATGAGCCATACAAACCACCAAGGTTGCCAGGTCGAGGCCAACCCAGGGTTGCAGGAATGCCCCATCATAGTCCGCCACCAAACGAAAACAACACAAGCACAACTAAAATCGCTATTTTTTCTTTGATTTATTTTTAAACATTTTTCCAGCACCAGTAGAAATAACTTGATCATAAAATCGGCATGCTGTTGAATTTAGCTTAACATGAGGATCTTGGAACTCAATTTCATTCTCATCAAAGTTGTCGTTGGACACATTTAACCAATCCAAATGATCTACACATGATTTACTCACTAAGGCGCCCAGATGGGCTTTTAACTCCGCATTGGACACAACCGAAATATGAATGTCAACAACAGTTGTAGGCAAAACCAAGTTAACAGAAGGACAAATCACATCCACACAAAGTGTCCCTTCCTGAACAAACGAAACCTTAGCACCCATAATTTCCATAGAATTTAAATTACCAGCCGCCTCTACAGGAGTAGAGATTAAAACCACACGACCAGCATGACCCAAAACATCAAAAGAGTTTGAAGCCGGAGAAACAGGCATCACTGGATCAGAAAAAAAAAAATCTTCATCATCTTCAACATTAGGGGGAGATGGAGTTGGGCTAGGAAAATGATTAAACAAGCAAAGGATATGGCTCATGGCACCCGCAACATTAGAATACATGCCCACATTATCCAAAATGATACCAGCAGCTTCCTTACACCCACTAGATCCAACACAGATAATATCAGAATCTCTATAAACATCTGCATCAATAACATTTACCTTATCCGAAACAAGAAGACCCTCAGCCAAAGTCCCAGGAATAACCTCACAACCAATAGTCCCTAGAACCGAAGTATCCACTGAACTTGGATCCTCCCCAACCTTTTCCTCATTAACAGCCAAAGAAGAAACACCCAAAGCATGATGCTTAACATTCCCAACTGGAAGAGGATTTCAATTAGACAGAGGTGCCGAAGCACACTGACCCCTAAGATGACCAAGACGCTTACAAGACTCGCAGAAATCAGGAAAAACCTGTATTTGCACCTTTTGGACCCAGACAACTCAGGCCCAAGCCAAATTTGAGATGAAAAAGTTTTAGTAATATCTAGCTCCACTAATACACGCGCAAGAGATGGCCTAGATCCTACAGAAGTGGCAGTATCAACCTTCAAGGGTCTACTGAATATAGAACCCAAAGGGTGTAGAGGATACGGGGAGAGTAAAGATGAGTTCTCATATTAGGAAAGTAAACCCAAATCGATATGATTGAAATTAAATTCAAAAAAGATATCTAAGAGCGGAGACCATTTAATAAGCTTCATGAAACAATTATTCACAAGATAGGAATGATGGCAAAACACACAGCTATAGTCTAGGTCATTAGACAATTTAATTAGAACATGCGTTTGATCAAGCACCGTTATAGAGAAATCGGAATTAAGTTTTAGCGCAAAAAAAAATTTACAAATAGCATCCAAAGACGGACGTCGTGTAGGAAATTATTTAGTTGGGTTCTTGAGTAGCCTCTTATGCTACCATTAATATCTTCTTTAGAATTCTTTTGTGTGGCTATTGTGCTGCCATTAAAAGTTTATAAATAGTCATTGTAGTTTGTAATAAATAAAAAAACTATTAGCAATAAATATGTTTTGTTTTCAGCTCTCTCCCTCTCCTATTCTCTGATCCCCCTCTCAAGAAGCTCAAGAGGAAGAGCTTTTATTCTCTCTCAAAGAAGATCCTACATATTATGCTGTAAAATTTAATTGTATCTTACAAAGGAGTAATAACTTCTTCCAAAAAACAATAATACTGCAAGTGAAGAAAACTAACTAATCAAGAAGGAGCATTACTGCTTCTAAAAGGGAGAGAAGACAAGTACTTAAAATAAAGGAGCAATGCTCTCTTTAAATAAAAATAAAGAAAAAAGAAATGAAAGGAGATAGGGATGAACACATTACCATGAATGAGCAACAATTGAATCAAGACGTTCCATAATATTAAAATTTTGTTTGGTACAACTTTTTTACTGTTTTGTTTTTCATATCATAATCATAATTTTTATTTGGCCACTATTTTTTTTATTACTTTTTAAAAAATTTTGTGCTAGAATTCTATTTTTTATAACAACTTTTAAAAAAGCTTCATTTTCTAAGCAATTTTACATTCACTTTCATAAAACATTATATATATCCCTTTCAAATGGATGCTAGAAAAGTATATGCCTATAATAAAATAGAGAGAATTCAAACTCTCTTCAATTTTCATGATCATTTTATGATCAAGAAAAAGACAAAAAAATTATATTTTTATAAAAGTCAGAAGATAATTATTTTATATTATAAAAAAACACTCAAATTTATTCATTCATTATTTTAACAAAAAAATTAGATAAAATCATAAATTTTATAAAATTTAATATTTTCTTAGCACAATAATCCTATATATTTTGCTTTAGGATCTCATATAATTTTTTTAAAAAATTCTCATGTTGAGAATCACTCAGATTTTATATTGCCTTAAATTCAAAAACAAATAAAATAATTTAGAATTTTTTTTTACCTTATTTAAAATTTAATTAAAATATTTCTAACCAAAGTTTTTTTTTTCTCTGCCATCATTGCCATCCACTTCTTAAGACAATTGTCAACCTTCTCCTGCACACCTTGAATCCTACCTAAGCCACCCACCTGATCATAAATTCTCATTTTGTTGCAGCCATTGCTGGCTCCTTGGCCTTGAGATGGACCTCCATTACTTTGACCTTTAAATCATTTTGTTGACAGTGATATGCCAACAATCTCTTCTATTATAAAAATATATTTCTCTATTTCATTTTATTACAATTTCTTATTTAAAAACATTGTTGTGGTAAATGTTAATATGCAAAACAAATGTAATTGTCTTGCAATTCATACAAATTAAATAAATTGCATTTTCGTTTGATATAATCGGTTATATCGGATAAGAATAAAGCTTTGTGTATTGTTTTCAATTGTAATCCTTTTTTATAAAGTAATTAAAGACAAAGGTTGAGAATGAAATTATTTTCAATGAAAAATTAATATTATATATGCAATTATGTATAATTTGGAAGTAATTTTTATGTTAAGACAGCTTTAAAAGAAAAAATAATAATGCAATATTTCTTATATATGGTAATATATTTAAATTGTCTTTTTTTTTAGAGAAAACTCAGGGCCTACGTGTTCATTAAAATAAAAATTGCAGGTCCTTAAAGAACCACAAAGCTCTCTAAAAATATAATCTTTAAAGAAAAACCTACGATCTAGTAGTACTGCATAATACAATATATCAAAAATAAAAGACAATCATAAGAGGCTCAAAAGGGGGCAACTCGCCACAATAACAAAACCTGCAATCATCAAAATCCATGGACGAAAAGACACCTAACTAGATGTCTCCACCTGTAGATGATGAAAAACCAAAGAAGAAGCAAAATGTGCCACAAACATTGCACCATTTTTTGGCAGTGCAAGACAAACCCCCACCAAGTTGCAACACGCTAGCAATCAATAGAATGGATTTGCAACAAAAAAAAACGAGCAAAGGAAAGAACCAACACATGCAACAACCAAGCGGACTAACCACGCCACCGACCGAGAACCAAAAACCAAAGACTCCATACGCACAAAAAGAAGAGAAACGAAGAGAGAAAAGCCCAAAACAGAAAGACAATGCAAATAATTAAAAAATTGCTTCTTATTTGATTTATGTTTCGCACGTTTTCCACCACCATGAGAAAAGATTTTATGAATAATACGACTCACATTCAAATTATACAACTCATGAAAATCATCCTCCAGCTCAACAATTCATCCCCAACATTCCCGGTTATGTAACAATTAAAGTGAAACTTAGGGTATATTTGGAAAACTTTTTTTCATTGCTTCTTTTTTTTTAAGCTCAAAATTACAGTTTCTTTGGAACATTACTTTTTTGCTTCTCTTTAGAAATTTTTATGATAAAAAGTTAGTTTTTGCAACCAAATCTATGGTTTATTTGAGACTTCTGCAATATTTTGTAAGGTCATTGTTAAGTTATTATGGCAAAAAAATTTTCTTGAAAGCTGCATGCAGTAAATATTATAACTATATTATCTTAAAAAAAATCAAATAATTGACTTCTTAATGCTATCATATATGAGTAACTCTAATTATAATAAGCATCTTTCCATCATAAAAATTTCTAAAAAATAGCCCTAGCATAAAAATAACTTTTTTTCGCGATGGTCTTTTTTGCTCTGCTAGGGTTTCCGCCGCCTCCTTCTTCCCCGCGACTGTGAGCGATATTTTCCTTTGGTTTCTTATGGCTACCTCTAAGCTTAAGGATCCTGGTTTCTTGAATGGGGTCTCTGCTCCCCTCTCCTTCAAAGATGCTGTTTCTGGTATTTCGCCTTCTTCTTTTCCGGATTTAAGGTTTTCTTCTCATCATGGTTTGCCGGCTTTACTAATTTCGGAAGAAGAGGTTCGGTCTCTTGCTAAACCTTTCGAATTTTCGTTGGTTGGTCGTTTTCCGGGGAAGAGACCATCGGTTGATGCCATTAGAAAATTTTGCTTTGATTTAAAGCTGATTGGGGATTTCTCTGTCACTGTGCTTAACCAACGCAATGTTTTGATTAAACTTGTGAATGATTTTGAGTATTGTAGAATTTTTTCACATAGATCTTACTTTGTTAAAAATTGTTTCATGAAAGTAGTTAAATGGTCTCCCATTTTGGATGTTGAAGTTGATTCCCCTATTGTGCCAATCTGGGTCTCTTTTCCCCTTCTGAGACCTCATTTATTTTCACCTAGGATTCTCTTTGGTTTAGGTTCGCTCTTTGGTCGGCCTCTGAAATCCGATTTGGCCACGGCTTCTGGCTCTAGGCCCTCTGAGGCTCGTATTTTAGTTGAAATGGATGTCTCCAAAAAACATGTTGATAAGGTTTGGGTTGGTTCCGTTGATTCGGGGTATGTTCAAAATGTTCTGTTTGAGGATATTCCTAGTTTCTGCATGCATTGCAACTCATTAGGTCATTCAAAGGATTCTTGTTCTATTTTACATCCTAACCTTAAGGTGAATAAACTGGTTCCTGTTCAATGCGGTGTGCCTCTGTCGGAGGTGCCTGTTGTCAACCTTGACTGTTCTAGGGGAGAAAAAGGGGCGGTGGAGACTGGGGTTGTGTCGGAAGCTAAGGTTTTGTCTCCTAATGCTACTCCTTTTATCCCTAATGAGGTTTTGCCGGTGATTGAGGTTGTTGAGCCTCCTAACGTTTCTCTGGGTGATAATTTGGTTGCCCCGATTCTGGATCCTGCTAGTTTAAATGTTGTGTCATTACCCGGAACTTCGGTTTCTCCTTTGCTGGATGTTGGGGGGAACTATCTTCAGACACAAAATGTGAATGTTATGGCTGACTGTGAGGAGAGTGTGAATATTAATTCGGTCTGCTCAAATAATTTTGTAAATGTACCTGTTAATTTGGTTGGTTCGCAGACTCTGGAAAACCGTGTGGGGGAGTTTTCTGGTATTGAATTGCGAAACCAGATGAATTGGCTTGATGTTTCTTCTGAATATGAGTCGGAATTTTCGGATGCGGGTGTTTTGTCCCCGAATATTTGTGGTGGATCAGACCCTGGAAATGATTTTACTTTGGTTAGGCCAGTTTCTATGGCTCCTCGTGGAAGATTCCGTGGCAGGGGACGGCGTAAAAGATAATTTTGTTTGGTTCACCCCGTTTTATGGTTTATTGTGGTATTTTTTGGTGGACTGGGCGATGATGTGGCTGGGGCTCGCACCCATAGTCTGCTTGTGGCAACCATTGGTTATGAAGCTGTTTCCTTTTGGAGGGTCCCTGCCAGTCTTTGGGTTGCTGGGAGCCTCGGCTGTTCATTTACTGAGCCTTGTATTGGCTTTTTTTGTTCTCCTTTGGTTGTATTTTCTGCTTTTGCTGTGTTTGTAACTCGGTCTGTAGCTCGCTTATTTATTAATATATTTCTTTTTGTCAAAAAAAAAAAAAAAAAAAAAAAAAAATTTCTAAAAAATAGTAATAAAATAATAGCCAAATAAAAATATAATTGACATAAAAAACAAAATAATGAAAAAATTGTCTCAAGAGACCTGTACTAATATGTGGAAGCTATCAAATATATGAGACCCCTACAAATATATATATATATATATATATATATATATAATATTTATAATAAATTTCAATAAAATTAAATTCCCTATAATAATTTCACACCCACTATGCGAAATACTGTTAGTTCAACAAATTAATATTTGTACATAAAAAAGCAAAAATCTTCATGCGTTGCATTTTGCGCGTCTCAGTTACTATCAAGAAACAAAAATTTGAATAATTTAATATTTATGTATGCTTTTTAACTGAAGAAAATTATTTAGTTTTATAAAATTTTCCTTGCATTAAGCTTTTCCAATTGGAGTGCTGACAGTCGATATTCATTATTTTACTTGCGAAATGTCCTTCTTTTTCACGTTTATTAATTTGGCTCCTCTAAATATAAGCTTCTATAGGTCTCGTGCATTTAGTTAATATTGGGTTAATTTATTATTATCTATTTTTTTAATAACGTGTACTTCGTTATTTGTCATGGTTTTCTCCTTCAGTTCTAACTAAAATTTAGTTAAAAAGAGTTTTAACTTTTTTAAATTTATTTTAAAAGTAGTATCATATATGAATAATTAATCAATTTTTATATTTTAAGTTAGTTTATGTGAAATTGGAATGTGTCGATCAATCTGATTGTTTGTTTCGACGGACATCAACTTAGTTTGTCTTGTTCGTTGGCAAGTTGCAGTGGTCTTTCCCTTGCTTGAGAACTTTGTCACTGAAATTTTTTTTTTGCACACCCCAGCGTTGTGTACCCGAGAGCGCTATGTACCTAAGTAGTCCAGCAATGTGTACTCGAGCACTCTGGCACTGTATAAATTGATTGGAGAAAAGACTGAGAGCCATAATTATAAGCTTCATATTTGGATTAGAATTCAAATTCTCATGAGAGTATATGTTGCATCCAATAAAGTTAAATTTTAATGATAACATAAAACTCTCGATTATACGTGGAATAACATTGATGCACATCATTTAAATTTTTATTAAAGAAATCCATTGGATGCCCTTCATGCTCAAGGATTCCATCAATACCAACTCTAGAAGCATTTCAAGATAGTGGTTTTATCTACCCAAATGATCTTATATGGTTTTGGATGAGGCTATGAGGTGAGCTTCATCCTAATCAAAGTGAAGGCATCTATAACTTTCATGTAGCTACCACTATCAATAGTTAGTTTACAAGTATTTTCTCCACTCTTAAAAGAAGTATGAAAATTTGACACACTTCAGTTCATATTTGCTTGTGGGTTGTCAATACACAATGCATATCAATAGTTAGTTTACAAGTATTTTCTCCACTCTTAAAAGAAGTATGAAAATTTGACACACTTCAGTTCATATTTTCTCCACTCTTAAGTGCAAGTTCCGTTGATGGAAAGTACTTGCATAATAGCTATTATTTTCACATGTAAAATAAGTGACACTAGAGGCCGTAGAGCTAGATATTCTAGGTGGAGCCTTTCAATAGACCTGTCAATTTCGGGTCACGGGTCGGGTTCGGGTCGAACCCGAAACTGACCCAGCACTATTCGGGTTCTGGTCGACCCAACCCATTTTTTTAAAACGGATCGATTTTCTGGACCCGAATCCGACCTGCTTCGAGTTCGGGTCAACCCGACCCGACCCGCGAATACAACAACGCCTGCAACGACGGGTTGGCAGGAAAACTGGGTCGACGGCCGGCAGCAGTAGAAGCCGACGAAAGCAGCCTATGACACGAACTCGATGCCGACGAAAGTAGCCCGAGGCGCGCAACGCGACACTCAAGCGGGACGTAAGCTTGGGATGCATGCGGCGATGCTGTCCTCGGGATGCGACTCGTGACGCGACGCACCAACGCGGCCGGGAAGCCAGGGCAGCCAGGGCAAGCGAGGCAGCTGGGGCAGGCGGGCAGGGCCAGCCAGAACCTCATTCCGGGTATTTCAAGTCATTCCCGGGTCAACCCAAATCCGACCCAATTTTATAAACAGATTGGTTTTCCAGACCCGAACCCGACCCGCTTCAAGTTCGTGTCAACCCAAACCTAAAATTTTCTGGTCGGATTTTTAGGTCGAGTCCAATATTGACATGTCTACCTTTCAGTCAGGATCATTGGGCCCTTTAGGAGCTAATGAGGTGCAACACATTAGATGTTGTTTGAAACTACTTTCAGATGGATGAAAATTTGAAATACATCCTCTCAAGAAAATACTTAATATTTCATGATGGATATCAATTCATAAGCCATGTCAAAATTTAAAGTTTGTAATACGATGTTCCTCTCTCACATTACAATGAGTCATAAGCTTATCAAAGCATATTAAATACTCGATTGATCATTGTCGGAGTATGGTCATCTCATCCATTAAATGGTTATGAAAAATCAAGGGCTTATAACTTTGTTTTTCAATCTCTTTCATTTCATCTAGTGAACCAATAAATGATTGTTATGAATGTTGGATTTTTCATATAAGATTAATACAATGTCTTGACATGACCAGTTAATTTCATACAAGCAAAATTATATTGTTGCTCTTCAAATATAAACATAAAGGGGCAATATTCCTTTCATCCAATGAAGCAATAAATGGTTGTTCCGGATGTTGGATTTTTCATAAATGTATATATGAGATTGAATTATGTGATATTGAATAGTTTTGATATGAAAAAAAAAAATTGTTGGGACTAAAGGGCAATATTCCTTTAAGATTCTATTTATGATCGAGAATCTAAATTTGAAAACATGCCTATTTAGAGTCAAAGGGGCTAGAATCCCTCAAGATATTGTCTAAAAGAGGAGAAAATTACATTGAGAGTCTTGAATTACTAAAATCCTATGAACTTCCATCTCATATTAGATAAATCTATGATATTAACTATTATGTAATATGAATTTCAATTTAATTAACTGCTCAATATTATTATTTGAATCTTTAGATAATTGATATGTTCTAATTAATTTTCTTAGCATAGTGAATTATTATAATGATGTTAAATATTATAAAAATATTTAATGAAAGAAATAATTTTAGAAATTTAGATCAATGTTTGTCTCCTTCTGAGCTGTTGTAACTCACCATAGTATTGCATTGCATTTTTAAGATCTAGAAAAGGGAAGGAGTCTATTGATTAGCAGTTCAAGAATTGATTTAAGTCTATATAAGTATTTCTTTATTTTGATTTTTTTTGCCATCATGACTAGCTTTGATTTTATTTTGCTATGTTATCTATAATTTACCTATATATTGTAGTGTAGATCCTTTATATAGATTTTGATGAAATGAAAGAGATTTTATGGAATAGTTTATCTTCAATACTCTTGATGTTTTAGTAGTTCTTTATTCTCTTTTTGTTTTAAATGTATATTGGAAGAGAATATAAAATATTTTTAAAATAAGATCTTGGGATTTACCTATCCCAACTCAACATGATAGGATCTGTTCTATTAAGTTAGGTTATGACAAGATCAGTTTTGACTCTCTGAAAGATATCATCATCAGGTTCTCGATATATATTGTGGGACAACATAATATTGACCCATATTAGATAAAGGCCCCTCATAATGTCAAGGGTAGTATTCACAAGGGCATAATAATCTCATCCTAGTTGTCATCCCACACAATAAGGTGGACAAAGGAATATACCATTCTTCTTATTATAATCATTAAAGTTATTCAAATGATTTAAACCATAAAGATGATATTGGGGCCACATGAGATATGGATAGGCGGTAGGAGGGGGAGGAAGAGGAAAGGGATCAATGGGGTGAACCTCTTATTCCTTAGTTTGTTGTTCAAGAACTAGATCAATCCTATTTGGAGAGGTGTTGATATACCAACCTAGCTTTTGTTGTAACACCACAAACTATCTTTATATTTTATTATATGTTTGTTGGAGTATTATAATGAGCTCTTCTATTTTCTCTAAAAAGTATGCATAAGAATCATCACGTCATGTGATCAGGTTGATGAAAATCAAGTACTCAAACATTAAATATGGATACAAATGATAAAGATATGGTTGACAGATTGGGAGCTATCTAGAAAACAAAAAGTGCAAAATTTGAAGTGCAATAGATTTTCTTGGGATAATATGCAATTATAAATAGATTGAAGACACAATATAGTTTCAAAAGTGTCATTAAGCACACCATTTTGTGTCATCAACTATAATAGATGGAGAAGAAGAATAGCAAGTTTTTATGTTATTCATTTTTATAAGCTATGTCTATGATATAATAGGGAGGGTGAGGTCTAGTATATAAGAAAAATAGTATGTTATATAGAAAAATTCTACCTCACCCATCAAGAATAACCTAAAAAGCAAGAGATGAAGGAAGGGGATATGAGCATACTCCTTTATATAAGTTAAATTTTAACCATTATGAATAGTCTTATACACAGTCCTAGCCTATGGAATTTTATAAGGGGATTGTGGATTTCCCAATGGCTACTCCAAAGACTGTTGCAACCATCTAAGAGCAACATGTGGTCTTTTATGTCCTTCAGCACTGATTGGTCTTGAGTACATGTTTCACCTATAGGTTAAAACATGGTAAAATGTGCTTCGACGAGCTCAATGGTTGGCGTTGATTTGTTAAAGGTGGTCAAAAAGTAATTGAATGTTATCAACTAGGCTCATCAGCCAAGGAGTTGAGGGGTATTAAGGCGCTAAACAAGTAGTGGGGGAGCAGGGGGTCATTATTGAGGAGATAAACACAGCCAAATTGGGATATATTTGAAATCGTATATGCAACCAATTTTGTCAATACTGAAACTAAATGAAATAAATAATTCAACCATCCTATGGTTCATTTATAAGGTATTAAGGGGTAGCTTTGATTGTTTGACCAAAGGGTGGTTTTTTTAGAGAATGGGGAGGAAAGGTAAAGTGTCAACTAGGAGCTAAAGATGTTGGCAAGAAAGTTTGAGACATCAACCAAGGTTTTGGCACCATCTAATGAACAATGGTATGGTGAGTTGAAGGGAGAATGTTGAGGCGTACTGAGGGACAACGACAAAGATAATACCGAGTCATCGTGTTATCAACTAAGAGGTTTGATTGGTTAATCAATTCTGTGCAAAAATTCTAGGAAAAGGGATGTGTGGTCATGTCTGGACGCCAATATGATAGTCGTTAGCTAAATGATTCACATGCACAAGCATACTGATGTGTTCCGGTGGTTGGCTTCGAATACTTAATGAGATCTAATATGAGCCTAAGATGCTCAAATTGGTTTGGAAGATTAAATTGATCTTAGTAATAACTTATATATTGGGCATCAATTAAGATTTATAATTGGTTATCATTATTATGACTTAGAAATAATGTAAAAAGATAGATGTTACAAAATCAAATGTTATAAAAATATTATATATATATATATATATATACTATATTTAATAATAAATAAATTTCTTTTTTTACAAATTAAATTAAAATAAATTCATGTCAATTTCAACTTTAAAAAACTGCCTCTTATTTATCAAAGGATTAAGCCTAAATCACCCTAAAACCTTTCTTCACCGCTTCATCGAATTTTGGCGCAGCGTCTGAGGTCCCACCGGCGAACATCCATGGAAAATGACTCCGATCCTACCCTCACTGGAGACCCTTCACAACCTAGCCCTCTACCTAACGCCGCCGGTGAACCTCCAACATCACCGTTGCTGAAGCGCCGTCGCCGCAAGAAGTTGTTCCCAGGGATGATTCCTTCCCACGCCCTTCGGCAACATTCCTCCCGTTCAAGCGGCGGCGTCGTTTACAACGAGAAGAACATGGACGACCTTTTCCAAGAGCAGATCGCCGACGACGATCTCCCCTCCGCTTCCTCCTCCTCCCGTTCCCGACGTATCCCCTCGTCCTCGTCCTCCCGCCTTGCCCGCGACCTTGACGTCGAGGCTCAAATAGCGATCTCCGTCGGTTTTCCGGTTGATTCTCTAATTGAGGAGGAGATCGAGTCTAACGTCATCCCAATCATCGGAGGTGCATCCCAGGCTAACTATATCATCGTCCGAAACCACATCGTAGCTCGCTGGCGAACGAATCCCTCCGTCTGGCTCTCCGAAGAAGCAGCCGCCACCGCAATCCGCTCCGAACACCATCAGCTCGTCACTGCCGCACACTCTTTCCTCCGCCGATACTCTTACATTAATTTTGGTATTGTCCGCAATCCTCCTCCTCTGCCTTCTTCCGCTTCATTTCCCTCCGTAATTATCGTTGGTGCCGGTTTCGCCGGCCTCGGTGCTGCCCGCCACCTAATCTCGCTAGGTTTCAAGGTTATCGTTCTCGAGGGCCGTCTCCGCCCCGGTGGTCGTGTCCTCACCAGAAAGATGCATGGCGCTGGTGTCGTCGTCGCCGCCGATCTTGGGGGTAGTGTCCTCACTGGAATCAACGGAAATCCCCTTGGTGTGCTCGCGCGCCAACTTGGCCTCCCACTTCACAAGGTCCGCGATAAGTGCCCGCTTTACCTCCCAGACGGTCGGCCTGTTGATCGTGCGGTCGATTCTAGAATCGAAGTTGCATTCAATCAACTGCTTGAGAAGGTCTGCAAGCTCCGGCAGGCTATCATGGATGAATTGAAGTCTGTTGATGTCTCTCTAGGTGAAGCCCTTGAGGCCTTCCGCCGGGTTTACGGCGTTGCTGAGCCGCCGGAGGAGCGAATGCTTCTGAATTGGCATCTTGCCAACCTTGAATATGCCAATGCTGCTCTTCTCTCTGACCTTTCCTTGGCCTTCTGGGACCAGGATGACCCTTATGAGATGGGCGGTGATCACTGCTTCATTCCTGGTGGCAATGGCCACTTTATACGTTCTCTCGCAGAGGGCATTCCAATATTTTACGGCAAAACTGTGAACAGAATTCAATATGGTTGTGATGGAGTCATAGTTTATGCTGATGGGCAGACCTTTCGTGGTGATATGGCCCTCTGCACTGTATCACTAGGAGTTCTTAAAAAGGGGGTTATTGAGTTTGTGCCCCCTCTTCCACCACAGAAACAGGAAGCCATTGATAGATTAGGCTTCGGGTTACTGAATAAAGTGGCAATGTTGTTTCCCTATGATTTTTGGGGCGGCTCAATCGACACCTTCGGGCATTTGACAGGCGATTCCTGTCAAAGAGGAGAATTTTTTCTCTTCTATAGCTATTCTTCTGTCTCCGGCGGACCTCTTCTAGTTGCTCTTGTTGCAGGGGAATCAGCCATTACTTTTGAGAAAGCTCCTCCAACGGAACCAGTTGAAAGGGCGCTCAGTATTCTTCGAGGTATATTCGCTCCCAAGGGAATTCAGGTTCCTGATCCATTACAGGTTGTTTGCACTCGTTGGGGAGCAGATAAGTTCACATATGGATCATATTCTTATGTGGCTGTTGGATCTTCTGGTGATGATTATGATATTTTGGCAGAGAGCATTGGCAATGGCAGGGTGTTCTTTGCTGGAGAGGCAACAAACAGGAGATATCCTGCTACAATGCATGGAGCTCTCCTCAGTGGCTTCAGAGAGGCAGCTAACATATCTACGGCAGCTGCGAAATCCAAGCTGCAGGTGGTGGATAAAGCCAATGTGGAGGAAGCCATGGATTTGGATAATTTGTTCAAGTCTCCTGATCTATCTTTTGGTAGCTTTTCAGCTCTTCATGATCCAACTCCAGGAAATCCTGATTCCATTTCATTGGTACGCGTGGGAATTGGTGAGAGAAAGCAGGGATCAGGTTTGCTTTTTCTCTATGGCTTCATTTCAAAAAAACAAGTTTTAGAGCTTGCTGGGATAGATGGAGATGAGCAGCGATTGAATCTACTGTACCGTAGCTTTGGCACAAAACTGGTTGGGAGAAACGGATTGGGCAGTCAAGGAGAAGCTCTTATATCACGTATAAAAGCTTCTAAAAGTTCCAGCAAAACTAAGATTGGATTAATGAATGGAACCCATCATTCTTAACCCTGCAAAATTATTTGTGTTAGATTTGCATTTTCACAATTCATTTCTTCAAGAGGTCTGTGGGAATAAGAGTTCTCCAAATTTTTTTTTCAGTCGGTTGAATTCAATTAGAGGACTGAAACAGCTAGTGCCATCAATTGTTCCTGCGAACTTAGGTAAAATTGGCTGACCCTAGAGCTCTTTCCTGTAATAAATATTGTTCAGATGACTTGCCTTGTATATTAATGGGTGTAAGAGATAGACTTCTCTTTGTTGCTTAGATATTTATCCTGTAGGGGCTAATGTATTGTTATTCATATTGAGAGAGAGCACACTTTGTTCTAATTTGGAATGTAATGAGAACATTTTTTATATGAATTGATCAGGAAGAGATTACTAGTTTTGTGTTTGAATATTCTTGCTGGAAGATGTATAATATCATACTAAACCCTATATTACTCTCCCAATATTGAGAAATTATTACGTGCGGACTCCAATCGAAAGGGTTACGTCGTCTGTGTACACAGTGTATGTATTATACGTACACTGTATATAAGATTGTACACAAGCTATCTACAGGACATGACCTATTTTAGTTGGAGTCCGAATGCAGGCTACATCTTATGTCTGGACTCTGCAGGTAAGGATTTCTCATTCTCGCCATTACTTACATTCTTTCACTTGATTCGGTGAGAAAAAGGCAAATATGTCTTTTTAATTTCATACCTTCGGGCATTGAAGTTTAAATTCTCCTATTTATTTTTAACTCTCAAAATTTACTATTTAGGCCCATGATGGTTAAATTTTAAATGACAAAAATACCATCTTCTTCATCATGCATCCTATAACTTCTATCAAAAGTGCTTCACTTGCAGATCAAGATGAGTTACGTATCATATCGTAAATTTTTGTTTATGCTATTTCATAATCACTTGTAATAATTAACTTACCAAATTTGATATTATAGTTCTTTAAATAGGAATGCTTCTGCGTTGCTTGTGTCAAACATAAATTGGATACAGGCTTCATTTTGGTATAGCTTGTGGCCACTATTTTTTTGTTGATTTTAAAAATAATTTGAATTAGGAAATTATTTTAGAAAACAGCAAAAAAGTTATTCCACACGATGCCTAAGACTAAGGCTTCGTTTGTGACGGCTTTTTTATTGATTTCTAAAACGGAGTTTTAGTACAAAAATTTTTGTACTAAAACTCCGTTATAAAGCAATAAAAAAGCCGTCCCAAACAAAGCCTAAGGCTTCATTTGGGACGGCTTTTTTGCCGCTTCTTAAAGCAGTTTTTCAGTACAAAAAAATTATTTTAAGAAGCAGTAAGAAAGTTGTCCCAAATGAAGCCTAAAATTTCATTTGAGATAACTTTCTTACTGCTTTTTAATACATAAATATATTTAACTAAAAATTTTTATACTAAAAATCATAAGAAAGTCATCACAATTGAAGCCTAAAACAATCTAAACAGGTATACTTTATACACATTTTGTTACATTGGCTAATCACAGTCCCTGCATCAACTCAATTCTCATGAGCTGAGGCCTGAGGTTCCTTTGTTGTTGTTTTTTTTTTTTTTTTTTTTTTTTTTTTTTTTTTTTTTTTTTTAATAACTGTATTCATCATGGCTTAATTTACTTCATTATTTTGTCACATTAATTTACTTTATTATGTCCGGTGTAAGGACGTAGAGGAACGTCCGGTCGGAGACAAAATCCCAACAAAAAATTCGGTATTTGCTTGGTATTGTTAGGTATTATTTGATAATAACGAGGAATACCGCTCTGTGAAGATCAATACCGACTTATACCGAGCAATACCGAGTTGTACCGAGTTTTTTCTAGGAAAAAATCGGTACAACTTTTGTATAACTCGGTATTGCTTGGTATAGTTCGATATAACTCGGTATTGGGTTTTTACGTGATGGTATTCCTTGTTATTGTTTGGTATTGCTCGGTATTTCTCGTTTTTTGGCGCGATTTGGCCTCCGACTGGACGTTCCTCTAGATCCGGTGAACGTCCTGTCGGAGGACGTAATAATTGTTCCTGTAGCTGCCGCCATACCTTCACGTACATAAATATTTACTATTGCCTTTATGAATGCTTATCCTTCATTCCTTCAAGTTAAGCTTTATATAAGATTTTAAATCTACTATATACCGAATATTTTGAACATTTATTGATATAACATTTGGTCGATCTTTTTTGTTCTTTGAAACAAATTTTATCTGTTATTGTAATTCATGTATTTTCTATTTTTTGTTGTATATTTTTAAAATATTTCATTTTGTTTTTAAAGCAACATTTATTGATATAACATTTGGTCGATCTTTTTTGTTCTTTGACATTTGGACAGCTTCTTTTTTGTTTTTAAAGCAACTTTTTAATATAAAAATTTTAATTTTTATATTAAAAATCTGTTTTAAGACGCATTAAAAGGTCGTCCCAAACGAAACTTAAAGCAACTTTTTTAGTACAATTTTTTGAACTTGAAATTGTGTACTAAAAAACTGCTTTAGAAAACAGTAAGAAGTTGTCACAAAAGAAACCTTGATCTCCAATATATGCCACTTTAATTTATCCTTTCTAATTTTATCACAAATATATTATACATCTTAATATTCTTGTTTATAAATGCTCAATTATATATATATATATATATATATATATATATATATATATATATAATTGCCCAAAGATCAGATTCAGATTCTACATTATATAGTTGGCTTAATTATGATTTTATAAATTGATATTCAAGCCTACATGATATCTTATAATTCTTGAGGGAATTCTTTATTTTAACTACATAATTTTAATTTTAATAGTTGTTGATTTGAGCTATTTAAATCAATTACATCTAAATATTATTTTATTTTTTAATAATATTGAATAATATTTATTAATCTAGCACGTATTAAAACTGAATATTATATATTAAGCTATTACATGACATAAAGAAGAAAAAAGATTTACGTTGTCAACCCCACGTTGTAGGATAAAGACTTGATGATGTTATTATTATTTTTTATTGTTGTTGCAATTATTTCTATGCTCTTTATGTTTTTAATTAAATATCTTAAATAAAAAAAAGGTTTTATGATAAAAATTTTATTTCAAATGAAATTGATTCCATAAATTTATTAAATTACTTAAAATTTTTATTCTTCTACGATTATCGTAGCCTTAAAAACCTCTTTTATATTTAAAAACTGATATCAAAATATTTATCTCATCATTTAGTATCATTTTATCTACAAAATTCATTAAAATTTTTTATTATCAAAATAACTGAATTGCCCCTCATAACTATCTAATCTTTTTAACTATTTTGTCTGAACTTGAAACTTTATCATTATGCATATATGCTTAAGAAAATTAAGAATTATTAACTTCTACTAATGACTTTTAATTTGATAACAGTTAGCAGTTAGCACTTCTTACGATTTAACAATTTTGTTTAATCGAGATGCGTTTAGTTCTTTTTGGATTTCATGAAGATTGGCTTTTGATAAATTAAGGGAATGTCCCCTCTAAATTTTAACTATTTTGATAAATCTAACGTTAAAGATTATACCATACCCAATAAGATGCTTGATTTCATGGAGATTCCCTTCATTATTTTTAACATGTTTAGATTATTATAATGCTAGGATTAAGACTTAGGATTCCTTTGGGACAATTTAAGAAATTTTTTTTAGGAAGTCTTAATTTGGAACAACTTTCTTGTTGCTTCACGTTTCAGACCGCAACCATAATTTCTATTTGATCACTTATTTTTATCTGCTTACAGGAATTTTTTGTATTATGTAGCTGCTTTCTGTGACGGCTTTCAAAAAAGCTACTTTCTCCATAACAACTTTATAAGCACATTTATAAAAAGCTGCAGTCATCTTAACGGCCCTTAGGCTTCATTTTGAACAGCTTTCTTATTGTTTTCTACAGCAACTTTCTAAGACTAAAATTTCTTAAAAATAGCAAAAAAAACAATGACTAAAAAGTGTGCCAAACAAAACCTAAACTTAGAAATGTTGGCCTTCAGAGATTCTTCCATAACCATTCAGAAAGAATTCTTGCTCTCCCATAATGTTAGAATAAGATAGCTAGTTTACTGATAACAGTGAGGAGAAGAAGATAATTGAGAAGACAAAGCAGGTAAAGGGAGAAACAGAGAACAAAGGCTTTAGGTTCTTTATTAATATAGTTCTCTCAGATTTTTTCTTCCACAAACTCATCATACAACATGTATTTACTAATGATTTTCATTTCTTGATACTTAACTAAGGTTTTGTTTGGGGCGGCTTTCTTACTGTTTTTTAAAACAGCTTTTCAGTACAAACGTTTAATTTTTTTTTATGCTAGGAAGCCGTTTTAAGAAGCAGTAAAAAATCATCCCAAACGAAACTTAACTCTTTCTACTATATTTAATGAAACTTCTAAACTTTTACCTTTATATGTGTACAGTGAGACCTTCAATGAGACCTCTAAGCTTCTATCTTTAAATCTTTCCAGAGAGCCCATCAATGTTTTAGAACAAGTTTATTCTCCTTCATTTCCTCCATTTTAATTTTCTCCTCCATATATCAAAGCTCCATGAATCTTTCTCAGGTGCTGAAAAACTTCAGCTTTGCGTATTTATAAATGTCTGTCATTTGATCATCTATTAACAAGCAACATCGATCCCTCCTCTTCTCGTGATTCTCAGCTTCATATTCCACTCTTCCCCACAACTGTAAAACATATGATTAAAAGATTAGGAGCAATTATATGGTCTCCTATAGTTATAGTAGAGATTGTGGGGATGTTTTAGAGAGATAATGATGGCGGTTGAATAATGTTAATCAAGCAATGGCTAGTCGATTGTAGTTGGACTATGACAATTAGGTCATGATGGTCAAGCAATCAAACAATAACAATTCAATGACAGTTAGTCCATCGACCATGACAACCGGCCGATCATGGTCAAATGGAGACTATTGGACAATAATGGTCTGAAAACAATAATTAGACGACATCAATGATTAATTGGGCAAAACTCTCAAGCTCTTCAAATCTTTAAACTCAAAATCTCATTGACCTTTATGTGAAGAGTTGTAGTCTATTTATAATGTGAAAATAACATTTTGATAAATTTGATCAAAATTTAAAACATTCCATCGAACAACTTATATTAAATCTTTTAATTTGATAATTCATTCAAAATTAAACTAAATTAGTGACCTTAAAATTGAGTGATATTAGGATCATTAGATTCATCTCATCAAACTACTTAATTTGCCTATAAGCATACAAGATTTCAGAGAACGTTTGAATCTTCGATTAATGTTGTGAAATTCTAAACTGTATTTGAAGTACTTGATTTGTACTCATTTGTATTCAAATTACATATGCTGTAAGTTTGCTAAAATCAAAATTCAGATCATTCTAAATTTCATTCTAAAAAATTTTAATATCAACAGTGCATCAATTTTTGTGCCAATCAAATAAAATTTGTGGATACTTATTAACTATAAATATCTTAATTAATTTTTTTTAGTATAAATATGAATAAAGGACGAATTAGTCAAATATATTATTCAAATTTTAAATGCATGTGTCATATAATATTAAAAAAGTGGTGATAAGAAATACAACTAAAAAGGGGATTAGTGTGGAGATTGAAAAGCGATATGTTTGGTGGAAATCACCAAAATTAAAAAGGGGATTAGTTTGTGATTGTTAGTGTTAATCACACTCATACTCGAAATTGAGGTAAGTTGTTTAGAAAGGTGGCCCCCATCTTTATATGTGCTTATCTAACTAATCCATTATTTCTTGATAAAAATAGTCTACCAAATCATCATTAGACTCTAATTAGAACTATTTTTAACTATATGTAAAGTGTTTAATATAATTAATTTTTTTTAATGAGATTGACCACCAAAATTGTGGGACTATGTAAAACAACTGATGATTAATAATTCGGTATTGTTTTAGCTTCTAAAGTGGAGTATTACATATTGATTCTATCTTTGTGATTAAAAGTTTACAAATATTTTGTGTTAGTAGGGTGTCCACCCAATTTGATTAACAATATTTAGATTATTAAGTAACATGTGTCACTATAAGAATTATAAATTTTGACGAAAATTTTTGGAGCATTTGCAAATCGAAATAGATGTATGATCTTTTTTTTTTTTTTAACAAAGACTATATTGAATATGATATTTAAATATTGTTCGATTTCAAATCTAGGATTCTTTTATTATCTCATTTCATTATTGAAATATCATTAAAAAAATATCTTGATCGGGCATGAATCTCAAAGAAAAAATTAAGTTGGAAACTTCAAAAATTAAATCTAGGATCATATGAACTCCGATTTTAGCAAACTTACAATCGAACTGATTGTCTAAGAAATATGAAACCAACGGCACCAAATTCGACTCAATCTGAGCCCAAATGGGTCCGAATCGAAGACCCGAAGCGTTGTTGGAAGGTTGAAACCACAATTTGGATTACCAAAAGGTTTCAAAACATGACATGCTTATAGTAGAATTGAACAGGTCGACGAGACGAATCTAACGAGCCCAAGATCGCCGAATTCCGATATCATTAAGATCTTCAAATGTCTGACGAATGATCCACGATCAAGGGATTCAATATCGACCGTCCATCCAAACCACTCCACATTTGCCCTTGATCCTCCCTCTATTTATGGGTCATGCCATCCTCAACAAACTATAAATAACCCCTCATTTCTCTTAAGAGGGGACCCAAAGACGAAGCAAGAATGAAGAAGGAGAAGAAGAATAGAAGAGAAGAAGAGGAAGGAAGAAACTCCTCCTCGACCACTAGCAGAGTTCCGCCCGACTTTCAAGTAACGCCGAAGTTCCGTCTAACTTTCAAGTGACGTCGGAGTCCCGCCAAACTTTCAAGTGACGTCGGAGTTCTGTTCGACTCTCAAGTGATGTCGGAGTTCCGCCCAACTTTCAAGTGATGCTAAAACTCTGCCCGATTTCCAAGTGACGCCGAAATTCTGTCTGATCTCCATGTGACTCTTGAGTTTTACACGAATACCTTTTAAAACTGGAGTTCTCCCCGGCCGCCGACTGACGTCGGACTTCTACCCAATGTCGGACCTCCGCTCGTCGCCAGTTTTCTACCTGACGCCTTCCTTCTGACCTCCGTCGTCAGACAACGAGCTTACCGACCTCCGTCGCCTGTCTACTATGGTCCTTTCGACTTATGTTGCCTATCAACTACGATCCTTCAGACCAAACGAACATCTCAACAGTGACTCTTTAAATTGTATTCCCACCATGTACTTCATATAATGTACACTAAGCCAAGGCCTTCCCCCTAAGAAAGAGCCTCATTTATAATCGACTGCAAAAATTATAGTTGATTCATTCAAATTGGGCTAAGCCCCGTGATTTTTCCCCTTTTTCAGGGGTTTTCTACGTAAAAAACTTAGTGCTTCATAAATGCTTCACCCTCTCTCTTATTTGATTGCATGTTGGATTTTCGTACAAAATTAATACGTTAAATTTTTTATTTCTCTACTGCCGTGAATACTCCTTGAGGATGAGCAAAATAGGATTGTGAAATACATAATTTTATGTGCATAATAAAAATATTAATTTTTTTCTTAGAAAATAGGCAACTGTATGTTTTGAAGATGAGTAAAATTGCTAAAATGTTTATTCATCTAAGAAAAAAAAAATATCAGATTGGGCAATTGCCCATCCTCAGCTATTTATGATTTTGCCCTTGATTGTAAGAGTAATTTAATCTGTCGATTATATTTCATGAATACGGAAATAATAAAAATATTTGTCCAATTATGTATATTAAAAAGCATAAAATCAAATTTAATTAAGCATAAAGAAATATAAACATTTATGAATTGTTTACAAAGCGCGAAAAAATATAAAAACAAAACTATTATAGCTCAAGACATTAGTAATCTTACTGGCACTGATGAAATATTCAACGAGAATGTGAAAGAACAATTTGGTTTTTACACAAAAACCAAAATATATTATATATAAAAGGTCTAGTTGAAATAATGTGAAACCATTTCACACAGTCGGTCAACCAGTTAGGCAAAAGCATAATGAGGGGCAAGTTGCCGTTAGTCGCACTCAAAGACCTGGGCCCTATTAGGTCAGAATCACGATCAAGTAATCAACCAAGGCGCGTTTTTTTAACAAGTCAATGGATATTTGATATAAAACGCTGAAAATTTGGTCCATGTGTGAAGGGGCATATCAAGCACCCAGAAATAGGGGTGTCAATTTTTGACACGATCCGAAACATGATCTGAACTTGACTTGGAAAAATTCGGGTTAGGGTCAACCTGAAACGGGTCGGGTTCGGGTTCAAAAAATCAACCCGTTTTAAAAATTGGGTCGGGTTCGGGTTGATCCAGCAACCCGAAATTGACCCGAAAATAGCCCGAAAATGACACGAAACTCCTATTTGACCCGGAAACCCGAGATTGACCCGTTTTTTACCCCCATTTTGACCCGAAAATCGAAGATTGACCCAATTTTGACCCGAAAAACTAATAATTTTAGGTCAACTTCGGGTCATTCGTGTCGGGTCAGGTTGACCCGGACCCGAATCAGGTCGGGTTCGGGTTGACCCGAATAGTGTCGGGTCAATTCCGGGTTGGACCCGAACCCGACCCGTTGACCCGAATTGACACCCCTACTCAGAAAGCATATTTGAAAACTTATACATGTCAATGAAGACTTCGTTTTGGGATGACTTTAACTTTTAGTACAAAATTATTTTAAGAAATTAAAAAAAAAAATCATCTCAAACGAAGTTGAAGTCTGACACAATTTTCTTACAACTTTTTAAAACAGTTTCATAATAAAAAAAGTTCTAGTACAAGAAATTTTTTTATTAAGAAACCGCTTTAGAAAATAATAAGGATGCCATTCCAAACGAAGCATAGAAGAGCAAATGTCCTCCAAAGTTGATACTCTTATAGTGAAAAATGAGTGTTTTTGATGAAATGTATCCAACAAATTAATGATCACTAAATTTCGAAGTGATTAAGACATCAAGATATTCAAATAATATCATATTATTAGGTGGATAATTCAAATCATCTTATGAAGTGTCATGGTTCAAGAAAAAAATGATCAGGATGCTCTCTCCAAGAATATATGAATAGATCATATCTCCAAACATTCAAGGAGGAATTTTAATGGAGAGAATTCTCTAAGTTACAAAATCCCGAGAGTTATGTCTACCGCCTTATAATAATGATTGTCGACCAAACCAACACTCAATATAATCACTACTGCATTCCATCCCTGAATCAACATCAACACTAATTGTTGCCCCTACTTAAAACTAATCATCAATTGCTGATGTTGCTAAAGCAAGACATTGATCATCAATCAATATTGATGTTGCAAGTCTTCTCAATTATTTTATCTATAATCCTATAAGAAGAATGATCAAATCAAATTATCCAATTTTTTTGAACATTTAATGTTCTTTATCGATCATTATCCAACACTTACCCAAATAGTGTCATGTGACATCTATAAGTCATTATTATCATTTGTAAGACTTCTTGGTTATTTGATACCCTATTCTTTAAGAACAATAATTGAGATAATCATTTGACATTGCCCTGCCTCTGATATACCTCATCAATAGTCACTTAACATATGCAATAGTGAGTATGTCATCCATCTGATAAAATTTTTTATGATTATCATATTGCCCTTTTTATAAGAACAAAAGTAGAGTTAGATAGCTTAATGCCGCCAAAACTTTCACATTCTACATTGATCGTTACACAACACATACCATAAAAATATGTATGATGTCTATCAGCCACCAACATCTAATATAATATTTCTTAGTTGTATGATCTCCCCTTTTACAAGAAGAACAACTGAGTTAGATTAACTAACAACTCTCAACCTATGATGTTCCTTGCAGACCATCATTTTTTATTTGATGCCCACAATAGTACAATGTCTAACATTATCAACAATTGATGTCATATGCAATCTTTGTAATTTTTACACCCCCCTACTAAAAAAAGAATGATTGAGTTAGATCATCCAACATCTATCATTTCTCATTGATCACACTTTTATGCATATCAAATATTAACGCTTAAAATAAATCTCCCACTAATGACTAGAGTAAGCTTTTTGGTTATTCAATATAATATCTAATAAAATAGTTAAAACAACATAACATCGCTTGACCTTCAACATTTCTCATCAATCATGGTCATAATCATTACAAAATATCCATGCTTGACATTTTCCAACTATCATCAATTGACTTAAGCCTTCTCAACTGTCTAGTCTCCAATCCTATTAAAAAAGAACTACTGAGTCAGATCTCCCAATGCTATCCAACATATAACATCTTTTGTTCACTATGATCTAACACCTAATAAAGAGTGACATTATACATAAGCCTTCTTAGCAATTTGGTGTCTCCTATTATTAAAAAATGATCAAGTTAGATTACCTAATAACACTTAACATTTGACAATCATTATCAATCATCACCAAATGCCTACTAAAGATTGACATTATATGTCCTCTAGTTGTTGATATCAAACTCTTCCTAGTCTCTCGGTCTCTATTCCTACAAGACGAGCAACCAAGACGACCATATTTTGTTGCTTATGCTCTGACATTACTCATTTAATTTGGTCATTACCTGAGACATGTTAAAGAGAAATTTTTAATGTTCGATCATCATTAGAAATTTTTAAGGATTGCCTCTTATATTGTATTAATATCTTGAGGTGTTCCATCATTATTAGAAGGTTGCCTCTTATATTGTATTAATATCTTCTTAGATTATGAGGAAGGAGATTTTTTATAATATATGACACATACAAGTAAAATAATTTCAAATGAGTTAGACTATACAATTTTTCCCCTTTTTGAATTATTTTACATAAAAGAAATTCTCATATTTTTAGAATTTATTCTCAATTTATCAATATGTTCTATATTTTCATTCAATCTCTATTGTTGGACATATTCCAACATTTAAGTTTGAAAATTAATAAGTCATTTATTTACAACAAAATTATGATTTTAAACCACATCTAAAATTAAATACAAAAAAAAAAAGATTAAAAAAAAATATTATACTCAAAAGATAAATCCCATCCATTTCAACAGAATAGGAGCAATTTCTTATATTATTAAAAAAATTGAATTGATAACAATTACAAATCTGATGACACATATTTAAAGATAAAGTTATTAAAAATAAGTCCGTTAATAAAAAAGTGTAAATATCTATTAAAAATAAAATCACGAACGTAAAAAAAAAATAGTAAATCCTTAAATGTAAGAAACTGTATAATTAGTTTTTATTTTATTTTATAAGTAAAATTAACTAAAAATTTTAAAATAAATAAAGAAATTAAAATTTTTATTAATATTATTTTAATATATAATAAAAAATTGTAAGAACCTCAAATATAATTTTAGTAAAAAAAAAAAAAAAAACAAGTGGCCAATTTATTCCTTCTAAAACTATTTTAATTTTATATTATTATCTAATTAAATTAATATTAATATTTCTTTTAAAAAAAACTTCCGAAATTTCAATTCCTAATGAGGTGTGGGACCCTGCATTTGCATTCAGTTGACGTTAACTATCGGAATCAAATCCAACTTAACAGGCTGTGATGATTGTGATTTTATTCCGAAGTTTTAAAGTTGCAGTGCTTATACTCTTACATCTATCGTTGCTATCTATTTGAAAATCTAATGTTTATCGGAACTCGGATTATAGTCTTCGATGATGTATATATTAAAATTCAATTGATTTGATTTTGTAAGCCCAATAGCTAAACCTTACACATTTCTTTTTATTCTTGTTGCGTCCTCGAACAGTGGTGACTGTAGAGAGATAGATAATTTAGGATTCGAGCTTTGTATGAATATCCGACACATAGACAGATGAGAGAAGGGTGCAAGAGTTATGAGAGACCTAATTTTTATGTGAAAATCCTGAAAAGAGAGAAAAATTATGCGGCCTTACCCAGTTGAAATGAATCAATTAGTTTTGTTGTTGATTACAAATGATGTCATTTATTGGAGGAATGCATTGGCTCAATATAAAAAATATAGAGCAAATTATATAGTTGGGATTAGAAGAATCCAATGATATGAGATATATTCTTAAGATAATGTTGGCTTATTCGTTTGATTGGTAGGATTGTAGTAGACTAAAAGAGGTCGGAGAGATTGTAGTCATGCGACTGAGGTCGGAGGGACCGTAGTTGGGCAACTAAGGTAGGATGGAATGTGATTGAGGGACGATAGTCAGAGGGAATGTAGCCAGTTAGCGACGATGGTTAGATGGATCGTAGTCAATTGCCAACAATGATCGGAGGGATTATAGTCCACATACGACAATGGTCGAAAGGACCGTAGTCGGGCAACAGTTGTCATAGGTAGACCCAATAGTGGTGATTGGATAAAGATCTGATCCGATGGAGGTTCAACAACGGTGGTCGGGTAGTGAGGGTTCGTCAGCAGTGGTGTCAGGGTGGAGATTAATGATTCTTCAAACCTTATAACTCTGTTGATCTCTAACCCAAGTCCAAGCTTCCAATGATCCAAGCCCCCTCTTCATGTGGAAAGAATGTGTTTATTTATAGATTTTGATAATAACATACCCTGTAAATATGGAGAAAATTCGAGGAGCAAATTCAGAACGTTCCATGAGATGACTCATACTGATTCTCACGATCATAGAGTATTTATCAAGTATTTAAGTGCCTTAATGATGTCAGAAATAAGTGATATTTCGCTTGTTGGATTCATCTCGTCGAGTTGCTCGATTCGACTATAATAATACTATATTTGAATTTGAATTGGTTATCCAATTAATACGGTGGAGCTTCCAAATATACATTATTATCCAATTAATACTTTGGAGCTTCCAAATATACGTTAAGCCCTTGATTTGAATCCATTCAAGCTCGGATTGACCCGATTTTGGTGCCACTGGGTTTGTCAGCCTAAGACATTCAATTTAACTATAAGCTTGTTGAAATTGGAGCTTGAATGATACTGCCTTTAATTTTAAAAGTTGCCAACAAAAATATGCCTCAAGATTTGAGCTCAATCAAGGCAAATTTTTGTGATGCATCAATTCTAATACCTTTTACTCCTTTGTTTAGTTTTCACTAATCAAATTTAGTTAATTTTTTGTACCATACAAATAATTAGCTTAACTCTTATGCTCTATATTTAATTAATAAACATTAGCTGACCCTCATATTTCCAAAAAAAAAAAAAAAAAAGTTAAACTAAAATTAAAAAAAAAAACTTTATAGTCACAGCAGAACCGTCGGAGCACACATAATTAATAATTTTTCAAATTGAATTTATTTTACTAAAAAAATCGGCCGAATTTTGATGGACCAAATTAAAAAATGTATACAGTATACATTTTTTGAAATAGTGCTTGTCGATCGTCCGATAGATGACCTTTGTGGGCCCACACTCTCTCACATTGTACTACAGCTGTAAAGCTCCCATTTTTCTCCCCAAATAAAAGAACTTTTATTTCGTTCGGTGTAAGGATGTAGAGGAGCGTTCGGTTTTAGGCAATTACGCGCCTATACCGAGGTGTACCTTTTTTTTTTTGAAAAAAAAGGGTACACCTCGGTATAGGCGCGTTTTTGTCTAAAACCGAACGCTCCTCTACATTTGGTTGGAGGATGTAATAATTTTCCAAATAAAATAACAAAATAACAAAAAAAAGTAAAAACGCCGGATCCTAAATTCCTGATGGGAAGAAAACGACGAGATACATACGTAGAAAAAATGGACGGTGATGATCTTTTAGAAGCAGCTGAGAGAACTTTTAAGGGCTCGATAATGGCTATGTCATCCGCCGCCGTATGCGAAACCGGATCCGTTCCGCGTGCTGCTGTTGGGTCGGTTTATTTTATTTTGGAAGAATTCGGTGATTATATCATCCACCGACACGGTACGCGTCGGCGTTAGCGTTACTGGTTGAGTGGGTGGTGGCTGGTGGGCTTTAAATGGAATACCATCACTCTCGAGTAAGCTTACCTGCGCGGATAAGTAGTGAGGTTATCGAGGGCACTCACCTTGCTCTAACTTGAAGAAAACTCCACTGAAATTAATTCAATTATTTCCCAAAAAAAAAAAATTAATTCAATTATATTAATAATAAAATCAAAAGGATAGTGCTTCTTCAAACACGAATCTCAAAGTAAATTTAAATTAGAATCTTTTAAAAATTAAATTCGGAGCCATGTGAACTCCAATTTCAGCAAACTTATAGTAGAATTGAACATCTCAAAGAGAAGAACCTAATGATAACAAATTTGATCCAATTCGAGCCCAAATAAATTCAAATCAAGATCCTGAAACACATTTAGAATGTTCAATGCATAAGTTGGATGAACACATGGTATTCAAATGTGACATGCTTATAGTCGAATTGAGAGGCTCAACGAGACGAATCCAACGAGCCCAATATCTTTGAATTCTAACATCATTAAAACACTCAAATGCTCAATAAATAGCCTTCATTGAGGAAATTAATATCAGTCGTTCATAAAAAATACTCCCAATATGTCCTTGATATTCTCCTAATTTGCTAGTCATGTCACTCTAAGAAAACTATAAATAGATCCAACATTCTTCAATGAAAGGGGGAGGAAGTAGGAAAAAAAAAGAGAATAGAGGAAGAGAAATCTATGAGATGTCTTGTCACCAGACTCCTCCTTGACCACCGCTCGGCTACCAATAGGTGTCGGACTTCTACCAGCCAGCCATCAAATTTCTATTCTAACACCATCAAACTTCTGATCAACTGTCATCATTGTAAACTCACAGGAAGTGCAACCCACTTCCTGGACTACTATTAATTGACCGTCTTGAAGTTCAAGGACAGTCAATCTTTTTATTATTCAAATAATAGTATAATCATTTTTAATTGGGCATGACTCCATTGGTTTTTCCCTTTTTTTAGAATTTTTCTCATATAAATCCTAGTATTTTTAAGTTCTTTGTTTGTGTGATGGATATCAGTACAAATCTAGGAAAAAAATTATTTTACTTTATCACCGCAAATATTCTTGCATGCAACAGTTTGACGCCATTTGTGGGAACACAATCTCAATATTACAAACATAATTGAATCATTTCTATTAGTCAATAGGCATAGCAATCGCAATATTGGAGTCTCCCGCTCCAACTCACACCAATCCAGAAATCATTCTATGAATCAGAGACACTAGGTATCATTTTATTTCCATTATGAACGGAGAAATTATGTTGGGGAAGGAACATCATGACCATCCCTAGAAGATTGCTTCAGAAAAATGGAGGAGAGTACGAATGAAATCCTTCAACTCCTATAAGGCATCCACTAACTAGCCCTAGTGTAACCAGAAGAAACCCATCTCCCTCAAGATCTTCCACTAGCCGGGGATATTCAACCTAAACATCCTTATTTAGGGATCCCTCTCCCTTCATTAAGGATTCATTTCGCTCACATCAATACTTCAACATCATTGACACAACAAGCTCTACCCATTCCTCTCTCACTAGTTGGCCAACTCGTGCTTCTCTAATATACATTGAGGATATGGTCCACCTACATATTGTTGAAATCCCCCACAACGCACTACGCAATGAACTACGATAATTGGTCTGAGATGAGTTCACCTTAGGAGGTGGAAGATGTGATGTCCCAGAATCTAAATTGAAGAATTATTTATTTATCTTTTAAATAAATAATAATCAGAGCTATCTAATATAATATATCAGTAATAAATATTAAAACAAATTCTATAATTCAAAATACTAATGTACACATCTATATTCAATCCCAAAAATTATATACAAAGAAATAGAAGCTGAAGAATACTGACTAGCCTCACACTCCTGCTTTCCTCCCCTAACCTGAAATCATTTAACTACATATAATGAGCTTAAAAAGCCCAGCAGGTCACCAAAACCTACAACTGAATTTAAAGTACGGTAAAAAAGCAATATACTTGGCAACAATCAAATCATAACAGTTGCATTCATATGATTATTGAATTAATGCAGAAATATTAAAATTCATATGCAGTAGCAATATAATCTGTAAACAATAACCTATTACAGTACAAAAGTAGTAAACCAATATGAGTGTCAAATCCATAAATCAAACATCGTATCAGTAATACCAATCAATAAAAAAATTGGCTAAATTATCAAATAAAAATATCAATCTTTAAAATCAAATCAATGTAGTAGACTCATATAGGAGTGTACACATGTTATCCAGGCATTCTATATCACGTGCTCAGTAACTCACATACTTAAATCAATACAGTAAATTAGTAGTATCAAATAATATCAATAGTAATAATTCAGTGGTAGGAGCAATAAAATAATATAATAACAGTAAATTCGTGCATTAATAATAAATCTGTATAATAGTAAGAATAATGCATCAAGAACATTCATTTCAGTAGTCACACTAAACAAGTAAGAAGTCATGGTTATTATGATATTTTTCAGTGTTAGTAAACCATTGGATCAATAAATAGAGTCGCCACCCTTTGCCCGTCAGTACATTAATGATCTCCTTATAACTCCCAATCAGTATATCACGTGAATTAGTAGATGATAACACAAAACCACGACATTTAAAGAAAACATCATCAGCCCACCATCTTGTACAGGTCAATCAGTCTCCAACTAATAGATAAACTAACCTTTACTTATTTGTTTCACACATGCATATTATTATTACAATACAATAATAGTAATAGCGACCAGCTATTACTCAAGCACATATCAACATACATTTTCAATGCATTGCAATAAATAATGCATAAATAAGCTTAATTAAGAAGATGCCCAAAATGTCATAACGATATACAACAAAGAATCCTATTAGACAAAAATGTATATTTTCAGTACCATAGATTATATAAAATGATATTTTAAGACTTTTATTCTATTACACTACTATGTTTAGATGTCAAAATAAATTTCAGAGTAGACAAAAATTACTGTATTTTCAAATTCACCCAATGAAAAATCTCAAATAAATATTCAAAATGCTCATATCAAGATCTCTATAACATTCAAAAAGTTACGCGGTGAAAGTTTTGCCAATACAAAGTTATTCACATTTTTCGGTAACAAAAATATAAATTTGAGCAGAAAAATATCAAAAACACAAAATCTTTGAAATCAAAAATAGGATATGGATTCCTTACAGTGAGATGAACAATTATACACTACTAAAAATTTGGATTTTTCGCAGCAGATGTTAGGAGCGGTTTTAGAACCCCTGCCAAAACCATCTTTTAGCATCGGTTTTATCCGCTGCTATTTAAACCGGTTATAACCGGTGCAATTAGCACCAGTTTTAACCGAAACAAGTAGCTGAAAATTGCACCGGTTTAAACCGGCTAATTTTGCACCGGTTTTAACCGGTGCAAATAGCCCAAAAATAATAAGCGCCAAAAAACCCTAAATCCCAATTTTAAGACCGCGGTTTCCATCTTCTTTTCTTCCTGCTGCTTCGCTTTCCGTCTTCTTTACTTCGTGCAACCTAACCGGAGCGTGACGCTGATCGACGACGAGGTAGAACGGTGTGAGGAAGCTGGAGCCCGGCCGCTGGAGCCCGGTCGCAATTGTTCGCGGAGAGGAGCTGGAGCCCGGCCGTTGCACATCACATTTCCTATTCTTCTCACCGTAAATCACCGGAACGGTGTGAACGGCTGATCGACGACAAGGTAGAACGACTGATTGGGAATCTTCGGCGAAAAATCCAAAAGCTGGTGTTATTACTTTGTGCCTAACGGCTGCTATTCTGCTTGGGAATCTTCGGCGAAAAATCCAAAATCAACGAGCTTGGTAGAAAGGCTGATCCACGACGAGGTAGAAAGTCTTATTTTATTCTCTGTTAAAATTTGTAAATGTTTGATTTCTTCAAAAGCTGAACGTTTATTTGATTACCTTAAAATTTTTAGAATCAGAACGGCTGCTATTCTTCAAAAGACGATGTTAATTCTCTGTTAACATTTGTAAATGCTTGATTTCTACTTTGTGCCTATGAGTGTTTGCTGTGCATGTCACTAAGGTAATCGAATAAACAAACTATGAATTGTACCTTGGAAATAAGTGAACATATACTTGTCATCTTTTCATTTTTATTCTTACTGTGGAAAATATAAATAGAGCAACATGTTTTGAACTTGAAATACTTTGCTTCATGAATTCATTAGGGTTATGCTTCTTACTTCTTAGGTATATTGATTGAAAGAAAACTATAAATTTAACATCTAAGTTTCATGATCTTGCTTTGTCCTTGTTGCGCCTTGCTAATCATGCATGCTGTTTTTTGAATATCAAGAAAAATACTAATTGGACTTAACTAATGCACTAGTGAGATGAAATAAAGCAATTGTATTGTTCTGTAAATTTCTTATTTTGTTGCTATTTATTATTTGTTTCATGACTTTGCTTGATTTCTTTGTTGTAGGAAGCTTTTGGCTCACTTATTCTATATTTTATCATAGTATTTCCTCATTAGACGCTGATTTTTTATGACCTTTTTGATCTAATGGATTAATATTTTAGCCATTCGTCAAGATGTTTTTCTAAGCCACTAGGATTATACAAAGCATGTATACTTTACGTTTTTTTTTAATCTTTTGACACAGTTCTTACTATTTTCTTCATTCTTGGATCTAGATATTTGTATTGGGCCCCATGTATAAATAATTGAATTAATTGAATGTTAAGTGGTTTAGATGTAGGGTTTTGCTTTCAATAGTTTGTTATTTTTTTAGTTAAAGGAAACTTAGAATAGGTCATGCATGATGATTAATTCAGTTATTGGAACCACGAACAAAGCTAAAGGCTTCAAAAGAACTCAAAGACAGATAAACCAACCATCTAAAATAGTAGAGCTAAGCTTGCTCTTCCATTTAAATATTAAAACATGAAAAGGTAGGTCCCCATACACAACCAGATAAAGCAAATAAAACATATAAAGTCAAAGTTAGTCAAACTATAGTGATTTATGTATTAATTTTTGACTTACCTAATGAATCTTTATTCTTAGCAGTGACTTGGAAACTCATTTTGCACTTAATATGGATAAGAGTTGGATTACAAAGGCCAAGTGGAGTCGTGATTATGTTAATGGTGTAAACAATTTCATAGAGTTTGCAGGTCGAAGCCAAAATATTTTAGGGAAAATTTTATGTCCGTGCAAGTCATGCATTAATAGGTACTTCCATTCGATGAAAGATGTGAAAGATCATTTAATTTCTAAAGGATTTTTTCCTGGATATGTTATATGGAATCGACATGGGGAAGAGCATTGTATTATAGGTGAATATGCAATGAATGAAGCATCTAGGGGCACACCAAAGTTAAATGAAGGCGAAGCTCCTTCCGAAGATATAAGAACATATGATATAGATGGATTATTAAGAGACATATTATGTCCAAATGATCCAGTTCAAAATCCAGCAATGGAGCAGAATGAGTTTAATACCAATGAAGAAAATGATCATGGTGAGAAATTTGCTAATTTAATGCAGGATGCAGGAGCAGAGTTGTACCCTGGATGTAAAACCTTCTCAAAACTCTCTTTTATATTGAAGTTGTTTCGTTTGAAGTGTTTGCATTCTTGGACGGCAAGATCCTTTGATATGCTACTTGAGTTACTGGTCGATGCCTTTCCTAAAGGGGTCTTGTTGCCTAAAAGTACATACGAAGTGAAGAAGATAATGAAAGCATTTGATCTTGGATATACGAAGATAGATGCATGTCCTAATGATTGTATGCTATTTTGGAAAGATCGATCTGATCAGAATATATGTCACATATGTGGAGCATCAAGATGGTCAACTGTGATGAAGAATACTTCTGCAGGAAAAAGAACTCGTATGAAATCAGCCAAAATTGTCAGATATTTTTCTTTAATTCCTAGACTTCAAAGATTTTTTAAAACAAAGAAATCTGCTGAGGAGATGATTTGGCATTCTGAACACAGAAATGTAGATGGATTGTTACGACATCCAGCTGATGGAGAAGCGTGGAAAGCTTTTGACTCTCAATATCCTGATTTTGCTTTAGATCCACGCAATGTTCGCCTTGGTTTGGCTAGTGATGGGTTTAATCCTTTCAAGATTATGAGTAGTACATATAGTATTTGGCCTGTGCTTCTAGTTCCATATAATATGCCACCATGGGTTGGGATGAAACATGATTCTTTTATCCTATCAACTATAATACCTGGGGAGAAAAGTCCAGGAAATGCTATTGATATTTACCTTCAACCTTTGATTCAAGAGTTATGTGAGTTATGGCATGGAGTTCAATGTTATGATGCAGCAAGTAGGCAAACTTTCAACATGCGAGCTGCATTACTATGGACCATTAATGATTTCCCAGCATATAGCATGTTGTCTGGGTGGAGCACTAAAGGGAGATTTGCTTGTCCTTGTTGTGCGCAAAATACAGAATCTTTATGGTTATACAAAGGCAAGAAATTTTCTTATATGGGTCATCGTCGTTGGCTTCCAGATAATCATATTTTACGCCGCCAAAAAAATTACTTTGATAACACAGAGGAAGTCCGAAGAGAACCTAAAAGGAGAACTGGCACTGAAGTTCTATCACAACTACATAATATAGAATTTCCCATTGCCTCCTTAAGTAAAGCTGGTTTAAAAAGGGGACGTGCTGTACAAGGGATTGAAGGATGGAAAAAAAAATCAATTTTCTTTAACCTACCTTATTAGGAGTATAATTTATTGCCACATAACTTAGATGTTATGCATATTGAGAAGAATATTTGTGATAATTTTATTGGAACTTTGCTTGATCTAGAGAAATCAAAAGATAACTTACAAGCAAGACAAGATTTGGTTGACATTGGAATAAAAAATGATTTGCATCCACAAATTTTAGATGATGGTAGCTACTCATTGCCACCAGCTCCTTTCACAATGTCAAAAAAAGACAAAGTGATGTTTTGTGAAGTTCTGAAGAATTTGAAATTCCCTAAAGGCTATGCATCAAACATATCAAGATGTGTCAATGCTGTTGATTGTAAAATTATGGGTTTAAAAAGTCATGACTGTCATGTTCTATTAGAAGACATTCTACCCATCGCGCTTCGCTCATGTGCACCTTCAGATGAAGTTATGCGCATTGTGGTGGAGATATCACATTTCCTAAAGATAATTTGTGCAAAGGTTATCGTTCCCACCGAGTTGGAGATGTTACAAAATAATATCGTTATGACTTTATGCAATATGGAAAAAATATTTCTTCCATCATTCTTCACGATCATGATTCATCTTCTTGTACACTTAGCAGAGGAAGTTAAATTAGGTGGTCCTGTTCAATACCGATGGATGTACCCATTTGAAAGGTAACATATTACTTATTATCTCTATTTAGTCATTCATATCATAAACATTTTAAAAGTTTATATCATTTGCAGATTCTTCCTGATTTTAAAGGATTATGTTGGAAATAAAGCACAACCCGAGGGTTCCATTGCAGAGGGATTTATTGCTGAGGAAGGGATTTCATTTTGTTCCAAATATTTAGAGGGGTATAGCCAAAATATTAGAGCAAATGCATTTTCACCTAAAAATGAAAATTTGTTTATGTTCTCTAGTGGTGGAATTGCATTGGGGAAAGTCTCTTCTCTTGTACTAGATGAGAAATCATTAACCCAAGTACATAGATATGTGCTACGTCATTGTGATAGTCTTATACCATTAAGAGAACATTTCAAAGATGGTGAGAAAAGAAAGAGGCGTGCGCACACACATCTTACAACTTGGGATGTCGAGAAACTTATTAACGAAAAATTTCATGAATGGTTGAGAATAACAGTAAGCTTTAAGCTTGATGTTTTTATTTAATATTTAATATTTACTCTTGTGTAAAGGCTAATAATTTTTTTTAGGTTATGGGTGATGGTGGTCCAGAAGTAACAGAAGAAATTAAGGTCCTGACCAAGGGGCCCAATAAAATTGGACGTACATATAAAGGTTTTTTTATTAATGGATATACCTTTCATATAAAAACCAGAGATGAGAATAAGAAAACTCAGAATTATGGTGTTGTTAATAGCACAGAAATTGAAAGCTTCAATTATTATGGGAAAATTAATGATATTATTGAGATAAATTATTCAGATAAGTTCAAAGTGATTCTATTCAAATGCGATTGGGCGAACACAACTGGCACCGGTGTAAAGCAAGATCAGTTTGGTTACACTTTGGTGAATTTTTCACGTCTTATTCACACTGGTGATAAATTAGAAGATGATCCATTTGTTTTCTCTTCGCAAGTTGAACCAGTCTACTATATTCAAGATCCTAAAAATACAAATTGGAATTTTGTTGTTCGTATGAGGCCTAGAGATGTATATGATTCAAGTATTTCTCGTAGTAAATAAATGTAAGTTGGGATACTTTGATGTTTTCTAATAGTTCATGATTTGTTATATGCAATTCTACATCCAAATGTTTTCTAGTATTTTCCCACATGACAACATGAATTAGTTTTCTCCATCTACTCGTTCTATACAACAAGTTGTCAATTGAAAACATGTGCTAGTATTTTCATGAATGCTGACTCGTGTAGTATGCTTGAAATTGTAAAATTTATTTTGCATGTATTCTAAATTTGAGTTCATTTCATTAGTTATTAAATATAATATATGAAGAAATGTTATTTTTTCTAGTTTTGCCAAATGCTGACTTTTTGTTGAAATGTATGCTCTGTTGAATTGTAAGGTTCCTTGTTTCTGTTGTCTTTTTTTTTCCTTTCCAGGGATTCTAGGTTTCTATGACATTGCTTTTCTTCTATGTTTTAGAATGTTTTCCTATTTAGAACAACTTTTTTGGCCAAGATTATCAACTTACAGGTGATATGGAGTATTATAACATATATTTTTGTTCACCTAAATTTTCAATTTTCAATCTTATTGTGAAAAGTGATGAATTATTTTTTGTCAGATAATTTGGTTGATGGCAGTTGGTATCTCTTCCAACAAGTTCACATTAGCAACTGAATTTCTGGAGTTGCACTGGGCGGAAAACATCAGAATATGGTTTTATCACATATAGAACAATGTAGTTATTTTACTTTATTAGCATCAGAAAACCAAACCTTTAATATTTAAAATTGCATGAGTTTCTATCTATTTTGTGCGTGAATGGAGTACTTGCTGGAATGGCTTTATCACAAAACCAAACCAACAATTCAGTTTCCAATCTTCTCTTCCTTCATATGGCTTTATCACACTCTAGCAAGAAGACCGAGACTTCCTAGTTTGTCTTCCTGGGTTAATGGATTATATGTGGGACAAGTTCATACAACAAATTTACATCATGTTTGTCTTACTCGCTTTTGTTTTTTTCTTGAGAACATTGATTGATAGTTATGCCACTGTGTCATGCATGGAAGATGCCTTTTTTTTTCAAACATCATGATAAATATATAATATGCCCACTTTTGTGAATGAATCCTTTGTATGAATCTATTAAAGCATCAAATCAAATACTTTGGCTCTTTTGTGAGTTTTGATATATATAATACATTTTCAGGAAATGACAAGAAGAAATATACATACAGGCGAGCTAAGAAGGTTGTATCAAGAGGCGGGTCTAGCAGAGGATCTGAAACCCCTTCTACTCCAATTCACCCCGATTCTACTTGTGACCAAAGTCAAGAGGAGAATGAGTGTAGCGGCACTCAACAATCACCACATCATTCTACTTGTGAGCAGATTCAGACTCCAAATGATGGGATATTGCTCATAGGTTTGATTTTAATCTTTTCTTTGAATAAGTACAAGTAATTGTATAATTATTCTTATAAAATGTGTTATGCACAGATGAGCAAGGTGTACCTGTACGTCGTAGGGGGCGCACCACATGCATTGACATACAGAATATGCCGCCAGGTACACGTGTTCATATAGAGGTGAATGAGAATAATGTGCCAAGCAATATTTCAGAGTCTGTCCTATTAGGATCATATCTAGGTGTCATTGCAAGAGATCCTGTACTGGCACCCTTATCCTTTCCAGATTGGAGAAATAAGGGTCTGGAGCCCTTTAAGAAAAAAATGTTAGCTGAAGTGGAGGTAAGTAAAATATTAAATAAATTTTCAATATTAAGGTTTATGTTATGATTAAGAAAATATTTGTTTATATTGCAGTCAAAGTTTGCATTTCCTGGACATATACGTCACTTGATTCTTCAATCCCTTGGAGTTAAGTGGCGTAACCATAAGACTAATTTAAAAGCTGAACATTGGGACTGCCGTCCTATTGAGGAAATTATGGAGTCTATTCCATCTGGTGTTGATGCAACACAGTGGTGTCATCTAGTCACCCAGTGGTCACAACCAAAAGACAAGGTTAGTACCATGATTATATTTAATTAAAATTTTCATAACAAATCAACATAGAGTTGGATTCATATGTAACAGGAGAGGGCTATCATAAATGCTGCAAATGCAAAGAAACAGACTTGTCCTCACACTATGGGGCGTGTGAGTTCTGTTCGAAGGCAACAAGAGATGGTATATATTTAAATTTATATAAATTTTATGTTCACATTTATTAACTAATTGTCTAATGATGAAATTTCTTGATATAGGCTATCAAAGATAGATTATTATTATGGAGAGTTAATAGATTGCGTAAAGATGGCACCTGGTCATCTGAAGATGCTAATCAGAGATGGGTAATTTTAGTTTAGCTATAATTTTTTTATATGTAATTCATTATTATTTTTTGTTTATTTATATTTAAATTTATTATAACATAGGTACAAGCTTGCGAGCTCTTGGCTAAGGATGGACTTACACCAGAGGATGGGAATACGGAGGCTAATGAAAGGGTGTTCAGCATGGTAATGGGACCTGAACATCCAGGCAGAGTTAGAATCCAAGGTTTTGGTGTCACACCTACACGATATTTCCCTTATAGCAGAAATCATGGCACGAGTAGTTCTGGAAGCAATTTAATTCAAATAGTAAATCTCAAAGAGGAGGTCAACTCATTACGTACTGAAATGAGACAATTCATGCAAGAAATTCGAATGCAGCATCCACCTCAAGGAAGCTCACAAATGGTATGTAAAATTTCTCATTCTAATTTTAATGTTGGTTATTTAAACACTAATATTATACATTCTTCTTATAATTTATAGGGTGGCAATGAAACTTCTTTCGAAAGATGATGTTATAGAAGAAAGAGAATGCCGTTTTGAAGATAACCCATGTTTGTGCAAATTGTTTTGAAATACATCTTGGTATGGAAGTCTACTATTTTGGGATGTTGCTTAGAATTATGATATTGTAGATTACCATACATGACTGATGAATGTTCTACTCTTTTTGGGATTATCAGATTTTATCATATATGAAAGATGAATTTTTGCTTTTACTGAGTTCTGTTTGCTCTTAGGGGCTGTTTGGTGTTGTTTCTCTATGTTGTCTTTAATTTTTTCTATTTGTTATGTTTAGTAATTACAGTTGTTAGTAACGACCTGTACTAATTTCCATACTCAAAGAGTAAATGCAAATTTAAAATCACGACTGAAGCATTCTCTTATATAAAAACCTGCACCAATTGACTTTGACTCACTGAGCTCAGTCAAGAGTGGTCCCGATTTTTAACATAAAGGTAAGAAGATTGTTGAGGCTTGTGAAGGGGAGGAAGATCTGTCTGATGACTGCTCTCAGCCTGGGGAGAAGAAGAGGAGGCTCAACATGGAGCAGGTGAGGACATTAGAGAAGAATTTTGAGCTTGGGAACAAATTGGAGCCTGAGAAGATGCAGCTGATGACATTGAAGTAATTTTTTCCCACCCTCTTGGGGACATTAGAGAAGAATTTTGAGCTTGGGGACATTGAAGTAATAATAATAATAATAATAATAATAGCAAAATGTATTAGTTATGCGTAGTAATTTTTTCTATTTGTGATGTGTAGTAATTTTTTCCCACCCTACTCATGATTATGAAGGTTAAATGCTACTTATGATGTTGATGATTGCAGAAAGATTTGTCAATTAGATTTTGTGCTGTAGAACTGTGTAGACATTGAAGTTTCGAAATTAAAAAAAAAAAATTTTGATCTTTTGTGGCGGTTTTAACCGGTACAAGGTACCAGAATTGTACCGGTTTAAACCGCCACAATTAAAAAAACATGTTCAGGTTGGAAACCTTTGCATCGGTTTTAACCGGCACGATTCTGGTAACTTGTACCGGTTAAAACCGCTGCAATAGCCAGCGATTCAATTTTGCTACCCCGCCGGTCGTGAAACCGCTGTGGAATGTCGTTGCAGCGAATAGTATATACAGCGTATTAGTAGCGGTTTTGGAACCGCTGCAAAGAAAATTGTGGCGGTTAAAACCACCACAATAGCTCAAAATTTGTGCTGCGATAACCTTATTTTTTGGTAGTGATACCAACAGGCCCGACTGACGAAAATAACACCGCGGCCTCCAAATCCAAGACTTTCCTTTCTCTCTCCTCTCCTTTCTCTTACATTTTCTCTTAAACCATCTCTGTTTGCCGAAATGAAAACGAAAAGGCTTTTTAAATACTTAGTGTAGGATATTTTTAATAAAATAATATTTTAATATTATATAACTAATTTATTTAATTTCTTTTAGTATAAATTTAAATAAATTGTTTCAGGACTAAAAAAATTATAGAAAAAATATCCATAAAATAAAACATGTTATTTAAAAAACATCGATGGAATTGGTTTGCAAAACGGACAGTTAAAGGTTCCGAAATCCTCACTTGTACAGATAAGTACAAATTTTTTAAGAATTTTCATCGGTGCCCAAAAAATATGAAAAAATTCTTGTAAGTAAAATAATACAATCAAAATACCATGGCGAAGACGATTTAAGTTTTGGAGTTATAATGACTCCAGAAAAAAATTAACAAAGTCAAAATACGAGTTATTACAGAAGATAACCTCTTTGCCATCGAGACTTTAGGAGTCTTTAGAACTACCTGAAGCATTCATTAAACACCCCATTCCTATGAGTTTGAAATTACCCATCATAGACTCTTACGACGTATCTTTCGACGCTTACTAGCATGTTGATCGTTATAGAATTATTAAATATATCCAACTGGCTTTAGATGTGCTCCTATGTAAAGTGTTTTCTGCTACTATGGTCAAGCTCGTACGTGATTCTACTCTCTTCTGGCCAAAATTATTCTCACATTCGTCAAGTTGGCCGACATGTTTGTAGAATAATTTATTGCTAATCAAAGAATTATTAAGGACTCTTCCTATCTCTTAAGGATTCACCACAATGATGGTGAGTCACACAAGGAATACTTTTAAAGGTTCTCCTTCGAGATTGGATAAATCCTAGGGGTGGATCCCAAGCTGTTAAGAGGAATTTTCCTCCTAGGGCTCTGTCCCGACCCTTTTTACTCAGCACTCATACAAGAGAATGTTCATTCTTATACCGACCTAATTCACAGAGTTGAGGCTCAAATTACTACTGAAAAATGCTATCAATACTCATCGAAGACAATTTGAGCAATCCTCTTTCAACCAAAAAAATTCACAAGAATTTGATCAACATATACAATGAAGAAGGTAAGATAAGTCCAAAAATAAGTATCAACTAACTCATCAAAAATTACTTGATTACACTTCTTTAAATACATAAAGGACTAACATCCTAATGTAGATTCAAAATTTTAAACATCTCAAGTGGTTAAATCCTCTAAGAAATCCAATGGACGGAGATCAGTCTTAATACTTTAACTTTCAGTAGTCAAAGGGTCATGCAACTAAAAAGTACTTCTAATTGAAAGATGAGATTGAACATCTAATTCACAAAAAACAGTTAGGTCATATTTTATAAAAGTAACTTGCAAGTCCTTAACTAAAGAGTAGAGGAGATTAGAAGAAACATGATAAAAAATTGTTAGCATTATATATTAAGAGTATCAATATATTTGAAATTCCTCAAAGAATTCAAACTGTTCAGAATTTTCAGATTATGTATCTTTTAGGCAAGTTTTATTAATGTAACTTTATATAAATAAGGTTGCATATAATAAAAACCCCATGAAATTTGGTTTCGATGTAGCCTTGTAGGAAAATTAGTAGTGGATAATGTCCTCACTAAAAAAACCCATGAGGGTAGGTGGCAGACAAGGTCTCTACTCATAACCTCAAGAAACCTTGACCATGAGGTACTCAAAGGGAAGCTAGTGGTGGACATGATCCTCACTAGAAAGACTCAATAAGGGCAAGTGGTTAAGAGGGTCACCACTCATTCAAATATCTTAGAAGGTAAAAAAACTCAAAATTCACAGGGGCATCAAAGACCTTAGAATGTTAAAAACCTCAAAAGGAACATAGACATTAAAGACCTTAGAATGTTAAAAATCTCAAAAGGCGCATGAACACCAAAGACCTTAAAAGGTTAAAAACCTCAAAAGGGGTATGAACATCTAATGATCTTAAAAGGTTAAAATTCTCAAAAGGCACAAGAAGACCAAAAATCTTAGAAGGTTAAAAAAAAACGTACAATTATACTAAAAATCTCAAAAAGCAAAAACTTTAGAAGTTCTTATCTAAAAAAGCTCAGAAGGTTATTATATAAAGAATATAATTCCTTTAATATAGTTGCTTTATTTGGGGGCAATACATCAAAGCATATTAAAAAAATAAAATACATGAAGTTTTCTATTTGTGTGCTGGTGAAAAACTAAGATGAAAAACTCTTTTACTTTAGTGCTGAAAAAATTATAGTCCGTTATATATATCATGAAAAAATTATCTTGATCGGGCACGAATCTCAAGGTAAAATCAAGTTAGAAACTTCAAAAATTAAATATTGGATTATCTGAACTCTAATTTCATCAAACCTACATTTGAACTGATCATCTCAGAAATACAAACCCTACGACACCAAATTCAACTCAATCCGAGCTCAAATGGGTCAAAATCAAGGACCCAAAGCGTTATTGGAAAGTTTGAACCATAAATTGGGTTACCAAATGATTTCCAAACATGACATGCTTCTAGTCGAATCGAGCGACTGGACGTGATGAATCCAACGAGTCCAAGATCGTCAAATTCTGGTATCGTTAAGACCTTCAAATGTCTAACAAACGGTCAACAATCAAGGGATTCAATATCGGTCGTCCATCTGAACCACTCCACATTTGTCCTTGATCCTCCTCCTATTTACGAGTCATGTCATCCTCAAAAAACTTTAAATAACCTCTCATTTCCCTTGAGAGGGGACCCAAGTAAGAAGAAATAGAGAAGAAGAAGAAGAGAAGAGTAAGAGGGAAGAAAGTACTCCTCAACCACCACCAAGATTCTGCCCGACTTACACGCATGGGACGCCGGAATTCTGCCAGAATTCCAAGTGACGTCGGAATTTCGCCCGACATCCAAGTGACGCCGGAATTTCTCCCGACTTCCACGGGACGTCGGAATTCCGCACGACTTCCATAGGACACCGAAATTCCGCCCGACTTCGAAGTGACGTCGAAATTTCGCCTGACTTCCACAGGACGCTGGAATTCTGCCCGACTTCCATGGGACGTTGGAGTTTCTCCCAACTTTCAAGTGATGCCGAAACTCTGCCTGATCTCCTAGTGATGTAGGAATTTTATCCGATCTATAAGTGACTCTAGAATTTTGCCCGAATATCATCTAACGTCGGAGTTCTCCCTGCCCGCCGACCGGCGTCAGACTTCTACCTGACGTCTGACCTCCGCTCATCGCCATATTTCTACCCGACACCAGAGTTATGCCCGTTGTCAGGTTTTTGCCGGACATCTATTAGATGATGGATTTATGTCCATTGTTAGATTTCTACCTGACACAATCCTTCCTACCTCCGTCGCCAGACAATGATCTTTATGACCTTCGTCGCCCACCGACTATGGTCCTTCTAACTTATGTCACCCGCTAACTATGATCCTACCGACCTCTGTAGCCCGCCGACTACGATCCTTTTGCCTTACGTCGCCTATCGACTACAGTCCTTCCGACCAAACGAACATGTTAATAATGACTTTATACTCCCATCATGTATTTCATATAAAATGTAAATCTAGCTAAGGTCTTCCCCCTAAGGAAAGGCCTCATTTGTAATCAACTGCAAATAATAGTAGATTCATTCAAACTAGGCTAGGCCTTGTGATTTTTCTCCCTTTTCAGGAGTTTTCTACATAAAAATCTTGGTGTCTCATATGAATGCTACACCCTCTCTCTCATCTGATTATGTGCTAGATTTTCGTATAAAGTTAAGACGATAAATTTTATATTTCTCTACCACCACGAATACTCGAGGATGCAACAATATATATAATATACGTGATGATAGAGTTAGAATACTATATCTTAGCGTTGCACTGATATCCAGCTCACCCACAAAAAATACAAGATTTTTACGTGGAAACCTCTGAAAAATGGAAAAACCACGGGGCCTGGTCTAGTTGAAAATGATTCCACTAGAACTTGAGTTGGTTACAATGGGCTGACTCGCCTTCATGGGAGATCAAATTATAAGTAATAACTGTATGACAGAAGTCCAGGTGTCAGGTGATGGTCCGACAAAACTTCAGGCTTCATTTAGTGGTATGGCAGAACTCAGGACCTTAAGGTGGCGATCCGGTGAAGGCAAGGGCCTCGGGTGGTGGTCCGATGAAGGCGAGGACCTCAAGTGAGGGTCTGACGAAGGAGAGGGCCTCAGGTGGTGGTCCAGCGAAGGCAAGGGCCTCAGGTGGTGGTACGGCGAAGGAGAGGGCCTCAAGTGGTGGTCCGGCGAAGGCGAGGTCCTCAGGTGATGATCCGACGAAGGTGAGGGCCTCAGGTGGTGGTTTGGCGAAGGCTTCGGCGGTGGTCCTATGAAATTACAGCATGGTCCGGCGAAATTCTATCGGTGGCCCGGTAAAACTCCGGCGTTGGTCTGGCGAAACTCCGGCGGTTGTCGAGGAGGAGCTTCTTCCTTCTCTTCTCTTCTTCTCTTCTTGATTTGGATCCCACTTCAAGAGACATGAGGGGTCTATTTATAGATTTCTGGAGTGGCATGATCCGTAAATAGGTGAGAGATCAAGGGTAAATGAGGAGTGGTTGGATGGACGACCGATATTGAATCCCTTGATTATGGATCATTTCATGGACATTTGAACGTTTTATTGGCATCAGAATTAAGTGATCTTGGGCTCATTGGATTTGTCTCGTTAAGCCGCTCGATTCGACTATAAGCTCATTATGTTTGGAAACCGTTTGGCAATTCAAATTGTGGTTTGAACATTTCAACAATTCTTATAACCCTTGATTTGGACTTGTTTGGGCTCGGATTAGGTTGAATTTAGTATCGTTGGATTCGTATTTCCGAGACGCTCAGTTTGACTATAAGTTTGCTAAAATCGGAGTTCAAATGGTCCCAATTTTAATTTTGGAAGTTTCCAACTTGATTTTGCATCGAGATTCGTGCCCGAACAAGATAATTTTTTGAACGACGTATCAATATATAATTTATAAAGTTTTGTCTTATCAAACTTATCTATGTAATGTGCGTGTGAGTTTGATTTTAATTGACTCAAAAGTCTAAATTATTTTTTTAAGTTGATATTAAAAAATAATTCCCCAAAAAATATCAAAAAAGAAAATAATAAATTTGTATATTTCAAATTTATAATTATAAATTATATCACGCTAAATATCTTTTATTTTTAGTAGAGCATGTCACGTGGTTAATAATGACTAATAACAAAAAAAAGCCTATCAAAGCATTATCATATAATTTCTATCAAAACAAAATTAAATTTAAAATTAATACTTTATATTAAAATTATCTATATTAATCCTCTTAAAATAAATTCAATAATTTATTGAGTTTATTTAGATCAAAATACTTTTAAAATGTTTTATGTTATTATTATATAAACTTAACTATGGAAAAAATTAAATTAAATTTACTGTAAAATCAATTCTAAATCATTCACTTTTATTTAAATTAAATCAAAATTAATATATATATATATATATATATATATATATATATATATATATATATATATATATATATATATATATATATATATATATATATATTATTATTATTTTTTTTTTTTTTTTTTGTGAGCTTAGATGAGCTAACCTGAACAAAGTAAGTGCACGTCACCCCCTTATATGGCGCATTAAATTCCGGCTATAGGGACAACGACACCCCAATCAAGCCTCGGCTTTTGGTTAATGGCATTGAAGTTTGAAGATGTTATGGTGGGCCCCATTCACTATTTCTGCTAAATGCCCTGCCGATCATGACAATGTAAAAGGTATGTTGGAGGAGTGGAGTCACCAATCATGACATAATATAGCCATATAGGAGTTAAAAACTGATTATAATTTTAATGGAAGCAACTTATATATATATATATATATATATATATATATATATATATATATATATATATATATATATATATATATATATATATATATATATATATATATATATATATATATATATATATATTGATTATCATCCGAACTCTAATTTTAGCCCATGATTGCTCAATTCTGAGTTCTGACATCACTAAGGTACTTAAATATTTGATAAACTATGCATAATCAATGAAATAAGTATGGGTCGTCCCATATAACATTCCAAATTTATCATAGGCCTTTTTCATATTTATTGAGAATGACAATGAAAAAAAAAAAAAAAAACTACAAATAGCCTCTCACTCTTCACATTGGGGGGGGGGGGGGGGGGGAATAAGAGAAAAGCTATAAGGCTTGAAGAATCCTAGAGCTCTACCTCGGCATCACCTCCCACGAATATGCACCAGTAGCTTATTGCTATTAAATCTTCCCCTACCCTCGTCGTCATAACCTCAATATGACAACCATCAACGAGCCTTCCTCCATTGTCACCCATCAACTACGTTCCTTCTGACCAATGTCATCGTTGCCCGACTACGATCCCTCTAACCACCATCACCTAACTATGGTTCTCCCATCCTTCGCCGCTTGCCAACTATGATCCATTTAATTATTGTTGCCCGCCTACGATCCTTCCGGCCTCTGTCACTCACCGACTATGATCCTTCTAACCATCATCATTCGACCATCACCGTCGGACCTCCATATGACAGCAATTGAGGAGCCTTACTCCATTGTCACCCATCAACTACGGTTCTGCCGACCACCATCGCCCGACTATGATTTGTCCAACCACCGTCAACCAACTACGATTTCTTGGACATCCATTTCCTTCCGACTACGATCCCTCCAACCATTGTAGCCTAACTATGATCTTTCCAACCTCTATCGACTGCCGACTGCAATTTTTTGGGAGCTCTACCCGCGGTATCACCTCCCACGAATATGCACCAGTAGCTTATTGCTGTTAAATCTCCCCTACCATCGTCGTCAAATATCAATATGACAATCATCAACGAGCCTTCCTCCATTGTCACCCATCAACTACATTCCTTCTAACCACCGTCATCGTCGCCTGACTACGATCCTTCCAACCACCATCACCCAACTATGGTTCTCCCATCCTTTGCCGCTTGCCAACTATAATCCCTTTAATCATTGTTGCCCGCCTACGATCCTTCTGGCCTCTGTCGCTCGCCGACTATGGTCCTTCTAACAATCATCATTTGACCATCACCGTCGGACCTCCATCTGGCAGCAATTGAGGAGCCTTCCTCCATTGTCACCCATCAACTATGGTTCTGCCGACTATGATTTGTCGAACCACCGTCAGCCAACTACGATTTTTTGCACATCCATTTCCCTCACTACGATCCCTCCAACCATTGTCGCCTAACTACGATCTTTCCAACCTTTATCGACTGTCAATAACAATTCTCTTGACCATCATCATCCGACTATGACCTTACCAACCAAACAAACAAGACAACACTATCTTGAAAATAATTATCATGTCATTCTCCAACTATGTAATGTGCTATATGCAATGTGTATTTGTTTCATCGAGCCAACACCCTCCTCCAATGAAAGGCATTATTTGTAACCAACCACCAACATTAAAAGAATCATTTCAAATGGGGAGCATTTTTCTCCCTTTCTAGGGTTTTCATGTAAAAATTTGAGTATCTCTTCTGAATTATGCACCCCTATCTCTTATCTGTATATGTGCTGGATCTCTGTACAAAATTAGGATGCTAACTTCTTTATCTCTCTACTGCCGCAATTTTTCTTATATATATGTATATATAATTTTATTATATTTAAAAAATTTAAATACACATTTATACTTTGATGAGAAAGAAATAATAGGAGTTTTTTGGTTTGCTAGAAATGAACGTTGATACGTCTTCAAAAAATTATCTTGATCGAGCACAAATCTCGATGCAAAATTAAGTTGGAAGCTTAAAAAATTAATTCAGAAACCATCTCAACTCCGATTTCAGCAAACTTATAGTCGAACTGAGCGTCTCAGAAATACAAACCCAACGACACCAAATTCAGCTCAATCCGAGCCCAGATGAGTCCAAATCAAGGATTAGAAGCATTGTTGGAAGGTTCAAACCACAATTTGGATTACCAAACGGTTTCGAAACTTAACAAGCTTATATTATAATCGAGCGACTCGACGAGAAGAATCCAACAAGCCCAAGATCGCTAAATTTCAACATCATTAAGGCCTTCAAATGTCTGACGAACGGTACATGATCATGGGATTCAATATCGGCCGTCCATCCAACCACTCCACATTTACCCCTGATCTCTTGCCTATTTACTCTAGAAAATATATAAATAAACCCATCATTCCTCTTGAAAAGGAAGCTCCACCTCGACCACCGCCGGAGCCTCGCCGGACCACCACATGAGGCCCTCACCCTCGCCGGAGCCTCGCCGGACCACCGTTAGAGCCTTGTCGGACCACCGTTAGAGCCTCGCCGGACCACCACTTGAGGCCCTCACCCTCGCCGGACCACCGCCGGAGCCTCGTCGAACCACCGACGAAGCCTCACCGTACCACCGCCGGAGCCTCGCCGGACCACCACCGGAGCCTCACCGGAACACCATCGGAGCTTCGCCGGACCACCACCTGAGGCCCTCACCTTCGCCAGAGGCCCTCACCTTCATTAGAGGCCCTCACTTTTGTTAGAGGCCCTTACCTTCGTCAGAGGCCCTCACCTCCGTCAGAGGCCAGCCCTCACCTTCGCCAGAGGCCCTCACCTTCGTCAGAGGCCCTCACCTTCGCCAGAGGCCCTCACCTTCTCTAGAGGCCCTCACCTTCATTAGAGGCCCTCACCTTCGTTAGTGGCCCTCACCTTCAATAGAGGCCCTCACCTTCGCTAGAGGCCATCACCTTCGCTAGATGCCCTAACATTCGTCAGACGCCCTCACCTTCACTAGAGGCCCTCACCTTCGTCAGACCACCACTTGAGGCCCTCACCTCCCCCGGACCACTTGTCACGACCCGACCCGAGACGAGACGGATCCCGTCCGCGCTGGATCGCGACGGAGCTGCACTAACCAGGATCTAGCTTTGGAATTTGGTTCGGAACTGAATCTTCCAAATAATTAATTCACACAGACTAACAAACACAGAGCTACTATGTATCATCAAATGCAGCGGAACAAAACATCTATCCGATTTCATTTCCTTAAAACAATCATCTACAGAACAGTACATGGCTTTCGACAGAAAGAAAGACAGAACAGAAAAGCCATGGCTGTACAAAAACCAAAAGTACAAAAGTACCTATACTGATCAGACTCTGAACTAATCCTGGACTTCCTTGCCTTTCCCAGAACCTGAAAACCACCAGAAAGCAAGGGTGAGCTCAACAGCTCAGTAAAGCAACAAACCTCCAATCAAAATTCTCAGAATCTCAAAACCAACACAGCAGACAATTTCATACAGAATCGAAACAGATTCGGACAGATATCAGATCAACAAAACTGTACGGAAACGAGAGTTGTATCAAATCAGAAACATAACAGATCAGACACATCAGATCAACAGAATCAGAATCGTACAGATCATATCGGAACAGAACAAATCATATCAGAATCATGTAACAGATATCAGATATTTAATTAATAGCTAAATTCCCTGACACTGACTGAATCTCATAGGATCCAGGCCACTTATGCCTCCCTTTGTGCTCACGGCACCAAAAAAGATCAGATCAGATGTGCTTATAGCACCAGAATACATATATAGTGCATATAGCACCTAAACAGATTGTTTCCTCGGATCCGGAACAGAACAGATATCAGATTTCATATTGAGCTCATTTTAGAATTCCCAGACACTAACTGAATCTCATAGGATCCAGGCCCCTTATAACTCCCTTTATATAGCATATACAGATAGCATATCAATTCAGAAGATTTCCGGACAAAACAGAAATTACTCAAAAATCGGGCAGCACAACGGCAGTATACGGAATTTACACAATTTTCCTGAAAATCAAAATTCACCAAATTCGCACAGAATATAGATATCAACATTTTAGAACATTTCTTCTACTGCACAGATAATTTCCAAGTTCACAGAAAAATCCAGTCGACTAAAAACACAGTCGAATCAAAAATACCCGGACAAAAATCTTAAAAAAATAACCAAAATGTGCACACTCGGCACTTCAACAAAATACAGAAAGTTACGCGGTAGAAACTAAACCAGTCGGAAATTACGGACGAAAAACGCGAACAAAACTTAATTCCGGACAGATAATACCGCCAAACTCGACGGTTCTGAAAATTGAGAAAGTCGGATTGTGCCTTACCTTGCGTACAGCAATTTCCTCCTCAACAGTCTCTTCGGACGAAAACAGCTCGGCGTCGCCCGAAAAAATCCACTTTTCCACTTTTTCCTTCGTTTTTCTCTCTCCTCAACTTTTTTCTCTCTCTTCAAAATATCTCATTTCTATATATATCCAGACTGATCGTCCTGGACGATCGAGCTTCGTACCGGACGATCCATGAAGATCCTGATTTCGTCCAGACGAAAATTGAACATCGTCCCTGGCGAAGGGTTCACTGACTTATTTTCGTCCAGACGATCCTGATTTCGTCCAGACGAACCATACAGCCAAACATGATTTTCTCTGCACAACCTGTACCGATCGTCCCGGACGATCCGACTTCGTCCGGACGAACCTGGAGCAAAAACTGATATTACACCACTGCCTGACGCCGTTGCTCCGGGGGACCACCACTTGAGGCCCTCACCTCCTTCGGACCACTGCCTTACGCCGTTGCTCCGCCGGACCACCACTTGAGGCCATCACCTCCACCAGACTACCACTTGAGGCCGTATGCTCCACCAGAACATTACCTGAGGCCTAGACTTCTGCTGAACCACTACTTGAGGCCTTGAGCTCAACCAGGCCACCACTTGATGACCAGAGTTCTCCTAGAATACTACCAACTACTATCCTTTAGACCTTCATCACCTACTATGGTCCTTCTAACCTCCATTACTAGACAACGATCTTTCAGACCCCAGTCTCATGCCAACTACGGTCCTTCAGACCTTCGTCGCCTACTATAGTCCTTCCGACCTCCATCACCAGACAATATTCTTTCTGGCTCCGATCTCCTGCCGACTACGGTCCTTCTGAACTCCGTCGCCTACTATGGTTCTTCCAACATCCATCAATAGACAACGGTCTTTCTGACCCCGGTCTCATGCTGATTACGATCCTTCTGACCTTCATCGTCTGTTATGATCCTTCCGACCTCCATCACTATACAACGATCTTTCCGACCTCCATCTTATCGACTATGGTCATGCCGACAAAACAAACACATTTATTGTAACTCCCTCCATGTAATGCACTCTATATGATGTACATTTGTGACATCAATCCAAGGCCTTCTCTCAAGGAAGGGCCTCATTTGTAATCGACTACAAATACTAGTTGATTCATTTAAACTGGGCCAAGCCCCATGGTTTTTTTCTCTTTTTAGGGGTTTCCACGTAAAAACTCTGATGTCTCTTATGAATGCTACACTCTCTCACTTATCTGATTGTGTGCTGGATCTTCGTACAATGCTAAGACGTTAAACTATATATTTCTCTACCGCCACGAATACTCCAAGACCCAACAGTTTGGCGCCGTATGTGGGAAAGTGATTCCCGACTGGGGGTAATTATTGCTCCAATCTCAAAAGATCGCCCTTATCAACTTCTTGACATCATTCATTGCTTCATCAATTTCATAAGAATTAGAAGCGGACTGGGAGGCAACTTTGACTCCAATCGTGGTCAAAAAGATCCTCTAATGCTTTCAATATCAAGATGATATATAAGGAAACTCCTGAAAAATGTAATGATGCTTTTGAAAGCCATATATAGCCCCTTATCAGATGTTTACTCCTTGAGCAATGTCTTAATCTCGACATAAAAAAGATAGCAACGGTCTAAAGATAGATCATTCTCCACTTTTGATTCAAGTTACACGCGGCATTCGCCCCCTCCCAATCAGGAAAAAATCAATCCCAGGGGAATTCTCTCGACCTCTTCCACACAGGTTAACGTCATCGAGCATGGCTCTAACATATAACCTCGAATAGGTCTTATATCCTTTGTGGATTCTCTCAACTTTTTCCACACAGGTTAACGTCATCGAGCAAAGGCTCTGACATACAACCTCGGATAGGACTTACATTCTTAGTAGTTTCTCTCGACCTCTTCCATACAGGTTAATGTCGTCGAGCAAAGGCTCCGACATACAACCTCGGATAGGTCTTACATCTTTGGTAGATTCTCTTGACCTCTTCCATACAGGTTAATGTCGTCAAGCAAAGACTCCGACATACAACCTCGGATAGGTCTAACATCATTGGTGGATTCTCTCGACATCTTTCATACATGTTAACATCGTTGAGCAAAGGCTCCAACATATAACCTCGGATAGGTCTCACATCCTTGGTGGATTCTCTCGACCTATTCCATACAGGTTAACGTCGTCGAGCAAGGCTCCGACATGCAACCTCGGATATGTCTCACATCCTTGGTGGGTTATCTCGACCTCTTACATAAAAGTTAACGTTGTTGAGTAAAGGCTCCGACATAAAAACCTCAGATAGGTCTCACATCCTTGGTGGATTCTCTCGACATCTTCCATACAGGTTAACGTCGTCGAGCAAGGCTCCGACATACAACCTCGGATATGTCTCACATCCTTGGTGGATTCTCTCGACCTCTTCCATACAGGTTAACGTCATCGAGCATGGCTCCGACATACAACCTCAGATAGGTCTCACATCCTTGGTGGATTATCTTGACCTCTTCCATACAGGGTAACATCGTTGAGCAATGACTCCGACATACAATCTCAGATAGTTCTTACATCCTTGGTGGATTCTCTCAACCTCTTCCACATAGGTTAACATCATCGAGCAGTACTCTGACATACAACCTCGGATAGATCTCACATCCTTGGTGGATTCTCTCGACCTCTTCCATACAAGTTAACGTGTCGAGCAAGGCTCCGACATACAACCTCGGATAGGTCTCACATCATTGGTGGATTCTCTCGACCTCTTCCATACAGGTTAACGTCGTTGAGCAAGGCTCCGACATACAACCTCAGATAGATCTCACATCTTTGGTGGGTTATCTCGACCTCTTCCATACAGGTTAACGTCGTTGAGTAAAGGCTATGACATACAACCTTGGATAGGTCTCATATCCTTGGTGGATTCTCTTGACCTCTTTCATATAGGTTAACGTCATCAAGCAAGGCTCTGACATACAACGTCGGATAGGTCTCACATCATTGATGGGTTATCTCGACCTCTTCCATACAGGTTAATGTCATTGAGTAAAGGCTCCGACTTACAACCTCGAAATAAATCTCACATCCTTGGTGGATTCTCTCGATCTCTTCCATACAGGTTAATGTCATCGAGCAAGGCTCCGACATACAACCTCAGATAGGTCTCACATTATTGGTGGATTATCTCGACCTCTTCCATACAGGTTAACGTCGTCGAGCAAAGGCTCTGACATACAACCTCGGATAGGTCTCACTTCCTTGGTGGATTCTCTCGACCTCATCCATACAAGTTAACGTTGTCGAGTAAGGGCTCTGACATATAACCTCGGATAGGTCTTACATCTTTGGTGGATTATCTCGACCTCTTCCATATATGTTAACGTCGTCGAGCAAAGGCTATTACATACAACCTCGGATAGGTCTCACATCCTTGCTGGATTCTCTCAAATTCTTCCTTATAGGTTAATGTTATCAAGCTGGGCTCTAACATACAATCTCAGATTGGCCTTACATCCTTGGTGGATTCTCTCGACCTCTTCCACACAGGTTAATGTCATTGGGCAAAGGCTCTGACATACAACCTCGGATAGGTTTTACATCTTTGATGGATTCTCTCAACCTCTTCCACACAGGTTAACGTCATCGAGCAGTGCTCTGACATACAATCTCAGATAGCTCTTACATCCTTGGAGGATTCTTTCGACCTCTTCCATACAGATTAAAATCATCGGGCAAACACTCTGACACACGTCCTCGGATAGGTCTTACATCATTGGTGGATCCAATATAGGTTAATATCATAAAGCAAAGGCTCTTACATAGGGGTGTCAATATTGGACTCGACCCAAAAATTTCGGGTTTGGGTTAACCCGAACCCAAAATGGGTCAGGTTCAATAATTTGACCAGTTTCAAAAACCGGGTCGGGTTCGGGTTGACTTGTTAACTGTCAACCCGAAATTGACCCGAAAATGACCCGAAAACCCGTTTTTGACCCGATAAGCGGAGTTTGATCCATTTTTGGACTCGAAAACTGGCAATTTTTTGTCCAAATTGGGTCATTCGGGTCGGGTCGGGTTGACCCGGACCCGAAGCGGGTTGGGTTCGGGTCTTAAAAACTGACCCATTTGCAGAAACGGGTCGGGTTTATGTTGACCCGAATAGTACCAGGTCAGTTTCGGGTTCGACCAGAACCCGGCCCATGACCCGAAATTGACACCCCTACTCTTAAATACAACCTAAGATAGGTCTTAGATCCTTGGTTAACGTCGCCAGAATACCGTCAATGGACTTCCATCAGACTTCTCCACAAAGTTAAATTTCTATCCGATGTTGAATTTCCTCCTATTGCTGAACTTTTGCCTTGCAGGACTTTCGTTGGAATTCTACCAGACGTCGGACTTCTGCCTGCCGTCGGTCTTCTACCTGTCATAGTACTTCTACCCGTCGATGGGCTTTCATCGGTCTTCTACCCAACACAGTACTTTTACCCAACGTTAGATTTTTGCCTTTTATTGGACTACTACCCATCGTCGGACTTCTGCTCGTCAGTGCACTTCTACTCGTCGTTAGACTTCTGCTCGTCGATGAACTTTCATCGGTCTTCTGCCCGAGGCCGTACTTTTGCCCATCATCGGACTTCTACACATCGATGAACTTTAGTCGGTCTAGTACTTCTACCCGACGTTGGACTTATGTCAGTCATCAGACTACTACCCGTCATCGGACTTCTGTCCATCGATTGACTTTCGTTGGTCTTCTACCCGATGTAGTACTTCTACATGACCTCAGACATTTTCCTGTCGTCAGACTACTACCCTTCGTCGGATTTCTGCCCGTCGATGGTTCGTCGGTCTTCGACCCCATGCAGTACTTCTACCCGACGTCTGACTTCTGCCTGCCGTCGGACTACTACCCATCATTGTACTTCTACCCGTCGATGGACTTTTATCGGTCTTCTACTCGATGTTGTACTTATAACCAACGTCGGACTTCTACATGCCGTCAGATTACTACCCGTCGTCGGACTTCTGCCTGTCGATGGGCTTTCGTCGATCTTCTACCCGACGTCATACTACCAGACGCCGTACTTCTACTAAACATCAGACTTCTACATGCTACCGTACTTCTACCCGGTGTCGAAATCCTGCCTATCGACGGAAATTCGTCGGGATTTTACCCGACGTAGAATTTCTACCCGTCATTGTAATCTCCAACGTCAGAATTCTACTTGATGCCAAATTTCCACCATTCATCAGACTCCTACCAGACGCTGCATTTCTGCCTGATGCCAGATTTCTCGTCAACCATCCTTTCAACATCCCTCCTTACAACAATCTCTCCGACCTCCATCGCCAACTGACAAACATCAGAACTCCACAGGATCTCTCGAAGAATAGAGGGAGAAATGGGGATCTCCGGTTCGGTCACCCAATCTTGTCCGGGCCCGATTTTCGGCCCGGACGGTCCAAATCCGACGTTTTTTTGGTCCCCGGACAAGTTTTTCGACTTTTCGGACTCAATTTTAAAACTTTCGAAGCTCAACGGGGCCTCTACGATGAGCAAGCATTTAATTTTTGAAATGCAATTTTTTATGTTTCGGCTAATGTAAATTGTCGATGCATATATTTTCGGACTTCTGGAGCTTCGACCTCCGAAAATAGGGGGGGCAGCTGATATATTCTCAAAAAATTATCTTGATCAAGCACGAATCTCTAGGCGAAACTAAACAAAAAACTTTAAAATTTAAATCTTGGGGCTCCCAAACTCCAATTTCAGCGAGCTTATAGTCAAACAGAGCGTCTCAGAAATACGAACCCAATGACACCAAATTCAGCTCGATCCGAGCCCAAATCAAGCACCCGAAGTGCTATTGAAAAGCACATACAACAATTTAAGTTACCAAACGGTCTCCGATTTTAACGAGCTTATAGTCGAATTGAACGGCTCGACGAGACAAATCCAACGAATGTAAGATCATCGAAATCCAACATCACTAAGGTCTTCAAATGTCTGATGAACGGTGCATGATCAAGGGATTCAATATCAGCCGTCCATTTGACCACTCCCTATTTGACCATGATCTCACACCTATTTACGAGCTATGCCACTCCAGAAAAATTATAAATAGACCCCTCATTTCTCATAAGGGGGGACTCAAGCAAAGAGAAGAGAAGAAGGAGGAGAATCAGCTCCTCCTCAACCACCGCCGGAGTTCTTTCCGCCGCCTGAATACGCCGGAATTCTGCCGGATATTCGGGAGACGCCAGAATTCTGCATAAATTTGTAACTGAATTTTAATTCAGAAGAAACTCTTTGTAATCTGATCGTCCTAACTTGTGGGACGAATCAGCCTCTGTACTTCAAACAAACATTAGTGGAATTACTTCAACTGGGCGTGGCCCCGTGGTTTTTTTCCCTCTTTCGGGTTTTCCACGTAAAAATCCTGGTGTTTATTTTCCTTTCTTGTTTGTGTTGACCTCATAATTCGAGGTCAATTTTCCCGTATTCGTTTCTAGCATCTAGGTCTTCCTAGCCTAGTGTAGATGTCGCACCCGTAGGATTTCCCTTAGGTGGACACCTAATGATGTAGCATCGACTCGAGCCTATCATTCAATTCGAATCAAAATCAATTGAATCCAATTTCAATTCAACTCCGATTTCAGCAAACTTATAGTCGAACTGAGCGTCTCAGGAATACAAACCCAACAACACCAAGATCAACCCAATCCGAGCCCAAATGAATCCGAATTAAGGGCTCAAAGCGCTGTTGGAAGGTTCAAACCGCAATTTGAGTTACCAAACGGTCTCCGATTTTGACGAGCTTATACTCGAATCGAACGGCTCGACGAGACGAATCCAATGAGCCCAAGATCACCGAATTCAGAAATCATTAAGGCCTTTAAATGTCCAATGAACGGTCCACGGTTAAAGAGTTCAGCAACAACCCATAACCACCCACTCTCCCTCTCCCTCAACCCATAACCACCCACTCTCCCTCTCCCTCAACCAAAAAAAAAACGTTTCAAGCCTCCCTCCTCTCATACATGACACATCCAAGCCTCCCTCCTCTCATACATGACATATCCAGGCCTCCCTACTCTCTCGTGACGAACCTAAGCCGAAGCCACTACCTCCTCTCGACGAGCAGCAGTAGTCGCACGTCGTCGCCTCTTCTGCCTTAGCCGACGCAGACATCATAATCTTAGGTAATTTCCTCTACATCCTCTCCATCTTCTTCTTCTCTTATTCTTATTTGATTTAATCCAAATGTCAAGGAGTTCAAGTTTGATCTTTTTATCAAAATCTGAGACAAATTAATTTTTTATTTCCTTCTCTTTGGGTATTTGGAGAAGTGATGAAGGTGTTACTTTGTTTAATCTCCTTTTCATTTTTTTTTTATCAATGGTTGTATATTTTAAACTTTAGATATGTATAGGAAATTTTCTGATGTAAGTAAACAATATTTCCTATATTGTTTTAGTGGTAGTAATGATCATATCGAAAAGTTTGTATGCAATGGGTTATATATTTGCAATGGTCAAAGATTTGAGAAATTGTTTGAAAGATCATATACATAATTGAATCATAATATTGCTATTTGGCATGCTAGAGTTTGTAGTCATGATAAAAAGACATGGATGCTTGAGAAAAGTAAAAAAATTTATGTCTATTTTCCTTGCTCATTTAACATTCTACATTGGTGTTGTAGTTTGTTTAGCAATGAATGAGAGAGCTTTTGTAGAATTCATTCTCTACATTTGTATTATAACTAATTGCAATGAAAATATAAGGTGGCATACATTGTTCGTGTGTGTGGAGATTGGAAAGCATCCATGAATTTTTCTTTTTTATTGGCAAAGCATTTGCAAGTCCTTTATAAAGCATTTTTTTTTTAAAAAAGAGTTAGAGGATTTTCATGTGCTTCAAACATGAGTATGGTATAAATCCAAAAGTGTTTTTTGCTTTGTGTTCATTAGAGAGTTTTTCTTGAATTTTTGGAAAGAATAAAATATGTGTCTTTTGAAAAGTTTTGGAGCGTAAAATGTATCCATATGTTGGAAAATAAAATATGTAGAGGTAAAACTTGTTCGTATTGTGGAAAGGTAAAGTGAATTTTATATGTTTTGGAAAGGTGAAATTGTGTAGTTGTAAAAATAAGATGTGTGTGTGTGCCTTTTGAAAAGTGAAAATGTATGTTTATATTGAAAGATGAAATGTATAAAAAAAAATGGAACTTGTGTATGTATTGGAAGATAGAGATTTGGAGTTTGTGTAAAGGTGAAAATTATGTGTGTTTTAAGAGATGTTTGTGTGTTTTGAAAAGGATAATGTAGTGACTAGTGTGTGTAAAAAGAGAAGTAAATTGTGTATCTTTGGAAAGTTTTTGGGAAGTAGAGTTTGTGTCTATGTTGAAAGATGATATATAAAGTTGAAAATTATGTATGTAAAAGGTATCTTGCATTATTTATGTTATGTTTTGAGAAAGGAAATGTTGAAGATTTGTTTTTCTTTCATGATAAGAAACAAGTCGTCGTTAGAAGATGAGAAAGAGGATTTTAGGGGAAAAGTAAAAGTGTAGTTTGAAAAATGGATTTTATGGTTCTGAAAAGATAAAAGGTGTATGTTTTTGAAAGGTGATTCGTGAATGTGAGTACTAAAGATGAAGTGTATGTGTGTGAGCTTTAATTAGTGAAGTATATGGATTGTAGAAAATATGTGAAAGGGTGAAAAGCGAAAGTTAAATTGTAAGGGTGGTGATATATTTGAACTTGTGTAAAAATGGAGATGCATTTTGAATTTTGTGTGTAAAAGTGGAATTTGAATGAAGTTTGGAAAGAGAGATGTAGAGTAGTTGGTGTTAAAGAATGAGTTAGTTTGAAATTTATTAGAAGATGAAAGTGTTGAAGAAATGTGTTTTTTTTAGAAAATGAAAGGTTCCAAAAAGCAAAATCAATCGAACTGGTATTTAAGCCCGAAGAAAGGTACGTCTTTATTTTCAGTAAATTTTAATTATTTCATTTTTAATTATTAAATATGCTTTCTAATCCCTATTTTCCTTATTTTTCCTGTTTATTTGTATGAACTACGATGAATGGAACCGGTCGAGGGAGCAAAAGTATAAGGAGCTAAAGGCGTCAGTCGCCTCTATCCAACCGGGTGGAGGTGCTACGGGCGGAACCACCGGGTCGTAGCCCCCGGTGACTGTGAGTATTTCTAAACTTAGAAAATCTCTAGGGACCCCTTGATGTGGTGTGCGAAACCTTCCCTTTAGGTCCCTGTAGTAACTTCAATTTAATTAGGATTATCTTTTTTGCTCTTAGATCCCTAAACCCCTTTACATGTACGAAATGTCCTAAGGGTTAGTAATAACAAATTTTTATCCCATACAATAGTAATGACACTTAAGGACAAAAATTAAGGACCAGATCTTAGATAACTTAGACTTAGGATGCATGTACACTTTAGGGTAGAAACATTAATATAGAAAACTTAGTGACATTCATCATTATTATTATTATTATTATTATTTTATTTTATTTTTACTTATTTATTTAACAAATTAAATTTAATTAATTAAAAATTTTCTTTTAAATAATAATTAATTTAGGATATATCAAAACCACACTTTCTAATACACACACTTAGATTTGTTTGCTAGGACAACCAACTCTAGTTTTAGGTTAGGCCGGTGTTTATTTCTTTATTGCACTGTGACGGGCTTTTTCTCGAGTTTTATTGTATGCTGGTTGTAAAATGTTGGTGTATTTGTATATTTATTTTTACTACACTCTATGTTGTGATTTGATTAACGATTAGATTACCTATAGGTTAGGAGCGATCTGGATTGTTAATATGATTTTCTGCAGGTGGCCACACTCGTGCAAGGCAGAAAAAGGGGGCTAATAAATAAAAAAAAATTATAAATGCTACAGGTACTCCAGTTGCTTAGCCCCCAAATAAGAAAGAGTGTGGCCAAGTGTGGCTAATTGATTTAATTTAAAATGCATATATATAACTGCTTGGGATGATTTTTTCTTAGGATAACCCTGCAGGTGGTCTAGATTTTCTTTCTTTTTCTGTGAAATGCAATGTAAATGCAAATGTATTTGAAAATTATCATAAATGTGAAAGTGATTTTAAAAGTGGGATATTACATCCAATTTGGAGACCAAAGAAAGGAGAATATACCTTAAAGGATTATTCTCTTTTATTTGGAAAGCCAAATTAGGATAATTCAATATCCAAATAGAAAAGAAAATACCCATAGGGATGAGTTTCTTTTCATTTGGATATCCAGAACCCGATGGACCCGAGAAGTTCGTAGAAGAGAAGAAAAGACAGAACGAGAAGATTGAAGAAAGAATATGAAGAAATGAAGATTCAAGGAACAGTATATCCCATTTCAAAATTCACTTGCGTCATTCTTAGGATTAAAATCTGGGTTTGTTGTTAGTGGTGCCTGGACACTTTACTTTTCTGTAAATTCTGGGTGTAATATGGACATTGGACATTGGACATTATATTTGGATTATTAAAATTTGTTTGTTTACATTGTTTGTGCAGTAGCTTTTTTTAGGGCCCTTGCATGCCGTATTTTGTTTTAGCCTGGATTCGAATCGAAGAGATTTTTTTCTTAAGGGTACGCTTAAAATTCTTTTACTTGTAATTAAAAATAAAAATTTTTAGGCTCACATAGTAACTCTAACGTTCTAAGAAGTAAGCTCGGGACCGCCGAGAGTCAGCATAAGCATATTATTACTTTCTCTTCCTTGTTAGGCACCTCCCCGCCTGCGGGTTCTGGCAGACCACTTGACCTATGAGGGTGCAGTTCTGTCAAGGGGAAGTTGTGCAATCTCTACGGAAAAACCCATTTTCTAAGCCTAATTTTTAAACTGCTTCATTATCATTTTATGCATTCGAGTCAATTAGCATGCATTGCATTAGATACAAATTAAAAAGAGTCTAAAATATTAATTGCATTTCTAGATATTTTTTTTTTACCTTACATAAGTCAAGGGGCCAATTAGGAACTGTCTTAGATGTCGGCCCCCAATTCCTTAAAACTTAAACAACGTCCCTACCCATCTTTCATAAGAGACTGGACACATGATTTTAAAGCGCCTAGGTGGTTAGCTGGCTCCCCAATCCAGGCCGGGATAAGTCCAGATTTGCACTTCATTAGTTAGGTTCGGGTCACTATTTTATAGTACCCAAATTAGATTTAGGTTCTGAGGCAGATTCTTTTTAGATCTTAAGTCCTCACCCCCCGGGAATATAAATCCCAAATTTCTAATAAAATGTCAACTTAAATATAAAATTTTCTCCTAAAATGTAAAGCCCAACATAAGATAGGTTGAAGTTGTCTCTGGGCTTCTCAGAATCCGACACCTCCTACTTTTCTTCCTTTGACCCGCTAATAAATGTTCAACATTGAGCTTTCTCCTTGAAAAATTCCTACTTCTGTTTCCTTGTCTTTTACTTTGAACTCAAAAGGGTATGAAATCACTGCTTTAATCGAGAGTTTTCTTAGGAGCTTCTCTCCTAGGATGTAATTAACTATAGGGGCTTGCCTCTATAGGGATTTGAGAACCCCAGACTAAAATAAACCTTGTTTTATTCGTATAAAACAAGGGAACAATCTTTGGGAACGTAGATATTTTTAAAACCTCATTTCTAATTTTGAATAGACTTGTAGAATGTTACTATTATCTTTTTATATAATATAATATTATATTTGTTATATTCAAATTTAGAAATGATGAATTTTATAAAACTCATTCTCGCTTTTGGATATCTTGAAGAATGTTATGTTCGTCTTTTAAGATGATATAATATTCTTCTTGCCATATCTAAATAAAAGAATGAATAAACTTTTTCAAAAACGTATTTATATTTTTAAACATATTCTATAGAATTTCACGTTCATCTTTTGAGATGATATGTTATTCTTTGAACTATGTTTGATTATAGAAATATCAACTTTTTAAAATCCTATTTTGATATTGAATCTATTGTAGAATACTATGTCAATCTCTCGATATTGTATTTTATTCTCAATGCAGTATTCGATTATAAAATAGGAGAAATCAAAATCTGCGTGGTGACACAATTTTTCCCACCAGTTTGTGCGCTGAATATTCGTACAACGCTAAGACGAAAGTATTTTAACTCTATCGCCGCGTATATTCTAGCCCGCAACAATATATATATAGTTTAAATTAATGTAAATAAGATTTGATCTATAATTCTTTAATTTTCAAAATTTTTATAACCAAACTAGCATCAAAAAGATCTGTGACATATCTGGGGGATCCAATAATAGTAGAGGGAGATGATAAGAGATATGGATGTGTAGGATGTAAGGGTGTTAATAAATGACTTGAATCCGATAAAAAAAATTGGGTTCGACCTAACCTGCTTAATAAACTGTTATGATTATGGTTAAGTTTTATATTATGTTTATTAAATTATTTTTCCTTAATATTTTATTGTCGGTTTAATTTTCTTATTTTTGATAACATATCTTAAACTTTATAATTAATAAGCTATTATTATTTTTAAACAAAACGAGTTAACAGGTCAGGTTTTGATCATTTGTGTTGGATTCGTGTTGATATTTTTGACCCGTTATTAAATGGGTTGGCTTAAGATTAACTAGATTCAGATTAGATGAATTTTGATTGGACCATAACACAATCCTTCAACCAATTTTGATGCTACTAATGGGATGCAATGAAATCGGTGATGTGTTAAGTGATAGAGGCAATAGGTTTATGGTATGTGAAGGAGGATAAAGAGCAATGGGATTGGCCTATGTGTTGATGGGAATTTAATCGGAGGTGTTAATTTTAATATTATGAGTGTTATATATAAATAATAAAATTTAGTTGTTAAATATATAAATTTAAATATTTTGTGCGCTGTCAGTTTAAATATCCTAATTTACATTATTAGTAATTTCATAATTTGCTCTGCCGTACCTCCCCCCGCGGCGCCCAGGCTCCCCACACAAAAAAAAAAAAAAAACAAATGCTCTGAAACAATTTTCCCGTATATATAGTATATTACAGCTCCGCAGATTCCATAGGAATTTAGAACAGGAGGAGAGACTCGTGAGTCGTGACGTGGTCAAATACTGTTAATTCTTCTCTGTTCTTTGCTGGAGAGAGGAAGGAGCAAGAAAGAACTAAAGGCATTGGATCTTTTCTAATCTATCTACAAATCGAAAATGAGAACAGGATTTTAATGGAGAGAGCTTCTTTCATTTGATCTGGTAAAGTTGGAATTTTTTTGGTTCTTCATCCCTTCCTTCTTCGAGCACAGTGCTTATCATCAGAATTATTTTGAATTTCTAGTTTGTTTTCTGCATTCTCTTCTTCCTTCCGAGTTCTCCGGTGGTAAGAATGGGCTCCATTGAATCATAAATTATCGAATTATTACCGGTACGATGCTAGATGCAATATTCTGCCACTTTCTAAACTGTTTCTGAAGTGGCAAAATCCTCCTTTTGAAAAGTTCCTTTTTTATTTACTTCTCTAGCTTCGTTTTTATGAGCTTTTATGGCTGGCAAACACGGTCTTCTTCAATCTACTTTTTCTCTTATCCTAACCCCTTTTCTTCGTTCCCTCGGTCGAGCAATTTGTAAAGGAACTGCGTCGGGTTCTCTAACTTTTTTATATTTTTTTCCCTTTAGGACTTCTTGAATTAGATCTTTGCTGATTTCACATTGGGGGTTTTTTGGCTAACAATGTCAAGGCCACTTTACCGGGGGCTCTCCGGCGGCAATGGAAGGCTCTCCGACGGTGGAGACTCATTTGATAAGCTCTCCCAACAGAAAAATTTCGCTAAGAATGGATTAGGGCATGAGCTTCCAAGCTCTTTTGGAGCAAGTAGAAATCGGCAAAGCTTGACGCTTAGCTTGCTCAAGCTTGGTCTTGCCCTAATTGTTTTCGTTGCGATTTCGGGCTCACTCTACTGGATAGCATATATCTCCAGTGCCTCGCAAGTTAACATCTATAGAGGTTACAGGAGGCTACAGGAGCAGCTCGTTGCAGATCTCTCCCTTGTGGAAGAGCTCGCCAATGGAGTTGGCAAGCTCAGAGAGATTGAATTCTGCCCTGCTGAGTATGAGAATTATGTGCCATGTTATTATAATTTTTCAGGGAGTTCAGGTTCAGCAGAAGCAGATGGTCAGATTGAGTATGAGAGGAAGTGTCTTCATGGATTTGAAAAGGGGCAAACTTGTTTGGTTTTGCCTCCAAGAAATTATAGGATTCCATTAAGATGGCCGACAGGAAGAGACTTCATATGGAAGGAGAACGTGAAGATCACAGGGCAGGAGTTCTCATCAGGGAGTTTGACAAAGAGGTATGATTAGCTTTTCTGATTTCATAAAGATTTTTGCATCAGAAATTAAGCTTCTGATTTTGTTTAAAATTTACTTCATTTAAATTTTTGTTGTAGGATGATGGTGGAGGAAGATCATATATCTTTTCACTCTGACTCTTTAATGGTTGATGGAGTGGAAGACTATTCACATCAGATAGCTGAGATGATTGGGCTGAGAAATGAGTCAAATTTCAACGAGGCTAGGGTAGGCCTCTTCCTTTTGAACTAATAAATTATTTATTTTTCATCTTTGATATGATTCCAATGGGGTGGGTGAAAGGGAAATTTGACAATGAAAAGTAAAGGGGGTGGCGGGGTGGGGGATTGGTATTACGTATTAGAACTTCAGGTGAATATATCACTTTAAAAAAAAATTTATAAGTGACTCCATCATGGTTGACTGTAAAGAGTTTTAGAATATAAAAAGATGGGGGAGAGCACTGTTTGATGTAGAGCCTGCTTATTGCTGAACTAATAAGTAGCTGTTTTTTTTAACATAGTTCGTGGATTTGTGTCTTTTAATTTATTCAAAGGTGTTTTTTTTCTCTCTTTTTTTTTAAATGTTTTTATTCGCATTCTCTCGATGACAAACTTTTTTGAAAATTGTCACTTAAAAGTCTATTCTTGAAAATTTACTTCAAAGATGGGCAATGATATAAAATTTAAAGCTAGCATGTGTCGACGATATGATGTTCTAATTTTATCTTCTATGAGGAACATATGGCTTAACCATTAATCTCTGTTTGGATTGAGTGAAAGTGAGGAAAATAAATTCAAGCTACAATAATAATTATGTTTTTATTGTTTGGTTTGATTGTAATTAACATGAAATGACATTATTGGATAAATTCTTGTTCACTTGAATTTCCATAAAGGTTTCCTCACAGTGATTCTAGTGAAAACTTGATGGTAAAAAGATTAGGATAGTATGAAGAATTTACCAGATCCTTCTGATTTGGTAAAATTATAAATCATGCTCCCCTTCTGCAATTAACTGTTTTCAAAGCATCCCCTTTCTTATCAATCTCCAGATACTTATTTCTATGGTTATTTATCTTAGTGATCTATATCCCATTTCGTTTCTTTGACCAACATTCTATACTATGATATTTGTAAAAAAGAAGTGTTCACATTGGGTGGCAATAGGGTTACTTAAATGATGCTATGTAATCTGTTCCATGAAACTATCTTACAGGTAAGAAATTTATATTGTTGTTTGTTATTATTTTTAGAATTTGAATTTATTTTTCTATTTATAATAATGCGAGTATTGTGATGTGGAGCCTAATTTTTTTGGCAAATAATATTTTAATGATAGCAATCTGATCTCTAAATAGCCAAAAAACAACAATAATGAAGAGAAAAAGCAACATAAATCAGCAAGAAAGAATGAGATTATGGGATAATTTTATTGATATCATCACAACAAACCAAGATACAAGTTAATCTACTATTCCAGAGGTAAATTGACTCTAGCCCTAAGGGCCACTAGGAACAACTCCAAAAATGAGGTTGGCTAGAGATCGACGATGAAGTTTTTTGTTTGCCGGCCATGGTTTGCTAAGATTGGTGAGAAAGATTTGTAATAGGTGTTCATTAGAGGCAGTTATGAGGGTGGTTTCTAGTAAGGAGGCACGAAAATTGGCCAATGAGATAGTCAAAGAATCTTAGGCCATGGACTTGTGGTAGTTTATTGTTTATTGCATGCATTAAAGGAAAATCATAGAGCATTAATGAGTATTATATCTATTATATATAAATATAATATTTGATGTAGGCAGTGCCGACCTATTGGTTTTCCCCTTGCCGATTTTAATTCTCAAAAGGTGGGCTGTTAGTTTCTCTAACTGATTTCGGTTTTCTTGTTTATTAAATGCTATATTGATGCTTTATTTTTTCCCTTGATGCTTCGATTTTCCCCTCCTGGTAGCTGCCTTTTCGATTTCCCCCTTGACAGCCATGAGATGCTTCGTTTTTCCCACCTTTGGTAGCTGAAATGATGGTTCGGTTTCCCCTTGGCAGCTGTCCCTTTGGTCCCTATTTGCTGTAGTTTTTTAGGTGTTCCTATTGGCTGTTTGAGAGGTTCATTAACTACATGTATTAATTATTTTTTTTTCTTTTTTTCCCCTATAAATAAGGTTGTTTGTGACAGTTTTAGAAGCATGAGTATGTGATGATTTTTGGAATGTAAAACCTGCAGGTTTGTTATAGCTTGCGAGCTAGCCTCCTTTTCTCTTCCCTTCTATATTTTCATCTTGGTCTTCTATCTCTTCTTCTCTATCCATGGTTCTCGACCCATCTGTATCTTTCTTCTAAAAAATTTTGTAAGTTAAAGGTTGTAGTCACGTTGATGTGTCATGTTTAGTGTTTATCTATAAAAAATGTCTTTTAAATTGTGATATTGCGTTTATATTTATGTTTTAAGAAAGGAAGATCAAATTCTTTGCAATCTTTAATTTTGGTTGTATCAATTTGGCATCAGAGCTTTAGATTGTTTTTGTGAGTCTTCCTTTCTTTTTCTTTTAAAAAAAAGGGAAATCATCTACAAGCCAAAGTTTCAAGTCTTGATGTCAAGAAATCTCAAGATGAAATAAAATCAGTAGTTGATGAAAGTCAACCAACTATTCCAGAAGAGAAAATTCTAACAACCAGTTGGGGTTCGCCACAAGGATGCTCTACCGATCCACTTCAGAATAAGCTTTACAAAATTCAAGAGAAAATGTATTTATGTGCAGAAAAATATGAAAATAGGAAGCGTCAACTTCAAGCCGAGTTTAAGCGTGAAAAATAAAAGATCCAAAGTAAGTACACAACTTTAATATAGGATTTAGATAAGACGCAATCTGCTCATGGTAGAATTAAGAAACTATCTTATCAAGAGATGAGATTTCTCCACCAAGGGAGAATTGATATAGGTAGAGCCGGCCTATTGGTATTTCCCATGCTGATTTTAATTTCCAAAAGGTGTCCTGTTGGTTTCCCTAACAGATTTCCGTTTCTCTGCTTATTAAATGCTATTTTGATGATTCGTTTTTCCCCTTGATGCTTCAGTTTTCCCCTCCTAGTAGTTGCCCTTTCGATTTCCCCCTTGACAGTCATGAGATGCTTCGTTTTTCCCACCCTTGGTAGCTGAAATGATGCTTTGGTTTCCCCTTGGCGGCTGCCCCTTTGGTCCCTATTTGCTGCAGTTTACTAGGTGTTCCTATTAGCTGTTTGGGATTTGCATTAACTACATGTATTAATTATTATTTTTTCCTTTTTTCCCCCTATAAATGGGGCTATTTGTGGTAGTTTTAGAAGCATGAGTATGTGATGTTTTTTGGAATGTAAAACCTGCGGGTTTGTTCTAGCTTGCGAGCTAGCCTCCTTTTTCCTTCCTCGCTATTATTTCGTCTCGGTTTTCTATCTCTTTTTCTCTATCCATGGTTCCCGCCTCATCTGTATCTTTTTTTTCAAAAAATTTGTAAGTTGAAGGAAGTAGTTGCTCGATGTGTCATGTTTAGTGTTTATCTATAAAAAGTGTCTTTTAAATTGTAATCTTGCATTTATATTTATGTTCTAAGAAAGGAAGATCTGATTCTTTGCAATCTTTTATTTGGTTGCATCAATATTTAAATCTTTTTGGAGTTTGATAAGGAGAGATGATAGTAAGAGAAGAAGAGAGAATTCTAGGTAAGGAAAGGAAGAAAGATAAAGTAAATATCTATAGGAAACTTTGTATTCATTGTACTTATCTTTGAACTAGTGGAAATTTGTTTATTATGAGGTCACGAACATTATTTTTTTTGTCAAAACATGTAAATTTTGTGATTTATGTTTTTTGCTTATGAGTGGTTTCCACTTCTAACAGTTTCTAAAATTTTCCAATTCTTTTATTTTGTGTTGATATTGAGCTTATGGGTGTTTTTTATGTTTTTATTTTAATGTAATGGCATTTCAACATTGCTATAATGGCATCATCTACTCTAATGAAAATATTAACTTTCTATGTTGTATTGCAGATCAGAACTGTTTTAGATATAGGCTGCGGCTTTGGTAGCTTTGGGGCGCATCTTTTTTCGAAACACCTTCTTACCATGTGCATTGCAAACTATGAAGCCTCTGGAAGTCAAGTTCAACTTACACTTGAAAGAGGCTTGCCTGCTATGATTGGTTCATTTTTCTCAAAACAATTGCCATATCCATGTCTTTCCTTTGATATGGTACATTGTGCAAGATGTGGGATTGACTGGGAAAAGAATGGTTTGTATTATTTTATCTTACTATTTTCTATGTTTTTGTTTATTATATATTTTGTAGATCCAAACAGCCATGCCAACAATTGTAGCTATGTTATTTTATGTTGTAGCGTTGGTGATCTTCAATATTGAGAGAAAGAACTTTGGTCAGTATATGGGATGGTTAACATGTTAGTGTCGTCCACATTTTGTTCTAAGAAAAAACTCAAGCTTCTTGCAAGTTGTAAATATTATGAAACACATTCTCCTAGATAAAGGTTGTGCAATTCTATCCTAGAATTGTTGTGATGCATATGAGAGTTGAGAATAGCTCCACGGTATGAGTGAATTAAGGGTTAAATTCATAAAATACTAGCGGCCCTTAACTAGCGACTTAAGATTTTGGATTGATGGGTGTTGATCTACTAATGTACGCTCAACATGATGTCATGTTTTTCCATCTTATTTTGTAGCTTATTGGGGTGAATTCAAGCCTCTTACATTCTAAACTCCTAACAGTAAACTCAAATTATATCACTTTTATGTTTAGTCAATACTATCTGCCATATGATTTACATTTATACTTTTCTTTATTGCCTGACTATGATGCACCGACACGGATACGGCAACACGGACACGACACGACATGGACATGGGACACGACATTTTTAAAAAATATAGGACACGGGTGCGGCGTGGACACGGCATAATAATTTTTTAATATAATATATAGAAATTAATGTGACATTATATTAAAAATGACAAATAATAATAAATCAATTTCATGATAACTTGTTTAGCTTATAACATAAAGATGTTTAGTATAAAATGTCTAGTACAATCACAAAAATATAAACAAAAAACCATTTAGTACAACATGAATGTCCAACTACTCAATAGAGGGAATGATAGAATTAGATTCAGAGGTTGGTCTTTGGCATTCAATATCATCATCATTGAATATCATTGCCTCCAATAATCCCATATTATCAAGGCACTCGAACCCATCTCCAGCAACATCTCACATCTTGTTATCACCTGTCATATAAAGTGGGGTTTTCCTTGATAGAAGACGAAGATTTCTTTCGTGAATCGGAAAAATAGGGCTTCTCGTTCGCGGAAAAGGCTAAATAGAACAAATCGAACGATTTTATTATTTAATAATCGGGCACGCGTGTCCGGTTTTAATTTTAATTTTTAAATTACGACACTCCAATGCCCTGTCGGACACTTGTTCATGTAGTGTCGGACGCATGTCCGTGTCCGACACTGCATACTCTCTTTAAGCGGAGTGTCGGTGTATCATTGTTGCCTGATAATGCACTTTTCTATCATCCTTTTATCTTTATTAGATTTTAATTTAAATTGCACCAAAAGAAGATCAAATTCTATCGATAGATATGAGTCACCTTCATTGACTTCTAACTGGAAATCATTTCTTGGATATACATAGTTCAGAAAGAAGTGTTGATGTTTTTATTAATGTAATATTTTAGAATGCATTGGAATTAGTGAATCATATTTTGTTATGGATGATTTTGGTAAGTTGGCATGGAAACTAGTGAGTGTAGGTTCAAGCCTATTTAGTATCAGCAGATAGTTTCAATTAATTTGAACCTGTAAGATATGGTTCCTCTCAATTTGTTACTCGCTAAAATTTCATCTTTTATGTTGGAAATCAAATGGTACATGAAAAATTCATATCCTCGCTTTCAATTTGATATTTTCTTATCAGAAGGGGTTTCCTTTATGCTCAATTGATTAGAGTCTGAACCAATAATGAAATCTTCATGCAGATGGTATCCCCCTGGTGGAAGTTGACAGACTCTTGAGGCCTGGAGGATATTTCGTTTGGACATCACTCACAAACACACATAGATCTCTTCGTGATAAGGATAATCTGAAAAAATGGACGCATATCCGTAATTTCGCCGAGAATCTCTGTTGGGAAATGCTTTCACAGCAAGATGAAACAATCATTTGGAAAAAGACCAGCAAAAAGAAATGTTACAGTTCTCGGTATGAAGCCTAAAACTTTAACTTCTTGGATTATGGTATGCTTTTTTGACTAATTTTTTGAGCAATCATAATATCCTGTTGATGCAGTTTTGGTTTCTGTTGTAGGAAAGCTGGTCCTCCATTCTGTGGCAAGAGTCATGATATTGAATCTCCCTATTATCAACCACTTAATCCTTGCATTGGAGGATTAAGAAGCCAGAGGTGGATCCCAATTGAAAACCGAACACCATGGCCCATGCAAGCTAAACTAAACTCAGCTGAACTTAACATTCATGGTATACTTAATGATCCACTAATTGAACTAATATTCCACATTTGAAACTCATCTTGTATTACAACTATTTATGATTTTTTTTGGTCCTCAGGTGTGCATTTGGAGGACTTTACAGAGGATTCCTTAAACTGGAATTCTGTAGTTCGTAATTATTGGTCTCTTCTTTCACCTCTTATATTTTCAGATCATCCTAAGAGGCCCGGAGATGAGGATCCCACTCCACCTTTTAATATGCTTAGGAATGTATTGGACATGAATGCTCGATTCGGTGGCTTCAATGCTGCTCTACTGGAAACTGGAAAATCTGTGTGGGTGATGAATGTAGTACCGGTTACTAGCCAGAACTACCTTCCTCTTATCTTTGATCGAGGATTTATTGGTGTCCAACATGATTGGTATGCACCGTCGTTGTCAAAGGCATATTTTTGAGCTTTTTTGTATTGTTGTTGTTATAATTTTTTATCCTTGATTTTTTTTTGGGATTCATTTTATTCGAATATGTTCTTTACCTGGAATGCATACATCTTTTGAAACAGAAATAATTGTAAAGCATTTTATGCTTTTCAAAGCCGTCTGTTTGAGCATTTTTTGTGTTTTTGTCAGTTAACTTGTTTATCTTTGATTTTTATGAATCATTTTATTCAAATATATTATTTACATTGAATACATAAACCATTTGACTTTTAGTAGTAATAGATCTAGGGGGGGATTGTGATTTTGGACGATTAAGTCATTAATAAGAGTACAAGTTTTAGATATCTTGGGTCTATTGTCCAAAGTGATGGTGAAATAGATGGGGATATTATTAGTAGAATTCAAGTTGGATGGTTAAAGTGTAAGAATGCATTGGGCTTGTTGTGTGATAGAAAAATATCTCTTAAACTTAATGAAAATTCTATAAGATGGTGTTGAGGCCTGCAATGCTTTATGGTACAGAATGTTGGTCATTAAAAGAGAAGCATAAAATTAAGTGTTACAGGGATGAAGATGCTCAGGTGGATGAATGACTTTACTCTTAGAGACAAAATGCGAAACAAGCATATACGTGAAAAGGTTGGAGAGCTCTAGTGGAAGATAAGCTTAGATAGAGTCCCCTTAGATGGTTTGGTCACATAGAACATCGGTCTTCCGATGACCCGATTAGGAGAGTAGATGTATTAGATTTGGCCTATATTAAGATAGGTAGAGGTAGATATAAAAATACTTGGTTACAAAATTTTAGAAATGATATTTTTTTATTATATTTAAATGAGAATTTGACTCTTAATATGACACAATGAAAAAAAAAGATTCATGTAGCCGACCCCACAGTGGGATAAAGGTTTGATGTTGTTGTACATAAATTGTTTGAAATAGAAAGAATTGTAAAACTTTTTATGCTTCATATATTTTTCTTCCATATATTTATTACATCAACATTATTTAATCAAATATCTACTCTTAAAGGTATACCTTTATTTTGTTCAATAATGTTCGAGCCCAATATCGTCCGACACCCCTATCTAATCTTCTCTTAGCATTCTCGATTATTTTTTGATAAGTATTTCAACTTAAACCTTTGTTCAATTGTCAACATATGACATTGGTTTTTATTTTTTCCTTCCCAGTGAACCTGATTACTCTACAATTGTTTGGGCCTAAATGAGCCTATCCAGCTATCCTCATAGAGATAAATACAAGCTTGCACAAATAAGCTTGTTCAGTCTTATCTTTTGCCTACAGTTGCTTTGTCTACTACAAATGCCATGTATATGATACTGTTTGAATCTATGAAAGAATTTATTTGATTGAGAGGCCTAATTGAAGTTTGTGTTTGCATCGGAATAACTTTGTGGTTTACAATGATAGTTAGAGTACTGTTCACTTTGCCAGAGACCATAAGCATCAAGAGAGATCAAAGTATATTAATATGTAATACTACTTATCATAGAGAAAGTTGAAGATGATGCGGTTTTAGTTTATAATATCTGTATAATGGACATTCTTAATGACATGCTTAACAAGGTAGCTCAATTCTCGACTTCAGGCAACGCATAAATTTGATTGATTTATGTCGGTGTTGATGTTTTTAGGGGTTTTGGTTGAGGAAGCTTTGGTGATTTGATCTGATTTGATTTTCCATTTTATTCTTCATTGATATAACAAACTTGATCTAAGCAGGACTCGTTAAGTTATTTAAAATAACATATGGGCAAACTTATAATTATATATCCTGAGCCCTAGTCCAATTTACATAATTGAACCAAAAAATATATATAAATCAATGGGTTTCTGTCGATTTCAACAAAAAATATCTAAACTTTTTCATTTGCGATAAAGCAAAGATCCATGGGAGCCATCAAATTAGAGGTTCGACGGCTTTTTTTGATTTTTCTCATTTTGAGGATCTCTCTAAGAAAATGATTTCTTCTTTTCTCATTCTTTGAGATTGGTGAGAGAGGAGTTTGCTTCTCTCTTTTAATTTCTCTTGCGAAAGACAACTTCAAGTTTGATGAGATATTCTCTACACCACCTAATTTTGTTCGAAGAAATACATTTAATAACTCTTCTCAAATTGCATTCTGCCATTTTCCTTTGCTATGTGCATCCTCATCCGTGGATTTAGATCCATCTTGATCAAATCATGTAATTTAAGGTATTCATGTCTCTATGATGTATTATTTATTGGGAAGACTACAAATTTTACTCAGCAATAATGATTCTATTTCAAATTCCTTCTGGAGACTTTCATGATCACTTAAAACTTGTTAATAAAGCTATAAAAATCAATACTAAAATAATTAATGTACCTCTCATCTACTTTGACTAGGTGCGAAGCATTTCCAACCTATCCAAGAACTTATGATATGGTTCATTCTGAAGGATTGCTATCAAATCATCAGCAGCACAGGTGTTCCATCCTTGACATATTCACAGAGATAGATCGCATCCTAAGGCCAGAGGTAAATTGATTTTCCTATTTAATATTTCATTCTTTTGTTATGGATTCTAGTGCATACTATTGATCAAATTATTACCATATTGCCATTTCACATTATTCAAAAATTTACCCACGAGAAAAATACTTATGTGATTCTGAACTGACATTTTGACTAGACTCTTGTTGTTAGATTAACGATATTTATGCTTCTGTGAGCTATCATTAACTAAAATATCATTCACCGTTATTTCTTTAAATGCTTCTTAAATTTAATTTTTGGAGAACCATGCCGGTATATCTGCTTCAAAAGTTAGTTTCATGGTACAAGTTTCCAACTATAGATATATTTACGATGGAATAAGCAGCCAATTAGAGTTAATAGTTTCCATATTCCAGTTCATTGGTGAAGGTTTTTGATAGAAAATAGTCACCTCCAACAGAAAATCTGCTGTTTTCTGAAGGCAAACAGCAATAGGACAGCAGCAACTTGAGAAAAACGGTAGAAATTTGAGAGAAAAACGATGGATTTCACTAGCAAATGAAGAAAAATGATAAACGATACAAGTTTCTTCAATTTGAGAGTAAGAAACGACTCTCTAAATCCCTAGCTAAGCGACTAGAGCCCAAGCAAAATGTAGATCTCAAATTTCAGATTCAAATTCAAGATGAAACCCTAATTCTAGCCTTAGCAACTAATTAAAGTTAAAGGAGAAATATGAAATCCCTAAACAGCCCATAATTCAAATATTTTCCTCCAAAGTAATTTTTAATCAAGGCATGGGCTCCATAGGAGCACCCGGCCCCTTCTCTCTCCCTTCCCTGGGCCGGCGGCTGTAGTAGAAAACCGGTCCACTAGGGACCGGTTCAATAGGAACAACGGGCCACTCTTGGGCTGGCCTAACAGTTTTCCATTTCTTTATTAGGGTTCATTTGATTGCTTGAAGCTAGAAAATATGTTTTGAAAGATGTTGAATTAACTGGATTGTTTCATTTTGTTATATAGTGATGCAGGATTGTTTAGGATTACGATTTTTCTCATGCAATTAGAATGATATGATATATATAAATCATATAACAATTAGAATGATAAGATATATACAAATCATATAAGGCAACTTAGAATTTGTAGAGTACAAATCACTAAATATATCAGCAAATTACTTTCTTTAAATGCAAAACAGTAAATAAAAGACTCAAATGATATTGAAATAGTTGAATAAATCTAAAGAAACCAATAACAAATTCAAACTATATAAAGTCAACGAGCAGTTTCAATTTATTCTTCACACAATAAGGATTCGAGTTATGCTAATTTGAGCAAAGTTAGGAACACAAGCTAGTCAATAACTAGAATGTAAAAAAGATTTAGGTTTGTTTGGGACGGCTTTTTTACTGCTTCTTTAAGCATCTTTTTAATATAAAAAATTTAATTTTTTACTAGATAGCTGCTTTAAGAAGCAATAAGAAAACCGTCTCAAATAAAATCTTAATCAAAAAAATAATTCATCAAAGTAAGAACTTTTGATGTCATGTCTGTATAATAATATGACTCCCTTTTTTCTTATGCAGGGTTGGGTTATAATTCATGATAAAACGCCACTCGTTGAAGCACTGAGATCAATAAGCACACAGTTGAAATGGGAAGCACGTATGATAGAGATGGAAGCTAACAAAGACGAGAGACTTCTTCTTTGTCAGAAGCCCTTCTTCAGGAAACAGATACAGTAAGTAAATTCAATATTCCATAGAAAAATCGCAGTTCTTGCTTAAAAAATGCAAGAAATCATAAAATTTGGAATAAGAGAAGTATTCTCCTTAGGCAGTAATGGCCTCTTTCTCCTGTGGAGACACAAGGCCTTCATAGGAACATGTAATTTGTAAATGCAGAGGTCAAAAGAGTATATAGAGTAGGCCTTTAGTTTTTCTTCCCACACCCATGCGAGTACAACAATACAATGGGCCAAATGAAATATTAAAGATCAAGAATATAGAATGAATAAGGCCTGATTGTTTTTCTTAAGTAAAGTTTTATTTCTTATTCGCATTTGCTCAAACATGTAAAATTTGTTTGTAATACTCTTCTTCTATTATTAAGTTTAATGGCTGTGATTTCTATGGTCATGATCTTACTTTGCTTGCAGAATTTTGTTTATTATGTTGTGTAGTAATTTAAGCAGCAGGTGCTTAAATTTAGACTTTGTCTCAATCTTGATGATTGGGATTTGAAAGAATGAAAAACTAGATACTGTGATAAAAGCTACTCATCGAACTTGAAGTCCTTCAACACCAAGGTTATAATTTTAAGAACTTGATGGACACAGTAATACGTTAAACGGGCAACTTTGCCCTATCTTCTAGCACCCGATAAGCCCTAAAACAAGCTTGCACTTAGACCATCTCCAACCGAAAATGTCATTTTTCACTCCAAAATGCAGGGAAATCAAAAAATGCCGTGTTTCATCTCCAATCCAACGCCATTTTGCCGCTAAAACAGTCGTTTTCTTTCGCGCCTTTCTTACCAACCTGTTCGGTAGAGAGAAAAAAATGGCGCAGATGAACAGTGTAACGCCAATATTGGTGTCACACTGTTCATCCGCGATCAAATGGCGTCAAAAATGGCAATCGGTTGGAGCTAAGAGAATGGAGATGCCTTTAGCAAGCCCTATATATATATATATATATATATATTCAAATTTTATTGTTACTTTTAAAAAGAGTGATTTTACTATCTATGCCTTACAATATGTATAATTGGGCAAATATTCATGTTTTTTTTTTTAAGTCATTATAAGTTCAAATCGCAAACCGTTTTCGTCATAACATAAATATTGTATTGCTTTAATTAATACACAAATTCTTTTTATATTTTTTGGACGTTGATGAAAATTCTTAAGAAATTAACACATGTTGTTACAATTGAGGGTTTTGAAACTGTTAGATATCCGTTTTGCAAACTGATTTTATCATAATTTTTTAAATAAAATGAGCTATTTTATGAATATTTTTCTATAACTTTTTAAGTCAAAAAAAAGTTATATGAATTTTATACAAAAAATTTGATTCAATTATTTAATTATATTATTATTATATTCAAAATATCTTAACCACTTACTGTATTATTAAATAAGCCGTTATCTTTCTAAATTCGGCTAACAGAGAACTTTTGGAAATGAATTAGAGAGAAAATAGATGGGAGAAAAAAAATTATAATTTGAAGGCCTTCAAGAGATTTTAGTCCATCGGTTATGTTGGAGATTTACTCATCTCATCGCAAAAAATCATTATCATAGTTCTTATTTTAATAATTTGATGTTTTGATTTTTTTTCGATTAAATTTGTATTTCTGTTACTGAAAATGAGGATAATTTTGTATTGATAAAACTTTTACCGCATAACTTTTTAAATGTTATAGATATTAAGATTATGAATGTTTTGAGTATTTATTTGAGATTTTTCGTTGGGTGGTTTAGAAAAAACAATGATTCTTAAATTTGAAGTAGTTTTGAAAGAAGTGCAACTTCAACAAGTAGTCTGTGAATTTAAGAGCTAAATTTGCTTTCATCGTAAAAGAACTTCATCAGTATATTTCTCCAAGAAAATAAACAACGAAATCTTTGTAAAATTACATGTATTATGAGATATAGGCTTCGTTTGGGACGGCTTTTTTATTGCTTTCTAAAACGGAGTTTTAGTACAAATTTTTTTATTTTTGTACTAAAACTCCGTTTTAGAAAATAATAAAAAAGCCGTCCCAAACGAAGCCATAGATAGCCAAATTTTTCATTAAAAGTGGGTCAACAAATATGTTATAAGTTTACACATTTGAGTGAACATTATTCCTTAGCTCCATTTTATAATAATATGTTCTCTCATATTCTTTAGATTTAAAAATTTAAAAATTTAAAAAGATTGGGAGAACATTTAATTCAAAATTTAAAATTCTTCAATGAGATGTTTCCTCTTACCTTCCTACATTTGAAATTTAAATTTATAAAAAAAAATATTTTTCAAAATGAAGCTTTCTAATGAACCATTCAAAATTTATTTTCTCTCTCCTCATATTTTTCCTTTATATATACTTTATAGATAGAAATATACATAAATATAAATTTAGTTTGGCTGAACATTTTGTATATCAGCTGGCTTTGTGCCGGATTCAAGTTGCATAGCATGGGATATTTGATTCCCAAAATATTCCTAATTAGGAAATAATGATGATTGGATGGACCAGATCACAAGAAACCTCACCTTGATTTGTACAAATTATTCTCAAGAATCACATATTAGGAAAATGTGCTAAGTACTGATCTTAATTTTTTTTTAGCATTCCTAATTATGTGTTTGTGGTTGGAGTTTGAGGGGCTACGTGAGGATGTTCTCTTTTAAGTTTCATTTGGAAGAATTTTTTTTATTATTTTTGAAGTAATTTTTTAATAAAAAAATTTTAGTTTAATAAATTTTAATACTTAAAAGTTATTTTAGAAAATAATATAAAAATCATCCCAAACGAAACCTTAATCTTCTTGAAAGCACAAGAGATCTATCATATTTTTCTCATTGATATATGTAGCTAGGATTATTTGGAGCATATGATTGCTTTGAGGTGATTGCAAGAAAAAATTATCTATTCGAATATAAATTTCATTAATTGGAACTCCATAATTCAATTGAATAATTGCTCTAGCATCATTCTCCGCGATAGAAGAAGCTTTAGGGATATAATGAGGAGTTAAATCAACAATATTGAAGATAACAATACCTTTTAATCACGAGGAAGATCGATTTGATAGACATTGTCATTGATTTTTCTGATGACTTTAAAAGGTCCATCCGCCTTAGGTTTGAGTTTCCTCCAAGGTCCTAGGGCAATTTGCTCCTTAGTTGAATCCACACAAGATCACCTTCTTTGAATAGTACTTGCTTCCTGGATTTGTTGGCCCACTGTTGATATATATTGTCTTGTTTGATGATAGTCTCTCAAACTTCCTCATGTAAATGTTAAATTTTTGCAATACAATGTTCGCCCTCAAAACTGAATGTGGTTGGTTGTATTATGGGCACCACATCAAGAGGAGTAATGGGACTGCTTCCATAGACTATTTAGAATGGACTTCATCATGTGGACTCATTAGGTGATTGATTAAATGCAAATTCAATTTGCGCTAAAATTAAATTCCATTGGCAAATGTTCTTATCCCCCAAAACAACACGGTAAATTTCCTAAGCTCCAGTTAACAACTTCGGTCTGCCTATCATTTTGGGGGTGAGTTGCTGAACTATATTGAAGCTGAGCACCCAATTTTCCACACAAAGTTCTCCAGAAATGACTTAAAAACTTGACATCCCGATTAAAAGTAATAGTTTTTGGAATACCATATAGAAAAATGATTTCTCTGAAATAAAGCTCGGCAATATGAGTAGCATCAAGAGTTTTGGTACGCCACAAAAAGTGCCATCTTAGAAACCCGATTAACCACCTCCATAATCAATTTTTATTCTGCTGGGTTCAGGGCAGTCAGAGAACAAAATCAAGGTTGACATAAATCCTTGGGGCGCCGGGCACTAGCAGAGGAAGGTATAGTCCTGCATTTGTTCTGTGTTTTTGCCATTCTACAAATGCATCATCTCTTAATGTACCTATCAACTTCTATTTTGAGCAATACAACAACATCAAGCCTTTATCCCACTACGTGGGGTCGGCTACATGAATCCTTTTTCTCCATTGTGTCCTATTAAAAGTCAAATTCTCGTTTAAATCTAATAAAAAGAAAGGTCATTCCTATTTTGAGCAATGGCCAATGAAAATTTTCTTTATGTTTTGTCTCCACCAAACTAGCCCACCAACCCACCTTATGACATTCAACTATTAAAGCTAATCGAGTTGAACACTGAGGAATACAAAGTCTACTATTAAAGAATAGATGTCATTCTTTTATGTGGAATAAATGTGATAGGCAGATTGGCATTTGCTCCGGATATTCTTAAAAATCAAAACCAATTACTTGGATTTCAAAACCTGAATAGGAGGTGTCGCTGGCTCAGATCATTTGCAATTTGGTCACATTGCCCTGCTTTCTGCTCGAGAACAAAATGGAATGCTGCTAAGGATTCAACCCAAGTACTATGCCTACTCTTTAATTTCTTCGGTTGCTGAGAAAACGAAGAGCTTCATGATCAAAAAATAATGTGAGCTTGTTGGCTAATAAGTAATAGTTCCAATGATGTAATGCTTGGACAATTGCATAAAATTCGTTATCGTAGATGGAATGTTTTCGACGACCATCATTCAGCTTTTCATTGAAAAAGGCAATAGGATGTCCACCTTGACTCCGGATGACATAAACACCCACATTAGATGCATCTCATTCCACTTCAAAAAAAGCAGTGGGCGTATAACTATCTACTGTTAACTAGATTCCGCCAGGGAAGGCTTTGAAGATGATTATGTTCATATGACGGCCAGATCCTGCATTTACAGTCTTCAGATTTGACTGATTCCTCCCTGGAACCCATCTATTAGCTTTTGAATCATTCAGTGGTAAATTCTTCGAGCGCGTGTGTCTATATATATATATAGAGAGAGAGAAAACAAAGATTAGCAGACCAACAACAATGAGAGTGTTAGACCGGTCAAGCCGGTCCACGTGGGACCGGCCCAGATGCGAGACACGCAAAACAGCGAAGAAAAACTCCGCCTGTTGTGGACGCAGTGCGAGCCGCAGGTCCACAGGTGCCATTTTAGGAAGGATTTTTGAGGGACTTGGGAGGGAAATTTGAATGTATGGACTGTTTAGGGATTTCCTTTTGATTTGTATGCATTAAATACTTTGTTTTCCTAGAATTATGGCATCTTGAATTTGGTTGAAATTTGAGATCTCTTAGAATTAGGTTTTTCTTTGGGTTCTAGCGGCGTCTAGAGATTTGGGAGAGATCGATCCTCCTCTCGAATTGAGGATCAATTGTATCTTGCTATTTTTTTTTTTCCTTTCATCAAATAATACAAATTATCTATGGTTTTCATGGTTTTGTGCGGACTTTTGTGAAGAATCCTCGCTGTTTTCTGAAAATTGATAGGAAATACTTGAGATCTACAAGTGTTTTCTATCAAATTGGTATCAAAGCAACTCGTCGGACCGGTGGAGGGCTGATTTCGGCAAATTTCAGCTATGAATATTTGCCCGGAAGAAAGGGGGATTGCTATTTTTGGAGTTTCAAATCCAAAATTTGTGATTTTACAAACTCCGGATAGCGATGGCAGCCAAAAAGGTGGGGAAGGAAAAAGTACAATAACATCAAGCCTTTATCCCACTATGTGGGGTCGGCAAAATTCGTACAAAAAGTACGAATTCGGAAATTCGTAGGGAGGAAGATGAGGTGGAAATCATGGAAGGAGAAAGAAGAAGACCCCATCTGGAGCCTGTCCAGAGGGATGAAAGAGGGGGTGGATATGGGGAAAGCCGGGAGGGATACTATGGTCGCCGAGGTGCTGATTTTGAAGACAGAAGGAGGGATTTCGAAGGAGGTTTGGGCTATGGCAAAGTAAGGGAAGACCGGGAAACATGGGGTGCACCTAACACTTGGGAGAGGGGAAACTATGGAAGATTCTGGGGAATGGGGGCAACCAAAAGGTGAGGAAGTTGAAGATACCCATATTCGAAGGAGAAGATGCGTATGGGTGGATTTACAAGGTGGAGCGATATTTCGCCGTCAATGGGCTAACGGAGGAGGAGAAGCTGACCGCAGCCGGATTGTGCTTGGAAGGAAAAGCTCTGTTGTGGTTTCAGTGGAGAGACTAGAGGAGGTCGATCAGGAACTGGAGAGAATTCAAAGACTGCATAATAGAGTGTTTTCAAACCGATCAGGGAGGAGATTTCTATGAGCAGTTATTTGCTCTGACACAGGAGAGATCAATAGCAGATTACCGGGAGCAGTTTGAGCACCTAGCTAGCAGGGTGGAGCGACTCTCAGATACAGTATTGGAGGAAAATTTCATGAAAGGGTTGAAGGCAGAGATCCGAGTAGTAGTGAAGGTTTTGATGCCCCGCGACTTGGGGGAGGCCATGAAGTTGGCCCAACTGGTGGAAAATCAGAAGAATCTAGAGAAGGGAGTTAGTAGCAACAGCTCAGGAGTCTCTTATAGGATGTTGACCACTCTTCTATCACCCAAGGGGCCTGCATCATGCAACATTAATGAGACCACCTGGGAGAAGCCAGTAGGAGGAGGGAGTGGGAAAAATTTCAAGAGGCTGATAGAGAAGGAGATGCATGAGAGAAGGGCAAAGGGGTTGTGTTTCGGGTGCGAGGAGAAGTATACACTAGGACATCGGTGCAAGGACAGAACTCTTTAGGTTCTCACCGTCTGTGATGACAAGAAAACTGAGGGAGGTGAGAGGGAGTTAGAGGAAGAAAGGGAGGAGAAGTTGCATTTGGATCTGGCCAAGGTTTCCCTGAATTCAGTAGTAGGATTTACCTCGAATCATATGATGAAGGTGAAGGGGGAGATAGAAGGCATGGAGGTGGTTATCTTGATTGATAGTGGGGATACCTATAATTTCATTTCCACTTAGGTTGTCAATCAACTAGGAGCAAAATTGGGGGACAAAGGTTGTTATGGGGTGATGATGGATACATGTAAGGTGGAGAAAGGCTAGGGGATCTGTAGAGGAGTGGTGTTGACCATCCAGGGGATTCAGGTAAGGGAAGATTTTCTCCCACTAGAGTTAGGAAGTACTTATGTCATCCTGGGAATAAAATGGTTGCAAACCTTGGGGGAAACCAATGACAATTGGGTAGCACTCACGATGAAATAAATGGTGGATGAGAGAAAGATGGTTATAAGGGGAGATGCAGGGCTATCCAAAGCCATGGTATGACGTAAGACCATGGTAGGAGCCTACAAGAGGTGGGGGAAGCATATCGGGTGGGACTACAGAAGCTGGATGTGATCATGACAGAGGAGGGAGGGGATGTTTCTCTTTCAAGGCAACCCTTACTTCAGCAATTTGGTAAGGATTTTCTACTACCTCAAGGATGGCCACCTCCACCGAAACACGAGCATATATCCACCTTGAGGACAATATGAATATTCGGGAGGGGAGTATTGTTAGACCGGTCCAGCCGGTCCACGCAGGACCGGCCCAGACGCGAGACACGCGAAACAGCGAAGAAAAACTCCGCCTGTTGCGGACGACATGCGAGCCGTAGGTCCACGGGAGTCATTTTATGAAGGATTTTTTAGGGATTTGGGAGGGAAATTTGAATGTAGGGACTCTTTAGGGATTTCCTTTTGGTTTGTATGCATTAATAATTGTTTCCTAGGGTTAGGGCATCTTGAATTTGGCTGAAATTTGAGATCTCTTAGAATTAGGATTTTCTTTGAGCTCTAGCGGCGTCTAGAGATTTGGGAGAGATCGATCCTCCTCTCGAATTGAGGATCAATTGTATCTTGCTATTTTTTTTGTTTTCCTCTCATCAAATAATACAAATTATCTATGGTTTTCATGATTTTGTGCGGACTTTTGTGAAGAATCCACATTGTTTTCCGAAAATTGATAGGAAATACTTGAAAATTGAGATCTACAAGTGTTTCCTATCAGAGGGATGCCATGAGCTGCTTTGGGGCACAATAGTTGGATTCTATGATAAAAATGACTGAATTTCAATACTTAATTCCAATATGGATAAAGAAATTGGAAAATTCTTTAAGAATCTCAGCCTTTGATAGCTATAAGCATTTAGAGTGCTCGATTCTTGATAAAATCCAAATGCATGGTGCATGTTCGAGTTATATAAAGCCCAATAACAGATAAAGCACAAATCCAATGCAAATAAAAGATCATTCATGCATACTGAATAAAAATAATAATCTACAAATATCATTCAAAGATAAATGACTTACACTGGAACTACAATGCGTCCGTATAACAAAATAAGATACAAATTAACAAACTACTAATTCCATTCTCCATATGGGTGGATATTACTTTACACAGTGAAGAATATTGACAGCATTTATTGTTCGTTCATAAAATACAACTATCTATAATCTTGCAGGAAAAACTAGCACCCTATAATAAGAAATCATTGCAGTAATAGCGTTCGAGACTGGGCGTACCATCTAGTGTAGGAGGACTCAAGGTTGGGCCAGTCAGAATCTGGGCAAGCAGTAAAATGGTGTAGCCAGAGGGTAAGAACCTCTTCCTGCTGCTCCAAGCTTAGCTTCTGTATCATTTCTTCCAGCACTCTCACCATCTCAGTTCGCTCGCTACTGCTAAGGATGGGTGTGTCAATGCCATTGCTGGCGCGGCATAACAGAGGGAGCCACGTACGAAACATTGACAGGCAACACTGGGACATGGAGATGCCAAGCTCATCATCTTCATCATGATCTTCGGTGTTCAATTCAACTTGCATTCTGTGAGCACTCCTGAACAGAAACACTGAAAAGAATGTTCTTAGTTTCTGTACTAAGCTTCTTGGTCATGGTCAGCTTTGCTGGTGATTGTACAAGAAAGGTTTCCATGGGGTTGAGAAATGGCAAGCAAACAAGGTGAGAAGTAAATGAAGTATTGAGAAAGGAATTGGTTAAGATCGTATATGATTCAGTAAATAGAAATGCATCGTGCGTTAATAGATTGATCTGTACGGTGCCAATGGTTAGAAAACTTCACCCAAATCTAGAAGGACCCGGGAAAATTTTATATAAAATCCACGACTTACCAATAGGTTGTATGGGTAATTTTCAAGAATTGGATCCTTGTTTATTAGAATTGGTAAATAATAAATGATCCCATATTTGAAAAAGCAAAACCCTGGAATTGTAAAATGACTTGGCTATTTTAAGTTGACATCCCAACCCTCTGACTCTTGAAGAGTTGATTATCTTAACCTTATTTTCCTCTTCCAAATGTGATTTCAAACTATGGTGGCTACTAAATCTTATTTGTGCATGTTTTGTTCTATGTTGTACATGCTCAATCCATCAGTATATTTTTCATTATAGGCTTCATTTGGGACAGCTTTTGTATTACTTTATAAAACAATGTTTTAGTAAAAAAAAAATTGTATCAGAAAACTGCTTTAAAAAATAGTAATTAAGCCGTTCCAAACGAAGCCATAATATAATATGTTACACTTACCATCTCTCATTCTAGCATTCTTAAATTTACCACATTCTAGCTTTACAATCTGATTTCGACAACATTGGTTAGCTATATAAGGGAAATTTATCTGCAAATATCAGATTCATAGAGCTGATCTCTAAACTTATTGTTAAGTTTAAAGGTATTGTCCTATACTCCTATGTATAATTGTTCTGAGATGCTTCCCCATTTTAGTCAGTCAGCTCATGGCAGGAAAAACAAAACTAATAACAATCAAGTTAAAGAGGATAGAGAATTATAATTCTAATTGATTTAGGTTCAAGTCCTTTTCAACAAAGGAAAGAATTTGTATCAAGGCCTCCTCACATCCTCACAGAAAAAGTATTGGGATGAATTTATTAAGAGACACGTATCATACAATCAGGCGATGTCTTCCTATCTTCTATTTTCTCAAGTTCAGAGAGTCTTATTTATATGGAATTTTGTCTTCTATGTTCTTATTGGATGTCTCTCTATTTTTTTTTACTGTGTTTGCCTGAGATTAGGACACGGATAATGTGGCAATTCCATCCTGCTGTGTGTTCATGGGATAATGAGCACATGAAAATCACTGGCTTGTTGCCATAAACTTGTATCTTTTTAGTTAGACCTTCTCCAGCCGTTCTGCAAACAGGCGAATGGAGAGCCTCAGACGTGCCAACCGAACTCCATTTTTACCGGCATTCAGTCTCTTATGAACATGGCGCCGCACTGTTCACTTTCGCCATTTCTTTCTCTCTACCAAACTCCGTCTGAGAAAGGCGCGAAAGAAACGACGATGATTTTGGGGCAAAATGACGTTCCACTGGAGATGAATCATGATACTTTTTTATTTTACTGCATTTTGCAGTGAAAAATGAGAGTTTCGGTTGGAGATGACCTTAGTGATGACCTTGTAACATCTATTTTGAGGCACTTACAACTTGAAGATTCTAGCATTAAAATGACAGCACAAGAAGAAAATTGTAGCTCCATTAAGAAAAACTGTGGCTGATACTATGAGCTCATTTGATCAAATAAGAAAATTGAAAGCTCATAAAAGGAGAAAACCTAGAATGAATTTTTAGGCTTGCGGGAGAAAATGGACTGAAGTTTCCGTGACTTATAATTGAGTCAATGAATGAAATCACAGTCTACTATCAGGATGTATTGTAGATGCGAAAATTAAAAACTATAAAACGAATTACAGTAGCATAGATGATTGGAAAAGAGCTCGAGAACCTAACATTTATCTGCCTTAAGAGAGAGATTCTGAAATTTTCAAAAGGCAGGACCTGATAACATTTGTTCGAGTTAGACATAAAAAATAATATTTCAACTAAGCTTATCCAATGAAATTAATTTTGTATGGTGTGATCAACTCAATTAGACCTGGAAAATGCTTAAGGTTGACCCCAAACTCCATTCCCAACTAACAAGCCAAGAGGAGTCTTGGCAAATCCAAATTTCTTTTACTTGGTCCAAAGCCAACCTGGCCATACCAAGCTAGACTTTAATCCGTTCCTACACTCTTCCTCAATAAGAGGTCAAACATGCAAAATTATTAATTTTTAGACCATAAGGAGATGATTCCAACATTGTCAATCAATATGGGTTCTTTTCACAATAAACGGTCCATGTGATTGATTGAAAATAGAAATTATTTTCAAAGTAAATATTAAATTTATTGTAATCATAAACGTTTTCTTCTTATTTCAATGGCCTAAGATCGCCCTCCACGATAGCTAAAAGATAAGGACACGATACAGCAATTTATAATATATCTGGGTGTGGGCTCCGAAAAATTCCAATTTTGGGATATGATCCCGAGGGAATTTTCAGAAGGCAGATTGGCTTTTTAGATAAGACACTACCCAGAGATTTCGCCCTCATTTGGTGAGGACTTTTTGATCTGAGTTCTGGTTTCCTATAGGCGCAAGCCCCTATAGTTAATTACCCCTCCCGATAACAAGAGAGAACTTTCGATTAAGGCTAGTCGTTTAAGCGTTCACATAGGTTATAAACCTATCGTATAATAGCAACAATTTTAGGGTTTGATCTTATGATTTGGATTTTGAATTTTGGAATTTAGAGCTTATCACCATAAACTTAAAACTGGTGGTGGGGGGAATGAAGACGAGCCCGATCAAGATCCCATGGTTCCGTCGTCCCGGTCTGTCATGATCCCTGGTCTACTTAGTCAGAGGAGGTAGTCGACCCAACCTGACAGAAGGCATCTTGTCGGTAGCCATGGGTTGCTTCGTCCAAGAATACCTTGTAGACCTGGGTTGGTATTTGTCTAAGGGGATATATCTGAATCCACCTTAGCTAACAGAGGGCTTTATGCCTATTAGATATACCCTTATGATCCATCGCCCAAGGGTTTGACGCCTTTAGGGAACATACGGGCTTTGGCCGTGATCGTAATATAATGGTGCCATTTTGCGGCAAAACCACCCGATCAGAGGGCACGTGCCACGTCCCTGTTGGCAAGAGACTATTTGAGGATGAATCAAAGTGATACACCCAACATACATTCGCTCTTTGTGAGCTGAGGTTAATTTCAGATTTATCACCCCCGACAAACGGTTGCGGGAGATGGATGATTTTTTAGTTTTGGATTTTTAGGTGATATATTTCATTTCAAGAATTTGGATTTTTGTTGAATTTGAGATTTAAGATTTGAGATTTGACCCCTCCGGTTGAGATTTCCAGTCAACGCGGCCATCATCGGGGTAAGTTGTTATTTGATTTGAGATTTGACCCCTCCGGTTGAGATTTTCTGTCAACGCGGCCATCATCGGGGTGAAGTTAAGGTTGCTTGTATTTTCGTAGGATTTTGGGAGACATTTTACAATTCAAGTCGTGTCGACTCCAGTCCTTCCGAGGAGGAGGATGAAACTTGAATATTTAACCCGCGCAGCATTCTCGGATCGTTGGATTTGATATTTATATGCGACAATCGGAGCACATGCGGGTTGTAGCATTTAACCCTGTGCAGCATTCTCGACTATTTATGTTTGTAACTTTAATAGTTCTATCGGAGCATATGCAGGGATGAATTTAGTTTAATGGATAATATTTAATACAAAAGGGGTATTTTAAAATATTTAAATTTGATCCATTATATAAGAGTGATTTTATTTAGGAAATGCCCAAAATTTCATTTAAGGGCCTACGAACGCCTTCTGTCCGCTTGCACACATGTTGCGGATCCGGTGGCGTTGTTCTTACTTAGGTTTCATTTGTAACACAAAAAATATTCTTTACATAGCTTGCAAGGAATACTTATTCAATAGGCATTAGAAGATCGTGCTAGTGTTCGTAGGAGAATTATCTCATATGCTATAATTTCTCCTATTCTTTCCCGTAGGAGATCATGTCTTTGCTTGTATGTTAGTTATTGTGGGCATTACGAATTCCCTATTCATACTCATAGGTGAATTGTAGCATTAACTAGAAATTCCCCACTTCTATCATAAAATATACTAGTTTGTGTTATATGAGCTTCTTATCCATGTCCATAGGATAATCGTTATGGGCACTACGAATTCTTTTCTCCCATTTACAAGTGAGTTGTAGTGTGTTGTATTTTGCATTTGGGTTGAAGAAAATAGTTGGAGCATGAATCATTATAAACCTTGACAAATTGAATCATTTCTGTTGGATGATATGCTTCATCTTAAAATTGAAAATCACATATGCAATTAATACAAGAGAACTATCAACTCATAAGGATGTTTGTTGAACAGAATTTTAGAGAACAAAGTTTGTGTGGGTGTTATTCTCGCTCAAAAAGTTATTGTTTTTAGGTTTGTTCAGTTGGAAAGTTGCTCAGTTGAAGATCTTTTATTTTTTTTTTTATGAGAAATTGTACTTTCCACATAATTTATTGGAAGCATTTCATTAGAAATTTAGTAACATGACTTAAGTCAATTTCAAAATCCTTTGTAGTTTAGTTCAAATCCAAGTTCGAGTTGAGTTCACTTGCTTCAAGTCCAAGCTTTTCGTTGTCTTTCAAGTTTATATTTCGCTTAGATTTGAATTTATTAGAAATCAATTGAATCAAGTCTGCATGCCCCAAATTGATCTTTGAGTTCGATCAAGTCCATTGTCTACTCATTCGAGTTCAAGTGTAAGTCTCGTTCGAGTTGGTTTTGAGTTCAAATTCAACATTACTTGATCAAATTTGAATTAAAAATTGATTTTAAATTTGAATTTCGTTCAAATCAATTTCTAATTTTATGTCCAAGTCCTCTGTAGTTCATTGAAAATTTCGGCAGCCTCCCGGCGTCTCCTCCCCACCGAGGGAGAAATCGGGGCGGCATCTGCCGAAATTCTTCCCGCCCGGATCAAAGATCGACGGCGCGAGGTCTTCAATTTTAAACCATCCTACCAGGATCAAAGATCGACTGCGTAGGGTCTTCAATTTTAAACCATCATACCCGGATCAAAGATCGACGGCGTATGGTCTTCAATTTGAAATCATCCCGGTCGGACCTAAGGTACGACGGCCGAGGTCTTCGACACCTATTTAAAAATCCCTTTATTTCTCTCTCCTTTTTTTTTTTTTGCTTTCTTCTTCTCTCTCTTTTCTTTTTTTTTTTTTATATTTCAATATATATATATATATATATTATATCATATAATATATAAATATATAAATATATCTTATATAATATATATATTATATAATTATATAAGAGAGGAGAGGGAAAGGATCGGGAGAGGAGCAAAGCCAGGAGTCGGGCTAGGTCACGCACGGCGGATCGGAGGTTGGAGTCGGCCGGCGGGTTTCGGCTGGTCGACGGTCGGCGACGGAGGCGGCGGAGGCGGGTTCGGCGTCGGCAGGCAGGCGGTGGCGTCGTCTCAGGCAGGATCGACGGAGGGATCGGGTCGGCGATCTGTCGGCGTCGGCCTAGCGTCGCGTGGAGGAGAGGTAAGTTTTGAAACCCTATTTCTCCTTCTTCTCAGTGCGTATGAGTGCGTGTAACCGTCCAAATGGAAGAGGGGTGTTGTTTTATTTCGTGAGAGAGGTGGTGAATGAGCGGATGTGTCGTTCCGTTTGGGTATGTCGGTGGAACGAGCGGTTGGGTCGTGCACTGACGTGGAGTCGGTCGGCGAGTGCAGAAGTCGGCTAAGTCTTTTTTTTTTTTCTTTTTTGGTTGGGAGCAGTTACAGTCAATAAATGCCCCCAACAAATATGATATGCGTTCTATAGCAGATCATGTTTGTTGTAAACTGGTTGACTCTACAGATATCTAAAACTAAATTTTAGATGTCATATAGAGGGTCTTCTAGAAATCCATGATTTATCTTTTTGATTTGTCAGGGATTAACATTTCTTCTGCCCTAGCTTTGTGCTTTCATGGGCTTGATGAAGAAGAATCTATATTGGTGACCAAAATCCTTTAGAATGATATAAGGTCGGTGGCAAATAGTCATCTGTCCAAAGCTTTTTGCATGACAGACTTTGATGATGACGATATTCCCTTTGTTCGGCCTATGGCTTTGTAAGAACTGTGGGATGACTTCTTCGGTCCTAAGCTTTGTGCTTTATTGGACATGTTGAAGAAGAGAAGCTCCTTCGATCTTAGCTTTGTGCTTGACAGATTTATTGAAGGATAATGCCTCTAAATATTAAAGGAGTTTTTATTGTGGCTTGGTGCCTTTGACTTGACTAAGACTTTTATGAATTTTGCCTCAATCCATTTGTTAGTTGAGAAAATCTTCTGAATTTGAACTGCTTTGATTTGTTAAATTTGACAAATATTAAACTTGATAGTATTTGTCGTCGAGCTAACAAAACAGGAGCTTTCCTACTATGGCCTCTTATAACGGCTTGTTGAGTAGGTAAAGCTATCAGTGGCTCGGCCGCATGTAGGCTTGTTGAGACTGATATCATACATATTTGAGCACTGGACTTGTACTATGATAGTTCATACTTGTCGAATTTGATTTGTTGAAGTTGTTAGATCAAAACTTCTTCTCCATCTGAAGTTCGAGATTTTGGCAAAAATTTTTGCGATGATTGTATATTTTCCTGCTTGAAGGCACCAGCTTCTGCCCTGAATTTATGCTGTGATAGCTTCACGAATAATTTTAAATATTTATTTGGGGTTCGATGATATCCCAAATAAATATTTAAAATGCCCCCTGCCTTGAAGGGAAATTTCATCCGTCATCAGATTTTTTTTTTTTTTTTTGGCATCTTTAAATTTAAAAATACCCCATGTCTTATGGGAGAATTTCTAAGACATCTTAGAATTATTATCTCCCTTTACAAGGGAATAGTCTTCAACTTACTTCTTCAAGAATAATACTTCTTTAAATATCTCCCATTGATCGGGGGCATAGGTCGTCGACCTTCCAGATCGATGAGTTGATAGGCTCCTCCCTGGTACACCTTCTCGATGACAAAAGGACCTTCCCAATTTGGTTCAAATTTTCCACCAATCCTTCGGTGTGGGATAATTGGTCTTCTCAGCACCAGGACCAATTCTCCTTCTTGAAATGCTCGATGGCGTACCATACGGTCAAAAGATTTCACCATCTTTGCTCGATAAATCTCTAAATTTTGTTGAGCCTGGAGTCGGACCTCATCCAACGCATCAAGCTCTTCCATTCGTAGGCGAGCATTTTGTTCTTCTGTGAGATCATACTGAACAGCTACCCGAAGTGACGGCAACTCAACTTCGAGTGGCAACACAGCTTCAGCTCCAAACACCAATGCATAAGGAGTTGCTTTCGTTGGTGTTTTGTATGCAGTACGATATGCCCATAATGCTTCTGCCAATTTAATATGCCATTCCCTTTTATTCTTAGTAAGAATTTTCCTTAGCAGCTTAACGAGCGTTTTATTGAAGGCTTCTGCTAATCCATTTGCCCTTGGATTATAGATTGATGAATATCGCCAATCAATTTTATGTTGCTCAATGAATTTGTAAATCTTGGTATTTTTGAAAGCTGAACCATTATCTGAGATGATGCGACGGGGTACACCAAATCTGTAGACAACGTTATGAGTAAAGAAGTTAATTACATGATGAGCAGTGACTTCTTAGAATGGAACTGCTTCAGCCCATTTAGAAAAATAATCTGTTGCTGCTAATATAAAGCGATGTCCAGCAGATGATGGCGGATCAATGGGCCCTATTACATCTGTCCCCCAACATTCGAATGGCCAGGATGCTATAGTGGGATGTAAAGGATTTGGAGGTTGATGTATGATATTGCCATGAATTTGACATTCATGACATATATCTGCATGATTGGTACAGTCCTTTACCATTGAAGGCCAGTAATAACCCATCCTTTTAACCTTAATGGCCATTTTAGGACCTGATTGATGTGCACCGCATAGTCCTTCATGAACTTCTGAAATAACTTTATCGGCTTCATCTTTTCCTAAGCATCGTAGCCACATTTGTTCGAATGATCTTCGATATAGCGTGTTGTTGACAAACGCATATCGCAATAATCTTTTCTTAATCTGTGCAGCTAAAGATTTATCTGCGGGAAGTTTATTTTCTCTGAAGTAGTCGATGAAAGGCTGCCTCCAGTCATTTTGTTCTTCAACTTCTAGGCATTCAAGCCAAGATTCAGATGCTCTACCAAATTTTCTTCCTGTAAACATCTGAGGTTTATCTTATTGATTTTCAGGAATAATCTGTTGGCGAGAGTGAGGAATAACCGAAGTTGTGTCCTGCTGACTTGGATTTGTTGACCCTCTTCCTGTGGGGAGCATAAAATTGCTGGTTCTAGTACTCGACGTGTGTTGACACTGATTAGTACCGGCTCGTCATTCATGCTCGTCATTTCTTTAGCAAGTTTTGCTAAAGAGTCTGCTTTACTGTTATGAGCTCGAGATACTTGGATTAATGTAATATCTGCAATCTGCTTCATGAGCTCGAGGACTCGTCTATGATAGTGAATCAATCCGATTCTACCAATCTTATAAATACCAATTACTTGATTTATAATGAGTTGAGAATCACCAAAAATTTTGAGATTTTGAATTTTCATTGAAATAGCGATCTCAAGACCCGCTATTAAAGCTTCGTATTCTGCTTCATTATTGGTTCTAGGTTCAGTTAACCCAAATGAAAATCTCATTATTCCTCCGTTCGGTGCTATGAAAATAAGACCGATACCAGCTCGAGCTTTGGGGAGGTTTGGAGGTTGGGCAGGTTTAATTGATGATGCACCATCAAAATACATTTCCCACATTTGTGATTTCTCTTTTTCTAGAACAACTAGAATTTGTTCATCAGGCAGATCATCATTTAGCGGCGAGTCTGCATGAACGGGATGTGCGGCAAGAAAATCTGCTAGGACTTGCCCTTTCACTGCTTTTTGGGGGACATACGTGATATCAAACTGTAAGAGTATCACTGCCCACCTAGCTAGGCGACCTGTCAACGCTGGTCTTGTCATCAAGAATTTCAGCGGATCGATCTTTGATATCAGTGTGTAAATTTTATGGGACAACATATAATGACGGAGCTTTTGGACTGCAAAAATCAACGCCAGACAGTGTTTTCTCAATTGAAGAGTAGCGTATTTCTGCTCCTATCAATCTTCGACTGATATAGTAGAGTGCATTTTCTTTGCCTTCTTCATTGTGCTGGGCTAGCAATGCTCCAAGGGACTCTTCCAATGCTGCGGTGTAGAGGATAAGAGGCTTCCCTGGAATTGGTGCTGCAAGTATGGGTGGGCTCAGAAGATATCTTTTGATACTGTCAAAAGCTTCTTGGCATTCATCATCCCATTTAAAACGAACGTCTTTCTTCATCAGCTTTGCAAATGGTTGACATCTGCCTGATAGATTTGAAATAAACCGTCGTATAAATGCAAGTTGTCCTTGTAAAAGAACGAAGTTGACGGAGACTTTTCGGAGGCGGCATTTCTATGATTGCCTTGACTTTGTTAGGATCCACTTCAATTCCTCGGTGCCGTACAACGTACCCAAGAAATTTTCCTGAAGAAACTCCGAAAGCACATTTGAGTGGATTCATTTTGAGATTGAATTTTCTGATTCTTTCAAATACAATTCTCAAATCTTGGAGGTGATCTTTTCGATCTATACTTTTCACAACAAGATCATCCACATAACATTCAACTTTCTGGTGGATAAGCTCATCAAATATATGCGTCATAGCTCTTTGGTATGTAGCTCCAGCATTCTTCAAGCCAAAGGGCATGACTGTGTAGCAGAATATGCCAATAGGAGTCCTGAAAGATGTATGCTTTTCATCTTCAGGTGCCATTTTGATTTGGTTATATCCCGACGACCCATCCATAAATGAGAATATATCATAATTGGATGTATTGTCAACTAACAGTTCTGATATTGGAAGTGGGAAATCGTCTTTTGGACATGCCTTGTTAAGATCTCGAAAATCGATGCATATGCGAATTTGTCCATTTTTCTTTTTCACTGGGACAATGTTGGCTATCCAATCAGCATATTTTTCTTCTCGAATAAAACCTGCTTCGATGAGCTTCTTGGTTTCTGCAATCACTTGTCCTTCGATCTCCAATCTCATTCGCCTTGGAGCTTACTTAACAGGTACTGCACCTGGTTTGATTGCTAATTTGTGAATAGCTATATCAGGGGATAAGCCTGGCATTTCATCGTATGTCCAAGCAAAGCAATCCCTAAATTCACTGAGTAATGCTTTCATCTTTTCAACTTTATTCTTGGAGAGAAGAGCACTAATAAAGGTTGGGCGAGGATCCTCATCAGTTCCCAAATTTATTTTTGTCAGTTCATCCATGGTAGCGGCCTGTCCTCCATCTTCAAGTTCTTCTGGTGCAGGTTTAGCTTCCACATCTTTCTCTTCATTTATATCCATATTTTCAGTAACAGGATATTTATTATTTATAGCATAACATACATTTTGCTCAGCATGTTCTGCTGCCACAAATCCCAAGCCTTTTGTATCACGATTACCCATTTTAGATAATTCGTGACACCACATTCTTTGAAAGAAAAGTGCTCGTCGTCGAGTGACCATATTATGAACTCCAACTTTTCGTATCATTTGCTGAATTCTTTTGGGACAATATCTAGGCATCTCTGTAGGAATTATCTCTTCATCTTCATCGAAATTTCCAAGCTCATTGATATTATCTTCTTGATACTCTCCAAATTTATAGAATAAGCTTCCCGGTCCACTACTTCCACGTAGGGGAGGTACATAAAATGTTTTAAGCTCTTCAAAACTATGAATCTCACGGGATACGATTTCTCTAAAATGTTGTTGAGGGATCAGTGTTACCACAAAAGTATTCTCCCTTAGCTTTTCTTTAATCAAAGGCTTGTGGATTTCAGAGATATCATCATCTTCCTCCGTGTCGCTTCCCAGGTGGAGTACAACTTTATTTGATCTAGGTAATGTGTTAGTTCTTTTCGGAAAATTTTGTGACTTTCTTCTCGTATCCTTTTCTTCAACTCCTTTGAGTTGTTTTGTACTTCTTGAGCTTAATTCTTTACTTGCAGAAGATTTCATCGGCTTTACTTTATTTGGAATGAAGTATTTTGCATCATCATAAATTTTCACTTCGTGGACTGCGAAGGGTTGTATATTTCCAGAAATTCTGAACTCTTCCCCATCCTTTAGATGTTTCATGCATTGGTGCATAGTTGATGGAACAAGACCATTCTCATGGAGCCAAGGTCTACCTAAGAGTGCCTTGAATGAAGTATCTGCATCGATAATATGAAATTTGGCTTCTGTGTACAGTTCTCCAAATTTCAGGGGAAGAACAAATGACCCTACAGTTTTTTGTCCTTTCTCGTTAAAGCCATGCACCATAAGTTTATCTGAACCTAGATGTTGAATATCTAGGGATAAGGACCTTAATGTGCGCAAGCTCATGAGGTTTATTGAAGACCCAGGATCAATCAGGATTCGCCTTATTATGATGCCATCACTTTCTGCTGTGACATATAAAGGGCGATTATGTTCTGTAGTCCCCAACATGAGATCTTCTTCAGAGAATGTTATAACAGGTTCATTTCTGGCATGAAGAACTTCGCTTAAACATCTTTCTGCGAAATATGCTTCATATCTCTCTGGATTTTTGAGAGCCTGTATCAAAGTTTCTCGAAGATCTTTTGACATCAAAAGAGCTTCATAGATGCTGAGCTGTGCTGGGATTTTCCTCAAATGGGAAATGATATTATATTCTATCCCTTTATTTGTATCATATTTTTTCTTATGATCTTTAGGGATTATTTCTTCGTTGATGGCTATATCTTTTCCCTTGTCTTTGCTTGATAATCCCTTTTTTAGCGGCGGTGGTGGCAGTACTTTACCGCTTCTTAACTGTACTTGAGCCACTTCGTTCGATTCAACATCATCTGATAAAGTTTTTGTTGAGTGTTTAGAGTCTTCATTTAGCTTCACACGCTCCATTCGTGAAGCTATTTGTTGATCTGACTCATCTTCATTTGGAAAACACAGCTCTTCTTCTGAGTTATAATCTGTTTGTAGAACCATCAGACATGACTCAGACGTCATTTTATCAGTTATTTCTGTGGGAGATATTACTATCTGACCCCTATCATGACCTTTTACAAAATCTCTTTGGGCTGTATTCGATGCCGATGAGATGACTCGACATGTTTCTACATGGAGTGTATCTTCATCTTCTTGTTCACCATCTTCCACTTCTGATCGGTCTATTTGAAGATTAGACATAAAGTCTGCAAGTGTTATAGGTCGCCTCGATGGTTGGTGATAATCCTCCAAATTATTGATGATCTTTTGAAGTGCAGACCTCTTCTTCTTCTGTTTGTTATGCTTGTTAGAGTTACTGGACTTCTTGGAGGATTCCTTATAGAATCTTTTCGTATTAGGACGTCTCCGAGTTAATGACCTGGAAGTTGATGCACCTGAATTTGGATTTCCTTTTAATTCAAGCACTGGTTCTGTAGAGGACTTCCATTTGATGTTGGGAACTCCTTCCAGTTGTTTGATCATCTTCATTGTCTTCTTGGAGATTGCGGTCTGCCATTCATCTTTTTCTGACACCATTTTTCCTTTCATTTTATCTTCTTTAACCAGGGGTATGGGAGAAGACCCGATCATCTTTACGGATTCCTTTTTTGGGTGAACTAAAACACTATTTGATAGCGTGAATTCACCATTTTTGTACTTTCTTTCCAGCCAATCTTTGAAGACATAACAATCTTCAATAGGGTGGCTGATAACTCGGTGATATGGGCAATAACTTGGATCATCTTTTTGATCAGCTTCTTCGGGTCTTTTACACTCCGGTAATTCAAGACCAGCTTTAAGCGCTTGTTTAAACAGCTTTGCCACACTTTCCCTTTTAAAAGAATATTCTCTATTCATTTTCTCTTTAAGGGATGTGATTCGATCACCTGTTCTTGGCTTCGAACGTTCTCCTCCATTACGAAAAGTTTGAAACTTATCGTTTCCTCCCAATATTAGTTTTGGCTGGGGTTTGGAGTACTGCTTTCCATTATCATCTTTAAGAGTAGATTGTTTTTCTTTCTCAATTCTTAGAGATGATGTGGAATAAATTTCATCTCTTCTATTATCTACAGCTTTATTCTTTCGGGGTCTATCTGAATGATATTCAGATTTAGACAAGTTCAACTTTTCAAACTTAGCTACTCTGTCCAGTAGCTCCTGATAAGTGCTGATGGAGGCCATGCATAAAAATGGTAACATCTTATCATCGATGTTTCCCATTAGCAGTTGAACGGCATGCTCTTCTTCCAATTGTTGTTCGCATTTCATACTCATGTTGCGCCAACGGGTGATGTACTTTGTCACCGACTCGCCCTTTTTTCGTTTCTCTAAGGCAAGGTCAGCGATAGTAGTCTTCTCGGTAGCACTAGCGAACCTTTTCACGAACATATTTTCTAATTCTGCAAATGTCTTGACAGAATCATTAGGAAGCTCGGTGTACCATTCAAAAGCAGTCGCAGTCAGACTACTAAAGAATTGGCGGAAGAGTAGAGCATCAACACCCCCAGTATTTCCACAGGTTGCTTTAAACTGAGCCAAGTGTTGTTTTGGATTGCCGGTGCCATTAAAAGTATTGAACTTAGGCACTGAGTAACCCTTAGGGTAGGGCACCTGATCGTACTCGGCTGGATATGGGCGACCCTTGCTCACAAATTTCTCAACATGTTCTGAGGCAATGACAGCTTTAATCTTTTCATTGATGATTGATTCTAGCTGCTGAGTCATCATCGGCTCAGATGTACTTGTAATATTTTGATGAGTTTGTGGATGAACAGGTTGATCAGCCTCATTTCCTTCTTCATTTCTGGTTCGTATTCCGGACACCTTGGGTATTGGATCGGTTGGCATATTAGTAGGAATACTACTTGATATCTGCTGATTAACTGGTTGATTTTGACGATCAACTGGCTGAGCAAGTGCAGGAGTAGTAAGTAGTAAGGACGTTCTTTGCATTAACTGCATCATCGCAGTCATCTGTGCCATCATTTCTGTCATCTTGCTATTCAGCTCTGATATTTCCTTATCTTTTTCCTTCATTTGATGTTTCAAACGCCTTTGTGCTTGTGCCAATGTTTCAGCAAGTACTTCTTCTTCCTGATCATCATTTTGTCCATCATCTGAAGGGACTTCTTCTTCTTCTAACTGCTCGTACTGAACTTGATCTTCTTGAGAGGTTGTTTTAGAAGAAGTGGGCACTGTTTCATTGCGTCGTCTATAGCCACGTGTTTGATGTGGCTCATCACCATATCCCACCATGTAGACCACCTCAACCTCCATGGTGTCTTTATCATCATCTTTTTCTTGTACAGAAATCTCAGAGCGACGTTTCCAATAGATTTCTGGCTCTTCATGTGGTACATGAACTTCTTCGATTGGAGGGATGCGGTCAAAATTAACCTTTCTTTGAGAGGATGAGGTTGGTTGGCAATAGGATTCCTTGGAAGATTTTTCAAGGCGTCGACTATTGCGAATGTCAGTAACAGGCACCTTTTCCTTAGGTACCCATTGTTGACGATTTTTATGAATGGCAGATCTCTGGGAAGCTGCACCAGATGTCACGCCCATATTAGTTATTTTTTCTTTTCTTTCTTCTCTGCGAGGCTTTGGCCTCCAGATTTCTTTTTCTTTGCGCTGGGACCTTTCGACGACGGATCCCTGAACCTGAAGTTCAGGTGTCACGCCCCGATGCTCACCACGCGGAGTATATTTTATTTTTCTTCTCTCCGCTGCAATAGACAGACGTTCTCTCGGCGGAGTTCTTGTAGCTTCAATTATCAAGGGCTGCTGATATCTCTTCTTCTTCAGACCTTTCTCTTTCACGGTCTTTAGGACTCGATAGACTCGAGCTGAGAGAGTCTCGGGTTCTTTCTTCCTTGGAGGGATTAGAGCTTCAGGCCGTTGATCCCAGAAAGATTTCTTTAGCTCCCCAGTAGAGCTATTTTTCTTAACCCATTTCAAATTTGCAAACCCATTTCGGGTTGGAATGGTAGCTTCAGGTTCTTGGGCTGGTAGGTTGGAGGGATGAGTTGGCACTAGTTGCTGCTGAGCTCGGAGTTCAGCATTCTTCTTCCTTATCTGCCTCCTTGTGAGCCTTCCTCCAGATGAGGAGGCTTCAGCATCGTCTTTCCCAGATGCAGATAAACCGATCGGTAGAGTGGTACCCCTGGTAGGTATCACAGATATTCTTCCTCCAACTACGACTCTCTCAGTGGCTGAGGCCTTAGGCTGTGATAGCCTTTCGAATACTGAGGTTCTATTTTGTTGAACTGCCTTTGCAGTAGCAGTTTTGTCAGCTCGTGGTTGTTGCACGGAATAAGCACGTCGTGCATTAGTATCAGCAGGATTAGGCTTCGCATGATGGCCTTGAACAGTCAAGCCGTGAATAGGTACGGCAGCAGCCTTTGCAGTAGCTGCAGAAAACTCTAAGCTACCAAATCGGATGGTGGCTTCAGAGTCTCCAGTGTTGATGACGGCGTTAGCTAGCTGAATGCTAGCTCCTCGTCCCAGTTGGACGGTGAAGGGTGTATTCTGTAGTTCCATTCTGCACAATTGAAAGGAAAGGGTTAGTATGCAGAGTTGATACATTACCCTACACTTTCAAAGTACAGAGACTAGACAGAATAAAAATATACGTATAAAATCGTATTTGATTGCATATTTTTAAACCCTAAATTTAATAAATTTATTAAAAATTTTCATTTCACTTTTTTTTTATTACTATTACGATTTCTATAAACTAGCCAAAGATGGAAAGAGAAACCATCCCCAGCGGAGTCGCCAGAAATCTGTGGGCTCCGAAAAATTCCAATTTTGGGATGTGATCCCGAGGGAATTTTCAGAAGGCAGATTGGGTTTTTAGATAAGACACTACTTAGAGATTTCGCCCTCATTTGGTGAGGACTTTTTGATCTGAGTTCTGGTTTCCTATAGGCGCAAGCCCCTATAGTTAATTACCCCTCCCGATAACAAGAGAGAACTTTCGATTAAGGCTAGTCGTTTAAGCGTTCACATAGGTTATAAACCTATCGTATAATAGCAACAATTTTAGGGTTTGATCTTATGATTTGGATTTTGAATTTTGGAATTTAGAGCTTCTCACCATAAACTTAAAACTGGTGGTGGGGGGAATGAAGACGAGCCCGATCAAGATCCCATGGTTCCGTCGTCCCGGGCTGTCATGATCCCTGGTCTACTTAGTCAGAGGAGGTAGTCGACCCAACCTGACAGAAGGCATCTTGTCGGCAGCCATGGGTTGCTTCGTCCAAGAATACCTTGTAGACCTGGGTTGGTATTTGTCTAAGGGGATATATCTGAATCCACCTTAGCTAACAGAGGGCTTTATGCCTATTAGATATACCCTTATGATCCATCGCCCAAGGGTTTGACGCCTTTAGGGAACATACGGGCTTTGGCCGTGATCGTAATATAATGGTGCCATTTTGCGGCAAAACCACCCGATCAGAGGGCACGTGCCACGTCCCTGTTGGCAAGAGACTATTTGAGGATGAATCAAAGTGATACACCCAACATACATTCGCTCTTTGTGAGCTGAGGTTAATTTCAGATTTATCACCCCCGACAAACGGTTGCGGGAGATGGATGATTTTTTAGTTTTGGATTTTTAGGTGATATATTTCATTTCAAGAATTTGGATTTTTGTTGAATTTGAGATTTAAGATTTGAGATTTGACCCCTCCGGTTGAGATTTCCAGTCAACGCGGCCATCATCGGGGTAAGTTGTTATTTGATTTGAGATTTGACCCCTCCGGTTGAGATTTTCTGTCAACGCGGCCATCATCGGGGTGAAGTTAAGGTTGCTTGTATTTTCGTAAGATTTTGGGAGACATTTTACAATTCAAGTCGTGTCGACTCTAGTCCTTCCGAGGAGGAGGATGAAACTTGAATATTTAACCCGTGCAGCATTCTCGGATCGTTGGATTTGATATTTATATGTGACAATCGGAGCACATGCGGGTTGTAGCATTTAACCCTGTGCAGCATTCTCGACTATTTATGTTTGTAACTTTAATAGTTCTATCGGAGCACATGCAGGGATGAATTTAGTTTAATGGATAATATTTAATACAAAAGGGGTATTTTAAAATATTTAAATTTGATCCATTATATAAGAGTGATTTTATTTAGGAAATGCCCAAAATTTCATTTAAGGGCCTACGAACGCCTTCTGTCCGCTTGCACACATGTTGCGGATCCGGTGGCGTTGTTCTTACTTAGGTTTCATTTGTAACACAAAAAATATTCTTTACATAGCTTGCAAGGAATACTTATTCAATAGGCATTAGAAGATCGTGCTAGTGTTCGTAGGAGAATTATCTCATATGCTATAATTTCTCCTATTCTTTCCCGTAGGAGATCATGTCTTTGCTTGTAGGTTAGTTATTGTGGGCATTACGAATTCCCTATTCATACTCATAGGTGAATTGTAGCATTAACTAGAAATTCCCCACTTCTATCATAAAATATACTAGTTTGTGTTATATGAGCTTCTTATCCATGTCCATAGGATAATCGTTATGGGCACTACGAATTCTCTTCTCCCATTTACAAGTGAGTTGTAGTGTGTTGTATTTTGCATTTGGGTTGAAGAAAATAGTTGGAGCATGAATCATTATAAACCTTGACAAATTGAATCATTTCTGTTGGATGATATGCTTCATCTTAAAATTGAAAATCACATATGCAATTAATACAAGAGAACTATCAACTCATAAGGATGTTTGTTGAACAGAATTTTAGAGAACAAAGTTGTGTGGGTGTTATTCTCGCTCAAAAAGTTATTGTTTTTAGGTTTGTTCAGTTGGAAAGTTGCTCACTTGAAGATCTTTTATTTTTTTTTTTTATGAGAAATTATACTTTCCACATAATTATTGGAAGCATTTCATTAGAAATTTAGTAACATGACTTAAGTCAATTTCAAAATCCTTTGTAGTTTAGTTCAAATCCAAGTTCGAGTTGAGTTCACTTGCTTCAAGTCCAAGCTTTTTGTTGTCTTTCAAGTTTATATTCGCTTAGATTTGAATTTATTAGAAATCAATTGAATCAAGTCTGCATGCCCCAAATTGATCTTTGAGTTCGATCAAGTCCATTGTCTACTCATTCGAGTTCAAGTGTAAGTCTCGTTCGAGTTGGTTTGAGTTCAAATTCAACATTACTTGATCAAATTTGAATTAAAATTGATTTTAAATTTGAATTTCGTTCAAATCAATTTCTAATTTTATGTCCAAGTCCTCTGTAGTTCATTGAAAATTTCGGCAGCCTCCCGGCGTCTCCTCCCCACCGAGGGAGAAATCGGGGCGGCATCTGCCGAAAAATTCTTCCCGCCCGGATCAAAGATCGACGGCGCGAGGTCTTCAATTTTAAACCATCCTACCAGGATCAAAGATCGACTGCGTAGGGTCTTCAATTTTAAACCATCATACCCGGATCAAAGATCGACGGCGTATGGTCTTCAATTTGAAATCATCCCGGTCGGACCTAAGGTACGACGGCCAAGGTCTTCGACACCTGTTTAAAAATCCTTTATTTCTCTCCTTTTTTTTTTTTTTTTTGCTTTCTTCTCTCTCTTTTCTCTTTTTATATATATATATATATATATATATATATATATATATATATATATATATATATATATATATATATATATATATATATATATATATATCTTATATCATATAATATATAATATATAAAATATCTTATATAATATATATTATATAATTATATAAGAGAGGAGAGGGAAAGGATCGGGAGAGGAGCAAAGCCAGGAGTCGGGCTAGGTCACGCACGGCGGATCGGAGGTTGGAGTCGGCCGGCGGGTTCGGCTGGTCGACGGTCGGCGACGGAGGCGGCGGAGGCGGGTTCGGCGTCGGCAGGCGGTGGCGTCGTCTCAGGCATGATCGACGGAGGGATCGGGTCGGCGATCTGTCGGCGTCGGCCTAGCGTCGCGTGGAGGAGAGGTAAGTTTTGAAACCCTATTTCTCCTTCTTCTCAGTGCGTATGAGTGCGTGTAACCGTCCAAATGGAAGAGGGGTGTTGTTTTATTTCGTGAGAGAGGCGGTGAATGAGAGGATGTGTCGTTCCGTTTGGGTATGTCGGTGGAACGAGCGGTTGGGTCGTGCACTGACGTGGAGTCGGTCGGCGAGTGCAGAAGTCGGCTAAGTCTTTTTTTTTTTCTTTTTTGGTTTGGAGCAGTTACAGTCAACACTGGGGATAATCATTTGATCAAAATCTTCGATGTCCTGGCTAAAACTTAACTCGATATCAATTTGATACGAACCTTTAATAATAAAAACATAATAAATCACATAGAAAAATAATAAAATGCATTGAAAACTACACAATTTCTAACGTCGCAATGTGGGAGAAAAGCCGTGGGCAAATTACAGGAAGTTTTATCATGCTCCAACTCTTACTACGGAGCATATTATACCTACAAGTAAGATTAATAACAACTTAACAATGATTAAAACACTTGATACGTTTATTCCGAATATTTCTCACTACTCCTTAACCTTATCGAGCAGATCACAGCAAGATCGGAGAGGAGAGGGTGGTCTTCGGCGCCTGCAAGCTTCGGCTAGGCGAAGCCAGTCGGATGCGTATGATGGCAGATCTAGCAACTGTCGAACCGAAAACGCGAACATCGGAGTGAGTAGATCTTGGTTGGTGTTGGTGAGATGATTTCAATGCCGGATCCAAGCAGTCCGATTCGGACATCGCTAGATTAGGCGGATCTAGTACGGAGGTGCGAGATCTGGCGGATCTTAGTTCAAATCTTTGCAGAGATGGGATTAGATGGCTGGGCTTGATCTTGCAATAGTGGGTGCTGGGAGGCAAGCAGCGAGGTGGCTATTGCGAACGGAAGTGGATTAGATGGCATGCGAGATCTGAGATCACGAATTGATTGGATTTGCGTAGTCGAGGGATTGTTGGTTCGAGACTGTCAGCAATGGAGAGAGAAGGCGATCTGGTGTGAAGGGGCTAGAAAATTTGGTTCTAGATAATCCCAAATCTCAGTTCTTAAGATAATCCCACCATATAAATTGTAAGAGAAATATTTCTAACTTCACGACACAAACCACACAAACCAACGTATAAAATATGAAAAAAACTGTATCAACAGTCCCATAAAAAAAAATCAATTATGCATTTCATCAACATAAGAAAATATATAAGAAATTCAAGACAATTAAATTAAAAAAATGGGTATTATATATATATATATATATATATATATATATATTAACAAAATATTTTATTATTTTATAAAATAAGGAAAGAGAAAAACGGGAAGTATAGTTTGGAAATTAAGAAAGGACACGGCTTCTTACCTGAGACCTTAACAAACGCAACCTGGATTCTGGTTTCCACGAGCAACGCCGAACGCCCAAGACCTACCGCCGAAGCCCATCGGGCCACAGCCTCGCCGGCCGCACCACACTCCGCCATCTTCTGCGCGAGCCACAGTACCTCCGCGGCCAGCTTCTCCGCTGCTATACTCCCTCCGCCGCCATCTATTTCCCCAACACCAACACGCCTTAGTGTGCCCCTAATCGCACCAACAACCAGATCCATCGGACCACCGCCGGGCATCGGAAGCACCGCCTCAAGCCGCCGGATCGTATGCTCAAATGCATCCGAAAGCGCGGCGCGGTTGACCGCATGGAGTCCTCCCGGCTGGGAAGAGATCAGATTTTCATCTAGGAGTCGGTCGGCGAGGGATCTGGCGAAGTAGTATTTTCGGGAGGAGACAGGGATGAAGGAGACGACGGAGAGGACGTGGGAGAGGGCGCGGGTTGTGGGCGAAGAGGAAGAGGAGGAGTTGGAAATGGCAGTGTAGGAATTCGAAGGGGGTGGAAGGGGAAAGAGAAGGGAGAGGATGAGGACGAAGAAACGGAGGAGTATGGAGAAGAAGAAGAGGCAGAAGCGGCGGAAGAGGGGCAAGCCGGGGTGAGGAAGGAGGAGGATCGAGGATTTGGGGTCTGACGTGTGGATATTGAGTAGGGATGGGATTAGAGTGGAGGCGGTGACAACGAGGTCGCCGGCGGCCGAGATGGCGGAGGCGGCTGCAGCTGCGGCCACGGTGGTTGGTTTGTTCTCGCCGGAGGACGCCATAAGCTTGAAAATAAGCGGAAATTCGGAATACGTGGCGACTATATGGGCTCGTTTGGTTCGGCGTAATTCCAGAGTTTTCGGGTTTTAAACGCCAAACTCAGTTGACGGAACCTGTTTAGAAGCATCGTAATTATAAAATTATTTTGCCTGCAGATAAATAAAAGCTTTTACAGTAAAATTGTGTAGATTTTGCAAATCACTTTAGATATTGGGGTTATTCTACTGGAGGAGGATTTAGAAGATTTTGCAAATCAGTTCACCACCTGACGGGATTGGTGTGCGAAGCATTTCACCGTGGCATGGTACATACTTTTTTTTTTTTTTTTTGAAAACCAAAATATATTTCAACAAAAAAAGATGGGACTACAACATACTTAAATAATGGACGAAAATAAACAACTACAGAGAAACCAAAGGAAGGGGTGTTTACAACCCATTAGGCTCAGTATTTGGCAGAGGCTTCCAACTGCTTCGAAGCCAGGCGTGAGCCATTCAGTTTGGAGTGAGAGCAGAATCGCACCAAGGACCTATCGCAAAAAAACGCACCACCAAAGGTTTCCACGAGCTATGGTTTTAAATAAATGAGCCCTAGCCACATCATTGTCATAAACCAACAATCGCATCCTCGAAATATAACAAATCTCCAGCAAAACAGCAACCACCACAATAAAAAAATAACTCATAACGGCTACCAATTAAAACAACAACACAAAGGAGAGAGTCCAACGAAAATCATCTCCTACCCCTACCACGTCTACCCCTCCCACGAGAGGAAACCGGCACAACAGGTCGGTGAGGCTGCACATCAAATTCATTTACAGGTTCTTCATCTCCACTAGCCTTCGAAGAGGAATCAGACGAACATTGAAGCCAGTCAATTTGCAGTCTCACACTCTCCCCCGAATTAGCACCCACTTGAGAAACTAATGCGTCCGGTAAAATTAAATTAATAGGAACATCAACAAAAGGCCCAAGCACATGAACAGTAGGCGTCAAAGTAGGAGGAATGGATGACCTAGAATGCATAAACACCACACTAGGAGAAGCAGCCTTAGCCAAAATACACAGAGCAGACACAGTACCCACACGAGACAAAGTAGTTGTAGAGTAAACACCACCACCCACTTCACTTGCACATTTACGGGATGCCAAGATAACTCCAGAGTCCGGCAAAAGAGACATAAATGCATGAGAGCCAACACCCACCACCTCACCATAATCCAACAATTCCCCAGCACTAGCAAGGGAAAAAACAGTATTAGGGCTGCCCACAACACTGACAATAGCCATGGTGGGACAAACAACACCAGCTTTCGAATCGACCAAAACATGGGAAACAGGGGATACACCAACAGCCTGATTCAACGACTGCCCCACGGGCTCAGAAAAAATTAAATCATCCCGAATATGCACAGGCAGACCAGAATCACCAATAGCATCAGATAAACAAACATTATCATTATTCATGGCTAAACCAACATTATCATTAATCAACACCGCAGGAGCCTCAGGGGGCAAGGAAACAGGTAAACCGCTAACCATCCTAGCTGGAGCCATCTCAACAACATGAGATACAACCACACGATTTGGCATGGGATGAAGAAGAGGGCATTCAAGCTTTGAGTGACCCAAAGATTTATAGTGAGAGCAGTAGGAAGGAAAAGGGTCCATAATAATCGAGTGTATATAGCCTAAGCCCTCAGAGCTAACCCAAATCATATCAGGATACATCCAGTTCCACCAGTACGCGAGCTACCGACAGCCGCCTCCCAAAGGAAGTGGCCTGATCAATTTTAAGGGGTTTACCGAACAAGGAACCGAGCCCTTGTAAAATCCTCGGGGCAAAGAGGTGCGGTCTGAGACTAGGAAAAGAAATCCAAATTGGGATAGAAGGATGATTCAACATCAACATCTAAGGTAGGGGACCATTTAAAAATTTTCATGAAACAGTTATTCATAAAATAAGAACGATGGGAAAAGACACTACAGTAATCCATATCATTCTCAAGCCTGACAAGAACATGCTTAGGGTTAAGAACAATGACCGAGAAAACCCCATTGAGTTTAAGATTGAAAAAAAAAAAACTTTTGAATCGCTTCAAGCGAAGGTCTATGAGTCCAAAATTTACCAACAAGTGCAAACTCAAATGGTGCAGTAAGAGCTAGAACTTTCTCATCCGAAAGACAAAGCGAAGGCAACCCCCGAAAAGACAAAATATTAAGATCAGGAAAAGAAGAATTCAAACCATGAGAAGAACCCCCTAAAGCCTCACGAAAAGACCAAGAAGAGGGATTTCCCATCAAAAAATCAGGATTCAAAAGTCGTTTACCTTCCCTCCATAAATACAAAAAACCAATAGCAACGAGAGAAATTAGGACAGAAAACTTCCCTGAGAAGGCCAGAGAAGAACGCATCAACGAAGGAGACGACACGAGGCAGAAACCCTAACAGAGCACATGACAGCCTAAGCGACCAATCAGATGGTACATACATTTATGTTAATGAAATAAATTTAATTTTTACTCTGTTTTAAGATTGTAATTAATGGTTAAGATTAGATGAGATAAGGAAAATGGCTATGTATAAATTTTTTAAAATATTTGTACACGTTTTCAAAAAAAATTTATTTTAAAATAAATTTATATTTTATATTTTTAAATGAATCCAAAAATTATGATTCTTAATATTCAGATTTGATATTTTAAATGAGATTGACATCTACCTCGTACAATCGCTTCTTCTTATTCTTCTTATCATTAAAAAATAATAATTCACAGGAAATTATCTTCCAAATTCTTATTTTTTTGAAAATGTGGAGGTCACTCGTAAGTTACATCTTGTTGCTTGGGACAAAGTCTGTAAGCCTAAACTCTTGGGGGGTTTGGGATTGCATTCATTGCATGCGTTACAATTTGGTTTTAACTATGCGATCATTTGTAGAATGTAAAATTGTAATTCTCATCTCTCTTTGTGGCTCATTTCTCAATATACTATGCCTTGGAGACCCCCTCCTGCTCACGCCACAAAATTATGGAAGTCCGTTTGTGGAACGACTGCTATTACCAAACCTCTCTTCAAGTTAAAAATTACTCCTTATTCGCCTATTGCTTTCTTTTGGGACAACTGGTGTAATTTGGATGATTTGTCTAATCATTTTTCTGGCAACTGGAATACTACAGTTCGTAATTAAATCATTGGGGAGAGGTGGAATCTGCCTGTTGTTTTGGACCAAACTTTTGCCTCTGCTATCATCTCTATTCCTATTTATACGAATTCTAGTAATTGTCTGTACGTATTGGGGAAATTACAATAAGGCGTCATTTGGTAACTTTATTAAAGAGTATTACAAAGATGAGCATGAGTGTTCTTGGGCTAAACACATCTGGCACAAACGTTATGCTTTGCATTTTTTGGTTTTTGGTTGGCTTAGCCTTATGGATGGCTTGAAAACGGCTAAAACTCTTATTAAGCGCGACATTTTTATTGATTTTAATTGCAAGCTTTGTCACTCGGTTTTGAAAGTCCGGCACATCTCTTCTTTGAATGAAACTACTCCTCTATTATAGCAAACTTGATTCCAGGTGCAGCCTCTTTGTTTTTATGGTCTAATGTTGCCTACATGCTGGAATGAATTAGTGAAAAGGATACTTTTTCTATTGATGATAAAAGACTGTTTTTCTTAGCTACTTGTTGTGCTATTTATTACATTTGGAGGGAAAAAAATGAGAGGTATTTTGGTACGAATGCTAGTAATTTTATTACTATCTCCCGAAAGATTAAGAGTAACATTTTTGCTAGAGTATGCAAATGGAAAAATGGAATCAGATTGTTGGAGCTGCTTTAATATTTGTTGGGTGCTGCTTCTCATGGTGGGTTTTCCTTGCGGTAGAGTATGGGACAATGATGTCCGCATTCTATATGGCTACCTTTGGATGGTCTTCGGGCAACCGGTGTGCCTTACATTCTAGATCTCTTATTGATGAGTTGATTTTTGACTGAGTTCCGGCTCATGTTGGTTTTTGGGGCAACTTGTTCATTCTTGTATTGTATGGCATTGTAATTTTTGCCTTTTTGAGCTCCTTGTGAGCTTCTCCTTCTTTTTGGTGGAGATCTTAATTTTTACTTGTATGCCTTCTTTTCTTAATATACGGGCTTTGCCCAAAATTTTCCAAAAAAAAAATTCAATATATACTTAAATTTTTAAGATGGACAATTTAGTCTTTTATTATAAAACCGCTAAAGTTAAATACCTAAACAAACAATTAATATCTGCTTTCAAGTTTCAGCAAGCACATAAAAAATATTACTCAAATAACATCCCATTATTAAGGCTTTGTTTGGGACGGTTTTTTTATTACTTTTTAAAACGCAGTTTTAGTACAAATTTTTTTATTTTTTTATTAAAACTCCGTTTTAGAAAGCAGTAAAAAAGCCGTCACAAACGAAGCCTAAAACTCCTTTTTATTAAACTTTATTTTCTCAATATCTTTTTGTAAAACTCTGTTTTACATAGTAAAAACCCAACCAAAAAAAGCTACCTTGAAAGAGATTCAGGAGAAGTAATAATTCCATTGTTTTTTACACTAAATTTTTAGTATCAATATAATATGAATATAATTTAGAGATTTTTACATACATAACATCTAAAATTATTAAAAATACATATTTAATACCTAAACTTTTATATTTACTAATATACCACCTAAAACCCCTCTTTTAATCAATTCTAACATTCCGTTTAAACCTTCTGTAAAAAATCACTATCAACGACTGTCTTTCCCATCAATGGCATCCTTTCACAATAAATATAAGTATCTCATCGCTTCAATGGAGTGGTAGAATAGAAGAAAAAAGAGATTTTATGTGGTATATTAGTAAATATAGAAGTTTAAGTTTTAAATATGTATTTTCAATGGTTTTAGATGTTATGAATGTAAAAAACCCTATAATTAAATATAAAAAATAAAAAAATTAAATCCAATTTTCATCAAATAATATTAAGAAAATTAACATGTAATAGTTTTATTATATTTAAATAGGGTATTTACTTCAATAACTTTTAAACTTATCTCGTTTAGATAATTAATATAAAATTTAATACTTGCTAAAATATCATATTGTTAATTTTTTAACACCCCGTTGCTGCTACTCAAAATATCAAGCTCTCAATGACGAACGAGAGGCTGAAAGAGGCTAACAAATGCTAGAATGTGAAGAGAGTTTGCAAAAATCAGAATTTTAATGAGAAAAATCACATTCCCTCAAGATCCTCGATACTAATTATTAAATTATCTTGATAGAATAAAAGCCTGGCCTCCCTCCTTTGAGCTCTTCTGAAAAAATCAAGTGCGGTTGGTGAGGTGGTCCATCTTACCCGCGGCTCACCTCACCTGTAGCTTGCTCGGCATTCCTCGTCCATTAGGATTAGGGGTGTCAATATTTGACACGACACGAAAACCCGACCCGGACCCGACCCGGAAAATCCGGGTTGGATCCGACCCGATTTCAAAACGGGTCGGATTCAGGTTCCAGAAATTGACCAGTTTAAAAAACGGGTCGGGTCCGGGTTGACCCGACGGGTTGCCGGGTCAACACGCCAACCCGTTTAGTTTAAAAAATTTCGAAATCCCGCCCTCTGCCCGCTGCCCCCGCCCGCTGCCCGCTGCCACGCGCTGCTGCCCGCCCCGCTGCCCAGCGCTCGAGCTCGCGCTCGCGCGCTGCCGCGTGCCGCCCTCGAGCTGCCGTTCGCTGCCGCGTGCAGCGTGCTGCAGCGGTGCCGCGGTGCCCCCGCTGTCGCCTGCTGCGGCGTGCCGCTCGCGCCGCCGCGTGCTGCCGCGGTGCCGCCGTCACCCGATGCTGAGTTCCATGCCGCGCGGGTCGGGTCGGGTCAACCCGGCAACCCGCCGGGTCGGGTGGTGTCCGGGTTTGGATTTTCGACCCGTTTCTCTACTCGGGTCGGGTTAGGGTCGACCCGTTTTCCACCCGGGTCAGTTCGGGTTCGACACGAACCCGACCCGTGACCCGAAATTGACACCCCTAATTAGGATATGCATTTTGCCTTTTATTACCTTACTGTTACAGCACATTCTCTAATGCATCTTTGCTACCTTTTATCTTATTACAATATACTTAGGCCTCGTTTGTTTCTCCGTAATTTCTCTGTATGCGGTTTGAATAGACGAAAAAAGGATTATTTTGCTGTTTGGTAACACCGATTCTTCAAAATAATTTTCGGTGAACCTCCGTATTTCTGCCGATTTAAGAAGAAATTTTTCCTCCATTTGTCTTTCTGAAAGCTTTGTTAAAAACAAGAAAATAGACTCGGAGAATCAAACGAGGCCTTAGTTATATGATATAACTGCTTCTTAAAAGGAAGTTCTAGAATTTTTGTACTAGAACTCCATTTTAAGAAGAAGTAAAAAAACCGTCTCATACGAAATCTAAGTTGTATGTTGGAGAAGAAACCAATGAATATACTCTTATTTTGAAGTTACTGTTGTATTGTTTTCCTGTTTTTCGTGTTGCTACCATTTCATTTTATATGAATTCATCCATAAATAATATGAGAAGTATTTTTCCATTACTTTCATTCTTTAATATTAATAAGATCATCTCCAACCAAAAAACTTATTTTTCACTCTAAAATGCAATAATACTTCAAAATGCAGTAATTCATTTCCAATCAAACTCTATTTCTTAACACACAAAAAAAAAAATATTTCATGTATGTTCTTTCTCAATTACACGCGCTAGCCTTTCTCCCATATGTTTTCTTTGTTTCCGTCAAAAATGAGTTTGTGAATAGTGCAATGCCTATATTGATATCGCACTGATTACGAATGAGAGAATGACATATCTTTTGTTATTTGATTGGAGATTACGACACCAAACAGAAATTTGAAGTTCAGTTGGAGATAGCTCTAATCTCTTAAATCAGCCTCTGCCTGCGAGCAAGTTGGACCACTCCTTTCACTATCTTTGTATGACTTGCAAAGGAGTTCATGAAAGCCTTTGCGTACATTCACGTGATTCTCATAAATGCTTGAAGGAGGGCATGCGACATATAACTAAGGAGTGAAAGTGTACTGATTTAACATTTATGTAAGTGAAATATTAATTCAGAATTCCTGCACTCGCTTTCAATATTATTTATTATATGTACCTCTCATTTGGTTTATTTGGGGAACCTCCCAACTGTTCTATAAATGTTGCATTTCAATATCTCCGTATGCATATAATTTATGTAGCATTTCAAAAAATATCTTCCAACAGATCAAATTTTGCTATTACTGATGCTCAGAAACTCTTAAATTTTATGAAGTTTTAGGCTCCGTTTGAAATTACTTTTTTATTATTTTTTAAAATAATTTTTTAACATAAAAATTTAAAATTTTATATAAAAAAATTATTTTAAAAAATAATAATCTGAGTGATATTGCATGTGGCAGCAGACAACCAACATAGAACCTAAAAAGTTAGAGACAAAGGCGTTGAGACCCACATGAAGAGGAAAAATTATTAGGTCCTCCCACCTGACGTAGAGCTACGTCCTCCCACCGCCAAAATCGCGCTAAAAAACGAGAAATACCAAGCAAATACTGAGCAATACCAAACAATAACGAGGAATATCATCATGTGAAGACCAATACCGAATTATACCGAGCTATACCGAGCAATACCGAGCAATACAAAAAAATACCTAGTCTTTCCTAGAAAAAACTCTGTATGTTTTTGTATAACTCGGTATTGCTAGGTATAGCTCGGTATAACTCGGTATTGGTCTTCACATGATGATATTCCTCGTTATTACCAAATAATACCTAGCAATACCAAGCAAAAACCGAGTTTTTGGCGGTGGGAGGACGTAGCTCTACGTCAGGTGGGAGGACCTAATAATTTTTCTCTTTTCTTTTTAGTGTGATGATTTCCTTATATGATAACAATTTTTACTGTGCTCAAATGCGTAATGAATTAGTTAAAACAAATCTAAGAATTTTTAGTGGAACAAATCTGAGCACTCAATTTGTCCAAAAAAGTTTATTAGAGTGTAAATGGGTTGGATCTGCATTTATTTATGGAGGATACCTGACTTTACTAATATGTCTACATAAGGAAAACATGAACCTGTAAGTGAGAATGGAATGAATAGAGGAAGAAGTGTAGAGGAGGACTAAAAGGTCTCTGATAAGTAAACAATTTCATACTAATTCGAAAGACCTCTTTTGATTTTTTTTTTGGTGCCTTGAATAGTGCCCATTGCCTCTTATTTATATAGCTCAGGCTATAGAAAGGGCTACATGAAAAAAATATTATAAAAAATACAACACTACACTATGGTACACACATGTGTCGTCATCTGATTAGTGGGAGAACTAGGATGAAAGACTCATCTTCGGGCGATTATAGTAATGTTGAGTGGAATAAAGGATGAGTTGTGGTGTGTTGTGAGTTTATGCCAGGTTGGACGAATTCTGTAGTGGCGGACCGGCGGGATCTTGTTGCCTCGCTCTAAGTCAAAGATCACCGTAGTGAAATGGGTAGACATGTGTTGAAAAAACTGGGGTCTAATGCAATGATGAGCAAAATACCCTCTAGGATGAGAGCCTTCTTTTAGCCGAGATCAGGTGAGGGTCAATGGTCTTGCATACTGAGAGTTAATGACTAAGATAACAACGAGTGATAATTGATCTGCCTGATGCTTTATTCCTGACTCGCCCAATTCAAGGCCGACTATTTGGTTAATTCAAACGAGTACCTAAGAATTCTCCTCATATAGACAAATGCCTTCTTCATGATATGGCGATTACCTATTACGATATTTGTGAAGACATTTATACATATACAAAATGAGTCCACTTTGAATGAGTTTGTTGTATTCTTATATCAAATTGCCATCTATTCAAAATCAGTTCTTGTTTAAATTTATTCATGAACATCTTGGTTGTGTTCAAGCCAAGCGAAAATTGATTCCAAACATATAAAATAAATAAATAAATAATGATATAAACACAATATAATAATTCTATTTATCAATTAAATAACTAGTCAGACAGAAACGAATAAGGTTCTAATTGTATTCAACTCAACAAAAAAAATGACTTTAAAATAAATGCTTGATATCTACTGGTTTATTTCATGAATAAATTGAACACGAGCTTTGCAATGTATTGGTTTGATTTTAGACTAGCATGATCTGCATAGACACCGCATCAAGTGTAAATGGCTATAGATTGGCATTGTAGGATGATGTAAAAAGAGCCCCTCTTGTACTATAGATAGGCATTGTAGGATGATGTAAAAAGAGCCCCTCTTGTACTAAGCCATTAGGCCTATTGAATAAGGGAATAAGAAATTCCTGCAGCTCCTCCCTTCCCATTTAAAGAAACGACAAAGTGGAGTAAATGAGACTTTATTATCTCTGACTTGTTATTACATGCTTAGTAATTCTTGTTGCTATTTATAGTTGTATAATGATTATACATGTGACTGTAATTCATTTATAATTTGTGTGCTGAGACTTGTTTGCTTAGCTGTATTTCTGTTCTTCTAAAGTGCGGACGAACTCGTCTCCTTCTATTTTAGGCTTCTTTGTTCTTGGCGGCCGATCTCGTCTTTTCTTGTTATCTCCCCGTAAGCTGATGGTTTCTGATGAACATTTAGCTTGTCTCGAAGAAGATGAAAGCGTGGCGTTGAAAGGTGTTTTGTGAATATGTCTGCTATTTGGTCTTGATCGGTTGAACTCGAACGATGTTCGAGTAAATCTGATAGCGTATGAAGTGATAGTCGATCTCTATGTGTTTCGTCCGTGCATGAAAGACCGGATTGCTGGCTAGGGCTATGGTTGAAGTGTTGTCGCAGTAAAGGTCTGGAGGTTGTGAGATCTGTAACTTGAAGCCTTGTAATATATATCGTAGCCAAATAATGTCTGTTATAGCTGCTGCTAAAGCTCGATATTCAGACTCCGTGGAAGATCTTGCTACGGTATGTTGTTTCTTAACACTTCATGAGATAGGTGTATTACCGAGGAAAGAACAGTGCCCTGAAGTTGATTTTCTTGTCTCTGTGTCGCTTGCCCAATATGCGTCTGAGTAGGATTGTAATTGAAGAGGTCCCAAGGCAACTGGTATGCCATAGTCTAAGGTACCTTTGATATACCTTAGTAATCTTATGAGAAGATATGCATGAATGGGTTTTGGGTCATGCATGTGTTGACAAAGTTGATTTACATGATAAGCAATGTCTGGTCTGGTGGTGAGGTATTGTAAGGATCCTGTGAGTCGTTTGTATGTGTATGGGTCGGTGAGAATTGAGTCCTGTGGTATGTTTTGTGGTATTTTGGTACATGATGGGTTTGATAAAGGTTTACAAAAATCAAGTTTTGCAATATGAAGTATGGATGTGGCGTATTGATGTTTTACAGAAATAGGGATTTTTCATGAGTGATAATGTTGATACCGAGAAAATTGTTGGCAGTGCCCAAATTTTTCATCAAGAATTGGTTGTGCATTTTTAATATAATGCTTGATATTAGTGATGGGTTGTTACTGGTGAGTAGTATGTCATCTACGTATGTTAGTAGATATACCTGATATTCTTCTTGTGAAAATATGAGTAGTGATGGATCTGCTTTGCTCGGTTGGAATTCCATTTGTTGCTAAAAAGTTGAGAATGTTTGTCTGGATGCCTGTTTGAGTCCATAAATTGCCTTGTAAAGTAGACATAAGTGGTTTGGATGGTCATTGTCCTCGTATCTTTTCGGCTATTTCATGTATATTGTGTCTGTCAATTTTCCATGTAGGAAGGCATTTGCCACATCTAGCTGATGTACTTCCCATTTTTTATTAAGTGCAACCGTAAGCAGAATTCTGATGGTCGGAAATTTGGTTACCAGACTAAACATTTCCAGATAATTGAACTCATACTCTTGTTTATGTCCCTGAGCTACTAATCTTGCCTTGTATCTAACTATTGATCCATTTGAATGAAGTTTTGTTTTATACGTCCATTTACATCCGAGAATTGGAGTATGGACGGGGGAGGAACCAATTTCCAGGTTTACTTGTTTTTGTAAAGCAGAGAATTCTGTGTCCATTTCCTATCTCCAATGTTGATGTCTGGATGCTTCCTGATATGTTGTTGGATCAAGGGGTGTTTCGTGCTGAGTCCGAGTTTGATGATGTAAGAGATTCATTATTGTTCTGGGTTTGAGGGATCCCGTTTTGAATCGAGTTATCATTGGGTATGTGGGCTGAGGTTGCTGCGTTGGGATCTGAGTGTGATGAGGATGCTTGTGTGGGGTTTAATGAGTCTGCTGTGGAGTTGTTAGGCGTGTTTGTTGTATGTGGTGTAGTGGGTATGTTGGTATTGTTGTGATGTAGAGTGGTGGTGGTGGGAATAGTTGTGGGTATAAGAAGGTGAGGATTATCCGGAATTTGTGTCTGAAGTGACTGTTTTGTTTTGCTTAGCTATATTTCTGTTCTTCTAAAGTGCGGTTGAACTCGTCTCTATGACTGAACTCATCTCCTTCTGTTTTAGGTTTCTTTGTTTGTGGCGACTGATCTTATCTTTTCTTGTTACCATTCTCTCTTCCAAGAAGCTAAAGAAAGACTTCTTCCTCATGCAAGAAACATAACAAATGATATCGGAGCCTTGTTGAGGCGATCTCGAGGTGGAGAACGGTTATTGTCCAAGAGAGAGAGGAGAAAGTCATTGTCGGTGCCGCCAACGAGGGTGTTCATGTGGGTTTGTTTGCGTAAGGCGAACAAGAGGTCTGGTGCGGGGTTTGGCTTAGGCAAGCGGGTAAGATCGGAGGTACATGGGTCGGGAGACACAAACATGTGTTTGTGCAGACGACCATGTAGCCATTCACATGGGAGATCGCACGAGCAGGCTGAAGGTGCTAACGTATGCGGGCAAAGCGAGGATGGAGCACAGGTTGCCACGCAGAGCGTGGGGTGGCCAAGCAGCGAAAGTCACACATGTTGCGCTAGCGCTAGGCGCGCGGCACGGGTCATTAGACCCACATGCCAGGGGTTGCGTGGGGAGCGGTATGCCGTGCTGGGAGAGCACGGACTTGCGTGACCGCGGGCTTTCGAATTTTATAGTCTATCCTCTCCATGCAAAAGATACTTGAGCCTCCTAGGAGCTTTTACCCTCTGCCAATTGTTTACATATTAGAATGCCAATGTAGGCGTGACTTAAGAACCAATCAACTATAAGCATGTTAGAAGAGTTATTTTGGTTTATACAAACTTTAGCTAAACAATAGGCATAACACCTTCCAAACCAAGCAACTCTTCTAAACTAGAAACAAAACAATAGTATGTATTAGCAAGTAATAGCTTTCTTACTATTTCACAAAATAGATGCATATTCTTCCACTGTACACTCTATAGAACATTCCTCAAAGTGCCTATGGAAAGTCTCTATAGTCACAAGAACATCCTTAGACTGTGGATGTGATTTATCTCCAACGGTAAAAACATGAATTCCCCCACCAAGCTCTACCGAGCTCCAACCAGCTCTCTTTGTAACACCCCTGCTCTTCATGAAACTCCTGAGCTTTTCCACCTCTTCCCATCTTCCATCACTTCCAAACATATTAGACACAAGAATGTAATACCCATCATTTTCTGGATCAGATTCAAATGCTCTCTTTGAGATACACTCTCCCATTTCAACATTACTGTGAATGTGACAAGCACCAAGCAAAGCTCCCCAGATTCCTCCATCAGGCTGGATAGGCATGGAGAGAATCATAGCTTCAGCCTCCAATAGGTTACCAGACCGAGCAAGGACATCAACCATACATGTATAGTGCTTTAAAGTGGGACTAATGCCACAATCTTTCATTCTGAGGAAAAGTCTCCTTGCCTCTTCAACCAATCCTACATGGCTGCAAGCAGAAAGGGCCGCGAGGAATGTGACTGTATTTGGCTTAATGCCTGACATCTCCATTTCTCGGAAAACCTCTAACGCCTTCTTGGCATCCCCATGGATACCATAAGCTGAAATCATCGCATTCCAAGAAATGACATCCCTTTCAGGCATAGAGTCAAAGAGTGCTCTTGAAGTTTTGAGATGTCCACACTTGGCATACATATCAATCAAGGCTGTGCATAGAGTTACATCAGACTCCAAACCCATTTCCTTTATGGAACCATGCACCCACTTTCCCAAGTCAAGAGCAGCCATATGCGAGCATGCTGAAAGAACACTTAATAATGTTGAAGAATTTGGTTTCACACCTTCCAAAAGCATTTGATTAAAAATGCTTAAAGCGTCACTAGACTTACCAAGATGAGAATAAGCTGAGATAAGAGAATTCCAGGTAATAACATTTCTCTTTGTATTATGAAAGACCCTCCTTGCAAGGTTTAGCTTTCCACATTTACCATACATACACACCAATGAATTGGAAATGTAGTCCTCATCATCAAGAAAGTTCTTTATTGTGTAGCAATGTAGGGACTGGCCTAACTGCAAAGCAATTAGTTTTGAACATGAGGAGGAAGCATGTACCACTGTATTTTGATCAACATTGGCTCCTAGGCCATTAAACTGCATTTCTCTAAACAAATCCAAACATTTTATGTCCATTCCAGTCTTCTCATATTCGCAAATCATTAAGTTCCAGGGATCTGCACTCTGCAGGTGAATGCAACCAAAAAAAGTTTCTGCAGCATCCAGTTGCCCAAGCTTACAGTACATCATCAGCAGGGAACTAATTACTGGTTTACTGAATTCAAAGTCTTTCCTCAGCATAATTGCATGGAAGGCCTTCCCTCCATGAATACAGCTACTATTGGTGAATCCCAAAAGCATGCAACTGATGGAAACACCATCAGGTTCAACTCCTGAATCTATCATCGCTAGGAAAAGCTTTAAGCACTCAATTAAAAGGCCTTTCTTAGCATAAACAGCTAAAACCTCAGTCCACGAAACAGTATCTTTTTCAGACAATTCATCAAATGCAAGAACAGTTTCCTCAAAGCTTTCACACTTGGCATACATGGAAAGCAGAGATGATCTCACAGAAGCAGACCACCCAGATCCAGTTTTTATGAGAAATCCATGAAGACACATTCCTTCATGCAATGCTCCAAGATTAGCACAGGCCTGCAATCCACCATCCAAGGTGCGGGAATTGGGCTTTGTCCCTCCATCTTTGCCAACACGATGCATTTCCGCAAGACAAATTAAACCAAGTTTGCTCAGTCCATTCCTCACACAACCTATGATTAGCGCTGTCCAAGCAACAACATCTCTTTCGGAAATTTCATCGAACGCTTTAAAGGCATCACCAATTATCCCACACTTCGAGTACATGAAAATCAAGGAAGTTCCAACACCACTACATTTACCATTCAAAATCCCATTTTTAATAGAAGCTCCATGAATGCATGACCCAAGAACAAGAAAGAGAAGCTCCGCCGATGCTGAGACGACCAGGGGTACTGTGAATTGATCAGGAGGCACGCCGGCTGCGAGCATTTGGCAAAAGTAAAGAAGAGAAACAGTGAAGTCAGCATTAGAGAAGTGCGTTTTGATTATAGAATTCCAGAGGAATGTATCTTTGAGATTTCGTGCGACGGCTGAGGAGAAAACGCCCGTAGCTAAGTCTGGGCGGTGAAGGGAGGCGTAGAGAGAAATAAGCTTGGCGGCGAGGAATGGGTTGGATGAGTGACCGGAAGTGATGGCTCCGGCGTGAAGGAGAAGGAGGGAATGGAGGTCGGGAACCTCGGCGGAGAGAAGATGGACGGAATGCGGAGGGAGGCAGAAGAGGGGGGAAGCGGGAGAGCAGTAAAGCTGAAATCTTGTGACGAGAGCACATATATTTCGGGGTTGTATGGGTTTGTGAATGAGCATGATAAGAGAAAGCAAACCGCGCATTTAGCCAACGGCTAATTTAATGCGTTGGGCATTCGAGGCGTTTAAAAAACCTAAAATCGTTCGATAATTGCTGTAATTTAAAATTGGTTGGAGTTCTTTGAGTCTCCATGTAAATTCGAAATTAATTTTAAATTTTTTAAAAATTATATCACTATATTCTAATATAAGATGAAATTATTTTTTTGATATTTATCTTTTATTTTACATATCATATTCATATGTTATCTCTAAATATAATCAAGTAATTAGACTATATCACTAAATTATTAGATTAATATAACTAAATAAATAGTACATCCAAATAAATTTGACTTCATAAATTTTATGTAGAGATTAAGCTTATGAATATCAAATAGTTTAATTATATTTTCTATTCAATAAATTAAATCTAATGTAGGCACTTGCACTTGAAATTAAGGATACGTATCATAAAAATAGCCTCTTTCTTGTACTAAATATATCAAAATTAGAGGTGCAAACGAGTCGAGAAGTCGAGTCAAGCTCGAGTCATGCCTAACTTGAGCTTGACAAATGAGCCAAATCTCAAGTTTGAACTTGAGTCGAGCTCGAGCTGGACTTGCCACAGAATTTAGGTTGGTCAAGCGGATCTCTTCCACCACAAATGTTGTTCGCAGGCGCCTGCCTCTTCCGTCACGATTCACAAACACAGTTCACATGCGTCGGTTCTGATTCGCCCCCGTTATTCCGCCTCTTTTGTCGCAAATGCGATTCGCACCCACAGAAGGTACAATTCCCAGCCCGCCACGGTTAGCTCCAATTCACCCTTGTCTTTCCTCTTTCCGATAGCCGCTCAACTTTGTTACTCGTCGAGCAAACGACTATTTGAACTCGAGCTCAATAAGCCCAACGAGCTTGAAATCCTGCTCGAGATCTACTTGAGAGCTCTTTAATGAGTTGAGTCCGATCCGACTCGCAAGTTGGCTTGATTCGGTTGCATACCTAATCAAAATATCCCAACATAATCGTTTTCCTTTAAGAGATAATACACGAGTATTCAATTATAGAATGCAATTTATTGAGAGATAATACATGAAGATGTTAACATGAATCCCATTTTAAAACTAAGTTGAAATACATTTGAATGACCACTATTATGGATACATATTTTTAAAATAAATGAATGTATCTTATCTATGTTTCAAAATATATGATGAATAAACATTTGACTCAATATTCTCAATCATGACAAGTACGATAATGTGACACTATGATGAGTCAAGTTTAAGATGCTTTCTCATCTAGCTTTGAGGTATGCCCCATTAATCCTAAGTTTGATCCTCCTATTTTCCTATTTTTAAAGTTTATTAAATATCATTAGATGATGCAACTCATGATTATTAATAAAGAGATTCTCATATTACAATTATTTGACCTAGTAGACAATGGTTATAATGACTTTAGATGAAATAGTACCGATGTTTTTATTGGGACTATCCGCAAAAGTTTTTTAGAATCGGACAACATTCTTTGCTTCCCTTTATCCTCTAGGTTCGCAAGGTCCTCTTGGATGATATAACCCAAAAATAATTTATATGGATCCTCAAGTTTTCTCCATATGAGTAATTAGGCTAAGGCTTTGTTTGGGATAGCTTTCTCGTTGCTTTCATAAACAGCTTTTTAGTACAAAAAATTAAAATTCAAGAAATTTTTAACTAAAATATTATTTTAGAAAGCACTAAAAAAGCCATCCTAAATGAACTCTAAATCCATGACAACTCAAGATAACAAAGCATTTTGTTCATTCTTCATTCCCTTGACCTTTTATTCCTTTATGACCCCATAGGTTGTAAGGATTCCATTCCTTGATATATATTAATAACTATAATTTTTGGGCTATTATGATGATGCAGATTCATCCGTTGTTTCATTTCTTTTGTTACCTTCATTTTGAACTTCTTCTTTTGAGTATCCTTATTGTAGAACTTCAAGATTCAGTGAATCAAGAAGAGTAAGGCTCAGGAACAGATGACAGGGACGATACTTAGAAGAAGAAATAGTGTCTTATTATTATCTCCCGGAACAGTACAAGCCAAGTATATATAGAGAGTTACAAAAGCTGTTACATAAAGAGCTACATATCTGGACATATATATAGTAATTGTATATATTTAGTTTATTGATCTAATACTCCCCCGCAAACTGAAGGTACTTTGGAGACAGTCAGTTTGTTGCGAAGTAGTTGGAACCGCGGGGTGGATAATGATTTGGTTAGAATGTCTGCGGTCTGATCAATAGTGCTAATGGGGAGAATCCGAATGTGATGTTGTTGAATATGATCCCAGACAAACCGGTGATCTATTTCTATGTGTTTCGTTCTAGCGTGAAACACGGGATTGTTAGCCAGGGCTATAGCTGAAGTGTTGTCACAAAAAATGTCGGTTGGCGTGTCTTGTTGGATGCCAAAATCTACGAGAAGACGACGAAGCCACACGATGTCCGTCGTGAGTGCAGCAAGCGACCGGTACTCTGATTCAGTAGAAGACCGAGCGACAATGGTTTGCTTTTTGACCATCCATGAGATTAATGTATCTCCTAAGAACGAGCAGAAGCCAGATGTTGATTTCCTTGAGATGGGATCACTTGCCCAATCGGCATCTGAAAAAGACATAAGCGATAAGTTAGATTTTGTTATAAGAATACCATAGTCAGTTGTACCTTTGATGTAGCGTAGCAATCGTTTTAAGAGATAGGCATGCTCTGGCAGCGGTTGATGCATGTGTTGAGAGAGGAGATTAACGCTATATGCAATGTCCGGAAGTGTTAGACACAGGTACTGAAGGGAACCTATTATCTTCCGATATGTAGTCGGATCGTTGAGAATTTTATCCGGAGTAATGTCGTGCGGTAACTTGGTGCACGTTGGATTTGCCACGGGATTACACTTGGACAGCTGAGCAATCTGCAGATGGAATTTTCATACACGGCTTGAGACAGAAAATATGCATTGGCTGTTTTAGTGATTTGAATTCCTAGAAAGGAATTTGCTTCACCTAACTGTTTCATAGCAAATTTCCCATTGAGCTTATCAATGATTTTTCTAATTTCATGAGTGTTGTTACCAGTGATAAGAATGTCATCCACATACACAAGTAAAAATATAGTAATGTGTGATTTCCGAAATATTAGTAAAGATGGATCATAATTACTATGAACAAACCCAATGGAGACAAGAAATGAAGTGAACGTGTTATACCATTGTCTTGGGGCTTATGTGAGACCATAGATGACTTTGTTGAGAAGACATACGTGGTCGGGATTGTTGGTATCCTCAAATCCTTGTGGTTGTAGCATATATACCGTTTCCGAGAGTGAGCCATGCAGAAATGCATTGACGACATCCATCTGTTGAACTGGCCAATTGTTTTGCAGCGCTACCGCTAGAAGAATTCTGATCGTAGGTAGTTTTGCAACTGGACTGAACGTCTCTGTGTATTCCAGTCCATACTCCTGATGATTACCTTGAACAACTAGGCGAGCTTTGTATTTGGATATGGATCTATCGGAGTGAAGTTTGGTGCGGTATGTCCACTTACAACCCAGGATTGTTGAATTTGATGGTCTCAGAACAAGACTCCAGGTACCTTGGAGCTGAAGTGCAAGAAATTCAGTTGCCATTTCTTTGCGCCATTCCAAGTATTTGCTGGCTTCAGTGTAAGTGGACGGAGTCGAAGGGCACTCTGGAGTAGTCTTTTGATGTAGTAGGTTAAGGCGGGTTGTAGGCTTAAGAGATCCCGTCTTATATCTGGTTAACATAGGATGATTTGTGTGCTGAGCCTGAGAAGATTCGGAAGGGTTGGGCGAAGACTGAGAGTTAGCCATGGGAGGTTGATCTGACGGAGGAAGTGCCGGTACTTCCGAATTTGAGTTGTATTCGATCCAGACATTGTATGAGTAGAGGCATTAGTATGCTGGACCACGGACGTTGGTGTCAAGAATTTTGATAATAGTTGTGCAGGTAGTTCTGGCGCCTGATCTGTCTTGGTATGGAGAAAAGGAAAGTAAGTTTCATCAAATTTAACATGTCTAGATAAAATTATTTTGTGAGTAACTGTGTCTAAGCACTTATAGCCTTTGTATTGATCTGAGTATCCCAAGAACACACACAGCCGCGATTTCGGCTGACGTTTATGACGAAGGGGAGCGGGTGTGAGAGGGAAACAGGCGCAACCGAACGTTCGGAGATGATCGTATATTCAGGAGTCCTGTGATGAAGAAGTTCATATGGAGATACATTATGTGTATTTGGAGACGGCATTCTATTCACAAGATACGTAGCCGTTAAAACAGCATCAGGCCAATAGGACATTGGGACAGATGCAGTGTATAGAAGCGTTCTAGTTGTCTCTATAAGGTGCCTATGCTTGCGTTCCGCCACGCCATTTTGTTCAAGCGTGTATGGGCAAGAGATCTAATGAGAGATCCCATGGTTTTGAAGCAACTGAGTGAAGTTGTGGCTGAGGTATTCGTCACCTCCATCTGTTCGAATACATTTAATTTTATGAGACGTGTAATTTTCTATGTATAGTTTGAATGTGCTGAAAATGTAAGGCACTTCTGACTTGTGCTTCATGGGAAACAGCCAGGTAAAACGCGTACAGTCGTCAATAAACAAAACATGGTAACAATAACCAGAATTAGATATTACTGGTGCAGGACCCCACACGTCAGAATGAAGCAATTCAAGAGGTAAAGTATATCTATTCTTTGAAGATTCAAAAACCAATTTATGATTCTTAGCATCATTACAAGAATGACAGTTAGGTAAATTTGAATCTATATGCAAGTGGGGTTGAGAAGAAGCAATGAGATGAAGAGTTCTCTTGCTGGGATGGCCCATCCTGTTATGCCCAAACACTAGATACATTACGGATTGTAGTAAGAGCATGATTCTTGACAGTTGCCGGAGTCCGAATTGGGTACAGCCCTTCACAGCAAGGCCCTTGAAAAATGACTTGATGCGTCGTCAGGTCCTTAAACACAAAACCAGACGGATTAAATATAATAGCTATATTATTGTCCTTCGTTAATTGCAAAATAGAAAGTAAATTGTAATGAATTGAAGGAGAATGAAAAATTTTAGATAAGTTGAGCTTACGAGAGGGAGTCGGTAGCAAGCCTTTGCCAGAATTCGCTATGCTTACCGAGCTCCCGTCACTGATAGTGATACCGTCAGTCCCATTGTAAGGACTTGAGATGGATAAGTTGTTCAAAGATTTTATCAAGTGCGAAGACGCGCCGAGTCTAGATACCAATCTGTGTAATTAGAGGATGGTTCGGCCATCAGAGCTTTGTTCGATTTTTGCTATTTGGGAACGAATTGAGCATTCATCCGGTGCCAGCAGTCATTCGCCGTGTGCCCCTTCTTGAGACAAATTTGACACGTCGGGGCCGGTGTTGAGGACTCTTTTACGGAATGTGTAGAGCCATACGACCGACCTTTGCTCCTTCTACCACGTCCACGGTTAGAGAATAGAACAGTATTGGAAGAATCAGTTACCGCAAGATGTGCAAGTTCTGCCGTCATGTGAATCTCTTCGGTGATGAGGAATGAATACAGCTGATCAAGATTGAGCGGTTGAGTCATTGTCCTGATCGATGTCTTGAAAGACTGATAGTGAGGAGGTAGGCCACGGAGAATGTAAAGGATGATATCTTCTTCTTCAATGTGACCACCAGCTGCGACAATTTGATCTACCAATGTTTTAACGTCATTGAGATATTGAACCATAGTCAGGTTCTTGAGGGCAACATTGTGAAGAGCATTCTTTAGCTGAATGACTCTCGATCGGTTCGTAGATTGGAAGCGCGTTTGAAGAGTGGTCCATATAGCCGAAGTTGATTCAAGATTGAGGACATAGGGTAAGATCGAAGCAGATATAGTGGAGCATAGGGACGCCGCTAGATTTTGATCATTCAAGACCCATTGCGCATATTCAGGATTTGGAGCTGTCGATCCGTTTGCTCGATGAAGGAGTTTGTTCGGTACAGGAGACAGTGGATCAAGAAGAGACTCTAGTCTATTCGCCCGTCATATTTTCAGAATCTGTGAGCTCCAGAGCGGATAATTATCCGGAGATAACGGATTTTGCACGGTATTCTTGAGATTAGATAGAACAAATTTGAGAGAAGAAGATAGAACCGGAGTGGAGGATGCAGAGATTTCGGATTGTTCGCCAGGCGGAGATGTAGTCGTCGACGCCATGGCTCCCAGAGATCTTCAAGATCTGCTCTGATACCATGTAGAACTTCAAGATTCAGTGAATAAAGAAGAGTAAGGCTCAGGAACAGATGACAGGGACGATACTTAGAAGAAGAAATAGTATCTTATTATTATCTCCCGGAACAGTACAAGCCAAGTATATATAGAGAGTTACAAAAGCTGTTACATAAAGAGCTACATGATGCGGTGCATTTTAAACTATGATAGTCCTTAGGAGTACTTTATCCATTTTGTTCTAGAATACTCTTTTGCTCTCATAAGTAGGAGGTCTTGTAGAAAAAAAAAAGCATTGAATGATATAAACCCTTTTTGAAGCTTTGAGAAAGCTCTCTTCTTCTTCCCTGGATTGGGAACTCCTTGAAATCCTTCTTGCAGGTATCGACTTCCGCCGATCCACTACATCAGTTGGTATCAGAGCCTGGAGCTTGCGAAGATCGATGGACTGCGGAAGAAGGTCGGCTGTCGACGACGATCGAAGCTGCAAAACAAGATTGGCGGTCGACGACGATCGAAGCCAAGGAAGGTGGGCTGTCGACGATGATCGAAGCCGGATCGCCTTCTATCAAGCTCAATCGAAGAAGTCGCTCGATCAGGTAGATAGAAACCTTGATCGGATTCGCGAAACCCTTCGGTCAATATGGAGGATGAGGATGTCGTCGGCAACCATACCGAGGCATTCTTCTTATTCGATCCCCTCGTCAGCTTCACGCAGACGCCATCCATCCCGCCATACTCCCACGGTCACTGATGATTATGCTCCGCTCGAACTTCCGCTCAAATGGCGTGATCCATCGCCGGAATACCCACCGCTCGAGCTTCCGTTGCGATGGCGAAATTGTAATATAAAAAATCTGCTCCAGGATCGTCCAGGACGATCTGGATCGTCCTGGGACGATCAGTGGAAAGTTTGCTCCAAATTTTGCCCAGTTTTGCTCCAGGTGATTTTTTGTACACATCGTCCAGGCCGATTTGGACATCGTCCAGGCCGATCGGCACTGTAGAAAATATCGGCCTGAGAATAGTTCTGGGAATCGTCCAGGGCGATCGGGACGATCGAATTTTGGTCTGATCGTCCTGGGACGATCTGGCGATCGGCCGGGCCGATCTGAAGATTATAAAGCTGAAATCAGTCGTTTTGAAGAGAGAGAAAATCAGAAATTAAAAATATAAAATATCTAAGGAGAGAGAAACTCGAGGATTTTTGGAGAAAAGTTGATTTTCGGACGACGCGGAGCCGTTTTCGTCCGAAGTGACTGTTCAGAATATTACTGTACGCGAGGTAAGGCACATTCCGCCTTTCTCAATTTTCAGTTCCGTCGAGTTTGGCGGTATATTCTGTCCGGATTTTGTTTCCGTTACGGTTTTTTGTCCGTATCTTTTGATTGGTTCAGTTTTTACCGCGTAATTTTCCGTATATTGTTGACGTGCCGAGTGTGCACATTTTGGTTATTTTTCGAAGATTTTTGTCCGGGTATTTTTGATTCGGCGGTGTTTTTCGTAGACTACAATTTTCTGTGAAATGGTAAATTCTCTGTGCAGTAGAATAAATGTTATGGAATGTGATTATCTATATTCTGTGCGAATTTGGTAAATTTTCTTTGCAGGAAATTTTGTGTAAATTCTGTCTACTGCCGTTGTGCTGCCCGATTTTTGTCTGATTTCGAATTTGCCCGGATTTCTTCTGAATTGAAATGCTATCTGTATGTGCTATAAAAAGGGAGCTATAAGGGGTCTGAATCCTATGAGATTCAGTTAGTGTCTGGGAAATCTGAAATGAGCTCAAATCTGAAATCTGATATCTGTTCTGTTCCGGATCCGATGAATTCTGTTCTGGTGCTATAAGCACATTTGTTCTGGTGCCGTGAGCACAAAGGGAGGCATAAGGGGCCTGGATCCTATGCGATTCAGTCAGTGTCTGGGAAGGGAGGCATAAGGGGCCGGAATCCGTAGAGATTCCGTCAGTGTCAGGGCATTTAGCTATGAATTAAATATTTGATATCTGATATCTGATTTGATCTGATTCTGATTTCTGTATCTGTTCTGTAAGCAATTGTGATTCTGATCTGTTCTGTTTCTGATTTCTGACTTCTGTTTCTGTACAATTCTGTTCTGATATAATCTGAATTTCTGATTTCTGTACGATTCTGACTCTGTTGATTTATTCTGTTCTGATTTGTATTCTGAGATGATCTGATCTGTACGACTCTGATTCTAATTTGATATATGTCCGTATAAGTTCTGATTTGATTCGGTTCTGATTCGAGATCTGATTCTATTCCGATTTCTGATTGGATTTCTGTCTGATGAGTTTGGTTTTGGATTCTGAGAGTTTTGATTGGAGGTTTGTTGCTTTGCTGAGCTGTTGAGCTCACCCTTGCTTTCTGGTGGATTTCAGGTTCTGGGAAAGGGAAGGAAGTCCAGGACTAGAGTTCAGAGTCCGATCAGTATAGGTATTGTTTTACTTTTGATTTTTGTACGGTCATGGCCTTTCTTTTGTGTTTATTCTGCTAGCCATGTACCATATTTGTAGATGATTATTTTGAGGAAAAAGAAAGAAAATATAGATGTTTTGTTCCGCTGCATTTGATGACTTATAGTAGCTCTGTTGTTCTGTGTTTGTGTGTCTGTTGAGATAATTATTTTGGAAGATTCAGTTCAGAACCAAATTCCAAAGCCAGATCCTGGATTAGAAGGTTCTATCGCGATCCGGCTCGGGCGGGATCCGTCCCCGTCGGGTCGGGTCGTGACAGAAATCCTCCGCCGATCCACTACATCAGTTGGTATCAGAGCCTGGAGCTTGCGAAGATCGATGGACTGCGGAAGAAGGTCGGCTGTCGACGACGATCGAAGCTGCAAAACAAGATTGGCGGTCGACGACGATCGAAGCCAAGGAAGGTGGGCTGTCGACGATGATCGAAGCCGGATCGCCTTCTATCAAGCTCAATCGAAGAAGTCGCTCGATCAGGTAGATAGAAACCTTGATCGGATTCGCGAAACCCTTCGGTCAATAAGGAGGATGAGGATGTCGTCGGCAACCATACCGAGGCATTCTTCTTATTCGATCCCCTCGTCCGCTTCACGCAGACGCCATCCATCCCGCCATACTCCCACGGTCACTGATGATTATGCTCCGCTCGAACTTCCGCTCAAATGGCGTGATCCATCGCCGGAATACCCACCGCTCAAGCTTCCATTGCGATGGCGAAATCCTCCGCCTCCACTGATTACGTCGCCTCGCAAACGGAACTTCAATCTTGATCCCGATCAAATAGAAACATCGATGGGAGTGGGATATGCCCCAAACCAGCAGGAAGACAATCCAGTCTCTGACCAAGTCCAAATCCGACGAACAGCCGCCGATCTGGAGACACCAACAGCAGCCGACCAAGCTCCCACAACCCCAGCCGGCGACCAGGTTCCCGCAACCCCAGCGGCAGATTCACCGGCGCAACGCGAGCGTGACTTCAGCCCAGACCCTAAATCATCTCACGCGTCTGTCCAGGCCATACTCCAGATCCCATCACCTGCTCTCGCAACCGCCGCTCAGCCCAGTTCGCCTATACACCGAGCCACACAATCTGTTCTGTCTATGATCGACCCCGTCCCGTGTTCAAACCTCACGCAGAAATCATCCGAGATGATCAGGCACTCGAACACAGCGAGACTCGATCAATTTGCAACCGGAATCCTAGACGGCGAACTTCCGGACTCTGTCGACATTCGGATCCATGTTCCCAAACCTCCTCCACTTCCGCCTGACCAGACCGACTTCGTCGAGGTGACGCCTGACCCCATCAGCTCCGGCGCCCCGCACGCTCCTGCATCGAGCGATCCAGTGGACTCCAGCCACTGCTCATGTAGCGATCGTGACAAATACCGATCTCATGATCAAGATCGCGACAAAGACAGATTTCTTCTTCTTCTTCGCATGGCCAATCCCGATTTCGCCTCCACCCTGACTCGCAACCAGATTCGAGATTTGTCTGCCACCGCTCTCCCAAATCTTATGCCCTCCTACTCTCTATACCCCGTTGAAGAACTCCTTGCAAACATTCATGTCTCGAATGGCCTCATAGCTCCACCGCTTATCTCCACCCAACCAGCTGCTACGCCGATTCCATCTGACTACATCACCATGCCCTCCCGTGATGTCATTTCCTGGACTGCCATGCTAATGGCTTATGCTGATAATTGCGAGATCTCCAAAGCACGTGAAGTGTTTGAACAAATGCCTAAGAGAAATGCTGCTTCATGGAACGCCATGATCTCAACCTATGCAAGGGATCCAAAGTTACTTAAGGATTCTTATGAGTTGCTCTCAGCAATGCCGGTGAAGAATGTAGTTTCTTGGACTGCTATGATACACGGTTATGCTAAAATTGGAGATTTAGAAGAAAGTTTGCAGCGTTTCTCACAAATGAAGAAGGAAAATGTGAATGCTAATTCGACGACATTTTCAATTATGCGTGATGCTTGCGCTGAATTTGGCAGAAGAAGAGAAAGGACTCAGATTCATGGTCTGGTGATTGCAATGGGTTTTGAGCAGGATATTTTTTTAGCCAATACTTTGATTGTCATGTATTATAGGGTTGATAACATGGATGATGCCAGGAAAATGTTTGATGCCATGAGCAGAAGGGATGCGGTTTCTTGGAATTCCTTAACTAATGGATACGTAGAACAGGAGAAAATTGAAGAGGCTTATGCACTTTTTGATTCCATGCCAGAGAAGGATGTTATTTCTTGGACTTCCATGGTGATGGGTTTCTCAAAAAGTGGGTGGACAGAGGAGTCAATCAGTTTATTTGAATTGATGCCTCAAAAAGCTGATGTTAGTTGGACTGCCATAATTTCAGGCCTTGTACATAATGGAAAGCTTGAAATTGCATGCCAGTGGTTCAGTAAAATGGTGAAAGAAGGGATCAAACTCAATCCTTTTGTGACAAGAAGCATGTTAAGTGCATTGGCTAGTTTGGCCATCTTAATGGAAGGCATGCAGATGAATGCCTGTGTTGTGAAGATGGGATTAGATTCTGATATATTTATACTCAGCTCTTTAATCTCCATGTACTCAAAATGTGGAAATCTCAGTGAAGCTTGCCAGATTTTCTCTAGCATCAGAACCTCAAACATTGTCACCATTAACTCGATGATAACAGCGTTTGCGCAACACGGTTTGGCACAAGAAGCATTTGATTTATTTAGAAAGATGCAGGGAGATAGTCAAATGCCCAATGAAATCACATTCCTTGCAATTCTCACAGCCTGTTCTTGTTCAGGTTTAGTTGAAGAAGGGAATCATTACTTCAATTCTATGAGGTCTGTTCATGGCATTGAACCGGGGCCTGATCACTACACCTGCATGGTTGATCTGTTTGGCCGTGCTGGTCTCCTGCAAGAAGTTGATATTGCTGTACCAGAGGTTTCAATGGAGAGAAAGGTTGCTAATTTTGGAAAGATTGAGAACAAAATCTTCGATCCAGGAATCTATCTTCTGCAACAACCTCTCTTTTTCAATAATGCGTTCCGTCGAGCCTTTTTACGCTAGGGGAGAATGATGCGGTGCATTTTAAACTATGATAGTCCTTAGGAGTACTTTATCCATTTTGTTCTAGAATACTCTTTTGCTCTCATAAGTAGGAGGTCTTGTAGAAGAAAAAAAGCATTGAATGATATAAACCCTTTTTGAAGCTTTGAGAAAGCTCTCTTCTTCTTCCCTGGATTGGGAACTCCTTGAAATCCTTCTTGCAGGTATCGACTTCCGCCGATCCACTACATCACTACATATCTGGACACATATATAGTAATTGTATATATTTAGTTTATTGATCTAATACTTATGTTAGGACTATATTTTAATATAAAATTTATAAGCTCCTTTGCGAAATAATGTAATTTCATATCCTTGATTTAGGATTCCATTCATAATTCTATGATTTCATTCTTAAAATATATTAACACGTACATTTCAATTAACCATATCTCCCTTTCCTCTTTTCATTATATTTACTAATATAATCATTGAACATATTTGTTGAAGATGAAAAAAAACTTAATGATTTTATTAAAGTTTTCATCATCATTGAGATCTTCAACAAATATGTTCAATAACTGTAAGGAATACGTTTAAAAGTATTAGGAATGATTTTTTTTATTAGACTTAAAGAAGAATTAGACTCTTAATAAGACACAATGAAAATTAAGAATTCATATAGCAGACCCCATATAGTAGGATAAATTCTTGTTATTATTATTGTGGAGATGAAAACATATTTTATAACGATAAAAATTGTTTCATAATTTTAAAAGTTTATGAGTCAATTTTCAAATTATTTGATTAATTTTCTTTTTTATTGGGTGAGCATGGGCTTTGTAGGCATGCAAATTTCATTTGTGTTAATTAATTGATTAAATTGATAATTAAATAAATTAACCATATGTTTAATATCATGAATATTATTTAATCTGGTGTTTTTCACTTCGGTAATTTTACTTAATTTTATGTGCTTCATATATACGTTATTAAAGTTTCCTGGACATTTTAAGAATTATTAATCCAGTGTTATTGAGATTAACTAGGTTGTTATGCTAAAATTAATGAATTCAAGATTAATTTTAATTTCATTGAATTCAACAAGTTCTTTACATAAAATTTTATGTATAATTGATACATCATAAAAAAATTAGCTTGATCAGGCATGAATCTCGAGGCAAAAGCTAGTTGAAAACTTCAAAAATTAATTTTGGGAGCACCCGAACTCCGATTTCAGCGAGCTTACAGTCAAACTGAGCGTCTCGGAAATACGAACCCGACGACTCCAAGTTCAACCCAATCCAAGCCCAAATGAGTCCAAATCAAGGGCTCAAAGTGCTGTCATAAGGTTCAAACCGCAATTTAAGTTACCAAACGGTCTCCAATTTTGACGATCTTATACTCGAATCGAACGGCTCGACGAGACGAATCCAACGAACCCAAGATCGCCAAATTCCAACATCATTAATTAAGGCCTTCAAATATCCAAATAACGGTGCATGATCGAAGGGTTCACTATCGGCCGTCCATTCAAACCACTCCCTATTCGCCCTTGATCTCACACCTATTTACGGGCCATGCCACTCTAGAAAATCTATAAATAGAGCCCTCATTCTTCACAAGAGAATATCCAAGCAAGAAGAGAAGGAGGAAGAGAAGGAAGAAGCTCCTCCTCGACCACCGACGAGACTTCGTCGAACCACCTCCAGAGCCTCGCCAGACCACCGCCGAACCACCTTCGGAGCCTCGCCGGACCACCGCTAGACCACCGCAGGAGCCTCGCCGGACCACCTCAGGAGCTTCTCCGGACCGCCGCCGGAGTTTCATTGCACTACCTTCTTAAGGCCCGACGTTCAGGCCCGACGTTCAGACCCGATGCTATGCTTAAGGCCCGACGCTCAGACCCGACGTTCTGCTTAAGGCCCGACGTTCAAACCTGACGCTCTGCTTAAGGCCCAACGCTCAGACCCGACGTTCTGCTTAAGGCCCGACGTTCAGACCCGATGTCCTGCTGAAGACCCAACATCCTGTTTAAGACCCGACGTTCTGCTGAAGGCCCTTTGTTCTGCTCAAGGCCAGACTGGCAACACCCAAACTTCCAAGTGACACTGGGTCTAACACCTGACTCCTATCGAATAGTTACTAATTGTAAATCTGATCGCCCTTAGAGGAGATTCAGTCCTTTGTAACCAATTCAAAGTCTAGTGGAATCATTTTCAACTGCGCTAGGCCTCGTGGTTTTTCCCCTTTCAAGGGTTTTCCACGTAAAAAATATTGTGTTCTCTGTGTGTGAGCTAGTTATCCGTACAGAGTTAAAACGCAGAATTAATTCTCTATCGCCGCGTATTTTCTAGCCCGCAACAATAATAATGTATACTTTGTATTTATATTTTTAAATTTTGATTAAATTTTAAAAAGCTTTTCATTATTTTAAAAATTACCACTAAACCTGCAACTATAGCTAGCTAAAATAGCACAAACCACAGAAGCTTTGGTGTAATGTACTAAATGATTATTAGATGACTGATGAGACAAGTACTAGTAGCTAATGAACATTAGACTTCAATAATTAGTAAGCTTCGAGCAATGATCAAAAATCAACATAGGGTGATGGCATTGTTGAACATCAGTGTTGACCAGCGATTGGTTTCAATCAAATTTTATATTTTTCTCAATTACAAAACTTCACCCTAACATATAGAAACAAGGCTTATTTCAATGTTTCTTTTAAGGGATAGCAATTTTTATTACAATATTGAAGACTCAATCGGCAAGTGAGAGTATGTCACTTTCTATATAGTTTTATATATATTTTTGGGAATCTCAATATATTAATGAACTCAAAATCAAGCGATTTAAACTCATTGAAATTTTTATTTTGATTATAAGCATGCAAAATTTAGAGGAAATTGACATCCCATCATACGGCATTTGAAAACTCTCTACTTATGTTTATAGGTTTTAAATAAAAACCTATTTATTCTTGGATGTAGATGTTCTTGATAGTATTAGATTCGCCTTTTCAAACTTCATTAGCTCTATTATAAAATCACTAAAAATGAAACTCCAATATTCTCAAAATGCCTGAGCCTAACACTTAAATTCTTTAAAAACTGAATTTTTTTATTAAAATTATGCATAAGATGTCTGACAAAATTTTGGCCATCTTTGTTGTACTACGAAATCCTTCCTTGTTAAGATAAACCTAGGAATAATGAATGAATTGCAAAAATTATCACAAAATCATGGTCCAAAGCTTTCTCTCAGAGTGCTCTGCTAGGGTTTTTGCCCTAGCAGCCGCTCTCGCCTTCCGCTGTTTTCTGGCCACTTCATGGCCTCGTTTGTTTGGTATTTCTTTTCCGCGTGTCGCCTCCTTCATTTCTTTTCTTGTCTTTTGATTATTTTTGGTTGTTTGTTCCTTTGTTAGTCACTCGATGGCGCTTAATCGACTGGATGACCAGGGTTTCCTTGATGGGAACAATTTTCCCATTCCTTATCGAGGGCTTCTTCATCAACTGATTTTTCTGATCTACAAAACTACGACTCATCAAGGGTTTCCATCTTTGTGGATTTTCGAAGCTGAAATAATGACTCTTGCCAAACCTTTCGAGTTTGCCATAGTCAATAAATTTTCGAATCGCAAACCCTCCCTTGAAGCGATTCGTAAGTTTTTCTTTAACCTTAAGCTGAATGGTAAATGTTCTTTAACTGTTTTGGATCCAAGGAATGTACTAATCAAGTGGATTAACGATTTGAATTATAGCTAGCAGAGTTTTCTCCCGTTGTTATTTATTTTCCAATTGCTACATGAAATTGTTTAAATGGTCATTGTTTTTCAATATCATTATGTAGTCTCCGATTATTCCGATTTATGTTTCCATCCCAAATCTTAGGCCGCATCTTTTCTCCACACGCATTCTCCACAGTTTAGGCTCTTTATTTGGTCGTCCTTTGAAAACTGATAATGCTACTTTTGGTGGGTAACGTCCGTCTGTTGCTAGGGTCCTTGTCAATTTGGATATTTCCAAATCTTGCCTTGAGTCTGTGTGGATTGGTCCTGATAATCTAGGTTATATTCAACATGTTGTTATGGAGGATTTTCCTCCTTTTTATGATCATTGCAAATCTTTGGGACATTGTAAAAATAACTATAATTTTCTCTAGCCCCATTCTCATAGAGTTCCCTCGATTATTTCTAACCCTACTAGTGCTCCTCAGCGGATTTCTACTAATTCAAATGCTCAGTAAGTAATTGATATTCATAATTCTATGGCGAATAACCCTCTATTGACCCCTTCTCTCATTGCTAAGCCTACTGTCGATTCTGAAAAATTAGAATGTTTCTCAGGTTGATCCTTTACTTACTCTTTCCATTGCTCCTTTGGTGTGGGTTGTTATTGGGTCAAATGAGGCTTGGCTCAATGTTCATGTTAAACAAGTTGATAGGGAATTTCATCATAGTCACGGTGCTCCTACGCCTAATGTTACTTGGATGATTTTTTTTTTTTTTTGCATGAATAGTGTGGGTGTTATTGCTGATTTGTCTATTGTGAATCAATTAACCTGCCCTATATTAACTCCTCCCCTAATTGCCGCTAAATCCATGGATTTTCCTAATGACCTATGGATTTTCGTAATGACCTTTCGGGTTGTTATTCTGATGGGTTGGAACCCCCCCACCTGATTTGGGCAAGGATGGGCCTCCCATTATAGTTGTTGTTTATTATGCTAACATGGAAGTGTGTGATGAAACTGTTTAGGATTCTTGTTAGGTTGTGGATGTCCTTAACATTGAAGTGTGTGACGTTAACAAGATTGTTTTGAATGAGTTATCTAGCGATTTGGAACATGAATCACCCTTACAGGTTTCATTGGGACTAGCTTTGTCACTTATTTATGAGGCCACGAAGGGAAATGTGCCTTTTATTGATGTTCCATTTTCAATTAGGTCTAATGTTGAATTGAAAGATTAATTGGATTTCACGCTTAATTGGATTTGACGCTGAATAACACTAGTGTGAATGTGTGATTCGATCTGATTGGTTGGATGAGTCCTTCTTCCGGGCTTGGGGGGTGCTAGGGAAGATTTCGATGAGCATGTGAATGATTTTCAAGAAATTTATAGTTTGAGCGTATTATTGATCAAGCCTTCTCTCGTGGCGGTGGTAAATGACATAAGAGAAAATCTAAAAAGCAGTTCTCTATGATAGGCCTCCTCTTCATTTTTCTGTCTCTTATGAATGTTGTGTATTTCGGTTTTGAGAATTCTTTTGGTGATCCGGACAATGATAAGGCTGCTTTCTGCACATCTCCTGGATGGCCTTGTATTGCTGGAAACCATGCTGGTTCATTCTCTTGTTATGATCGATGGCCTTCGTTTTTTATGTGGGATGATGCTTGTTTCATTTGTGGTTATCCTCTATTTGGTTTGTGGCTTGCTGTCCCCAATGGATGGTTTTTACCTGGCTTCTGGGTGCATGGTTGCAAGAAGCCTCATGCCATTTCTTGAGTTCGACTGCCTTGTTCATCTTCTTCACTGGTTCTTCTTTTTTCTTTCAACCTTCATAATGTCTAATTTTTTAGCTACTTTTTTTTTAGGTTATTTTCCTTAATTTGCAAATAATAGTTTGTATTTTTTGCTTTGCCATCTTGTAGGCTTTGATTCTATCTTCTTCTTTTTTTAATGAAATTTGGAGAAGAATAGTGATGACGACATAATATGTCAACCTTGCTGATCTAATTTCTTCAAAGCAGAAGACGATTTGAGAGACTGTCATCACTGACATCATTCTCCACAAATATCAATCATGTTAAATACATGACAAATAAATCATCACGGATTGAACTAATTATGACCATCCTATTTGACACCCACGATTAGACTGCATACTTATTTCTGAAATCGATCGCTACCCATTCAAACAGCTTTCCTTCGATCAAGGTAAACAAATTCAGTAAATTTATTAATTAGCTTGATGCCGACTCATATTTATTTTTAAAGGTTTGTTTGTGACAGCTTTTTTATTGCTTCGTAAAGCAACATTTTAATATAAAAATTTTAATTTTTATACTATAAAATTATTTTAAAAAACAGTAAAAAAGCTGTCTCAAACGAAGCTTAAATAGAGTTTATTTATTTTATGTGTTTATATGTATGAGTAAAACCAAAAGCCAGCAAGATCATGGCAACACTGCGCTCTTTTCCCGTGATGAGGACTGTAGGATTTCATCAAATGGAATAAGATCGAGCCTGAAGCCAAAGGGCCAAAGTGCACAAAAGCGAATAATATTCAAAGAAAAAGGGAAGCGAAAAGCATATTCTTAGTTATAAAAACGCAATTCTTTCATTTTTTTTCTATATATATATTCAACGAGGAGCATTTCCATCCGAGCACAAAACTCTCGTGCACTTTATATATATATATAAATACTTTCATATATCGTCATGCAAATAAAGAAGAGAGAAAGCATGGCTTTGAAATTATTATTTGAGCACAGAGATGAGGAAGAGGCAACTCCTCAATATCTCTTTGTAAGCCATGAGGAGAATGGAACGAAGAGAGATGAAGGAAAAATTATAACTTGTCCTGAGGCAGTTAAAGCATTGACGGTGGGTGAGCTGCCAATGCATGATGAAGAGAAGATGAAGGAGATCTTAAGGGCTTGGGCTAAGATGGTAGCAGCTGATATATTTCGCCGGTGTGGGTAGTACTATGCCCTGCCCATGAAACTTAGGTTTCATTTGGAACGGTTTTCTTACTGATTTCAAAAGAAACTTTTTAGTACACAAATTTGTTGGATCTTGCAAACCAAGAGTCGCGTCTGTTAGTTTATTTTATTTAATTATTTTAATTTCGGACAGTTAAATTGTTGTGATTTAAAGTTTGTATTGTGTGTGAAAGGACGTGAGTGTGGCTGCTCTTTGTTTTAGTTTTCACCGTGAAAGACAGTTTTTTTGTTCTCTCTGTTTTGTTCTATTCCCGTGAAAGTCCAGTGAAAAAAATTTTGCTTTTGAGTATTTTCTTCCATTTTTTTTTCTCTGTTCCGTTTTGCTTTCCATCATTGGTATCAGAGCCACGGTTGGAGAATGGCAGCGAGTTCAAGCAGTAATAATTTGCAACCTCAGTTGCCCAAGTTCACGGGGAAGAACTACAATCAATGGAGTATTCAAATGCGGGTGTTGTATCAATCTCAAGAGTTGTGGGAGATTGTTGAGAGCGGTTTTCAGGAGCCCGAAGTTGAGAGAGATTTGAATCAGAGACTTCTTCAAGAGTTGAAAGAAAATCGGAAGAAGGATCGAAAGGCCCTTTTTCTTCATCTATCAAGCGGTAGATGAAATTATTTTTGAGCGGATCTCTACGGCGAAGACCGCGAAGGAGGCTTGGGATACACTGCATGCTTCTTACAAAGGAGATGATAAAGTAAAAATGGTACGTTTACAAACCCTTCGAAGCCAGTTTGATATGTTGAAGATGAAGGAGTCAGAAAGTGTGGAAGAATATTTCAATCGGGTAATCACCATTGTTAACCAATTGAAATTGAATGGAGAACTTGTAGAAGATAAAAGAGTTATTGAGAAGATTTTGCGAAGTTTGACAAGAAAATTTGAAGCCACGGTGGTAGCCATAGAAGAAGCGAAGAACATAGAGCAAATGTCTATTGAAGGTTTGCTTGGATCTCTACAATCCCATGAATTAAGAATGAAGCAATATGATTCGACACCACTTGAGGAAGCATTCCAAACTCAAGTGGCATTGCGTGGGAATTTCAAAGGTGGCCGTGGAAGAGGCTTTTTGGCAGAGGAAGAGGCTCTTTTGGTAGAGGAAGAGGCTCTTATGGTACTCGTGGAAGAGGCCGTGTTGGTAGAGGAGAATCTACACAAAGTGATGGAGGTGAAGTTCAAGGTGGAACTCATGGTGATGGAGAAGGTGCACGTGGTCGTGGACATGGTTTCAGAGGAAGAGGAAGAAGCAACCTTGCCAATATCAAATGTCACTTTTGCAAAAGGTATGGGCACACTTATCGTTATTGTTGGAAGAGGCAGGAGAGTGAAGAGGCAAATGCAGATTTGGTGCAAGAAAAGGAAGTGGAGAAAAGTGAAGACACAATGTTTCTTACACATAGTAAGGAATATGGTGATTCAGGAGATGTATGGTTTATTGATAGTGGTTGTAGTAATCACATGACTGGCAATAGAAGATTGTTTGTTACTTTGGATAACTCAATCCAAAGTGAAGTACGTACGGGAGATGACAACAAACTATTTGTGGAAGGAAAAGGTGACATTTTGGTGCAAACAAGGAAGGGAGAAAAGAAGATATCAGATGTCTTCTATGTTCCAAATCTTAAGCATAATTTGCTTAGTGCTGGACAACTAAATCAAAAGGGATATGTGTTGACATTTTCTTTTGATACTTGTACCATTAAAGACAAGCATGGATTCTTGATTGCCAAGGTGAAGGTGACTCCAAATAAAATGTATCCCATGAAGATGATTTGCAGTTTGAATGGTTGCTTGAAAACTTCTATAGAGAATCATTCAAGATTATGGCATTGCAGATTTGGTCACTTGAGTTCCAAGACACTTTCTTATATGAGCCAGAAGAATATAGTTGATGGGCTTCCACATATTGAAGTTCAAGACAAGATCTGTGAAGCATGTGTTGCAGGAAAGCAGAGCAGAGCATCATTTTCAGTTGGAAAATCATGGAGAGCCTTGAAGCCATTGGAGCTTATTCATTCAGATTTATGTGGACCGATGCACACTACTTCTATTGTAGGTAATTGTTATTTTCTCACATTTATTGATGATTTACAGCAGCAGAAAAGTCTGGGTATATTTCCTGAAAGAGAAGTCACAAGTATTTGAATACTTAAAAATATTCAAAGCACTTGTGGAGAAGGAGAGTGGCCATTTTATTAAGATGTTGAGGAGTGATAGAGGTGGAGAGTATGTTAGTCATGAGATGCAAAATTATTTGAAGGAGAATGGGATACGCCATCAATTGACAACTAGATACACACCACAACAAAATGGGGTAGCAGAGAGGTTGAATAGAACCATTATGGGATTGGCTAGGAGTATGTTGAAGGAGAGGCAAGTACCCAATTTGCTTTGGGCTGAAGCAGTGTCTTGTGCTGTGTACTTGTTGAATAGGGTGACATCAAAAAGTACTCCATCTCAAACCCCTTTTGAAATTTGGAGTGGTCATAAGCCTATTGTTGATCACTTGAGAGTTTTTGGGAGCATTTCTTATGTTCATGTACCTGATCAAAAGAGAAGGAAGTTGGATGAAAAATCTGAGAAGTGTGTGTTTGTAGGATACAGTGAAAGGTCCAAAGCCTATAAACTGTATAATCCTACAACGAAGAAAGTGGTAGTGAGCAGGGATGTGAGATTTGAGGAGAGCTTATCTTGGGATTGGCTTGAAAATGGCAACAAGGAAGATGTCACAGTTGGAAGAAATTCAGAAAAAATTATTGATGATGTAGAGCAACAAACACCACCACACACTACAACAAGATTGGGAGAATCATCTAGTTGTGGTATTGAAAAGGTGAAGACAAGAAGCTTGCAGGAGATATATGACACCACAAATTATAATGAAGAGTTATCTCAATTTGCTTTCTATGTAGATGAAGAGCCCTTAACTTTTAATGAAGCAGTTGCAGATAAGAGATGGATTGATGCCATGAAAGAGGAGATTGATGCTATTGAGAGAAATGACACATGGAGTTTGACCTCACTTCCTAAAGGTCAAAAATCCATTGGTGTCAAGTGGGTGTACAAATTGAAGAAAAATGTTGGAGGAGGTGTAAACAAATTCAAGGCTAGACTTGTAGTCAAAGGGTACAAGCAGAAGCAAGGGATAGATTATGAAGAAGTTTTTGCACCGGTTGCCAGATTTGATACAATCAGATTAATTTTCTCTATTGCTGCTATGAATAGATGGAAGATTCATCAATTAGATGTGAAGTCTGCTTTCTTGAATGGTGTTTTGGAGGAAGAAGTTTATGTAGATCAGCCTGAAGGTTTTATTGTGAAAGGGAAAGAGCATATGGTGTATAGTTTGAAAAAGGCTTTGTATGGCTTGAAGCAAGCCCCGAGGGCTTGGAATTTATGCATTGATAAGCATTTTGGAGAAGAGGGTTCACTAAATGCCCTTATGAACATGGTGTGTATATGAAGACAGACTTAAATGGCAACAAATTAATCATATGCTTATATGTGGATGATTTGCTTATAACAGGTGATGATGAGCAGATGATTGCAGACTTTAAATCAACTATGTTCAAAAGATTTGATATGACAGATGTTGGCCTCATGTCATTATTTTTGGGTATAGAAGTGCTTCAGAAAGAGGATGGCATTTGGATTTGCCAAAAGAGGTATGCAAAAGAGTTGCTTGAGAAGTTCAGGATGAATCATTGCAATAGTGTCTCAACACCAATGCAAACTGGAGTTCATTTCACAAAAGAAGGAGAAGGAAAATTGGTTGATCCAACATTGTACAAAAGTTTGATTGGGAGCCTTAGATATTTGACAGTGACGAGACCAGATATTGTGTATAGTGTGGGCATCTTAAGCAGATTCATGGAAAATCCAAGGGAGTCTCATTGGCTTGCAGCGAAGAGGATTCTTAGATATATTAGTGGCACAGTTGAGTTTGGCCTTCATTATCAGTGCAGTGGAGACATGAGATTACTTGGATATTGTGACAGTAATTGGGCAAATGATCATGAGGAAAGAAAGAGCACAAGTGGATATGTATTTTATGTTGGTGATACAGCTTTTACTTGGTGCACACAGAAGCAGAAAGTTGTAGCATTATCTACATGTGAGGCAGAGTATATAGCAGCGGCGGCAGCGGCTTGTGAAGCTATGTGGTTGAAAAATTTGCTGAAGGAATTTTTTGGAGAGATTGATGAAGCTACAACAATTTATGTGGACAACAAGTCGGCGATCGCATTGGCCAAAAATCCAGTACAGCATGGCAGGAGCAAGCACATTGATGTCCGTTATCATTTTATTAGAGATGCAGTAAAGATGGGTCACATTAGCATGGAGCACTGTAGTACAGAAGATCAGGTAGCTGATTTGTTCACCAAAGCATTGCCGACACCAAGGTTCGTAAAGTTACTGAAGATGCTTGGGATGAAGAAAGTCTTGGTTTGAGGGGGAGATTGTTGGATCTTGCAAACCAAGAGTCGCGTCTGTTAGTTTATTTTATTTAATTATTTTAATTTCGGACAGTTAAATTGTTGTGATTTAAAGTTTGTATTGTGTGTGAAAGGACGTGAGTGTGGCTGCTCTTTGTTTTAGTTTTCACCGTGAAAGACAGTTTTTTTGTTCTCTCTGTTTTGTTCTATTCCCGTGAAAGTCCAGTGAAAAAAATTTTGCTTTTGAGTTTTTTCTTCCATTTTTTTTTCTCTGTTCCGTTTTGCTTTCCATCAAAATTTTCATGTATTAGAAATTTTTGCATTAAAAAGTTGTTTTAGAAAATAGAAAGAAATTTGTCCTAAACAAAACTGTAGTCTTGAGCTTTATTTTTTTCTTTAAGTTGTATTTGGTTCATCCATGAAATGCTTAAAGTTTACTTTGTTGTAGTTAATTAAGGAAATATTAGTTAAAATTATATATATATTATCATTATAGATTAATTTGGCAGTAAATATTAAATCATGTAGTGTTGTATGATTTAATAAATTTTTAAGGCAATTTTGATGGTCAATAAAATGCAATAATATTTTTTAAAGCAATGATTTAGCTTTCATTATATCAATAGTGAGGCTAGTTAAAGAGCTTTTGATGAATTCAATGGCTTGTTTTAATTCTTTTGCCAATAAAAATCTAAATTTAAAGTTGCCAACCGACTTCTAATGTCATATAACTTTGGTTATCAATTTGCAATATAAATTTGACAGTATACATCTATAATTGCATATTTAATTCACTAACAGCTCATTTTTAATCAGCCTGAGTCAACATGCATATATCTAAAGTTATGAGCATCAAAGTTGATGACATCGGGTGGATCTATTCGGACTAGTACAACTATTCAAACATATATCCTTGCTCCCTATTGTTTTGCATCTGAGTGTGTGCCCTTATAAGTAGCCAAACTGACTATATAAACAACTCGCATTTATAATAAAGGGGTAGCGATACCCCCATTCATGAGTATTGTTTTGAGCGGTGATTCCTACAGCTCACGCTCTGTCCGTCTCTCATCTCTTTCAAGTCACGGCTACCCCCATTGTTCAGTGTCGTTTGGTATCAAAGCTAACAACTAAGCAGTCTAGTTGATGAGGTCCATTCATTTTGATCAACCTAAACCATATAAATTCACCCAACTTATATACTCCTTAGTTGCTAGGGTAAAGATACCAACTTCGATTATGGGTGATGGCTGTCTTTGATAAAAATATTAGCTACTTGGTAATGTAAAATTTGATATGTACTTAGACTTATGCCATTCTTTTTTTAACTAAGCTCAGGTATACTTATACGGAGTAATCTCTCCACGAGTCATATCTCCATTATTTTGAATGCTAGGAGGATAGTTCTTTGAGAACTTTCTCAATTATTAAGGCAGCAGTTTTTTCTATGCTTTATACTGTCAATTATATTGGGCAAGAGGCCGAATTAGAGAGAGAGAGAGAGAGAGAGAGAGAGAGAGAGAGAGAGAGAGAGAGAGAGAGAGAGAGAGAGAGAGAGAGAGAGAGAGGGAAACAGTAGTTTGAGAAATCATTTAAATTTGTAAATTAAATGCCTTATTTGTTACAAATTCTTCATAATTGCTTATGTCTCTTTTGTTTTGTAAATGCCGATCTTGAAGAATGGTCTTATATGTTTTATATCGATCATAATGAAAGTTGTTCTTTAATGTCTTTGTTTGTGATGGCTTCTTTGCTTGAATGAATGGTCCTTGAATTATTCTTCATAATATCTTATGTATCTTTGGTTTTGTATAGCAATGATATTAATTACTGAAATATTGTAAGGCTTATAACTTATATTAGTATGTAGAAGTAGTTATATCTAATGCTATAGCTTAGCACTAGTTTTAACTATCGCAAATCTCACCATATATAGTGAAATCCCTTTCCCAACAGATCGTTGGCATATTTGCTTGGTTGGCATGAATTTAGTCGGGAGACGGTGGTCGAAGAACCGTAGTAGAGATCTTGGTCAGGGTACAGAGGTCGGAGGGACCAAAGTCAGGCAACTAAGATCTGGGGGACTGTAGTCAAAAGGTTGTGGTTGAAGGGCAACAGAGGTTGGATGGATCGTAGTCGGGTGATGATGGTTAGAGGAGCCATAGTTAGAGGGCAACGAAGAACAGAAGGATCATAGTTGGCAAGCGATGGAGGTTGGAAGGACTGTAGTCGGGTGACTGAGGTCGAATGACCCTACTCGAGTGACTGTAGTCAGAGGGACAATAATCGATGAGCGACAGATTAGGAAGGATCGTAGTCAACAGGCAAAGGAGGTTAGAAGAATCATAGTCAGAGTGCAATGGAGGTTAGTGCATGGGAGCGTAGTTAGGCGATGAACGTTTGTTGGACTATAGTAGCCTTCTGATAAAAGTCGCAAGGACTATTTCTAGACGACCGAAGTTGTAGGGATTGAAGTCAGGTGACCATGGTCGGTGGGCGACCGAAGTTGCAGGGATTGAAGTCAGATGACCATGGTCGGTGGGCTACCACGATCATAGGGACCGTGGTCGAGTGATGGTGATCCGAGGACTTTAGTTGGAAGGACTGTAGTTAGCCGATGATGGTTGGATGAATCATAGTCAGGCAATAGTTGTTTAAGGATCATAGTTGACGGGCGACAGAGGTCAGAGGGACCTTAGTCGTGCGACTAGGGTCAGAGGGGTCATAGTTGGGTGATAGTGGTCTATGGACCTTAGTCGATGAGCAACAAAGGTCGGGAAGGTCGTATATGCATGGTAGGCTACATAAGCATGAAGCACAACATTCAAGCGATTGAGATTGAAAATCATAGTCGGGCGACGATGGTCAAAATGATCTCAGTCGGCTGGTGACGAAGGTTGGAATGATTGTGTTCGAGCGACTAAGGTTGAAGGACCATAGTTGGGTGTTAGTGGTCATAGGGATCATAGTCGGTGGGCAACAGATGTTGGAAGAATCGTAGTCGGCAAGAGACGGAGGTGGGACCATAATTACACTATGAAGGTCCGATGGAGAATGCCAAGTGGAGACTCGACAACTATGGTTGGATGGAGGTCCAACAACGATGGTCGGGCAATCTTAGGCTTGTTAGATTCGCGCGTCTCATCGAGCTGCTCGATTCGACTATAAAAATATCATATTTGGAGATCATTTGGTCATCTATGTAATGTATTGAAGCTTTCATATATGTTTCAAGCCCAGATTTGGGCTCACATTGGACCTATTTTTATGTTGTTGTGTTCGTCTAGCCAACACGTTCAGTTTGACTATAAGTTTGCTGAGATTAGAACTCTGATGGTCTCGCATTAAATTTTGAAAGCTTCTAATTCAAATATGTCTCGAGATTCGTGCTCAGTCAAGGCAATTTTTGGTATATATATATATATATATATATATACCATGTATTATGATCTATTGATTATCATACATATGATCATCCCATTTAGGGGTGTCAATTCGGGTCAACGGGTCAATTCGAGTCGAACCTGAACCCGACCCGGCACTATTCGGGTCAACCCGAACCTGACCCGTTTTTTAAAATGGGTCAGGTTTCCGGACCCAGGTTTCCGGACCCAAACCCGACCCGAATCGGGTCCGGGTCAACCCGACTCGACACAAATGACCCGAGGTTGACCAAAAATTGCTAGTTTTCGGGTCAATCTTCGATTTTCGGGTAAAAAACAGGTCAATCTAGGGTTTTCGGGTCAAATATGAGTTTTCGTGTCAATTTCGGGTTGCTGGGTCAACCCGAACCCGACCCGATTTTTAAAACGGGCTGATTTGTTGAACCTGAACCCGACCCGTTTCAGGTTCGGGTTGACTTAAATCCGGATTTTTCGAGGTCGGATTCACAAGGCTTACACATCTTGCAAAATTGCAAGGAAAAAAAAAAGATGAATTAAAATAAAATTATCAAGATTTAGTAGAATGATGATAAACTACATATGTTAATGAAATCTTAATCTCATAGTCTCATAGCAATTCTAGAAAAAACAATTACAATTCTCCAAAACCTTAACAAAAATATTAATTTTCACTACAACAAGTATTAAAACAACTAAAAATTCTAAGTATCTCTGTGCACATAGAAGCTGAAAATTTGAGATGCAGTTTATAAAATCTGAAAAATATTTTCCTTATTATAAAGAGCATAATTTCTATGATGTTTAAAATGTTTTATAATGCTTAACTGAGAATACCTAAATGAAATTCTTTTGCTCAAAATAAGGTATGATAAAATAAAAAATAAATAAAAACGTATGACGAGTACATAAATAAATAAATAAAAATATGATGAGTACATAGAAACAAAAAATAATATGCAAATATTACTCAGTGAATGACAGAAAAAGATCACACAACTCTTCTTGGCCTATTGGTTGAGAGCTTAGGCTTCCAACTAAGAGGTTCAAGGTTCGAGTCTATGTGTATGCGTTGTGTGTGTGAGTTTGCCTTAAATGGCCTAAATGTCCCAAAAAAAAAAAAAAAAAAAAAAAAAAAAAAAAAAAAAAAAACAGAAAAAGATCAAATGATATAAAGCAATAACGCGAATACAGTGAATATCTAATAAAGCTGACGATTTCAATGCATCACTTACACGTTGTGAGTAAGGTGATTTTATTACTGTTTTTTAAAATAAATTTTTAATATAAAAATTTAAATTTATTTTAAAAAATAATAAAAAATTGGCCCAAAAGAAATCAAAATCTCCATGAATCTAATATATTTCACATGTGACAGATAATGTGGATGCAGTTGGAGAAGAAATAATGTCATTGTCTATTCATTTTAAGAGGAATATTATATATTAATCTCCGTGTCATTGCTACCATCCAAACAATTTATTTTTTAAACTACTATATATATATATATATATATATATATATATATATATTATTTTATTACTGTTTTTTACACTACTATATACATATATATGCATATTAAAAAAATATAAGCTTCGACATTCAAAAATAAGGAACAATTGATACATCATTAAAAATTGATGTCATCTTGACATAAATATTGATGCATATTTGAATTAAAATCTTTAGAACTAAATTTAGGACTATTCAAACTCTACTTTCATCAAACTTATAAGCAAACTAAAAGTTTTGATGAGATGAACTCATTGACACAAAAAATGATTTTATCCGACTTCAACCAAATCAAGCCCTTGGAGCATAATTGGAAACTTTGAAATATTAATTGAAAACAATCTTCAAATCTCATAGGATTATAGCAAAGTTGAGCATCTTGAAAAGATGAATCCAAAAAGTCCAAATTTATTTAATTATAATTTCATTAAAGCACTTAGATGCCTAAAAATGGCTTATAATCAAGAGAATTAATATGGAACATTTAATTTAGTCTTTCAAGTGTTGGTTAGATTTACTTGGCATGTCACTCTAAAAAAATCTATAAATAGACCATCACTTTATATGTAAAGAGGCATGGGCCTTAGCTTGAGAGTTAAGAGTGCTAAGAGGTTTGAAGAATTTTAGAGGTCCACCCAAGCACCATTGTGAGACCACTGTCATTAGGATATCACTTGATAGCCACCATCAGATCATTATGTAATTCCTATCATCGGGTTGCTGCCAAAGGTTAACCATCGAATCACCAGCACTAAACTACCATTGTCAGACTACGATACTTCAACCACGATCACTAGATTATAATTCTTTAGTCATTGTTGTCAAACTATGGTCTTTTAACCTCCATTGTCTAACTAAGCTTCTTTAACCATCATCTTTCTTCTATGATTCTTTGGCCATCGTCATCAAACTATGGTCATTCAGCCTTTGTCATCTAATTAAGGTCCTTTGACCTTTATCTCCATTTACGATCCTCCAACTGTTGTTACCCAACTACAATCCCCCGATCATAATTATTTAAATACAGACCTTTGATCACCTTCAACTGACTATATGTTCTAATCATGCAACTACAATCTTATGACTAACATTGTACTCCTATATTCTTTCAACCACTGTCGTCTGAATATGTTCATTTTACCATTATCAACTATTACACCAAGGCCCACTCCTATAATTACCAACAACATTAATGCATGTCATTGCCCGCAAGAATCAAGCATGTGTTCGCACCAACTTTAAATTTGACCTCAATACCAAAGTTTATGCTGGACTTTTTGGTCCATAGTCTCCCCTCCACGAGAGAGAATGACTAAAATAAACATCAAATGATTGTTTGAAAATAACTCCAATGCCTAAAGGGCTTGCTTGGATCCTAAATAGGAAAAAAAAAAGGGCACCGCTTAACCCTAGCAAAAAAGATGCCCAAACAGGCTCTAAATACACACCCTTCATGCACTCACACAGTAAGCATGACGCTCGATGGTGTCGTCGATTGTTGGAGACAGCCAATCAATCAAGCTACATATGCATGACCAAACCCATTTTTTTTTTGTCCAGACAATATGTTTTCAAGACGTTTGGAGTCTCTATAACCATCCAATCAAGCTTTCTACATAAAGGGAACTTGGACTTTGCCTTGAGACTCAAGAGAGCTAAGAGGCTTGAAAAAACTCTGAACTTCACCCAAACACCACCATCTGACAATCCCCTGATTGCCATCATTGGACCAAAGCCCGCCGCTATCATTGGGGTGTTGTTTGACTGTTGTCATTAAACCACTGCCACTAGACAACTAATGCTCAACTACAATCATTAAACTGTTTTTACCCAACTATAATCATTTAACCACAATTATCCAACTAAAATCTTCAAACCTCTATTGTGCGATTATAATCATTCGACCACCTTCAATAATACATCAATCTAATATACATTAATTAGCTATATCATTTGTTTTAAAACAATACAACTAAAGATCATATTATTATTCATATAATGTTTCTAAAAAACAGCAATCTGTCTTTTATTTTCTTAATTTAAATTATATGCATATTTAAAATATGACTAGATTATTTGATAAGATAAATATTTAGTAATACTTGTACTAAAAAAATATAATTACATTTTTATTGCATTTTGTTATTTATCATCAAAATCTTACATACTTATAAAATTAACTAGTAATTATTTTTATTTACAAATATTCCTTTCATATCTCAAAACTACAACTCATTAATTTTTACTAAATTCTAAATAATGAGATCATGAAAAACACAAATATATGAGTTGATTTTTTTTAAATGACATGGCCCTAAAATTTCTTTTAAATTTTTAATCATCTCATTAAAAAGGGGGATTTACAAAAATACCATAAAATTTTTATATATTTCAATATCTAATATCTTAATTTCTATCCTTCTCAACGCGGTCATTTGACCCAACCCAACCAGCCCCATAAATCATAACTTATATCTACCAAGATTTATTATATAATTTAGGCACACGCGGTCCATGATTTCCACGTGCTCTCTCACATCAATAGCATAAAGCAAAATTTATCATTTATATAATGTATATAAAAGCTGTGAGCAAAGATAGAAGTGAAGAGAGAGAAACACGGCCATGTCCGGCTTCGGCACCAACGGAGAAAACTGCAGCTTTGGAGATCCTGAGCAACTTCGCATCTTCTCCAAGCAGAATGAGCCCATCGAGCCGTCCATATGGAAGGATGAGAAGAGGATGAAGGAGGAGATTATTGCATGGGCAAAGGCCGTAGCTGCAATCTCCGCCGTCCCTTTCTTCCAAGAATTCCTCCAAAATTATAATACACAGAGCTAGCTTTTGAGGTCCTTTTGTTCCCGTTTTGAATTTTCTTGGAGGAATTGAGCAGGAAAAATTAGCGGTTCTTCTTTTTATTTGTTTTCGTTTCTTTCCCTGAAACTATGGTTTTACCCACCGAGGCTTAGGGTGGTTGGTAGGCGAGTACGGTTGGGAACCCCCCATCCCGGAATCGAATCCCTTCTACTACGGCATCGCTTCTTCAGTTGGGCAGAGCAAGTGTGAGCTCAATGTCGATGGGTGACCTCGCTAGATTCCGCCGAGCGTTTAATTATGCCGCCAAACACTCACTTTAGAGTTTAGACTGGCAGCGGGTAGATACTTCATTCTCAAAAAAAAAAAAAAAAAGAAATAATTGTAACTTAATGGTGGTTATGCTCTGTATATCGAAGTGTGGAGGCTCTGAAAGAATGAAATATTGAAAAAATTATACAATTCCTCTCTTTTCATGATGTATTTTTTGGTGTGATAGGGTTCCATAGTTTTCCCATTTTTTTTATTTTTACACATAAATTCTAGTATTCTTTCTTCTCTATCCATATTAGTTATTTAGATTTTTTTTTCCTAATAATATTACCATTGGTAATAATAAGACTTAACCTCTTTAAAGTCAAACATTATAATTAAAAGATGGGTGACATCCAACAAAGGATAAGTTCAACTCCATGCCAAGACCTATAATTTGAGATTCTTTTATTTGGTCTCTTAAGACAAAATACGTCAAAGATAAAGCATACATATAAATACAAAATATTGTACTAAAAAAAATCACTAAACCAAAACCCCCATAAGTCTCTCTCACATGGTTAATAGCGTAGAGTATAAGATAATGCATTAATGTATGCAAGTAGTATCAACATATAACCATAAATATGTACTCCATATAAAGAATATCATATTGCCCAAAAGATCCCAACTATGTTTAAACCTAAAACTCTTGATATAAATTATTACGCCGCTCGATACTATATAAGATATTGTACATTTTAGCCCAATATATCCTAAATTAGGTTGAACCCCATAAATTCTATCTTTTCATGCCCCTTCTTGAGATTCACCAATCCTAAAAATGCATCATTACAAAGCACAATTAAATAATAAGTTCCAAAAATAAATTTACCTATTACATTAGGAAATCTTTTACATGTTATAGCCTAATTCTTCACTTTTATAGCTCAACATCATCTCCTCCACATTTAATGTGGAATTTTGGCGCATTCATGTGATAGGAAGTGGGTGCTCTTTTCACCAAATTAGCTGATTAAACAAAAAAAAAACTAGGAAGAAGAACGCACGAAAATAATTTTTATTGGAAGAGCTATAAAGAGAAATGCAAGATACAATTGGATCTTCAATTGTAGAGAAAGATTTGGCTCTCCCAAATCTCAAGCTGCTGGCTAAAGCACAAATAACCTAAGAATAAACTAAATTCAGCAAACAAGACATAACTTTAACACTAGGGAAAACCCCGTACTTAAAGCATATAATAAACGATAAATAACCAAATAGCCCTCCCTCAATTCCCTCCCAAATCTACCCTATTTCCTTCATTATTTTCTACCCAAATCAACCCTCAAGTCAGCCCTCAAATCTGCCATCTTCAATTAGGAAACATTTCCTAATTAATCCCCTTCAAATCATCCCCTAAAATCAGCCCACAAATATATCATCTTCAATTATAAAATATTTCTTAATTAATTTCTTCCAAATTAGCCCCCAAACCGGTCCTATTCAATTAAGAAATATTTTCTAATTAATTTCCTTCAAATTAGCCCCCAAATTTGTCTTTTTCAATTAAAAAATATTTCTTAATTAATCTCCTCCAAATCAACCCTGAAGAGCCGGTCCAAGAAAGGATTTGGTCTAACAATACCCCCTCCCAAAGACCCACATTGTCTGCAAAGTGCATGAAAAAATAGCTCCCTCAATTTTCTCGTCATCATAAATGGTGAGAACCTAAAGAGTTTGGTACTTAAACATGTACCCTAGTGTATACCTCTCCTCACATCAAAAACACAACCACTTTACCCTCTTCTCCTATAGCTCGATTTCTGTGAGTTTCTAGAAGCCTTCCCTAGGTCTTCCTCATACAGTCTTCTCCTTCGAGATCTTTTTAACAGTACTCGGTGTCAGTTTCTTAGATACCAAAACGGTTGTGGTCATCATGTACGAACATCCCAAGCTACTGCCTCCAACCCGTCTCTTCAGGTGCTTATGATCCTCCACTAACTGGGCTAACTCTATAGCCTCTCCCAAATCACGAGGCCTCACCACTCTAATTGCCACTCAAATCTATGGTTTGATCCTTTTTATAAAATTTCCCTCCAGTACAGTCTCCGGAAGCTAGTCTAGTCGATTGGCCAGGTGCTCAATCTGCTTATGGTACTCACCACTATCCCTTCATGTGTTAGAGCGAAGAACTGCTCATAGAAATCCCCTCCCCTGCTAGTTTGAAAATGTTCCAACAAGCAGTTCTTAAACTCTCATCATATCCATATGGGTCGCCTCGTATCCCTTCACTGGTACCATGTCAATGCTTTTTCCTCCAAGCATATCCCGATCGTCGTCAGTTTCTCCTCCATTAATCTATTGACAGTAAAGTACCTTTCCACTATATATATCCATCCAAGTGCAACATCTCCCTCAAAAATAGGGATCTTCAGCTTCCTCATCCTCGAATCTCCTATATTCTCCCTGTTTCTTCCATAAATTTCAATTCCCTAAAAAGGTGGTTCCCCCAAAGTGTCAAAATAATCCCTTCTACACTCATACTCAAACCTTATGTCAACTCTCTTCAAATTCAGTGCCCCTTAGATCATAATCAGTCTATCTACTTTCAAATTCAGCGCCCCTTTGATCGTAATCAATCCCTCTCACTTCAAATTCAACGCCCCTTTGATCATAATTAGCACATCCCCTTTCAAATTTCACCTCTCCTCTCAAATTCAGCACCCCTTCTTTCATTCATAACCTCCTCACGTTTCTCCTCACACTCTCTACTCAGCTCCTCCTTAGTAATATACTCTAGGGGAGGCAGTCTCTCATCTCTCTCCAAAATCTTCACCTCCTGATATTCTTACCATTGCATTATCGGATTATGATTTTCTCCACTTTCTTGGTTGTCGATGGCTTCTCTCGCCTGTGATGACACCGTTTTGGGTTGGTCCTCGAGCAGCTTTTTCAACATCTCCTTCAAGATGGAAAAAGTTTCATCAATATTATTGTGGACAGCTAAAATTTGACTTTTGAAATATGAAAGTTGAGTTTGGATATCGAAAATTTCAAATATCAATTATATGATCTCACCTTCCAATACTTTTACCTTTCTTCCTAGTATAGGTACTCGGATTTAGGCTCCACAACAAAAAATAATTTTGATATGGATCTAGCCGCCAAACAGAAAAAACAGCAAGATCAGAGAGGAAATGTAGCTGAAATCAACTAGGAAAACTTCTATTTCAGCTCAAGAAAATGCTATGATACCAATTTGATAGGAAGTGGATGTTCTTTTCACGAAATCAGGGGATGAAACACAAAAAAAATTGGGAAGAAAAAAGCCAAAAAATAATTTTTATTGAAAGAACTATAAAAAGAAATGCAAGATATAATTGGAAAGGAAGATCCGACTTTCCTAAATCCCTAGCCACCGGCTAGAGCCCAAACAACTTAAGAATAAACTAAATTCAACAAACAAGACAACCCTACTCCAACGAAAACCCCTCTACTTAAAGCATACAATAAATGGCAAGTACCTAAATGACTCATCCCCAATTTACTCCCAAATCTGTCATATTTCCTTCATTAATCCCCCCCCCCCCCCAAAACAAAAAAAAACCCAAAATCAGCCCCTAAATCTGACCTCTTCAATTATGAAATATTTTCTAATTAATCTCATCCAAATCCGCCCACAAATTTATCCTCTTCAATTAGAAAACATTTTCTAATTAATCAACCCTCAAATCAGCCCTATTCAATTAATCAACCCTCAATCTAGGAAAAGACTGACAAGACCGATCAAAAGGGACCCGGTCTAACATCACGTTCCCCTTTTTCTATTAGAAATCTACCATCTTAGAACCTATCAAAAGCTGCTCTTTGTTCAGGTCTCAATTTTGGTAATCACTACTCACCATCTTTAAATTAATATATCTTAAGCCCTCTAATTTTATTTGGTTCGCACCTAAACAACACATCATACTAAGAGAGATCAAACTCTCTTACCAATTATAACTTCCCAGACCCCACTACAGTAGGTACTTTTCACTTAAGCCCACTATAGCATCAATTGGGACATTGCAGTTCTTCCATAGTTCTTAGAGCTATCATAATGAATATTATGCTAGTTATGCATAGCACATAACATTCAAAAAGGAAAGGACATCTAGGATTCACCATCCAATCAAATCAAGGAAAATTATTCAATCTTTTTTCACACCTCAAGATATTCATGAAGAATTAGAGAAGCCAGACCTCACAATTCTTTAAGTTATAACGCTCAACTCTTTGTAGGTCATGCTATAATAAAATGAAGTAGCTATGTCATTGACTCCTCTCACTAGTTCCAATTGAACACTAACGAACCCACATAGGGTCCATTAAGCTTATATATGTTAAGCAATGGAATATGACCGTAGAAGGTTGTTATTAGGTGTTTACAGACTTCCTGACACAATATAGGCTTTTCTAATAGTTAAAACACATGACACAATGGAATTTGACACTTGGATTGGAATTAAAATGCTAGATTACAAGCCTAATTTGAATTCAACAAGAATTGACTCGAGTAAATTAAAAAATCAAATAAATATATCTAAACACAGCAGAATTACTATATGATTACTTGTAGGAATGTCGGTGTATGTATGTTTATGTGCATATAGAACTAAGCATTTGACTTCAAAAAAAAAAACAAAGATATTAATCAATTTTTCACTCAGGTTTACACTGAAACCGAACCAGCTCATTCTAAGAATATCAGCATAAACAACTTCAATATTGAGTTTCATCTTGGAAAGCGCGTCTGAATAGCCAATAAAGAAGAAGAAAGACACCACTAATTAACATATATAAAATTAATGAGACATTTAGACATTTAGTGACACTAGAAGCATCACGAAAAAGTAGGGATTTCACATCAAATCTGGCTTCCACGAGCTGAAAACAATTTGAAAATAACATTTATGAATGTATTCAGTCTTTTTTTTTTTTAAATAAGGAATTTATATTTAAATGAGAATTTGATTAAGATACAATGTACAAAAAAGATACATATAGCCGATTGCACATAATGGGATAAAAGCTTGATGTTGTAGTAGGATTTTCGGGACTTTGACTGAAAATCCTAACCAAACAAGGCAAATCTACCTCTGCAATTCAGAGGTGTGGTGGTGCATTTCTGAAGGTTTTTTTAGTAAAAGAAGTATATATAGAGCAACTTTTCCATTTGTAAAAATAAGTTTACAAAAGATTACTTTAACGAAGAGGAAATTAAATTACCCATTCAATGTTAGATGCAGATGGAATTGGAAGAAATTTCAATCAGAAAGAGTATTCACATTTACACAATTCTCCTAAGGCTGAAAGAACATATGCTGAGGGTGCAATAGCAAACTATTTTCAAGCCTCCCAAAACCATGTAAGCTCCAGGTATCTCCCTCAATCTGCCGCTAGCAATTTCAATTGATCTCTTCCGTGTGCTACTACACCAGCATTCTGCCCTCCCTCCTTCACTTGATTGCTAGTATCCACCCACACATTCATAAAAAAAACTGGTAGGAGAAAGTAAGAAAGTGGGAGAGAAAAGAAAAAAACTCCCAACCTCTGTTCTCTGTCCCTCCATCTTGCCTCCCATCCCTTTCTCGTTAGAGCGTTGAATAAAAGAGGCCTAAATCAAGCCCAATACACCAACTGATGGACACCCATCAACCTAACAGCTTAAGTCAACTATGAAATGCCAATATTAGTATATTATGAACTCAAGCCTTGATTTTCTTTCCATGTGAGACCATGCTCTATTTTTATATGGATCATAACTATCATTTCCTCACATAAGATTCTTCGACATCGGCGATCACTCTCCTTCAAGCAGAAGCATTCAATATCATCAATTATCATACACTAAGAAACCACTCAACCACATGGAGCCTAAATTCACTAACTCTCATGTATTCATCAATCATAATTGAAAATACTTAAACCCATTGGAGCCACAAATTTAATGGAATACTTGGTCCCAATCAAATTATCAACTGTGATAATATTTGTTACGAGGTAGAAATGTGAAGTATTAGGAGCACAATATTCCTCCATATCTAAAAAACGGTATCAAAACCAGTCACGAAGTTCCAGGATAAAAGTGAGAATAATGATGGCTGATGATGGAATTAAGTCAAAAAGCTTGATGTAAAATATCTTAGGTAGTTGAAGATTCAGATCAAAGATTATCTACACCAGAACAAATTCCATCCCACTCTCTTAGTGATAATTCACATAAATGAACCAAGAAGATTGTGATCACTGAAACAACCATAAAATAGAAACTATGTCATCACTGCTCATGAATGTTATCTTCAACATATTACACAAGAATACAACTTCTGAAATTAAAGATATCTCGGATATGCACAAGAAACCATCTATAGCAAATAAAATACTTCTAATGAAAAAAAAATTTAATCTTGAGATGAGGGGAGGTGCTTCTAAAGCAAAATACATCAATAAATTCAACTTAATCACTAGTCAATTGAGTTCATATAATATCAACTTCAATGAAGTTGCCTTGAACTTGCTGTCATCGCTTTATGACAACTAAAGAAAAACTATTATGGTGATCAATTATTGCAATGTGCCTATGAAGCTGAATCATACTTATTTTGAGACTAAAATTTTCGTGAGAACATACAAAAAAGAAAATCAAGTGCGTACGCTTCTCTTCTTCTGCTTTAAATATTTAAGGTAGAAGAGCTACAAAGAATAGATATAATCCAATGTTTAAAATTGCGTATTCGGGTATTGAGGCGTTTTTCATTCGTGAGGCGAGGCGTAAGCCTCAAGGCGTTTTGAGGCATAAGCCTCAAAATCAAAAGATTGCGTAAACATAAAATGATAAATTTTTTATATACTAATGAGTGAATAATATAAAACATAAAAAAAAAACATAAGATATGAAGTGAAATCAAAATATCCCAATAATAAGACAACATGAAATATAGTTCAACTCAAAATTCTATATTTCCTAAATCCCAATATTCTTTTCATTAACATACAATTCAAATTTATAAAAATAAATAGCAATGACATATCACATAAGAATTCATAAGTCATCAGCACTGTCATCACTAAGGGGTTCTTCCAATGTCGGGCATTTACTTCAAGATTTATGTAAGTTTTAATATATATAGCATGAGGCTTAAGCCTCATACCAGGGAGGTGAGGCGGGCCTCAACCAAGTTGAGGCGCAAGCCTCATAAAAAAAACTCGAGGCGTTTTTTACTGGAATTGCGCAAAGACGGGCCTCAAGACGAGCCTCATATTGCACAATTTTAAACCATGATATAATCATGGGAGATTTAAACTGAAAAAGTTAGTTCCAAAGTTGCAGGGACGCATGTTGGTAATGTGAAAAAGACCAGGCACATGAAAAGAGATTTTTCACAAAAGAAAGGATGATAAAGCTCGAAGCCTCGAATGAAGAGAAAAAAAAAAGATGAATGTTACCACAAAAGACATTCAAGGTGCATCAATCCTCAGTTATGATAGTTTGTTGGAGTCCAAGATTTAGAACTTGGGTGTATATTTTCACTTCACTTAATATGAATGTAACTCTTCACTCAACCTAAGATTAAAACTCGCGCTTAATTATTCTATGAAAAATTACGAGAAAATTTATCTTTTTTATACAAAGAGGATAAGCATTGCTGAAAATTGTGAAGTTCAAATAAAAATCATTAATGAGACGATTGGAAGCTTAATAGATTAAGACAAATTCCAAGTTTGAAGAGAAATTTAATATTTATTTGATAGCTTAAACAAGAAGGATATAATTTAGCTTTCAATACTGGCACTTGGAAGTTGACTATGGTCTTGTGATGATAGTGTATGGTAGCACAAATGACATGCTATCTATAACATCTAACACTGAAGCAAAAGGAACAGCAACAAACTTATAATTCAATTCATACAAATGGTATAGAATGGGATCTATAAGTGAGAAAAGAATGACAATTCACTAGATGAGTGAGAAAAGAATGGAAAATCTACACAAAAGGTATGATTGTATATTTTAAATTTTAAGATCCTTGCTTTGTGGCTTTTATTTATAGCAAATGAAGTTCAATTTTTGAATGGTTGGAAGGGAACCAACCATTAAAAAATTGGAGCTTACCTATATCTATATGTGTGTGTGTGTGTGTATGTACACACACACAAGTTTGGGACCTATCCCAATGGAATCCATTGATAACTCACTTTACTATGTCATCTTCATCATCGACTCCACCAAAAGAATATGGATTTATTTTCCTAAAAATAACTATGGTGCCTTTGAACTTTCAAAAGACGGAAGAATTTGGTTGGTAGAATGAGTTCAATGTGAATAAAGTGTCTAAGATCGCCTAATTAAAGGGTTCAAAGAATTTTAAGGAGCTAGTTGAATGGAGATTTGAGAGACTCAAAATAAAAGAGCTAAAAGAATAAGGTTACAAGTAGTAATGTAGTATAGTGCAAAGCATTTTTGGAGGTCTCCATAAGCACTTGTGCTTATCTCATTCATATAAGACTTTTAGTTTCTTTGACGGCTATTTGGTGTGAAGTATTTTGAGTGTAGATTTACAAGAATGCACAGGTTTTGAAATATTAAGTGTTAGTTGGAATGAAAAATAAATCCAAGGCAATTTATTAATGCATTTGAAATTCATCTTTTAGTTTATTTTTTTAAGTGTCTTTGGTCACCCAAATCAGACTATATATAAATACACTCTAGTACTCTAGTACCACACTATACACAAACGCATTTGAAATTCACCTCCACACTTGATGTCGCTCTGACGCTGCTTTTGCCTCCCACCTGACAATACATGTTGCTTGCATGTGTATGTTGTTCACCTCGATCACTGTCAAATATGACCACCACTCTAACCTAAGCTTTGTTTCTCTTTTTAACTTTAGATTCATCTTATATCAAAATAAACAAAAAAAATAATCGTCTGAATGCATTTCACAATCAACAAAATAATTCTAACTATTTCAAACATACTATATTTGCATTAGATTGCATTTGAAATGCTCTTGAATTATAAATACATGCTACCAAACATCCACTTGAGCTAACCCCATCTCCTTTGATGTTCTTATATGATGCAGATTCTATTGGCAGAGCTAATCTTTGTTTCAAAAAGCAATTATCTTAATTAGCTTTGTAAATAAGGGGTAGAAATAGCAATGTGCATGGGAGAGCTATAAAAATTTAGTTGCTGAACTCTTAAATTCATTGTGTTGATTGTGAGAATGAGAATTGCATGCATCCGAGATGAATTAGAAATTATATATATAGAATAATTACATCAGAGCTTGTAGATAGAATCATAGAAGTAACACAAAATAAAAATAATGTAGTTTAAAATATATTTAAGTTATTTGGGCATGTACAACAAAAAAAAATAAATCAATAAATACATCAATAAGATGGGTAAACAGATGAAATTAATATGGAAGGAAATGTTGTAAATCAAAGCTGACGTGCATAAATCATCATCATATAATTAGCCTCAAACCAACTACGAGGGTTTGGTTTTAAGGAAAACATGGACATAAATGATGCAAAAATGATATATGCAAAAACACCTCAAGCAACACCAAACATGAATGAATGGAGAGTGAGACTTAATAAAGTTGACACTAGTGAGCCTTCACACACACACAAACACACACACATATACATATATATATGAAGTGCATACCTATAAAAAATGTCTGCGCAATTATGTGAAGCATGCACAACTTTCAATTGTATTTGCTATCATTTTTAGCCCTTTTTTTCATAAACTCTCTTTGAATTTGCATACAGGCTTATGTGAGTGATTAAATTTTGTATGTGATTCTAGTTTCTTGTACTTTGTTCAGAATTCAAAACTCATCCACACTCCCTTTATTGAAAAGTTAAAGGAATGGTAGGTGAAACCAAAACCAAATCCAAATGAATGGCTGAAATGTTAAAATTTCAAGGAAAGTGCAACTTTCTAATCATAGTTAAAGTCTCACCAAAAGGAAAATCGGAAAATAATAAAAGTTTCAAAATTCTAAAAGCCCGTCCTTTTAGGTAAATATTTTAAAACACAACCCTTAGATCCTTTCATGCAATTTGCACTGGTCAAATTTTATTTTTATTGGATTTTATTATATATAATATCCTTTTAATCATTATAATAATAAAGCAATTCCTCTAGAGAGACTATGCCTAAGCTTTAACCTTATTTGCATAGCCCGCCTCGTAGCCATCACTAATGAGAAACATGCTTAGGTAGAAGGGAGTTTTGGGAAAGTTCGCAAAACAAAGAAATGTTTTATTTTTTGCATATTTAGCTAGAAAAAGAATATAACCACATTTTTAGGAATATGCTTGTAACACCAATTAAGTCTTGAGGCAAGCAGGCAAAAACTCAGAATCTACTCTTTTATATGAAGGTATTAATTCATAGATAACCTTAATAGTTGTGCCATTAATGTAGTATTTCTTATATAACTTAAGGAATTGACATATGAAGCATATTTTTAACACAGAATGTTAAATCTATAATGTAAAGACCTGTCTAATCAAGGGATATTTTAGAACTAGCTTTCACCAAAAAAAAAAAAAGATCTAATAAACAAGTATAATCTCATAGAGCCAAAGTCTTATTTTGACGTTACAGATCATGATTTGGGCAGGCATCCTATCTCTGCTCACTACCTAAGTGTGCTCCATTCAAAAAAAAAAAAGTGCTTCATTCCTGTCTCATTTCCCAATCTAGGTTTGAATTTCAATCTTGAAAATGACAATCCCAAGTGAAATACACCTCAAACAAGCAATTCCCTCAGTTTATACAATTAAAAAGTTTCCAAATCAATGAATTTACAAACACACATGCTCACATAAAAGAACATCAGATTATTAATTCCCTTTTCTTAGTTTGCAACAGAAAATAGCGCACAACATTCCCGTGGTACAATACGCAAAACCATGATAAAAATAATCAAAACTATACAAGGCTTCACGAGGCATCATAAACATTCACAACATATTCCAATATGATATAATCTGCCTTCATATTGGTAACATCATCATCATAATTAGTCTTATCTAAGTATTTGATATCAGTTTTATGAAATCTTTTCCGCCATTAATGTTCATCTGCACTCATAACAGCCCATAAATCGATGCATGAACTAATGAGAAAAATGATGGGTAGCGCACCTGGGTGCCACTATATGTAGGAAGGCCGAAATCGCTAAGCCATAGAGGCTAAAGCCCCATCCACCCCCCTCCCATCCCCCCAATCTCCTCCATCAGCCCATCAAAGAATCCTTCATCTAAACTTCCGCCAGCTTGTCCTCCTCTCTTATCTTTTATTTCACCGGCTTTGACCGCCCCATCTCCCCTCTCTTCCTCCCCAGTCCCCACTACAGGAAAGTGGCCATCAAACAGGGCAACATGACCAAACAGCTTATCTTTCCTAGAAAAGCTTGTGCCGCATGAGCACCGCCATTGTGACTCCCCGCAGCTCTTCTTATGGTTTTTCAAATCCGCCACGACCGAAAAGCTCTTCTTGTTGCACACATCGCATGTGTACATCTTCGGGCAGTGGCTCCGACGAAAGTGATTCCGAACGCATACTGTTGTCTTTAGCGGCCGGAAACGTGCGTGATTACGGTTCCTACGACAGCTAAGAAACGGGCACGAGAACCGTACATGTCTTCCCGTATCAATCCCCTCAGTGGCAATCCGGCCATATGGCTTGGTTAAAGACTCTAGGGTTTTGAAGCGGTCTCCGTGAGCGCGCATGTGCATTCGGAGGTTGGCATCGCGCCGGAAACCCTTGCCGCAGATCTCACAAAAGTGAACGTGCTCTGCCATTAGCTCCGACGCATCGATCTCCACGATTTCGGCATCAGCGTCGGCCACCACCGCTTCCGGAAGAGGCCGAGGAGAAACTTGACCAGAATTAACTGATGGCTTCGCGTCAATGTTAGACAGTGGATGTAAGGGTTTGGTAGCATCTAAAAGTTGGGTAGAAGCGAGGAGGAGGGCGGAACCATTAATGATGACCTGGTGAACGGCTGAGGCTATCTCGCCGGAGAACAACTGGAGCTGGTCACCGCTGATGGAAACGTGGCGATCGACGGAATCGGAGAGAGAGCGGCGGAGGCAATCCATTTTCTGGCCCAGGAGCGAGAGGTTGAGAAGAGGAATTCTGGGATCCGAAGCCATCGGAGTTGTGATTGTAACGGAAGACGACTGGAAGTTAGGCGGCTCATTTTCGCTAGCGGCGCTGCCGCCAACGTTCCGGCTACCTGTACTTCCGATCATTGACCTAACAGAGCCAGAACAGATCCGTGAGCTTACGATGACAGAGACGTGCTAGATTTGGCTCCAAGCGAAGCTGAGGGCGGCAAGTAAATGAGATATCGAAGTTATTGGAGGAAAAATAATGTATTTAAAATTATTATAAATTATTATTAGCAGTTTTAGCACCCTATATTTAAAAAATAAAAATTATACAACTACTTTGTTATCATTATCATATTATAGTAGGTCTAATTATAAATAAATAAAAAAGTTATTGTATATTAAAAATTTTGTGTAGGTAGAATTAGAGAGTTTTGCATCATAGATTTACATGAAAATATTATACATAAATAGTATATGAAAAGAACACAGGAGATATTAAAAATTTATATGAAAATTTTGAGAAAAAAAAAAGAGAGATTTGTTCCAACAAAAATAATTTCATAATGTGATTGTTGGTTAAAAATATTTACCTGTCCCCAAAATTAGAATGTGAGAATACAAAAATATGTGCAATTGCCAAAAAATGATGGATAAGAAGCATTTGGACGCTTTCATGGTTAAGGATGGTTATCGGTGGCAACAGTCTGATGATGATTATTAGGTGACGACGGTTCATTGGAGGTGGTATTGCAATTGGGATTGTCCGACGACAACAATGGAGAATGGTTGTCCAATTACAGTGACTTAGCAAAGATATTGGTTAGGTAGATTCTTGACATCGATGGCTAGATAGCGAAGGTTTGACTACAGTGGTCAAGCAACATTAGTCCAACAGAGAAGCTTAGACAATGATCCAATAAAACTGTTCAAGCAATGGAGGTCCGTCGACAATGGTCGAGCAAATGCGACAGTCCAATGATAGAGGCTCGTATGTGTGTGTATAACCCTTCAAATTTTAAAATAAAATAAAAAGCTTCAATAATTTTTTCCTAAATCTACATGCAAACTTCATAAGAAATTGAAATTAAAATTAAGAATATTTTATTTGGTTCAATTTCACAATGGGATGTCTGCGTTGATTTCGCACTTCATAACTTTCCAAAAAGTTTTTGAAGGCTTAACTTCTACGTTATCAAAATCAACTTGATGGGGCACAAATCTCATTGCATATTTGAATTGAAAACTATATAATTAAATCCTGTATAATTTAAATTCTGATTTTAATAAATTTATAATGAATTAAATGTCTCAAAAAAAAAAAAGAATTTAAGGACATCAAAAGCAGTATAATCTGAGTTTGAATGAGCTGAAATCAAACACTTGAAGCACAATAAAAAATTTCAACATCCTATTTGAAAGACCTAAGGATCTCTAAAATCTTGATAGTTAAGGCTTCGTTTGGGACGGCTTTCTTTCTGCTTCTTAAAGCAACTTTCTAGTACAAAATTAAAAATATTTTTACCAAAAAGCTGCTTTAAGAAGCAGAAAGAAAGTCATTCCAAACGAAGCCTAAATCAAACATCTTAGTGAGAGGAATCCAAGAAGCTCAAAATCATCTAATTTTGACATTATTAAGCAATGATTAAAAAATTTGACCAAACCAAAAATTGGTCTGACTGTGCCAGTTTTAAGAAATTGGAAAATTTATTTTCTATATCATTTATATAATTAAATTAATTAATTTAATAAATTTAATTTAAAATGAGCAATAATTTTTTATAATAATCATCTACCAAATAAACAATATCCATTCTTTTTACATGGCCCAAGAGATATAGGACTAAATAATTAAGATAAATTTCACAACATATATATTATATATTTTAACATATATTTTTTAATTAATAGAGTATATAGCAATAGCGCCCAAGACTTGTAAAATTAAAAAAAATGTAAGAATTTTTACATACATAATATCTAAAATTATTAAAAATACATATTTAACACATAAACTTCTATATTTATTAATATACCACCTAAATTTTCTCTTTCCTTCTATTCTACCACTTCATTGAAGCAATCACTATGAAAGGATACCATTGACGGTGAAGAGAGTCGCTGATAGTGATTTTTGATGGAAGGTTTAAACGGAATGTTAGAATTGATTAAAAGAGGAGTTTATGTGGTATATTAGTAAATATAAAAATTTAGGTGTTAAATATATATTTTCAATAATTTTAGGTGCTATGTATATAAAGATCTCAAAAATGTATTGCATTGAGTTGCACCATTCTCAAGAAAGTTTAACGGCAATCTCTGTTGGTAAACTATTTAACTTCCAAAGAACCCAATGCAGCATTGGAGAACCAGGATTTTTTTATGTGGATTCCATTTTTTTAAGCTTCATGTAATAATACAAGACATATTGAAGCTGTTAATTAAAACCAAAAATGCAGATATAGTTATAGAGGTATTGCCAGTGTCTTTTTTTGGGGGAGAAAGTGGAGAGATTATTTTGTGTGGACACCAGACGGGAGAATCGTTCAATTTACGCTTAGATACCAAGCGGTAACGCTCGGTATCGGACGTGATGCATTTTCATTGGATTTTGGACTCTGCACAGAATAATTTTTTGAGAAAGTATGGCTCTTTGCGAAAGTAACAAATTCTGTCAACCAACGAGCCACATATCAAGTTGTTGGTGTCCTTTCATTCAATTTTGGATTAGTGTTGTTATGGACTAGAATGCACGCGGCGATGGAGTTATAATTTTTCGTCTCAGCATTGTAGGGATATCCAGCACACAAACAAAGAAAAAGGAAACACTTGAATTTTTACGTAGGAACCCGAGAAAAGGGAAAAATCACGGGGTCACGTCCAATTGAAATGATTCAATTAGTGTTCAAATAGATTAGAAGTGCCTGATTTGTCCTTGAAATTGAAAGCGACTATATTACAATAGTCAACCGTCGGGTTGAAATCTGATGACAAACATAGATCGGAAGGAAGTCCGACGACGTTCGGTGGTCAGGTAGAAATTCAATGTCAGTTGTTGGCCGGGAGGAAGTTCGTCTTCAGTCTTTGGTCGGAAGTAAATCCGACATCAGTCGGCGGTCGAGTGGAATTCCGGTGTTAGTCGACGGTTGATCGGGCAGAAGTTTGGCATCAATTGACGGTTAGGCGGAAGTCTATCGTCAGTCGTCAGCCGGGCGGTGGTCGAGGAGGAGTCTAATGGCAAGAGAACTCTAATTTGGACTCGGATTGAGTTGAATTTAGTGCCGTTGGGTTCTTATTTTTGAGACGTCCAGTTCTACTGTAATTTTGCTAAAATCAAAGTTTGGATGATCCCAAATTTAATTTTGGAAGTTTCCAACTTGATTTTGCCTCGTGATTCGTGCTCGATCACGATAATATTTTGATGATATATCAAGTACCATAGATACAAATTTTGAGGAATCTAATATTAAAGTTACACAGTTAAGAAAAGCAGTAGTTTTTTATGTTTACAAGAAGCTAAATAGGAGCATTTTGGTGTTACTGTTAGGAGCTCGCTGGGTGGGTACTACAAGTGTTTTAGCTAAGAAGTTTTTGTGTCTTTTACTTACCCCATGCAAATGGAAAAATGTGAGGGCAACTAAGAAGTAATCTTGCCTAGTTTAAAATAGACTGAGCACCACACTCACAATTGCAATCTGTCAAGAGGAGAGAGAACTGCAAAGGATTACATTTATAATTGATTACGTCATTAAAAAATTATCTTGATCGGTCACGAATCTTGATACAAAATCAAGTTGAAAACTTCCAAAATTAAAATTGGGACCATCTGAACTTTGATTTCAGCAAACTTATAGTCAAACTGAACATCTTAGAAATATGAACCCAACGACACCAAAATCAACTCAATTCGAGCCCAAATGAGTCCAAATCAAGGACCCAAAGCGCTGTTGGAATGTTCGAACCACAATTTGGATTACCAAACGGTTTCCAAATATAACGTGCTTATAGTTAAATCGAGAAACTTGACAAGTCGAATCCAGCGAGCCCAAGATCGCCGAATTTTGACATCATTAGAACCTTCAAATGCCTGATGAACGGTCCACGATCAAGGGAATCAATATCGACCATCCATTCAACCACTCCCCATTTACCATTGATCTCTCACATATTTACGAGTCATGCCACTCCTTAAATCTATAAATAGACCCCACATTTCTCTTGAAAGGAGGCTCCAAGAAAGAGGAGAAGAGAAGGAAGAAGAGAAGGAAGAGATGGAAGAAGCTCATCCTCGACCACCACCTGAGCTCCGTCGGACCACCACTTGAGGCTCTCACCTCTGCTGAACCACCGCCTGACATCGTTGCTCGGCCGATCCACCACTTGAGGCCCTCACCTCCACCGGACGACCGCCTGATGTCGTTTCTCTGCCGGATCACCACTGGGGGCCCTCACCTCCGCCGGATAGACCACCGCCTGACGTCATTGCTCCGCCAGACCACCACCTAAGGTTCTGAGCACCGCTGGATCACCACTTGAGGCCCTGAGCTCTGTTGGATTACCACTTGAGGCCCTGGACTCTATCGGACCGCCACTTGAGGCCAGAACTTCTCCCAGACCACCACGTGACACTCAGACTTCTGCCAGACCGCCATCTAAGGCATGGACTTTTGCCGGACCACCACCTGAGGCCCGAACTTTTTCCAGACCGCCACCTGATGCCTGGAGTTCCACCAAAGTATCGCCTTACTACAATGGTCTTTCTGACCCCAGTCTCCTACTAACTACGGTCTTTCAGACCCCGATCTTCTGCCAACTACGGTCCTTCTGACCTTCATCACCTACAATGGTCCATTACGACCTTCATCACCAGACAACAGTCTTTTTGATCCCGGTCTCCTGCCGACTACGGTCCTTCCGACCTCCGGCGCCTACTATGGTCCTTCCGACCTCCATCACTAGACAACGGTCTTTCTAACCCCGATCTCCTACCAACTATGATTTTTCGAACCTCTATCTCCTGTCGACTACGGTCTTTCTGACCTCCATCACCTACAATGGTCCTTCCGACCTCCATCACCAGACAACGATCTTTCTGACCCCGGTCTCCTGCCGACTACGGTCCTTCCAACCTCTATCTCTAACTATGGTCCTTCCGACCTCCATCACCATACAACGATCTTTCTGACCCCGATCTTCTGCCGACTACGGTCCTTCAGACCTCCGCCGCCTACTATGGTCCTTCTGACCTCCATCTCCAGACAACGGTCTTTCTGATCTTGATCTCCTGCCAACTACGGTCTTTCAAATCTCTGTCTCCTACTGACCACGGTCCTTTCGACCTCCGTCGCCTACTACGGTCCTTCCGACCTACATCGCTAAACAATAGTCTTTCTGACCTCAGTCTCCTTCCAACTATGACTACCGCCCTTCCAACCAAACAAACATATATATTATTGTAACTCCCATCATGTAATGCGCTCTATATGATGTACATTTGTACCATCAAGCCAAGGCCTTCTCTCGAGGAAGGGCCTCATTTGTAATCAACTGCAAATACTAATTGATTCATTCAAACTGAGCCAAGCCCTATGGTTTTTCCCCCTTTTTCAGGGGTTTGCACGTAAAAACTCTGGTGTCTCTTATGAACGCTACACCCTCTCTCTTATCTGCTTGTGTGCTAGATCTTTGTACAATGCTAAGATGTTAAACTATATATTTCTGTACCGCCGTGAATACTCCAAGACACAATAATAATGAACTGGCTTTCTAGTACAAGCTAGCGTATATGTGCTTGTATAAGCTATAGAAGAGGATATAAAGAAAAATATAATAGAGAAAAATATTCATCATAATGATGCAATACTGAAATAATAAAATTTACATATTTTCACCATAAATATTTTAGGTTGTGAAATTTTGATATGGTAATACTTCCACGCAAACCAAGATGACATAGAAGATGCGGAATTTGGTCTGAAAACAATAATGAAAAGATAAACTTGTCAAAGATTTTGTTGTTCAAAGATATTTTTTTCTTTTAATATTGGGAGAAATAAGGGCATATATATAGCTAATCATCATCACTAAATGAAAAAATTACAGCCCAAAAATTAAAAAAAAAAAAAAAAATCCATATGAGGATATGAAAGGCAATATAAGAGAGGTAAGAACCCATCTAACATAAGAGCAAAAATAAGGAACCAAACAAGCAAAAGAGGGCAATTAGACTACAATCCAAAAAATAGACTCATAATGCCCCAAAATACAAATTTTCCTACAACACAAGATCAGACATTCAATATTGTCTGTTGGTTGCTATTAGAGCATAAGGACAAAACCATATAAACCTCTCTGTGTTGCGATATATGTAGCTACTGTTAGAGCATAAGGACAAAATCATATAAACCTCTTTGTGTTGCGACATATGTAGCTACTGTTAGAGCATAAGAACAAAATCATATAAACCTCTTTGTGTTGCGTCATATGTAGCTGTTGCATGTAGCTATATATGTCATAACACAGAGATTTATATGATTTTGTCCTTACGCTCTAATAGTTGCCACTCGGGCCATCCAAGCTAGATGAAGGAAACTGGTTGTCACATTGACCATCCGTAGGGATAGCCTAACACACGAGCATCATTTTATTTCACTCTCTGTCTCCATATAAAATAAATAGAATGAGAGAAAATAAGGTAAAAACCCTTTTAATTAAACTTGAGCAAGTGGGCATACCCAGTTTATGTTCAAAGAGCTGCATCAAAGTGGGTCTAAACAGAAAGGAGCTCAACTAAGAAATTAAAGTAGTTATAATAGAAAAACAAAAGTCACACTCAAATAAGAGATGGTAGTGACTTTCAGGAGCTTGATAGCATACAATGCAAGCCAGTTCACCTGGATATTAATTACGTTTAATCAGAATGTTAGAAGTCACCCCTCAAAATCCCCAACCAAGAGAAAGAAGAGTATATCTTAGAGCAAAATTCTTATGCCAGATGAATTTAAACCAATGCACAGTATTCAAATCACCATAATAATAAGTAATAAAGTTTTTAAATGCTGATTATCAATCGTAAATGTGTACAGATCGATAAGAAATTGATGAGGAGATCCATAAATGCCTCAAGGCCTTATAAGGGGAGAAACAAGTATATTGTAAACAAGGAATTGAAGTAAGAGAGCACGCTAATAGAGATCAAATGTTTAAGGAGTGTGGCATTTTCAATAGAGTGCTTAAAGAAGATCAAGATAATTCTAAGCTATGGCTCTCATACTTTAATAGAAAAAAAGAGAATTATATGGAACTATATCTTTAATTAATAAATTCTATTTTTGATACAAGTATATATACGTGCCTATACGTAGACAAGAGAGAAGAATAATAAAAATAATAATAACGAGAAAAAAGAAAATTCTTAACAAGGAGGAAATATTGAAATTAAAAATATTACATATTCCAACTATAAATAGTCTAAATATAATAATACGATGTTAGCTGCCCTTTCTAGTTTTAAGTAATACCATTCAGTACCTGTTTTGCCTTAAATTTTGTTGCGTGTTAGAAAATACGCGGCGGTAGAGTTTGTAAATTCGCGTCCGAGCGTTGCACGTAAGTTTAACACACAAACAGAAAGAAGGAGTGAACACCAAGAGTTTTTACGTGGAAAACCCAAAAATGGGAAAAACCACGGGGCCTCGCCCAGTTGTAAATTTCCACTAGTATTTTTGTAGATTACAAATGGCGGATTTCGTCGCACAAGTCGGGATAATCCAAATACAACTTGTTTCTTCCACGAAATTCACAAAATCCTGCGAATTCCTTGCGTTTCCTCAAAATCCGGCAGAGTTCCGGCGTCTTCAGGCGGCAGGAAAAACTCCGGCGGCGGTGGTCGAGGAGGTGAGGAATCTCCTATTCCCCTTTCTCCTTCTCCTTCTCTTCTTCTTCTCTCTCTTCACTTGAGTCCCCTTGGTGTAGAATGAGGGCTCTATTTATAGTTTTTCTGGAGTGGCATAGCCAGTAAATAGGCGCGAGATCAAGGGCAAACAGGGAGTGGTTTGAATGGACGGCCGATATCGAATCCTTTGATCATGTACCATTCGTTGGACATTTGATGGCCTTAATGATGTCGGAATTTGATGATCTTGGGCTCGTTGGATTCGTCTCGGCAAGCCCTTCGATTCGAGTATAAGCTCGTTAAAATCGGAGACCGTTTGGTAACTCAAATTGCGGTTTGAACCTTCCAACGACGCTTTGAACCCTTGATTCGGACTCATTTGGGCTTGGATTGGGTTGATCTTGGTGTCGTTGGGTTCGTATTTCCGAGACGCACAGTTTGACTGTAAGCTCGCTGAAATCGGAGTTCAGATGCTCCCGGATTTAATTTTTGAAGTTTCCGAACTGATTTTGCCTCGAGATTCGTGCCCGATCAAGATAATTTTGTGATAACGTATCAAATTTAAATAGAGCTTTTCAGATAAATCCATTGTTAATTACTGCTTAGATGGCCTTCATAGACCTTATATGTCATAATGGACAATTAAATATCATATTAGTTTTCTTTTAGGCTTCATTAAATCAGCTTTTAGAACAAAAAAATTTTGTACTAAAAAATAGCTTTAGAAAGCGATAAGAAAGTTGTTCCAAATGAAGTGTTAGGTTTTGTTTGGGATGACTTTCTTACTGCTTCTTAAAGCAGCTTTTTAGTAAAAAACTACTTTAAGAAACAGTAAAAAAGCCGTCCCAAACAAAACCTTAATCTCCTAAAATATCTAAGTTAAAGGAAGATTAATTTTGAATTAGCCATAGAGAAACATAGATAGGCTTAAATTAGCCATAAAGAAGAGCTGGACCTGAGTTGAGTACGTTCTTGGACAAGGGCAGTTGAGCCATCAATTTTTTGTTAAAGCTAGCAGCTCACTGATTAAATATGATTCACATTTATTGACATAACATCAGCTTATATACTGATCGTGGAAGCAATATTCGAGGATGAAGAATCTCTATAATGTGGGTCACGACGGTCGGGAAAACTTGGCCCAGGAAGTTGTTTTTGTTCTCTTTGACAAAATATGTAGCTGCAGGTACTTTTTTTTTTGTTTACTTTTTCTCCCTTTAGTCTCTATTTTAATAATGCTCACAATTTTTTAGTACCGTTATTGCTATACCAATTTGATAAAGGCCTGGTTTGGACAGCTTTCTTAAACCTTTTTTATACCACAATCACCATTTTATTTAGACTTTGTTTGAGACAACTTTCGTACTGCTTCTTAAAACAGCTTTTTAATGCAAAAATTAAATTTTTTTTACTAGAAAATTGCTTTAAGAAGCAACAAGAAAGTCATCTCAAACGAAGCCTTAATCTTTGTACTAAAAAATGCTTTAAGAATCAATAATAAAGTTGACCCATAATGAAGCCTAAATCTTAACATCATAGTTGTGGCTACAATCATTGCTTGTGAAAATTGTTTACCTTCCAAAGCAGTTAGAATTACAAGTCCTTGTCAACATCTCATGATGCCTTAGCAGCTTGGATCCATGCAATGATGTGGACAGTGCCAAACGCAAGTCACAACCACTAAGCTACCATGGTCCACCCCCTCCAGGAGGAGTGTTTCATCAATCTAGCTTCTTCTTTTCGTTGAAATAGTAGAGATTTGATGATATTGTCATTAGATTTGGGACCCTGCAGTGATTATAATATAGTTGACAATTACAAACTTTATTAGTTTAGCAGCAGTGGATTGATGCTTTTAATAATGAGGCATTGAGATAATTTTCTCACCAACTTTGATTACATTAATTTCATATGATAATTTATTTTTTTTTTATTTTTCATGCATTCTTAATGACTGTACATATATAACCTTTACAAGTATATGTTACTGAGCACCAAATCACATCTATATAGCTTCTATAAGAACTAATATTGGGTGATCCATAATGAGTATTGAAAGGCAAGAGGTAACCATTGGATTCAAGAAGCCTTCAAAAGAAAAAAAAATGGTGATTATCATATGGGTTGGTGACTTATTAGGTAGACTATGATTCAAATCTTGTTAATAAAGAAATATATATACACTTCAAGGTGACTAAGGATACAAGGTAGAGATTGAATTGTTGTAACAAAGTGAACAATTATCATTACACATTGAAATTTATATGCAATGATAATTGACAAACCATCAAAGTTTAGAGTGAATGGACTCAAAGGGGCTTGTTTAGGTAAGAATCTTGTTATTTATAGGAAGTCGAATGATATCTGTAACAACCCAACTTTTTTAAAATAACTTAAAATGTAACTAAATTTTTATTTGAACTGAAGCGCAATAGAACTGATCTTGCAAACATTGTGCGCGGTGCTATCTTGTGAGTGCAGCGATGCCAAAAGTTGCCACCGCGTCATTGAAGCCTTCGTTCTACAAAAATTATGGATTCAGCAATTAGTGTTGCGGAGCTATACACTAAAATTCATATATATATATATGAATTTTACATTTTTCTCTCTATTTTCTCTCCACTCGTTCGCTCTTCGCGCCACCAACGCCAGCTTGTCATGGAAGGAATGAAGGGAAGGGGAGAGGAGGACAGAGAAAGAGAAAGTTTGCATTTTGATCGTTAATCCACTTTGCTGCTTTTATAAAAACCGCTTAGATCATGGTAGGTGATTGTTATACTATCTCTGTTTTCAAATATTTTAATTTCGATTGTCCGACTTTTTATAAATTAAATTTTACATTTTCCCTGAATTTAGTAAATTCTACCACGTGACTTTTTATATATTATGATATTAATTATTTTGAATATTTTGACAGGATAATTTCATAATTTGATTGAGTAAAATGGAAGTTATTATGTTTTGAATGATTTGTATATAATACAAATTTTAGCATTTTTATATAAGCATACTAGTAATATAAGCATGATGAATGAATATTAGTTAACAATCAGTTATTACCCAATTAAATATTAGTTTTTCTAATGTTGGCTGAAGATTGGTTGACATGTATAGGATGGTGAACTGACGAGCTTTTATTTAAATACTATGATTTAGTGTTACTTTATACTGATTCACACGATTCACTGATTATGAGTATATATATATATATATATATATATATATATATATATATATATATAAGTAGTTATTATATTGCGGACGGGCAAAAATTGACAATTCTATTTACTAAGCCAATGATTACTAGTTACTAATTATCATTTACTAGAAAAATATCATACAAGCTATAACTCCTTACTTGTTTTGTGGGATTAATGGAATGCATGTTACTGCACTAAGTTATTGTTACTTCACCGATGTCACTATACTATTTTAATATTCTACAGAATATTATTTTACTACTACTGTATTATTTTATTATTGATGTCATTGATTTATAGACACTAATAATATTCTTAATGATACTGGATTGTTATAGATATTGATGTTTTTACTAATGATATTGATATTATTACTAATACGTCTACTGATTCTTTATTTCTGTTACTATGATTGATTCAATATTTTTTAATTTATTATTATTGAGCACATGATTCCCATACTAAGCAAGTGATAATGAGCACGTAATGTAGGATATTTATTGGATACAAATATGGAGTGGTCGAACCTCATGTGTATATTGATTTGATTATACTACATCATTACACATTCTGACAATTTTAATGTTCCTTATTAATTTATAAGATTTTCTTACTACTATGATGTATGATTTTGGAAGGATTATTTACTACTTATTTAATTTAATCTTCGTATGGATTTACTAATTCATCAATTAATTACTAGTTCACTAATTCTATTATTTATGTATTGCCTTATTTTACTGACTTTTATACCATACTATTATACTATTTCACCAATTTATAATATTATTTGTATGTGATTTACTATTTTTGCCACTACATGAAATTCAACGATTACCGGCGGTTAACACACCACCGGCAATAACGGCTGTTTAACTAGCGGTTTGGCCGCCGATTTTGACCGGCGGTTATGTAAGTTAATGCTGCCAGTAATTGGTGAATTTCCTGTAGTGTGCACAGATTCATGATCATAGTGAATGCTACTGTTATGAATTGACTAACAACATGCATATTACTTTTTACTGTAGTTTCAATTGTGTTGTAGGATTAGTGGCATATTAGACTTTTTAGCTCATTATATATAATTTAAATAATTTTAGGCATATGCAGATGATCGGGAATATGAGATTGATTAGTTATCAGATCCTCCAAGTTTTTTTGTCTATTATTTTATTAATTATTCTTTTACAATCAGGAGAAGATAGAATGTTGTGATTGTGTAACTCTTGGCTATTGTATATAATTTTTGGAGTATGAATATATATGTATATTGATGTTTTAATCAATAAAATAATTTCTACTGCTAGTTTATATTACTGATAAAAAAATTAGATAGCTCTACTGATAGTTGTTGTAATATTAAAAGATAAAAAAATATTTGTTTTTTTCAAATTTGATTTCAGAGCAGGCTAGGAATTTGTATTGTAGTAGGGATTTTTGACTTCGTAGGTTTTATTTTGATTTAGATTGTAGCTCCTTCACTACAAGAAAATCACGTATTATCGGCGGATTCGAAAAAAAATTTTGCATGTAAAGCGAGCGTCGCAAAAATTTTCCAGCGATAAAATTTAGCCGGGAAAATTTTTCGATGGAAGCGAAAAAAATTAAAACTCGTCGCAAAAACAGCCGCTTGGCTCCTGTGAGATTCCAACTCGACCACCAGCATGGGATTCTCAAAGGCTCAACCATTCTGCTATGAAGTAAAACATGTTTAAGAATAAAAACTATACTATTATATTATTAAAATGTAACTACAAAAAAATTAAAATTTAAATGAAATGAAATTAAATTATTAAAGAAAAATGTGTTATAACTTAGTTTAATTATTTAAAAATAAATTAAAATATAATATTAAAGTTAATAGTTAATTAAAATTTATAATTTTAATTAATTATTAAAATAAGTTATAAAATTAATAATTAATTAAAACTATGTTATTAAATTCACAATATATTAAAATAAGCTATTAAATTATTAACTAATTAGATTACAAAAACATAAATTTTCAGAAGTTATAAAAACCGTTGGAAATTCCACTGGAAACGAATCAGCCTGAAATTTGTCGGAAAATCTACTTGAAAATTAGTTGGTAATTTTTCTTCCTAATCCGTTGAAAATCCGACGGAAAATAGTATGTCAGAAACTCCACTGATAATGGACGATTTTCCTGTAGTGCTTAAGCATTAGCGAGCTTTTTATCCATTTAAGGACTTGTAACACTTTTGATGATTAACACGTAGGTCTCTTGGTGGATTTTAACCCAAAAAAAAATGTTTCTCACATATAGTATTAATTATTATATGCTAAAAAAAAACTATGGCAATAGAAAGATGAGTTTATGACCTAGCTTTTGTTGGAAGATCTTACGATCAGACAAATACATTGAGGAACACAAAACTTGCTAACATTTTAAATTTTTAAAGTTAAAAACCTGGAAAATAAAAAGAATCATGGGCTCTGCTGTAGATGATATGATCCACTATTCAAGTAAAATTAAAGAGGGATATTCTCCCCATCAACAATATTAAAAAGTGATGAACTCAAGCTTGATCTCCTATAATTGTAGGACAATTTGTTGAAGAAGTAGTGGATGGATGAAGGCAGAGCTTAAATGATATTATTTGGGCAATGGCGATCAAAATATGATAATATGGCAATAATTGTCATGCAGTGGTGGTCGAATGACAATATTGAAGGATGATGACTAAAAGATAGCAGATGCATGATAACAATTAGACAATAACAATTGGATAGTAGGACATGGGAGATTGTTGCTGAAGGATGATGGTTGTTGATTTGAACTTCAGTCAAAGCTTTAGAGTTCGTTCTTCTCTGTAATTTCAAGTTAAGGTCAAAGCCCCCCAACTCCCAATCTCTTCCATGTGCACTATGAAAGCCTATTTATAGTTTTATATGGGGTGATACTTCGATAATTTTAGTTGAAACTCTAAAACCATCCCGCAAACAACTTATATGAATTTCCTTGATCATAAATATACTTTTAGAACTTAATGACCTCCTAATCGAGTGATTTTGGGTACATTCAATTTTTATTATCAAGACATCTGATTTGACTGTAAGCATATAAAGATTAGAGATCGTTAGTTTTCAACCACATTTCAAATACTTGGTTTGAGCTCATTTATGGATCAAATCACTTTTAAGTTTTAATGTTGATGGATTCATTTCATAGAGACATATAGTTGACTATAAATTTTAAAAAATGGAGGCTCGATATATAGTCCAAAGTTTAATCTTGGAAATTTTCAATCCAAATATTGCATATAGATATATGGCAGATCAAATGATGTATCAATATTTATAAATGCAATTTGATGCCTAGAATTTCAATTACTTTTCTAATTATATACAATCTTTAGAATTCATGATTAAAAATGTAGCTTTGATTTCCAAAAGTTTTTATATCCGAAGTTGCCCATCTTAGAAGGAACTTCTTCAAGTAAGCAACCCTCAATCATAAAAAAAGGCACAGTGCTAAAGATTACAAAAAAAACTATAAGATGCGCAAAAAAATGTACCAAGATCTACATATCTTTGACTTGTGTATTTTTATGTATTGTTGTGTTCTACAGTTATTCTAAAGCTCTGCAAATAATAACACAAAACGAATAAAAATGTATAGATAGGCCAAATGCATGAAGCTTTTCTTTGATTTGGCCGTTTTCTAGCCAAGTCTTCTTATCATATTATGGTAACTTGTTACACTAGCCAAATGATGCCATTCTCGTAGAAAAAAGGCCATGCATAGCAAAACAAAACAAAATGCCGGATGTAATGATAAAATAGCCAAAGACAAAACAGTCCTTTTCTTCTGCATAAACTTTCCCTCATGCATTGACTCTTTGCTACTTGTAATATTATCATCCTATTTAGGCCTTGTTTGATTCCTCAACTCCTATTTTTTTCATTTTTAAACGGAGGTATTATAACTGGTAAGCAGAAATTTTTTCATTTTAGATCGGTAGAAATACAGAGGTATAGAAAAAAATATTTTAAAGAAGTCATGTTAACAAACAGTAAAGCAACAAATTTTTCACCGATTAATTCGAAACAGAAACGGAGTAATTAAGCCTTTGCATACTTCAGAGTTCGGATTAATTAACTAACTCTATGTAATTAGTATATCATTAGTTTCCATTGGATGCCTTCACATACAGCCCTTAAATTCTGTATTGTAAAGAAAAAGAAAACTGTTCAGCAAAAATTAAATGGTATTCTTGCAGTGATCGATGATGAGTGATAGGTGGGAGAAAATACGTCACAGGCGAAGAATGTCACTGAGAAGTTGCAGTTGGAGAAGTTAGCAATGAAAGATTTCCGTGGGATTGGCTACACCAACTTAGTTATTAATATTATTAAGCCACTCTTGTCAAATAAAAGAACATCAGCAGCTGATATCAACTTTATCTCCAAATACTTATTTCTCACGATTGTTCAAAACTCACGTTACTTGCTACTACTCTTAGCTCACCATGCAATTTTCTTCTAAGTTTTTATATTGTTCAATACATATTCGGTCTCTCTTTATGTGCAGTGCTGCAGTAAGAGAGAGAAGAGCTTTTCCTGCACTGGATAGGTCAGTGTGCTTCACATTATTTTGACTTGTTTTTCTTAATGGTTGATATATGTTTGGTTTCCTAGCTACCTGTTATTCTCTGCATATCTTCGTCTTTTCTTATTATATGCAGCGTGTTATTTTCTCATCTACCGTTTATCTAAAGCTTTGGTACCTTCTCTATAATAATGTTATTTAATTTGAATCATCGATGAATTAAAACTTGAATAACTGCTAATTATTTAGTCATGTTTTGCAGGAAAACGCAGTGTGGTATTGAAGTGATTTGTTATGTTGGTTGAAAGCTTTGACTACCAACTAAAAGATTTTGAGTTTGAAACTTGTGTATGTAATATGAGTGTGAATTTGTCTCAATTGGCCCGAATATCCCTCAAAGAATGGAGAGATTGTTCTATATGGAGTTCAAATGGATCCGGAGGTCAATACGGACGCCCCACGTCATCCAATGCATTGTGCATTGGATGATGTCGTTTGTCCGAATTGACTTCCAGAACGTCCGGACACTGCACGTAGTAATTTTTTTTTTCCAAAAAGTGAAGCTTTTGTTGTGTTGGTCTTCATTAACTAAAGAGAAAATTGTATTAGATACTTGAAAGTATTTGCTTAATTAAAAATAATACATTTGATATATAACTTTTGGTTTAATTTTAATAATCACTTTTAGGATAATCGTTCAAGCGATTAGTCTATAAATAATAACAGAAGTAGAGTTTTAAGTGAATAAAAGGAGATAATTGTGAAGGAGACTTAATTAATTTTGTCTGTGGGATTAGAGATAATTTTGAATGGGTGTATGGGTTTGGTTAGGAGTGGGAAAACTGTCACGTCGACATGGAACAGTGACGCCTTCGCTGGACCATCGCCTACGTGGCTTAGTTTGTTGGTTAGATCCTGTGCGTTGAGTGTAGTACGGAATGACACGTGGACATGCTTTCCAATCGCCATTTGGATTATGATAATGGCAGGCAAGTTGTCAAAGCAATCTGCATCATCATTATTGAAGATTGCTTGAGAGCGAACTCTAGAGTAATTAATGCTCTAGAGAAATATTTATTTATTTATTTTTTTTGGGTAAAAAATTATTTTTTTTTGGGTAATTTTTTTTTTTTTTGAAGGAGACTAATACATCTATTATTTTGATAATAATTATGAAAATGAAAATTAATAATTTGATTATGATTTTATATGGCCGTCTAATTGCTTAACTTTTAAAAATAAATCTTTATTTTTAAAATTTTTAAGTTTCTTTTGGGACAATTTTTTCCCACTATTTTATCATTACTTTTAAAAACTTTTTATAATAAAAAATGCTTTAAAAAATAATAAAAAGAAGACTGAAATGAAACAATAATTTTTATTTATTCTTATCAAATATTATATTGTTGGAATAATTTCACTACAGGAAAATCATTCATTATCGGTGGCAATTTCTCATAATTTAACTAAATTTTTTAGCGGCTACAACAGCAGAAATTAATGGACTCAAAATAGCAGGTAAACCGTTGGAATATTCTTGCGCAAGCACTGCCTGTTTTTATCGCTCGTAAAGGCCATCATGAAAAGATAATATAGGCAAAAATTTTGGCGGTCAACGATTTTGTGTTTATGGCGGTCTAACCCTCGGTTAATAGCGCCGTTCAAACTATCGGAAATACCGTCGATATTTGATATTTCCTATAGTGTTTCATATAATTTTTATCTAAGTTTTCTATAATTTACCAATTATTGCGGCTTGAATATACGCTGCGATAGAGTTTGAATTTTTTGGCTCAGTGTGTACGAATATCCAGAACACAAACAAAGAATTCAAAACATAGATTTTTACATGAAAATTTCTGGAAAAGGGGAAAACCACAAGGCTACGCCCAGTTGAAATGATTCTCTACTAGTATTTGAATAGATTTCAAATCTTGATCCATCATTTAATTAAAAGATAGTGAAACTACAAAAATAGGGAGAGTTGGGCGAAGGTCGAGAGTCAATCGGTGGCCGGGTGAAAAGTCCACCGTATTTCAATGGCCATGTGGAAGTTTAGAGTAGTTGATGGTAGGGCGGAAGTCTAGTGACGCTTAAAGGCAGGGCTGATATCCAGTGACAGTTAGTGGCTGGGCAAAAATTCGGCAACTGTTGGTGGCCTGAAGGAAGTCTGGCGATAGTCGATGGCCGGGCGGAAGTCTAATGACGATCAGTGGCTGGGCGCGAAAGTTAAACACCGATAATGGTGGTTTGATGATGGTCGGTGGTCCAACAGTGGTTAGGAGAAGCTTGGTGGCAAAAGATATATCAAATTTTTCTTCCTTTCCTTCTCTTCTTTTCCTTTTTTTTTGTGAAAAATGGGAGGTCTATTTATAATTTTTTGAGAGTGACATGACTAATAAATAGTGGGAAGATTAAGGGCACATTAGGAGTGTTTCAGATGAAGGGTAGATATTGATTCTTGATCATAGACCGTTTATTGAGCATTTGACTGCCTTATACTGATGTCAAAATTTGATAATCAGGCTCGTTGGATTCTTCTCGTCGAGCCCCACTTGATTCGAATATGAGCATGTCACATTTAAAACTCATTTGGTTTTCCAACTTATGCTTTAAAGCTTCCAAACGTGCTTCTGACCTCAATTTAGACCCATTTGAGGTCAGATTATATCGAATTTGTTGTCGTTGAATTTGTCTTTTCAAGATGTTCAGTTCAACTATAAATTTGCTGAAACCAGAGTTCAGATGGTCCCAAAATTAATTTCGAAAGTTTTCAATTCAAAATTGTCTCTGATTCGTTCAAAAATTTCTAAATCAAAGAATTTTTGAACTAAAAAGTTGTTTTAGAAAGTAACAAAAAATTGTCGCAAACAAGCAAAAAAAAAATTGAAAAAATAAATAAAAACTTTGACTCTTTTATGCATCCAATGGTTTTGGCCAGTCAAAATTAGCGATGCGGCATCAGTTATTGGGTGGTTTTGAGAAAATTTATATTTCGATCTCAATGCCCCTTATCCTGAAGGATTTTAAAATTATGGCATGCCTCTGATATTTAAAATGTTAGATAATATATTTGATTAATTTATGTTTATGTAAAAACACTAAGATGTTTATGATTATTATTATGGACGTTAAATATTAATTTTAAAAACATATGAGTCACATTATAAGGATATTTATATTTATGAGATTTCCTAAATAAAAATAATAAATATTTATATGAAAAATATATAAAAATAAAATATATTACTATTTTTTCTTACAAATATATTACTAATATCATTTGTCACCTAACTCATTATCATGTGCAAGATTCCTCTTGAGCGGCAGCACCTCTTAAGGGGGGTTCAATCAAGTACGGGTCAGGAGGTTTCTATGGCGGGTGTCTCTTCTAGGTCAGCCGAGGATTAGTCACGCCACTAAGTGAACTTTCGAGGGTGGCAGCAGGTGGATATCCCGTTCCCAAAAAATAATAATAATAAGATTTTTTTTGGGATAACTCTTGGCCATTGCTTTTTTGCTACTTTTAAAAAAATTTGTGCTTAAATGTAACTTTAAAAAGCAATAAGAAAATTGTCTCTAAAAAGGCTTTAATATTTGAACCAAGAGTGGTAGGGTATGTCTCTCGTCAAGTTTCTGGGTCAATCCGAATAAACCCATTTTTTCAAACTGGTTGAATCCAAGAACTTGAACCTGACCCATTTTAAAATCGGGTCAGGTCTAACTCGAAATTTTAGGGTCAGGTTCGAGTCGGATTTTTGTGTCTTGTCAAATATTGACACCCCTAGTAGGGAATATTGACTATGAGCTCATCATGTTGGTGGCGGCGGAGGGCGCCGATTATTTTCGGTCACTCATTTCCGACTACTAGGAGGTGAGCTCTTGGATCTATTCAAGTTGGATTGAGTTGAGTTGAATTCAGTTGGATCAATCAAATTAATACTAAAATGGAGGGGTTTTAGCAGCAATTTGTAGTAGTGGCTCTTAAACTATTACTATAGCTAGACATTGTCAGCGGCTTTAACCTCAAGTTTAAGATTAATTATTATGTGCGGACGTCGAACATCGTCCAAAGCCTAATAAAAATGTGCCACATCACCCCCTACTTAGTACCGTGGCTCAGTATTGCTAGGTACTGAGCTCGGTACTGCTTGGTACCGAGCTCAGTACTGCTTGGTAATGTATGACGTGACTGCACCTGATTCACCTTTGAATGGTAAATTGTGTCCAATGTCCATACAGAATAATCTCTCCAAGTTTAGGCTTCCTTATTTCCCCACTAACCCGATTTACCGTATCGATCCAACAAATCAGTGCCTGAGCTAAAATTTCAATTGAATATTCAAAATTTAAGAAAAAATCTTCAATGATAAAAATTAGTTTAAAAAATTTAACCATAAAATTTTATATTTTACATAATTATATTGAATTTTCTCAAATATGTTCAACTTGGAGACCCGTTTGAAATGAGCAGATTGTGCCGCCCGTGCCAAGTCTGAGATGCCCTCGTCCGCCATCCCGCCTTCACCGTCCAAGTGGTCCAACCATCAACCGTATCGGGTCGGGTCAACTCGGTAACACAACAGGTCAGGTCCAAATTTCTAACCCGTTTACACAATCGGGTCTGGTTAGGGTTGACCGATTTGAACCCGTGTCTATTCTTGTTCAATCCGAACCCGACCTAAAACCAAATTTTGACACCCCTATTCCCTACTAGCTTAATGAACTAATACTGCCAACTAACAAAGGAATGGTCATTGGCCAAGCCATTCCCATTGATCATGCATGCTATCCACATTGGATGCCTTTATCCGAAATTATTCCCCACAGATCTTCTCAGATCTCCAACTACCTCAAAGACTTTTTATGTGCCGACAGAATTAACGCCTCACTTGGCGGCTAAAGTTATCTGGCATTGTAGCACTCGGCGATTGATTCTAGTGCTAGTCATTGGCTATTTTGATTACAATTTTGAAATTTTTTTTTAATTTGAAATAAATATTAATTATGCTAATATTAAAGAAGATTAAAAAAAATACTTATAATTTTTTATGATCATATTTTTATCAAAATATTCTTATATAATTTTTTTTTCTTATTATACTAACCTCTGATGCTTTCCTAGTAGCCCTAGTGATCTTTATGATTATCTAATCTCATTGAGTAAAAATTACGGATGTAAATGAGTTGGGTCGACTCTAATTCTTACTTTATCAAGCAAAACTCATCTAATGAATATTTGGCTTGCCCTCTGCCTCAAGCTTGATTTGAGCTCATTTTATGTGCTCAAGCGCACTCAGCTTTAGGGACAAATACAAGACCCGTTATTGACTCGAATGCTCAAACTCAAGATTGATCCATTTTAGAGCTCAATTCATTATTTTGAATTAGATAAAAAATATTTAATTGGGAATATATATATATATATATATATATATATATATATATATATATATATATATATATATATATATATATATATATATATATATATATATATATATATATATATATATATATTTGTATGATTATTTTGTATCCATGCACTTTAATGTGCGACGTCAGGATGTTTCGAAGCAGGGGCTGGTGACAGTTTTAGAGGGACAAAAATTTTAATTTTATTTTATTTTTCTCAATTTTTTTCATCCGGGCTTGTGATAGTTTTAAAAGCTTTTCGAAAAGATAAAATACTATATATATGATTAAAAACACCTATAATTTTATACTTGATCGATTTGTTTTTTGATGTGTATGATATTAGTTAATCAATAGTTCTTATTTTATACTCATAAATAACCTAATCAAATTTAGATCAGGATGTCATGTCCCGAAATTTCAAAAGCAATTGCTTCTTTATGCCTGCTTCCTCTCACAGAGAACTATGTACCACCATACAAAGATCCTTGGAGATTTTGGTGACTCTAAATAGATTTTTTTTTTTCTTTAAACTTTGCAAAAGAAGTCAACATTATTCTATTTTTTGAAATGCCAAGTACAGATGTTACAATAAAATTGGAACATTTAATACATTATGTAATTGCCCGTTCCCCCATAATTTTACATTTTTTATTATAAAAGTGTTACGAGCTAAGAAATTTGAAGCGATAGAATGAAAGGTTTTACGTCTTTGCAATATACGAAAATTCAGCACACAAACAGATAATAAAAAAACATAAGGAATTTCACGTGAAAAATTCTCAAAAGAGAAAAAACCACGGAGTCTTGCCCGGTTGAAATTGTTCCACTAATATTTGAATAGATTACAAAAGTCGACCCATCTCTTAACTCTGGAATAATGAGAATACAATATAGTGGAGAATATATTAAACTTCAACTGAATATTCTTGATCTTGATCGAATGACAGATACTAAAAATATGACAGAAGCATTAAATATATTATTCAGCAGAGGTCCGATGTAAATATTAGGACTTATGTACGTCGAACTTCTAGTACAACCAAATAAGCAAACAAACAATCGCTTAAAGATGTCTCCAATGCCGTAGGACTCTTTCAAATTCCATCACATCATATGTTCGATGCATTGCATTTTTACTACATTGTATTAACATCTTTTTCCGAGGAAGGCATCAGTTCTTCAGTTGTAACTGATAACGAACATCAATGGAAGTATTGTAACTGGGCAATGCTCTATGATTTTTCATTCTATGAATTTTCCAGAAAAACAAAACACTAGTATTTCTTGCAACTCTTTTTTATTTGTGCATACATTTGATCCTTGTATAATGCTAAGATAATAAACTCTTTAATTCTACTAGCACTAAAGTGCCGATGTCTAAGTTGAAGCAAATAACAATATTCATCTATATGAAAATGGTTAGTATAAATAATTTCATAAATTTAAGAGTTTTTTTTTCTTTTTAATTAACTTATGGTACTTTTATTTTCGTTGGTTACATTTATAAAATTACTTAAACTGTATTTTTTGATATTTAAGATGTTAGGTCGATATTAATAATCATACTTTTTTATTTAAAAACAAATGTTATTGCTTTTCAACGACTTAGAATGAGATATTTCTATTCATTTGGAATGGAATGATTGAAATTAATTTTATTACTATGCAATGAGAGTGATGCTTCTTCGAATCCTTGAATGAATGGCTAATAATCCAAGGGATATTTTTTGTGATAGAATTTGTATTGCTTACAAATGTGGCTCAGCTCATTAATTAGACTATAGAACTTATAAGATAACAAGTTATACAATTCTATTGAGTTTTTACTATGCTTATTTCTTTATCCCAAAGAGCTTATTAATTGTAGAGGAGATTCACTATATGACAAATCAAATCGTTAAATTTCTTTCTTTTTTTTTTAAATATTCATAATTTTTTATTTTTAATTACACAAAAAAAAATCTATTTTTAAAAATTTTCTTACCATGATATATTTCAGATGAATCGATATAAATGATAAATGACATATACATCCAACATATCATTATTTTTTAAGGAAAAACAAATTTTATTCCAACAAAGAAAGGATTACAACATCAACCCAAAAACAGTAGACGTCAAAATACATCAAAAGACGGGAAAATAAAGCAACGTAGATAAAGCAAACAGAGAAATATGCAATAAAATGAGTCAACAGTCAACATCGGACTCAGGGTGGCAGCCCTCTGAAACCAACCTGCAACCAGGCACGGACCATCCATTGGTGACAACCACTCAAAAATAACCCACAGAGGCAACTACCAAGCAAAAGGGCACACCACCAAGGTTGCCAACATGCCTAGGCCAAAAGGGAGAAAAACAGGGGCCACCTTATTATCATCCAAAATGTCAATAAAGCCCACGGCAACAAAAGCGAGAAGAAAACTCAAAGCCTCTTTCTTCTTAAATTTATTGTTATGTCTTTTTCCTCATTCGCCACTGGAAATATACTTATCATTATTTACATAGTCATCAAAATCATCACCCTCCTCCAAAGAAGGAGTGGAAAGGGTATCATCCAACTCTAGCCAATCCGATTGAAGCAAAACATCGTTATTCAAATGACGGGCTAGATGGGCTTTCAAATCTGCATTAGACATAACATAAATATGAATATCAACAAACCCCACATTACCCTTCGAGACATTCACAGAAGGAGACACAATCGACTCAACATTAACATGTAAAATAGAAGCCAAATTAACAGCCAAACTTTCAACCTCTCGTGCCATAAGCTCCAAAAGAATAGAGTATCATAAACAACCAACGCATGGATTGGAGAACCAGGGAGATCCTCACTAGAGATAAAACCAACCCCGGAAGCCACCTCATCCGATAAATCATCTGAATCTGCCACAACATCCTCACAGAAATGGCTAGCTATAAGATTAAGACCACAATAAGTAACACTCAAATTTCCATTCACTCCATCACAACAAGCATTCTCAGGCAGATCTGAAAGAGAAACAAAAGGAGCAAGCTCCTTCACCACAAGAACATAATCACCAAAAGCTAAATCAAAGTCCAATGTCGCAGCATTAACCCCCAAAAAATCAGCAACATTCCTAACTACAACACCAACTTAATGGGAATCAAAACATTAGTAGCATTAGCATTCTCCACCCTACAGGTATTAGGGGCAGTAAGAAAAGCTCCTCCTAAACACACACATCCGAAGACAGACGCTATGGAGCCAGGTCCACAATGATTGGGGCGGAAGCAGCAGTGGTAGGGGCAGGGCTGCAAGCGAACCAAACGTTCGATGAGCTACTCGATGTTCGGTTTGATTAAAGCTCGTTCATGATCGTTTAATTAACTAAACAAACACACTTGAACAATGTTTTAAATTGACACCGGAGCTGAGCCGTTATTTGTATTAAACTTCAGGCTATATTAATGCCATTTGGTAGTATAGGGATATAAAGGTTTAATGCTTTCTTATTTTGTATTTAGAATAGTATGATGCTTCCTTGTTGGCTATAAATAGATAGCCAAGGTCTTGTAATAAAGATAGATTTGAGATGAATAAGAATTGAGTAATTTTACTCTTTTAGGGTTTCTGTATCCTGAAGGATTTCAGGTGGTGATCCATCTCCTCCGAGAAGTTCTTGGAGTTATCCGGCGACCGCCACCGGATCGTCGACGTGGATTCGTCGAGCCCCCTCTGGTCCGGTGTCATTTGGTATCAGAGTCGGTAGTGTCACGACCCGACCCGAGACGAGACGGATCCCGCCCGCGCTGGATCGCGACGGAGCTGCACTAACCAGGATCTAGCTTTGGAATTTGGTTCGGAACTGAATCTTCCAAATAATTAATTCACACAGACTAACAAACACAGAGCTACTATGTATCATCAAATGCAGCGGAACAAAACATCTATCCGATTTCATTTCCTCAAAACAATCATCTACAGAACAGTACATGGCTTTCGACAGAAAGAAAGACAAAACAGAAAAGCCATGACTGTACAAAAACCAAAAGTACAAAAGTACCTATACTGATCAGACTCTGAACTAATCCTGGACTTCCTTGCCTTTCCCAGAACCTGAAAACCACCAGAAAGCAAGGGTGAGCTCAACAGCTCAGTAAAGCAACAAACCTCCAATCAAAATCCTCAGAATCTCAAAACCAACACAGCAGACAAAACCGTACAGAATCGAAACAGATTCGGACAGATATCAAATCAACAAAACTGTACGGAAATGGAAGTTGTATCAAATCAGAAACATAACAGATCAGACACATCAGATCAACAGAATCAGAATCGTACAGATCATATCGGAACAGAACAAATCATATCAGAATCATATAGCAGATATCAGATATTTAATTAATAGCTAAATTCCCTGACACTGACTGAATCTCATAGGATCCAGGCCACTTATGCCTCCCTTTGTGCTCACGGCACCAAAACAGATCAGATCAGATGTGCTTATAGCACCAGAATACATATGTAGTGCATATAGCACCTAAACAGATTGTTTCCTCGGATCCGGAACAGAACAGATATCAGATTTCATATTGAGCTCATTTTAGAATTCCCAGACACTAACTAAATCTCATAGGATCCAGGCCCCTTATAACTCCCTTTATATAGCATATACAGATAGCATATCAATTCAGAAGATTTCCGGACAAAACAGAAATTACTCAAAAATCGGGCAGCACAACGGCAGTATACAGAATTTACACAATTTTCCTGAAAATCAAAATTCACCAAATTCGCACAGAATATAGATATCAACATTTTAGAACATTTATTCTACTGCACATATAATTTCCAAGTTCACAGAAAAATCCAGTCGACTAAAAACACAGTCGAATCAAAAATACCCGGACAAAAATCTTAAAAAAATAACCAAAATATGCACACTCGGCACTTCAACAAAATACAGAAAGTTACGCGGTAGAAACTAAACCAGTCGGAAATTACGGACGAAAATCGCGAACAAAACTTAATTCCGGACAGATAATACCGCCAAACTCGACGGTTCTGAAAATTGAGAAAGTCGGATTGTGCCTTACCTTGCGTACAGCAATTTCCTCAACAGTCTCTTCGAACGAAAACAGCTCGGCGTCGCCCGAAAATCCACTTTTCCACTTTTTCCTTCGTTTTTCTCTCTCCTCAATTTTTTTCTCTCTCTTCAAAATATCTCATTTCTATATATATCCAGACTGATCGTCCTGGACGATCGAGCTTCGTACCGGACGATCCATGAAGAGAATTATTTCGTCCAGACGAAAATTGCATATCATCCCCGGCGAAGGGTTCTCTGACTTATTTTCGTCCAGACGATCCTGATTTCGTCCAGACGAACCATACAGCCAAACATGATTTTCTCTGCACAACCTGTACCGATCGTCCCGGACGATCCGACTTCGTCCAGACGAACCTGGAGCAAAAACTGATATTACAATCTCCCCAACTTAAAAAAAATGTCGTCCTCGACATTATCCAGTCCAAACTCAGTCAAAACAAGTATGGGTACAACCGTCTCATGTCAGACTCCTTCTCCCAAGTGGCTTCCCGTGCAGTACGGTGCTTCCACTGGACTTTAACCATTGGAATCTGTTTACTTCTTAGCTTTCGTACGTCGTATGCCAAAATCAACTCTGGCTCTTCCTTGTACGTCAGATTCTCCTGAATCTCAACCTCATCAGCAGACACTTTCTTCCCAGAGTCGGATACCCACTTCCTCAGAGTGGATACGTGAAACACATTATGCACATCAGGCATCGAATCAGAAAGCATCAATTTGTAAGCAGCTTTTCCAATCCTTTCCAGGATTTCAAAAGGTCCAACATACCTCGGACTAAGCTTGCTCACCTGACCAAATCTGCTCACACCCTTCATCGGGCTGACTTTGACATACACAAAGTCACCAACCTGAAACTCTACAAATCTGTGCTTCTGATTGTAATACTTCTGCTGTCGATCTTGAGCAGCTTTCAATCTTTCTCTTATCAAATTGATCTTCTGAGAGTTTTCATCAGCAAAAGTGGCTCCCAAAGCCTGCCTATCTCCGACCTCCGTCAGAGTCAAAGGAGTACGGCACTTCCTGCCATACAAAGCTTCGTACGGTGCCATACCGATACTGGACTGAAAACTGTTGTTATAGGCAAACTCAATCAGCGGAATATGATCTTCCCAGCTTCCGCTAAAGTCCAGAACACAAAGTCTTAACAGATCTTCCAGTACCTGAATAGTCCTCTCAGACTGTCCATCGGTCTGAGGATGAAAGGCTGTACTAAAATGCAGTTTTGTACCCAAGCCTTGCTGAATGCCTTTCCAAAGTCTGGAAGTAAAACGTCCATCTCGATCAGATACGATCACACGAGGCACACCGTGCAATCTGACTATCTCTTTCACATATATCTATGCCAAGCGATCAACTGAATCCGTCTGTCTGATCGGAAGAAAATGGGCTGACTTCGTCAATCGATCTACAACCACCCAAATAGCGTCGTGCCCTTGTCTAGATCGAGGGAAACCCATCGCAAAATCCATCGTTACCTCCTCCCATTTCCACTCAGGGATAGGCAACGACTGCAACAATCCACCTGGTCGCTGATGCTCTGCCTTTACCAACTGACAGGCTTCGCATCTCGACACAAACTCTGCTACATCTTTCTTCATCCCAGGCCACCAGAACAAAAGCTTCATATCAGCGTACATCTTACCACTGCCTGGATGTACAGTGTAGCCTGAATGATGAGATTCATACAGAATCTCCTGCCTCAAGTCTCCAAACACAGGTACCCACAACTTGTTCTTACAGAAAATAGCACCAGAATCAGAAATTCGAAGTTCAGGAGTCTTACCAGATCCAATCTGAGCAATCAACTTCGAATAATCAGAATCTGACTTCTGGGCTTCTTGAATCCTTGTTTCCAAAGTAGACTGAATACTCATCTGAGCCAACTCCAAACCACTGGAGGAAATCACTTCCAACTGCAAACACTCCATATCACGAATCAGAAAGTCATCACAAGTAAGCTGAATACCTGATAATCCAGAAGACTTCCTGCTCAAGGCATCTGCTACCACATTAGCCTTACCAGGCTGATACTGAATAGTCAAATCATAATCTTTGATCAACTCGAGCCACCTTCTTTGTCTCAGATTCAGATCCTTCTGAGTAAAAAATATACTTCAGGCTCTTATGATCAGTGAAAATCTCACATCTGACGCCATACAGGTAATGACGCCAAATCTTCAAAGCAAACACAACTGCAGCTAACTCCAGATCATGCGTCGGGTAATTCTTCTCATGTGGTTTCAACTGTCTAGAAGCATAAGAAATTACCTGACCATGTTGCATCAGGACACATCCCAGTCCTTTCAGTGAAGCATCACTGAACACCTGAAAACCTTTCGTACCTGACGGAAGTGCTAACACTGGAGCTGAAGTCAAACAATCCTTCAATCGCTGAAAACTCGCCTCACACTCCGGTGTCCAAACAAAAGGTACTGACTTCTGAGTCAGTCTCGTCAGAGGCGTCGAAATCTGTGAAAATCCCTTCACAAATTTCCTGTAATATCCAACTATGCCCAAGAAACTACGTACCTCAAATACCGTAGTCGGCCTTGGCCAATTAGCAACTGCCTGAATCTTCTGGGGATCTACAGAAATGCCTTCTCCGCTAATCACATGCCCCAGAAAAGAAATGCTCTTCAGCCAGAATTCACACTTGGAGAACTTGGCATACAGCTGATGCCGCCTCAAAGTCTCTAACACAATTCTCAAATGTCTGGCATGATCATCCTCAGATGCAGAATATACCAGAATATCGTCAATGAAGATGATCACAAACTGATCCAGATACTCCCTGAATACTCGGTTCATCAGATCCATGAAAATAGCAGGCGCGTTGGTTACCCCAAAAGGCATAACCAAAAACTCATAGTGCCCGTACCGTACCGAATACTAAAAGCTGTCTTCACCACATCAGCTTCCTTCACCTTCACCTGATAATATCCGGATCGCAAATCAATCTTCGAAAATACTGAAGATCCGGAAAGCTGATCAAACAAGTCGTCAATCCGAGGCAAAGGATACTTGTTCTTGATCGTGACCTTGTTCAAATCTCTGTAATCGATACACATACGGAGTGTACCGTCCTTCTTCTTCACAAACAGAACAGGTGCTCCCCAGGGCGAAACACTAGGGCGCACAAAACCTCTATCAACCAACTCCTGAAGTTGAACTTTCAACTCAGAAAGTTCTTTCGGTGCCATCCTGTACGGAGCTTTCGATATCGGAGCGGTACCAGGAAAAATATCGATAGAGAACTTCACATGTCTATCCGGAGGTAAACCAACCAGCTCCTCAGGAAAAATATCAGCAAACTCCCGTACCACAGGGATCTCAGAAACAGAACCAACCTCTAGGTTCAAATCCCGCACCGAAGCCAAAAACACTGGGCATCCCTTCTTCCACATCCTGTTCACTTCCAATACCGAAATCAGACTGGAGAGAACACCTCGTAATCCCTGAAATACAACTCTTTCTCCAGCCATAAGCAAACTCACTTGCTTCTTCAGACAGTCTATCTGGGCTTCATACTGACTCAACCAATCCATGCCCAGAATTACATCATACGATGAAATCGGCAACCGAATCAAACTTGATTTCCACTTCTTGCCAGCAATCTCGATCTCACACAAACAAAATTGCCGAGCAATCAAAGGATTCCCAGCCGGTAAAATCACAGACAAAGAAACCGGAAGTAAAAGAGAATCCAAACGTAAAGCCTCAAAACAGTGCTCGGACAGAAAAGAATGACTCGCTCCAGAGTCAAACAAAACACGACAGGGCTGATCAGAAATGTAAATCGTACCTGTCACAACATCGGGAGCATCTCGAGCCTCCTGCTAACTCAAACTGTAAACTCGTGGCTGAACTGGAACAGGAGCTGAAGCAACGGAACTACTCTGCTCCCTCTGAACAGTAGGTGGTCTCCGTGGTGCAGAACTAGAACCACCACCTCTTCCAGCAAATCCCTCAGGGCGAGGAGGAACAGTCTTCGGTCTTCCTGCTGAACCAACAGGTCTGACAAAGCCCTCAGATCGCTGATCAAATCCCATCTGCGGACACTCTGCAATCCGATGTCCTGACTGACCACATCGGAAGAACAGACCAGCCATCCTATAACATTGGCCGAAGTGTCGCCGTCCACAGTTCTGGCACACAGGTGCCGAACTGACTGATCCCGAACTCGTCGTACTGGTAACAGTACCAGACGATCCTCCGCTCCTTCTGGAATCTCCAGATCCAGAACCGGAAACAAATCTCCTCTTTTCGGAGGAACTACTGCCAGATGCCTCGCCTCCAAACCTCTTCCTACTCGCAGTCCACCGCTGCTGAGTAGCCATCAAGTCGTTCTCTATCAATCGAGCTCGCTCCACAAGCTCGGAGAAATCAGTAATCCGGAATGGTATCAGGGGCTGCCTCAAGGTATCTCGCAATCCCCTCAGAAATCTGTAACATCTCTCAGCAGAAGTGCTAACCAGCTGCGGAGCGTACCTGGCTGATGCAGTAAACTCAGCCTCGTACTGCATCACCGTCTTGCTCCCCTGAACAAGCCTCAGAAAGTTCTCCTGCATCTGCTGTCGTGCAGAAGGGGGAACAAACCAATCTCGGAATACCTCAGTGAACTCTTCCCAAGTAATCAAAGAGTTCAGTCTGCCCTGAAATCTGGCTGTCTGCTGGCCGTCCCACCAGTGCTCAGCCTCTCCGTCTAACAGAAAAATTGCTAACGGTACCTTCCTGTCTGACGGACACTGCATCCCGTCAAAGGTCTTCTCCACTCTCCTGAGCCACTCTTCAGCAGCTCTGGGCTCAACAGCGCCCTCAAACCTCGGAGGTTTCAACCTCAAAAACAACTGCAAATGTCTATCCAGGTCATCAGATCTGACAGTAGAAGCTCTACTCTGAGTCTCGCTCATCATCTGAGCAACCAGCGAAGCAAACTGAGAAAGCGTATCAGCACCGACCACTGGGGCTGTACTCCCCACTGGTGCTGCCTGATCGGCACTCTGACCATCTGTCATGTCTGGGTCTGGCTGATCCATACAGAAAAATCCAGAAAATCCGGAAAAAATATCACAAAAAACAACAAAAATAAAAAAGCCAAACAAATCAAAATTACCCCCCAGACAGACTTACTGATCACTTCCTATAGCTCTGTTTCACAAAATTCTCAAATTCCAAAACCATTGCTCTGATACCAAAAAAAAGCTTGTCACGACCCGACCCGAGACGAGACGGATCCCGCCCGCGCTGGATCGCGACGGAGCTGCACTAACCAGGATCTAGCTTTGGAATTTGGTTCGGAACTGAATCTTCCAAATAATTAATTCACACAGACTAACAAACACAGAGCCACTATGTATCATCAAATGCAGCGGAACAAAACATCTATCCGATTTCATTTCCTCAAAACAATCATCTACAGAACAGTACATGGCTTTCGACAGAAAGAAAGACAGAACAGAAAAGCCATGACTGTACAAAAACCAAAAGTACAAAAGTACCTATACTGATCAGACTCTGAACTAATCCTGGACTTCCTTGCCTTTCCCAGAACCTGAAAACCACCAGAAAGCAAGGGTGAGCTCAACAGCTCAGTAAAGCAACAAACCTCCAATCAAAATCCTCAGAATCTCAAAACCAACACAGCAGACAAAACCGTACAGAATCGAAACAGATTCGGACAGATATTAAATCAACAAAACTGTACGGAAATGGAAGTTGTATCAAATCAGAAACATAACAGATCAGACACATCAGATCAACAGAATCAGAATCGTACAGATCATATCGGAACAGAACAAATCATATCAGAATCATATAGCAGATATCAGATATTTAATTAATAGCTAAATTCCCTGACACTGACTGAATCTCATAGGATCCAGGCCACTTATGCTTCCCTTTGTGCTCACGGCACCAAAACAGATCAGATCAGATGTGCTTATAGCACCAGAATACATATGTAGTGCATATAGCACCTAAACAGATTGTTTCCTCGGATCCGGAACAGAACAGATATCAGATTTCATATTGAGCTCATTTTAGAATTCCCAGACACTAACTGAATCTCATAGGATCCAGGCCCCTTATAACTCCCTTTATATAGCATATACAGATAGCATATCAATTCAGAAGATTTCCGGACAAAACAGAAATTACTCAAAAATCGGGCAGCACAACGGCAGTATACAGAATTTACACAATTTTCCTGAAAATCAAAATTCACCAAATTCGCACAGAATATAGATATCAACATTTTAGAACATTTATTCTACTGCACATATAATTTCCAAGTTCACAGAAAAATCCAGTCGACTAAAAACACAGTCGAATCAAAAATACCCGGACAAAAATCTTAAAAAAATAACCAAAATATGCACACTCGGCACTTCAACAAAATACAGAAAGTTACGCGGTAGAAACTAAACCAGTCGGAAATTACGGACGAAAATCGTGAACAAAACTTAATTCCGGACAGATAATACCGCCAAACTCGACGGTTCTGAAAATTGAGAAAGTCGGATTGTGCCTTACCTTGCGTACAGCAATTTCCTCAACAGTCTCTTCGGACGAAAACAGCTCGGCGTCGCCCGAAAATCCACTTTTCCACTTTTTCCTTCGTTGTTCTCTCTCCTCAATTTTTTTCTCTCTCTTCAAAATATCTCATTTCTATATATATCCAGACTGATCGTCCTGGACGATCGAGCTTCGTACCGGACGATCCATGAAGAGAATTATTTCGTCCAGACGAAAATTGCATATCGTCCCCGGCGAAGGGTTCTCTGACTTATTTTCGTCCAGACGATCCTGATTTCGTCCAGACGAACCATACAGCCAAACATGATTTTCTCTGCACAACCTGTACCGATCGTCCCGGACGATCCGACTTCGTCCGGAAGAACCTGGAGCAAAAACTGATATTACAGGTAGGCTCTTCTTGTTTCTGTTTTCTGTATCCTGTTTTACAAGAATAGGTGGTGAAGAAAGCCAAGAACGTTAGGCGTAGCAGGTGGGAGCAACCGGTGTTCAAACAGAAATTTCTATCGTTCGTGAAGGACAAGGCTGCTCCAAGTCAAGGATCGGCGTCATTTGGTCTCAACGGTGGCCAAGATTCATTTCTCTGTTGTCTTGCATCAGATTCCTTGACAAAGAGGCCAAAATTCTTGGTGACCTATCCGTGATCAACAATTATGCTGCAAGAATCTCTACCAGTCAAAATCTTGAATTAAATTTGCTTTCAGCCTTGCAATTCAACCTGAATTCTACAATTTCCAAGTTCTGCAAGTTAGAATCTCCAAACAACTCCAGGAATTGCAAGAATTTCAGGAACAAATGATGCTCTTGTTGATATAATTTCCACCAACCAGCAGTCTTCAACGTTGGATTCCTTCCAAATTACCACAAACAGCCATTCCTCTGCACAACTTTGGAAACACAGCAACCTTCCATCATCAGTTTTCTTGCACTCCATCGGTTGTATGCAGTCCAGAATCAGCCGCATCCCTCATCCCTCTCCAACAACAACAGAAGCAACCTGGCGTCCTACAAAAATCGGCAGCAAGAATACTCTTCCCTGCCTTTCTTTTCTTCATTCACACGATGTAAGTGAGTGAGCGCTTCAGACTCCTCTGAAATCGAGGTCCTTCCCCGGCTTTGTTTTTGCCATCAACTATTACTGCCGTCGAACCTGTTCTTCTCCAGTAACATTCGCTCCAGAAGATGTCACCTCGTCGGAGTTATCAACGACCACTTCCAGACGCAGAAATAGAAGATCTTCAACGAAAAATTACGCAACTCAAGCAACGACTATCAATGCTCGAACGGAGGAAAGGCACTGAATGCATACAAACCGACAATGATGAGGGCATTTCAGATGATCAGATCTCTTCCACTCCACGCTCGATCGAGTCTAGCTTTGAAATATTTAAAGATTCGTTGTCGAAATCGTCGTCTTTTCCTCTCTATGACGAGCCAATATATGACGTGTATGACGACGACATATTCGCAGAAGTTCTTGATCTTGATCAACCCGTATATAATGAAGACACGAGCAAGGTGGATACACCTCTAGAGTTAGTCTTTCCTCTCATTCCTTGTAAAACAACAAATAGGCTCACCGTCATTGATCACGAAATTGGCATGATCAAACTTGACCACAACAGTCACCTTGGTACCTTTACACATTCCGACACCAAATTCTTGGAGGCGATCTCTGTGGATACATATATGTGCATAGTTGATCCATTTTGTGTCCGATTCAATTCAACTCGTAAAGAGTGCCATTTGAAGGAGCTACTAAAGATGCCAAATGCATTTGTCAACTATCCCATTTGTCATCGACTCCATCTTTTGTTGAAATTTCTACAATATGAAGCGAATGACACCGGGTGGAATTATCCAGACCGATTTAGCCAACCCAACCCGCCTACTTATTGTGGCCAACCGGTCCTCTTTCTATGAGCCTGAAGTTCCTCCTACCCCGGTAGTATGACACCGGAGCTGAGCCGTTATTTGTATTAAACTTCAGGCTATATTAATGCCATTTGGTAGTATAGGGATATAAAGGTTTAATGCTTTCTTATTCTGTATTTAGTATAGTATGATGCTTCCTTGTTGGCTATAAATAGATAGCCAAGGTCTTGTAATAAAGATAGATTTGAGATGAATAATATTTGAGTAGTTTCTACACTTCTTTTGGGTTTCTGTATCCTGAAGGATTTCAGGTGGTGATCCCTTCCCCAAGAAGGAGTTCTTGGTCGCGTCATCGGATTGTCGACGTGGATTCGTCGAGCCCCCTCCGGTCCGGTGTCATAAATACTCGATTATTAAATAAACAAGCTTGAACACTAATGCGTTCGGCTCATTTATGTTCGCGAACAATATCATTTGAAGTTCGTGAACAAGCTCGACATTAAGCTCGATAAAAGCTCAATATGGATATTTATTTATAAATTATTGTCTTTATTAATGCTACTTTTATGTTCATGGACAATTGCTTTTATTATAAATGTGTTTGTTCATATATATGTTAATGAACGTATTTGTTTGATAGTTAAAAAATTCGTTAGATATGTTCACGAACATGCTCGATGTAATCATTTGTTAGGAAGCTCGATAAAGCTCATTTGTTAAGTTAATGAACATCTAAAAGTAGAGCTCGTTTATAACTCGTTCATGTTTATTTGTTTAAAGCTAAATAAGCACTAAACGATCTAACATGAACTGAATATGAACCGAACATGAACACTCATTAATTTAAATGAACCAAACATGAACAAAATAATAAAGCTTGAACAAATATGAACCAAACTTGAACAAGCTAATATTAAATGAACACTCACATACTCGGCTCGGCTCGGTTCGTTTGCAGCCCTAGGTAGGGGGAAGGAAATTCACAGGAACAGAGGGATTATTTAGAGCCAAAGAAGGAGGGTCCACAATGGGAACATGTCCAGAAACCATAGGTGGCTGAACAGAAGCATCATCCTGCCTCAAATGAGGAAAAAACTTAACACATTCAGACCTCTTATGACCTACAACTTTGCAATGAAGACAATAACTAGTAAAACTTTATAAAATAACTCTTTGAATGTAGCCTAATTTCTTAGGACCAAGACAAATTGAAGAAGAATAAGTTTTAGAAATGTCCATTTCCATAAGGATACGAGATATGGATGGCCTCGAACCCACAACAATTTTTTTGTCTGTATGAAGTGGACGACCAAATAATGACCCCGAACCAAATAACATGTGAGAAGAAAATAGGTGTAGGCGAAGCTTTAGAAAGGAAATCCAAACAAAGACGATCGGAGACTCCTTCGATAGGTCAAGGAATGGCGTCCATTTTATCACTTTCATAGAATAACCAAAATAAAATATGATATATGCGCAAAAACCCTACCATAGTCGGGATCATTAGAAAGCTTGATCAAGATATTGCTCTGATCCAAAAGAGTAACAGAAAACTCACCCGATAATTTAAGGTTGAGAAAAAACCTCCTATCGAGTCTAAAGCCGGACGCCGCAATGGAAATTTTCCCACTAAAGCGAAATAAAAAAGGCTTAACAAGATGAAGAACTTCATCCTTTGATATCCATAAAACCGGCAAACCCCGAATCACAATAACTTGTAGATCCAGAAATGCCTTAGACGCATCCGAGCCAGACAAAATCTCATTGAAAGATTTGGAGCGATTCTTACAGTCAAGAAAACCATGATCTAAACGCTTCACAGAATTTGCCATAGCACCAGAGAAGGGACAAGCAAGAAAAACCAAACCAAACAAAAACAACCATGTGAAAAAATGGACGGAGACAAGACAAAAAACTCCCCTCAGCACGAAGGAGGCGGAGCGAAACCACTTCCAGCGGCGGCTAGGGCAAAAACCCTAACAGAGCGAAATGGAGGAGCTCACCAGCGAAAATCAATGTACTAATAATGTGGATTATATCCGACATATCGTTCATTCAATGATATATCTTAAAGATTTAGGTTTGCCAAAAAGGGATTGCAATAGTAAAATTGAGCAATGTTAAAGAAATATAATATATTTAAAATATTTAAAGCACTTTACATTATTGTAAAATAAATGCTTGTGATTATTTTTTTTATTTAGTGTAAAGTACAATGAATATAATGTAAAATATAAAGATAATAATAGTTGGTTGAAGTTAGCAGGTGGGTGTGTTGTGAGCTAAGACAACGGCATGCGGTGGCCGGCTGTGGTGGCAAGTGGTGGTGTCGTGGTGTCTAGAGGTAGCAAAGGTTGGTGATAGCCAACAAGGTGATGATGACTATTGGCGGCAGAAGGTGGTGATTGGGCGCGAATGCAGCAACAACAGAGAAATTATAGTATATTTAGAAATCAATCAAAACTAATAAAAATAAGCAAAAATTAAACTAAATGCATTCCAAATACTTCAAAATTTGCTCTCAAATTTTTTTTACTTTAAACCAAATTCCAATATTTATAAACCCCTTAATTTTGAATACTTTATACTCCTTTTAAGTCAATCTAAATAGCTCTTAATTAATACTAATTGCAATTCTAGCTAGGGCTTTCTTCATTCCATTTTTTTTTTGTTAATAAACATCATTAGATCAAAATTAACAATACGAAAATCACTGTTACAGCATCATTTGTTTCATCTTGGCGTGCTTCGGAAAACAAAGGAAAATTCTTGTCCAATAAATTGTGTGTAGATCCAGCAACCGTATTGCATAAAATTCCTAAGTTCCTGCAAGGGAATAAATTAATATTTTATGCATAATTATGTGGCTCTTATTGAATTACTTGCGGCTTTTGTACGAGCCCGTCTGGTTTCGCCCATGCGGGTGCGAGGCATAATTCATCATACGTGAGGGAAGCATTTATAATTATTGCTCGTGATTATAAAAATCATTTAATTATTTGATAGATGGAGTGATGTTTATGTAGCCTAACATTTAATAACATGTCAATAAATAAGACAAAATCATATTTTTCAATATGCTATTTATTTATGATTTTATTTGGCTTATGTGTTTATTTTAAGTTTTTGGAGGGATAAATTATTATTAGAGTAGATACTGATTTGAGCAGGGATACAGACGTGATATGCCGACACGAATATGGACACGAAACACGCATATTATTCAAAGCTCATGGAGACCACATAATTATAATCTTATATGTTACAAATTACTAAGATTTACATACATACAACTTTATTTCATGTAATTTACATATTTAGCACCCAAAATTTTAATATTACATTATTATGACTCATAAAATTTTAATATCAAATATATCACTCGAACATTTCATTCTTACAACTTATACCACCCTATGAATTTTAATATTTCATTCCATACACTCATATTTTTTTATGGGTGATAAACATATAATATTAAAATTTTAGATGTTATATATGCAAATAGCATGAAATAAAGTGATATGTATGTAAATCACCCAAATTATATAAAGTAATTATATAATTAAATGAATATAATAATAAATTCATTTCAACTTTTCAATAAATAAGAAACATATTTGCATTTTCTAAATTTTTTAACTAAATTCAAGAAAAAATAGTCATGATAGTATATATCTTTAAACTAAGCTGAAAAATGATTATTTTGTAAGAGAATAAAATTTAAATAATAAAAATAATAGAAATAGAGTGTGTTAAGAAAAAAGATGCCTCAAGTAGCTATTAAGTTAGTTGTATAATATACTTTTAAAGTAATTAAAATTTATAATTCATGGCGCATATATTGGTCATGCTTGTCTATCAATTTCTTAAATTCTTTTAATTTGTATATGTCTTATCAGTGATCGATATTATTATTATTATTTTATATTTATTTATTATTATTATTATTTTTTACATGTGACCGATATTATATTCTTCACTATTATAAAATATTAGTGCATCATAGATTTTGTAGCTTTAGAAATTATAATATATCAATTTGACATGCTAGTTATATATAAGAGGAGCTTAGTATTTTAGGATTTGTCAGGCCTAAATAAATGCTGAAAATATGTTGACTTAAATTTTTTAGAATAATATTTTTGAATAGATTAATAATGATAATTTGTTACAGCACACAGCCAACTGGCTACCATCATGAAGACATATATGAAGAGTAATTTTCAATCAGGAGCTCCCATGCAAACAAATTCGATAAAAATGTGTAAATTATATGCTAAAAGAATGAATATTCTATCCATACAATAAGATTGCTTAATTTATACTTCAGAAAAATAATAAGTTTAAGATTTTTTTTAAAGTACAAAATGATTGGCTTATATAATTTATCTTTCTAGAGTTCCTTTGCACTAATTTTTTTTTCCAGATATTATAATGTTGTGCGTAGCTTCATGGAGTGAAGGAATATTAATAGGCGTTTGAAGTTATATATAACTGCTAGGCAGGGCTTGCCCTTTTCTCCTGAAGCAAAAATAACAAAACTGGCCAAGCCCCAAGGTGTATAAATATAAATCTGCAAGGCTTTGGTTTTTAAAGGGAAGAAGGCAGGGGAAGCTAGCCGACACAATCCACCTTCGTTGCCCTCTCCTCCATGGGAAGGTCTCCCTGCTGCGATGAGAACGGCCTCAAGAAAGGACCTTGGACTCCTGAGGAAGATCATAAATTAGTTCTTTATATCCAGAAGCACGGCCATGGAAGCTGGAGAGCACTCCCCAAGCTTGCTGGTACTCTCTCTCTCTCTCTATACCTTCTCTTCAATTCTTTTTCTTCCTTCTCAACCCTTTGAAAGAACCTGTTGTTTTTACATACAGGATTAAATAGATGTGGCAAGAGCTGCAGATTAAGATGGACAAACTATTTAAGGCCAGACATCAAGCGTGGCAAGTTCTCGCCTGAAGAGGAACAAAGCATTCTTAATCTTCACTCTATTCTTGGAAACAAGTATTTAATCAACTTCTATCCCTAAATCCTTCTTTTGTCACATTTTACAGAGAGGAAATAAATTGGCCATTAGCCTAATAGTTCATGTTTTATCTCTCAATCATAAGATCATGTGTTCTATTCTTATTCCTCATATTATTTTATAAAAAAATAAATTAGATGCACGTTCCCTTTGACTTTTGTATCAAGAATCTATCTCTTTCAATGACTTTTTTTAAAATCCTTCAAAATTAATTTTGTGTTCATTAATTTCTCTTTTTCTTTCAGATGGTCTGCCATTGCTACACATTTACCAGGAAGAACAGACAATGAGATAAAAAACTTTTGGAACACCCACTTGAAGAAAAAACTCATACAAATGGGATTTGATCCAATGACACACCGCCCTCGAACTGACTTCTTCGCCGCCCTTCCTCATCTCCTTGCCCTCGCCAATCTTGTCGACCACCGCCCCTCTACCTGGCTCGTCGATGGCCTAAGCGCTGAAGCAGCAAAGTTACAGTGCCTTCAATATATCCTCCACTCTGCTACTCCACCTTCAGCCGATAACCCCATAAACAATCTCCTGAACAGTACAGATCATCAGTCCTTCCCTTCTTCCTTTGATTCCATGAACAATAATCAACCACTCTTTAATACCCACAGTACAGAGATTGAAGTTCCTTTAAGCTATGAACAGCCTCTGATGAGCAATGAGAACTCCAGCTTTAGTTTGTTTACACAGGGAGAAATCAGCACTCCAATATCAGTTCTGCCTCCTCTGACCGATATGTCCAATCCAGGAGATGCTTGTAGCACTTCAAGCTGTGGAGGAAGCGCAGCAGCTTCATTCTGGCCTGATCTCTTGCTTGATGATCCATTCATGGCTGAGTTTGTTTGATATTTACATCTTTTCTTTTTTTTTTTGGGAATTCTGAGGGTATAGTGAGCTAAAAAAAGATGAGGTGAGATAAAATATCATTGGATATGTATTGGAACAAATATTCTATTAACCCAATACAAATCTAATGATATTTGATCTTTCCCCTTTCTTCTTTTGCTTCCCGAAGGAATTTTTTCTTCTTATTTTCTTCATGTGATTACTTTGTTTGAAACTATTTGCTACTACAGAGTTGTGTGCTGAACAGAAACTTCGTGTGGTGGTTATGTTACTAAAGCTGTAGTGCATTTGTCGGAGAGCCATCAATGCTTAACAAAATTATAATATAAGCTCCTAACATATCAGTGCATTAGGACAACTTAATAATTGATCAAATAAAAATTTCAGATAATTATTTGCAAAGTAGTATATATAAATTAAAAAATGTTTTTAATCATAAATTAAAATAAATATAAAAAATTTATTTTTCTTAATTTTTTTTTGGAATAGAGTATCCACCCGCTGCCACCCCTGAAAGGGTGCTTGGCGGCATGACTAATCCTCGTCTGACCTAGAAGAGATACCCACTCCAGAAACCTCCTAGCCAGCACTTAAATTGAGCCCCACTTATGAGGAGTTGTGGCTTGAGGAGAATTGAACACGGATTGAAGAATTTTCAACCATACGTACTAAGCAACAGTGGGTAAAAAAGTAAAATTAGAATAGCTGTTTGGTTCTAATGATACTTTTTTTTTTTTTTTTTTTGCCATATAACTTTTTTTTTTTCAATGAGTTTAGTGCATGGTATTTATGTAAGTTACGTGGCTTCATATACATAAGTTACGTGGCTCCTTTAGTTTAATGTATACGTAGGAGCATGCATGCTTATATACTTCAATGTATACGTACATGGCTTTTAATATATAGTTTATTAAGGTTTCTCGTAAAATAGTTTTTTAAGTATAAAATCATTTGTTGTACTTAAAAATTACTTTACAAAATAATAAGAATGCCGTCCCAAATTAGGCCTATATTTTCCTTTTCCTATTCTGTTATAGTAATTGAGATAACTTTTTTATTATTTCTTAAAGTGTTTTTTAATAAAAAATTCTTAGTTCAAAAATTTTTTGTATTAAAAAACTGTTTTAAAAAACAGAAAAAAAATTATCCTACATAAAATCTAATATATTGTTGCTGTGGTATCAGATTGCAATCTTCTTATATTATTCTTTATTAGTTGTAATAAATGAAGCTAAATCAACTGCTACAATATAAATAAAACAACCCTAATCGATTGGCCATTAATGATAATGCCTGTTGTTAATGTTGTAAATTTTAGTATTATGTCATGATTAGTATCGTCATTATCAGAGAGCAGCTATTTTTATTATATTAACTCAAGCTTTTAAGATAGGATTGGATAACAAATTTTATTAATTAAACAAAAAACCAGAGATTATTTGTTTATTTTTATTTATGACATACTTTTGTAAGAAAAAAAAATTATATGTTTGAATTTTTAAGCACGAGTCTAGACCGATTCAGGTTTCATTTGGGACAATTTTTTTCTGCTTTAATTTTTTTACCACAGTCTCAATTTCTATTTAGTCAATGCTTTTTCATTTCTTCCAAGAATTTTTGTGCTAGAAAATTGCTTTATACAACAGCTTTTAAAAAGTTACTTTCACCACAGCAGCTTTAGCATCAAACGAAGCCTTAATCTTAAAATCTTAATAAAAACTTATAAAATTTTTATAGACTAAATTGGCTGGCAGAAAAAATATTTATATCATTTATTAGATATTTAAGCTTCCATGACAGTAATTTCCTAACATAGAAGAAGAAAACCTCTATTCCTGCATCAATAATTAGTATTTGATAAATAGGATTCCTTTGCGTTTTGATTTGTTATTTTTCATGCTTTCACCTATTGTTAAGTCAAAATCATAGGCAGGAGACTTTTTTTCTCTCATGCAAATGTTAGCAATTAGAATAATTTTAGTGGCTTCAACAACAAGCTTTTGTAGGGATGCTGCTTTCTTGAGGAATCTTCCAACTTTAAAGTTATAAGGCACGCTTTCTCATTTAAATTTATAAAAAAAAAGCTACTTATCCAAACATGGGTTTGTTTGGTTGGAATTTGCTCAAGAAAATGAAAGGAAAAGCTATATATATATGCTATTATTGTCAGGTCCTAAGTCCTATATGAGAAAGTTGAAGGGCTGTATTAGATAGTCGAAAAATAGCATAAAATTTGTCGAATAATCATGACATGAATTCTTTAAAAAAATTATGTTACTTTTAATAGAACACAACGGAGAAAAATGATTCGTATAGCCGACCCAACATAGTGGGACAAAAACTTCTTGTTATTGTATAGATATTTTTTATTTTGATATATTATAAAATATCAAAGTATCATAATTAGATGATTTTATTAATTCAAAGCAAGAAGAGTATATGCAAGGGTTAACTTTCAATTGCTTGGCCAAGCTTGTCTCCAATGAAGCTAGCTAGTCTTTGCACAATGATTGCCCTCGATCGAATTAATGGTGGACATGAAACATGCCTAGCTATTTAGCCAAAGCAATCAGATAGTTGACCCTAATCTGTCTTGTAAAATATTGACAGGGCAGGGCCCGAAGCAATTATAGGAAATGTCCAAATAGATGACAAAACAAATGGCAATCAATTCAAAATATCTGAAGATGAAAATAAATATAAACTCATTGAAGCAACAGCTTACAAAAACCAGATTCTAAAGGAACCCAAGCCTTATTTTTTCTAATGAGCAGGTGAGGTTGATATCTAACTAGCTTTTCCTGCAAGCGATTGACTGCAAAAGCCTGAAATTAGCTTTGCACCGTTTCTGAATGGCACCCACGAATGAGAATTAATCGTGTCAGGCATAGATAGGATCGAGCTTCGTATTGGTGGTTGATTGAGGTTTTAGAGATGCCATTGTTAAGGGTTTTGAGGGGCAGAAGAAGAAGAAGAGCTTGATTAAAAGTGGGTTTTGGTTATGATTGTTAGCGAAATGCAGAAAAGTGAAGAGGCAATTGAAAGGGAAATATGCTATACCTAACCCTGCCCCATAAGTTGGATACCAAATGAAGTTTCTTATGTCACTGATGGAAAGTCTTGCAAAGGTTACGTGGTATATTTATAAAGTTGATAGCAGCGAGGTGGAAATGATAGCAAAGAATAACAGTATTGGAGTGGTATATTCCTTTCTCTATGTACAAATACATTATTTTTTTGTTTTGTTTTGTTTTTTTTTTTTGTTTTGTTTGTTTTTTAGTTTTTTTGTTTTGTTTTTGGGAGCTGTTGAGAGTATCGAACATGGATTAGGCAGGACGGGATTTTTCCGTCCACCAGTGAGCCACTGCTGGATCCACGTGTTCAAATACTTCGCATCTTCCAATCAATTCACGATTATGGTTGGGAAGTAAAAAGTTTGTTGGAATGAAAAAAGACTTTTGGAACAAGAGAAAATTAAAGAGGAAAAAAGGAGAAAGATTTTTTTTGGGAGCCACTATTTATTCTAATAGTACATCATTAGAATTGTGCCAACATATTTCAATCTAATGGTTACAAATGAGTCTTTAGAGTATTATAATATCTTCTATCATAAATGACATTAAATGTCTATTCTAGATTTTTCTAATAATAATTCTATAATAGATTTCTAGAGTCTTCTTAAATAGATTACTCTATATTATGAGCTTCATTAAAAAGCACAAATAATAATGGGTAAAATTAAGTTTAATATTTAACATCCTCACCCCCTAAAACTTAATTTTGTAACTTCAAGCAAATTTCTCATCTTGATATAGTATTCATAATTAATTGGCTTGGTGAAGATGTCAGCAATTTGGTCTTGTGACTTTACATTTTCCGCTTACACTTCCTTCCTCATAATGGATTCTTTGATTAGTGACAGTGTGTATCAATGTGTTTGCTTTTATCATGAAAAACTTGATTTTTTGCTAATGCTAGTGGACATATTATCAATATGAATCTTTGTAGCTTCTTTTTTGAGGTAAGCTTAATTCTTTTAATAGGTTTTAAAGCAAAATTGCATGACAAACACAATAAGTTTTAGTTACGTACTCTACTTCACAAGTAGATAGAGTGATAATTAGTTGTTTCTTTGATATCTAGGTGAAAGCCGAATCTCACATGAATAACACATAACTAGTGGTTCTCTTTTTATCATCCATGACACCAGCCCAATCGTTGTCTCTATATCCTACAAGTCTAAAATTGTTAGATGAGGAGTAGAGTAAGCCAAAGTGAATTATACCTTTGATATAACCTTGGATTCTTTTAGCAGTATTTAAGTGTCTCATGATTGAAGTCTCCATATAGCACTGATAAATTCGACAACATAGAGAATATCAAGCCTCATGAATGTTAAGTAGAGCAAAATCCTAACTAGGCTCTTGAAAAATTTAGGATCAACTCTTTCTCCTTCATCATGCTTTGATAACCTGACTCCATATTCAATGGGTGTATTTAAAGGTTTACAATTATCTATCTTGAACTTCTTTAGTATCTCCTTTGCATAGCTTTCTTATAAGATAAATATTACATATTCTATTTGATGGACTTCAATGTCCAAGTAATAGGTCATGAGCCTAATATCAATCATCTCAAATTCCTAATTAAGTATTGTTTGTTTGATTCTTGAAACATCATTTGATTATTTTCGGTAGGGGTATCAAAATTGGGTTACGGGTCGAGTTCGAGTCAAACCCGAGATGATCCATCATTATTTTACATGACCCGAACTCGATCATATTTGCAAACGAATCAAAAATTTCATCCAGGACTAGACCCGTTAGGGTTTTGGGTTGACCTGACCCTACCCGACATGAAACCACGGTTATCCGTCATGTCAGGAATGGGAGGTGAATGTCGTCGACCTGAGAAGAAAAAACATCGTCAAACATCGTCGAAGGAATGTCATCAAAGGAGGTGAACATCGTCGACAAAGGAGGAAGGAATTGTGATGCCCCAGAATCAAATAGTGAAAGGATCCGTCTGACATTCTGATCGAACTCCATTCTAGTTGCCTTGCTCGGACCTGAAAATATCAACCACATATAGTGAGCTTTATAAAGCCCAGCAGGTCACCTAATACCTATAACTGAAATCAAAGCACGACGATGCTATCAATATGCAGGTCAATAAAATCAAGTCAATAATGGTCAATGAATCTATGCAATGCGGAAATCCAACGTCAATGAAATCAAGTCTGCACAGCGGAAATCAAATCAGTAAGTGCTTCCAATCACTATCTATCCTCGTAGCATTATCTATCAATCAATACTATCAGTTCAATCAATCGTGTCGTCTAATCAATCCATTGTATCTATATCATCAATCAAATCATTAGGGTGTCTGTATCAATTAATAGCAATTGATAGCGTCAATTAATTCCATAAGGGACTCGTGTCCGAACGTACTCTTGCAAATCAGTCAATCCAATTATATTCAATACGATTTACTCGATATCAATACTATCTTCAATGACACTATGACAGATTCAATAATGACGACGTACGATGCTACAGTAGGAAAATCATCAATAGAGCACTTTCCAGTCAATAGTATCAATCGGCTTAAAATCCCAATAAACAATCACATCAATACGGCGAAAGATCAAGTGAAATCACATCAGTACGATGAAATCGATACAATCAGCTCTATAAAGGAATCTATTCTACGATAAATAATATCCATACGGCAACAATCCATTCAATCAATCAATCGATAATCAGTACGACGAATCAATATATCAATGTATCAATATCATGTCAGGATTTGTCGTATCAATAATTTCCATACGTCAATATCATATCCATTTCAATATCGATGTCGGTATCGATCAATCGGTACAATCTATATCAATGTCGGTGTCAATCTCTATGAATCAATACACAGAATCCATATCAATATCGGTGCCGGTATCTATGAATCACGTACAATCGAAATGATAAATCCGTAAATCCATAAATCCATCGTTAAATCCGTTCAATAATAAATCCATACAAAACAATAAATCCGTCAAATCAATCAATCAATCAATCGAATCCAGTCTATACTATCAAGTCGATAAAAACAATCGGAAAAGCAATACAATAAATCAATAGTAGCAAGTCAAATCAATGAAGAATCAATGGTGTCAATGAATCTATAAATCTATGCCGTCCATGTCCATATCAATGTCAATAATCAATAATCAAGTAGTATCAATGCTCAATGATCAATCAATGAAATCAATGAATCCGTACGATAAGAAATCAATTCGATAAATCCAATCAGAAATCAATAAATCGATGCATATCATTCAATGGTCTTACTAGAAAAGCACAAATGCTGGCTATGTTGCTGTTGTAGAATCCGTATTGCTGTTGTAGATGTCTATACGTTGGTTCCATTAATAAGAGTCGTCACTCTTTTTGCCCGTCGGCGTATAAAACTCCTTATAACTCCCAATCGTTATATCCATGATCCATGATCTATGATTTAAAGGAAAGCCCGTCGGCCCACCATCCTGTACAGGTCAACCAATCTCCAACCAACGTTCAACCATGTTCCCACTTGTCTTTCAGTATCAATAGTCAATTCAGTAAGCAATTCAATAATCAATCGAAAATCAATGAAAAAATCAATATTAAAGCAATCTAAAACAATCATATTAATAGTCATGCACATATCAATTCAATCTATCAATTCCAGAAAATTCGGAAATCATACGAAAATCGGGAAGCGTAACGGCAGTCGGTCAAATTTACACAAAAATCCTGCAAAAAGACACAAATTCCAAATCTTTCCAAATTACAGATGAAGATCCATAACATAAATACAAGACTATTATTCTATAGAATCCAAATCAAATCAAGTCCTGATTATTTTCTATTCGATTAAAATCGCGTAGAATCAATTCCGACCGGTAAAATCTTCGCAGAATATAGTCAAATCGTGTACAATAATCATATCTATAACATATCAAAAGTTGTGCGGTGAAAGTTATACCAAATCGAAATCATGTCGAAAAGTCGACTACGAAAACACAAAACAAATCACAACTCGGTCAAAACTCAATATCTTTGAAAACAGAAATAGGGTTCGGAGTCCTTACCACGAGATCTTCACTTTTTCCAACAGCAGCGTCGGACGAAAAGCGCTCCGCGGCCTCCAAAACTAGGTTTCCTCTTTTTCCCTTTCTCTTTCTCTCTCCTCAAATCAGATATTTTGATTTTAAAAATGTTTTCTCTTTCCTCAAAACGAGCTGATTTCTTTAAATCATTTGTCTGATCGGCCCGGCCGATCGCCAAATCGTCCCGGGACGATCAGACCAGAAAAATCGTCCTGGACGGTTCCCAGAACTATCTTCAGGCCGATATTTTCTACAGTGCCGATCGGCCTGGACGATCTAAAATCGTCCTGGACGATCCTGAGAGAAAAAATCCAAACCAGAGAGGAACAGTAAGGGAACGAGGTCTCACAATCTCCCCACCTTAGAAAAATGTCGTCCCGACATTTCCCTACAGGTGCGAGACAAAAACAACGCAAAACCAAATCGATCTAAATCCAAATCCAAAACAAAACTCGTCGAAATCCAAACAAACACACAATGCAATCAATCACATGTCAATCACTATGTATGCAGAATGAATTCATTCTATCAAACTATCAATCAAATCCTTTCACTATACTTGCTCTGATACCAACTGTGATGCCCCATAATCAAATAGTGAAAGGATCCGTCTGACATTCTGATCGAACTCCATTCCAGTTGCCTTGCTCGGACCTGAAAATATCAACCACATATAATGAGCTTTATAAAGCCCAGCAGGTCACCTAATACCTATAACTGAAATCAAAGCACGGCGATGCTATCAATATGCAGGTCAATAAAATCAAGTCAACAATGGTCAATGAATCTATGCAATACGGAAATCCAACGTCAATGAAATCAAGTCTGCACAGCGGAAATCAAATCAGTAAGTGCTTCCAATCACTATCTATCCTCGTAGCAGTATCTATCAATCAATACTATCAGTTCAATCAATCGTGTCGTCTAATCAATCCATTGTATCTATATCATCAATCAAATCATTAGGGTGTCTGTATCAATTAATAGCAATTGATAGCGTCAATTAATTCCATAAGGGACTCGTGTCAGAACGTACTCTTGCAAATCAGTCAATCCAATTATATTCAATACGATTTACTCGAGATCAATACTATCTTCAATGACACTATGACAGATTCAATAATGACGACGTATGATGCTACAGTAGGAAAATCATCAATAGAGCACTTTCCAGTCAATAGTATTAATCGGCTTAAAATCCCAATAAACAATCACATCAATACGGCGAAAGATCAAGTGAAATCACATCAGTACGATGAAATCGATACAATCAGCTCTATAAAGGAATCTATTCTACGATAAATCAAATCCATACGGCAACAATCCATTCAATCAATCAATCGATAATCAGTACGACGAATCAATATATCAATGTATCAATATCATGTCAGGATTTGTCGTATCAATAATTTCCATACGTCAATATCATATCCATTTCAATATCGATGTCGGTATCGATCAATCGGTACAATCTATATCAATGTCGGTGTCGATCTCTATGAATCAATACGCAGAATCCATATCAATATCAGTGCCGGTATCTATGAATCAATAACGTACAATCGAAATGATAAATCCGTAAATCCATAAATCCATCGTTAAATCCGTTCAATAATAAATCCATACAAAACAATAAATCCGTCAAATCAATCAATCAATCAATCGAATCCAGTCTATACTATCAAGTAGATAAAAACAATCGGAAAAGCAATACAATAAATCAATAGTAGCAAGTCAAATCAATGAAGAATCAATGGTGTCAATGAATCTATAAATCTATGCCGTCCATATCCATATCAATGTCAATAATCAATAATCAAGTAGTATCAATGCTCAATGATCAATCAATGAAATCAATGAATCCGTACGATAAGAAATCAATTCGATAAATCCAATCGGAAATCAATAAATCGATGCATATCATTCAATGGTCTTACTAGACAAGCACAAACGCTGGTTATGTTGCTGTTGTAGAATCCGTATTGCTGTTGTAGATGTCTATACGTTGGTTCCATCAATAAGAGTCGTCACTCTTTTTGCCCGTCGGCCGCCCGTCGGCGTATAAAACTCCTTATAACTCCCAATCGTTATATCCATGATCCATGATCTATGATTTAAAGGAAAGCTCGTCGGCCCACCATCCTGTACAGGTCAACCAATCTCCAACCAACGTTCAACCATGTTCCCACTTGTCTTTCAGTATCAATAGTCAATTCAGTAAGCAATTCAATAATCAATCGATAATCGATGCAAAAATCAATATTAAAGCAATCTAAAACAATCATATCAATAGTCATGCACATATCAATTCAATCTATCAATTCCAGAAAATTTGGAAATCATACGAAAATCGGGCAGCGTAACGGCAGTCGGTCAAATTTACACAAAAATCCTGCAAAAAGACACAAATTCCAAATCTTTCCAAATTATAGACGAAGATCCATAACATCAATACAAGACTATTATTCTATAGAATCCAAATCAAATCAAGTCCTGATTATTTTCTATTCGATTAAAATCGCGTAGAATCAATTCCGACCGGTAAAATCTTCGCAGAATATAGTCAAATCGTGTACAATAATCATATCTATAACATATCAAAACAAATATCTTTGAAAACAGAAATAGGGTTCGGAGTCCTTACCACGAGATCTTCACTTTTCCCAACAGCAGCGTCGGACGAAAAGCGCTCCGCGGCCTCCAAAACCAGGTTTCATCTTTTTCCCTTTCTCTTTCTCTCTCCTCAAATCAGATATTTTGATTTTAAAAATGTTTTCTCTCTCCTCAAAACGAGCTGATTTCTTTAAATCATTTGTCTGATCGGCCCGGCCGATCGCCAAATCGTCCCGGGACGATCAGACCAGAAAAATCGTCCTGGACGGTTCCCAGAACTATCTTCAGGCTGATATTTTCTACAGTGCCGATCGGTCTGGACGATCTAAAATCGTCCTGGATGATCCTGAGAGAAAAAATCCAAACTAGAGAGGAACAGTAAGGGAACGAGGTCTCACAGGAATGACGTCGAAGGAGGTGAACGTCATCGAAGGAGAAAGGAATGTCATCGAAGGAGGTGAATGTTGTCGAAGGAGAAAGGAATGTTGTCGAAGGTGGTGAAAGTCTTTGAAGGAGGAACTAAGGAATATTGAAGCATAGAGAGGGCTCATGGGCGGAAGATTATTAGCATATGTGTCTATTGAAGGAGGTCAAAATCGGGTTCAAACCGGGTTTTTGTGTTGACCCAAACTCGACCTAGAATTCAAAAGGTGTCAAAATTTTGGACCTGAACTTGACCCTTTCTAAAATCGGGTTGGTCCTAACCCAAAAAATTTGAGTCTGGTTCGAGTCATGTTTTCATGTTGTGTCAATTGTTTTTTGAGATGTATGTAGCTTCTTGGCCTCCAAATTCCTTTTTTCTTTTTCTCTTCAATGAATGGATTATGATATTTATTATTTTAAAGATATCATTTTATCATTTTGGGTCCAATGCCATCACTGTTGACCTCGATTTTGCCCAGACCCGGGCCTAAAGAGTTGACTTGGTCAAATTGACCGAGTCAGACCCTGTGGACCCCCCCATTGGGTTCGGGGGGTCGAGTCGAGTCTGTCGAGCTCGAGCTTGGACCCTGGGTCAACCCGTTTGACCAAGTCAACCATGGTTGACCGATTTGGGCCCTTTAAGCCTAGAGTTAATTTTAAATTAATTTAATGGGTTTCATGGCTCGATCCTCATCCCCTTTAATTGGCTTGACTGATTTGACCAAGTCAAGCTTTGACCTGGTCAAATCGAGTCTTAATTGGGTCAAAATCTCCTATTTAATTGAAATTAAGAGGTCATTAAGGGGATTTAAAGCCTCCAAACGTTTTGGAATTGAAAGGCCCGTGGTTTGAAACTTATTTTCCCTCCCAAATCCATCTAGATTAGATCCTAGCCGTCCCTTGGTTGTTTAGGAGTTTAAATAGGTGAAAAATTAGGTTTAGAGGGACTTTTTGCTTTTTGCTCCCGACCTAGACGCTCTCAGCCGGAGATATTTGGTGTGAGAGCTCCCCTAGGTTTCCTCTCCCTTCCCCACGTCGATCCCGACCGGTCAAAGCCGCCGCCAGCAGGAAATCCGGCGAACCCGAACAAGAAGCCGTTCCAAGGCGATTTCCCGTCGATAGAGGCAGCTTCGGAGTTCGAGCCCAGGAGGAAGATTGTTCCTGCAAGTTCCACGAGTCCAACGAGCCCAAGATCGCCCGAATCCACCGTGTGGATTGAGGTATATCGCAAACCCTAGTTAGAAACACTTAGGGTTAATTAGCATCCTTATTAGTGCATATTAATCCAAATAAATTATCCCCCATGAATGCTCTTCATCTCTAATACGTGTGTTTAAAATTTCATGGCTTTTCGTCGAGTATTTGGAGAGAAAGAGGCGATAATAGGTTTAGGGTTGTGGTTCACGTCGGTCGCCAGCCAGCTTCGATCTAGACCGTCGATCTTGTGATCGACGGTCCAGATCTGGACTTCCCGCGTTCGGTCCGACCAGGCGTGTATTCGGGCAGGATCGGATCACCGTCCGACTCGATCTGGACCGTTGGATTGGGACCACGGTCGATCGGACGGACCGAACCCCGTGTCCGACGTGGCTAAGTGGCCGCGTGATTGCGGCCATGATGCCGCAATCATTGACTGGCGGCGCAATCATTGCGCCGCCGCCAATGATTGGCCCGAAACCGCGGGATCCAACCGGGAGGCGCCACGTGTCGCCGACCGAATATTTTAATATTAAATTTGTTTTAAAAGCTATTTTAACTTCAAAAAATCGTAGAAAATTCGTTTTTCGTCCGTTTTTGACGTGTAATACCTTGTTTTGTTCGTATTTTCATTCTCTATACTAGGAAATTTTTTTTTTAAAAATAATTTATATATTTTTAATTATTATTAAAACAGTAAAATGACCCTTAATTTTATTTTATTTAAATTATTATTTTTGTATAATTATTATTATATTGTTATTTAATGATTATTTATATTAATTACTATTAGTTTAAGTCATTATTTTGCTGTTTAAGTTTTATTTTATAATCATTATTATTATTAATTTTTTTTTTAGATTATTTTTAATTATTTTTTATTATTTTCTAATAATTGTTTATTTGTAAATATTCTTTATTGACTTAAACTTCAGAAATGCATAACTTCTTCGTTTTAAGCCCGATTTTAACGCACAACCCCTTGTTTTGATCGTATTTAGATTCTGCATTTTCTGGAATTGATTTTATTTGAAAATTTTGGGTCTGTGTGCAATTACTTTCAAAACAGTAAAATAGCAATGTTTAAAAATATTTAATTATCGTATTTGAACTTCGAAATTACATAACTTTGTCGTTTTAAGTCCGCTGTCGACGCACAGCACCTTGTTTTGGATGTACTCTGAATTCTGTATATTTTGAAGCTATTTTTAGATAAAAAGTATGTCTACATTTTCTGTTATTTCAAAACCAGTGAAATAGGGCTATTTTAAAATATTATTTTATTCTGTTTTAACTTCGGAAATTCGTATCTTCGCCATTTCAAATCGGATTTTTTGCGTATAACCCCTCGTTCTTTTCAGAAAAGCGAGCTTTATGTTTTGAAGCCATTTCCAGCCCTTGATTTTGGCTGTTTTGACCAATCACTATTTGGATTCGATTATTCGGGTATTTTTTTTTTTTGATATTAAATATTAATTATGATAATTATTTTCAGGATACAAACTATTTTCAAATCGTTTAAGACTTCGTTAGGGTAGTCAGTGGGTCTCCCATATACCTAGTTACTAAAATTTGACTTATTTTTAATTATCTTAATTTCCAAAATTTATATATATGTATTTAAGTATTTTAAAACTATTTTGAAACTATTTATATATTAAATCTCTTAATTCCGGGAGATCCGCTATTGCATGAAATTTTAGACATGGACTCTAGATATGAAGAGCAATCATGGGGGAGTGGGTTAGTGAATGGTTGAGTCCCAATCAATCACTAACCCGTTCTTTAGGTATCTGGCTTTTTATTTTCGTAGAATGCATGTATAGGATTGCACCACGAGCACTTAGCCTAGGCTCTCCTAGATTTAAGGACATGGTGTGTTTATTTCATTTTTGTACTCCCATGCATTTATTACCTGAAGGGTTAGACTAAACATCACTTTAAACTCCTACAACGTAGTGACACCCTAAGGACAAGAATTAAGGATCTGTCTAGCGAACTTAGAAGTTTTCTAGGGAATAGGATAGACCCCAGAACGACATGAAAACTACAACACTTAAACTTAGTGACATTTAAAACATCACTGAATTTTCTAGGAATTTTTAGGAGCTTTTAGAGCCCTTAGCTAACTAACCCTAATTAACCCGCTAATTAAGGCCCCGAGACCTTCCGAAAATTACAATAAATACACCTTAGGTCAGAAAATTACCCATAATACCTTGAACTGACCAGAATCTGATCCTTGACTTTAGATAAATAGGGCTCCCTAGTTTGACCTCAGGTTGACCCCTAATTTGACCATAGGTGGAAATTACCGTTTTGCCCCTAACAAATTATTAAAAATTAATAAAAATTCTAAATCTTCTCCAAATACTTGGGAACACTTTTTCTGGTCATCCCTGACCTTTGGGAGTGATTCCAATCAGTTTGGAGCTGATTTGGAGCAAAACAATAAAAAAGGCTATTTAGTAGGAAATTTAGAAAATTCCAATAAATACCCCGACCTTTAGAAATCCATAACTAATTGTAGAAAACTCCAAATTAGGTAAACTCACTTGCATTAGACTCCAATTAGGGCCTAGTATTTATTAAAAGTTTTAGGTTTCCAGAAACTGGCTTAGATTAGAAAGTCAATATTTTGGTCAACCGTAGTTCATTTAGGGCCCGAAACTTAGAAAATTCATAACTTTGGATAGGAAACTCCGATTCCAGCCTACTACCTGTCTAACCACTCGTATTAAGGTCTAGTATTTTCCCAAGGTGATAGGAGACCTAGATTTAGTCTTTTTCCCATATTGACTTTTTGGACCCTTAGTCCAGTTCCTAAGAAGACCCGGGACTTTCCAAAATTGGCTAATGCAACTTAAACTTCAAATATCATTGTCCTAAGTTCTTAAAACTCATCAACAAACTGAAATAATTAAAATAAACCCTAATCCACTAATATTTGAATTCCAACTAAAACATCCTTTTCAGACCCCCAACAAACATGAACTTTAGATAACTTTGATTAATTACCCCACTTAGGATCTATCCAAACCACACTAGCCTTACACACACATAGAATTGTTTGCTAGGGCACCGCTTCTAGATCTAGGTTAGGCCGCTGGGTTTTATTTTTCTGCTGTGTGCCGGAGCTTTTCGTGGTTTTCACTGCATGCTGTTTGAAAAAATGATTGGTGTGTCTGCTTACTTTTTCTGCACTCTGGATGTGGGCGTTAGACTTACCCATAGGTTAGGAGCGCTATATATATATATTGTTCTTCCGTGCAGGTGGCCATGCTCATGCTGATAAAAGGGGGAGCATTATAATTATTTCTAATAATGTTTTATGCAGGTGCTTGCTCAGCTCCCCCTAAATAAAAACGAGGGCTAAATTAATAATTATAACTGCACAGGTGGAGCTGCTTAGCCCTCAGAATTAAGAGCATGGCTTGGCACAGGGTCAATGGTGTTAGCACTTTTATTTTTATATAAACTGCTTGTGATGATTATTAGGATAACCTTGCAGGTGATTTAGAATTTACTACTTTTCAATTAATGTAATTTGTTTGTAATAATTGTTAAGAGTTGTGAAAACAACTTTTGAGTTGGGATATTCTTATCCAACTCGGATTCCAAAAGAAGAAGGCATCCCTAAGGGGAGAGTCTTCTTCCATTTGGAAGATCGAGCTGGATGGCTTTAGATATTCAAAGAGAAAAGACAATACCCCCATACTGGGGGAATTGTCTCTTCGTTTGGATATTCAAGCCACGACGGATCCAAGGAGTCCACGGAGGAGAGATCCAAGGAGTTCAAGGAGGAGAGATCCAAGAAGTCCAAGGAGAAGATATCCAGAAAGCTAAAGATTGAAGACCCAATATCCCACTCAAAGTTGTTGGCGTATGTCATAGGCTTAGAAATCCGGGTTGTTGGCAGTGGTGCCCGGCCACTTTACTTTTCTGCATACCCTGGGTTGTAATTAAAGGGCAGTTGGCCTATGGACATTTACTTGATTAGTTTGATTTATATTGATGTGTTTACCTGATTGCGCAGTAGAAATTGCCTGCTTTTCTTAGGTTTCTTTCTTGCATGCCGTTTTTTTTGTTTTCGCCTGGATTTTCGTTAGGCTCTTTAAGGACTACAAAATTTTTCTACTCGTAACTAATTTCTAAAATTTTAAGATTTAAATAACATAGAAACCTAACGAATCTAGGGAACTGCCGGAATCGTCCGGGGTCGCATGCATATTACTGCATTCTTCTCTCCTTCTTATAAGACATCTCCCTGCCTGCGGGTTGAGTCTGGATAATCTGGCCTATGAGGATGAAGTGCCGGACCTAGGGGGACCCAGTCTTTTCAAAAATTTATTTTTTATAAGCCTGTTTTTAAAATTCTATAGCATTCATGAGCTGACATTTCAACTAGCATGCATTGCATTAGTAACCAACTAATTAAAATTTAATTGCATTAGCTAGGAGCATCTGACCCACATAAGTCTAGAACCACTTAGGAAATTCTCTGGATGTCGGTCCTATTTCCAAAGAACTGTACCACCCACCCATCTATCATAAATGACTTGACAGCATGGTTTTAAAGCGATTAGGTGGTTAGCTGGCTCCCCCAATCCAGGCCGGGATAAGTCCAGGTTTTGCATCGCATTAGCTAGGACACTGGTCTTAGTGTGTGTCGAACACTAAGTCCAATCTTGATTTAGGGTTCGAGGCTACTACACTCGGTCTCGTAGTATGCCTTAAATAGTAGGTAGATCTCTTTCTTTCGGGGACTCTAAATCCTACTTATCTGCGTCACAGGATGACGCCACCTCCATCCTTCTCTCACGCATGTGATTGATTGCTTGTCTTTCTTTCTCCAGTTTCTCTCTAGTGCCCCAGAGCCTCCGAATGCTGGTTTGAGCCACGCATGTTTGATTCAGCCCTTCGGACCTTTCTTCCTTTTGAGTAGGATTTCCTAGTCTATACCCATGTGCCAATCCCAATTTGGAAAAGATAATGTATGATCCTTAATCGAGAGTTTTCTCGGGCTCCGGCCCGGGATGTAATTAACCACGGGGGCTTGCGCCCGTGGGAAACTTGGCCCCGCAATCTACTTTACCCCACTCGATCTCTCGGATCGGGTGGGGGAAACCCGTGACTAGGTCGTGTATATTGCTACCCATCGGGGTGTGCTGGCGACAGCATCTATCCCCAATGGTTAGTCGTATGCGCGATCCAATCTGCCCTTCCATCGACCCATTCGTGTCGAGTGTAGAGGCCTACGATCGTTTTGTCCCACGGGATAGTGCGGCCGTACCCTCTGCGTTCTTACCCCACGAGCGGTGTTCTTTCGGAGGTCCACAATCACACTCACCTTCCCAGCGGCAATGTGCTTGACCAAATATTCCAGATGCACCTCGACTTCTCCAAATAGATAGCTTGGCGCCATGGTGGCAACATCTCTAATGCCACAATGCCTCCTTATTGTTCTTCTCATACAAAGAGGGCAATGTCGTGGCACCTCCTAACCCATTGCTACAGCTCCCAATGAGCAGTTTGACTACTTATAAATTTCTTCTCCATTTCAAATCCTGGGCTTATTTAGGATTAATCATGCGCTATAGGACTTATAACGAATAACCAAACCAAGATTAAACAAAAAATTAATGCTAGATTAAGTGAATTACCTGGGTTCAAAATTATAGATGTTACAGGGGGAGCTTCGTGATCTCAACAAAGAAAAGATAACACAAATTTATAGAAATATGATTTCTTCGAGATAGATTTTAAATAATGTAGAGCTTATATTCTTAAGGATATAAGGATTACCTATGAAATGAAGTGAATGAAATAACTTAGATATACAGGGCTAGAGCTTTTCAAATGAACTTGAAATCTTATCTATTTGGAGATTAGGACTACCTACCAGACTATAGTGACAATTATGTGTAGCAAATTATCATGATTCAAGATGGTCTCCCATTAGACATTTTCAACCTACATGGAGTATCTCAATGAGAGCTCCAAAAAGTTCTTGACTAATGGAAGTTATAAATGCGAGTTTGAACATGGTTTGAGGCCGATCACCTTCTGCACGTGATTTTAAGAGGGGTGAAAAAAAGTATAAATTAGTAGTCTCTATATTGACTTATTTGGATTGATGGGTGGAGACATGAGATAAATAGAGACACAAAGGGAGAAAGATAGAGAATAATATGAAATATAGTGATTTGTTGGTCTTCACTCGGGTCTACTATGATGATGAACTGATTCTATTATTACACGAGTTGTTTTGGAAGGAGGAGAGAGATGATAACTAAAGTCAATGAAGAAGAAGAAAAAAAAATGAAGAAAAATTAATTCTTAAAATATATTTTCCTTGTGGTTTCTAGTCAAATTTCATGGAAAGATTTTAAGAGTGGAACCTATAATACAATCATTAATTCCCTTCCTTCTATAGATCCTTAAGATTTCCCTAATTAATATATTATACAAGCACAATATGTTCACAATGTACCACAGATTGTGGATCACTTTGGAGTACAGCACATCGATCACATTGAGATATCATGTGTAGATGGTCATTCTTACAAGCTATTTTGGGATGTTTGAATAACTTTGCTAGGATTGGTCTGGCGAGTTGACCCAATTGATTTAACTAAATAATTGATCGTATGAAAAAGTTTGTAGCGAAACCTTTTGAGTGGGATTCTACATCCCAAGAAATTGGATAAGATTATATAATTTAAATCTTCTTTGCCAAATAAATGGTCATGATCGAGCATTAAAATAAGGTGTTACAAATAATTTCTAGTGAATACCCAATTCAATATTAAGTACAATTTCAAACTTCCTTCTTGATTTGCCTTCTAAAATTTTTAGTGAATAGCCTATTTCCACTCGCACTCAATTGAACTTTTAGCGAGGATTTTGTCTAATAGTAAGCACCTTATGATATTTTTAAATGACTAGAGGCCATTTGCCACATTTTCTCATAGGGGCTTTTACATAAGAAGATAATATTCAATAAAATGTATAAGCAACATATTTCATTGATATATAACCTGAATACTCGATGACTGAACAAAAGATCTAAGGATTTAGAAAATATTAAGATATAAAACTAATTTATGAGAACTTTTTTATCACTCCTTGGAGAATTTTTATTAGGTCCGGACACCTGACGTAGCTCTACATCCAGACGCCAATAAAATGTCGCCATGTGCTCTTACTCTTTACCGTGCGGCCCGACGACCCGACTCGGAACGGAAACTCGATATTGCTATGTTCGTGTATTGTTAGGTATTGCTCGGTATTGCTAGGCATTGCTTGACAATAACAAAAAATACCGCTCTATCAAGACCAAACTGAGCAATACCTAGCAATACCTAGCAAAACAGGGGTATTGCTCGGTATTGCTAGGTATTGGTTTCGACAGAATGGTATTTCTCGTTACCGAGCAATACCGAGCAAAACCTAGCAATACCCTGGTCTATACAAATCAGCTAATACATAGCAATATTGGGTTTCGATCTGGGTCGGGTCGTCGGGTCGCGCGGTAAAGAGTAAGAGCACGTGACGACATTTTATTGACGTCCGGATATAGAGCTACATCAGGTGTTCGGACCTAATAAAAATTCTTGGAGGCACTCAATTTCTTCTTAAAGCAAGTGCACTACTAAGGTTGAGTGACTGTGACTTCTAAAGAGGTCAAAAATATAAATGAGAATATTTTTTTGGGTCACATCAGTAAGTTAGATCAACGTAGGGGTTTTATCATATAAACAACTAAAATAATAAAGGCAAAGAATGATTTAGTTGTGTAAAGTCTTACACATTAACTCTCGAGTTGGTGGCATGATCGAGGGGTTCTCTATCAATACTTCAAAGGAAAGTGGGTCTTCTAGTATTTTTTTTTGTGGGCATTTAGGTCAATTAATATAAATTCACACATACTCACATCACATATGTAAGCTTCAAAATTTGAATCCGAGACCTCTTTATTGGTAGCTGAAGCTCCCAATCAACAAATCAAGATGAGCTGCATGAGACTACTTGTTCAAAGAGCCGTGCATGAAGATTGAATAATTCTAAAACTTTTATCAAAGAACACCAATGATATACACTTTAAAAAAATTTGCTTGTAAAATTTCCTTTTAATTCATGCAAAAACAATTTTAATAGGTTAACCATATTCATTTATTTTTTCAAAAGGAATAAGGCCGAAACATGCATGATTTTAAAAAATATATGAAAGTAACAAAATGCCGAATATTAAGTGATACAAATGACATAATGGTATACATTTTAATAAGGCTTCGTTTGAGACGGCTTTTGTTCAACCACTATTTTTGTTACTTCTAAACAATTAAAAAAAAAATTGTTTTAAAAGCAACAAGAAAATTATCCCAAAAAGATCAAATATCATCTCAAAAAAAAAATAAAAAAAATCATTTCTCCAAACATTTACGTGTGTGTAGAAGAAGAGCAAGCTAGCTTCCGGCCCTTCTTATCTCGTCTCTATTATCTATAGAAGAACTGTTTTTTTTGGGAAAACCCGGGGCATAAAGCCCATATATTAAAAATCAGAAAAGACAATTACAAGTAAGCTACAAAACAATATAGATTTGATTAAGATTTGATCTATGGAAAACCCGGGAAGAACTGTATTGAAGTCACATCATCTACATCGATCTCTCTGCAATATTTTAAAAATTTATCCATTTTTTCACTGGTTTGTGAGGACTTAAGTTTACTGTGTAAGAAAAATAAATAAATTATAATACCTTGTCTGTGGGCTGCATTGTCATTTTCGTGTTCTATGTCACCAGTATAGATTTGATTAAGATTGTTAATTGCTTGCTTATCTTTGATACTATTTTTATTTGGTATAAGGTGGAGGAAACAAAGAGCTGCTGCAGCAATGGCACCAATCAATGGCGATATCACATAGATCCAAAGCTTGGTATAATTATTAGTAGCGATTGCTGGTCCAATGCTCCTTGCTGGATTCATGGAAGCTCCTGTTACTCTCCTGTATTTTGAGATATAAATTGAGATTAGTAAGGGGTTTGCATGGCTGAGTTTGATTATAAGCTGATTAGTTTTAAAAGTAAGCCAAATTAGACCGTTTAACAAAATCTAAAATGAAAATCAAGCTATCATTAAGACGAACCAAACTATGAGTTGTTCAACTTCTAGGATATATATGTATGAGATGGCTACAACGTTTTATAAAATTAGTTATGAAGTTATTGTAGAGCAAACAACTTAGTTATTATGATTGCAGAAAGTAGCTTTTCACCACAATTTTTTTTTTAAATAATGAGAAAGTAATGCCCAAATAAAATTATGGTTGTTGACTGAGACTTCATTTGAGACAGCTTTTTTATTGCTTCTTAAAGCAGCTTCATAGTATAAAAATTAAAATTTTTGTAATAGACAACTGCTTTAAAAAGCATAAAGAAAGACATCCCAAACGAAGCCTAAGAATGTAGTCACAAACAAAACCTAAAAAACAAAACAATAAAAAAACTATCCCAAACAGATCCTTAATTTTACAAAGCCTTAAATCTAAATCAAATAAATTAGTGTATAAAACTTTCAAATCTAAATAAAATTAAATCAAATCAATCAATTTAATTAAAAAAATATCATGATGGGATGTCTTGATCATATTCACATCAAAATAAGCTTTATTTTTCTTAGTTTTGAACTCAAATTAAAACAGCTCTTAAATATCATATTTAACAACTTTTTAGTATAAAAATTAAAATTTTGTTTTAAGAAGCAGCAAAAAAAACAGTCCTAAAAGAAGCCTAAATTTAATTATGTAAATAAATAAAAAACAATAATGTCCATCTTAAATGGAGGATAAGTATTAAAAACTTGTTGAAATATTGATTACCCTGCTATAAGCGCAATGACGAAGACCACTGCCCCCACAGCTACTCCACCAAGATCCTTTGTCTGGCAAATAAGAACTGAAGAATTTAAAATATATATCACTGAAAGACCATTAATTGCATATTTGAAACATTATTGCATTAAATCATTTATGAAATATGGATAAGATACAGTTATTTGGATGGAGATAAAATAAATAAATATTTATATAATATTAGTTTCAGGCCATTTATTGCATGCGGCAGTTTAGGTTATTGTTTGTGCTGGCATTGGAAATACCGAAATAGTGCTTCATTTGTCTAGTTGCCGATGGAAACAGGCAAGCAAAATAATGTAAATAAAATATTTTATTAAGTATACTGAGATAAGAAACAGGCCAGCAAATTAATGTAAATAAAATATTTTGCTAAGTATATAATGGATTATTAATTAGCTTTTTTTGTAACTAAGCAAAGAATATGTGTACGACAAGAAAAACGTTTATTTCTAATGGTTTCCAACGGTTAACAGGCATTCGAAAATAGAGATGAAAATATAGAGAGATTTGATGAAGTAAATTGGTATTAGGGGTGTCAAAATAGGTCAGCGTGTTTAGTTCAGCTTGAATCCGGATTAACCCGAGGTTAAACGGGTTGACCCTAACCCGACCTGTTTATGCAAACGGGTTAGAAAATCCAATATGAACCCAACCCGACCTATGAACCCGGGTACGCTAGGGCACAAGCCGCACGAATGTCGTTAGTGCGCAATGAGATGAGCGCGAGTCTACTTCAGTCGAGCGAGGTGAGCCAGGAGGTGTGCGGTGGTGTGATTCGACTCAAGGTCGTGTGAGAACAACGACCAAAGATTGGACATTCGAATGCGAGGCCACATGACGCAACGTGAGGCCGCGTGACAGTGTGATGCATGACTCAGAAAATTGAGCGAATTTTGCATGAGGACTGCGGCGATTGCGCTAATAATGCCACGTTACATAATGACAGCATGTACGAATGTGAGGCTGGGTCATCCAGGTCAATTTTGGTTATCAGGTTGACCCGGACCCGACTAATTTTTAAATGGGTCGACCCTAACTCAATTTTTTCTGATCGGGTTGTTGGGTCGTGTCAATAATTGACACCCCTAATTGGTATGAAGTTTTCCATCAGAATTTTCGTTGGAAATCATCCGGAGAAAGCCCTAATTTAACATTCTTCTTCGTGCACCATCTAATTATGAGAATGTTCTTAGTTGCGTACGAAAGCCTCTCCCATTATGCTCCTGTTACCCTCGCTGCGTGCGAAAGCTCTCTCCCGTTCCTCTCCCGTTTGCCGCTCGGTTCGACAGCCATTCCCTCATCTGTCCAACTTCCTCTCTGAGACAATTCATCATCTCTACTCGCACTTCACCATTTGTTAGTTTTATCTGTGGTTGAATTGGAATTTTAGCCAACTATTTTGTGATTATTTTCCATTCAACATAGTGAACCACTTTTTTCTCATCTTTTTAATTATCAGTTCTTTGATTGGCTTTCTAGATCTCCTTATATATTTTAGAAGTGGATACATGTAATCAATTTTAAAAATTTTAATGCGTAAAAAAAAAAAAACTAATTCAACTATTTAGACTTTAGTTGTGACATTTCTCGTTCTTCCTATGTCAAATCATCAAAAGTGATATACTCATTTTCTACTATCCATTTTGCATATATAGGGGTTAATAACTTAATATACCGCTTGGAACAAGTTCCAAAAATAGTAATTATTTAATTTATTAAAAGAAGGCATCTAAATTTATTAAAAAATATTATTGGAATCTTATCATATTAGGGAGGTTGTGTATTGAATGGTATTTTGAGGCGTAATGGCCATTATAGGATTGATATGTCATCAAAAAATTATCTTGATCGGGGCACAAATCTCGATGCAAAATCAAGTTGGAAACTTCCGAACTTAAAATTGGGACCATCTGAACTTTGATATAAGCAAACTTATAGTCGAACTGAGAGTCTCGAGAATACAAACCCAACTACACCAAATCCACCAATCTGAGCCCAAACGGGTCAAAATCAAGGGTTAGAAGCGTTGTTGGAAGGTTCGAACCACAATTTGGATTACTAAACGGTTTCCAAACATAATGTGCTTATAGTCTAATTGAGAGGCTTGACGAGAAGAATCCAACGAACCCAAGATCACCGAATTCCGATATCACTAAGACATCCAAATGTCCATCAAATGGTCCATGATTAAGGGATACAACATCGGCCGTCCATCCAACCACTCCCCATTTACCATTGATCTCTCACCTATTTACAAACCATGCAACTAGAAATTTATAAATAGAACCCTCATTTCTCTTAAAAAGGGATCCAAGAAAGAAAAGAAGAAGAGAAGAGAAGGAAGAAGCTCATCCTTGACCACCGCTTGAGTTCCGCAGAACCACTGACGTAGTTTCTCCGCCGGACCACCACCTGAGGCCCTCACCTTCGTCGGACTACCACTTGAGTCCCTCACCTTCGTCGGACCACCACTCGAGGCCCTCACCCTCACCGGATAACCACTCGAGGCCCTCACCCTTGCCGGACCACCACTTGAGGCCCTCACTCTCGCCAGACCACTACTCGAGCGAGGCTCTCACCTTCGCCGGACTACCATTTGAGACCCTCACCTTCGTCGGACCACCACTCGAGGCCCTCACCCTCGCTGGACAACCTCTCGAGGCCCTCACTCTCTCCATACCATTACTCAAGGCCCTCACCTTTACCGAACTACCACCTGAGTCCCTCACCCTTGCCAGAAAACCACTCGAGGCCCTCACCTTCGCCAGACCATCACTTAAGGCTCTCACCTTCGCCAGACCACCACTCGAGGCCCTCACCCTCGTCAGACCACTACTCGAGGCCCTCACCTTTGCCGAACTACTTCGCTAGACCACCACCTATGGCCCTGAACTCTGCTAGACCATCACTTGAGGCCCTAAACTCCGCCAAACCATCAATTAAAGCCCGAGTTCTACCAAGTCACTGCAAGACTACTAACTGACACCATAACTTTCAAGTGACGCCAGATTTAACACTAGACTTCGACCATATGATTGACATTTGTAATATGATCGCCATCAAGGACGAGTCAACCCACTGTACTCAACTCAAATTCTAGTGAAATCTTTTCAGCTGGGTTAGGCCCTGTGATTTTTCTCCTTTCCAGGGGTTTCCACGTAAAGAATATTGTGTTCTCTATATGTGAGTTGGATATCTGTGCAATGCTAAGACACAGAATTACAACTCTATCATAGCGTATATTCTAGCCCGCAACAAGGATCTACTTTTACGGATTATAATCACATGCCTACTTGTATGATGGACGGTCCTCTGGCGGTTCCAACATCTCAAGAAGAAGTTATGAAAGTTTGTATAACTAACAAATGGTTACCCTTATAGAAGGGCTAGAGCATGTCCAAAAGCAAAAGCTAACATGCAGATGTAGATGTAGATGCAGATGCAGCAAAGTTAGATATTGGAGGAGCTGTAGAAAATGAGGGAATAGTTCAGTGGAAAGCAGCCAACATCGACAGAGGAGGAGATATACAAAATAGATTTTGATTAGAGTATATGTGTTTGTAGATTTTATATTGAGTGTTTATTGTATAATAACTAGACATTTATTATAAGCTATTTGGTACATAATTGTAAAAAATTTGTTTTTGATGAAATGCATTATTACTTTAGTATTAGTATTTCTAAGCAATGTTGAAATATGAGGATACTATGTTTATGTTTTTGATTGTCTATGATTGTAAAACTATTGTGTTGTACAATAATTGAGGAAATGTGTTTTTTTGGTGCTATGAGTTTTCGTCGGATTTCCTACATATTATCCATCGAAAATGACGTTACAGACAAATTTCAAAGATATTTATGGCAGTCTATATCTTCCAAAAAAAAATGGCGATCTTTTCATCGAAACTATATGCTGGAAATTCTAGCGGTTTACTCTCTAGAATATTCCGCCTGCATTTCTAGTGGAAATAATCGGCACATAAAACATTGAAGATTTTGGCGAAGATATATTTTCTTCTTGACATTGTTGCCTCAACTAGCATTTTTGCTTGTGTCTTGACACAAAACTTCCATGACCACTCATTCTTTAATCGCACCGATAGCATTACTATATCAGCATACGGTCAACTCAGTCCTTGACTATTAAAGATATGGGCTTTTCTCTTGAGCGTGGAATGACTGTTCTCCTTATTTTTATTTTTCTATCACGATATACTCTGCATATTCATAATCACATAATTGATTGTGATTTATAACGTAAAGTTTAAATATAACCGTTAAATTTTTTTTTTATATATATATTTTTTATAATTTAACCAGTCATCTTGCATTTGAAAAGAAAAGGTCAAATCTATTGCCATATGGGACTTTCCTTAATTATAAATTTACCAATATATTATCTAATATATATATGACTCATCACAAACAATCTATTTTATTAATTAAAGTCATTACCCTTTCAAATCACAATTATCTATTTATCTTACCATCCTATTATTGATGAAATGATATTTAAATTTATTTAATGATTTATCGATACATTTTATTTCCCTTTGTAATGCTAAGGTTTCACTTGGGATGATTTTTTTACTACTTCTTAAAACTGCTTTCAAATATAAAAATTTTAACTTTTGTACTAAAAAACTGCTTTAAGAAATAACAAAAAAGTTGTTCCAAACCAGGCTTTCTTATTGCTTATTAAAACAGCTTTTTAGTATAAAAATTAAAATTTTTGCACAAGAAAGTTGCTTTAAGAATTAGTAAGAAAGACGTCTCAAATGAAGCCTAAGGCTTTGTTTGTGACGGCTTTTTTATTGCTTCTTAAAGCAGCTTTTTAGTACAAAAATTAAAAATTTTGTATTAAGAAGCTGCTTTAAGAAGCGGAAAGAAAGAGGTCCCAAACGAAGCCTAAGTCTTGATCGAATAATCAAATCTCCCTCATGTTTAAACTCACAGACCTTGAAAAGGAAATCTCACACATGAAATTTTTTTAATGATTTTTTGATATATTAACAAACAGGCCTTTAAATAAAATAATTAGCAGATGAATGATTAACATACCGCTTTAGGATCAATCCTGCAACAGCAACTGGCTAAGGTATAGAAAAAGGTGATTAAGGCTTCCAAGACTATTACTTTTAGATTGCTCGCTGGATTAGGCCCCGTAGGAAGAGTAAGCATCAACTCACCATTGATATCGTTGAATAGCCATTTCAGTAACAGGCTTGCTAACAATGAACCCAACACTTCGTACACCACATAAACTGGAACCTGAATTCGAAAATAAGGAGAAAGAGAGACAGAGAAAAAAAAGAGATTATATCAGTATATTCTGATATAGGCTTCATTTGGAACGGCTTTCTTACTACGTCGTAAAGTATTTTTTTAGTTAAAAAACTACTTTAAGAAGCATTAAGAAAGCCGTCACAATAAACGAGGTCATAATTTATATCTGACTGACAAACTGATTACCTGTTTCCATGGGAATTGACCAACGAGAGCAAGAGCAAAGGTACTTGCTGGATTGATATGAGCTCCTGAGATGTGCCCAAACATGTATATATTTACTATAACAATCGCTCCCCAAGCTAAAGATACACCAGTCAGTGTGATTTCACCACGTTTTTCTACGAATAATGATCCAATACCAATGAACATAACCGAGAAAGTCCCCAGAAACACCGTCACAACCTTCAAAATAATAAAATTTTGTCAATTTATATTGTTTAAAATTGCATGTTTATCCAGGCGTAAAGATTTAACCAATCAATTAATACTTAGTTAATCATACTGCTTGATCACTAATAGGCTATAACTCAAATTTTAGCAATGACAATTTACTCAAGTTGCTTGCTTGTTATAATAGAACTTGCTTGCATGTCAAAATCTTAGCAACCCGAGTAAAAATAACAAATCTTTTCTACATGACTAGTAGTGTGTTCAAGAGAGAGAGAGAGAGAGAGTGATTGCCTTCTGGATGGGAAAAAACCCATCTTCTTTTGTTTCCTGGTTGATACTGCGAGAAAATTTGACATAATTTGCCATAGACAAAAATCTAGAGACTTGTGAAGTAACAAACACCTAAATGGCACATAAACAATATAAAAACATATTTATAGCAATAACTTTTTACTGTAAGTTCTCTGTTGTTTGAATCTTACTTTATGGATATAAAGAGAGAGAGAGAGAGTTGACCCGTGCGGATTGATTTGGATCCAAATACAATATATCGGCTACTACTTCCTTCGACAGCTCAGTAAAAAAAAAAAATACTTGTTATATAAAAATAATAGCTAAATATTTCAATTTGTGATAATATTATTCAATTTTCAATGAGAATAAATGAATAATAAAACTATATATTTTATTCGTTTATTCATAATGATTTATGATTGATACATCCATAATGAATTATGATTGATGCACCCTTGAAATATATTAAACTTCTTGTTGGCTTTACTGAAATTAATATTTCAGCTAATTAACATTTTTTTCATATTACATAAATAAATCATTAATAGATTGCTTGTTGATGTGGGAATTGAATAAGTAGCTTGAGGACAAGAATGAGTGGTGAATGAGAGGGTGAATGACGTACAAATCTGAGAGTTAATTCCCACCGCAATGTATGTGGAGTTATTCTGTGTTCATATGTTGGACATAGAAAATATGGCCAGTACAAAATCTATACTAAGTCATTACAAAGTATTAAATTATAGTTTTTTTATTTAAATATTACATTATAGTTGATATTTGCTATATCATTGCTGGCTACGAGCGCCTGCAAGAAAATAGGCAAAAGCAATAATAAATAAGATTAAATTAATGCTAAAAAGAGTAAATCTAACTACTGCAAGCAAAATAAAGTGTTAAAAGCGGGAAAAAGAACAAACAGTGCTAAAGTAGAGTAACTAACTACAGTAGTAGGAAAAACTACAAGCACAAAATAGCAAACACACTATTGAAAGCTATAGTAGAAAATAACTACTGAAAAATAAGTGTACAAATCATAGTTTAGTGTTAAAACTAGCAAACAACTACAAACCCATGGGCTACTTCCACTATAGGAAAATGAGGGGTTACCGGCGGACTAAATCCACTGGTAACAACCGAAATGCGCCAGAAATGTTATCTTTTCGGTGCATTTTAGACTTTAAATGGTCCGGCGGTAATTCACGCATCGGAAATAATAAACTAGTGTAAAATTTCCGCCCGAACTAGTTTCGCCAGTTCTTTCGACATAATTCCGGCGAAGCAAAAACGACCATTCGATGGTTGTTTCGTTGCTTTTTTCCGAAGTACGAGGCGTTGGTCTTTCCAGCGGATATTATACGCCGGTATTACCGGCGTAAGATGCGTCAGTAATAAATGACGCTATGTTACCGACGAACCTTACCGTCATAAATTACGCCGGTATTACCGGTGCATATGGTCGTCGGGAAAGCTCGTTGTATCATATTACTGGTAAACGTTACCGATGCATGCGCCGTCGCTAGTACCGACGCACGTGGTCGCTGAAAAAGCTCGTTGTATCGTATTTCCTGCGTATTAGACTTCTAACCAAAGCAATATGACTAGTGCATTATAGAACTTCTAAATAAATGATCCTAGATAAAAAAACTCAAACCTCTACAAGCAGCCTTTTATATAAAAATTAGGTTGTAAGACTCACAAACGAACAACTTCTAATAGAAGCCGTAAGTCCGACCTTTAAGGGAAATGTTTAGGTAATAACATAACCATATACCTCTAATAGGACTTTATAATCAAAACATCACAAAATAATATAAAAAATAGCAAAACACTCCAAATAGATCATTTATTTAGACGGCGCATGCAGGTTGATTCATTTTTGAGAGGTGAATTATCTCTCCCACAATTTCTAACAGCTACTAAAAACCCAAACACCTCACAAAAATTGTCGCAGAAATTCCAAACATAACATAAAAAACTTAACCCACCATAATCCCCCCTTAAACAGCTCAAATCCTGGCGAGGGTGTGTGGTTTCCAATGACTCGTCTTGGTTGCGATACATGAAATACGGGATGGATGGCTGAGGTTGGTAGCAATCGTAGGCGATATGCTACTGAGCCAATGCACTCCACTACCTTGTAGGGCCAAAAGTAGCAGGGGGATATCTTCTCATTTCTTCGTCGAGCCAAAGTCCTCTATCTGTAAGGTCGGAGGTTCAAATAAACCATGTCCCCAACCTTAAACTATACATCTCTCTTATGTCCATCTGTCTCCTTCTTCATGATATGATGTGCTCTTTATAGATGTTCCTTTAATTATGCAAAAATCCAATATCTTTCTCGCAAACTATTGCTCCACTGATTACACTGGTATGTTGCCATGTCCATAATATTTCATATGAGGTGGATCCCTCCCATATAGAATTTTAAATGGCGTAGTCTGGGTTGTTGTATAATATGAAGTGTTATGCCAATATTCTGCCGAGGCTAACCATTTAGTGCATATCTTTTGTGTATCTGATACAAAGAAATGAAGATAAGTATCCACATTGTGATTTAATATCTCAGTCTGACCATCCATTTAGGGGTGGTAAGCTGTACTCCTCTTCAGGATAGTCCCGTGCATCTTGAATAACTCCTTCTAGAAGTGGCACAGAAAGACCTTCTCCTGATTAGACATAATAAACTCGGGTATATCATGCAAACAAACCACCTCTCTAATGAATACGGCTACTACCGACATCGTGGTATAAGGGTGGAGTAAGGGAATGAAATGAGCATATTTGCTCAATCTATCCATCACTACTAGAATCACAGTAAAATCGTCTGATTTAGGTAGTTTCAATGAAGTCTATAGTCACCTCTTCTCACATCTTCTCAGGTAATGCTAATGGTTGTAGAAGACCACCTGGAGCCATAGTTAGGTATTTGTGTCTCTAACACACATTACAAATAGCCACCAACTCCTCTATATCCTTTCTCATGCCACTCAGTATAGCTACGCTGCCAATCTATGATATATCTTCTAAACTCCTGAATTTCCCCTAATAGTTGTGTCATGAAACTTTGGCAATAAATGAAGGATGTGGCGATTTCCTCGAAAGCATAAACCGTCCATCATATAGTAGCTTCTAACCCATCAAAGAATAACCAAGATGGCTATCCTTATACTGTAGCAAGTCACATATGATCTTACTCAACTCCTCATCCTACTTATACTCAAGCTTCAAGGACTCCCAATCCACCACACTGGGAATTGAAAGAGCCATAACCTGAGGGTCTTCACTATGCTCGGAGATAGCATTTACTGCTTTATTTTTTAACCCGTGCTTATACTGGATCTCAAAGTCCTAACCCAACAACTTGGAAAGCCGCTACTGATGCTCCTATGTCACCGTCCTCTACTCTAACAGAAACTTCAAACTTCTCTTATTAATACTGACTATGAAGTGTTGCCCCAATAGATTAGGCTGTCACTTTCGAATTGCCAACACTATTGCCATCAACTCCCTTTTATACACTAATTTCATCCTGGCCCTAGCAGTTAAAATCTAGCTAAAATAAGCTATGGATCTCTAACTTTGCATAAGAACTGCTCCTAACCCATAACCCGATGCATCAATCTCTACTATAAATGATTGGTTAAAAATCTGGTAATGCTAACACAGGGGCACTTGTCATGGCTTTCTTTATTTACTCAAATGCCTGGGTAGCTGCCACCCCCATTTGAAACTATCCTTCTTCAGTTGCGTTGTCAATGTTCATGCTATAGAATTGTATCCCCTCACAAACTTTTTGTAGTACCCTGTGAGTCCCAAGATCCCTCTCAACTCCTTTCAGGGTTTTAGGTAAGGACTACTGGAAAGACCTAGAGCTACTCCTTATTTGGACACCACATGTCCTAAATACTCCACCATCTACTATACAAAGGAACACTTCTTCAAATTAGCATGCTCCTTAAATGGTACTAACACTACCTTCTTAGGTTCCACATGATATGCCTCATATCGACTATACACTAAAATATCATCGAAGAAAATCAATACAAATTTGCAAAGGTAGGGTTGAAATACCTTATTCATAAGCAACTAGAAGGTAACTGGGGCGTTGGTAAGCCCAAAAGGCATCACTAAGAACTTATAGCAGCCTTCATGAGTCCTAAAAGTTTTCTTTTGAATGATAACGGACCGCATTCTAATCTGATGATATCCCGATTTCAAATCAATCTTGGAGAACATCATCACTCTATATAACTCATCCAATAACTCATCAATGACCGGTATAGAAAACTTATCCAACACTATTTTTTTATTCAAAGCTTGGTAATATACACAAAATTTTAAACTACCATCATTTTTTTTCATAAACAACACACGACTGAGAAGGGACTAACACTGAGATGAATGATTTGGCCTCTAACATCTACTTGATCAGTATCTCAATTTTATCTTTCTGAACCTATAGGTGTCGATAGGGTTGAATAATGATAGGAGATACCCCTTCCTTCTGGATGATTGCATGCTCATGCTCCCTTGGAGGAAGTAGGCCTTGAGGCAGTTAGAACAACTCACTGAAATGTTGTAGGAGTGGCTTGACTATCTCTTTCCCTATACTTTCTCCTCCCACAAGTATTTTGAGCACCACTAAGAATTTCATCCCTGCACCCTAGATTGACATCACCATGGTCTTGAGAGAGACCATAGTTTTGGATAGACTAGGATCTCCTCTGATTCTCACCTTTCTCTCTCTCATCATGAATTTCATAGTCAATGCTTTCCAAACCACCTTAATTTTCCCCAATGTATGTAACCACTTCATGCCCAAAATTACATACACTACAGGAAAATCACCGATTTCCGGCGGCCTTTTCCGGCGGTAATTGAACCTTTTCCGGCGGTTTTGAGGTTTTCCGGCGGTTCATTTACCGCCGGAAAAAACGGCGTAGGAAAATAAATACCGGCGGTTTTTACCGGCGGCGAATTATTCCGGTGGCTCTCCGGCGGTCATAAACCGCCGGCCAGATTAAAAAAAAAAAAAAACTGGCCATGACCGCGCACACCCAGCCCCAGAGCTTCTCCCGGCCTCCCGCGCTGCCGGCGATGCGCCCCGCTCCCGTCTCCCGCTGCCGGCGACGAGCTCTCCGCCCAAGTGCTGTTTCCCGCGCGTGTACGTGCGCCTGCGACGTGCGCCCGCGGCTGCAAGCGCTGAGGCTCGAACGGGAGACCTGTTGGAGAAAACCCCTGCTATCAACCGAATTGCCAATGGTCAAAATGCGATTTTATTCTCAATAGTTTTTATTTAAACTATATTCTAACCGTAAATAAATAAAATTTTAATTATTACAAAAATGAACTAATTAATTTAAAATAAAAAAATTAATATTTAATATAATATAAAAATTACCTAACTAATTAATTTAAAAATGAATATTTATTAAATAGTTAATATAACTTTTAATAATTATTTGTTAAATCATTTAAATAGTTTAAAATTTATTATTATTTTTTAATTTTTAAAAGCCGCCGGAAAAATGGAAAAGCCGCTAGAAAAGCCGTCAGAAAATTCCGTGGGAAACTACCGCCGGAAAGCCGCCGGAAAATTCCGCGGGATAATTTTGCGGGAAATTAGCCGTCGTAAAATTTTGCGAGAAAATTAGCCGTCGGAAAGCCGCCGGTAAGCCGTCGGAAAGCCGCCGGAAAATTTTGTAGGAAACAAGCCGTCAAAAACCGCCGGAAATCCGCCGGAAAGCCGCCAGAAACTTTACCGCCGGAAAATTCCGCCGGTAATAAGTGATTTTCCTGTAGTGATATATGTTTCCTAACTCCAAGGGAAGAAAGTCCTCCTTCACCTGGATCTCCTGCAGTGTCACCATCAACCATAAGCATATGCCTTTACTCTTCTCCATCTTCCATGTTCCCATCATCACCGCAAAATAACCTGTGTCAACTAGCTTCAGCCCCAATCGGTCCATCACCTTGTTTGAGATGAAGTTGTGGGTTACACCACTGTCCACTAGAACTATCGTTGATTCTCCTTCTATCTTTCCCCACACCTTTATGGTGTGATTTGAGGTAAACCCCACCACTAAGTTTAGGGAGACCTCTGCCACATCTAGGTGCAAATGATCCTCCTCCTCAACTACCTCATCCTCAAGAATCTCCTCTTCATCACAGACTGTAAGTACATGCAACGAACGATCATTGCAATGGTGGCCAGTGTAAATTTCTCATCACAACAGAAACACAATTCCCTAGCCCGCTTCTCTTCCACTTCTGCCTTAATCAGCCATTCGAAATTCCCCCTGGTAAAGTTCCCAATCCCCTATCCTTGGGTACTTCTCTCTGAATGATCACATGTTGTACTTTTGGTGCTAAAAAAGTAGTCGTCGTTTAGTATGGAGCTCCCAAATTGTTGTCATTGCTGTTTCTCTCAAGTGAATTTGTGTCCTCCACCAACTGGGCTAGCTCTATAGCCTTCCCTAACCCTTGTGACGTCAATAACCGGACAATGAATATGATATCTGACTTGAGTTCCTTTATGAAATTCCCCTACATCACTGTACCAGATAGCTTCCCCAATCAGCTAGAAAGGTACTCAAACCTCTCCTGATGAAGAGATCGTGACACTAAAAAAAACAATAAAGATGAACCACCAGGTAGAGCAGATCCTACAAACGTCATTCTAGAATAAGTGCCACAACATGATAAACAAAGACAATGACCAAGGCAAAAAAAAAAGCCACCGAAGGAGAACATGAATAAAGAAGCATTAAAACAAATAGCCAAGCCAACAAATTAGATAACAAGGATATGATAAAAATAGAAACTGAGCAAAATACAGATAATAATACCTAAGAGAAGCGAACAATGAACAAAAACAAAGCAAGATGATCCAACCAAATACTACTTGCTACTTGGCAAAATATTCAAAATCTGTCCACACAAAGACAATCCAAACAAATACCCCCCTCATGGCTTGATTTTGTATGTATAAAAGTTTTATACTACAGACATTCATATAATATTAGATAATTATTATTTTGATTACGATATATTTAATTTATACTTATTACATTGTTCATTTTCTTTCCAATTGGTGAGCATATGTATGCAACTCCACCATACTAGTCTTTTTCAATATTTACTTCTATAAATATACTTCCAAAGTTATATAAATTAAAAAAATAAAATATAAATAAAGTTAGGTTTATTTTGGGACGATTTTTTTACTGCTTCTTAAAACAACTTTTAGTATAAAAGTTTTATTTTTTGTACTGAAAAGCTTCTTTAAGAAGTAGTAAGAAAGCTATTCCAAATTAAGCCTTAGGCCTTGTTTGGGATGGCTTTATTACTACTTTATAAAACCACTGTCTAATACAAAATTTTTTGTACTAAAAAATTGCTTTAAAAAATATTCAGATCAACTTGTCAACTTGTCTCAAATGAAGTCATAGATAGAAAAATTGCTTTAAAAATTATTAAGAAACTTGTCAACTTTATTATAAGTGTGTTTTTTAACACATATTTTTTCTATCTTCATTTCAACAGCTTGTATGAAAGTTGGATCAATTAATCAAATAAATTGCCCATGTTTTTTCTTCTCTTTTTGTTTCCCATATATGATCAAGTAATTCCTAACTTTCAAACATATTTTTAAGGATCACGATCCTAATTAGAATTTATTTCATACTGAATATAAATAGTAAAATACTTTTGTGTGATAAAATCATTAATTTTATGTTTATAAAATTTTATATGCAACATAAACCAAATTTTTAATTCAAAGCTAATTATTTTCAATCATATCAAAAATATTTATAGTGAGTATGTCTATGAATAGTCTTAATATTAAATACTGTAAATATGTGGATATCGAAAGGCGCATGCATCACTGTAGTAGAGGACTAACCATAGCCAATTGATGTACTATATAGACCTGCAGAGATTAGTGGAAGGTAGATTGTAGGGGTGTCAATTTCGGGTCACGGGTCGGGTTCGGATCGAATCCGGAAATGACACGGGTTCAAACGGGTCGACCCTAACCCGACCTGGTTAGGTAAACGGGTCGGAAATGCGAATTCGGACCCGACCCGGCGGGTTGCCGGGTTGACCCGACCCGACACGGGAAAGGAAGAAGGCGTGCGCTGGGCGGGGGCGGTCGCGGTCGCGAGGTCGCGTGCGGCAGGGGTCGCGCGCTGGCATGGTCGCGCGAGTGGTCGCGTGCGGCAGGGGTCGCGCGCTGGGCGGGGGCGCGCGCGGTCAGGCTAAAAAGGGTCGGGCGGGGTGGCGAGCGGTCGGGTGGGGTCGTGCGCTGGGTCTCGCGCGGTCAGGCTAAAAAGGGTTGGCGGGTCAACCCGGCAACCAGCCGGGTCAACCCGAACCCGACCCGTTTTACAAACGGGTCTAAATCTCTAACCCGAACCCGACCCGGTTCGGATTCGGGTTGACCCAAACCCAAAATTTTTGGATCGGGTTCGGGTCGGGTTTTCGGGTCGGGTCAAATGTTGACAGCTCTAGTAGATTGAATGTATTTATCCTCAAGATTAGTCTTATAAGGAATGCGGCTCTGAGCTGCATTTATTTTAATTTTGGGTTTGAGGTTTCACAAAGTAGTAAGCTCCCAATATTAATTACATCCCTGACATGTTTGACAATACTCTCAACTAAGAAGTCAATACTTATGTCTTAATTAGATAATATTAATGAAACTCTTGTCATGGTAAATCAGAATAGATCATATGGGGCTTTGTGCAGAGGATCAAAGGAGAAACATCCTAAGAACTAAGAAAGGTGGGCTCAAAAGCACCCAAATGAAAGGGAAAGAGGAACTTATATATTTATGCATGTTATATATAAAGAGAGGCTCAAGAATTGATCTATGATGCCATGTAGCAGCACTTGACTAGTAGCAAAAGAATGAGCAAATGTAAGAAAGTGAGGACTAACCTACCAAGTGAGGCTGATACTCCCAATCAAGATATCATAATTTCATCCTTCTAGGTTTATAAGTTTCCTTAACCTACTTAGTCATGTAATGGTCAGAGAATCATTATTAGTAATCATGTGTTATCTCGTCTAGGGATATCTCATAGACTAAGGATTTATAGCTAGTCACAAGCTAACAAATAAAAAATTCACTAAACTACCGTATGAGGGAGAACCCCAAACTGGATTTATAGTATTGTGTAATGGTACATGCCAATGCTAATATGGTACAATAGCTCTAAGATTGAGGAATATAAAATGAAGGCACCTTCTTGATGTAATGAATATGAAACATAAAAATAGAACTTATAATTTAATCGTATAGTCTTAATATTTGCTCGGTATGATTTCTCTATGATGTGGAATATTTAAATATATGCTCAATTTAAATGAAATGCCTAGAGAGTGAGCTTAGAACTTTTTTGCATATGATCTTAATGCGGTAGAGAAGAAATTTAAAATACGACTTATAACTTTGTCTCAATTTTTTCCAAAAAAAAAAAAAAAACTTTATCTCAATTTTGTTCTAATTTTGTTCAAACTTCATTCAAATCAAATTTTGGACTAAAAAAAATAGCGTGTGTTCCATAGTGAAGGTATTTTAATCCAAATAGAACTTTTGAGTCTAATTTTCCAATTACATGTCTTATTAGACATATAAATTTAAATCTCCTTTATAAAAGTCATTTTGCTGATTTTTTGGAAGAACATTATGAAAATAGCGTCGTTTGATTTGCTGAAAAAGAATTGCTGAGTAAGATTAGATATAGTATAAAAATAATATAATGTAATTAAAATATTTTGAATTATTTGAATGAGTGTCTAATAAGAACAAGTGATTAATTTTTTTAATTATGCTTGAAGTAAAATAAGTACAATATAAAACCCAATGATAGTAGTGGTTGGTGAGTTGCGGCTTCAACAAGAGGAGATGGTGTCAAGCAATAGCTAGGGACTAGCAACAAGCTACAAGTAGCGGGCGGTGCTGAGTAGTGGCGGTGATGGCATGCAACGGGAAGCACGGTGGTTAGCTACGATGATAGCAAACATTTTACAATATATATTTGAAAATCAGCCAAAATCTAATGATTCTCATATGCATCAAATTGAGCTAGAGAATAAATTTCAAATACTTCAAAATTTTTACTCAATTTTTCTTTTATTTTGAACCAATTATCAACATTTTTAAAACTACTATAACTAAAATACTTCTAATTATTTTACTTCAAATCAAATATGCCTTAAATAAAATTAAAAATCCTAGAAAAAGTGAATAAAATTGTAAGTTCTGAAAATTAAAATCACTATTTAGCTAATGTTTTTTCATTTCTATCTCAAAAAAATTTTAAAAAAATATTTTTTCTACAACAGCAAGTTGTCATAAATGAAGCCTAAGATTGTTGGTAGCTTTCTCTGACAGATCTAATAAACTTCTCATTTTAGATTTTTTTCTATTTATATAAAATCCATAAAAATTGTGCTGATTTATAAATTTTAAGAGAATCATAATCAACTTACATTAGTTTTTCACGTTAAATCAGGCGGCCCAAATTATTCCCTCATGGAAATGATCAAAACTTCAACAAGCGGATATTTCATTATAATTCTTGAAAGGTGTGAGATTTCATTTTATTTTTCTCTAAAAAAGGGTTATAATGACAGGTGATGATCTTGGTTTGAATTTATTTAGCTCAATGAGAGCAAATCAATGTCATTGATGATTCACAAATCGAAGGCTTGAATTGAAAAGTATTAGTAATTCTATAAAAAAAAATATTTAGACTAGATAATAATATAGCATCAAAAAATGGTTATAAAATTCCATCATTTTGTAAGATAAAATGTGCTTCTTGCTGAGATTAGCGGTCTAAGTGATCAAGCCGACTTCTGAGTCCTTTTTGGGCTTGACTAGATAAATAGCTTATCAGCTACGTGTTGACCTCGTTTTTATCTTGATGTTCCCTCGAGCATGTTCGATCGAGTTGATCGAGCCTAGTCGAGCTCCATTCAATTCGAATCGACATCAATTTGAGTTTGATTTTTGTTGAATTAGCGTAGTCGAGCCGCATTGAACGCAAGTTGACTCGAGTCAAGTCAAGTCGAGTCCGATTCGAACATGATCTCAGCCTAAATAGCCTAATCTGAGTTTAATTCCATGCCAATTTACTTTATGATTATTTCAAACTATCTTCCAAATCAAGAATTTGATCAGATGGCTTTGATTGAATGGTCAGCCAGCATATATCTTTTCCTTAATATCAGCGGTCTCCAATAGAGGAATTTTTATTTCCTCAGGTTATCTGACTAGAGATACATCAGGTAGCCTATAATATATCGCCACATGCTCTTACTCTTTACCGCGCGGCCCGACGACCCAACCTGAAATGAATATGCGCGGTATTTGCTCGGTATTGCTAGGTACTACTCGGTATTTTGCTCGGTATTGCTCGATATATTTGCTCGGTATTGCTCGATGTATTTGCTCGGTACTTGCTCGGTATTGCTCGGTATTTGCTCGGGATCGGATGCAAAAACGGGATCCCGCTCGCTGTGGAGATAACCTTCTCCATTTCGCGTGCTTCTTCGGCTCCACTCGTGTCCGTTCGACTTTTCTCCATCGACGACTTTCCCTTTCCACCGGATCGGAAGCTACGAAGTTTGATCGGAGGCAACAAACAGAGTTCGCTCGCTGCTCGGGATCAGAAGTTACAACATTTTAATTGAAAGCAAAAACGGGATCCCGCTCGCTGTGGAGATAACCTTCTCCATTTCGCGTGCTTCTTTGGCTCCACTCGTGGCCGTTCGACTTTTCTCCATCGACGACTTTCCCTTTCCACCGGATCGGAAGCTACGAAGTTTGATCGGAGGCAACAAACAGAGTTCGCTCGCTGTAAAGGTAGTTTCTTCTCTTTCGCGTGCATCTTCGACCCTCTACAGTTGGTCGAACGAAGTGCCCTGCCGCCGGACCGAAAGTTACAGCATTTCAACGACATTTCGCCTGGAGAAATGTCGAGCAAATACCTATCAAATATCGAGCAAATACCGAGTAGTACATAGCAATACTGAGCAAATACCGAGCAATACCGAGCAAATACCGAGTAGTACCTAGCAATACCGAGCAAATACCGCGCATATTCGTTTCGGGTTCGGTCGTCGGGCCGCACGGTAAATAGTAAGAGCACGTGGCGATATATTATAGGCTACCTGATGTAGCTCTACGTCAGGTAACTTGAGGCAATACAAATAGCATGCTCCATTTGTGTATGCTTGTAAGGCTGAAGCTAGGTTAACAAATGGCGAGCTTCCATTTTAAGCTTCGCATGGATCTCCCAAAGCTTGCTCCGCTTCTGGCGTCTGGGGAACCCAGGCGAAATCAGTTCTCCAGGTTTCGGGTGGAATTAGGGCATCTCCAACCGAACGCTAAACGAGTGTATGGAGTCGTTCCGTCGCTCCAACCGAACGCGAAAATTTTCGCCATTTAATCGCAGGTGAACAGTGCGACGCCAATATTGGCGTCGCACTGTTCACTCACGCCATTTTTTGCTCTCAACAGGAAAAACGCACGAAAGGGAGAGCGATCGTTACCTTCTCAGAAACACCTAAAATGACATTCAATTGGAACATCACCGCGCCATTTTGAAGTTTTACTTTGCCGTAAAAAATGAAGTTTTGCGTTGGAGATGCCCTTAGAAGCGAAAGACTCCTCCTATTCCTGGGCTTTTGGCTATTCACAAGGGTCGTCCTCTCTCTCGATCTCTTGCGTGTTCGCATAAGTCAAGAGAAGAACCGAAGCCCTCTCCCCCCATTGGCACGCTGCAGACGTCTGAACTCCCTTCCCTCTCTGTCTCTCTGCGTTTGCACAAGCCAGGGGCGGAACCCCTCCCTCCTTTCTCCTCTGTTCGGACCGAACTAGGAGGCGAACACCCCCCTCTCTCACGATCTCTCCCTCGGTGCTCGCGAGCAACAGCCAGGCCGAACCTCCTTCAACGACTTTGCTCCCGTCTCCCCTTGGTTTGGACAAGACCCGACGCCGAGTCCTTCCTCTCTTCGTCAATCCCTCTGTTTGCACAAGCAGGAGGAAGCCGAAGTCCTTCCGCCTCGCCGTTCTAGCGACTCAACCGAACCTACACCTAGCTCTACTCTTCGTTGCAGGTATACCCCTTTCCTTCTTCATCTTCTTTTCCCTATTTCATCTTTCTCTCCCTTGCTCTCTTCATTCTCCTTCTTCCTCTCCTTATTTCCTTCAATGCTACTCATTTCACTACTTTGTTGGAATAGATTTGTACTGGCAAAGCATGATTTAACTTTGTATAAATGGAAATGATATAAGCATACGGAGAACTCCATAAAACGTTTAATGAGATTGTGAGTCTATGCACTAACCAATTATTGAAAATTTCTGTGAAGCATATGAATTTGTTTTGTGGAAAGTTCTTTTCCTTCTCTTGTTGCTAGGTGTGAATGTAAAGCTTAACTTCCACATGGATTTTCCTCTCTTTCGTAATATTACACATCAAGTATTCAACTAAATATCATGAGCGAAGAGTTATGATGTTTTGGTGACCATCTTTGAAGCACATGTTGTTAGTATATATCAACATGTTTTAACTTATGCATCAAAGTTTGGGCAACTTATTTTGAGATGTAATGTTAAGTCTTGGATGATTGTAGTTGCTCTCTTTCATTCCAAAACTTTGGTAAATTTTAAATAAACTATTTTGTGATGATTTCAATAAAGCATGAATGTGAAGAGTTTGCATTTGCCACCAACCTCTTTATGCACATTGGTTGGTAGGTTGCTTCATCCACTTGCATGTTGGTTGCTGCATATATCTGCAAGCCCATAAATATTGATTGGAGGGTTACCGTTGTATTTATTGCATATCCCTTGAGTTCATTTATATGTCAGTAAGAGACTTCGTTGTTTGCAAGGACTATTATGTTTTCTTGTGAGTTGAAAAGAAGACTGCCGTCAATTTCAATATTCATTGCTTGCAAGTTTGAATGCATTTGTTTATGTTTTGATGTTGATCGTAGAACATTGTTGCATTCATTATTATGACTATTGACAATTCATTTTGTTCGTTCATTGCATGTCAAACCCTCTTCCTCGTAGAGAAGGAATCTACATTTGCTTACATGTAGAATGCTGTGTGAATAAGAAGTTTTTCACAGTAATTTGTAGGGACTCGTATGTGTTTCAAATATGCTGCATTGTATATGTTTGCAGGAGAGTTTGTTAAGTTGGTTGCATATAAGCTGCTGCTAATTGCTTAGGTTAAAACGGGTTGGCGGGTCAACCCGGCAACCCGCCGGGTCAACCCAAACCCGACCCGTTTTACAAACGGGTCGAAATCTCTAACCCGAACCCGACCCGGTTCGGGTTCGAGTTGACCCAAACCCAAAATTTTCAGATCGGGTTCGGGTTGGGTTTTCGGATCGGGTCAAATGTTGACAGCTCTAGTAGATTGAATGTATTTATCCTCAAGATTAGTCTTATAAGGAATGCGGCTCTGAGCTGCATTTATTTTAATTTTGGGTTTGAGGTTTCACAAAGTAGTAAGTTCCCAATATTAATTACATCCCTGACATGTCTGAGAATACTCTCAACTAAGAAGTCAATACTTATGTCTTAATTAGATAATATTAATGAAACTCTTGTCATGGTAAATCAGAATAGATCATATGGGGCTTTGTAGAGGATCAAAGGAGAGACATCCTAAGAACTAAGAAAGGTGGGCTCAAAAGCTCCCAAATGAAAGGGAAAGAGGAACTTATATATTTATGCAGGTTATAAAGGAGACTCAAGAATTGATCTATGATGTCATGTAGCAGCACTTGACTAGTAGCCAAAGAATGAGCAAATGTAGGAAAGTGAGGACTAACCTACCAAGTGAGGCTGATACTCCCAATCAAGATATCATAATTTCATCCTTCTAGGTTTATAAGTTCCGTTAACCTACTTAGTCATGTAATGATCAGAGAATCATTATTAGTAATCATGTGTTATCTCATCTAGGGATATCTCATAGACTAAGGATTTATAGCTAGTCACAAGCTAACAAATAAAAAATTCACTAAACTACCGTATGAGGGAGAACCCCAAACTGGATTTATAGTATTGTGTAATGGTACATGCCAATGCTAATATGGTACAATAGCTCTAAGATTGAGGAATATAAAATGAAGGCACCTTCTTGATGTAATGAATATGAAACATAAAAATAGAACTTATAATTTAATCGTATAGTCTTAATATTTGCTCGGTATGATTTCTCTATGATGTGGAATATTTAAATATATGCTCAATTTAAATAAAATGCCTAGAGAGTGAGCTTAGAACTTTTTTGCATATGATCTTAATGCGGTAGAGAAGAAATTAAAAATACGACTTATAACTTTGTCTCAATTTTTTTTTTTTTAAAAAAAAAAACTTTATCTCAATTTTGTTCTAATTTTGTTCAAACTTCATTCAAATCAAATTTTGGACTAAAAAAATAGCGTGCGTTCCATAGTGAAGGTATTTTAATCCAAATAGAACTTTTGAGTCTAATTTTCCAATTACATGTCTTATTAGACATATAAATTTAAATCTCCTTTATAAAAGTCATTTTGCTGATTTTTTGGAAGAACATTATGAAAATAGCGTCGTTTGATTTGCTGAAAAATAATTGCTGAGTAAGATTAGATATAGTATAAAAATAATATAATGTAATTAAAATATTTTGAATTATTTGAATGAGTGTCTAATAAGAACAAGTGATTAATTTTTTTAATTATGCTTGAAGTAAAATAAGTACAATATAAAACCCAATGATAGTAGTGGTTGGTGAGTTGCGGCTTCAACAAGAGGAGATGGTGTCAAGCAATAGCTAGGGACTAGCAACAAGCTACAAGTAGCGGGCGGTGCTGAGTAGTGGCGGTGATGGCATGCAACGGGAAGCACGGTGGTTAGCTACGATGATAGCAAACATTTTACAATATATATTTGAAAATCAGCCAAAATCTAATGATTCTCATATGCATCAAATTGAGCTAGAGAATAAATTTCAAATACTTCAAAATTTTTACTCAATTTTTCTTTTATTTTGAACCAATTATCAACATTTTTAAAACTACTATAACTAAAATACTTCTAATTATTTTACTTCAAATCAAATATGCCTTAAATAAAATTAAAAATCCTAGAAAAAGTGAATAAAATTGTAAGTTCTGAAAATTAAAATCACTATTTAGCTAATGTTTTTTCATTTCTATCTCAAAAAAATTTTAAAAAAATATTTTTTCTACAACAGCAAGTTGTCATAAATGAAAGCCTAAGATTGTTGGTAGCTTTCTCTGACAGATCTAATAAACTTCTCATTTTAGATTTTTTTTCTATTTATATAAAATCCATAAAAATTGTGCTGATTTATAAATTTTAAGAGAATCATAATCAACTTACATTAGTTTTTCACGTTAAATCAGGCGGCCCAAATTATTCCCTCATGGAAATGATCAAAACTTCAACAAGCGGATATTTCATTATAATTCTTGAAAGGTGTGAGATTTCATTTTATTTTTCTCTAAAAAAGGGTTATAATGACAGGTGATGATCTTGGTTTGAATTTATTTAGCTCAATGAGAGCAAATCAATGTCATTGATGATTCACAAATCGAAGGCTTGAATTGAAAAGTCTTAGTAATTCTAAAAAAAAAATATTTAGACTAGATAATAATATAGCATAAAAAAATGGTTATAAAATTCCATCATTTTGTAAGATAAAATGTGCTTCTTGCTGAGATTAGCGGTCTAAGTTAGTCTCCAATAGAGTAGCAGGCTCCATTCGTGTATGCTTGTAAGGCTGAGCTAGGTTAACAAATGGCGGGCTTCCATTTTAAGCTTCGCATGCATCTCCCAAAGCTTGCTCCGCCTCTGGCGTCTTGGGAACCCAGGCGAAATTAGTTCTCCAGGCTCAGGGTGGCATTAGAAGCAAAAGACTCCTCCCATTCCTGGGGATTTGGCTATTCGCAAGGCTCCCCCTCTCTCTCGGTCTCTCGGCGTGTTCGCATAAGCCAAGAGAAGAATAGAAGCCTTCTCCCCCCATCGGCACGCTGCAGACGTCCGAACTCCCTTCCCTCTCTGTCTCTCTCTACGCTCGCACAAGCCAGGGGCAGAACCCCTCCCTCCTTTCTCCTCTGTTCGGACCAAACCAGGAGGCGAACCCCCCCCCCCCCCCCCCCCCCCCCCCCCCCACCCCCCCCCACCCCCCCACCCCCCCCTCGTGATCTCTCCCTCGGTGCTCGCGAGCCCCAGCCAGGCCGAACTCCCTTCAGCGACATTGCTCCCGTCTCCCCTTGGTTCGGACAAGACCCGACGCCAAGTCTCTCTCTTCATCACTCCCTCTATTCGCACAAGCAGGAGGAAGCCAAAGTCCTTCCACCTCGCCGTTCTAGCGACTAAATCGAACGCACACCCAACACTACTCTTCGTTGCAGGTATACCCCTTTCCTTCTTCCTCTTCTTTTCCCTATTTCCTCTTTCTCTCCCTTGCTCTCTTCATTCTCCTTCTTCCTCTCCTGATTTCCTTCAATGCTACTTATTTCACTACTTTGTTGGAATAAATTTGTACTGGAAAAGCATGATTTACCTTTGTATAAATGGAGATGATATAAGCATAAGGAGAATTCCATAGAACATTTAATGAGATTGTGAGTCTATGCACTAATCAATTCATGAAAATTTTTGTGAAGCATATGCATTTGTTTTGTGGAAAGTTCTTTTTCTTCTCACATTGCTTGGTGTGAATGTAAAGCATAACTTCCACATGGATTTTCCTCTTTTTTGTAATATTACACATCAAGTATTCAACTAAATGTCATGAGGGAAGAGTTATGATGTTTTGGTGACCATCTTCGAAGCACATGTTATTAGTATATATCAATATGTTTTAACTTATGCATCAAAGTTTGGGCAACTTATTTTGAGATGTAATGTTAAGTCTTGGATGATTGTAGTTGCTCTCCTTCATTCCAAACTTTGGTAAATTTTAAATAAACTATTTTGTGATGATTTCAATAAAGCATGAATGTGAAAAGTTTGTGATGGTTTGTGATTATAAGGTGATGATATCTACTTTAGTCTACTTCATGAAGATTTTATGAATATTGCATATCTATTGTTTAGTGGAATGTCATTGGAGAAAGGTTGTAAGATTTTGTTTGAGTTGAGGCTTTACATGGGTCATAATTCATAAAGCTTATATTTATTTAAAGTTTTCCTTTGTTTTTTTTTTGTTTCTATTCAAAATTCCCTTTAACTTTTATAAAAAAATTTCTCATCATTTTTTTATGAGAGTTTGATGTGAACTGAGTAGGATTTCTTTACCTTTTTTTTAATAAGAATATGTGTAACTTTTGAATGGGTTCTTAATTGTGCCTATGTGAAAAATTCCTACAAGTTATATATATATATATATATATTCACTGATTTTTTGAAAGATTGATGCATATTTTAAGTGTGTTTAGTCATCATTTTTGCCTAGATTTTGTTGATTGCTAAGGAAGCATGAATTCCTTGTTGCTCTCTCTCTCTCTCTCTCTCTCTCTCTCTCTCTCTCTCTCTCTCTCTCTCTCTCTCTCTCGCATAAACCTTAATGGGGATTTACTTACAACAAAGGTAACGATCATTTGCATATTCGACATTGTGGGCTCCAAAAATTCGACCTCGGCCTCTGCCCGACTGTTGCTTTCTTTTTTGGTGAGGGGGAGTTTTAAAGGAATTAAGTTCCAGGGTAAATTTTGGAAGGCAGATAAATTTGTAGATAAGATAATACCCAGAGATTTCACCCTCATTTTGCGAGGACTTTATAATCTTAGTTCTGTTTTCCTATAAGCGCAAGCCCCTATAGTTAATTACCCCTCCCGGTAACGAGAGAGAACTTTCGATTAAGGCTAGTCCTCAATCAAATACGTTGTATCCATAGATACGTAGTATTAAGCATATAGTAGCAACATTGGTTTGGATTTGGGAATTAGGTTTGAAAGTTTGGAAATTTGGATAGAGATATTTGAGAAGTTTGATATATAAAGTAGAAATTTTACTATCTTGCACTTAAAGTGGATGGTGGGGGAATGGATGATAGACCCGATCAAGATCCCATGGTTCTATCATCTCGGGCCATCACAGTCCTTAGTCTACTTAGTCAGAGGAGGTAGTCAACCCAACTTGAAAGAAGGATCCTTGTCGGCAGTCATGGGTTTCTTCGTCCAAGGGTAACTTGTAGACCTGAGATGTGTATTTATCTGAGGGGACAAATTTGAATCCACCTTAGATAACAGAGGGCTTTGTGTTATATCGATCATATCCTATTGATTTATATATCAAGGATTTAATGTCGTTAAGGAGCGTATTGGTTATGGCCATAACCGGTATTTTATGGTGCAATTTGGTGGCAAAACCACTCGATTCAGAGAGCACTGGGTCGTCATAATCGTTTATCTTATGGTGCCATTTTGCAAAAAAACTGTCAGTTAGAGGACACGTACCACATCCTTACTGGTATGAGATTGTATGAGAATGGATCCTAGTGATATTTTTGACCAGACATTCACTCTATGTGAGCTAAAGTTATACTTCAGATTTATTCACCTCGACAAACTATTGCGGAGGGTGCATGGGTTTTTACTTTAAGCATTAGATGGTTTATTTTCACATTTAAATATTCGGGATTTAGATGATATTTTTGGAATTTTAGGATTTTTGGATTTTTTTTATTTTTATCGGTATTCGGGTGGAACTTGAAATCTTTGGAGTTAACCCCTTCGGTTGAGATCTACATTCGATGTGACCATCATCGGGGTGAATTTGAAGTCACTTATATTTTTGTAAAAATTTGAATTTTATGGAAAATTTTGAGGCATTTTTGATATTTGAAATTGACCCATCTGGTTAAAATATGTATTGAATATGGCCATCATCGAGATATTTGGGATCATTTCCATTTGATTAAACTGTGTCGACCCTATCAATTTGCTGATAGGGGATCGGTTTTCATAGGTTTCGTGCCTTTATTAGTGAATTCATATTGTTATATAGGCCTTGAAGTCCTAATATGAATGTATTAAGATAAATATATCGGTCGCCACCTTCATATATTTGTTTAATAGTTTGAACCCTATCGACTCCTATTGATCCGCATAGAAGGATCGGGTTCTAACTTGAATTCACTTATTGACCCGCGCAACTTCCCTAGATATCACGTGTGTACCAATAACACGATTGTCAGGACCCATGATGGTGTTTTGGGGCATTTTATGATTATTTGTAGAACCTTGTTGACTCCTATCTACTTGCTTATGAGGATCAGGTTTAAATTTATTGACCCGCGCAGTATCCATAGACGTCACGTGTGTACCAATAACACGCTCGTCGGGGTCCATGCAGATGTTTGATTATATATACAAATTGCAGTACATGTATTGGGTACTTATTTCAAACTTTATTGACGCCTTATGTCTGCTTGTACGAAGTTGCAGATCCGATGGCATTTTGTAGCAGCTTCTAGATTGAGTTGTTGGCTACTTTATACAGGCAGACTGTCGTGCACTACTCATTACTTTTCACAGGTAGTTTATTGTGCACTAATAAATATCTTGCTTTGTTGTAGATGATTGCATCTATTGCAGTGCTTATGTATTCGCTCACTGACAATCTGTTGTATGTGCAAAAAACTTCTTATAGCAACTCATATGCATTTGCATTTGATGTAGTCACTTTGCACTTTGCTTGGGGATAATATATTGGGAGTCAACGTGTCTTCTACAATAGCTTGCAGGAGCTCCTATCTGTTACAATTCTCTTATGTACTTGTTCATAGATGACACTTTGTATATGTGACAGGCCTCATATGGTAATTCATAGGAGTTTGCATTTGCTACCAACCTCTTCATGCACATTGGTTGGCAGGTTGCTTCATCCACTTGCATGTAGGTTGCTGCATATATCTGCAAGCCCATAAATATTGATTGGAGGGATACCGTTGTATTCATTGCATATCCCTTGAGTTCATTTATATGTTAGTAAGAGACTTCGTTGTTTGCAAGGACTATTATGTTTTATTGTGAAGTTGAAATGAAGACTACCGTCAATTTCAATATTCATTGCTTGCAGGTCTGAATGCATTTGTTTATGTTTTGATGTTGATCGTAGAACATTGTTGCATTCATTATTATGACTATTGACAAGTCATTTTGTTCGTTCATTGCATGTCAAACCCTCTTGCTCATAGAGAAGGAATCTACATTTGCTTACATGTAGAATGCTGTGTGAATAAGAAGTTTTTCATAGTAATTCGCAGGGACTCGTATGTGTTTCAAATATGCTGCATTGCATATGTTTGCAGGAGACTTTGTTGCGTTGGTTGCATATAAGCTGATGCTAATTGCTTAAGTAAGTTGCATTCGATGTTGCTTATGGTATATTGTGTGCACTCCTGCATTTGTAGTGAACAAAAATGCACCACACTTATTGTTGATTTTCCTATAGCAACATGTAGGAGTTCTCATGTGTTGTAGATCCTTGTCCTTGCAAATATTCACATCGCATGAATATTCATATACACAGGAGATTCATCATACATGCATCATATCCCCGTCATCATCTGTATGCAAGCTGATTAATGATCTACTATATTCACTAGTATTTTCATTAGAAGCTCCTTGGCATGTAGAGGGAGTCATTGTGTGCCTTATCATTTGATGTGTCTGCTTGCAAGTATGTCGTCGCATCTTCCATACATTATTCACAAACATATTATTGCACTTACTTCACCCTCCTTGTATACATGTCTATAAGGTGGCAATCCACATTATCTTCAAGGAACTTTATATGTTTGCTTATGCAATTGGCATAAGTATTACAACCAATCATCATTGTTCTTCCTTGCTTTGTAATGTTTACTTGCTTTAACTTGCCATTGGAATATATATCATCAATATTGGAGCTTATCTAACATGAGCTTCATTATTCACACATTTGCATTTTGACTTTAGTAATCAAAGTTACCACTTAACATTTATTATTGCTTCATGCTCATTTATTTGATATTTGATTATTGTTTGAATTTAGAATTATGTTCATTGTTGTTTCATTCGAATTCAAATAGTCTCCTATTATCTTGTAGAGTTCAAGTTCTTGCTCGAGCTCAAGCAACAAACTCAAGCTTTTGTTCTACTCAAATCAAATTTGAGTCCAAATTTGTAAGTTCACTTATGTTCAAAAGTCCACCAGTTTGGTATGCAAGTTCAATTAAATGCAGTGCCAAGACAGAGTCAATTGATTCCATGGCATGTATTAAAACATCAGCTTCCACTAATTGTTGATTATAAATCCCTTCATCCTTGACATTTTTAAGCACTTTGAGTACATAGTCATACATTTTGATTAGACTGATTAATGTTTGAAAATATGAACTCCAACGAGTGTTACCAGCACGATGCAAATTTGTTTCTTGGTTAAAACCCCAATAATTATTTAAATCTCCACAACTTAAATAAAAAACTATCTTATCATGTTGAATAGCTTTTAGCTTATCATTTCTTTTGTATGAAACTCTAACAATATTAACAATTCTTAAAGTTATCTCAAATAATTATTTTACTTGCTAATGATTTTTTGTAACAGATATTAAGCATAGTTGTAGTTGATGAGCAAAATAATGAATGTAAAAAGCCTGTGGATTATCTTTCAAAATGAGTGCTTTCAAACAATTAAACTAACCATGCATAGTAGATGCTTCATCATAACCTTGACCCCGTATTTTATGTATACTTAATGAATGTTTTGCTAAAATGGATTTAGCTGATAGCTTGAGTGTAACTGCATTTATTGAAGATATATGATTAATACCAATGAACCTCTCAATTATCTGACTCCATTTGTCTACGTATCTCACTTTAATAGCTAACTGTTCTTTCGTAGAAACATCACAAGACTCATCAACTAAAATGGTGAAGTAAGAATCGTCAATATCTTTCATGATTACAACCAAGGTCTCAACAGTCATAGAACTACAAATCTCTTTTTGTACTTTTGGTGCTATCAACTTTAACTTAGCACTTGTATTTTTAAATGTCACTGTTTTAATCTCTTTATTATGATCTGTGAGAAATTAAAATAGTTTTATTTAATTTCCTTGATTATTCGAGCCAGATGACTTATCATGCCCACGAAATGATAGCCCTTGGTGAATGAAAAATCGTACACAATCAACAGTTGCAGTTAACATGATGCGATATTCTTTTTTTATTCTTGTCTTCTTTGCTTGACCATAAATCGGAAATACTCTTTTCTTGAAGCTTCATTAAAGACTCACATTTTTGTCTTGCCTTGTTGTGTGCACTGCTGTGTTCTCCTATATGACCCAATAGTTCTTTTTATGCTTCAAATTCTTCAATCCCTCACCAACAAATGTCTCCACTGCCTTTGCTAGTATTAATTTGCTCTTGAGGCTTAAACAAGTAGCAATACACATAAAATATCACATCTTTCTGTATACTATATTCCATCCAATCAAAAAAGTCTTCAAACCATTTTGAGTTAAATCTATGTGTAATGTTTCCTATCATTGTTTTAGGGAATTGATGATTTTTTGGTTGATGCGGTCCCTTCAATAAATAAGCTCTTCGAACTTTATCACGATCATTTACATCATATCTCCAGATGGATGGTCGAAGACTAGGATCAGCAACTAGATTGTCAATATCAATCTCGACACGTTATTTTCGCTTCAAGAATCGTTCCATTTCTCAAAAGGCTAGCAATGAGCAATCCAAATTAGCTAACATTGTTATTCTAATAAAAAAAGACAATACAAAATTAATATAGAAAAGCTAGATAAAAGTTAATGCTAAATGGTGAGGATAGGTCCTGTTTGGAATTTGAATCTTAATGCTTTTTGGGAAACAATCAAAGCGGAAATAATTAGCAATAGGTTCAAGCTTCTAGAAATATATTTTGTGGTTTATGCTTTTTCTAATAAATAGATATTTGCATCTGATCTCTTAAATTTATTCACATTATAATTGAGATACAAACTCAAATCTTTCTCAATTTTATTTGTTTAATACATGGCTAGCAATGATCATACAGGTTTGATTTTATAGCTTCATTAGTTTTATGCTTGTAGTCTTTCTTTTTTGTAGTTTTTAGCTTCATTGTGATTGGGTTTAGAATATAACTGCAGTCATATGCTTTTTAGGTTGATATTTTAAAACGTATGCTAACAGATTATGAAATTAACAGACGGGGAAACAAGACAAATGAAATTGTTTATGAGTTTATCAAAGCGTGCAATCCTTTGGTTTCCTTCCAATGAACTATTTCTAACAGTTATAATTGCTCATCATGTTTTATTTGCCTAAAACTTTTTCCAGTGCTTTTCAAACTTTGAGCAGATTATGAACATTGATTTAATGGAAGAAAGTCTTCATGTTTCCGGTTTCATCTGATTGGTTATACTTTATTCTAGTAGCTTGTTTTGTTACTTTCGCAGCAAATTATCCTTTCCATTTCATCTTTCCGTTGTTAGCATTTATCTTATCTAGTATGTTTATTGAGTGCAGGCAGCGTATATAACAGCCTTGGTAAGACGAAAAATAGCAAGAATGGTTTTTCTCAGGCTAAGGGTTTTTTTTTTTTCTGTTTTTGATGGAGAAGTTGGCAGTTGTCTTGTGAGCAACAATAAGTTCGTAAAAAAATATGGCATTGCCTTCTTCATAAGAAAATCTCATAAAAATCACAAAAAAAACATATGCTCTAAAGTTTAGACTGAAATTTCAAAACTTACCTCCAGGCGGTTGCGATTTGCGAACTGGGAATTGGGAAGAGAGGGCAGTAGGCCAGCGGCTGCGATTTGAGACTGCGAAGTGCGAACGAGAGGACTCAGGCCGTCCGGCGTCCGACGACCTCTTCACGAAGGCAAGGCGGCTGAGGTTGCTTCATGAGAACCTTGTGAACAACGAACAAACGGAACAAAGACAATTGGGGAAACAGGTCCTAATGGATTAATTTAGGGAAAAATAATTTTTGTGAGGGGGGAAAATTTCGAAATAGCCCCTCCACTACATGTTTATTTTAGGGTGGACATTTGCCCACCCTTAGAGTAACTGGGATCCGCCTATGAGGTCGATCACCTTCAGCATGTGACTTTAAGAGGGGTGAAAAATGGTATAAATAAGTAGTCTCTAAGTTGGTTTATTTGGATTGATGGGTGGAAAAATGAAATAAATAGAGACAGAGAGAGAAAGAGAGAATAATATGAAATATAGTGATTTGGTGGTCTTCACTTAAGGTCTGCTATGATGATGAACTAATTCTCTTATTACAAGAGTTGTTTTGGAAGGAGGAGAGAGATGATAACTGAAGTCAAAGAAGAAGAGTAAAAAGAAAATGAAGGACAATTAATTCTTAAAATATGTTCTCCTTAAGGTTTTTAGTCAAATTTTAAGGGAAAATTTTAAGAGTGGAACCTATAATTCCATCATTCCGTTCCTTCTATAAATCCTTAAGATATCCTTAATTAATGTGTTATACAAGCACAATGTATTCACCGAACAACACAGATTGTGGATCGCTTTGGAGTACATCACATCACATTGAGAGATCATGGGTAGATGGTCATTCTTACAAGCTATTTTGGGCTTATTTGAATAACTTTGGTTAGATTGGTCTGGCGAGTTGACTCAATCGATTTAACTAAATGAAGCTTTTTGAGTGAGATTCTACATCCCAAGAAATTGGATAAGACTAAATAATTTAAATCTTCTTCGCCAAATAAATGGTCTTGATCGAGCATTAAAAGGTTACAAATAATTTCTAATGAAGACCCAATCCAATATAAAGTACAATTTCAAACTTCCTTCTTGATTCTCCTAAAATTTTTAGTGAATATCATATTTCCACTAGCACTCAATTGAACTTTTAGCGAGAATTTTTTCTAATAGTAAGTACCTTGTGATATTTTTAAATGACTAGAGGCCATCTGCCATATTCTCTCATAGGTCCTTTTAAATAAGAAGATAATATTCAATAATATTTATGAGCAACATATTTCATTGATATATAACCTGAGATACACGATGACTGAACATAAAAATCTAAGGATTTAGAATATATGATTTAGTTGTGTGAAGTCTTTCACATTATCTCTCTCCTCGGTGGCATGAGGGATTCTCTTTCAATACTTCAAAGGAAAGTGAGACAACTAGATTTTTTTTTTTTTCAGTAGAGGGATATTTAGACCAATTAAGACAATTAAATTCGCACAAACATATCACATACGCAAGCTTCAATCTTCGAATCCGAGACCTCTTTATTGATAGTTGAAGCTCCCAATCAACAGATCAAGATGAGCTGCATGAGTCTACTTGTTCAAAGAGCCTCAAAATTGGATAATTCTCAAACTTTTATCAAAGAACATCAATGATATACATTTTTTTAAAAAAATTGCTTGTAAAATTTCCTTTTAATTCATGCAAAATAAAATTTAATAGGTTAATCATATTCATTTATTTTTTCAAAAGGAATAAGAGTGAAACATGCATGATTTTTGAAAATATATGAATAGTAACAATAAAATGTCAAATATTAAGTTATACAAATGATATGAATGATATACATATTAATTAATGCTTCGTTTGGGACGGCTTTTAATTTGTTCAACCACTATTTTTTGTTACTTTTAAACAATCTTTTTAAAAAAAACTGTTTTAAAAGCAGCAAGAAAACTATCCCAAATAAGACCAAATATCATCTCAAAAAAAAAAAAAAAAAAACTTTCCTCCTTCATTTACATGTGTAGAAGAAGAACAAGCCTCCGGCCCTTCTTAACTTGTCTCTATTATCTATAGAAGAACTGTATTGAAGTCACATCATCTCCATCGACTTCTCTGCAATATTGTTAAAAAAATTATTCATTTTTTTCACTGGTTTCTGAGGACTTAAGTTTACTGTGGTAAGAAAAAAAAAATTATAATACCTTGTCTGTGGGCTGCATTGGCATTTTCGTGCTCTATGTCATCTGAATAGATTTGATTAAGTTTGTTAATTGCTTGCTCATCTTTGAGAATATTTTTATTTGGTATAAGGTGGAGGAAACAAAGAGATGCTGCAGCAATGGCACCAATCAATGGCGATATCACATAGATCCAAAGCTTGGTATAATTATTAGTAGCGATTGCTGGTCCAATGCTTCTTGCTGGATTCATGGAAGCTCCTGTTACTCTCCTGTATTTTGACATACAAATTGAGATTAGTAAGGGGTTTGCATGGCTCAGTTTGATTATAAGCTGATTAGTTTTAAAAGTAAGCCAAATTAGACCTTTTAACAAAATCTAAAATTAAAATCAAGCAATCATTAAGACGAATCAAACTATAAGTTGTTCAATTTCTAGGATATATATGAGACGTCTGCAGCGTTTTATAAAATTGATTATGAAGCTGCTGTAGAGAAAACAAATTCACTATTATAGTTGTAGAAAATAGCTTTTTAACACAATTTTTTTTTAAATAATGAAAAAGCAATGCCCAAATAAAATTATGGTTGTTAACTAAGACTTCGTTTGGGACGTTTTTCTTGCTGCTCCTTAAAGTAGTTTTCTAGTACAAATATTTTAATTTTTGTACTAAAAAAATTGCTTTAAGAAGAAGTAAGAAAGCAATCCCAAACAAAACCTAAAAACCAAAACAGCCAGAAAATTATCCCAAACAGACCATTAATTTTACAAAGCCTTAAATCTAAATCAAATGAAATCAAATAAGTTAGTATATAAAAGCTATCAAATCTAAATAAAATTAAATCAAATCAAGCAATTTTAATTAAAAAAAAAATATTATGACGGGATGTCTTGATCGAATTTACATCAAAATGAGCTTTCTTTTTCTTAGATTTGAACTCAAATTATTACAGCTCTTAAAAATCCCCTTTCTTGTTGCTTCTTAAAATAGCGTTTTAACATAAAAATTTTAATGTTTATATTAAAAATATATATTAAGAAGCTCAAATTTAATTATGTAAATAAAAAACAATAATGTCCATCCTAAATGGAGGATAAGTATTAAAAACTTGTTGAAATATTGATTACCCTGCTATAAGCGCAATGACGAAGACCACTGCCCCCACAGCTACTCCACCAAGATCCTTTGTCTGGCAAATAAGAACTGAAGAATTTAAAATATATATCACTGAAAGACCATTAATTACATATTTGAAACATTATTGCATTAAATCATTTATGAAATATGGATAAGATACAGTTATTTGGATGGAGATAAAATAAATAAATATTTATATAATATTAGTTTCAGGCCATTTATTGCATGCGGCAGTTTATGCCAATTGTTTTCTGGCCAAAAAATGTTGAAGTGGTTATTGTTAGGGCTGGGCATGAAAATAGTGCTTCATTTGTCTCGGTGCCCTCTTTAAAGGATAATCTCTGTGATAAGAAATAGGCCAGCAATTGATCCTTCAAAAAAAAAATTTTTTTTTTTGGTGCCTTCGTTCATTGAGAAGGTTTCAAACTTTCAATGTGAAGATATTTTATCGTGATTTGATCACTTTATTTAGGTTTAATGGCAATTTAGCTATATTTTATTGGAGAGATTTGAGATTTTTTTTTTTATCAAACCAAAAAGGAATTACAAGAGCAAATATCAAGTGCCAAAAAGCAAAGGAAAATACAGAGTGAAATCAAAGAGAGGGATCCCAGCTTCTCCGAAGTCCCACACAGACCATCCAATTTGGTGAAGAAAACGCTCCAATCAATCCAACCAAACAAGAAAACCTCACCAAAGGTTGCCACCAGCTAAGATGACGAGGAAACGAGCCACAGCCACATCATAGCCTGATAAACCCACGGCGACCAAAATTCCATAAAAAGAACATTCAGCAAAAGGGCAGAAATCATTGGAAAAAAAGGCTATCTTCCTCTTCTGCACCTCCCACGAAACCTTCCACGAGATGCAACAGAGCCCACCGGTTTAGCACGAACCAATTTAAAATCTTGGCCAGGATAACATCCCCCACCAAACTCCAAGGAATCGTCAGAATCAGACTCAAATTCAGACGAGCAATGCAACCAATCAATATGAGACCTCACATCCAACCCGAAATTATCTCCCACATGATAAGACAGCGCATGGGGCTCGATCAAACTCACAGGCACATCAACACAAGCATTAGAGTTAACCAACATTCGTTTCCCAACATTAAGACTACCACCATCCACATCCCCTCTTACAATAGGCTGAGACAATTCCACAGCAACATTAGTAACAGGAGATACACTAGAATTCACCGCCCCCCCCAAATCTCAAATATTACTAACACTACCCGATTTCAGCAAAACAGGATCCTCAGCCCCAACAATGACAGGGTTATCAGGACATGAAGGACCAGACACCGTATTAGCAATAGCCTTATTCAACAATGGATCATACACACACACACCCGCTGGACAGCAATGACCGGCGAAATCCCAACCGTATTATCAGCCGTATCACAAAACGAAATATCACCAGTAACAACCAAATTAACCCCAATCACAGTATCCAAATGATGCTCATCATTGGAAATAATTTTCTGAGTGTTACCAACAACATCCACAGAAGATAAAACCGAATCAACATTGGGCAAAGGTGCCACAGGTAAAACACATATATCATTTTCTTTTAAAGTATCATCTAAAAGAGTAGGTATCACAGAAACATCACCAACAGGGGAGAGAACAGCATCAGGAATAATCAAATTCACAATGGGAGACTTGGCCAAAATCGGAATATCAGCTACGGGACGACAGTTACCAGTCAAATGCCCAAGTTTCTTACAAGAAGAGAAAAAGGAAGGAAATTCTTCAAAAATCACTTGTTGGACATACCCAGAAACCTCAGGACCTAACTAAACCTTATCGGGATAAGATTTGGTAACATCCAACTCAACTAAACCACGAGCAATGGATGGCCTGGAACCTAAAGAAGTGGCAGTATCAACTTTAAACGGTTTGCCAAAAATCAAACCGAGACCATGAAGAATCTTGGGAGAAAAAGGTGGGGACGAAGCTGAGAGAAAGAGACCCAGATATGAACAATTGGCGATTCGACACCAATATCCACCAATGGCGGCCATTTTGAAAGTTTCATGTAACAGTTATAGACAACGTAAGATCCATGGCAGAACACTCGACAGTAATCAAGGTCATTTTTAAGTTTGATGAGTACATGCGTTGGGTCCAACAAAGTCACAGAAAATTCGCCATTTAATTTCAGATTGAAGAAGAAACACCTGGTTGAATTCAGAGAAGGCCGTTTTGAAGGCAATTAACCAACCAGTGAGAATTGAAACGGAGCCGCTAAAGCCGAAATTTCAGTTTTCGAAATCCATAGAGAGGGTAAACCACGAAACGAAGACACCCTTAGTTCGGGAAAGTAGGAGTAGAAGACGAACCAGCAAGAACATCTAAAAACGAACGAGAAGAGGAAACCCCTCCAAAAAACCTGGATCACATAGTTTCGGCGGCATGCCGACAATCGTCGGAAAAACCCAGACCAAAACCAAAAACAGGGACCAGAGAACAACCAGAAGACAAGAAGAGAGAAAGAGAAATACTGCCCTGAAGGAGGGAAGCCACCACGACAAGCAGAACCGAGCCGCCGGAGAGGGCTAGGGCAAAGCCCTAGCGGAGCGGGCAGAGCAAAACTCAAGTAGACTTAGAATAAACTAACCAAACAAGAAAAATGCTTCATTTGAGATTTTTCTATATGATGAGATTGAGCAGGCATAAACTTCCATGTTCCATGTATTTGAATTATTAGCTTTTTCTGTTACTAAGCGAAGAATATGTTCACCATAAGAAAAAAATTTATTTTCAACAATTAACAAGCATCCGGAAATAGCGACGAGAATACCGATGAATTCGACGATGAAAATTGGTATGAAGTTAATTCTCTAGTGGAATTTTCTGTTCCGCTCCTGTTATCCTAGCTGCGTGCGAAAGCCCTCTCCCATTCCGCTCCCATTCACCACTCGGTTCAAAGGCCATTTCCTCGTCCTTCCAACTTCCTCTCCTAGACCGTTCATTCTCTCTACTCGCCCTTCTCCATCCGTTAGTTTTCTCTATTGTCGAATTAGAATTTTAGCCAACTGTTTTGTGATTCTTTTTCATTCAACATAGTAGACCACTTTTTTCTCATCTCTTTAATTTTCAAATCTTTGATTGACTTTCTAGATCTCCTTATTTCTTTTAAATGTGGATATATGTAAGAAATTATAAAAAAATTATGCATAAAAAAGCTAATTCAACTATTTAGACTTTAGATATGTGATATTTCTCCTTCTTCCTATAATCATCAAAAGTGAGGTACTCACTTTCCACTATCATTTTGCATAGGGATTAATGTACCACTTGGAACAAGTTCTACAAATAGTAATTATTTAATTTATTAAAGGAAGACATGTAAATTTATTAAAAAAAATAAATGAAATCTTATCATATTAGGAAGGTTGTGTATTGAATGGTCTTTTGAGGCGTAATGGCCATTATAGGATCTACTTTTATGGATTATACTCGCAAGCCTAGTCGTATGATGTACCATTCTGTGTTGGTTCCAACTTCTCAAGAAGACGCTATGAGAGTTTGTATAGCCAATAGATGGCTGCCCTTACAGTATCGTTAGAGCATGTCCGAAATAAAAAGCTGACATGCATATACATATGCAAATGTAACAAAATAAGATATTGGAGGAGTTGTAGAGAATGAGGGAACAGTTCTGTAGAAACAACCAACATCGACAAAAGAGGAGATAGATAAACTAGATTCCGATTAGACAATGTGTTTGTAGATTTTATGTTTAGTTTTTATTGTATAAGAACCAAATATTTATTATAGAGCTATTTGGTATATAATTGTAAACATTTGCTTTTGATGAAATGCATTATTACTTTAGCATTATTATTTCTGTGCAACATTGAAATATGATGATACTATAAATATGTTTTGATTGTCTATGATTGTAAAATTGTTGTGTTGTACAATAATTGAGGAAATGTGTTTTTTTTGTGCTATAGATTTCCAACGGATTTCTAACGAATTATTCATCGAAAATGACGATACGACAAATTTCAAAGATATTTCTGACGGTTTATATCTACCAAAAAAACCAGCGATCTTTTCATCAAAACTGTATGCTGGAAATTCTAGCGGCTTATTCTCTAGAATATTCTGCCAGTATTTCCGGTGGAAATAACCGGCGGATAAAATATTGAAAATTTTGGGGAAGATGTATTTTCTTCTTGACATTATTGCCTAAACTAGCATTGTTGCTTGCATCTTGACACACAACTTTCATGACCACACTTTCTTTGATTACTACTATGTCAGCATACGGTCAACTCAGCCCTTCACTATTAAAGATAAGGTCTTTTCTCTTAAGTCTTAAGAGTAGAATGACTTTTCTCCTTATTTTTATATATTCTACATATTCATAATCACATAGTTGATTGTGACTTATAACACAAAGTTTAAATATAATCATTAAAAATTTTTGAATATATTTTCTTATAATTTAACTAGTCATCTTGCATTTGAAAAGAAAAGATCAAATCTATTGCCATTTGGGACTTTCCTTAATTATAAATTTACCAATATATTATCTAATATATCTGACTCATCACAAACAATCTATTTTATTAATTAAAGTCATTACCCATTCAAATCACAATTATCTATTTATCTTACACTCCTATTATTGATGAAATGATATTTAAATTTGTTTAATGATTTATTGATACCTTTTCTTTCCCTTTGTAATGCTAAGATTTTGCTTGGGATATTTTTTTACTATTCTTAAAGCCGTTTTCTAATACAAATTTTTTAATTTTTATACTAAAAGGCTGCTTTAAGAAATAACAAAAAATTTGTCAACCTTAAAAAAGAAATCTCGCACATGAAATATTTTTAATGATTTTTTGAAAGTATTAATAAACAGGCCTTTAAATAAAATAATTAGCAGATGAATGATTAACATACCGCTCTAGGATCATTCCTGCAACAGCAACTGGCTAAGGTATAGAAGAAGGTGATTAAGGCTTCCAAGACAATCACTTTAAGATTGCTCGCTGGATTAGGCCCCGTAGGAAGAGTAAGCATCAACTCGCCATTGATATCGCTGAATAGCCATTTCAGTAACAGGCTTGCAAACAATGAACCCAACACTTCGGACAACACATAAATTGGAACCTGAATGCCAAAATAAGGAGAAAAGAAGAAGAAGAAGAAGATTGTATCAGTATATTCTGATATAATTTATATCTGAATGACAAACAGATTAATTACCTGTTTCCATGGGAATTGGCCAACGAGACCAAGAGCAAAGGTACAAGCTGGATTGATATGAGCTCCTGAGATGTGCCCAAACATGTATATATTTACTGTAACAATCGCTCCCCAAGCTAAAGATACACCGGTCAGTGTGATTTCACCTCGTTTTTCTACAAATAATGATCCAATACCAATGAACATAACCGAGAAAGTCCCCAGAAGCACAGTTACAACCTTTAAAATAATAAAATTTGGTCAATTTATAATGATTAAAATTGCATGTTTATCCAGGCTTGAAGACATGACCAATCAACTAATACTTAATTAATCATACTACTTTTTTTTTTTTTTTTGGGTGACGAAGAACCGCGCGTCCGGTACCACCCCCGGTCCAGCCGAGGGCGTTTGGCGATACGTAAACTCCGGTCAGCCTAGGCGAGCTACCCACACCCATTAGAATACGTGGCCAACTCTTATTGCCCTCCTCCCCCGAAGGGGGTGCTGCTGCCCGAGGGAATCGAGCACAGGATGGGGGTACCCAACCGTGCTCGCCCACTAACTGAGCTAAGCATCGATGGGTATACAACTTGATCACTAATAGGGTTTAACTCAAATTTTAGCAATGATAATTTACTCAAGTTGCTTGCTTGTTACAATAGAACTTGCTTGCATGTCAAAATCTTAGCAACCCGGGTAAGAATAACAAATCTTTCCTACATGACTAATAGTGTGTGCAAAGAATAACAAATCTTTCCTACATGACTAATAGTGTGTGCAAGAGAGAGAGAGAGAGAGAGAGAGAGAGAGAGAGAGAGTAATTGCCTTCTGTATGGGAAAAAACCCATCTTCTTTTATTTCGTGGTTGATGTTGCAAGAAAATTTGACATAATTTGCCATAGGAAAGAATCTAGAGACTTGTGAAGTAATAAGCACCTAAATGGCACATAAACAATATAAAAACATATCTATAGCAATAACTTTTTACTGTAAGTTCTCTGGTGTTTGAATCTTACTTTATGTATATAAAAAGAGAGAGAGCGAGAGAGAGAGAGAGAGAGAGTTCACCCCTGCGGATTGCTAATACTTCCTTCGACAGCTTTCAAGAAAAATAGAAAAAAAAAATATTTGTTACATAAAAATAATAGCTAATTATTTCAATTTGCGATAATATTATTCGAATTTCAATTAAAATAATAAATATATATTTTTTATTTGTTTATTCATAATGATTTATGATTAATACAGCCTTGTTATTTACTAAACCTCTTCTTAGCTTTACTGAAATTAATATTTCAGCGGACTAAGCATTTTTGATATTACATAAATAAATCATTAATTGATTGCTTGTTGCTGTGGGAATTGACCAATTAGCTTGATGACAAGAATGAGAGGTGGTTGACGTACAAATCTGAAAATGCCCACCACATGTATGTGGAATTATTCTGCGTTCATGTGTTGAACATAGAAAATATGGTCAGCACAAAATATATACCAAGTCATTACAAAATATTACATTATATACAGTTGATATTCCATATATCATTAAAATTTTATTTAATCAAATATGAATCTGAATGCATATTTAAATTATTTTTTTATAGAATTAATTTAGGTTCAATCAAACTTTTACTTCAACAAACTTATAGTCAAATTGAACGTCTCAATGAAACGAATCCAAGGACACAAGAAGTTGTACTTATTCGGTTCCGACTAAGCCAGATCTAACAGTTGAAGCATAATAGAAAATTTTTGGGTATTAATATTAATACGTTATTATGAAATTATCTTGATCGGGCACGAATCTCGAAGCAAAACCCAACTCGGAAACTTCAAAAATTAAATTAGGGAGCACCCGAACTCTGATTTCAGCGAGCTTACAGTTAAACTGAGCGTCTCGGAAATACAAACCCAACGACACAAAATTCAACTCAATCCGAGTCCAAATGAGTATGAATCGAAGACTCGAAGCACTGTTGGAAGGTTCAAATCACAATTTGAGTTACTAAACGGTCTCTGATTTTAATGAGCTTATACTCGAAACAAACAAGTCGACGAGATGAATCCAACGAACCCAAGATCATCGAATTCCGACATCATTAAGACTTTCAAATGTCCAACGAACGGTGCACAATCGAGGAATTCAATATCGGCCGTCCATTCGACCACTCCCTATTGACCCCTGATCTCACGCCTATTTACAAGCTATGCCACCCAGAAAAACTATAAATAGAGCACTCATTCTTTACAAGAGAAAACCAAGCAAGAAGAAGAAGAAATGAAGAAGAAGAGAAGGGGAAGGAGAATCAGCTCCTCCTCGACCACCGCCGGAGTTCTTCCTGCCGCCCGAACACGCTGTGATTATGTCGGCTATTTGGCAGAACGCCAAATTCTGCCCGACTTCCACGGGACGCCAGAATTCTGCCCAAGTTCCAATGGATTCTAAAATTCTTCCCAATTAACGACTGAGTTCCCTCCTGATGCCGAAACTCCGCTCAAATGATGCCGAAGTTCTCCTCAGCCACCAATAGACGTTGGACTTATACTCGACGCCGGACCTTCACTCTTCGTCAAGTTTCTACTCGACGCCGGACTTCCACCGGTTATCGAACTTTTGCTGGACGTATATTCGAAGATGGATTTCTTTCCATTGTTGGACTTCTATCGGACGCCGTCCTTCTGACCCTCATCGTCAGACACAGTACTTCCAGCCTCCGTCGCAAGACAACGATCCTCCCGACCTCCGTCGCCCACCAACAATGGTCCTTTCAACCTCCGTTACCAGCCGACTACAGTTCTCCTGATTTACTTTGCCCACCGACTACATTCCTTCCGACCTCCGTCGCCAGCTGACTACGGTCCTCCTGACTTACGTCACCCGCCGACTAAAGTCCTTCCAACAAGGAGAATATGTCAACAATGACTCTTTGTATTCCCAACATGTAATGTACTTCATATAATGTACATCTAACATATGCCTTCCTCAAAGGAAGGACCTCATTTGTAATCAACTACAACACTAGTGGATTCATTAAAATTGGGCTAGACCCCGTGGTTTTCCCCCTTTTTTAGGGGTTCTCCACATAAAAATCTTGGTGTCTCATAAATGCTAGACCCTCTCTCTTGTCTGATTGCGTGCCGGATTTTCGTACAACGCTAAGTTGATAAACTTTATATTTCTCCACCGCCACGAATACTCCTGGACGCAACAGATATATATGAGGATAAGACAATATCCAAATCCAAATCTCCCATGCATATAAGTGAAACAAGTGTCATAATAAATTTAAACAAAGGAGCCTAAAATCATTTAATTTTATTATCATTACGGCACTAAAATGCATGAAGAATATTCTTTGATTGAGGAATTTAATACATACATCAGATGGTATGTCCAATTCCTATTTTAACTAAATTTACGAAGCAAGTCATTCTTAAAAATCTATATAACCCTCCACTCTTTACGTGAAGGGGAGCCTTGACTCTTAGCTTGATATTCGAGAGAACTCAAAGGGTTGAAGATTCTCGGGTCTCCACCCGAGCAATTGTCATCGTCAAACCACAATCTGATTGCCACCATTGGATTACCCACTGGCCAATGTCATCGGAGTATCATCGCTCGACTAAAATTATCTGACAACCATCACCAAATTTTAATACTTCGATAGTCATCATCCTGCTGCATGTTGATGATGACATGAATCATTTAAGAAATTATGTTAATGTTAGGGCGTCCCCTAGAAGTGATGCGTTGTATGGCCTGAATACAGTGATAAGTGTGCAAGGGCCACTGCACTGATGCCCGGGTGCAGTGTTAAATAGGCAAGGGTTCCCACATCAAGGACGGATGTGGGCAAAAAAAGCTAGTCCATGAAACTAAAATTAGGATAGGAACTTGGAATATAGGTTTTCTTACAGGAAAATTAATATAATTAATAGATATTATAATTCATATTAAGATAAATATTTTGTGTATTCAGGAAACTAAATGGGTTGGAGAGAAGGCTAAGAAAATTGATAGTTTAGGATTTAAACTTTGGTATTTGGATATGAGTCGTACTAGAAATGGTGTAGGCGTTATTATAGATAAGAGTTTGAAGAATATTATTATAAAAATTAATAGGATTAAAGATAGAATTATAGCTTTAAAGATTATTGTTGATGATAAGATTGTTAATATTATAAGTGTTTATGCTCCTCAAGTAGGTTTTGATATGAGTTCTAAATTAAATTTTTGGAATGACTTAGAAGAATTATTACAAAAGATACATCTAGAAGAAAGAGTTTTTATTAGAGGAGATTTAAATGGACATGTTGGTAGAGATGTAGATGATTTTAAAAGCATTCATGGTGGCTATAGTTTTGAAACAATAAATGAAGGTGGCAAAATCATATTAGATTTTTGTTTAACTTATTATTTTTTAATTGCTAATATCATATTTAAAAAAAGGAATGAGCATCTCATCACTTATAAAACTGGATATAGTACAACCCAGATTGATTATTTTCTTATAAGAAAATTAGATCGTTTAGATTGCAAAGATTATAAAGTTATTTCGAGTGAAAATTTATATACCCAACATCGATTATTAGTTTTGGACTTTAAGATAAAGGAGCAGATAATAAAAAATAAAGTAAAACGATATTCTAGGATTAGATGGGGGTATTTAAAGAATATTAACAAAAATATTTTTGAGAGTAAGATTTTAGATCTTAAGATTTTATCTGTGCATGAGGATGCTAATGTTACGTGGGAAAAAGTGGCTAGTGATATTAAGAATATTGCAAAAGATGTGATTGAAGTATCAAAGGGAAAAGCTCTTAATAGTAAAAATAATTGATGGTGAAATCCAAATGTACAAAAAAAGAATAAGAATAAGAAAATTTGTTATAAAAATTAGTTTAATTTTAAAAATTCTGATAATTAGGAAAGATATAAAGAGGATCGTGAGGAATCTAAAAAAGCAATATGCGATGCAAAGACCTTAGCTTTTAGTGATTTATATAATAGATTAGATACTAAGGAGGGAGAAAGATATATGCATGAATTAGCCAAGCAAAGATATAAGAGTAGTAAGGATTTAGTTCAAGTGAAGTGTATTAAGGATGAAGATCAAAAAATATTGTTCTTAGAATATGATATTCAATAAAGGTGGATGAGATATTTTGCTAAACTTTTTAATAAAAATTGTGAAAATAAGATTGACTATAATGACCTTAGCAATCTAAATAAAAATAAATTTTTTGTTTTTATCGACGTATTAATAAAATCAAAGTTAAAGAGGCTTTAAAGAAAATGAAGGGTGGAAAAGCTGTTAGACCTGATGATATTCCAATAGAGGTGTAAAAATGCTTAGGAGATGAAGGAATTTCTTGGCTTAGTAAACTTTTTAATAATATTTTGAAGACTAAAAAGATGTCAGATGAGTTGAGAATGAGTGTATTAATTCATATTTTTAAGAATAAAGGTGATGCACAAGATTGTGCGAATTATAGAGGAATTAAGTTAATGTGTCATACTTTAAAACTATGGGAGCGAGTTATGGAGCATAGGTTTCTGCATGATACTAATGTTTCTCAAAATTAATTTGGATTCATGCCGAGTAGGTCGACTATGGAAGCCATACATTTATTAAGAGGTTTGATGGAGAAATATAGAGAAAATAAGGAGGATCTACATATGATATTTATTGATTTAGAAAAAAGCATATGATAAAGTTCCAAGAGAAGTGCTATGGAGAGTTATTGAAAAGAAAGGAGTTAATAATGCTTATATTCAAATCATTAAAGATATGTATGCAAGAGTTATTACTTGTGTTCAAACACAAGGTGGTTTGACCAAGTATTTCCCTATTTTGGTTGGGTTACATCAAGAATCGGCCTTAAGCCCATATCTTTTTTCTTTAGTCATGGATGTTCTCACTAGACATTTGCAAGAGGATGTACCTTGGTGTATGCTTTTTGCTAATGATATTCTTCTTGTTGATAAGACTAGAGAGGGAGTTGAAAGTAAACTTGAATTATGGAGGTCAACATTAGAAACTAAAGGTTTTCGCTTGAGTAGATCTAAAACGGAATATATGAAGTGTAATTTTAGTAGTAATAGATCTAGTGAAGAGATTGTGACTTTGGGCAATCAAGTCATTAATAAGAGCACACATTTTAGATATATTAGATCTATTGTTCAGAGTGATGGTGAAATAGATGGGGATATTATCAGCAGAAGTCAAGTTGGATGGTTGAAGTGGAGGAATGCATCGGGCTTGTTGTGTGATAGAAAAGTACCCTTCAAACTTAAGGGAAAATTCTATAAGATGGTAGTGAGGCCTGCAATTCTTTATGGTGCTGAATGTTGGCCATTAAAAGAGAAGCATAATACTAAGTTAAGTGTGGCAGAGATGAGGATGCTTAGGTGGATGAGTGGCTTTACCCTTAGAGATAGGATACGAAATGAGCATATACGTGAAAAGGTTGGAGTAGCTCCAGTAAAAGATAAGATTAGAGAGAGTCGCCTAAGATGGTTTGGTCACATAAAATGGCGGCCTTCCAGTGACCCGATTAGGAGAGTAGAGGTGTTGGATTTGACTTATGTTAAGAAAGGTAGAGGCATACCTAAAAAGAATTGGTTAGAAAATATTAGGAATGACCTTTCTTTATTAGATTTAAATGAGAATTTGACCTTTAATAGGACACAATGGAGAAAAAGGATTCATGTAGCTGACCCCACGTAGTGGGATAAAGGCTTGATGTTGTTGTTGTTGTTGACAATAATCATCCAACTTTAATTCTCCGCCCATAATCTCCCAATATTTATTTATTTATTATTTATTTACACTTCTCTCTCCTTGCTTGTTCTTACACTTTTTTCTTATCTTTTTGTCCGTTTTGTATGGCTTAATGTCACGCGCTCCTAATTCATTACTTGTCGCACACATTTTTTTTGCTTGCATGTCAACATTAATGTATTATATTTTAGCATTTGTGTGCTTGCAAATCTATAGTAATTGCATGCATTAACCTACAACCTCATCATTTCCTACGGCTTGTCTTCTATATGGTCATAGATGATGTAGTTGGATCGTCGGAAGAATCAAATCTTCTTGAAGGATTTAATCCCAATCCAGAAAACAAGAAAAACACAAGCTCTAAGGCTTCAAAGGGTATAATATTTCATTCAATGCCTCAACTCTTCTTACATCATACTATATATAATAATGAGGTAGAAAACTAGAAAGTTCTAAAATCTTATAATAAGCTTGTAACAAACTAGATAACATAAGTCTAAGGAACGATTTAAGCTAAAATGCTCCGCATCATTCTCACCCTTGCGTCAAAAGAGCTCGACTCTGTCGAGGCTCGCCATCGGGAGAAAGATAGATGTATAAATTATGATCAATCCTCCTGGGTAAAAAACTTTGCGTATTTTTTGCATACCCATAAGACTAGAAGCTCCATAAACTTTAAACACAGCCGCAAAGGTAATAGGACCAAGATGCCATTTTGATACTTCCCATATTGATCTTGAACTCCTTATAGATGAATCCACCTTCTTCATCACATTGTCCTTATTCCACTGCTTCCAAGCATATCCTAGCAAGTTGAGTGACACTTCAGAGTTATAGTATGTAGAGTTCCTTATCCCACTGAAAATATATATAAGTAATACTCCAAAGCTATACACATTCGATTTTGTCAGACGAATTTAGACCATGCATTTTCACACCTACAGTAAAAATACTCCCAGTACCACATCCAGTAGCTATTTCCACATTAATGCTAAAGGCAAGAAGATCATGACATATCGTGAGAAAGAAAGCCTCTAATATGAAAATATCATTGTATTCATCCTCATGATAAACAAATTGAGGTGGGTATGGCGAACTAATTCCTACGATGGAGCTTCCGCTTGCAGACATGAAAATATCGCTATACTGTCCATGCCCTGCAGCTAGCATGTGTTGCTTCAACCTCTTCAAAGACGGTAAAACATCAAATGAAGGGGGCTCTAGATCATTTATGCAGATATCTTAAGATATTCCACATTGAAAGCATTTTTCTAGCAACGTCAATGGGCCAACTGAGCTAGTTTTATTAAGATGAAGTCGTTTATACACTTCGGCAGTTGCGCATGCTTCTTAGGGCTTTATAAGAACCATTGGCATGTCCATAGGCAATGTATGCAGAAGATCTTGGACAACCTCACCGGCAAGGAAATTGTCCTATAGCTCAACCTCAGTTAAATTAGGAAGGTTAAAGAGGCCTCTCAAAAGGGAGCCATTAAAGTAGCCTTTACCCATTCAGATACAACTCAGAGATGAGCATCAGCCTAGGGATTCCATGATCGGACCAAAGAGGAAATTCTCGAGAGCACTTAGAGTATGTAATTTCTTACCGAAGCACAGATCCAGCAGGATATTATCGACGAGTTTGTTGGAGAAAGATCAAGGAGCTGGAGAAGGCCATTCTTACCTAGCTGCCTCAGAATGCTACATGTATAATTATTTTCCCATGGCTGGAACACTTCAAACTCCAGAAGATCACTCACGCTCCATTTAGGCATAGGTAGAGGGATGTGAGACTCCATGTAGATGATGTTGCAATCTTCACGGAAGATGAGCCAATATTCTTTTGTCTTGTCCTCAAGAGTCTTCTTACCAACTGTTATGGTAGCTGCAGATGTTAATGATATGACATTGCTTCTCTCGGTAGCAATAAGCTGTAGTACAATTTGATTCTTCAGAGATGATGCTGAGGGAGATAGCATAGCATAAGAGGCAAGAGTTTCAACAACATAAGAGGCATATGCAGCATGCTCTCGAGCTTCAGAGGCAGCATCAACGACTTTGGAAGTCATGAGTGGGATCAGATTGGGCAGATTGAGAGAGGGAGTCGAGGAAGTGTTTTCGTTCGGTGTTAGGTCGTGATCAGCATCCATCTCACGTGGGCGGGAGGGGTTGAATCTTGTGTGGGTGAGAGGAGGGGCCTGATTAATTGGCTCTGTTCGTGTACGCAAGTAGACCAGAGGGCTACGAGACCTAGGAGTATCATCCGGAAGGCAGGTCAACAAACTTAGGCATGCGGGGGAGTGACTCGCAATTAAGGGAGATGGGAATGCGAGCTCCGATCTCATGGATTTGGTATTAGGAGTAGGATCACGGGAGTGGAGTTGGAGCGAGAGCGGATCAGGATGGACACCGAAGCGGGTTTGGGGTTAAAGAAGCAGAGTGGGAGCGAATCGGGATCGACTGTGACTCGTGCATATGAGGTCTTGTGCATGAATTTGGTAGCAATATGGAGGAAGGATTGCGTGGTAGACGGGAGTGAAGACGAGTTGCGGACAACGACCTTGGATTGGACAAAATAGTCGGGTAGGGGATTCCGCAATTTGAGCGGAAGTTCAAACGGAGGATAGTCCAGTGGCAGATCTCGCCATTGGAGTGGAGGGTATTCCAGCGGCGGATCATGCCATCAGAGTGGAAGTTCGAGAGGATAATAATCATCGATATCCCATCTTCTTCGACGTTGATCTTCGTCGACCGCCCATCTCCTTCGACGTCGATCGTCGTTGACTGCCCAATTTATTCGGCTTCGATCATCGTCGACAGCCCACCTTCTTCTGCAGTCCATCATTCTTCGCAAGCTCCGGGCTCTGATACCAAACTGATGTAGTTGGATCGTTAAAAGAATTGGATCTGCATAAAGGATTTAATCCCAATCTATGGAACAAGAAAAACACAAGCTATAAGGCTTCAAAGGGTATAATATTTCATTCAATGTCTCAACTCTTCTAACATCATACTATATATAATAATGAGGTAGAAAACTAGAAAGTTCTAAAATCCTATAATAAGATTGTAACAAACTAGATAACATATGTTTAAGGAATGATTTAAGCTAAAATGCTCTGCATCAATAGAGAGGGACATTGAAGGACAAGGTATCACATGCTATGCCCTAGAAATCTAATTAAAAAATTGTCACTTTTTTTTTCTTTAAAAACCCAACAGAGGAGCCTAAGCGTTAATATCAAAAAATGATTACAAGTCCTAGATGAGAAGAATGGTTCACTATACTCAAAAGAGCTACATTAGAAAGAAAGAAAAAAAGCTAAGAGCCTTTGTTCCCAACTAATTACAATATGCCAAAATAAAAATATATGATAATTCCTAAGGGAGGTAAGGAGCCAACCCTAAAAAAGGAGAGTGAAAGAAACAAAATTAAGCAACCCCCCCCCCCCCCCCCCAGAGGTAAGGAGCCAACCCTAAAAAAGGAGAGTGAAAGAACCAAAATTAAGCAACCCCCCCCCACCCCCCCCCCCCCCCCCCCCCCCCCACCCAAAAGACAAGGATGTTTGCTTTGCTACAGTTTTTTTTCCCCTAGTCGGCGCCGTTCTCTAATGTGTGGGTGGCCTCCGTTGCCTCTTTCACCTTAAGGAAGTTCTCCTCCTTCTCTATAGCATTTTTACAGTGTTCCTCTCTTTTTTTCGGCTTGATGTTGTTTACCCGACTTCTCAACCCAGGGTTTTTGAACGGGTCCTATTCTACTCTTTCTTTTAAAGATGATTTATCCGGTGCATCTAATTTTTTGGTCCCTTTTTCCGATTTGAGAATTTCTTCTCATCGTGGGTTGCCGGCATTATTGATTTTGGAGGAAGAAGTTCAATCGCTCGCTGCTTCTTTTGAATTTGCTTTAGTTGGCAAATTTCCAGGATGGAGACCTTCCATTTAAGCCATTAGGAATTTTTTTTTCAATCTAAAACTTAATGGTGATTGCTCGGTCACTGTCCTCAACCCTAGGAATGTATTGATCAAGCTTTTCAATGATTTTGATTAGTATAAGATTTTTCTCACCGCTCTTATTTTGTGAGTAATTACTTTATGAAAGTTGTTAAATTGACCCCATCTTTGGACATTGAGGTTGATTCTCCTATCGTTCCAATGTGAATTTTGTTTCCGACCTTACCTCCGACCTCACCTTTTCTCCCAACAAATTCTCTTTGGATTGAGTTCCTTGTTCGGTGGACCTTAAAAACGGATACAGCGACGACCTCTGATTCCCATCCATCTGTTGCCCGCATTCTTGTAGAGTTGGATGTTAAAAAAAATCCCGTATAATATTAATTGGGTGGGTTCGGATAATTTCGGTTACATTCAGTCTGTGATTTTTGATAATCTCCCTCATTAATGTGTGCACTGTAATTTTTTAGGTCATTTGAAAGAGGAATGTCATATATTACATCCTCAACTTAATCTTGCTACTAAACCCCTTCCTATCCAAAGAGAGGCTCATCCCTCTTCAAACCCTAGTGATTTGGTTGGTGTAAATGCGGAAATTCCTAGTGTTACTCTTGTTTTGCCTATGGAGGGGGTGACTAATTGAGTCATTACCTCTATGGTTGCTGATCTTAATGAAAACCTGTCTACTGTTGTTCTGCCATTGAGTCCGTCCAGTGTGTTTAATGAGTGTTGTTGTAGAACATGAGCATAACCAATGCCTAGTCAATTTGGTTGCTAGTCCTTTTGTGTCTCCTGCTTCTTCAGTTCTACCTATAAATGCTATTTGTGTTGGTGAGGATGGAAATTTGATCAAAAATAATTGTGTTGTTAACCTTATAACTAGTCCTTCGTGTGCGGATGTTGTGGTAGATTCGGGTGATTTGTCTGTTATTGTGGTTTTCTGGATATGGTGTTCCTTCTATTTTTTCTTGGTCGCCAATCCATGTGTTGGTTGATTGTGTTGGACCTTCCAGGGATGTTGCTAGTACATTTGTTAATTTGGCCCGGGATATTGCTAGTCTGACTGTTAATGTTGAGTCAGATTTGTCCCCTATTGTTAATGAATCGGAAGGTAATGTTGAGTATGTAATTTTTCTATTTCAGTTATGTCCAATGCATATTTTAAAGCCCATGTGGTCTGGTCTTTGAATAATTCTATTTTGGTACAATCTGATTGGCTAGATTTGGATGAGTCATTATCCATGCCTTGTGTGGGGAAGGAAGATGATTTTGGTGATCATGTAAATGATGACATGTATAGTTTCATGGTGGGGTGTGTTGTTGATCAAGCAGTACTCAATGGCGATGGAAAAAGGCATAAAAGTAAGTCTAAGAAGAAATAGTTTTTGGATTTCACTCTCATTTTTTATGTAGTGAGCTTTGTTGGTGTTTTGGACGATGATGAGGCGGCTACCTGCTTTTTACCTTGTTGACCCGGGCTTGTTGGCAACCTTGGTGGTTTGCCCTTTTTGTTGGGTGGTTGCCTGTGGGGGTTCTAGGCTGATGGTGTTATTAAGTGGTTGTTATCAATGGATGGTCCGTGTCTGGCTGCGAGGTAGATGCAGAAGGCTGTCATTCCTGAGTTTGCTCTTGGATCATTCTACTACACTTTGTGTGTTTGTTTTATCGTGTAATGTTATCTGTTGTTTTGTTGCCTCAGCTGTTTATGGGCTCATGTTGTACTTTTCTTATTCTTGTCTAATAAAGTTTAGTTTGAAAAAAAAAAAAGATTAAGCACCCCCTCCTGCAAAAACATAAGTTGCTCGAACAACAAATATTATCTTTAATCCAAACCATCGAACCAAGATTGCAAAAAAGCAGAGAGGCAAGAACCATCACTACACGAGATGAGGAGATTGTTATACTCAAAAAGCAACAGAGATGAACCACCAGACAGAGCAGATCCCGAAAAATGCCATTCCAAAATAAGCACCCAGCACGATAAATAGTGATAACGACCAAGGCATAATAAAAGCCACCAAACGAGAATATGAATAAAGAAGCATTAAAACAAACATCCAAGCCAACATATTTGCAGCATAGATCTACTAAAGACAGAGACTGAGCAAAATAGAAAACAACATATAATAATAGTTGAGAGAAGCGAACAAGGAACAAAAATACATAAGCAAATAACAAAACTACACATGTTCAGGAAGATTAATAACCAAATGGCAAGATGATCCAACAAAATACCGCTTGAAACTTGGCTAAATATTGCAAAATCTATCCACAGAGAGGTGATCTAACCAAATACCCTCTTCATAGGCTTGATTTTGTATGTATTTTGTATAAAAGTTTAATACTACAGACATTCATATAATATTAGATAATTGTTATTTGGATTACGATATATTTATACGTATTACATTGTTCATTTTATTTATTTTTGTGAGCATATGTATGCAACTTCACTATATAGTAGTCTTTTTTTCAATATTTTCTTCGATAAATATACTTCCAAAGTTAAAATACATTTAAAAAATAATATATAAATAAAGTTAGGTTTCTATTTGGGGCGGCTTTCTTACTGCTTCTTAAAGCAGCTTATAGTATAAAAATTTAAATTTTTGTACTGAGAAGCTGCTTTAAGTAGTAAGAAAGTCATCCCTACTACTTTATAAAATTATATTTTAGTACAATTTTTTTTTTAAAAAAAATATTTTATAAAACTTTAAGAAACTTATCTTAAACGAAGCCATAGTCACGTTTATTATAAGTTTGTGTTTTTTAACACATATTACATATATATTTTTATATCTTCATTTCAACCGCCTGTATGAAAGTTTGATCAATCAATCAAATAAATTGCCCATATTTTTCCTTTTATTTTTGGTTCCCATATAAGATCAGGTAATTCCCAACTTTCAAACATATTTTTAAGGATCACAATCCTAATTAGAATTTATTTCATATTGAATATCGTTGCGTCCAGGAGTATTCGCGGCGGTAGAGAAATATCATATTTAACGTCTTAGAATTGTACGAAAATCCGGCACGCAATCAGATAAGGAGAGAGGGTCTAGCATTTATGAGACACCAAGATTTTTACGTGGAAAACCCCTGTAAAAAGGGGGAAAAACCCACGGGGCCTAGCCCAGTTCGAACGAATCCACTAGTATTTGCAGTCGATTACAAATGAGGCCCTTCCTTGGGAGAAGGCCTTAGCTTGATGTACATCTTATGGAGTACATTACATGATGTAAATACAAAGAGCTAATATCGACGTTTTCGCTTTGTTAGAAGGACTGCAGTCGGCGGGCGACGTAGGTCAGGAGGACCGTAGTCAGCTGGCGTCGGAGGACTGTAATCGGCGGGCGACGTAAGTCAGGAGGACCGTAGTCGGCGGGCGACGGAGGTCGGAAAGACTGTAGTTGGCGGGCGACATAAGTCAAGAGGACCATATTCAACGGGCGACGGATGTCGGGAAGACTGTAGTCGGCGGGCGACGTAAGTCAGGAAGACCGTAGTCGGCTGGCGACGGAGGTCGGAAGGACTGTAGTCTGACGACGAAGATCAGAAGAACAGCGTCAGGTAGAAGTCCAGCAATGGAAAGAAATGCATCTTTGCATAGACGTCCAGCGAAGTCCGATAACCGGTAGAAGTCTAGCATCGGGTAGAGACTTGGCGAAGAGTGAAGGTCCGACGTCGGGTAGAAGTCCGACGTCTGTTGGTGGCAGAGGAGAAATACGGCCTCCCTTGGGCGGAGTTTTGGCGTCAGGAGGGAACTCTGTCGTTAAATGAGAAGAATTTCAGCATCACGTGGAAGTTGCGCAAATTCTCGGCGTTTTCTGAAAATCCGGCAGAGTTCCGGCGTCTTCAGGCGGCAGGAAGAGCTTCCGCGGTGGTCGAGGAGGTGAGGAATCTCCTTTTCTCCTTTCTCCTCTTCTTCTTCTCTCTCTTCACTTGAGTCCCCTTTGTGTAGAATGAGGGCTCTATTTATAGTTTTTTTGGAGTGGCATAGCCCGTAAATAGGCGTGAGATCAGGGGCGAATTGGGAGTGTTTTGAATGGACGGCCGATATTGAATCCTTTGATTATGCACCGTTCGTTGGGCATTTGAAGCCCTTAATGATGTCGGAATTTGACGATCTTGGACTCGTTGGATTCGTCTCGTCTAGCCGTTTGATTTGAGTATAAGTTCGTCAAAATCGAAGACCATTTGGTAACTCAAATTGCTGTTTGAACCTTCCAATAGCGCTTTGAGCCCTTGATTCGGACTCATTTGGGCTCGGATTGGGTTGATCTTGGTGTCGTTGGGTTCGTATTTCCGAGACGCTCAGTTTGACTATAAGCTCGCTAAAATCGGAGTTTGGGTGCTCCCAAAATTAATTTTTGAAGTTTTCAACTAGCTTTTGCCTCGAGATTCGTGCCTGATCAAGATAATTTTTGTGATGCCGTATCAGTTGCTCCCCTATTTTCGGACGTCGAAGCTCTAAAAGTCCGAAAATACTTGTTCTAAACTTTTACATTGGCCGAATCGCAAAAAATTGCGTTCCAAAAGTTGAACATTTGCTCAAACTTGATTGTAGAGGCCCCGTTGAGTTCCGAAAGCGTCGAAATTGAGTTCGGAACGTCGAAAAACGTGTCCGGGGACCCCAAAAATGTCAAAATCGGACCGTCCGGCCACGCATAGGCGGCAAAACCGGCTGGACACACATAGGCGGCAAAACCGACCGGCCGGCTGGCCGGATCCGCCGCCTGCCGGCGGCGGCGCCGGCGAGCGTGCCGCGCGAACAAGCGCGCCCCTTGGGGCACGCGGTTACTGGTCGGCGGTTTCTTCCTTTTGAATTTTTTTTTAATTTCTGTGGGGCCCACAAAATTTCAAAAATTCCCAAAAATCCGAAAAAAATTCAGAAAATTCCGAAAAAAATTTAGAAAATTTTGAAAATTTAGAAACTCTAGAAACTTCCCCACTTCTCTTCAAAAACCTATAAATAGGCCCCCTAGGCCTTTAGAAAAATTGCCTCTTCTCTTTCTTTCTCCCTCTGGCTCTCTGGCGGCTGAGGCTTCCCCTATTTTTGAGTGGGAAACTTCCCCTGCTCGAATTAGCGCCCCTCCTCGTGCGTAGGAGTTACGATATTTTTCTTTCTTCCCCCACGGCTCTCTGGCGGCCGAGGCTTCTGTTATTTGTGAGCGGAAAATTTCCCCTGCTCGAATTAGCACCCCTCTTCGCGCGCAGGAGTTACGGGATTTTTCTTTCTTCCCCCACGGCTCTCTGGTGGCCGAGGCTTTCGCTATTTTTGAGTGGGAAACTTCCCCTGCTAGAATTAGCGCCCCTCTTCGCGCGCAGGAGTTACGGGATTTCTCTTCCTTACCCCACAGCTTTCTGGCGGTTGAGGCTTCTGCTCTTTGCGAGCGGGAAATTTTCCCTGCTCGAATTAGCGCCCCTTCTCTCGTGCAGGAGTTACGAGATTTTTAATGCCATTTGAGCGGAAGTTTACTGGTGATGGTCGATCGAGTTGAAGCCCTTTAGCAGTCAACGATCGGGTGTGGAGCCAAAGGAGAGAGTTCGAGTGTGCGTTGCAAGTAACAGTCGAGCGAGAAGCCGATGACTAGTAGTAGTCCGTTGACGAGCAGAAGCCCGAAGACAAGGAGAAGTCCTTCGTCGGGTAGAAGACCGACGACGAGTACGAGTCTGCTAACGAGCATAAGTCCGACGTCGGGTAGAAGACCGACGAGAATTCGTCGACGAGCAGAAGTCTGACGACGAGTAGGAGTCCGCTGACGAGCAGAAGTCCGACGTCGTGTAGAAGTTCAACATCGGGTGGAAGACCGACGAGAATTCGTCGACGAGCAGGAGTCTAACGACGAGTAGGAGTCCACTGACGAGCAGAAGTTCGACGTCGGGTAGAAGACTGACGAGAATTCGTCGACGAGCAGGAGTCTGACGACGAGTAGGAGTCCACTGACGAGCAGAAGTCCGACGTCGGGTAGAAGTTCAACGTCGGGTAGAAGACCGATGAGAATTCGTCGACGAGCAGGAGTCTGACAACGAGTAGGAGTCCGCTGACGAGCAGAAGTCCGACGTCGGGTAGAAGTTCAACGTCGGGTAGAAGACCTACGAGAATTTGTCGACGGGCAGAATTCCGACGAAAGTCCTGCAAGGCAAAAATTGAGCGACAAGAGGAAATTCAACATCGGGTTGAAATTTAACTTTGTGGAGAAGTTAAATGGAAGTCCCTTGACGGCATTCTGGCGACGTTAACCAAGGATGTAAGACCAATCCGAGGTTGTATGTTAGAACATTTGTTTGATGACATTAACCTGTATGGAAAAGGTCGAGAGAATCCACCAAGGATGTAAGACCTTTCCGAGGTTGTATGTCGGAGCCTTTGCTCGACGACGTTAACCTGTGTGGAAGAGGTCGGGAGAATCATCCAAGGATGTGAAACCTTTCCGAGGTTGTATGTCGGAGCCTTTGCTCGACGACCTTAACATGTATGGAAGAGGTCGAGAGAATCCACCAAGAATGTAAGACCTTTCCGAGGTTATATGTCGGAGCCTTTGCTCGACGACGTTAACCTATGTGGAAGAGGCCGAGAGAATCCACCAAGGATGTAAGACCTTTCCGAGGTTGTATGTCAGAGCCTTTGCTCGACGACGTTAACCTGTGTGGAAGAGGCCGAGAGAATCCACCAAGGATGTAAGACCTTTCCGAGGTTGTATGTCGGAGCCTTTGCTCGATGACGTTAACCTGTGTGGAAGAGGCCGAGAGAATCCACCAAGGATGTAAGACCTTTCCGAGGTTGTATGTCGGAGCCTTTGCTCGACGACGTTAACCTGTGTGAAAGAGGTTGAGAGAATCCACCAAGGATGTGAGACCTATCCGAGGTTATATTTCGAAGCCTTTGCTCGACGACATTAATCTGTGTGGAAGAGGCCGAATCGGATCCCCCTGAGATCGATTTTACCGTGATTGGGAGGGGGCGAATGCCGCGTGTATAACATCAGATCTGCTCCAGGATCGTCCGTGCCGATCGAGATCGTCCGGGCCGATCGAGATCGTCCGGGCCGATCGAGATCGTCCGGGCCGATCGAGATCGTCCCAGGACGATCAGTTCAAATTTTTGTTCCAGATTCTGTACAGAAGTTACAGGAATAATTTCCTGTAGGGATCGTTCGGGCCGATCTGGGATCGTCCCGAGACGATCAGTTCATGGCAAAAGTCAGAGAGCAAATCGTCCAGGAAATTAATTATCGTCCTGAGAAATCGTTCTAGGCCGATTGGATTTTGTTCAGATCGTCCAGGACGATCGTGCGATCGGCCGGGCCGATCAGAGTATTATTTAGCTGAAATCAGCTCATTTTGAAGAGAGAGAAAATCATAAAATATCTAAAATCATTTTGAGGAGAGAGAAAGTCAAGGAGAAACTTGGAAAAGTTGATTTTCGAGCTACGCCGGGCCGTTTTCGTCCGACGAGATAGTTCAAGAAAGTGTTGTACGCAAGGTAAGGCACAATCCGCCTTTCTCAATTTTCAGAACGGTGAAGTTTGAACGATTATTCTGTCCGGATTTCGTTTTCGTTAGCGAATTTTGTCCGTATTTTCCGACTGGTTCAGTTTTTACCGTGTAACTTTTGGTATGTTATTGAAGTGCCGAGTGTGCACGTTTTGATTATTTTCTAGAGAATTTTGGCCGGGTAGTTTTGATTCGGCGGTGTTTTCTTTCGACTGTAATTTCTGAATTCTTCTGGGCAGTAGAATAAAAGTCTTATAATATTGTTGTGAATGTTCTGTGGTAATTTGGTGAAATTCTGATTTGATGAATTTTGTGTAAATTCCGTATACTGTCGTTATGCCGCCGGATTTTCGTACGATTTCTGAAATTATCCGGATTTGTTCTGAAATGATATGATATGATTGTGTGCTATAAAAAGGGAGTTATAAGAGGTCAGGATCCTGTGAGATCCTGTATGTGTCAGGGAAAATTTGAAATGAGCTCTGAAATCTGAAAACAAGTTCTGTTCCAGATCCGATGATAAGTTCTGTTCTGGTGCTATAAGCACATCTGTTCTGGTGCCATGAGCACAAAGGGAGGCATAAGGGGCCAGAATCCGAGAGATTATGTCAGTGTTTGGGAAGGGAGGCATAAGGGGCTAGAATCCGTTGAGATTCTGTCAGTGTCAGGGAATCTGTTCTGACTTTTGATATGTTCTGAATTGATGTGATTTCTGATTTCTGTACGATATAAATTGATCTGATCTGTATTATGATTCTGATATACGATTCTATTATGTTCTGATATAATCTGACTCTGATTTCCGTACGATTCTATCTGTTCTGATGTGATATATGATTCAGTTATGATTTGAGATTTAATATGTTCTGTTCTGATTTGATTCATTCTGTTCTGATCTGTCAATTCCGTATTCTGGTTTTTGTACGGATTTCTGTCTGTTGTGGTTGATGTGGACTCTGAGGATTTTGATTGGAGGTTTGTTGTCTTGCTGAGCTGTTGTAGCTCATCCTTATTTTCTGCGTGGTTTTCAGGTTCTGGGAAAGGGAAAGAAGTCCAGGAGTAGAAGTTCAGAGTCTGATCCGTTATAGGTATCTTGTCCTTTTGACTTTTGTACGATCATGGCTTTTCTGTTCTGCTTTTTATTTCTATCTGAAAGCCTTGAGCTGTATTTGTATATAATTTTTTTGAGGAAGAAAAAGATAGATGATCTGTTCCGCTGCATTTAATGTTCAAAGTAGCTCTGTGTGTCTGTTTCTGTATGTAATGTTTGGAAGAAAGTTCTGAAACAAATTCCAAAGCCAGATCCTAGAATCAGTTCAGTCAGTTTCAGTCTGGCCCACGACCCGATGCGAGCAGGATCCGTCCCGGTCGGGTTGGGTCGTGACAGCGTGTATCCCGAATCAAAGGTGAAGAATGGTCTATTTTTAGACCGTTACTTCCTTTTTGAGGTCGAGGTTAAGACCTTGCTCGAGGAGTAGAAGTCCAACAATGGACTGTATAAAGCTTGTAATTGATTTGAAGTATCCTTGCATTTGCTCGGATATTCCTAAAATATCAACTTGGTGTTGAAGGTATTGGAGGATCTATTTGACCATGGTTTGAGTCAAAGTTGCCCCCCCAGTCCGCATATACTTCTTATGATATTGATGCTATGAGTGATCTTTTGAGATTGGAGCAAAAGTTGCCCCCCAGTCGGGAACCACGTTCCCACATACGGCGCCAAACTGTTGCGTCCAGGAGTATTCGCGGCGGTAGAGAAATATCATATTTAACGTCTTAGAATTGTACGAAAATCCGGCACCGAATCAGATAAGGAGAGAGGGTCTAGCATTTATGAGACACCAAGATTTTTACGTGAAAAACCTCTGTAAAAAGGGGGAAAAATCACGGGGCCTAGCTGAGTTCTAACAAATCAACTAGTATTTGCAGTCGATTACAAATAAGGCCCTTCCTTGGGAGAAGGCCTTAACTTGATGTACATCTTATGGAGTACATTACATGATGTAAATACAAAGAGCTAATATCGACGTATTCGCTATGTTAGAAGGACTGCAGTCGGCGGGCGACGTAGGTCAGGAGGACCGTAGTCAGCTGGCGTCAGAGGACTGTAATCGACGGGCGACGTAAGTCAAGAGGACCGTAGTCGGCTGGCGACAGAGGTCGGAAAGACTGTAGTTGGCGGGCGACATAAGTCAAGAGGACCATATTCAACGGGCGATGGATGTCGGGAAGACTGTAGTCGGCGGGCGACGTAAGTCAGGAAGACCGTAGTCGGCTAGCGACGGAGGTCGGAAGGACTGTAGTCTGACGACGAAGATCAGAAGAACAGCGTCAGGTAGAAGTCCAGCAATGGAAAGAAATGCATCTTCGCATAGACGTCCAGCGAAGTTCGATAACCGGTAGAAGTCTGGCATCGGGTAGAGACTTGGCGAAGAGTGAAGGTCCGACGTCGGGTAGAAGTCCGACGTCTGTTGGTGTCAGAGGAGAAATCCGGCCTACCTTGGGCGGAGTTTCGGCGTCAGGAGGGAACTCTGTCGTTAAATGAGAAGAATTTCAGCATCACGTGGAAGTTGTGCAAATTCCCGACGTTTTCTGAAAATCCGGCAGAGTTCCGGCGTCTTCAGGCAGCAGGAAGAGCTCCGGCGGTGGTCGAGGAGGTGAGGAATCTCCTTTTCCCCTTTCTCCTCTTCTTCTTCTCTCTCTTCACTTGAGTTCCCTTTGTGTAGAATGAGGGTTCTATTTATAGTTTTTCTGGAGTGGCATAGCCCGTAAATAGGCGTGAGATCAGGGGCGAATTGGGAGTGTTTTGAATGGACGGCCGATATTGAATCCTTTGATCATGAACCGTTCGTTGGGCATTTGAAGGCCTTAATGATGTCGGAATTCAGCAATCTTGGGCTCGTTGGATTCTTCTCGTCGAGCCGTTCGATTCGAGTATAAGCTCGTCAAAATCGGAGACCGTTTGGTAACTCAAATTGCTGTTTGAACCTTCCAACAGCGCTTTGAGCCCTTGATTCGGACTCATTTGGGCTCGGATTGGGTTGATCTTGGTGTCGTTGGGTTCGTATTTCCGAGACGCTCAGTTTGACTGTAAGCTCGCTGAAATCGGAGTTCGGGTGCTCCCAAAATTAATTTTTTAAATTTCCAACTAGCTTTTGCCTCGAGATTCGTGCCCGATCAAGATAATTTTTGTGATGCCGTATCAAATATAAATAGTAAAATATTTTTTGTGTGATAAAATCATTAATTTTATGTTTATAAAACTTTATATGCAACATAAACTAAATTTTGAGTTCAACGTTAATTATTTTCAATTATATCAACATTATTTATAATGTAGTATGTGTATGAATAGCTTTAATATTAAAAACGGTAAATATGTGGATTTTGAAAGACACATGCATCACTGCAGAAAGGGAAAGAGGAACTTATATATTTATGTAGGTTATAAAGAGAGGCCCAAGAATGGAACTTATATATTATTAATTATGTGATGGTACAAGCCAATGCTAGTTAGGTATGTAAGCTCAAAGATTGAGGAATATAAATTGAAGGCATCTTCTTGATGTAATGATCTATGACACTCAAAATAGAACTTATAATTTGATTGTTTATAATTAAAAAGATGATATTATAGTCTTAATATCTTCTCTGTCAAATACTGAGTCCGATGGATTGTTACCCCCTTTTTTATATCTCTATAGCTTTTTTTCATCTCGTTTTTAAGCTTGTTGTAATCCTTTTTTAGTTGAAATAAAATTTTTTGTTTTAACAAAAAAAAGAAAAAAAAAATATGATGCGGAATTTATAAATATCTCCTCAATTCGATAAAGAAAAAACCTAAAGAGTGAGCTTACAACTTTTTTTGCATATGAACATGAGGCCTAGACATCGATCTCTTCAATGCGGAGGAGATTGAGATCAAGGTCGGGACGATGTGTAGAATGAGCCGGGGCTTATTTTCGATTCGCGCTTATTGAATAGGATGATTCCGATTTAATAACGCAAAGAAGTGGTTTAAGACCGATGTAGTATCCGATTTATTGCTGTGGTATTTAATTTGCTGCTAATTAATGCTGAGAAAATTTCACATTTTCAGTAGTGCTAGTGTATGCTTATAACTTTGTCTCAATCTGGTTCAAACCTCATTCATATCAAATTTTGATTTGAATGGACTAAAAAAAAAGTGTGCGTTCCATAGTATTTTAACTTTAAACTACATTCAAAAGTCCGAAAAAAAAAAATAAAGTTTCAAAGTACCATGGTATTTTAACTTTAAAGATCGAAATCTCTTATTTTTCACTCATTGAAATCTGATAATCTCTTATTGTCAATGCCCTATAATTTTGAAATAATAGATAGAGCGCATGATGATGAGGTTGGAATAGTTAACATTTTGTAGATTTTTAGGGAGAACAATATAATAATAGCTTATTACAGAGTAAAATGAGATATAGTGTAAAAATAATATAATGTATTTAAAATATTTTAAATTATTTATATGAGTGAGTGGATAATAAATACAAGTGATTAAATTTTTTTTATTTAGCTTGAAGTAAAATAAATATAATGTAAAATCCAATAATAGCAGTGGTTGATAGCTACCGTCGGCAATAGGAGTTGATGGTGTCGAACAATAGTCGGCGACTAGCAGCCAGCTACAAGTGGTGGGCGGTGGTGAGTAGTGCCAGCGGTGGCAGGCAACAGGTAGCAAGCAGTGGTTAGCAGCGACAATAGCAGAAATTTTACAGTATATATTTGAAAATCAGCCAAAATCTAATGATTCTCAAATACATCAAATTGAACTGACGGATAAATACTTAAACAATTTAACTCAACTTTTCTTTTTATTTCGAATCAATTATCAATATTTTTAAAACTGCTATAATTAAAATACTTTTCAATCATTTTACTTCTAATCAAATCTCTTAAATAAAATTAAAATCCTAGAAAAAGTGATTAAAATAGTGAGAAAGTTCTAAAAAATTATTTTCTCTACAACAAGAAATTGTAGTAAACGAAGCTTAAGATTGTTGGTAGCTTTCTCTTACAGACCTAATAAACTTCCCATTTGAGATTTTTTTTTTTTTTAATTTATATAAAATCCATAAAAATTGTGCTGATTTATAAATTTTAAGAGAACCCTACTCAACTTATATTAAATTTGCGCGTTAAATCAGGCAGCCCAAATTATTCCCTCATGGAAATGATCAAACTACCCTGCTCCTGGAGTCCTGGGCCAAGATGAACTAAAAACTTCAACAAGCGGATATTTCATAATAATTCTTGAAAGGTGTGAGATTTCATTTTATTTTTCTCTAAAAAAGGGTTATAATGATAGGTGATGATCTTGGTGTAAGTGAGTCAAGCCGACTCCTGAGTCTGCTTGGGCTCGACTGGATAAATAGCTTGTGAGCCAAGCTCGATCAGCTAATGAGTAGAGTCGAGCTAGTCTTGACTTGACTCATTTGGTTGAGAGCTAACTCGTTTAAAATATATTAGCATTCATGATTTTACGGACAAAATTATTAATAATGTTTAAAAGCTACATCTCACTTTAAGTGATTTTTTTATTATTTTTCTTCTGATTTCTGATTCTTTTTATCATTTTATTATAATAATTGCTTGAATAATAATCATTTTATATCTTTCATGCTCAAATTAGTAGAATAAAGCTTGATTTTAAGCTCTAATTTGATTAATTAATCAAGCCCAACTTAATTTGATTTAATTTGTTTTATCAGATCATACTATCTTGATTATATATTTACTTGAATGAAATCTATATAACATCATAAATTTTTTCCAACTTTTTAAAATTTTATTTATTCTTATGATTCACAAAACTTGCAAAAAATTCATATTTTATCAAATTAATTTAACTTAAAATTGAATATTGATAAGTTTGTTCATCCCTAAGAATGTTTTTATTTTTTAACTCTTTCGATTTACAAGTAGAGTGCTCACCAGTTTGAATCAAACTTTCGTCTATTCCTGCTTGTTCTATGCGATGACATATTCCATCATATTTGATATGCCATCAAGAAATCATCTAATTAATCAAATATGAATCTCAATACAAATATAAGTCAGAAATAAAAAACTACCGAAATTTAATTTGGAACTATATTAACTTCTATTTCAGCAAACTTATATATATAGTCATATCGAACATCTTAAGGAGACGAATCCACCGACATCAAATTCGGTCCAATCTGAGCCCAAATGAGCTCAAATCAAATGACCAAAGCATTCTTGAAAATTTCATAGTATTAATTGGATAATCAAATAAAATTCAAATATGACATGATTATAATCGAATCGAGCAGCTCAACGAGACAAATCCAATGAGCCCAAGATCACTCATTTTTGACATATCTAGAGAATTTCAATGTTTGATAAATGCTCTATGATCAAGGGGATCACTATGAGACGTCTGATGGAGAACTCCCAACATGCCCTTGATCTTCTCCATATTTACTAGTCATGTCACTCCAAAAAAATTATAAATAGCTCCCCATTTTTCACATGAGGGAGGAGGAGAGAAATCCTGAGCCTCTCTTGCATTCTCCATTCAACACTAACACCAATGGAGTTCTTCCCGACCATCAATTGTGATCGGACTTCCGCCCGTTCTCCGACTATCATCTGAACTCTTCCCGGATGCTATCGACACCCTATGCTCCCAAATATTGTAGCCCGCTAAATACGATTCTTTTGACCAACGTCACCCGTCGACTACTATCCTTCCGACTATCATCGCATGCCACCTACGGAACTTCTTACTATTATTGCTCATTGACTATTGTCCTTCTGAACACCGTCCCCTGCCAACTACAATCCTTTTGACCATCATCACCTACTGGCTACAATCCTTCCTACCACTGTCGCTTTCCATCTACTGTCCTACTGACCAAATAAATATTCCAATACTCTTTTAAGAATCGTTGCTATATAATGCACTTTATACAATGTGTATTTGCTACATTTAGCCGACACCCTTCTCTAAGCAGGGGTATCATTTATAATCAACCATCAATACTAGTGGATTCATTTAAATTGGACCAAATCCCATAATTTTTTCACATTTCAAGGTTTTTCATATAAAAATCTTGGTGTTTAATTAATATTGCATCCTACGCTTTTATCTTTTTATGTGCTATATCTTCATATAAAGCTAGGATGCTGAACTTTATACATCTCCACCGTCGCGAATAGCTCAGGACGCAATAATTTGGCAGCCTTTGTTTGAAATAATTCTCATATAGGAAGTAAGTTTTGCTAGATCCTTGAAAGGTTATTCATGTCAACATCTTGGACAAGGTTGAAGCAAGATAGTCCCTTCACCATAATTTTATATAAGGTCTGAAAGAATTCTTCAGGGCCACTTTAGGTGTTGTTCTACCGCTTGTTGACCTTTCTTTTGCTTAGACCCTTGGAAGGGTTTGACCTGGTCAAATTGACTAAGCTAGGCCCCAAGAAAACCTCCATTGCGTTCACTGGTTCAAACCAAGTTTGCTGAGCTTTAACCCAGGGTCTGGGTCAACCTGGTTGACCAGGTCAACCTAGGTTGATCTAAATTGACCCAATTCCCTTTATTTCAATTTAAAATCCAATTTAGTTCTTCTCAAGCCAAATTCTCATCTCCCTTGGACCCAGTGGGCCCAAACCCTTCCTTTGGGTCAACCAGGTTAACCAGGTTAACCTAGGTTGACCTAGGTTGACCCATTTATCCCTTTTGAGCCTAATTCAGATCTAAACCTATTCAAACCCATCTTAGGCTCAAACCCCCATCTCGTTGGACCTAATTGACTGGGTTGAGTAGGTTAAACATTAACGTGGTCAACCCAAGCTTTAATTAGGTTAATTTGACCACTTTATGTCAATTTAAAACCCATTTAAGCCATTTAAAACCTTACTTTTGTTCCCTTGAGCAAGACCATGGCCAAATCACTCTCTTTTCCTTCCTAATCGAACCTAGATTCGATCCTAGCCGTCCCCCTTGAGCCCTAGCCTATAAATAAGGCTATTAGGGTTGATTAGAGGGCTCTCTCGCTTTTACTCTCTCCCTAGCCACTCTCACCCCAAAATTTTTCGTGTGAGAGCTCTCCTAAAATCCCTCTACCTTCCCCAAGTCAAATCGACCGTCCCAAGCCGACAGCGACAAGTTTCCGACGACCCGAAGCTCCAAAGCTTACAAGCTTCCTACATAACAATCTAAGGCATTTCAAGGCTCGATCTCAACTAGGAACTTATACGAGGACAGTCTACAAGCTCAACAATATCGCAATTTTAAAGATCCAATGGTAAAATTGCTCGAAAACCCTAGACCTAAGTCACAACATTTAGGGTTAAATAGCTTCTACAAAGTGCGTTTCAGACCGCAAAAATGCTCCCCTATAAATTCTCGATTGAAATAAAACTTTAAACACTCAAACTTAGTAACATCCTAAATCTCTCAGAATTTTTTAGAAATTTTTTTAGGAGCCTTTAAACCCCTTAATGAACAAACCCTAATTAACCCATAATTAAGCCGTTTTAACTTCAAAAAATTCTAATAAATTCATTTTAACTAAAAAAAAATTCCCATAATATGTCAAACTCTTCATAATTTAATTCTTAATTCTAAAAAATTAAAAGCTTATTAATTGCACATTAATATGAATCTTAATTTAATTTTAACAAAAAAATTTATTTTTTTGACTAAATTTAATAATTAAAATTTATTAAAAAAATTAAATTCTTTTCAAACCCTTGGGAACATCTATTTAGGTCATTTCTGACCTTTGGGGGTGATTCCAAGTAATTTGGAACTGATTTGGATCAAAATCCCTAGAATGATCCTAAATAAACAATTTTCGTAATTCGTTAATTACACCAACTTCAAAAATCATAACTAATTTTAGAAATTTTCAAATTGGGGAAACTAAAAGGCGTTCAAATATAATTAAAATCTAGTATTTTTTTAAAAATATTAGGTTTTTAGAAACCAACGTAAATCAAAAAGTCCACTCTTCGGTCAACCCTAGTTTTGAACTTTGGTCTGAAACTTCTAAAATTCATAACTTGCCTAAAAAATTTCAATTCTAGCAAACTCACAATTTAATTGCTCCCCTTAAGGCCTAATATTTAATTAAAATACTAGAACCTTTAAACCTAACATGTTTCTAATAGTGACCTTTTTGACCCCCTTAACTCAGAGGGTAGGCTAACCCGGACCTTCTAAAATCTGCTAACTCAATTTAAACTTCAAATATTACTACTGTAAGACTTAAATGGATCCACAAACTAAATTAACAAAAATATATCCCAATTTATTAATACTTAAACTTGAATCAAATTTCCCTTTCAACCCTTTAACAAATCGAACACAAAACAACTTGAATTAACTACCCAATATAGGAACTATCCAAAGCAACACAAGCCTACTACACACACATAAATTTGTTAGGGCGCCACTTTTAGCTCTAAAATTAGCATCGATGTTTTACCTTTTTTTTGTTTCTGTGATGTGATGCACTTTTGCATGTGACACGTGTGATTAGTTGACTTGGTTTGCTCTATTATGGTGTGATTGATATTATCTTTATTTTATTATTATGCTTTTCATAGCTTGCTTGTGATGTAATTTATGTGATAGATCACCCATGGGATAGAGGCACCTTTGATACTAACGATGTCTTATGCAGGTGGTCACGCTCATGCAACGCTAAAATAAAGGGGGCAAAAATAAGAAAGATTTAGAACTAATATTTTTTTTGCAGGTTCTCCATAGACTATTTACCCCCCTTTAAAATTAAAAGAGTGTGTCCAAGTGTGTTTACTTTTCTGCATATATAAATTTTTTAGATTATTCTATATTTAACTGCTTGGGATTTTCTATTAGGATAATCATATAAGAGATTCTAGAATTTTTCTTTTCTGATGATGTAAATTTATAATATAATTTGTTATATATAGAGTTGTGGAAGTCTTCAAAAGTGAGTCATTTTAAATACTCGGTACCCAAAGAGAAAAAGAAAGGTCTTTCATAGAGAATTTCTTAGTCATTTGGGTATTCTTTTGGAGGAAGAACCTTATGGAGCCCAAAGGAGATGATCTGAAAAAAGATTATTCAGAGGAAGATGATCCACCTGAAGACGAAGCCTTGAAGATGAAATGCCTTACTTTTAAGACATGCGTCATTCAGTAGGATTAAAACCCAGGTTATTATCGGTGGGGCCTGACCACCATTACTTTTTTGCGAAATCTATGTTGTACTTATACGACACTTGTCATAGACTGTGAGCTTCTCTATTACTTTGTTGGTAATTTATATTAATGTGTTTATATTGATTGTGTAGTATAAATTGTATGCTTTTCCTAAGTTTCCTTTCTTGTATGTACTTAGCCTGATTTTGCTAGGGTTTTTAAAGACAAAAAACTTTTTTACTCATAACTAAAATTTAATATTTTAGAAATTAAATAACTTAGAAATCTAACGACCTAGGGAATAGCCAAAATCATTCTAGGTCACATGCATATTAATGCATTCTCTTCTCCCTTACTATAAAATATTTCCCCGCCTATGGGTAGAGTCCAAATAATCTAGTCTATGAGGATGAGGTGTCGGACCTGGGAAAGCAGAGTCTTTTCTAAAATATATTTTTATAAGCTTTTTTAAAATCTCAAGCATTCATGATTTAGAGACCTTTCAAATTAGCATGCATTGTATTAAAAATTAATTAATTTAAAATTTTAATTGCATTAACTCTAGGAGCATTCACCCTACATAAGTCCGAGAATAATTAGGAAACTCTCTAGACGTCGGCCTTACTTCCAAAAATGATCTGTCAACCCATCTTTCATAAAGATCGGACATTAAGAATTTTACACATTTAGGTGGTTAGCTGGCTTTCCATTTTAAGTAGGATATAAGCCCATGATGCATTAGCTAGGACACGAGTGTTTGTGTTAGGTGTAGAACACTAAACCCAGCTTAGATTTAGGGTTCAAGGCTACTACATTGGGTGCCTCATAGTATGCCTCATCGGTGGGTAAGTTTTCTTTTCTTCTGGGGATAAAAATCTTACCTATTTATGTCACATAGATGACGCTACCTCCATCTTTCCCCTCTGTATGTTCTGAGTGCATGATTTCTTTCCTTCTAATCTCTCTTCATTACCTTAGTTCCTCCGAATGCCGAGATTAACCGTGCATGTTGACTAAGCCACTTGAACCTTTCTTCCCTTTGAGTAGGATTTCCTAGTCTCCCCTCTTTGTCAATCCTCTTCTGGAAAAAAATAATATCGGATCTTTAATCGAGAGTATTCTCAAGCTCTGGCCTGATATGTAATTAACTACTAGAGCTTGCACCCATGAGAAACAAAACTCCACCATCAAATAAACACACTCGAGCTGATGTATTGGGTAGGAGAAACCTATTACACTGATAAGATCGTGAATATTATCACCCATCAAAGTGTGTTGGTGAGAGCCACTATCCTTAATTGTTGATCGTATGTAGGATCTAATATATCCTCCCATTGGCTCGCTTGTTAAGAGCACGAAGACCTGCGATCATCTCGTCCCTCAGGATGGTGCGGTTGTATGCCCTCTGCATTATGTCCCCTGCTGGGTGGTGTCCTTTCGGAGGTCCATATTACTTCTCAAGCATCAACCACTAATGTATCAATTTCATGTGAAGGAGATTTATACTAGGGGGAAACTTTGTCTAAAACCTCAAATGAGCTATGACAAAGAAATTTTCTCCAATATTTTTAATGCCCAAAATAATATCTTTAGAAACTATTTATCATAAAGCTCCCAGCAAATGTATGAATACTTCTACAAAATTTCAAGCTCTACACATTCTCCAGTTGAACTTTTACTACTTAGGTAAGGTCTTAGTCTCGACCTCAAAAAGACAGTAAATGTCTAAGGGCATATCGATCTTCACCTTTGATTATGGATACATAAAATATTCACCCCCTCCCAATCAAGGTATAATCGATCATAGTGGGATTTGATTTGACCTCTTATATACATGTTAACATCATCGAGCAATGGTCTGACAAACAATCTTGGATTGGTCAAACATCCTTGGTGGATTCTCTTAATTTTTTTTATACTGGTTAATGTCATCAAGCAACCCTCTGATAAATAATCTTGGATATGTCAAACACCATTAGTGTATTCTCTTATATATTTCATACAAGTTAATTTCATTGAAAAATGTTATGACAAATGATCTTGGATAGGTCAAACATCCCTTGTAGATTTTCTTAACATTTTTATTGCAAGTTAATGACATTGAGTATAGATTTAAAAATAACCAAGGGAAGGTATACCCATGAGGTGGCCTCAAAGGGAAGCAAGTAGTGGATAAGATCCTCACTAGAAAGACCCCATGAGGGCAGGTGGCAGATACAGTCTCCACTCATAACCTCAAAAAGATTTACCCACGAGGTAGCTTTGAAGGAAAGTTAGCAGAGAACAAGGTTCTTACTAGAAAGATTCTATGCGAGCAACTAGTTGACAAGATCACCACTCATTCAAAGTCCTTAGAAGGCTAAAAACCTTAAAAAGCACAGGTACACCAAAAATCTTAAAAAGGCTAAAAGTCTCAAAAGGTATAGGTACATGAAAATCTTATAAAGTTAAAATTCTTGAAAGCTCTTACCTAAAAAGCTCATAAGGCTAAAAAATATCTCACTTTCATTACCATATTGTGTGAATTTGGAGTATAATCTTCGGATGCTTGGCTGGGTGTTAACTTGCCAACTACAACCTCTGTCTTACGTTGTACTGGTCAATCAACTTTCAAGAAGTCACAGACAAAGCCTTTATGAAGACTTTAAAGCATCATATAGTTTATTATATGCCACTTGCATATGATTGTGGATTTTTGAATGATAAGTTGAAGACTTCTTGAAAGCTTATGGTAGATAATATACTTCTATTACAATAGAGGAGCACACACGTTCCCTATTAAGAACTTTTTGGAACAATGATCAGTATATCATAAAACTTCCTGTAAATTATCGGGCCTCCTCCCACGTGGTACTATTGCCAGATCTCTTCCCGACCATCAACCATCACTGAGGTTTTCACCCATTTACTAACTATCACCAGGTCTCCTCCAAAGTGATATCGCTGTCGGATCTCTTCCCAACCACCAATAGGTGTTGGACTTTCTCTTATCCACTAATTATCATCGAATCTACTCCAAGGCATTACTACTACTATATCTCCTCCCTGGTGTTGTCACCGTGAGGTAATTTCCTAATTTTTTGGAGAAAATCTAGACCGACACTAGTGAATTGAGCTTTGATCGCTACCAATGATTATCTGAGCTATCAATTCAAACAAAAAATTGAACCGACATAAGAGAATTGGGTTTTGATCATCACCTATGTTTCCCAAGTTGTTGATCCAAAGGAAAGCTTTGATTGGCACAAGAAAACATGACCTTGAATGTCCATGACAATCTTTGAGCTACCAATCCAAAGAGAGGACTAGGATAGACACAAAAGATTGTATTTTTACCCAACCCTATAGGGGAGTATTTATAAAAGAATAAAGGAAAGAAGAGGAAATTAATTTCTAGAATTTTCTTTTAATTTTTTTAGAATATTTCAATATTTTTTGGAATTTGAAAAGACAAATTACTAATTTTTATATTAAAATAATAATTATAATAATAAATATATATTATTAAATCCTCAAAAAAGACATAGTAGCCCCTCTCCCACTTTTTCAATTTTTTTTTTTTAAAATTAAAATTTAGAAGATAGTATTTATTTTCTTAACAAAAATAAATAATATTTTTTTTTTTTTTAAATCATGGCGGCACCTCCGCCTTTGTTGAGGCATTATTAAATCGCCCAAAATAAGTAAAAAAAAAATAAACAAATAGGGGGGGATTAGTTTAGTCGTGAAACCTTGTTCGGGGTCTATTTCTGCCCAGACTGTCCAATTCAAACAATTTTTAGGTCCGTGAAATTATTTTTTGATGTTTATGACATAAATTTGACAATTTTTAGAACTCAACGGAGATCTACAGATAATTTAGAGTAATTTCAAAAGCTTTAGACTTTAATTTTCTAACATTTTTAGCTTTGATTGGCGCGCAAACTTCAGAGCATGCTGAACTTCTGATCAGGACATTTTAATTGGTTCACAAAGTCAATTAGAGGTCAACTTTGACATCTAGGAGCATTCGCACATCATAATTTGTCTGAAATTGTAATTTTGCTTCAATAATTTTTTTGAAAATCAGACATATTTTTTTATTTCGATTATGCAAGGTTTGACGTTGAAAAATAGGGGGAAAATTGATATGTCACCAAGAAATTATCTTAAGCGAGTACGAATCTCAATATAAATATGAGTTAGAGTTGTCAAAATTTAAGATGGGACCATCCAAACTCCAATTTTAGCAAATTTTTAGTCAAATTGAACATCTCAAGGAGATGCACCCAACGACACCAAATTTGGTCTAATTCGAGCCCAAATGAGCTCAATTGCTCAAATCAAAGGACCAAAGAATTTTTGAAAGCTCCAGGGCATTAATTGGATGAAAAATAATATTTAAATATGACATGCTTATAGTCGAATCGAGCGGCTCAATGAGGCGAATCCAACAAGCTAAAGATCACTCAATTCCAACATCCCTAGGAATTTAAATGCTTGATTAATGCTCTATGATCAAGGGGATCACTATGAGCCGTCCAATGGAGCACTCCAACATGCCTTTGATCTTTTTCTTATTTGCTAGCCATGTCACTCCCAAAAAATTATAATTAGCCCCTCATTCTTCACATGAGGGAGGAGGATGAGGAGGAGAGATAGCTTGAAAGCACTCTTTCATTCTCCATTCAACACCACCACCGCCATAGTTCTTCCCTACCATCGATCACAGTCGGACTTCCACCCATTATTTGACTATCGTCAGAACTCTTCTTGGATATTATTGACACCAGATTTCCTCTCAAATATTATCGCATGTTGACTATAGTTCTTCAGACTACCATCATCCATCAACTATGATCCTTCCGACCATCATCGTCTGCCGACTATGGTCCTTTCGAACACCATCGCCCATCGATTATGTTCCTTTTGACCACCGTCGCCGCCGACTATGATCCTCCTTACCACCGTTGTCCGCCGACTAAGGTCCTACTGACCAAATAAATATTCCACACTCTATTAAGAACTACTGTCATATAATGCCTTCTATAAAATATGTATTTGCTACATTGAGTCAGCACACTCCTCTAAGGAGGCATATCATTTGTAATCAATCATCAATACCAATAGATTCATTCTAACTAGGTCTCACTTCATGATTTTTTTTCTGCTTGAGGATTTTCCACGTATAAATCTTGATATCTCTTATTAATATTGCACCATACTATTTTATCTATTTGTGTGATGGACCTTCATAAAAAATTAAGATGCTGAACTTTATATATCTAGTGTCACGAATATTATGGATGGAACAATATTTACTCTTAACCATCCACTTAGTATATTAGTTGCCGACTCCATTTCTCTATTATTATTCAATAGTGCCTTGATACATTCTTCTTTCTCTAGGAAACTTTGTGGGTCGCCCTCATGGTCGGGAGAGATTATTAGGTGCGGAGTGCGGACGAGGAGAACCGTCCGCACAAGTATTGTTCTGCCCTAGGTACTGGCACTTGGTACACCTGGATACCGAGTGCTTATGCGGACGGTGCGCACTCCGCACCTAATAATTTTTCCATGGTCGGATTTAGGAGTGTCAATGGGGTATGGGCCTCATAATTTTATTTTTTTATATTATTATTATTATTAAATTATAACTAATCATTTGTTTCTTTTTAGAACTCTATTTTTTATATGGAAATCAATTGTATTATGATATTATAATTAAAGTTTTAACAAAAATTAAATATAAAAAATAACCAATAAAAAGTAAATTTGTGCTTGCATTAAAAAATTTTCTTGCATTATTTATTGCGACAGCAACCGAAAAAAAAACAGTCAAATATTTTACTCAATTTTTTTTTCATATCACTTTTAAGATCTGTGAATCAGGCCTCGTTTGAGACTGCTTAATTTCAACTTTTCAGTTTCGTAACGGTAGAGATTTTTGTTGTTGCTGTTTGTATGTGCCACTTTTACAGAAATACTTTATAGTGAATTGTATTTTTGTACAATTTTAAAAAACTTTCTGATATTAACTTCTCTATTAGAAAACTCCTTTCTATCAAACAACAATTTTAAAACAACCTTTTTTGAAAGGTACAAAATAACCAAACGAAGCCTTAGTATCACTTATGTATTGTAGGGGTGTCAAAATTTGACCCAATCGGAAACTCGATCCGGACCCGACTTGGAAAATTTCGGATTCGTGGCAACCCATTTGCCATATGTGTCGGGTTCGGGTTCGGTAATTTGACCCGTTTATAAATCGGGGTCGGGCCTGGGTTGACCCGAAAATTCGAAATGACTATGTTTACGCATGCCTAACGGCTAAACCTGTGACCCGCGCCCTCATCTTGTGAATGCCCGCACCACGCTTGCGTCCAGGGCCTCACCTGCTCCATCGCACTCGGCCAGACCCCCTCCAACGGGCCCTTGCCCGTGTAGTTGCGGGCGCCGAGCTTGCCTCTCGTGGTTTTGCTCTGACTGCAGTCGTCATCGCCCGCGTACCCCACTGACGTCATGACTCGCTCCCAGTTCGCCCACCCGAATGAATGGCCAAATCCGGAACTGTCGCTAGAACGGTCGACCCTGCCTCTGCAAACGCTACCATGACTGTGGCCTCACAGCTCGCTTGCAACTTCATGGCTCATGAAACTCGCCCTTTTAAATCAAAATGGGTCTGCGAGTAGGGTCGGGTTAACCCGGTAACCCGCACGGGTCGAGTCTGGGTTGAAATACCTTACATGTTTGCAAGAACTGGCGAAATGGCCATGGGTTGGGTTAGGATCAAGCCGTTTAAGCCTCGGTCAATCTAGGTTTGACCTGAACCTGACCATCAGACCTGTTTTGACACCCTAAATGTATTGCAATGATCTCAAAATACATTTTTAAAAATTATAAAACTAATCCGAATGTGGCAATATAAAATTCTTAACATTTCCATAATATTCATACAACTTCATTTTGACCTGTTTGCAAGTTCGGACTCTTTTGACGTTATATTTTATGACATATTCATTATTCAATCTTTTATGATTGTGATGATATATTTATGCACCGGAAAACAAGTTCGGACTCTTTCAACTATCTTTATAAAAATTACAATCCTCTCAAATAGATCCTTAATAGAAGAAAATATTACTCTCAAAATTTCTACAATTTCTTAAGCTTTGTTTGATATGGCTGATGGCTTTCTTACCGCTTCTTAAGGCAGCTTTCTACAAAAAAAAAATTTTACTAGAAAACTATCTTAAGAAACTGTAAGAAAACCGTCACAAACGAAACTTTAATGTTAAGGAAATACCTGAGAATTACTAACCTAACAACACCTTTAATCGTCAGGGGTGTCAATTTCGGGTCACGGGTCGGGTTCGGGTCGAACCCGGAACTGACCCAGGTTCAAACGAGTTGACCCTAACCCGACCCGGGAGGACAAACGGGTCGGAAATCCGAACCCGGATCCGACCCGGCGGGTTGCCGGGTTGACCCGACACGACCCGATTTTGGGTTCTGCCGGCGCCGGAACGGCGGCAGACGGACGGCGGGGACGGAGGCGAGCGGGTCGGATGCGAGCCAGGGTAGAGCAACTGCGGGCGCGGGCGCTGGTGCGGGGCACGCAGCGAGCTGGGCAGCGGGGGCGCGGGCGCGGGGGCAGCGCGGCGGGCAGCGGGCAAAGGCGGGATTCGAAATTTTTTGAATTAAACGGGTTCGCGGGTTGACCCGGCAACCCGTCGGGCCAACCCGAACCCGATCCGTTTTTTAAACGGGTCAATTTCTGGAACCCGAACCCAACCCGTTTTGAAATCGGGTCGGGTTTTCGTGTCGTGTCAAATATTGACACCCCTAAACATGCATATAAATATCCCTTTAAATGAAAAAATTAAAAAAAAAAAACTATATTGCCGACAAAATTGGAATTTTGCTGCTTAAAATTTTCAAAGGATTCGCATATAATAGTTACCTTGTGATTACAGTGAACAATACAAAATAAAAGAGATAGAGAGTAAGTCATAATGGCAAAGTTACAACTAATTTTTTTCTCTCTGCTGTCGTTACTTCGATTCTCATGAGTCATATATGCAAAAATTCATGGAATAAATGGGATAAATGAAAAACCAAGAAATCCTGGCCGGCTCTTAGTTATACTGAATATTTATCTGATGTCTCTGTTTCTTTTGTTTATTTTTGAAGTTTTATCTGCTTATGATTCAGAGCCTGTGGCAGTTTCTACTTTACAGGTTGTTGGCCGAGAGATTTGATCCTTGTTGAAGATTATTTCTTGTTATGAATTTTGTTTTTTGTAAGGCCAGATTTCATGATCTTACCAATTCCGTTTTGGCGTTCTTTATTTTATACAGTTGTGATGCCTCTATTGATCTTATTGATTAGGCTTTCATCCTCAAAGTAATGATCACTAGCGTTTTATTTGGGACGACTTTCTTACTGCTCCTTAAAGCAACTTTAAAATTTTTATACTAGAAAGTTATTTTAAGAAGCAATAAGAAAGCCGTCCCAAATGAAACCTAAGACGTCATTTGAAATAGTTTTCTTACGATTTTCTAAAATAATTTTTTAATACAAAATTTCTTGAAAGCGATAAAAAAATAGTAGTCAAAAGCTATCCATACAAAACCTAAATTTATAAAATCAAAGCTTGTGAGATTAATATGTTAAAAAATTTAATGATTAGTGGCCACTTGTTGGCATCATGTTTGACGCGACCAAGAGCTAAGGCTTATATAACACTAAAGACAAAATATCACAATAGAACTTAGAAGTTAGAACTCCAAGTGTAGAGGCCTACTGGTTTTAACTTTCAAATTAATATGCCATATAGGTATGGAAAATTAGGAAGTTATATTTAATTAAATTAATTAGTAGGTAGCTAACTTGGGTGTATAGATTTGACTTAAAAAGGCATTTGAGCTTAGCATAAAGGTCATATATTGGATGGTCCTATATTGACACTAAAGGAAAACACGGGATTACCGGCAGAAACTTTTGCGCCAGTCGAAAACGGCGCATTTAACGGCGCAATATGCGACGGGAATCTTGCGACGCATTTACCGGCGCAATTGACGCCGGAACATTACCGGCGCCCGATGCGCCAGTAATTGCGCCGGACAAAACCAGCAGTTTATTAGTTCTGGCGCACGTTATGGCGAAAAAATAACCGGCGCCATTACCGGCGGATAATGCGCCGATCTATTTAAACTCAACGACTTAGTACCGACGCTTTATGCGCCGGAAATGTTTCCGGCGTAGTGGACCCCGGAAAATCCGCCGACGAAAGCCCTATTTTCGAACCTGACCCCCTCTGGCCGCTCATTTCTTTCGTTGCATTCCCTCACATCGCCGCTATTACGCTCGTCGCCCTCCGTTGCTCGCCGTAGATCGAGGCCACCGACGGTCACTGGACGTCGCCGACAGTCACCGGACAGTCGTAGCACCCCTCGCCGGCGAGAGCACCAGTTCCGACCGCTAGTTTCCCCGTCCGCCTCCCGTCATTTAGCCGTTGATTGTAAGGTTTTTTTTTTTTTGTTTAATTTGTTTGAAATCATGGTTTTTTAGTATATTATGGGAGGATTTGTATTTTTTCTTGAAAATTTGATTTAAGAACACATTAAATAGTATGAGAATTTTGTATAATTATGGGAGGATTTGTATTTTTCTTGAGGATTTGCACTAGGGCCTTTTTTCCTTATAGAATTGTCATTCGTGGTAAACATAACTTGAGAACTAAGCACCGATTCTTTAGGGTAAATTGGAGATCATTTGTTCACCTTCATGATATTTTTATGACTTTTTTTCTCTTTACTTCATCAAGTTTTTTAATTAGTTCGAGAAAGAATTTGTAAAATGTCTCTCAATAATTTTTTTTTTGTATTTTGTTTCATTTCCTGGATGCTCCTGGTCCCATTCTTCAAAGCATCTAATTATTGCCAATATCATATGGGTGTATTACAGTATTAAGTAACAAAAATCTCATTTTATTGAAGATGAGGGCATCTTTGATTTCAAGTAACTTTTTATTATTTGTATTGTCATTTGTGTTTTTTTGCCGCAGCTCATATTTCGTTATTGTTTATGTTGTTGATAAGTCAATGCATATCATTTGCTTTCAGTTTTTCATGTTGTTAACTATTTGGATATCTTAAAAAGAAATAATAGCATCAGTGTGGAAATCATCTTTTTTCTGTATTGCTAATGAGCATCATAATTTATTAGGCCTATTTGAGGTAATTTTGCTCATTCAACTTGTGCGATTTAAGAAGTTTTCTTGACTGCCATTGTTGCATGAAGAATTGATTCATAGTTGGATGTAGCTTCAAATGAAGAGCTCTTATCGGAAACCATTTCATGTTTAACTATCATCATGGATTGGAAGGAAGATGGAGGACTAGAGAGTCAAGATGACTAGGAAGTTCATAGGAGATTATTCTTAGGCAATATTGAAAAACTATTTGGAGAGAAAGACCTTTTTTTCTTATTCTAAGAACCAACCCAAAGTATGCTGTTCATAGAGGATGCATAAGCCAAATAGAGAGTCAATGGGTGAAAAAGGAGAGTAAATACAATATTGAGAAATAAATACATAATATTCTTTCCTATTTTCTATTGAAACAAATGGCAAGAAAATCAGAAAAATCAAAATTCAAAAAAGCACACAGCTCACCTTGGTCTGTCGGTTGGGAGCTTAGGCTACCAACTAAGAGGTCTTGGGTTCGAGTTTTGTGTATGCGATGTGTGTGTGAGTCTGTGAGAGCTCATTCCTTAGATTTTTCCCTCTCTAGATCTGATTTTCCTCCCAGGATCGTCTGGGACGATATTGAGATCGTCCAGGACGATCAGTGCATTGAAACAGCTAATTTTTCTGGAAGTGGATCGTCCAGGCCGATTTGGTATCGTCCTGGGACGATCAGTGCATGGCAAAATCCCGAGAGCAAGGGTTTTTGGAAAATTAATTATCGTCCTGCATCGTCCTGGAAAATCGTCCTGGACGATTGAAAATTGGTCATATCGTCCTGGACGATGTGGCGATCGGCCGGGATGATCAGACTGATGTTATAAGGAAATCAGCTCGATTTGAGGAGAGAGAAATCATTTTATTAAAACCAAAATATCTGAGGAGAGAGAAAGAGAAGAAAAGCAAAGGAAAAGCTTGGTTTCGGAGGCCGCGGAGCGCTTTTCGTTCGATGCCGCTGTATGGAAAAGTGTTTATCTCGTGATAAGGACTCCGAATCCTATTTCTATTTTCAGAGATATTGAGTTTTGATCGTATTGTGCTCTGTTTTGTGTTTTTGTGATCGAAAAACGGACCCGGATTTGTATTGACACAACTTTCACCGCACAACTTTTAATATGTTATAGATACGAATATTCTACACGATTTCATTCTTTTCTTGAACGATTTCACCGGTTATTTTGGGTTCTACGCGATTTTGATCGAATAGAAAAATATCAGGATGTTTATTGAGATTGATTCAGTAGAATAATAGTCTTATATTATTGCCGTGAACATTTTATTGTAATTTGGTGAATTGTGATTTTGTAGGATTTTTGTGTAAATTTGATAGACTGCCGTTACGCCGCCGAAATTTCGTACGATTTTCGACTTTTCTGAGATTGATGAATTGAATAGTTATGCATATGAATGTTGATATGATTGCTCTACTTTGTTCTTATATTGACTATTGAATTGACTATTGAATACTGTAAGACAAGTGGAGCCTGGTTGAACGTTGGTTGGAGATTGACTTGACCTGTACAGGATGGTGTGCCGACGGGCTTTCCTTTAAACCATTGATCATTGATATAACGATTGGGAGTCATAAGGAGTTTAATATGCCGACGGACACAGAGTGACGACTCTTATTGAAACCAACATATGGATATCTACAACAACAATATGGATTCTACAACAGCACTATGGATATCTACAACAGCAATATGGATTCTACAACAGCACTATGGATTTCTACAACAGCAAAATAGCCTGTGATTGTACTTGTTCAGTATTATTGTATTGAATTGCATGTGTACAATATTGACATATGGATTTACTGCTTTATTGATTTGATCGGATTTACTGCATCGTACAATTTCATCGATTTTATTGATTGATCGCTGAGCATTGATACTACTGAGCATAGATATTGATATTGATGGATATAGATATTGTATTGATTCATTGATGCTATGGATATGAATACTATAGATTCATTGATATTATTGCTTATTGATTCATTGATACTATTGCTTCTGCACCATATTAACCTGCTGCATTTGATTCATTACTAGTATAGATTGAGCTTTATTGTATTGCTTTTCTCATCGATTTCATTGACTAGATAATATTGATTTGATCGATTGATTCGATACGATTAATTTGACTGATCGATTGATTTTCTTCTGTGTACGGATTCTTATTGAGTTTGATTTATCGATTCTTCTATCGCTGCATCGACTATTGATTTCATTGACGATTGATTTCCGTATTGCATAGACTCATTGACCATTGACTGTTATGGATTTGATTGGCTGACATGCATATTGATAGCAGTACCGTGCTTTGATTTCAGTTATAGGTATTAGGTGACCTGCTGGGCTTTGTAAAGCTCATTATATGTGGTTGATATTTTCAGGTCAGGGCAATGGAGCAGGAGATTGAGGTTGATCAGGAATCTCCAGATTTTTGTTCTTTTTTTATTATAGTAATTCTTTTGGACTCAGGACAGGATATATTTCAGTTCATAGTGTAGTTCCTGAGTATTGTATATGATCTTTTGAGATATGAATCGACCTGTACATTGATCTTTTAAATGTTATAGATTTTTGTTAGACTGTTTGATTGATGTTATAGATAGCTCTGGTAAATGGTTATAATGAATTGATTGAAATTCTTTCCAAGTTTGATCTTGGGGCGTCACAAGTTGGTATCAGAGCAGTGTTATTGGAAGAATGGATTGTTACCAGAGTATAGGATTGGATTGAAAGTTGGGTAGAATGGGTAGCGATAAGTGCAGCATTTTGCATACATAATTGCATGTGTGTATCATTTATTCTGAATTGTGCAAGTGAAAAGAAAAATGGATAATCCGGAATCAAGTGTACCAAATGAGCAACACGGTGCAGCTCCAGTACATTCAGAGAGTATGATGCAGTTGGCTACTGCTATAGCACATGTGATGGGGGATGCACAGAGCAAGATGAGTGGGAGTAAAGAAGAAGAAGCTGATAAACATTTGCAGATGTTTCATAAGCTGAAGCCTCCGTTGTTCAAAGGAGCTGTGGGACCCCAGGCTGCTGAAGATTGGATAATGAGGGTAGAAAAGATCTTTGACAGCATGCAGTGTCCGGGAAATCGAAAGGTACCTTTAGCTGTGTTTCTGTTTGAGGGAGAAGCAGAGAGATGGTGGATTGGACAGCAGAGAGAGAAATTCCAGGGAAAGACAAATGCTGAGATCACCTGGGATGAGTTCACTACAGTGTTCCGGATGTGGTTTGTACCTCTGTCAGCTCAACGACAAATGCAGGAAGCTTTTATGAGATTGGAACAAGGACGCAGGACAGTGATGCAGTACGAGGCTGAGTTTACTGCACTTGCGAGGTATGCTTCTCATTTGATCCCTACTGCTGAAGAAAAATGCTATAGATTCCTGCACGGATTGAATAAAGAGCTGAGACATCCACTAGTACCCTTCCGGAACCATGAGTTTTTTGAGTTGGTGGAGCGGGCCAGACTGATAGAGATTGATTTGGCAATGCCAGAATCGAGATATGACGACACCAGGAAGATGAGAGATGAAGCCAGACGAGAGGAATCAGGTAAAGAAAGCGATAGAGAGAAGAGAAGCAAGTATGGTGATTCGAGGGGATCTGTATCGGGATCTGCATCAGTAGTATCTTCTGGTTCCAGCGAGTGCATTCATTGTGGACGACGACATGCAGGTCGGTGTTACTTATTGACGGGGCAGTGCTTTCACTGTGGACAGCAAGGGCATAGAGCAGCACATTGCCCTCAGAAAGGATTGGGCGGAAGGACTGATTCAGGTACTGGATAGTAGAGGACAATTGGTTCGAGAGCCTACAGTGAGAGATCAGGGAACCGGATGACTGATAGAGCCGTCAGAGATAGTCAGAGGGAGACAGTTGCGCCACGACCTCCTGCACTTCCTCCAGTGGTTCCACGTATCTACAGTTTACAGCATTATGAAGATCAACAACGACCAAAAAGTTCTGCTGGTAAGCTGATTTGAATAATTGATTGATTGACATATGACCATGCATAGTGACATGTGATTGATTGAATTGTATGATTTGTATTGATTTTCGTCGAGTTTTGATTTTGATTGGATTTGTTTTGTCTCGTTTTGCTTCGGACCCTTAGGGAAATGTCGGGACGACATTTTTCTAAGGTGGGGAGATTGTGAGAGCTCATTTCTTTGATTTTTCCCTCTATAGATCTGATTTTCCTCCCAGGATCGTCCGGGACGATATTGAGATCGTCCAGGACGATCAGTGCATTAAAACAGTTGATTTTTCTGAAAGTGGATCGTCGAGGCCGATTTGGGATCGTCCTGGGATGATCAGTGCATGGCAAAATCCCGAGAGCAAGGGTTTTTGACAAATTAATTATCGTCCTGCATCGTCCTGGAAAATCGTCCTGGACGATTGAAAATTGGTCATATCGTCCTGGACGATGTGGCGATCGGCCGGGACGATCAGACTGATGTTATAAGGAAATCAGCTCGATTTGAGGAGAGAGAAATCATTTTATTAAAACCAAAATATCTGAGAAGAGAGAAAGAGAAGAAAAGCAAAGGAAAAGCTTGGTTTCGGAGGCCGCGGAGCGCTTTTCGTCCGACGCCGCTGTTGGGAAAAGTATTTATCTCGTGGTAAGGACTCCGAATCCTATTTCTGTTTTCAGAGATATTGAGTTTTGATCGTATTGTGCTCTGTTTTGTGTTTTTGTGATCGAAAAACGGACCCGGTTTTGTATTGACAAAACTTTCACCGCGCAACTTTTAATATGTTATAGATACGAATATTCTACACGATTTGATTCTTTTCTGGAACGATTTCACCGGTTATTTTGGATTCTACGCGATTTTGATCGAATAGAAAAATATCATGATGTTTATTGAGATTGATTCAGTGGAATAATAGTCTTATATTATTGCAGTGAACATTCTATTGTAATTTGGTAAATTGTGATTTTGTAGGATTTTTGTGTAAATTTGATAGACTACCGTTACGCCGCCGAAATTTCGTACGATTTCCGATTTTTTTTAGATTGATGAATTGAATAGATATGCATATGAATGTTGATATGATTGCTCTACTTTGTTCTTATATTGACTATTAAATACTGTAAGACAAGTGGAGCCTGGCTGAACGTTGGTTGGAGATTGATTTGACCTGTACAGGATGGTGGGCCGACGGGCTTTCCTTTAAACCATTGATCATTAATATAATGATTGGGAGTCATAAGGAGTTTAATATGCCGACGGGCACATAGTGACGACTCTTATTGAAATCAATGTATGGATATCTACAACAGCAATATGGATTCTACAACAGTACTATGAATATCTACAACAGCAATATGGATTCTACAACAACACTATGGATTTCTACAACAGCAAAATAGCCAGTGATTATACTTGTTCAGTATTATTGTATTGAATTGCATGTGTACAGTATTGACATATGGATTTACTGCTTTATTGATTTGATCGGATTTATGGATTTACTGCATCGTACGATTTCATCGATTTCATTGATTGATCGCTGAGCATTGATACTACTGAGCATAGATATTGATATTGATGGATATAGATATTGTATTGATTCATTGATGCTATGGACATGGATACTATAGATTCATTGATATTATTGCTTATAGATTCAATGATACTATTGCTTCTGCACCATATTAACCTGCTGCATTTTATTCATTACTAGTATAGATTGAGCTTTATTGTATTGCTTTTCTCATCGATTTTATTGACTAGATAATAATTATTTGATCGATTGATTCGATACGATTGATTTGACTGATCGATTGATTTTCTTCTGTGTACGAATTCTTATTGAGTTTGATTTATCGATTCTTCTATCGCTGCATCAACTATTGATTTCATTGACAATTGATTTCCGTATTGCATAGACTCATTGACCATTGACTGTTATGGATTTGATTGATTGACATGCATATTGATAGCAGTATCGTGCTTTGATTTCAGTTATAGGTATTAGGTGACCTGTTGGGCTTTGTAAAGCTCATTATATGTGGTTGATATTTTCATGTCAGGGCAAGGGAGCAGGAGATTGAGGTTGTTCAGGAATCTCCAGGTTTTTGTTCTTTTTTGTTATAGTGATTCTTTTGTACTCAAGACAGGATAGATTTCAGTTCATAGTGTAGTTCCTGAGTATTGTATATGATCTTTTGAGATATGAATCGACCTGTACATTGATCTTTTAAATGTTATAGATTTTTGTTAGACTGTTTGATTGATGTTATAGATAGCTCTGGTAAATGGTTATAATGAATTGATTGAAATTCTTTCCAAGTTAGATCTTGGGGCGTCACAGAGTCTATCTTAATTGGCCTAAATGTCCAAAAAAAAAGAAAAAAAGTCAAACGTTGGGATGGCTTTCTTATTGCTACTTAAAGCGGCTTATCTTTTTACAAGCACCCTATCTTTTTATATCTCTATATAATCAGTTTTAGATCTACTTAAGCGTGATAATCCATTACTTATTTGCTCTTATATGTAGGTTATGAATATTAGAAATCAAAGAAGTTAGATGTATAACCGACTATCTCAAGGTCGAAAGACATTAACAGATGAATTCATTAATGGGGTGAACATTTTCATTCAGCAAGCGAAATAACTACCCAGTTTTATATCAGAAGAAAAGTTTCGATGTCCATGTTCTAAACACAAAAATCTAGTGCACCTAAGACCAGATGATGTAACTGTTGATCTGTATCGCAGAGGATTCATGCAGCGGTATTGGTATTGGACTTCTCATGGTGAGTACGAGCCACAATTTGATTATCAATACTGTCCTTCTACAAGTAGTAATATACGAGCCACATCATGATGCTTTTTGTTAAAAAATTAGCCAAGGGTTAAAGCTGCTAACTTGGAATGTAGAGAGGCCTTGTACTGATCATTACAACTTACATTCCTAAGTATGAGGTAGGTTTTCAGTGTTGGACTTATAGTTGCTTGATGATGAAAAAGCTTGCAAGTAGGACTTACAACTTCTCAATTTGAATTAGGCCCTATTTAAGACTTACAATTTTATCATGTAGGGAGGGTGCCAAAAGTAGGGCTACAAATGAATCAAGCCAAGTAAAGTATGTGTGTTCATATTTGAGTTCGTTTATTATTAGTTTGTTCAAGTTCGTTTGAATTTGATTCGAGCTTTTGTGTTTGTGTTCAAGTTTTGTTCGTTTAAATTATGTGTTCATGTTCGGTTCAAACTTGGTTCATGTTCGATTCATTTCATGTTTATCAAGCTTTAAATAAACGAGTCATATCGAGCTATAAATGAGCTCTATTTCTAGATGTATATTAACTTAACAAATGAGTCTTGTCAAGTTTTCTAATAAATAATTACATCGAGTATGTTTGTAATTACATCTAGTGAAATTTTTTAAACTATCAAACAAGCTCATTTGCAAACATATCTAATAAGTATTCTTGAGTTTCCAAATGAACTCATTTACAAACAAGTGATCTATGATTCATCTTATATTTGTTCAGAGAGCGGGTTGTTCGTGATTTTAGGCTGTTGCGGGAAATGAAAATAAACTATTAAATGATTTTAGACATGATTAGTAAAAATAAATTATTAAATTATTAAATTTAACAATATGTATTTTTTAAACTCTAATACAATTCTAATCGAACTTCTTAGTCGAGCACTAATCGAGTTTCTTAAGTGCATGTTCATGAGCATTAAATGATGTTGTTCATGAACAAAAACGAACTGAATGCCAAGTTGTTCGATCTCGTTCGTTTACCTTCTAAAACGAAAATTAACGAGCTCTTATCAAGCCAAACCACGAGTAGCTTGTTGAACTCTTGGTTCATTAGCAACCCTAGCCAAAACTCAAAAGAGTTGAACATTTTGGCAAACATGAGTAAAATAAATAACTTATCGCAATTTAAAGGCAATTAGGCAAATATCTTAAAAGAAATCTAAAAGTGAGTTAACAAGAAACAAGATGCATTGTGAAAATTAACATATTGTGTGTTTCTATTGGGGCTTTGAAAAGATTTTCTGCTCTTGTTTTAATTTACTCTGAGTTATAAACTAGGATAAAATGATTTGTATTTAGTGTTAAAGTCAGGTGATGTTTTTTTTTTTTTTTTTTTTTTTTTTTTGTAAGAGGAAAAAAATTATAATTTGACACACTTATCGATCATAAAATTAATGATAAATCCCACTCCTTTTTTTAATTGAAACTCGAGATAGTGGTGTTAGTTACTTCAGCCTTCTGCTAATTTTTTTTTTTATGTAGGAGGTATGGTTGAGTTCATATGCTAAAAATATTTATTTGGTTGAAATGAGAAGACCAATGAAGTTTCAATTAAAATAAATAATATTATGATGCCATCTTCACTAATAAAGCTAAAGAGTGATTATTCAAAAAAATATAATTGATAAGGTGGACAAAATAGTTAAAATATTTATTATTCTAAGTAAAAAAAATTTCAGTATGGGCAATTACCCACCGTAATTTCTTCGTGGCTCCACCCCTTGTTGACTCTGGATTGATGGATTATTGTCGTTCATTCTGAAAAAAAAAAAATAAAAAATTGTCGTGTATACTGAGCTGACAATGACTCATTCTTTTTGTTTACCAACTATTGGATGAAGATTAATCTCACCTAAATTTGATTTGAATAGATTCCAAAACTAATAAATTTGCTTAAGATAAATATGACATAAGAGTTAATATGCTTATCATTAATTACATTCAGGTCAAATACTTCTCTTTCGCGACCCGATCGTTTACGAACGACAAGAAACTCCAGTGTTTCTATAACTTGTAATTTTAATGCTGGTCTCTATAGGAGAACTGACCAAAACAAAAAACAAAATAACTACAGCTGCCAAAGATTGAGCGAAGCTAAAAACTTTTCTTTTCTCGCCCGGCCTTCAAAGTTAGTAGAGATGAACTCCAATGTGTATGTATATATTTATTTCTTGATTTTAATTTCATCGCTAGCTATTGGATCACAGCTCCAAGGTGCCATTTACAATGAAAAACTCTCCTGCTGTCTCCTGCATTCCTGATAAGTCTAACAATGAGGAGTTTTTTGTTGAAAGCCAAAAGGCAATTCTCTATCTCTCTCATTTCTTTTGAAGCACTAATAAAGGCTATTATTTGATTTAGGCTTTGTTTGAAACGACTTTCTTACTGCTTCTTAAAGTAACTTTTTAGTATAAAAATTTAAATTTTTTATTAAAAAACTGTTTTATGCTTCGTTTAGGACGGCTTTATCATTGCTTCTTAAAATAGCTTTCTAAATTTTTGTTCTAAAAAGCTGCTTTAAGAAACAATATGAAAGTTATGGTTGCGTATGGAACTGCTTCTTAAAGCAGCTTAAGCCTTAAAAATCTTATCTTATTGACATTGTAATGAATGAACAGCTGCTGACAGTATTTCTTGCAACGTACACATTTATCTTCATTGGGTGTGGATCACTGTATATAGAAAAGCGAGGCGAAATCACATTTGTGGGAGTTTCTCTTGCCTGGGGTGCAGTCGTCGCGGCCAATATATACACATTTGGCCACATATCAGGCGCTCAAATCAATCCGGCCGTGACGTTCGCTTATGCTGTTGCTGGCCAGTTCCCATGGAAGCAGGTAAGTCAATTGGTTTTATGTGTTTAATCTCATCAAATAATATGTGTTTACTCATATGAGTTTAATTATTAATATATTATTTGTTTGAAGGTCCCATTGTATGTGCTGGGTGAGTTGTTAGGGGTCCACAACAGCGAGCTTAACATTAAAATGGATTTTTGATGGGGAAAACACAGAGGCGATGCTAACCCAACCGGTTGGACCGAACCCGGCAAGTGATCTCAAGGTGGCAGTATTGGAGATCATCATTACTTTCATCTATGTCATGACTAATTGTAGTTCAAGAGCCGATCCAAGAGCGGTAAGTCCACCTAATTTCTTCTATTTTCTGATATTAAGGTCTATGCTAGTTCTTAATTTGTTTCATTATGGTTGGCTTGAATTTAAACATTTCCTGTAGTATAACTAGTCTTTTCAAAACTAGATAAGATTCTATTACTTCTAAGCCATGGCAAATATGAGAATAGTAATAACAATCCTTTATCCTACTAAGCGGCTGGGTGTAAAGTCTTCTAATTGCAAAGGTTTTGAAAATTTTGATTTTTGGATGGATAAAAAAGAAATGCAAAGTAAAGTAAATTAAATGTAATGTAAATCATTCTAGTTCATTTTTGAAATAAACCAAACTCCTCTAATTTTGAGCCAGAACGATTTACACCGCAAGCAACTTGCTTGACCACTATTTACCACCGCCGGCTACCACTGTCGGCCACCTCCACTCACCACTAACCGCTGCCACCACCACCAACTCGTTAGCCACCATTGTCGCCACCCATCGCCAGCTACTAGCACCACCGCCAAATAGCCCCTAAGTGGGTTTGTTACATGAATATTTTGTTCATTTTATTCTATTAAAAGTCAAATTCTCATTTAAAACTAATAAAAATAACATTAACAAATAAAAATACATCAAAAAGGAATATAACACGGGAACTTCTTAGTAGATCGCTCATCTTACTACTGCTTTCTCGCAGCACACTTTCACAGCAAAGTTCTAATGGCATCCAATACGCCGATGTTGATATTATCGCACCTAAATTAATTGTTATATATTTTATTTTAAAGAAACTAATTGACTTTTAGATTGCCAGGGCAAATAGTAGAAGTAAAAATAAATTGCTATATATTTTCTTTCAAAGAAAATCGTTAAAATAACCTTCATAATATATTGGGAGCTTTATTAGTTAAGAACTATCTTATGTGACAAATCTGAATTATTTTCCTTTATTATGTGAGGCGTAACAAACATTTATTTTTGAGGGTGGGCAAAATAGAATTGTAAAATACATAATCTTATATAAGAAATAGAAAAAAATTATTAGAATTTGAGCAACTGTATTTATTGAAGTTTAACAAAATAGTTATAATATTTATTTTTCTAAAAAAAAAATTCAGGTTGAGTGATTTATTATCCTCCCTGAGCTCTTCTTCATTAATTTTATCTCTGATTATATCATATTAAAAGTCAATTTTTCATTTAAATCTAAACAAAAAACATATCATTAACCAAAAAAAATTGTCAAAGAGGTGATAACCGCTGCAAAGAAAATCGTAGCGGTGATAACCGCCGGGAAAGGTGAAAATTTGTGCTGCGAAAACCTTATTTTTTGGTAGTGAACATGAGAACTTACCCTTCACTGTTGAGTATATAATCGGGAATTAAAAGGAAATCATGTAAATAATACCAATATCATTTTAACTTCTTTTCTCTTTTCTTTAATTTGATTACTCATATTTGTTATTCTGTCAGTTTAAGGAGCTGGGCGGGGTGGCCGTCGGAGCTACCGTCTTCTTCCTTGCCTTGGTTGCTGGGTGCGTATTTAAGATTACACACCAAGCTTATATTACTGTATCTCTTCCGATCTTTCCTTCTAATGAAAACTGTGTACGTGAACGAAAAACACAGAAAAATCACAGGAGCTTCAATGAATCCAGCGAGGTCTCTTGGCCCAGCAATCGTAGCCTGGAATTTCAACAAGATTTGGATCTACATTATATCATCTGTAATTGGTGCGGTTTCAGCGACAATGCTCTATTTCTTCCACCTAATGCCGCCCAAATCTAATGACAATAGCAAGCAAGAGAACATACCAATCTTTGATATTCTCGCTATGAACCAAGTCTTCACAAATAATTCCGTGGATATCAGTGTAGTTTCGAACAAGTTAGGAGGTATGAGTAATCATATCGTTTAACGTTATAATTGGATTATAGTGTAATTACTAATTAATGGGATAATGACTAGAAAAAATGTGTAAATAATCTTGCAGAAAAATCTTCGGAGATGGAGTTTTCAAGGAGGCTGGAGAGCATTTGTAAGAGTCAAAGCAACGGCTAGAAAATATTAGTAAATAGTCTTGCAGATAATGACTAGAAACTTATTTTGTTTATATTTTGAAGTAAAATAAAATGTCTGATATATTAAAAATTATGTATGCATTTGGTGCACGTAAAATAATTTAAAAACTAAATTGTACGTTGTTTTCATTAATTTGAAGTAGAAGTCGTATGAATTATTTCACATGCAAAGTATTGAAAATATAAGTTTTTTATTTGAAGTAAAAGAAGAGAAATTAAATTTTAATATATATTCTGAATTTATCCTTTAGTTTATTTTTGGTATATTTAAAAAATATTAGATTTGATCGATTTCTAAATACACTAAATAATATGTCATTATTGCCGCTCACCAGCCATCGCCCACTGCTGGCCACTGACCGCCTCTTGTTACTCGTTGTCGCCGCCATCACAAACTATCGGCCTCTGGCCATCAACATCGTATTTCTTTTACCCTGTATTTCACTTCACTTTGCATGTTTTTTCATCAAACCAAATTGTCCTTAAAAATGAGCATAATACAAATGTAAAATTAATGAATATTAAATATTAAGAAAAATTATTTTATTATTATTATAATATCAAATTTATATCGCCATGTGGAGGAAAGTAGGAAACGGTGGTTGAACCGGAGAACTGGTGAACCAGAAATTATGCACAAGTTTTGGTAACCTTTCAGCCAAAGCTGCTTGAACCGGAAACTATGCACAATTTGTGGTAACCTTTCAGCCACATAGGTTCCGCGGAGAACTGGCCATGATAGGTTGGAAACGGTGGTTGAACCGGAGAACTGATGAACCAGTTCAATTTTAATGAACTAATTGATTCAAATATAGATCTGACCTTTTGATTTTGTTCGAATGGCTATAATAAAAAGTTTAGAAGTTCTAGCAAGTTCAAAACTCCCTCCATTTTATGTTTTTTTTTTTTTTTTTTACTTTTAAATTGAATGTTGTTATTTTTAAAGATGGATATCTTATAAATAATTAGAATAGCATATCCCAAAATTTTGATATAGAATTATATTTAAAATATTTTTGATAAAGTATAAGGATTTAGAATATTATATACAAGATGATAAAAAATATGGTTAGTGCATCATCATTACATCATTTATGTCATATATTGTTGCGTCCTGAAATATTCATGACTGTAGAGAAATATAAAGTTTATCGTCTTAGTTTTGTTTGAAGATCTAGCACACTATCAAGTAAGAGAGAGTGTGTAGTATTCATAAGATACTAAGATTCTTATGTGAAAAATCCTAAAAATGTGGGAAAAACCCACGGGGCTTGGCTCAGTTTGAATGAACTCACTATTATTTGTAGTTAATTACAAATGAGTCCCTTTCTGGGGGGAAGGGCTTGGCTTGATGTAATAAATATACATAATATAAAATGCATTATAAGATGGGACTTGGAAGAATTACTATTGATATGATTATTTGGTTGGTAGAATCATAGTCGGCAAGCGACGGAGGTCGGAAAGACCATACTCAAGTGACGGTGGTATAAGGGGCCGTAATCGGCGTGCGATAGTGGTAAGGAAAGATTGTTGTCTGGTGATGGAAGTAGGAAGGACCACAATCTGGCTATGGAGGTCGGAAGGACCATTATTGACGAATGAAAGCGGTCAGAAAGGTTGTAAGTTGACAGTAGATGTTAGAAGGACCGTAGTTGGTGGGTGGTAGTGGCCAGAAAGACTGATATCTGGCGACAGAGGTTGGAAGAATCCTAATCGGCAGGCAACAATGGTCAAAAAGACTTTTGTCTAGTGAATAAAGTCGGATGGACCATAGTCGGCAAGCGACGGAGGTCAGAAGTCTGATGATGGGCAAAAGTCTCGTGATGGGTGGAAGTCCAACAATGGCAGAAGTCCGGCGTTATATAGAACTTCGGTAGAAGTCCAACGACGGGTAGAAGTACGATGACGGGGGGAAGTTAGGCTTCAAGTAGAAATCTAGTGAATAGAGGAAGTCTGGCGTCATTTAGAAGACCTATGAATGTTCGACGATTGGCATAAGTCTGATGATGGGTAAAAATCTGGCGTCAAGTACAAGTCTGATGATGAACAGAAGTCTGGCTATAGCGAAAGTTTGACGTCGGGTAGAAGTCTGAAGAAAGTCCAGGAACTGGAAGAACTTGTCGACGGGCGAAAGTCCAACGTCTGTTAAAAATTTAACGAAGGGCGAAAGTCTGTCATCGGGTAGAAATCCAACGAAAGCACTGAGATTGGCAGAAGTTCGATGAAGGGTGGAAGTCCGACGTCTGCTAGAAATTTTATAATGGGCGGAAGTCCAGCATCAGGCAGAAGTCCAGCGATGGACAGAAGTCCAATGAAAGTCTAGCAACGGGCAGAAGCCTGATGCCGGGCGAAAGTTCGGTGTCTAAAAGAAATCCGGTGACAGACGAAAGTCTGACATTCGAAAGAAGTTCAACGAAAGTCCAATGACTGGTAGAAATTCGGTGATGAGCGAAAGTTCTACGTCGGGTAGAAGTTTGGTGATGTATAGAAGTTCGGCGACGAGCGGATGTGTTGACCCCTAAAACAAGCCCATGAATCTTAGATTTGATAAAGAGAATTCAGCTTGAATATGGATTGTATTGAATTTTATTATACACTGGTGGAAGAAGCAATCAAATGGGGAATATCAAGCTTCTATTAATGGAGTTGATTTGTACATAAACATTTCTCTTCCATCTGTAGTAGGCCATGGGGGTATTGGAAGGACAACTCTCCTACAACATGAAGATGAAATGACAAAGGAATTTGATCTGAAAATGTGGGTTTGTGATTCCACAACTATGATGTAAAAAAAAAAAAGTCATTGCATATATTTTGGAATCTCTCAGCGGGCCTAGAGGAAGATGGGTATTTTCTACTCCTCAACTCTCATGCATTTGCTGATAAGAAGAATCCTAATGATTATAAAAGATTAAGATCCACCGCTAGAAAGATGATTGAAACGCTATTTGGATCTCCATTTGTTGCAAAGGTCATCAATAGTGTCGTGAATTCTTAGATAATTCAAAAAAAAATGATATAAAGGCCTGCGCTACGATGGAAACGAGCTCTCGAAAATGCTCAAACGACATCTGATCGACAAACGAACAGCACCATTGCGTCCGGAACGTCGTTGACATTCAAAAAATATATTTTGTTTGATAAATTTTGATCATCTGAGATGGTGGTGAATTTCTAGGCGATACAAAAATGATATAAAAGACTGCGCTACGATGGAAACGAGCTCTCGAAAATGCTCAAACGACGTCCGATCGACGAACGGACAGCGTCATTGCGTCCAGAACGTCGTCAACATTCAGAAAATATATATTATTTGATCAAATTGGATTGTTTGAGGTGGCGTCGCAAATTTCAAAAATGATTTAAGTATGATCCAAAGACATGCGTTACGAGGGAAATGAGGCCTCGACGATGCACAAACGAAGTCCGATCGACAAACGGACAGCGTCATCGCATCTAGAACGTCGTTGGCATTAGGAATATATATTTTATTTAATCAAATCGCATTGTTTGAAACAGTGTCACAAATTTTGAAGGCGATCCAAATGAGTTGCAAAGGCACGCATTAAGAAGGAAATTAGCCTCGTCAGTGGTAAAATGACGTTCGATTACAAAATGGATGGTGCCATTGCATCCGGAACGTCGTTGGCATCAAGAATATATATTTAATTAAAAGTCATTATTGGAGAAATAGTTAAAAATCTTTTAGGATCTCCATTGGCGACTAAAGTCATCGGTGGTGGTGTTCTGGAGGATAACTTGGATGAAAGGGATTGCAGGGCAGTTTTAAAAAAGTAATTTATTGGGTTAGAATTCTATTTTGAGGCTAAGCTATAAAGTTCTGCTAAAACATCTACAGAATTGTTTCACATTTTTTGTTCTATATTTCGACGAGATCATACATTTAATAAAGATGAGTTGGTCTAAATATGGATTGCATTGGGTTTCATTCAACAGTCTCAAGCAATAATTGTGGAGGATATTAGATGAAGGCACTTGCTCAAATTTTCGAAGTCTCAAAAAGCATCCGTTTGATGTACACCTTTGCTCCATACCTTAAAATGATGCTCGAGACAATTGGATATATGTCGCATCTTTGATACTTGAAGATTCTTCAAATTTTACTGCCAAGATCTCTAAGCAAACGGTATCATTTGCAATTCATAATCTAGAAATTTGGGAAGCTTATTCATCACAATTTCTTGTCGAGGGGGCATGAATAATCTTATAAATATGCATTACATGCAATCGCTTTGAGATGATTTTTTTTCTGGAATGCATAGAATTGGAGAACCAAACTATCTTCAACGACTAGATGGATTTTATGTTAAAAATGAGAAATGGCTAGAGCATATGAATGAGCTTCACCACTTAAGAATCAGATTTTCTTTAAAATGTGAAGAATGCCGAAGAGGCTTGCAGTGCCAAATTATATGTCGAAAGGCAAAATTTCATTAATTCAGAGAAAATCCTAATCCTGCTAAATGCGTGCTCGACAACCTTGAACCACACAATAATTTAATGCAATTACAGATATCTCTATTCATGGATTTTAAGTCTGCAATATGGATGAATTTATTTGTTGGGTGGTCCGCATATTACATCTCTTCTTCTGGTTGATGAAACAATAAGACTTGCAACACTAAAACATCTAATAATTACAAGCTACTCCAACCTAGTTCCACTTGGCAGACACAGAGAAATGGAGGTTATTATTAAATGCCATCTCATGCTCGGTAATATCATTTATAAGCAATTCTTTAATGCAGCTAATGGATGAATAATCCTTCGAAGTATTAATTAATGTGACAGGGCTTGATATAATTATTTATAAGTCAAATGAAACGTCAAGTTGATACTTAATTACCTTGTTCGTTCTGCCGAAGGCTCTGTGCAAATCCTGATTTAAATCCCGTGAAATCCGCTGGTTCGGCGTCTATTCCCGTGATTTCTGCTGATTACCTCCGACAAGCGTTCTGTTTCAATGTTAAAATGAAGCCGGGTGAGACTTCGCAGGCCTCCGGAGAATCAGCTTCCCACATACACAGAAGTTCCCCAGCCTATTTTCCTCCTTCCCACTACGACCGCTCGCCCCCTTCACTTGTCCGACGAACAGATCTCCTCTCTGTTTACCGAAGCTAGAACCACGTTTTGTTCAAGCTCTGGCCGTTTGTCCTCTTCCCCACGTGAGAGTATAAGCTAGCCAGCGCGAACTTCTCTTGCGATTTCTCTGCTAGCCACAAAACACTTCAGATTCTGTCTCTACAAAGCCGAAGCCTCCTTCCGACCTTTTTTTTTTTTTTACGACTTCAGCCTCTGGTAGCAAATCCCACTCAACCTGCAAAAGCCCCGCCAACTCTTTGCAAAAATAAAAAAAAATCCCGACCACGAGCACTTCTCGTTTGCTGGACTAACTGCTTTGCTTCCTAAGGTGGCCTTTTATCTTAGATCATTGCTGTAGTTTTTTTTTTTAGTCATGGCCGAAAGCTTCCTAAAGTTTACAGTGATGAGTACGGTTTTGATATTCACGTGAATCACTTTGTCCTTTGCCATTACTTTTACTTTTTTTTATTATTATCTTGTCCTTATGCCTGTTAGTAGTCTTTCTAGCATAAATATTATTTTATATTAACATCAATGTTACGTTTTGAAGTTGGCTAATTATTATTATTATTTTTATTCTAAGCTTGTTTATTTCCATTTCCTGTAATTAGCATAAGTTTATTCAATGTACTGTCAGCATTGTTAGTTAGTGTTATTAGTTTTTATTTATTTATTTATTATTATTTTATTACTATTTATCATTGCCAAAAAAAAAAAGAAGCATTTTTTTTATGTGCATTATTAACTTTTTTTTATTCTTTTATATGCATGTGCGTTTTATTACTAGTAGTCAGAAAATGATCGAATTATTAGTGATTTCCGTCACTTTTTTTTTACAAAACCTGAAGTTTATTCTCAACGGATTTGTCACTTTGTTCTTTTATTTATTTATTATCATTGCATATAATAACTCATGTGTACTTAAAGCATCATCTACATCATATGGTATCATCCCCCTTATAAATAATATCTTTTTTGTCCACATGCTCAGTTAAGCTTTAATTCATTTGTAAAATCTCATTTTTGACAAATAGCCGATATTCTTAAAATATATATATATTTATATTTACTATATTTAATTAAGTTATTTTCATCAACTCTTAAGTCTTATTGTTAGTTAATTTAATTTCATTAACTATTTAAAATTATGGTTCATTAAATTATTTTTACTAACTGTTAGTCTTATTGTTGATTAGATTAACTTTATTAAATGTTTATATCATAGTTAATTTCTGTTAGTATAATAGTCAGTTAAATTGATTTCATTAACTATTTATACTATAGTTAGTAAAATTATTTTTTCTAACTATTAATATTATAGCTAGTTAAATTAATTTTATTAACTATTTATAGTATAGTTAATTAAATTATTTTTTTATTAACTATTAGTTTCATAGTTAGTTATTATTTTTTTTTCTCTGCCACTTGTCGTCGCCACCAATGTTGCAAAGGTATAAAATTCATAAACTCAAAAAATCTTAAGTCGATAGCTCATTTCGGAGTTTGTGGTGCACCGGATAACCGCCTATACACGCCTTTATTGCGCGTGGTGGGATGGGACCCCGGTGCGGCGCCTACGACGAGATGGGAAATCACCTTAAGGTCCACTTCGCTGTCCGTGGCGCACCGGAAAACCGCCTATACACGCCTTTATTGCGCGTGGTGGGATGGGACCCCGGTGCGGCGCCTACGGCGAAATGGAGTCATTTATAAGTACCCTCGAGCGAGGGGAAAGCAAACTGTGTTATTTCTTTATTGTTATTCTTATGCAGGTGCACTTGAAGACCCCATACAGGTCTTTATTGCACGTGGTGGGAGAAAAGTACACAGCCACGGTGTCCTCGTCCGAGGGCACCTACCATACACGCCTTTATTGCGCGTGGTGGGAAGGCTAGTCTCCCAAAATTTCTCCTAAACGAGGGAGACGCCGGGAGGCTGCCGAAATTTTGTCTGAAAAAGACAAGGACTTGGACAGAACTTGAACATATTGGACTTGAACTTGTGGACCTAATAATAAAAAAGACTAATTTTGAATTTAATTGAAATGAGCTCATACTTTAAAATGACTTGAAAATTTTGAGTAAAAATTTGAATGAATAAAAGAAGAGGATAAGACTTATGATTGCAACCAAAATTGAGCTCAAATGAACATTAAAAGATCATGATACTCAAAGTTAAATGAAATGCAATATAAGAGAACAATGTTGGATTGAACTTCATATAAGAATAAAAAATTGCAATCAAATGACAAGTGATCAAATGATGAATTTAAAAGAGATTTGTGATCTCTACAAGCATTGAATGATAAGTGACAATTATAATCATTCAAATGAAGATCAAGCAAGCAATGGCAAGGGGGCCTAAGTGAACAAATGCAAGAGATATGAATCTTGAACTTGAGCTAGCCTAACTTGATCAAATTCATACCACATAATAATGAGCTTGAACTTGCAAGGATCTTATGGAACATAGCATCATACACATGATAAATATGTGATTAACAAAATAATGAGCTCCTAATTACATGCAACTATTGAACAAAAGTGTGTGATGAACAAAGAGCTTGCAAGTGTAATTTGATTACAAGTAACAAGAAGAGCACAAAGAAAATGGTTTTACACCAAAATCATAATATTGGGAAGAGGTCATTGTATCATTTACAACATTAGAAACAATGCATCATCAAGAAATGATCAATAGAGTTGGCAAAGAGTATGACAATTTATGTACAAGCTACAATACAAGACCTTGAATAGATGTTATGAATGATTCATGAATTTCATATCAGTCAAAGTGCAAACTTTCAATCGACAAGAGCACTAATGTTGTCACTCGCATCATGAGTCAAATGATGATGTACTATAAAGATATATTGCATACTGATGATCTCTTGGAGTTAGCAACAGGAGATATACCATCAACACATGTATTAAGAGTACACTATATCCATAAGCAAAGTGAAGAGAATTTCTTGAAGGAGATTTTGATTACTATCAATAGAAATCGACGTCTGTATACAAACATACAAATAAAAGTCAAAGAGATGAAAATTGGAAGTGTATATACAGTTGATTGCAAGCAAAAATTAATGATACAGGTCTACCACGTTGACCACAAGTGAATATAAAAGAATTCTCATTCATATAGTAGTCCACTTGTAGGGGATGACGATTGATGTGCAGTGGATGCAAGATCATCCATATACTTGAAAACCATTCAACATTAGTAAGATATATAAGCCTTCTACAAGCAGGGACAAAAGATCTGCAATACATACGACCTCTCTATGAAGACAGATGTATGTGCCACATGCCACTGACGGATAGATGCAAAAAGACTACAGTAAATGCAGTATCCTGTAGTCAACTTCAGTCTAAGGATGAAGACATCTACCTACCTACATGTAGCAGTGGCGGATGCACTGAAAAGACTAAAGACCACAACCAAATATATGGAAATAACGACAAGTACAAGCTCCTACGACCCAAAGCAGGAGACTCGTTAGTGCACTATGATTCACATACATAAGGCAACAACTAGTGCACGACAGTCTACCTGTACGAAGCAGCGAACAACTCTATTCAGAAGCTGCTACGCCACGCCACAGGATCTGCAACCCCTGTGCAAGCAGACAGAAGGCGTCTACAATTATTTCAAAGTACCCCTACATGTGCACTATAAATTGTATACACATAGGTACAGTAAAAGGGGTAAAAACAATTATAGAACCCGTATGGGCCCCGGCAAGCGTGTTATTGGTACACACGTGACGTCTAGGGATGCTGCGCGGGTTGACAAGTGAATTCAAGTTTGAACCCGATCCTCCTATACGGATCAATAGAAGTCGACAAGGTTTGAACCAACAAACAAATATATGGACGTGGCGACCATAATATTTGTTTTAATACATTCATATTAGGCCTCCAATGCCTACAATAATAAGAATTCACTAACACGGGCACGAAGCCTACGAAACTCGATCCTCTGTCGACAGCCCGATAGAGTTGACAAGGTTCGATCCATAAAGTGAAAATGATCCCAAACACCCCGATGATGGCCGTGTTGATTGTTTATCTCAACCGGAGGGGTCCCCAAATATTTTCAAACTCTACCCACAATGCCAAAATCCAAAAATCCAAAGCTCCACCCAAAATTCCAGTAAATTACAAAAATCTCAAAAATCCCAAAACTCCAAAGATATTTAAAAATGAAACTATCCATCCCAAAACTTAAAGCAAAATCCATCCACCCTCCGCAACAGTTTGTCGGGGCGGACAAATCAAAATTTACTTCAGCTCACAAAAGAGCTAAAATGCCTAGTCGAAAAATATCACTAGGATCCATTATCAAACAATCTCCTGCCAGTAAGGACGTGGTACGTGTCCTCTAACCGGCGGTCTGCCGCTAAATGGACACTGCAGGATAAACGGTTACGACGACCCAGGGCCCTCTGAACCGCGTGGTTTCACCGCCAAATGGCACCACGATATCTTGGTTATGGCCAGAGCCAATACGCTCCTTATTGGCATCAAATCCTTGAGATATGAATCAATAGGATATGATCGATAGGGCACAAAGCCCTCTGTCAGCTAAGGTGAATTTAAATTTGTCCCCTTAGACAAACATCCAACCCCGGTCTACAAGGTCCCTTTGGACGAAGCAACCCATGGATGCCGACAAGGATCCTTCTGTCAGGTTGGGTCGACTACCTCCTCTGACTAAGTAGACCAGGGACCACGATGACCCGGGATGACGGAACCATGGGATCTTGATCGGGTCCATCATCCATTCCCCCACCATCCGCTTTAAGTATAAGATGATGCAATTTCTATTTTAAATATTAAATCTTTCCAAATATCCAAATATCCAAATTCACGAATCCAAATCCAATCTATGCTGCTACTATATGCCAGATGCACGTATCTCTATACGAATCTGATTGATGACTAGCCTTAATCGAAAGTTCTCTCTCGTTATCGGGAGGGGTAATTAACTATAGGGGCTTGCGCCTATAGGAAACCAGAACTCAGATCATAAAGTCCTCACAAAATGAGGGCGAAATCTCTGGGTAGTGTCTTATCTACAAACCCATCTGCCTTCCAAAATTTACCTCGGAACTTAGCTCGTTAAAACTCCCTCGCCGAAATAAGAAAAGCGAGCGGAGGCCGGGGCCGAATTTTTGGAGCCCACAGGATGTTTGACATTGGGTAGAAGTCCAACAAAAGTTCGGAGACGAGTAGAAGTCTGGCGTGAGATAGAAATCCGACGAAAGTCCCGCGATGGGCAGAAATCCATCGTCGAATAGAAATCCACTAACGAGCGGAACTTTGGCATCGGTTGGTGGTCGAGGAGGAGCTTGGTGGCAAGAGAAATGTATTCCACTCCTACCTTTTTTCCCTTCTTGCTTCATTCTCTTCCTTCTCTTCTTGCTCCGGTCCCTCCCCTCCTCCGATCCACCCCTTTTCAATGAAGAATGAGGGGTTTATTTATAGTTTGCTGAGAGTGGCATGGTTAATAAATAAGAGGAATATTAATGGTACTTTGGGAGTGGTTTGAATGGAGGGCCGATGTTGATTCCCTTGACCATAGACTGTTCATTTGACATTTGAATGTCTTAATGATATCAGAATTTAGCAATATTAAGCTTGTTCGATTTGTCTCGTTGAGTCGCTCGATTTGACTATAAGTATGTTACATTTGGAAACCGTTTGGTAATCCAAATTATAATTTGAACCTTTCAAATATGCTTTGAGTCTTCGATTTGGATTTATTTGAGCTCAGATTGAGTCGAATTTGGTGTCGTTGGATTAGCCTTTTCAAAACATTCATTTCAACAATAAGTTTGTTGAAATCGGAGTTCAAACGGTCCCAAATTTTATTTTGGAAGTTTTCAACTCAATTTTACCTCGAGATTTCGTGCCCGGTCAATTATCAGTTGTTCCCCTATTTTCGGACGTCAAATTTCTAGAAGTCCAAAAAATACGCATCACAGCTTTTGGAGATTTTTTTATGTAATTTAAAACTTGAAAATAATATGATCTTGGCATAGAAGTTCCAATTGGCTTAAAAGTTTCAAAATTGAGTCCAAAATGTCAGTTGTAAATCTTTGTAATTATAAAGTTTGAAATATTAATATATTTTAAATGTTTGATATCTTGTCTTTAATATTTAAATAATCTTTATATATTAAAATATATATATATATATATATATATATATATATATATATATATATATATATATATATATATATATATATATATATATATATATATATATATATATATATTTATCCTTTTCAAGATCAGTTTAACATTGATCAACTACAAAATTAAATAATTTAACTTGAATATTAATATATAATATTATATATTAAAAAAATTATTCTTTATGCCACTAAATTTAACATTAGTCAGGTGGAAGACCGGCTAACAATATATGTGTTCATATTTTCATATTAGAATTTAGATTCATATAAGACATATATGAAATTCCATTTATGATAAAACAAAAGTAATCAATTCAATATTTAAACTGTACTTTTTAAATATACCGGGTAGAAATTCAAAATCACAACATATCGTGGATTGTCTCACGATATATAAAAACCAAATTCAATAGGTTGTTTATTAAATTCTAAATAATACCATTAAAATAATCTCTGAGCCGGCGGAGCAGTTTTGTCCCCTCAGCTTTTGCTTTTTCTTTTTGGCCTGACGCGACTCTAATCACCTCTTTAGAAGGGTGGTTAATTTAACTGCACCCCTCTTTTTTAATAATACCATTAAAATTTTTAAAGAATTCCAAAAAAATTATGGGATTTTTACATACATAACACTTAAAACTATGTTATTTACTCATTTAACACCTAAAGTTTTCTATTTACACACATGCCACTTAAAACTATTTCTCATTTCTAAAATACCACTCCGTAATTACTCCGTCCCAATCTCCGTGAAATCCCGCTGGACTGAACTTCGCAAGGCCCTCCACGCCGGAGTTCCGGCGATCGGGCCTCCACCGCCGACGACGGCCTGTCCGAAGCAATTATGCAACGTTACCAACGCTATTCCGGTGGCCGCCGGACACCATTGTCGCAGAACCGGACTGAACTTCTCTCTCTCCATCGCCGCGAGTGCCTCCGTGTCTTTCGCCAACAGACACGATCATGCCCTGTCTCTAACACCTTCGTAAAGGCATTGCGGATGAATTCTTCCAGATTCTTGCTGTCGGCTTGCACCAACAGACCTATTCTTACTTCGTAAGGTGCCCTGTCTCTAACACCTTCGTCGGCGCGACAGAGGTCGTAAAGGCATCTTATATTGACCCTCCTCGAATGATCTTGTTGAATTATGCTGTTAAAATTAACGGTGTGCTATTTGTGAATCATATCAGAATAGATAAAGTGAGATTGGACCGGCGCGATGGCATCGCGAAGGTGATCGACACACTAGCCTGCGTCGCCGGCGCCACAGTGATTACATTGTATAAAGGTCCCACCATCTTCTCACCGTCGTCACAGCTGCCGCCGGGACTTTCGGTTGTATCGTCGTCGGCGGTGGCGGCGGTGGAAGAAACTTGGTTAGGAGATGCGAAGGCTGGCAAAAGCTGGACACTTGGGTGCATCTATCTGACGGTTCTTAAGAAATATCCGGCGAGGCTTTTCGTCACTTCGTACACTTGTTTTTTCGGCGTCATCCAGTTTCTGATCATAGTCGCCTTCGTCGAGCGCAAAGCTCAGGCTTGGGCTTTTCACTCCGGGACTGAGGTTTTTACCATTCTTTACGCTGTAAGTTACATCCGGGAGAGAGAAGTTCAGTCCAGCGGGATTTCACGGCGAGAGAGGGACGGAGTGGTTTTTTAGAAATGAGAAATAGTTTTAAGTGGTATGTGTGTAAATAGAAAACTTTAGGTGTTAAATGAGTAAATAGCATAGTTTTAAGTGTTATGTATGTAAAAATCCCAAAATTTATATTTGGGCCTAAAAAATTTTAGAATAATTTTAAAAAAATAAACGGATTTGGAGGCAAATTTTCCCTCATTTTGAAACCATTTTCCCCCTTTTAACCTATTAATATGACCTTACTCAAATTCAGCATACTTCTTGTTGATTTTTGAATATGTTGTTAAATCTAAACTATTGTCTCAAGGCTAATCAAGAAGGGGGTAAATTGATAATTTTAAAAATTACTTTTTGAATTTAAATTTTAAAACCGTTAAGTCTCGTAGCAAGTTAATTAAAATTTCAAAATAATTTTTCAACCGTAGAAAAAGTAACTTGCAGTAAATAAATGCGAAAATTTAAAAGACAGATTTATAGTGGTTCGGTCAAACACGACCTACATCCACTCCCTGAAGACTCCCCCTTCAGGTTTTGCACTATTACCAAAGTGACTCTCCTTTTAAGCAAGGCGTATAAACCTTTACAAGCTCTCTCTTCCATCAATCCCCGGTGCGGCAGAGAACCGTTGTCCTTTCACACTCTCCAAGTATCGGCAGAGAACCTTCGTCTGTTTACACCATCTAAGTGTCGGCAGAGAACTGTCGTCTTTTTACACTCTCCAAGTATCGACAAAGAACCATCATCCTTTCAAACTTCTCCAAGTGTCGGCAGAGTATCGGATCTTCTCCAAAGATCTTCTCACGGCAACTAGAAAGACAAGAAGAAGAGTGAAAACTAAAATCACAAAGAGATCCTTACCTTTGAGTAACCTTGTGAACCCTTCACACTTCACTTGCAAGAAATCTCTCTCAAACACTCTCCCACACTCTCTTTTTTAATTACTCTTGAAAAATTATGAAGACAAGACATTTTTACATCACTTTTAGTTGACCTTTTATACTAAAGACACGAAAAACCATCCATAAAACTGAAATTTTCAATTTTGAGCGTACACGATCGTATACATACAAACAGTTCAAAAACTGTTGTGTACAAACCTGTTATGAATCAGAACAAAAATATTTCATACACGATCATCGTTCGGTACGAATCAAGTTCATTCGGGATAAATAGTTAAAAAAAATTTCATCTTCGTCAGGACAAAGAGGGACCCCATAATTTTGTACCCTCGATGGCGTACGTATGATGACGACTTCTTACGGTATGATAAGTTATGAAAAATTTTAAGTTCGTCAGGACGAAAAGAAACCAATCCATTTTGTACTATGAATGGCGTGCGTACGATGATGACATCGTGCGATACAAATAGTTAAGAAAATTTTAAAATTCTTCTGGACAAAAAGTTGGGATGAAAAGGGACCTCACAATTTCATACTCTGCAAGGCATGTACGAACTGTGATCGTACAGTACAATCCATACTTAGAAAAAATCTTTTTTCGTGACCAGAAACTCGTCCATTTCATACCCCGGAAGGCATGTATGAAATGTGATTGTGCAGTACAATTAATACTTAAAAATTTTTTATTTCTGTTCGTTTGAATGCTCGAAAATGAAAATAATTGATCAGATTATTCCATACAAAAACAAATTATACAGTACGATCAATTTAAAAATTAGATTTTAAACAATTTAAAAAATAGATTTTAAACTCTCCTCCCGATGTGTGTGTGCACAGTTATTCAATTACAATCACACTCTCTCGAACTTAATAAAATAAAAATTATAGACTCCATATACAATAAACTCTAAATATATCTGATTTAAAGTCTTCAACAATCATGAGTATGATTTTCCTTAAATGTTAGTACACATAAGAGCAAAATAATTCTTGTAAAATATGTTAGGAGAAATACTAATCAAAGTAATAATATTTGGAATCATCAAAAATATATAAGTTGCAAGAATATTAATAAATAAAAATTAAATAGCAACTTTCTCAACAATCTCCCCCTTTTTATGATGATAAAATAATTATTGTTTGAATAAAATAAAATACCATAAATTTCTTCGTAACTTCCCCTAAATGAATAAATATGTGTATATAAGAAAATTCTTATAAGAATAAATAAAAAAAATTAAATTTTTATAAAAGAATGATAAAGCACAAAGTAAAACACAAAACAAAACCAATACGCCAAAAAATTAAAATCAAATAATATTTCTCCCTCTTTTGACAACAATAAAATGGGAAGAATGATAGTTGAAATGAAAGAAGTCATATGAGAAACCTAAGCAATTGATCTTGAAAGAGATTGAACTATAATTGCAATAACAAAGTTAATAATCATTAGATGAAAAAGAAAGATTCAAAATATGTAAATTAAAGTATAACATAGATAAGAATAAAATTAATCAAGGTCATGTAACATTCTAGACAATTAAATAAAGAGAATTATTGCAAAAGTGATGAATGAAGATTAGATAGTTTTAATTTTCAAAATAAAATATAATTAAAAATTAGATTGATTTGAATTTGAAGATTAAAAGATAAAGTAAAAAAACATTATCAATTAGTGATATTTTGCATTTTTTCAAATATTTTTAGCACACTTTGTGCATCTTTTTATAGTTGGGTTAATTTTATGCCGCTTTTCAATTGGTAAACTATTGCATATTCTTTCGATTTTTATACACATTGCACATACATTTTTTTTAAATAATTTTTTCAAAATTAATAATCTAAAAAATTAAATTTCTCTAATTACAATAATAATTATATTAAAAAAGAAAATAAAAAATAATAAGACATCAAAATTGTAATAATCATATTTAAAATTATGTTTGCCTAAAAAGAACATGAGATAAATAAACTTAACTTGATCGAGTTATAAATTAACTTAACATATTTTGAAAAAATTAGTTTTCATAATAAAATTAATTTTGTATTATAGGTAATTTATAATACTTTTTAGATCAATTAACACAGGAATATCATATAGACACTCTTACATTTCAAACAACGAACAAAAATAACTAACCAAAATTTGACATATTTTATTAATATCAATTAAAGATGTAATACATTGAAGCACAATTGATATCAAATCATAATATAAAGACAATAAAACATCAACACAAAAACTAAATAAAAACATATACATAATATATCAAAAAACATCACTAAGATTAATACATCTCAAAAGACTGATAAAGGCAACACACAAGAAGTACATCTATAACTCTGAAGGATCTTGGTTTAAAGGAGGAGACTGATTGAGGATAGAAAAAAAAAAATATTCATTATGGCTATGTTAGTGTTCATGGATTCGAACTGTCCTCAAATCCAACCCATGTCTTACTAGTATCATGCATCCTGTTGATTTAGGTGAGTCTAAATTTGATCAAAGTGCTGATCAAAATGACTCTATAATTGATCAAAATGTTGGACCATCTCCTAAAAGTCAGATCCATGAGAAGGTGCCGGTCCAGGTGCTCTCCCTTATTCCTCAAAATCCTCACTTGTACTGTCTTTCTTTCCAAAAAGTGCCTGAAATGAAGCATCGGTGAAGTAGATTGGCATTTCAAGTGAAGGCTCGGGATGAACAATATTGTACTTTTTTTCTAGAATATATAGGTCACTAGATGTCCTAAGGCAATATTCTTCTTCCTCTTATGAGAAACATACCCAATTTCATAAAGTTCATAAATATAATCAAGAATAAGTTGGGCTTCATTTATTAGTTGTCCAATCATGATAAGAAAGATAACAATGGACATAAGAGGAGTAATGTTAATGTGATCACCAGCCTTATGAATTATTGAAGTTCTAAGGACATGCTGAATGACCCTTGCATTTTGGTTTAAGGTATAGACCCTAGGCAAATGACCTACTTGTGCAACCCCTTTAAGAACTTTATTTATTTTCGACTAGTCAAAATCAGATTTGAAAGTCATTGTGTGTGCTCTAATCTCTTGAGTTCTTAAATGCACTAAGGTTCCCAAATCTTCTTTTGTGATTGCTACCCTTTTCTTAAAGACATAAGATCTTATCCTACTCTCATCAGAACTAAAAGACATATTTTTCATAAAATAGTGAAAGATTTCTTTGTGGTAGGCATGAATCAAAGTCAGGATAAAGACAAATTGAGTGATGGTGAAAAGATGCATTACTTAAAAGTGTATGTCATCTTTAAGCAAGAGTTTAGATTGAGTGATTTTAGAACATACATACCTAAAGTAAGAATCATCATTTTCTTTTGACAGAAATTTTCATCTACACCCCTTAAAGATGAATCCTTAGTGACTCTACCACGCTTGTTGAACTAGCCATTGCTAATAGAGAAGGATTGAAAGAGGCTTTGGAGTGAATGAAAATGAAATCTAAAGTCCTATTTAAAGAAAAATAATCTTTTGTACATATGAAAAAGGGTTCGTACAGTATGATATGTATTGAAAAATCAAAACTTCACACATCAGTCCAAAACAAGGATCAACATGCGTGAAAATAATTTCATACAATACAAATAAAACACTTAGAAAAGTCATCACGATCATTCAAAAATAAAAATTTCGATGTGTGAAAAAACATGTTCAAAATACATAAAAACATAAAATCAAAAACAAGAAACCAGATAATAATAACATTCACACAAAAATAAAACACGAACAATCAAAAACACAAATGGCATAAAACGAAATATCAAGTTTGTAGAAGATTTTTTTTAAGCATTAAGATCAATCACACCTAACATTGTTCTTAATGTGCTAAAAGTATCAAAAGCTAGTGGTTTTGTAAAATATCTGCACATTGATTTTCAGTAGAAATATGGTTCAATTCAATTTCTTATTTGAATACATGATCCCTAATAAAATGATGCCTTATGTCTACATGTTTGGTTCTAGAATATTATATAGAATTTTTTGAAATGCAAATGGCACTAGTGCTATCATAATAAATTAGAATTGTGCCTATTATAAATCTTAAATCAATCAACTGTTGTTTCAACCAAAGAACTTGTGCCACACAACTTCTTAAGGCAATACATTCAGCTCAGCAGTAGATAGGGCTACAAAATTTTATTTTCTACTGAGTCAAGAAACTAAAAAATTTCTTATAAATTGATAAGTTCTAGATGTACTCTTTCAATCAATCTTACAACCTATAAAATTCGAATCTAAATATTCAATAATTTCAAATGAAGAGATGTAGTTAAGATACAAAATCTCTAAGTTCTGAGTTTTCAAGAAATATCTCAAAAAAAATTTTTACTGCTTTCAAATATGATTCTTTTGAATCTGATTGAAATATAGCATACAAACAAATGTTAAATATAATATCGAGTCTGCTAGCAGTCAAATAAAGCAAAGATCTAATAATTCCATTAAACTTCTTTTAATCAATAGATTTTTCCTTTGGGTTATTATCCAATTGAACTGATGAACTCATAAGTGTACTAATGGGTTTAATATTATCTATTTTATACTTTTGAGGATGTCCAACATACTTTGACTGATTAAAAAATATTTCATTCTCAATTTGCTTAATGCTAAAACCCAGAAAGTAACTTAAATCTTATATTAGGCTTATCTCAAATTCATTATTCATTATTTTGGAAAAATCATCTCAAAGATTTTTATTTGTAGATCCAAAGATGATATCATCAACATAAATTTGTACAATGAGTAAATCTTCTTTCAATTTCTTCAAAAAGATAGTGGTATCTACACTTCATTTTTCAAAAGATCTTTCAAGTAGGAAAGTACTCAACCTCTCATATAGCACCCTAGGTGCCTATTTCAATCCATATAATATCTTTTTAAATTTAAAAAAATGAATTTGGTATTTAAAATTTTTAAAACCTGAAGGTTATTCAACATAAACATTTTCTTTAATCAGCCCATTCAAAAAGACACTCTTTATATCCACTTGAAATAATTTAAATCCTTTAAAATATGCAAAGGCTAATAAAACCCTAATTGCTTTAAGTTTGACTATAGAGGCAAAAGTCTCTTCAAAATCAATTCTTTCAATTTGATTATACCCCTTAGCTGTGATAACCCCAAGATCTAATTTGAAAGAATTATTCACTCGATTCTTTAATCCATCAACTACTAGAGCTATCTATAATCATCAATCAATGATAAACAATCTAAGAAAATTTATAATTTAAAACATTAAATAAACATTCTATTTATTCCCAAAAGTTCATTTACAATACTCAGGATTTACACAATAATCATGATTATAAAAAGGCTTTTGGAACAATATAAGACTAAAGAGAAAAGAGAAAAAAACTAAAAAATTTATTTCTCACTTTTGACTTGATACATACTCAAAGACATGCACCACCATTATTATACTAGTAGTACACCGATAGTATTTTGCCAACATATTTCAATTTAATGATTACAAATGACTCTCTTAAATGGCATTAAATGCATATTCTAAATTTGTCTAATAACTACTCCATAATAGATTTCTAGAGTCTTCTTCAATAGATTATTCTAGACTATGTGCTTTAAATATCAATGAGCCAAATTAAGTTGGAAATTTCCATCAAACTCTTCAAACTATTTTTTTCTCCCTGGCTATAAACCATAGCCACTATGTATATCTTAGTTGATGCTTTGACTCGTATGAATCTATTCCAGCCTCCTTGAAAATCTCCATCTCCGCAGATTTTTCTGCAATTATTCTAATTATTATACCGATTAATTACATATAATCCAATTATAAAGAGGACTGAAAAATACTTATACCTCTTAAGTTCTTCGAAATTGCACTGATGTCAATTGTATTATTTGTGGAGAGCTGATCCATAGCTCCAACGTCAAAAAATGATGTGCCTGCCTGCTTGCCATCGCCTTTAGATTTCGCCGGCGCTAAGTGGAAGAAATAGAGCGTTGTTGCTAAAACAGAACCAATGGTTGGTGATACAATATAGATCCAAATTTTGTTGAAATTCCAGGCTGCGATTGCTGGGCCAAGAGACCTCGCTGGATTCATTGAAGCTCCAGTGATTTTTCTGTGTTTTTCGTTCACGTATGCAGTTTTCATTAGAAGGAAAGATGGGAAGCTAGAGATAAATTATTATGAGCTTGGTGTAATCTTAATTACGCACCCGGCAAGCAGGATGAGGAAGAAGACAGTAGCTCCAACGGCCACCCCGCCTAGTTCCTTAAACTGACAAAAGAAAAAGTATGAGTAATCAAAAGAACAGAGAAGAATCAGTCAAAATAATTTCCAAACTATTTTTATAGGACTATATATTTTGATTACATGTTATAAATTAAATATATTCACTTTAGTTTATTGACTTGTAAAATATAATTCAAATTACTTTATTTGTTGGACTTTTTTTTAAGGATTTGATAAGTTGGGTGAATAAACCGGCTTCGTTTGGGATGACTTTCTTATTGATAAATAGTAAAAAAATCGTCACAAATAAAGCCTAAACATATAGTAGGTACATGAGCCTACCGCTCTAGAATCTGATCTGGAACTACAATTAGCAATGATATAGATGAATGTGATGATGGCCTCCAATACTGCCACCTTGAGATCACTTGCCGGGTTCGGACCAACCGGCTGGGTTAGCATCACCTGTATGTCTTCTCCATCAAAAATCCATCTTAAAGTTAAGCTCGCAACTGTGCATCCTAAGAACTCAGCAATAACATACATTGGAACCTTCAAACAAATGATATATTTATATAAGTAATCATATAATTATATATACATAAGATGAGATTAAACACGTTCATGAAACAAATTAAGGTTTCATTTGATATGGCTTTCTCATTGTTTCTTAAAGCAGCTTTTTAGTACAAAAATTTTAATTATTATATTAAAAAGTCACTTTAAGAAACATTGAAAAAGTCATCCTAAACGAAGCCTAAATCGACTTACTCGCTTCCATGGGAATTGGCCAACAAGAGCATAAGCGAAGGTGACGGCCGGATTGATCTGAGCGCCTGAAATGTGCCCAAACGTGTATATGTTTGCTGCGACGAACGCACCCCAAGCAAGAGCAACTCCCACAAACGTTATTTCGCCTCTCTTTTCTATAAACAGCGTTCCACACCCAACGAAGATAAACGTGAACGTTGAAACAAACACTGCCAGCAGCTGTTCATTCATCTCTCCATGTTAAAAAGATCAGATTTTTAAAGCAAGTAATAGACTTTAGTTCTTCAACAGAAATCAGAGAGAGAGAGAGAGAGAGAATTGCCTCTTTGCTTTCTGGAAAGAACCCCTCATTGCTACAAGTAACGGGATCATTGCAACAGGCAACTTGTGAGTTTATTTTTATGGAAGGCATTGTGGAGATTTGATAAACTAACTAGTGTTGAACCTTGTCAGATTTATGGCCAGAAGTGTTATAAATAAACAAATTTGGCTATGCTAAGAGTTTGCCGACTATTATTATTTCTTTTTTGTGCTTTCTTGTGCGGGCAGGCGGACAGGAATTAAGATTTCCCGTGGAAAGAGACCGGGTCTCTAGTAACCGGCTTTCCCAAGGCGAATAAATATAGATTATAGATGTATATATATAATCTTAATAACTTTCAAATTTTTATTTAACTATTTGTTTTATTTTCTCTTTTTTTAAGTTTTCTTTTTTTATTTTTTAAATGTACTATATATTAACCTTTATAACATTGTTTTGAAAATCGGACCGGACCGGCCGGTTTGACCGGTTCAACCGTGAACCGGTCTATCAGCCGGTTCGATCCTCCCTAAGAATCGGTCTAACAACGAACCGGCCAAAACCGGTTTGAACCGCCGGTTGAACCGGCCGACCGTTGAACCGGTCCGTTTTTTAAAAACCGGCCGGTTCAACTAATAATATATTTAAATATTTTATTTTTATATAAAATGTTTAATTAATATTAAATTAATTTAAATACTTATTTATAAAAAGGAAAACTTAAAAAGAGAAAAAATAGATAGTTAAATTAAAATTTATTTGACAAATTTTTTATTTATAAATGTATTATTTATATAATATTTATGCATATTTTTAAAAATAAAACTTAAAAAAAAAAAGCAAAGAACATTCGTTAGAGCTAACGACTTGATTTTTTTTATTTCTGTTTTTATAAATAATTATTTTATTATTATTATTATTATTATTATTATTATTATTATTATTATATATATAGTCAAAATGAGAGCTGACGAATAGTCAGTGTCAAGTCATTAAAGTTAGGCCATTGACCCGATCCAAGTCACATGCTCGATCTACATAACTGGCCAAATGGGTGCCAAATCAACAATTCAAGTCGCATACTCAATTCATATAGCCGATCAAATGGGTGCCAGATAGGTTGGGCGTCAGCTGGGGCAGAACCCCTCTATGGCTAAAGGGGGCAATTGCTTCCCCTCAAAAAAAAAAATTATTATACTCTTATTTAGATTATTTTTAATCATTATTAACAAGGGTTTTAAGCAAATTGCCCCCACTAAAAATATTAAAATACTATAGTCTTTAGGCAATTACCCCCAATATAATAAAATACATTGTGTAGATGTATTATTGTTAGGGAATGATGAATCAAACATAAATAGTAAAACAAAATTTGTTCCCGGAAACCCCCGCAAGGGCGCTGCCCCTTGACCTCGTGACCTGACCAGGCAGGTCGAACCCCGTCAGGGGGCGCTGCCCCCTTGGAACCCCGACATATATGCGAACAGTTACTTATATGTTTGCCCCCCCCTAAAATTTATGGCTGGTTTCGCCCCTGGGCATCAGCTCACCAAGGCTAGTTGTTATAACTCATAATTTTTTTTTAATTGGGTTTTGTTTTTGCCTAATTATTTATTAAACCATTTTCTTTTAAAAATTTGTCCCTATTGAAATTCCAAGCTATAGAATTGCTGGAAATTCTTGCCGTCCCAAAAGGGTCTCCAAAGGAGAAATTTTGTGATGGGTATAATAAATAAATAATCAAATATTTATTATATTATTCTTATTTTAAAATAAATTTAACAATTATAAAATTCATTCTTGATAATTCATCAAAAATCATCCTAATCGGGCACGAATCTTAAGGCTTTTTAAAATTGAAACTTCTTTAAAATAAATCAGGGAGTGTTTGGATTCCAATTTCAGCAAATTTATAATCAAACTAAATATCTTAACGAGATGATTCAAAGACACCAAGTTTGGTCCCATCCGATCCGACTGAGCTAAATTAAAAAAATGAAGTATATTTGAAAACTTCAAAACATTAATTGAATTACCACACAATCTCCAAATTTGACATACTTATAGTCGAATTAAATAGATCGATAAGAAAAATCTAACGAGCCCAAAATGCCTTAATTCTAACACCAATACACTTAAATACTAAAAAATGATCTATGATTGAAAAAATTTATGTAGGTTATTTGATTGAGTGCTCTTAATTTGTTTTATATCTTCTTCATATTTATAAGACACTCAACTCCAAATAATCTATATAAGCCCCCGCTCCCTACATGAAGGAGAACTTTGGCTAGAAATCAAAGTTAGCTCTAAGATTTGAAGAACCCTGGAGATATACCCGACACCACCACCTGTGAACCTTTGACCGGTAGCCACCCGGAACCTCCATCTGACCACCATGGCCTCCATCGGTCAACCATTGTCAGACCTTTAGCTTAGCCAACCGATGTCAAACTTTTTATCGACCAGTTATTACCAGACCTAGCTCCAACCGACTAACCTCCACCAACCTCTGCCCGACCGTCGTCATCTTCACTATCTAATCCCTACAATTGGACAACCATCTCCCGTTTTCCATCGATCGTCAACCCTTCGATAGTCGAACACGGCAACTCGACCTCCACCATCGAACCAGTGTCATACAACTCAGGGTCATTCAACCCTGAGCACCTATACAAACTTCTATCGATTCAACATATTATTCAAATTTCATTGTCTCCAAGTTATAGGACAGTCCAATCTTTGTAACTTACTCATACATAATGGAATCTCTTTCCTCAAGCAATGCCTCATTATATATATATATATATATATATATATATATATATATATATATATATATATATATATATATATATATATATATATATATATATATATATATATATATATATATATATATATATATATATATATATATATATATATATATATATATATATATATATATAATATTAAATTATTTTTTTATTGAATTTGCCCCCTCAAAATTGAAGCAGGTTCCACCCCTGAATATAGTACAGGTTTAATTTTTGGTCGTTTTAGTCATTTTCAGCATGAGGTATGGTTGTGCCTCATGGCAGTTAGCTTTTATCCTTTCTTGAGATAGGTAGAGGTAGCTTTTTACATTTGGAATATCATACTATGGTATAGTTTATGGTTCTCTGTTTGAGTTATTCTGCTCTACCTTGCTTCTTCTATAGCATATCACATCAGATTTTATATTAGAGCCTACGGGTTGGCGAGATGGCAGTGTAGCAAGCGTGTGCCTGATGACAAGGATTGCAGCCTGGAGGCTCTTTAGGTAGCACACGTTGATATTGTGAAGCGGTTGGACAAATTGGCCGTAAACTTCAATCGCCTGACAACGGAGCTAAGGTGGGAGTTCATAGTGGGAGCTCCGGCCAGAGAGAATGCTAACCGACCTAACACCACCAAATAGACATGGGGGTTGTGAATTTTGTGAGCGATGGCAACTTCCCAATGCTCAGAGCTTTCTGACTCAGAAGTGGTTGGAAACTTCGTCCCAGAGACCTTTCCTGACTCTGATGAGGACAATGTGGCATCGTAATACCAGTATCGACGACCAATGGGTTTTGATAGACATCATGGTGAGTTCCGAGACAAGCTTGATATTTCTTTCTTTGAGGCAAGAATACACATTGAGGATTACCTCGATTGGGAGAGGGTTGTTGAGAATTTTTTTTTAGTATATGGAGGTTGAGCACGAGAAGCAAGTCAAATATGTTGCGTATAGATTGAAGGGCGGCGCACGTGCATGGTGGTTGCATTTGTTACAGTCAAGAAGAAGGGAAGGTCGAGGCGGAGTGCGTATTTAGACGCGCATAAAGCAGCCGTTGCGGACGCAATTTCTACCAACTGACTATGAATAGTTGCATTACCTCAAATACTAACACTGTGCACAATGTAGTCTCTCTAAGAGCGAATATACCGAGGAGTTCTATAGGCTATGCGCAAGAAATGATCTTAATGAATCAAATAACTAGTTCGTAGCTTGGTATGTGGGTGGACTGAAGGACATCATTTGGGACAAGTTGGAGCTGAACTCAGTGTGGTCGCTATCAGAAGCAGTGAACTTTGCACTCAAGGTGGAGATGCAATTGGACAAATAATCCTGCAGCCATTATTCTCGACGATCGTTTTATGAACAAGGTACTGAAGCAATTAGACAGCCCACAAATATGGCCAAGAAAACTCAAGTTTAGCTCGAAAACAACCCTTCAATGATTCATGCTAGGACAGTTGTGGAGCCATTTCTGCAGTCTAAACCTAGGGTAGCTACTAAGGAGAATCCTTATGCAAGGCCATAATTCATTAAGTGCTTCTGATGTTTTCAAGTGGGGAATAAATCCAATGTATTTCCCAACCTTCAAAAATTACAATTCTTGGACGTTAAAGGGAAGAAGACAGTGGACATCAGGATGAGCCTCAACAGACATATGTAGAAGATGTAGACGTTTTTGAAGCCGACAAGGGCGATCCACTTATATGTGTTCTAGAAAAGTTGTTACTAGCACTGCGGAAGCCAAACAGCTTCCAACACCATGCCATTTTCTGAATCCGATGCACTATTAATAGCAAGGTTTGTGAATTGCTTATAGACAGTCGGAGTACAGAAAATATAGTCTCCAGTGCGGTTGTATAAGCCCTCCACCTCAAAACAACTAAGCATCCCCAACCTTACAAAATAAGTTGGGTGAAAAAGGGGATGAACATTGTAGTGTCTGATATGTGCAAAATTGTATTTTCCATTAGCAAACACTACTTCTGTGAAGTACTTTGTGATGTGTTAGAAATGAAAATTATATATATATATAGTCAAAATGAGAGCTGACGAATAGTCAGTGTCAAGTCATTAAAGTTAGGCCATTGACCCGATCCAAGTCACATGCTCGATCTACATAACTGGCCAAATGGGTGCCAAATCAACAATTCAAGTCGCATACTCAATTCATATAGCCGATCAAATGGGTGCCAGATAGGTTGGGCGTCAGCAGGGGCAGAACCCCTCTATGGCTAAAGGGGGCAATTGCTTCCCCTCAAAAAAAAAAATTATTATACTCTTATTTAGATTATTTTTAATCATTATTAACAAGGGTTTTAAGCAAATTGCCCCCACTAAAAATATTAAAATACTATAGTCTTTAGGCAATTACCCCCAATATAATAAAATACATTGTGTAGATGTATTATTGTTAGGGAATGATGAATCAAACATAAATAGTAAATCAAAATTTGTTCCCGGAAACCCCCGCAAGGGCGCTGCCCCTTGACCTCGTGACCTGACCAGGCAGGTCGAACCCCGTCAGGGGGCGCTGCCCCCCCTTTGGAACCCCGACATATATGCGAACAGTTACTTATATGTTTGCCCCCCCCTAAAATTTATGGCTGGTTTCGCCCCTGGGCATCAGCTCACCAAGGCTAGTTGTTATAACTCATAATTTTTTTTTAATTGGGTTTTGTTTTTGCCTAATAATTATTTATTAAACCATTTTCTTTTAAAAATTTGTCCCTATTGAAATTCCAAGCTATAGAATTGCTGGAAATTCTTGCCGTCCCAAAAGGGTCTCCAAAGGAGAAATTTTGTGATGGGTATAATAAATAAATAATCAAATATTTATTATATTATTCTTATTTTAAAATAAATTTAACAATTATAAAAAATTCATTCTTGATAATTCATCAAAAATCATCCTAATCGGGCACGAATCTTAAGGCTTTTTAAAATTGAAACTTCTTTAAAATAAATCAGGGAGTGTTTGGATTCCAATTTCAGCAAATTTATAATCAAACTAAATATCTTAACGAGATGATTCAAAGACACCAAGTTTGGTCCCATCCGATCCGACTGAGCTAAATTAAAAAAATGAAGTATATTTGAAAACTTCAAAACATTAATTGAATTACCACACAATCTCCAAATTTGGCATACTTATAGTCGAATTAAATAGATCGATAAGAAAAATCTAACGAGCCCAAAATGCCTTAATTCTAACAACACCAATACACTTAAATACTAAAAAATGATCTATGATTGAAAAAATTTATGTAGGTTATTTGATTGAGTGCTCTTAATTTGTTTTATATCTTCTTCATATTTATAAGACACTCAACTCCAAATAATCTATATAACCCCCGCTCCCTACATGAAGGAGAACTTTGGCTAGAAATCAAAGTTAGCTCTAAGATTTGAAGAACCCTGGAGATCTACCCGACACCACCACCTGTGAACCTTTGACCGGTAGCCACCCGGAACCTCCATCTGACCACCATGGCCTCCATCGGTCAACCATTGTCAGACCTTTAGCTTAGCCAACCGATGTCAAACTTTTTATCGACCAGTTATTACCAGACCTAGCTCCAACCGACTAACCTCCACCAACCTCTGCCCGACCGTCGTCATCTTCACTATCTAATCCCTACAATTGGACAACCATCTCCCGTTTTCCATCGTCAACCCTTCGATAGCCGAACACGGCAACTCGACCTCCACCATCGAACCAGTGTCATACAACTCAGGGTCATTCAACCCTGAGCACCTATACAAACTTCTATCGATTCAACATATTATTCAAATTTCATTGTCTCCAAGTTATAGGACAGTCCAATCTTTGTAACTTACTCATACATAATGGAATCTCTTTCCTCAAGCAATGCCTCATTATATATATATATATATAATATTTTTTTATTGAATTTGCCCCCTCAAAATTGAAGCAGGTTCCACCCCTGAATATAGTACAGGTTTAATTTTTGGTCGTTTTAGTCATTTTCAGCATGAGGTATGGTTGTGCCTCATGGCAGTTAGCTTTTATCCTTTCTTGAGATAGGTAGAGGTAGCTTTTTACATTTGGAATATCATACTATGGTATAGTTTATGGTTCTCTGTTTGAGTTATTCTGCTCTACCTTGCTTCTTCTATAGCATATCACATCAGATTTTATATTAGAGCCTACGGGTTGGCGAGATGGCAGTGTAGCAAGCGTGTGCCTGATGACGAGGATTGCAGCCTGGAGGCTCTCTAGGTAGCACACGTTGATATTGTGAAGCGGTTGGACAAATTGGCCGTAAACTTCAATCGCCTGACAACGGAGCTAAGGTGGGAGTTCATAGTGGGAGCTCCGGCCAGAGAGAATGCTAACCGACCTAACACCACCAAATAGACATGGGGGTTGTGAATTTTTTGAGTGATGGCAACTTCCCAATGCTCAGAGCTTTCTGACTCAGAAGTGGTTGGAAACTTCGTCCAAGAGACCTTTCCTGACTCTGATGAGGACAATGTGGCATCGTAATACCAGTATCGACGACCAATGGGTTTTGATAGACATCATGGTGAGTTCCGAGACAAGCTTGATATTTCTTTCTTTGAGGCAAGAATACACATTGAGGACTACCTCGATTGGGAGAGGGTTGTTGAGAATTTTTTTTAGTATATGGAGGTTGAGCACGAGAAGCAAGTCAAATATGTTGCGTATAGATTGAAGGGCGGCGCACGTGCATGGTGGTTGCATTTGTTACAGTCAAGAAGAAGGGAAGGTCGAGGCGGAGTGCGTAGTTAGACGCGCATAAAGCAGCCGTTGCGGACGCAATTTCTACCAACTGACTATGAATAGTTGCATTACCTCAAATACTAACACTGTGCACAATGTAGTCTCTCTAAGAGCGAATATACCGAGGAGTTCTATAGGCTATGCGCAAGAAATGATCTTAATGAATCAAATAACTAGTTCGTAGCCTGGTATGTGGGTGGACTGAAGGACATCATTTGGGACAAGTTGGAGCTGAACTCAGTGTGGTCGCTATCAGAAGCAGTGAACTTTGCACTCAAGGTGGAGATGCAATTGGACAAATAATCCTGCAGCCATTCTTCTCGACGATCGTTTTATGGACAAGGTACTGAAGCTATTAGACAGCCCACAACTATGGCCAAGAAAACTCAAGTTTAGCTCGAAAACAACCCTTCAATGATTCATGCTAGGACAGTTGTGGAGCCATTTCTGCAGTCTAAACCTAGGGTAGCTACTAAGGAGAATCCTTATGCAAGGCCATAATTCATTAAGTGCTTCTGATGTTTTCAAGTGGGGAATAAATCCAATGTATTTCCCAACCTTCAAAAATTACAATTCTTGGACGTTAAAGGGAAGAAGACAGTGGACATCAGGATGAGCCTCAACAGACATATGTAGAAGATGTAGACGTTGTCGAAGCCGACAAGGGCGATCCACTTATATGTGTTCTAGAAAAGTTGTTACTAGCACTGCGAAAGCCAAACAGCTTCCAACACCATGCCATTTTCTGAATCCGATGCACTATTAATAGCAAGGTTTGTGAATTGCTTATAGACAGTCGGAGTACTGAAAATATAGTCTCCAGTGCGGTTGTATAAGCCCTCCACCTCAAAACAACTAAGCATCTCCAACCTTACAAAATAAGTTGGGTGAAAAAGGGGTTGGACATTGTAGTGTCTGATATGTGCAAAATTGTATTTTCCATTAGCAAACACTACTTCTGTGAAGTACTTTGTGATGTGTTAGAAATGAAAATTTGCCATCTGATTTTGGATCATTCTTGGAAATTTGACGTTGGATCCATATATGATGGAAGAGCCAACACTTATTCATTTGAATGGTAGGATAAATGGCTACGATTAATTTCGCACCCAGCCGACAACCAAACCACTGATCGTGAAGCTAAAGCTGCCATGCACATTGCCATAGGTACTACCCTTTTAACTTCCTGGAAAAAGCATTCACTCGTATTTGTATTAGTGTTTCAGGAACAAGTTTGAAAGGATAGGCCTATGGAGCAGAATTCTGACGTCAAGGAGCTGTTGGAACAATTTCGGGAGGAGTTATATGAAACACCGCCGTCGAAGCTTCCACAGATGAGGGCATTACAACACCAAATTGACTTCTAAGTAGGGTCAATCCTTGCAAATCAGACACACTACAAATTAAGTCCAAAAGAGCAGCAAATTTTACAACAATTAGTGGAAGAGTGGCTCGAAAAATAGTTTATTCAGCCCAGCATCAGCCCCTGTGCCATTCCCGTATTATTGGTGCCAAAAAAAAGGTGGCAGCTGGCACATGTGTGTAGACAATCGTGTTATTAACAAGATCACTGTGAAATTTAGGTTTCATGTCCCACGTGTTGATGAATTGTTGGAAAAGCTGACTAGTGCCACCATATTCTCGAAGTTGGACCTCCGAATCACCAGATAAGAATCTGCCCCGACGACAAGTGGAAGACATCCTTCAAGACATGTTATGGTTTATATGAATGGAAAGAAATGTCGTTCAGGCTCTACAACGCACCCTCGACATTCATGAGATTGATGACCGAAATTCTCAAACCATTTCTTAACAAATTTTGTGTCTCATATTTCGATGATATCTTATTTATAGCAAGTCACTAGCTAAACACCTTGCTCATCTATACGACATTTTGGCACTTTTAAAAAGAATCAGTTGTATCTCAATCCTTCCAAGTGCGAGTTTGTAATGCCCAACATCTATTTCCTCATATTTGTGCTTTCCGCGGAAGGAGTCCAGGTAGATCATAAGAAAATTGCTACAATAACCCACTAGCCAGTTCCAAAATCCTTCTTCTAGGTGTGCAGTTTTCATGGCCTCGCCAACTTCTTTCGTCGATTCATCCGTGGGTTTAGCGTTCTCATGGCACCCATCACAAACTGCCTAAAGCTCAAGCAATTTCAGTGGATGGAGGATAAACAACACAATTTTGAAGCCATCAAAACTGCTCTGACAAGAGCTCCTATATTAGCCCTTCCAAACTTTCGAAAACTGTTCCATGTAGATACAAACGCTTCAACCATCGACATTGGTGCTGTCTTGAGTCAAGAAAACAAACTAGTTGAGTTTTTCAGTGAAAAGTTAAGCCCCACAAGACAAAAATTGACTGTCTACGAGCAGGAATTGTATACAGTTGTTAGAGCCTTAAAGCAATCGAAACTTTACATGTTAACAGGGGACTTCATGTTGTGTAGTGATCACAAGGCATTGCAATACATAAATAGCTAGGAACATATAAACTGAATGCATGCCCGTTGGTTGTTATACCTGCACCGATTCTCATTCGTTTTGAAACATAAAAAAGGTTCTAAGAATGTCTTCACTGATGCTCTAAGCCGCAGTTGCTCCCAGCCTAAACTTACACTTCTCACATAGTTTTAAACGGACCTCCGACTGGTTGCCACCCCCAACCTCCATCTGACCATCATCGCCTCCGTAGGTAAACCATTGTCGGACATTTGCCCAGCCAATCGCTATCAAACCTCCTATAGACCAATTGTTTCCAAACATAGCTCCAACTGACCAACCGCCACCAACCTCTACCCAACCATCACCACCTTCACTATTTGATCCCAACCATCAGACAACCATCTCCTAATCACCATTGTCAACCCTTCGATAGTCGACCACCGCAATTGGACCTCCACCATCGAACCATTTCCATACAACTCATGGTCATTCAACCCTGAGCACCTATACAAACTTCTGCTGATTCAACATATTATTCTAATTTCACTATCTTCAAGTTATAGGACAGACCAATCTTTGTAACTTACACAATGGAATCTCTTCCCTTGGGCAAGGCCCCATGATTTTCCTATTTTCGAATTTTTTATATAAGTAATCTGGAATGTTCCCAAGCTCTCTCATTTATACATTAATGTGTTGGACATTTGTAAACCACTAATGTGTAAAGCTCTCTCACTTTACTGCCACAAATCTACCCACCCACAACAACTCTAATCACGTAAATCTTCCTTCACCAAACTTCTGAAAGTGAGAAAGGCGTCCCGAGTCCTAGCTTGATTGCTCTATTAGAATATTATATTATAGATTAAAATTTAGTTATATTTTCTCCTTATTTTATGATTAAAGGAGCAATTCGTATATATTAATTGCCTTATAGTCACTCTCCACAAAATTTGTATATAATAAAAAATATTAATATATAATTGAAGATAAAGCTATTAAAAAAACATTCACATGGATTAAACAAATAATCATATTTTTTTATTTTATCATGATGCTTAAAATAAAGGCAATAGCTCAAATTATCTATAGAATAAGTGCTCAGATGCAAATTTTGGTTTTAGCTTTGTCGAATGGCTGCCATTAATAAGAATTTTCTTTTAAGAAGTATTAAGGAATATGTTAAAAAATGGAGTAGTTGAGAAACTATTTTCTTCTTTTCTATTTTAGTTTGTCTCTTAGCTTTGTTTAATGTTCAAATAGCAAGAAACGAAAAAGTTTGTGAAGATGGCTGAAACTGTATTCGATCAAGATCAATCTAGACCTTTTAGGAATTATGCTAACCCTTTAGTAGATGGAATTCATCCGAGTATTCTAACCCCTAGAAGTTTAGAGTTATCCATGTATTCTCCATATCTTGAGTTATTACTTATAGCTTCAAGGTACATGAAAAATTAGAAGAACTTAGTCATTTGCTAGATTCAGATTAATCACAAACCGGTATTAACATCTTTAGTGGGTGCTTATATTTTGAAGCATCCATTGAATTACTATTACTTGCATCCTATCATCCACAATTTCACATATTTATGTATGTGAAATGTCTACGTCATCACCTACACCAATAGAAGATAGTGAATCAATATCACTTAAAACGATAAAAGATAATGAACTTATTAATCTTACATCAGTCTCATTTGAAAAAGAAAATATTATTGAAATTTTCTTAGGACTAGCGGTCACACGTATGGGAACATGATGCTTAACTAATAAGAAAATCTCCTCTAAGAAAATTTTAAGAACATCAATCATAAGTAAGCTAGTTGGAGGAATTGATGGTGCTTCATCGAAATAGTATACATCGCAAATTTTAGATTAAGCTAATTCTTGTCAACCTCCATTGCTTTGCATATAATTCGTTGAGATTAGTAAATGAAATATTTGTCTTCGTCTTCAATCCTTTTTTACATTTTGGTGAATATCTAACTAACTTGCATATCTTTTTTACATTCTCCCTCATGCAATATAAGAATTTTGATAATTGATTTACCTATGGATGATGCCTCGTCATTATGTAACTTAATTCATTTTTCTTCAAATATAGTTCAAAATGAATTAAATCATATTTGATCATGTTTGAACATTAATCGAACAATGATTGAATCATGATCAAAATATATTCAATCTATAATTGAGCCATATTTGAAGACATTCAAACTGAGCTAAAACATCTATCTAATTAAGATATGATTATATCTTATTCATTAAATATTGTTTGAACATGATTCGATTAAAAATTGAACAATAAAGTTTTTAATACCTTGAACCATATTCGATCATGATATGGGTGAGGTCCGAATATAATTCATGCACAAGTTTTAATAAGTATCAAAACACATTTTTTAATACTATCTAGCTATGCATTAGATATCATAAATAAATATGACCTATAATATGATACAAGATGGAAACTATAAAAAAGGACCCTTTTATTTTTAAGTCATTGATAAATGAACAAATCTTCAACTTCACTTGTACGGTTCCTCCTGAGAGAATAAAATTGGATAAAATTATAACGACGAAAAAATGAAGAAAATTAAAGTGAAAAGGGCATAACCATGAATTTAAAAATTAGTCCGGATCGACCGGTTTAACTAGATGAATCGTGAATCGGTCGGCCGGCCGATTCAATTAACTATTAGAACCGATTTCGAATCAAACCGGATAGAAACAGCTTGTCCGGCCGATTGGACCCGTGAACCACAAAACCGGCGTCGATTCTTAAGAACAGTGTGTTTCGAAAAACGAAAAATTTGAGCAATAGATTATAGATCGAACGGACAAGAAATCAATAATGAGTAAACTCAAACATAGGGGTGTCAGTTTCGGGTCACGGGTCGGGTTCGGGTCGAACCCGAACTGACCCGGGTGCAAACGGGTCGACCCTAACCCGACCCGGGTAGAGAAACGGGTCGAAAATCCAAACCCGGACCCGACCCGGTGGGTTGCCGGGTTAACCCGACCCAACCCGCGCGGCAGAGAAGAGCTCGGTTTCGCGACAGCGGGCAGCAACGGGCACGGGGCGCGGCAGCACGAAGCAGCGGGCAGCGAGCGGGGCAGCATCGTGCGGCGCGCTGGGTAGCAGCGGGCAGAGCAGCGGGTCGCGTGGACGGGGAAGCGGGCGGGGGCAAAGGGCAAGGGCGGGAATCCAATTTTTTAAAAAATAAACGAGTTTTCGGGTTGACCAACTATGGGCAAATTATTAGGCCTGGTCACCGGGCCTAAATTTGCGTCTGGATTCCGTGCTCTTTTACTGTGCTTTTGATGTATTTTTACAAAATGACAGCTAATACACAATTTTAATTGCATATTATCTACTTTTTTGTTGAGTATTTGCAAAAATAAGGCAAAAGCACAGTGAAAGCGCAACAAATATCTCACTCATTGAGTATTTGCTGCGCTTTTCAAATACTCAGTTAAAGGGCAGCAAAATGGCAGCTAATATGCAATTAGAATTATGTATTAGCTGCCATCTTGCAAAAAAATACGTCAAAAGCATAGTAAAAATGCATGAAAAGCACAGGATCCGGACCTAAATTTAGGTCAGAAGACCGGACCTAATAATTTGTCCCAACTATGACGGCATGGTTCGGAAGTACCAGGTAGTAAATTGCACTGTAGTAGACTTTCGAGTTTTCACGCTTGTTGTTTAAATTTTATATCAGTTGACGAAAGCAAAAAATTTTACATTTTGGCTGGGCATTAAATGCAATTCAATAAAAATCACTGCTTATGAACCTAGGCAAGATCCAGCATAGAAAAATTATATGTTCAGTACATCCTCTTTAGCGGTCATGTGTGGTATATGTTTATCACCCAGTGTACTTTTAGCTTTAAAATTAATTATTTCTTAATATAATTAGTATTTATTACATCATCCAATTTGATCTTGATTCGACCCCGATTGAACCATCGAACCATGAACCCCTCTTGCTTCTGATTCATTATCTGATTCAGTTTTCACAACCATGGCATAACACCATCATCCCTCCTATATTTTAGGATATAAATATAATTGAGGGCATTTTAATTTAGAGGCTATTTGGTTGACTAAAAAAAATGTTATGTAAAAGAAATGTAGTGTAAAATGAATAAAATATAAAAAGAATACTTTGAAATTATTTGGATAAGTATAAAGTAAATTTAGATGAATTTTTTTTTACATGAATTAAAATGAAAGTATTGTAAAATTTAAAAATAGTGGCGACCGACAGGTTGCCGCGGTGGGGGTCGTCAGCGAGTGGCAATGGTGGTTGGTTGTAGCCGACAGCTATGATGGTCCTCGGCGGCCCGTCGCAAGTGGCGGCGGCTAGTGGCGGTTACCGGAGGTGGGTAAAGGCGGCAATGCCCGGTGGCAAGTGGAGGCAATGGTGGCCGGTGGAGGGTAGAGGTGATGGTGCCTAGCGGTGGTGGTCAGAGGCTGGTGGAGGTGGCTGGTAGTGGTGGTGACTAACGGCGGTCGGTGTAAATCGTTCTCACTCAAAATTAGGCAAATTTAATTTACCTCAAAATGAACTAGAAAGATTTACACTACATTTACTTTATTTTGCATTCCTTTTTGACCACGACAACAACAACATCAAGCCTTTATCCCAGTACGTGGGGTCAGCTACATTAATCCTTTTTCTCCATTGTGTCCTATTAAAAGTCAAATTCTCTTTTAAATCTAATAAAGAAAGGTCATTCCTAATATTTTCTAACCAAGTCTTTTAGGACTACCCTTACCTTTCTTAACATAAGTCAAATCTAATACCTCTACTCTCCTAACCGGGTCATCGGAAGGCCGCCATTTTATGTGACCAAACCATCTAAGGCGACTCTCTCTAATCTTATCTTCTACTGGAGCTACTCCAACCTTTCCACGTATATGCTCATTTCGTATCCTATCTCTAAGGGTAAAGCCACTCATCCACCTGAGCATCCTCATCTCTGCCACACTTAACTTAGTATTATGCTTCTCTTTTAATGGCCAACCTTCAGCACCATAAAGCATTGCAAGCCTCACTACCATCTTATAGAATTTTCCCTTAAGTTTGAGGGGTACATTTCTATCACATAACAAGTCCGATGCATTCCTCCACTTCTACCATCCAACTTGAATTCTGCTGATAATATCCCCATCTATTTCACCATCACTCTGAACAATAGAACCAAGATATCTAAAACGTGTACTCTTATTAATGACTTGATCGCCCAAAGTCACAATCCCATCACTAGGTCTATTACTACTAAAATTACATTCCATATATTCCGTTTTAGATCTAGTCAAGAGAAAACCTTTAGACTCTAAGGTTGACCTCCATAATTCAAGTTTACCTTCAACTCCCTCTCTAGTCTTATCAACAAGAAGAATATCATCAGCAAAAAGCATACACCAAGGTACATCCTCTTGCAAATGTCTAGTGAGAACATCCATGACTAAAGCAAAAAGATATGGGCTTAAGGCTGATCCTTGATGTAACCCAACCGAAATAGGGAAATACTTGAACAATCCACCTTGTGTTTGAACACAAGTAATAGCTCCTGCATACATATCTTTAATGATTTAAATATAAGCATTATTGACTCCTTTCTTTTCAAGAACTCTCCATAGCACTTCTCTTGGAACTTTATCATATATTTTTTCTAAATCAATAAATATCATATGTAGATCCTCCTTATTTTCTCTATGTTTCTCCATCAAACCTCTTAATAAATGTATGACTTCCATAGTCGACCTACCCGGCATGAATCCAAATTTATTTTGAGAAACATTAGTATCACGCAGCAACCTATGCTCCATAACTCGCTCTCATAGTTTTAAAGTATAACACATTAACTTAATACCTTTATAATTCGCATAATCTTGTGCATCACATTTATTCTTAAAAATAAGAATTAACACACTCATTCCCCACTCATCTGGCATCTTTTTAGTCTTCAAAATAGTATTAAAAAGTTTAGTAAGCCATGAAATTCCTTCATCTCCTAAGCATTTCCATAGCTCTATTGGAATATCATCAGGTTCAACAGCTTTTCCACCCTTCATTTTCTTTAAAGCCTCTCTAACTTCAATTTTACTAATACGCCGATAAAATCAGAAATCTTTATTTTCATTTAGGGTGCTAAGGTTAGTATAGTCAATCTTATTTTCACAATCTTCATTAAAAAGTTTAGCAAAATATCTCATCCACCTTTTTAGAATATCATCTTCTAAGAAAGTATTTTTTGATCTTCATCCTTAATACACTTCACTTGAACTAAATCCTTACTACTCATATCTCTTTGTTTGGCTAACTTATACATATATCTTTCTCCCTCTTTAGTATCTAATCTATTATATAAATCACTAAAAGCTAATGTCTTTGCATCGCATATTGCTTTCTTAGTATCCTTACGAGCCACTTTATATATTTCCCAATTATCAGAATTTTTAAAATTAAATCAATTTTTATAACAAAAATTCTTATTTTTAATCTTTTCTTGTACATTTGGATTGCACCACCAACTATTTTTACTATTAGGAGCTTTTACCTTTGAAACTCCAAGGACATCTTTTGCAATATTCTTAATATCACTAACCACTTTTTCCCACATAATATTAGCATCTTTATGCACAGACAAAATCTTAAGATCTAATATCTTATTCTCAAAAATATTTTTGTTAATATTCTCAAACCTACTTGAAGAGCATAAGCACTTATAATATTAACAATCTTATCATCAACAATAATCTTTAAAACTATAATTCTATCTCCAATCCTATTAATTTTTATAACATTATACTTTAAACTGCATTCCTTTTTGACCAAACACAAAAATTTTCAAAACATTGCATTTAGAATTCTTTACACCTCCTTGAAATCCAACCAAATGGCCCCTTACTGAAACTTTCAGACATTAAATAAATGTCATGTTCTTCCAAATTTAAATATTACTGGGCATGTAATGTCAAATCTCCCATTTGGCATGATAAAAGAAAGAAAAGAAAACTCTCACAACTAATTTTGCCTTGTTACAAAAGCATTGACTTCTATATAAAGCAACAAATAATGATGAAACTGCTTTCATTCTAGCATGAATATTATGTTTCAATCACATAAATAATGATTAGTCAGCAAATTCAAGGTTAATCGATGAGTTCACTGGGTACTCCACAGAGGCCCAAAGAACAAGAAATGGCGAAGGAAAAGAAGTGCTGAAAGAAATTTCAAAGAATAATAGATATGACTGCGAAGGCCGAGTAATTCGTATATTCATTAAACCTTTTGCCCTCTCATAGCTCTGATTACTATCTTTATCTGAAGACAAATGTCCCCTAATAACAATCAGACGAGCCAGTAAATAGCAAAGAGGCACATGCCCCGCTCCCAAATAATCAGACAAAACTAAAGAAAGAGACGCTTATGACAAGTTCCACTAATAAATGTCTTCTGAACAAAAACATAGTGAAATCCAACAATTGCAACTACAACGACCGACCTTTTCTTGATTGTGCGATAAATGATAAAAGATTAATTCAACTTTTGAATTAAGCTATTAGAATAATATTAAATAATGAGCAATTCAGTAGAAGCTATAGAAGTTTATGATTCTATATTAATTTAGAAATGTTATTTTATCATACATATTTAAATTGTACGTGAAAAAATCAAAAAGAAATAAAATAATGAGGTCTGTATCAGATTAAATGATCTTTCAAATGGTTGCTATCCACACAATTGGAGAAGACGGAATTATAAGTTTGTATTTCATTAGATGTGAGGGAGAATGCTAAAAATGCAATGGCTAGATGCATTTGTTAGATGATGATAGTCGAAAAACAACAGTCAGGTGACAGTGATTGATAGTCAAATGATCATGATCGAGAGATGATTGTTGAACAATGGCAATTTTTAGGCGATGGCAGTGGCTGTTGGTGGTTGTCGGCATCGAACGTCAAATAGAGCTCTAGAGTTTCATAGATCTCCAAATTCTCTTCCTGTTCAAGTCGAAGTCCACTTCATGTAGAGAATGATAATCTATTTCATGAACAATTAATCATTTAGTGATCTCAAGCACTTAATTTCTTATTTTAAACTAATTAGGTGACAATAATTTCTTTCTTTACGTTAGGATTACTGCCACCAATTTTATTTTCAGAAATGGGGTTAAAATTTTAAATATTCATTATTGATACATCATTAAAAAAATTATCTTGATTGGGCACGAATCTCAAGGCAAATTTGAGTTGGAAACTTCCGAAATCAAATCTGGGACCATTTGAAGTCCGATTTCAGCAAACTTATAGTCGAACTGAACATCTCAAAAATACAAACCCAACAACATCAAATACAACTTAATCCGAGCCCAAATGGATCCAAATTAAATATCCAAAGTGCATTTGAAAGGTTCAAACAATAAATTGGACGACCAAACGTTTTCCAAACAAGACATGCATATAGTCAAATCGAGCGGCTAATCCAACGAGCCTAAGATCGACAAATTCTGATGTCATTAAGGCACTCAAATACTCGATAAATGGTCCATGATAAGGGGAATCGGCATCGACCGTCCATTCAAAACACTCTCAACATGCCCCTGATCTTCTGCATATTTTCTTGTCATGTCACATCCAAAAAATTATAAATAGACCCCTCATTCTTCATTGAGGGGGACCCAAGCAAGGAAGAGAGAGAAATTAGAATTATTTTGACACCATATTCATCCTCAACCACTACCCAGCCACCGGGATGTTGGTTAGCAAATATTCTAGCCCGCAACAATTATCTAAGCCAGTATTTCATATTTCAGTGAGTTAGCAGCTGCACTATTATTTCTTAGTTTAAATTTATTAATAAAAATAAAATTATGCTTAAAAAACAAAATAACTGTAGCTGAAATTGATTAAGAATTTATATTATGAGTTTTTATAAATAAAATTTATGAACAATAACTTCTTTTTATCATTTTAATTATCATATATAGTACATATATTAGCAGGTAATTACTTTGGAGGAAATTAATTCACAATTTAATAAGCCAAGAAAGTCTCTTTTTTTCTTTTTTTTTCTTTTTTTTTTCTTTTTTTGTTCATTAAGAGTATCATTAAATATTTAGAAAACGCTGATAAACAAATGTTTAGTATAAGTTTGATTCTTTCTGATTTTTTTTGTTTGTATAGAATATTTTCTTCCAACTTGGCCAGATTTATTGTTCAGATTGAAAGGAGATGTCATGTTTATTGGCATACTGTAATTGTTTAAACAGATATTTTTTGCATGCAATCAATTGATATTGACACCGTCATTTGGATTATGGCTATTTTTCATGACTAATCTCCACTTATAAATGAATTAAATTATAAAACTATATCTTGATTATAGCCAGAGTATGGCTTGGTCCTACTATGGTGCTTCTTAGTTTAGTCTTGCCTTGTTTTATAAAGAGCTTCCTCTTCATTTAAAAAAAATAGCATCATTATATGATTTTCATCAGCTTAATAGTCTTTCAATTTATATTGAGATTAGTACAGCAACTATTCAAGCACAGATATTTTGTATATCAAATCACAAACTCATAGCTGGGTGATCAAATGATTTTGAACCTCTACTTTGGATTATGGCTCTATTTTTTATGACTAATTATCACTTATAAATAAATAAAACTATGTCACGATTCTAGCCAGAGTATGATTTGGTCCTACTATGATACTTTGTGTTCTTACGTTCTGCTTGTTTCATTTAGAGTTTCCTCATTATTAAAAAAAAAATAGCATTACGACGCAATTTGCATCAGGTTGGGCTTAATATCCCTTGAATTTACGTTGAAATTGGTGCAGCTCTTGAATATTATATAGCACTAAACTCAGCATATATCCAAGATCTATTAAGCTTCTTAGATTTATTTTCATGGTTATGGTTGATGGTCACCATCTTGGCCTTCATAAACTCCAATATTGATATAGCATTGTGTATCATATCTCATCCTTCTTAGATTTATTTTCATACACATTGCTCAAAAAAATATTAAGTTTTATCCATATAAATTATATTTTATTATAAAACTAATATTGGTCATATCAATTATAAAATTTCTGTGAAATATTCATGTATAATCTAAAATAAATCTTAAGAACACAATGCTATATCAATATTGGAGTCTAGCTTGATAGAATTTTTAGGATATTGAGTATCTGACCGACAAATCAACAGAGCGATAAGTCTTTTGAAAATCAGTGAATTTTCTTGAGTTTGTGCATATCACATCAATTTTTGGGTGTCTTAACTAAATAAATATATATATATATATATATATATATATATATATATATATATATATATATATATATATATATATATATATATATATATATATATATATATATATAATCTTATGACCGGTGACACATAATATATATTATCTTATGACCGGTGACACTTATGTTTTTCTATGTCGTGTAATATTTTTAACCTGGTGACTTAATATAAGGGTGTCAAAATGAATTTTCGGGTTGGATTCGGATCCAATTCGAAACTGATCCACCCTCAATTGATCCAACCTGAATCAGACAGGATTACACCAACGGGTCAGAAAACTGAACCATTATCCAACCAGCCTCAAACCCGGGTCGACCCAACCAAACTCGTTGACCCGGACGAGCAAAGAGAAGGTGAGGCCACGAGGGAATTAAAACCAAAGCTAACCCGTTTGTTAAACAAGTTGACCATAAAATGGATTTTTCGGATCGGATTTTCGGGACTGGGCAAAAATTGACCCCCACTACTTAATAATAGTCATTACACTACAATTATATTGTGTAATGTACATCTTTTATTATTCACATTGTAATGTACATCTTTTATACTTAAATAAATATGATTTACATTTGAGTTTGAAATGTCAAATTTATTCATTTTAAATTTTTTTATAATAAGTTGTATCAAGTTATTTGATAAACCTGTTATTATAGGAATAACCTTCTTAGGAGTGGTTATTGTTTTCAATATTTGAGTTTTTTTATTGTAGCTTGTACTTGCACTTCTGTTGAATTTGGATAGTCTTTGTTTTTATTGTTGCTCCTCTCGTTTCCTTTTTAGTAGTTTTCATATTATACTCTTGTTATTAATATTAGTTATTTCTTTATATTTACTTTTATATATAATTTTTGTAATTACTTGTATATGAAACTTTCTCTTAACTATAAAATGGGTTTAATTTATCTTGATTATTAAAGTTTATCTTAAAAGTTGAGATTAAACTTTTCATTATATCTCATGTTGTCAGGATGTACTATCTTTCGGACTTGAAGTGCTACACAAAGAGAGTAGAACCTCATACAAGGGCCAAATTATTGGGTCAGGTGACCGAACCCATCTCTGTGTTCGGTCGCCAATAGAAAGACGACATCTGTTAGGCATTTTTTTAATTTAATATCTTTCCTTTATGTCTTGTCAGAGTGAGCGACCCGACCCGATAACTCTGTTTATTTGAATTCTGGAAAATAAAGAATGGAAACGCTGCGTATTTTATTTTCAAACGACATTTTCACTGCTACTCCAGCTCTGGTAAGCGCTCTCGGATTCCTCCAATATATTCGATTCTGCAATAGCTTCTTCCCGCCGGAGGTAGACGACGAGATTGTAGAAGATCATCATTCAGGAAGAGGTATGGTTGCGCCTAACTTGCGCTTTTGTTGCGTTTAAGTTATATGTTAAATTTTTTGGTTTAGTTATAATTTTACCATTGTTTGTTTAATCTAATGTTCAAATGTTTATTTTCTGAATTTCAAGCTTCTCTTCGTAAATGGATAAAACAAATGATACGAAAGGTTTACGCTTTATGTTGAATTTTAGAGTTCAGTAATAATTGTATAACTAGCATTTATGTTCAATGTGATGTTCAAATGTTTTTTTCTGAATTTCAACCTTCTTTAAAGCAAAATAATTACAAAATGTATAGTTGCGCTTTAGTTGTGCTTTTATCTGAATTTTTTTATTTTTATAGATGAAGATGCCGTATCAAATGCCAGTAACATCTAGATGCTATGTTACCACTTTTCAGAAATATTGTGATGTTTTTGTCGAGATAATTGATGATGAAGTTGAGCAAACATTAAAGAATCTGAACATTCATCAATTTTTGAAGTTCCCTGCATTACAGCAGTGTATACCACTTCTTTTTGAGGTTCTAAAATTTTGGAGTCCTGTTGATGAAGGCTTCATCGTCCTTGGTCATTTATTGAAATTCACTTCTGACGAGGTTGCCTTGTTGATAGGTAATATTTTGAATATGGAATTTTTTATACGGATATGTTTTTTTAACTTTAACAACTGAAATTTTCTAACATGTTTGCCTAACAGAGGCATTGATATCAAATGGTGGATTGATCCTCTAAATGGACATCTAACAACTGAAATTAAAATAGAAATATCAAAATTAGACAGATTAACTGATAATGCTACAAAATTAAAGACATTTATTATGTTTTTGTTATCTAACCTTTTCTTTCCACTAAACAACCATAAAACCCCTAGAAGGCTCACATCTGTTGCAAATAATTTAAGTGAGTTCACTTTCATTAATTGGGCTTTATGCATAAGGAACTTCATGGTCGGGGAATTCAACATAATTTTTGAGAAGTTTCAAATGCAAAGACCATTGGGTTACATCAATGGTTTTTTTTCCTCTTCTACTGGTAAGTTTTCACTCCTACTGGTTATTCTCCATCCATAATGTTTTTTAATGTTAACTTTTAATTTTTTATATTTGGCATTATACAGATTTGGTTTTTGGAACACTTTTCTTTGAATAAACCATCCAATCTAGAACTAACACCGCATTTTCTGAGATGGGAGGGGTATACTAAATTATACTTTACTCAAGAGAATGCTGCAAAATTATTTAAATTTTTAAAGAAAAATGAGGTAATTTTTACTTGTAAATGATGCAAATTGCGCTATGGTTGCGCTATTGTTGCGCTATGGTTGCGCTTTATGAAAATAATACATTTTTGTTTTTGCAGATTTATTTTTGTCTTGAGAATGTTAGTAATGAAGAAGCCGAAAAATACGGGTCTGACATTAGTGCTATACAAAACCTGGAAACCCGGCCAGGGCATGAACCCCAGAAAATTCAATCACCCCAGAAAATTAAGTCATCCTCAAGGAATAAAATTCACACCACCCCACCTCCCTCTCCCCCTCTCTCTCCCCCTGATTCTCCTCACAAAGAACCACCATAAAGTTCACCTCCGCCGCCAACTCAACCTTCTACGAGCCCACCTACTGAAAAAATTTACACAACTCAACCTTCTGCTGAACAACCACCCATTGAAAAAAGTGTAGATTTAGAGGCTGTTCAGAAAAAATATTTTGAAATATTTCAAAAGATGTTGAATAAAATTGAAGAGAATTTGGGAGCTAGATTGGATCGACTTGAAGATATTGTGGAGAAACTTCAAGCAGATCAAGACTCTCTGAAGAACAAATTTATTAAATTTCAAATGAATTATGATCACAATCCAGAAAAGCTGCCTATATCTAGTTCTTTCTCCTACCTCCAATCAGTGAAAACTACAGCTATTCATCCTTCAGAACAACCTAAAGAAGATCTTCTTCCAGGTATTCCATAACATCTCAAACATGTTCTTCCACAACCACAATAGAAGATGTTCTTCCACTACATCCCAAAGAAGATCTTCTTCCACAACCACCCATACAAGATGTTCCTCCACCTCCACCATCGGCCAAAGAATATCTTCTTCCACAACCACCCATACAAGATGTTCCTCCACCTCCACCATTGGCTAAAGAAGATGTGCGACCACCAACAGAGAGTTCATCAAAGCACATCATTCAAAAAAGAAAAAGAGAAGTTAATGAAAAAATAGAGAGTTCATCAAAGTACATCATACAATATGTAAAAAAGAAGAACAAATAGGTTATCTTTGTTGATAATATAAAAATTAAGTCACGACCTGCATTGCAAATTATGGATTATCCAGGGAAGCCTTTTCTAACAGAGCAGCAACAACATTTTATGAATGAATGTTTCAGAAAATTTGATAAAAAGTAAGTTAACTTGCGCTTTACTTACGCAATTGTTGCGCTTTACTTGCGCTTTAGTTGCGCTTTAATTTTTTTTTTTTTTGGTAGGGACGACGTAATATTTACAGCTAGAAACATAGAAATAAAAAGAGCAGATATTGACATTCTGCTCACAAATGATTAGTTAGCAGATAACCATGTTGATGTTTTTGCTTTTTTTTTATTAGAGCAGAGTAGGATGATGTCAGACAAATTTCAACGTTACTTGTATATTTCTCCATTGTACAGGGTAAGTATAAATAATATTTTAATCCTTTTTTCACATTTTTTTCCTTATATATTTGAATTATTGCAGGTATACAAGTCATACAAACAGGAATATCAAATTTTTATCCAACACGTTAATCCTATCTCTGTTAAAGAAAGCAAACTTATTGTTCAACCCATAATTTTTGAAAAGCATTGGGTTCTTCTTATAGGAAAATTGAGGGAGAAAGTCTGGAAAATGTATGATTCCTTACCAAATCTTAAACACAAGAATATTTGTTATATAGTTGTAAGTGAAATCCTTATTTTAAGTTAAATTCAGATAACTATGTTTTCATACCTAATATACTTATAAAATATTTTATTTGTACAGATAAAGTATTTGCATGAGGACACTGTAGGATGCTTTTCAAGCGATATAACGAAATGGAACTTACAGGTGGTTCGTGGACTTCCAACACAATCAAACGATTACGATTGTGGAATGTTCGTTTGTAAATATATGGAGAAAGCCGTGCAACGAAAGAAAATAGACTAGAATTCCTTTAAAGATTGGCAAACACATATGCCAAAATTTAGGACAGAGTTAACATATTTTCTTTTTCTTACAATAAAGAAGTAAATATTTTGTAACTTATTGTAAATATTGTCCATGAATTCTAAATGTACATTTTATTATGTTATTATATAGTTTTTTATTGTTGTGTAACATGTGCATATTCTGTAACTTCTAACAAAGCTAAACAATAGCGAAACCATAGCGCAAGTAAAGCGCAACCATAGCACAACCATAGCGCAAGTAAAGCACAACCATTGCACAATTATAGAGGCAAGTAAAGCACAACGATAGCGCAACATTAGCGCAACCATAGCGCAAGTAAAGTGCAATCATAGCGCAAACATAGCGCAATCATAGCGCAAGTAAAGCGCAACCATAGCGCAAGTAAAGCGCAAGTTAAGCAGGTTTTTAATATTAGAAGTAATGAAAGCATGATTCATATAAAAATTTTTATTACAACAAATAAATGAAATCATCAACTCCAAATAAATATTATTACATTGCAAATTCATTAAATTCCAACTCCGAAGAAATAAAATACATCATCAATTTGGTGTATTCAGCTCCAGGTTGGCATGATGGTATGCCGGTTATAAATTCCTCACTGAAACATTCAGGCATGCTTGAAAAGTTCATCTGTGTTGAAGAAGGTTCATTCATTGGGTTATCTCCTACCAAAGGTTTCTTACTTGTTAGAAACTAGAGTTTTAGTCTTAGGATTGGAAATTAAATAATTAAAAAGTTATTAAAAACTTACTCTTATGTCATTTCTTCTTCTCCCAATGGCTTTTCAGTCTTGCATTTGATATGTCTTTAGGTCTACGCTTTAGAGGATCTTTCAAATTAGCAGTTCCACCTTGGAAATTAGCAATATCCTTCTGATTTCTTTTCTTGCCACCAAGAATTAAGTATAATTTTCAATACATGTCTTGCAATGAGGAAAGATGAACTCCTCTACCTCCTCATTCCCTTGAGCTTCTGTGCTTATTTGATATGCAAACTTGCTCACTTGATTTCTGAATATGAATCCCCTACCACTTTGAAAATTATTACTTCTTTGAGAATTAAGCAAGTAACATGAATAAAAACTTGTCGAGCCCTTGCTGACCAACGAAGTAATAAGTACTTCTCAGGGAATTTAGCCATATCCAACTGTTTAAAAACCCTCAAATAATGAGAACACAGCAATCTCATGGTTTCATACTTCTTACAGCTGCATTGAATGTTACCTTCTGTTGCATCATAGTGAACAACCCAAGGATGGTTTTCATTCTTTTTTTCTATGTAGTTGACTAGAAACTTTGAAGAATCAGTCGAGATAAAATCTATACTCATTTCTCCCACAGCCTTTATAAATTCTTCCTCAAAAATTGAATATATTTTTCTTGAGTAAAATCTAACAGCTTGTTTTAATATTGAGATGTTCTTTATCACAGGAATAATTTCAGATTGACTGCATTTTTAATCCTCATCCTGCTCATTTCGCCGTCAATTCATCAGTACCTTTTCCAACCCAAGAAAATAATCAGTTAATGAACTTGTTGGCTTAGAAATGTCATGACACACATTATTAATACACTCACTACGCTGAGTTGATAAAAAGTCCATGCAAAAACAATCCTTGTTGAAAGCAGTTGATCATTTTCTCCTTATCTTATAAAGATCCTGCAACCATTCATGGTTATGAAGATTCCCTTCCTTGATCATTTCATCTCATGCTTCCTCAAACACTTCCTCAGAATCACACCATCTCATATACTTATAGAAAAGTCCTCTAACTTTATTATTGCTATTGTAGATGGAAACTTTGATGGAACCTTTTTAAAGATATGACATTGGCATAATCTATGACGAGTGTGAGGTAATGCAACTTCTATGGCCCTGGCCATAGCTTGGTCCTGATCAGTGAATATTGTTGTTGGATATTTATTACCCATTATTCGTACAAATATTTTAAACAACCATGTAAAACTTTCAATTGTTTCTTCTGATAAAAAAACAACCCCAAACAAAATATTCTACCAATGATTGTTAACACCAACAAATGGCGCACAAACAAAATTATACTTGTTCAGCCTGTAACTAGTATCAAAAATCAACACATCTCCAAAACATTCATAATCTATCTTGTTTCTGCCATCAACCCAGAAAAAATTAACAATCTATCCTGATCATCATATTGAATATCCCATACGAACATGTGGTCCTCAACTTGTCGATCTTTAAATAATTGATTCAAAAAATTAGTGTCACCAATTTTAATGCTTGCCCTTTTCTCCTTCTGAATAAAATTGTAGTCATCCCTCTTAGAGAATTCGACATTCTCACATCCACCAACTTCTTCTACAAGGTAGGCATATGCATCAACGGTTTTAATCCCTGCATCTGTCATCGATTTTAGGACGGAAGCTTTTTCCTCAACAACATTCCTACATGATCTCAAAAGGTGTCGGTCGGCTGGGCTAGCTAATTCATGGTTGTGGGATTCAATAAATATTTTGACATGCCAGTAACCATTTTCATCTATGACAAACCTCACCATGGCTGGACAACCAGTTCTGACATTTGATCTAGTGAATCTCTTTCTTGAATTAAGATCATTACTTTTCTTGAAACCAGCTTTTGAACAAACAAAGTCCTTCGATTTTATCTTTCTAGAATTTGGCCAAAAACTGTGATGATCCTTTCGGACGCTAAAGCCATTATCGTGAGCATCAGTGCAAAAATATTCATATGCTTCTGTCTCATCTTTATAAACAGCCTGAAATATTAAAGCGCAATTAAAGCACAAGTAAAGCGCAACTAAAGCGCAAGTAAAAGCGCAAGTAAAGCGCAAGTAAATATCAAACCAAGATCAGTTTTTTTATTTATCATCTTCATCCTAAAATCAATAATGAAAGCTAAGTAACAACATTAGAGTTTTTTTTACTTTTCCGACAAAAAAAATTATTCTGCCTAAAAATTGCAAAATCTAAGATCCTAAGACTCTAATGAGCTGAAACCTACGCCTTTTTTCTGTGGCGATGAGATTAAAACTAACTGTTTACAACTTTCTAACTCGTTTTTCCAAGAAACTTACTGATATGTTGAAACCAGAGGAATTTCCGGCTAAGTTAGGTTCTGACTCCAATTCATGCACCAGCCCTTCCGATTCATGCATCCTTTCCGATTCATGCACTCCCTCTTCCATGCCCTCTTCCACCTCCCTCTTCGCTGAGCAGTCCATTTCTTCTCTGTAATTTTCTGGCTCGTTTTTTCTTCTACAACAGTAGATATTTACGTCTTTCGCGGATATCAAATTGCAAAAAAAGGGCGGCAAATGCTTAAAAGTTCAAATAAACTGAGTTATCGGGTCGGGTCGCTCATTCTAACAAGACATAAAGCAAAGATATTAAATTAAAAAAACGCCTAACAGATGTCGTCTTTCTATTGGCTACCGAACGCAAAGATGGGTTCGGTCACCTAACCCAATAATTTGCCCATACAAGGAGGGCATGAGGCATAATCGGCATGACACTCGGAAATTTGATGGCTTACTTCTTAAGATTCGTGATTCTATAACAAATACAATAAAGGGGTTCCTACCAAAATAAGTTGAGACTAATATTGAAGCCAATGCTGACAGTGATAGCCTAACTATCATCCAAACAAAAAGAGGGAAAACAATTTCAACTCCCTTAAAGAAATATGAAACAATCTAGTGGAAATAGAAAGTAGGCTTCTCTCCCAAATATAGTGTATGCTTCCTTCTCACTAGAAACTGAGCTGAGGTGGTCTGCCTTGAAGAGTCTCACTTCCTATACCTCTGCTTCACCTAATAGCTATAAACGTGACTACGTGAGAACTTTGCTCATAAATTTATATTAAATAATTTCACTCCCCTTAATTTCGATTCAATCATTGGATGTTAGGAAATTAGAAGTAAAATAAGGATTTAGATAAGATAATTTGAGTAGAGATAATGCACAAAAAGTTCTCATAAAATAAAACTGATAGATCATATTATGCTCACAGCATGAATGAATGAAAAAACAGGATACATAAAAATTTGATCCTACGAAAACAGATTAAGACTAATAATGAAGCTAATGATGACAGTTATTGTCTAATTATCATCTAAAAATAAAGAGGATAAATTATTTTAACTACTTCAATGAAAGATGAATCAAACAGGGTAGAAAGGGAAAGAAGGTTTCTCTCTATGAAATGTAATGTAGGTTTTCTTCTCATTTGAAACGATATTGCCATCTAAGTTAGATAAGCTATTTCTAATATACATACAATAAAAACAACAATAAGGCCTCGTTTGATTAGGCTTTTTTTCTCCGTTTCCGTTTGAATAAGCCGAAATCAATTAGTATTTACTGTTTGGAATCAAAGCTTAACAATAATTCCTTTTTAATAAACATCATTTTTTTGGCGGTTATAAAATTCTTTTCGTATCTACTTCTTCGGTCACAAAATGGAGTTTCGGTCACAAAATGTCTTTTATAATAAAATCTCAAAAGCAAAACTCCTAAACAAACAATTTAAAATTACTTTCAAGTATTAATAAGCACTTTTAAAAATATTAGTCAAACATATCTCATTATTGAAACTCCATTTTATTGAACGACTTTTTCTCAACCTCCTTTTCTAAAACTCATTTTTATGAAAGCATAAACCGAATCAAACGAAGCCTAAGTCTTTATCGTACTACGTGGAATCGGATATATGAATCTTTTTTCTTCATTGTGACCAATGAAAAGCTAAATTCTCATTTAAATCTAATTTTTTTAGAAAAAAAATATATATTTTTTTTTAAATGATTTACAACCAAATTTTTTAGATATACCTCTATCTTTCTTAACAAAAACCTTTATCCTATTTCTAATTTACAAGTAAATACCAAATTTAAAGGGTTAGATGGTTTTGTCACATAAAACATCGGTCTTTTGATGACCCACTTAGGAGAGTAGATATATTACATTTGACCTATGTTAAGAGAGGTATAGGTAGACTTAAATAAACTTATTTAGAAAATATTAAAAATGACCTTTTTTATTATATTTAAATGAGAATTTGACTCTTAACATGACATAATAGAAAAAAAGGATTCATGTAGCTGACCCAACAGTGCTATAAAGGCTTTGTTGTTGTAGTAAATACACTAGCTTTCATTGATTTGAAAATTCCTTAGAGCAAGCCGTAATCAGCAGGTTATGACCAAAACAAGTTATAAATGATGAGGAAGAATGGCGGGAATGCCTTACTTCAGAGCATTTCAGAGCGAAGGAAATTATCAAATTAGACAGAGAGTGAAGAACTACCATGGATGACCTGAAAAGAAGATTAGCATAGAAAATGAAAATAGCAGAACACGCAGAGTAAAGCTTTGTTCTCATTTTTCCATCGTTATTGTAACACATTACAGATTGTATATATAGAGCATTGGTTATACACGTGTATGCTTTGATTTGGATAGTTATAGATGAACGGCTGGATCACTTCTGGGCCGTTTCTGATAAAGGTAGCTGGGTCATTTCTGATAAAGTTGTTGTGGTAGTGGAAGCTGTCTTTACCCCCTCGCAAATGGACGGTTCTGGCTGAACTGTCAATTTGGCTCGCAGTAGATGAAATCTAGGCGTGGATAGAGGTTTTGTAAGCACATCAGCTAGTTGATTTTGCGTAGCAATGGGAGCAACGGTGATGGCCTGATTCTGAATGTGGTCCCGGATAAAATGTTGGTCGATCTCTATGTGTTTTGTGCGAGAGTGAAACACGGGATTGTTGGCAAGGGCGATAGCTGAGGCATTATCGCAGAAGATAGTTGTAGGACCTGGAAGAGTGAAACCGAAGTCTTGAAGCAGTCTCCGTAGCCATAGAACATCAGTCGTGGCAGCGGCTAAGGCCCTGTATTCTGCTTCAGTTGAGGACCTAGCAACAGTGTGTTGCTTTTTGACACACCAGGAGACCATAGTGTGTCCCAAAAACGAATAGTATCCCGTGGTGGACCGGCGAGACAGGGTGTCACTTGCCCAGTCGGCATCGGAGAAGGAGATCAGGTGCAGAGGTCCGGGAATTATGGGAATGCCGTGAGTTGAAGTGCCACGAATGTAGCGAAGAGTGCGTTAGAGAAGATGATAGTGGGGAGTTTGAGGATCATGCATATGTTGGCATAGGACATTGACTGGATAAGCAAGATCGGGTTTGGTTATTATAAGATATTGTAGAGCTCCGGTTAACTGTCGGTAGATGTGTGGATCGAACAGTGCTGAGTCCGTGAACTCAGTGAGAATGGATTTGGTGGAGAGTGGGTTGGATAGTGGTTTGCAGTGGGAAAGCCCAGCTCTAAGAAGGAGAGAGTTAGCATAGGAGGATTGATTAAGAAAGAGACCGTGAGGAAGTTTGTGAATTTGAATGCCTAGAAATGTGTGAGCTGAGCCAAGGTGTTTCATGGTGAATTTTTTATCAAGGCTTTGGGTGAGCTGGGACATGGCGGTGGGGTTGTTGCTGGTGAGCAGAATGTCATCGACATAGATGATGAGAAACATTTGAGTGTCATTTTGAGTGAAGGTGAGAAGAGAGTGGTCTGAGTTGCTATGTTTGAAACCGAGAGCTAGAAGGTAGGAGGAGAAAGTGTTGAACCATTGCCTTGGAGCCTGCTTGAGGCCGTAGATGGCTTTATGTAAGAGACAGACATGGTTCGGTTGAGAAGGACTTTCGAACCCAGGCGGTTGTTTCATGTACACAGTCTCGGTGAGATTGCCATGAAGAAAGGCATTCGCGACATCCAATTGATGAATGTGCCAATGATGTTGGACGGCAATAGTGAGGAAGACTCGTATAGTGGTGATTTTGGCGACGGGACTGAACGTCTCATTGTAGTCAATGCCAAATTCTTGGCGGTAGCCTTGGGCTACAAGACGTGCTTTGTGACGAGCAAGTGTGCCGTCTGAGTGGTATTTGGTGCGATAAGTCCAGCGGCAGCCGAGCGGAGTAATGTGAGGAGGGGATGGAACTAGTGTCCAGGTCCCCTGGTTTTGGAGAGCGGCAAATTCCAGAGCCATAGCTGCTTGCCAGGGCGGGAGCTTCTGAGCTTCGGCTAAGTTTGTGGGTTCGGGTGAGCTGGGTGAGGTGGTCAGGGTAGTTATGTGGGAGAGATTGAGTAGTTTCTTGGGTTTTAGAGAGCCGGTTTGGAAGCGGGTTCTCATGGAGTGGGTGGAGGTAACGGGTGGTTGTATGATGGGATTAGGTGGACTGTAGGGAGCTGAGGTAGTTATGGGGTTGGGTGATGAGGTTGGCGCCGTAGCTGTAGTTGGAGGTGTAGATGGTGGGGAAGGATTGGGTGTATGTTGGATTGGTGTGTTGGTGGTAGGCAGATAGGAGATGGGAGTTATTAAATGGGGATTGAGATGTTGGATAGTAGGTTGGTTGGACGTGGAGGATTGGTGGATGGTTTGGGAGTAGGGAAAATGTGACTCGTCAAAGGTCACATGACGGGAGATGATGATTTTGCCTGTGATAGGATTCAGACATTTGTAGCCTTTGTAGGAGTCCAGGTATCCGAGGAAGATACAAGGAGTGGCTTTGGGTTCCAATTTGTGGCGTTGGGAGGGATGTTTCCATGGGTAGCAGGCACAACCAAAGGTGCGCAGGAGTGAGTAGTTTGGTAGTTGATCGGTAAGGATTTGGAGAGGTGAGACGTTGTTTGTGGTGACTAAGGGTAAGAGGTTGATGATGTAGGTGGCTGTAAGTGCCGCATCAGGCCAGAATATGGGTGGAAGGCTAGCGGTGTGAAGCAAAGCGCACGTTGTTTCCACGATGTGCCGGTGTTTCCGCTCGGCGGTGCCGTTCTGCTCAGGGGTATAGGGACATGAAACTTGATGCTGTATACCGTGGGTTTGAAGAAAATGTTTAAGTTCCCTGTTGAGAAATTCAGAGCCCCCGTCTGTGCGTAAGCGCTTGATTTTATGAGACAGTTGGTTTTCAATAAGAGCTTTGAATTTAATGAATATTGATGTAACTTCATTTTTGTAGTTCATAGGAAACAGCCAGGTGAACTTAGAAAACTCATCAACAAAGAGCAAGTAGTATTTAAATCCCTGTTGTGATACAACCGGGGAAGGTCCCCATACATCTGAGTGCAGAAGTTGAAGGGGAGAAGATACATGAGTTGTAGATCTAGTAAAAACTAACTTATGGCCTTTGGAGACCTTACAAGCAGAGCAAGTGAAAACAGATGTAGGAATGCGGAGATGCTGTTGTTGAGTGGAGATTGTGCGAAGCACTTGATGATGAGTGTGGCCCAGACGATTTTGTCATAGTAGTGTTTTTGTTGAAATGGCAGAGAGAGCACTGGATGAAGCACTTGATGAGGTAGAGGGTAGTTTAATTCTGTAGAGCCCATTTCGGCATGGTCCCTAAAGAAGTATTTGGCGAGTCTTGAGGTCGTGGATGATGAAGCCAGACGAGGAGAAAGAGATAGAGATGTTATTGTCGGACGTAAGAGTAGAAACAGATAGAAGGTTGTGTTTGAGATTAGGAACGTGATGTATAGATGAGAGGGATAACTTACGATTTGGCGTGGGAAGGATACAGGCACCTGAATGAGCTATTGAAAGCGCTTCTCCGTTGCCGACTGTGACGTTGTCCGATCCGAGATAGTTCGTGGGATATTGTAGATTGTCCAGATGTGGTGTGAGGTGCGAGGTGGCACCCGAGTCGATGTACCAGTCGTTGGAAGCTGCTGAAGTATCGGCGACGAGAGCTTTGGTGGTGGTAGACGTTGGTGGAGTTGGAACGTAGTTGGCATTGAATCGATGCCAACATTGGGAAGCTGTGTCCTCATTTGGAACAGATCTGACATACGGTAGGAGTGGTGGTAGATGTTCTATTGCCACTGTTCAGCGGGGTGCGTCCTCTTCCTCTCCGGCCACACCCACAGTATGTGTACAGAGCTGCGTGTGAATTCACGAAGTTTTGTTCACGCAGTAGCTCAGCGGCCAGATTGATCTCTTCGCTTAGAAGAAGCGAATATAGATTTTCAAGATTGAAAGGAGAGAGCTTCGTGCGGATGGAGGTCTTGAATGCTTGGTAGGAGGGTGGGAGGCCGTTCAATGTATACATTATGATATCTTCACTCTCTATCTTGGATCCGGCGGCGGCGATATTGTCCACCAGGGTCTTGATGTTAGTCAGGTACTGTTGCATTGTAAGATCCTTCATAGATATATTGTGTAATTCATTTTTCAATTGAATCACACGTGATCTGTTGGATGCCTGAAGACGAAGCGCGAGAGTCGACCAGATCTCTGCGCAGCTTTCTAGATGAAGAACATATGGAAGGATTGAGGCTGTGATGGTGGATCATATGGCTGCGGCTAAGTTTTGATCGGCAACTTGCCATTGGGTATAGGCTGGATTTATGATGGTGGAGTTGTCTGGCTGAAGGAGAAGACGTTGTGGGGTGATGAAGTTGGGATCTAAGTGATCTCTAAATCCATTAGCCTTTAAAAGCTTAAGGATCTGTGATTTCCACAGTGGGTAGTTGTCGTTTGATAGAGGCAGGGGAACGATGGTTTTAATGTTTGCTAAAACTAGTTTGAGAGCAGCGGTGATGGGTAAGGGTTCAGGAATCTTTTCTGTACTTGCCTCCGCTACCGACGAGGAGGAAGAAGATTGTGCCATTAGGATCAAATGTAGCTGAGAAGAGCTCTTGCTCTGATACCATGAAGAACTGCCATGGATGACCTGAAAAGAAGATTAGCATAGAAAAGGAAAATAGCAAAACACGCAGAGTAAAGCTTTGTTCTCATTTTGCCATCGTTACTGTAGCACATTACAGATTGTATATATAGAGCATTGGTTGTACACGTGTATGCTTTGATTTGGTTAGTTATAGATGAAAGGCTGGATCACTTCTGGGCCGTTTCTGATAAAGGTAGCTGGGTCGTTTCTGATAAAGTTGCTGTGGTAGTGGAAGCTGTCTTTAGAGAGAATTCATAAACAGAAATTTAATTGAGATATATTCCAACTCTTCCAACGAACAGAGAACAAGAAATAATATTGGAAATTCAATAGTGAAAGCTAGGAGACTATCCGAAATCCGAATCACATGGAAACCAAAAATTGACTGAACGATACAATATATGTAGTTGCAGGGATTCAGGGAACCTATGCAGATTTTTTGGTCTCTGTTGCTTTCTGGTCTTCCTCTTGCTTCTTCTTCAAAGATGGAGGAGGCCTGACCACAATGCTCCTTTTCCATTTTTTGTCAAGCTTCCTTGATAGCCTTTTATTTATTCCTTGTTCAATCTCCCTCTCCCTTTTGATAGTAAGCATCCGAGCAACCTTGATTCAGGAAAAGCCATAGCCGTCAGAAAATGATGTGGAGCATAAACAATGATTAATGCTCTGTATGTTATGCAAACAAGCATTAAAAGCAAAAAAGGTTGACTAGTTCAATTTGTAAACAGAACACTTCAAATCATCTGACATTAGTTCATAAATCATATTTTCTACGGGATGAAAGTCTTCAACGATTGAGCATCAGAAACTCGCATTGGTTTTTTTTACAAAAGAACTGATTTGATTTTTTTTTGGAGTAAACTAATTAAAACAAATTATCCTATTTTGCATTGATTACTAAACCCGCAATAGAATAATAATACAATCATAAAAAGAGTATTAAAGGTCTTTCCATGATTGTGACGTTAAAGAACAAATATGGAAAGGTACTTTAAAATTAGTTTAAATACAGTCGTGCAACTGGCATCAAAAAGGTGAGCAAACTATGATATATTGGAAACAATGCAACACATTCATATCATTGATCTCTAGCATGATTTGCATTGTATGGCTCAACAAGGACCATCCTAAAGAAAGCATTAGCTATCACATTATACATTTTATCTCACAGTGAATTGGCAAGGGAACCATGCAAGCAATTCCAGCATTCGACTGAAACTATTAGTATATTCTTTATTTTTGAAGACTCTAGCATCATTGTCCATTGAAGTTGTGAAGATCTTATATCCTAGTTTTTGCAACACGCCAAAAAATAAACCTCACGACAGTCCATGCATAGGATTGCATTATTTGAAGGTATCCTCTATAAGTTTCGTTTTGCATGTTATGAAACTTACCCAAAAGCTTAATCATGCCTTGTGCATTGCAGCAATTTACGTAGCCCATGTAGATGCACATCTTGCTAAGAGTTAAGAAGTAGCATATACAAGTCATTCTTTATGATCAACACAAAATTTAATGGCAGTGTGTAACTTCAATGAGTTTTAGGCTTCGTATGGGATGGCTTTTTTGTTGTTTCTTAAAGCAGTTTTTTAGTACAAAAATTAAAATTTTTATACTAAAAAACTACTTTTAGAAGCAACAAGAAAGTCGTCCCAAAAGAAACCTTAATCTTCAGTGTATTGAGCTGGAAAGAAAGGGCAGCAGTCATATCTTCAAATTTGTCACCCAATACCATCAAAACAACCTTCAAATTTGTCACCCAATACCATCAAAACAACTTTCGAATGTAACCTCTTAATTAGTAGATGCTATTACAAAGGTCAACAATAATTTCTTTTTTTACTTTTTTTTTTTTGTGCATATAATTTAATTGATGTTTACTTTTAAAGAGGATCTTGCAGATATTTGATATCCGATGCCATGTGGATTCCTAAAATCATTCCCTGATAAAAATATAACACTCATTATTTCCAAAAAGAAAATCAGGTGATATAATTTAGGAGATAGGAGACATTTATTTACTAAGAATACTCTGCCCTTCGCAATTTAATTAATAAATAGGCTGGGGTATAAAAAATATGGGTCATTAAACGTGATAAACCTACATGCAATTGTTAAAAACAAGGTAAGACTGTCACGGGAGCAATGGCATTACACAACAGTTTATGCCTTAATTCATTTCGACATGTCACAAAGTTTAATCTTGTGAAATTGATCGTGCCTACATGTTACCTAAAAAATGAATATCAATTGGTCTAACAATTATAGATCTTGAGAAATTGATGAGGAATTTCATGGAGGGATGTTGAAAGTGTTGAGGAAATTATCAAATTACATCACATTATGATGTTACATTTTTTTATTTGAAGTTGGTGGTTTATGATTGATAGCTGTATCTTGAAATAACTCTCTTGATGTTGATTGACAAAAAAAAAGACTTCTTTTAAGAAACAGTATCAACATATCTTTGTAAACAATGATGTGTTGCTTTTGTGGGGAAATGTTCAAGGGACAATATGACAATATTTTCTGTTTATTAGTACTAATAAATAGATTGATTGTGCTCCAATATAAAGGTCATATGCATCATTTGATCACATATAGCGGCAAACAGCCATCTAACTGTTGAATTTTCGGACATTGGAGCTAGTCATTGACTACTTCAGTTATAATAGCTTCAAACAACTTCTCTTTATTTCCAAATATTTTAGTATTTTTCTCCTGTATGATTGACTTTAAAAAATCAGTTCAATCAAATACATTCAACAGCTAATTAAATCTATTTTAAACAAGTTTGTTCGGCTAACAGTCTTGATTCTCAACAAACATGTCCAAAACAGTGTTTTTGATTGTCAACAAATCCCATACCAATGGCCACCACCATCCTTTCTCTATTAATGGTCTTCACCTCCCATTGTGGCTGGTATTAGGGTAACTAGGGCTGCCTTTGATCAACGTAGATACAAATATATGACTTACTTTTACACAAATATAAATAAGAGGGTAGATTTTTAGATGGGTCCGTCTCTGATCAAGGTAGGCACAATTAAATGACTCACTTTATCACCTGAAGAGCACATTAAGAGGGATTACCATGCTTTAAATAGTTAGAAGTATGCAAATGACATCCATAAGAAAAAGTTAGCAGGTATAATAATATTGTAGTTTGGCATGGCAAAAATTCAAGTGATGCTCTTGTCAAATACCATCGCAGTCATCTCAGTCGTCCCTTCCCACTTGATCCTATGGCCAGCATGGGATCAGTAGGAGGCTCACATGAATCACTCCAATCTCCTCCTTCCATATTTGGGTGGTTGATTTAGGAAGGATTATATTAGTTCAATTATGAATTATTTTGTAATTATTTGTTTCCTTAATAGTAGGACTAAAAAAAGCCATGGGACTACAAACTGCAATGAGAAGATGGCATATTGGATAGATGCATCGAGAGCTAGGATTAAGTATATACTATAAGCAAGCTAATTAGAAGATGTGCACATTTCCAAATCTCATGTATGTGACAAAGATGAAGAAGCAGGGTGGTTTGATTGGAGGAGGAGGAGGAATGAGTTCCTGCGGCTTCTTGATCTCCCATGGCTCTGATACCATGTGACAAAGATGAAGAAGCACGGAGACAGAGGAAACCTCAGAGAAAGAGAAGCAGGGAAAACGAGAAATAAAACGTCTTATTACCAAATGAGATATACAGTGCTATATAAATAGAGGCATGAAGCCGGTCTTAATGGAAATAGAAAATACAATGTTTTAATTATATTCTAATAATGTAGACGTGCTTTGATCCTTGCAAAGACATGTTGGAGAAAATGTGTTGAGGGCTAAGATGGAGTATTCACTGATGCATCGTTTATAACCTACCAGGAGAAGTGTCCATTTTTGGGGGTTCTGATTCTCAGCGTAATCCTAATGGTGCATTACATAGGTGTAACTCTCTTGATCTCGTGTGACAGAAGTGTGGAAATTAAAAACAATGAAAGTGCAAAAATGATAAGTAAAAAAATAAAAAATAAGAGAAATAAAAAGTAACCGAGCCAAATAAATAAATATAGTACATTGATATTAAATTATTAACTAAACAAGTTGTATTAAAAAAAATAAATTTAACAATATAAGATGCACCACCAAGCATATTAAACCTTTAACAAGTTATTTGTTTAACACTAAACAAGTTACGAAATTAACATGTTGGATTGCATTCAAATTTGATTTATTTAATCACCGAACTTTTAAAAAAATTTTAAACTTGTCCAATTACCAACATGAATGAACTTGAGTGAATATTAATTGTGTCTAGTTCAAGTTATTTATTAAGTGCATTGGTTCAATTGCATTCCTAAGGTTAAGGTTTAAACCTTCGATTACATTGACGAGCCAACCATCTTTAGTAAGTCATTCTTTGAGCGTAGTCATATATGATTATAGATTCAAATTCTAATGTAGTTTCTCATTATTTTAGGTGGCATCAAAATTCTCGACACTTGAGCTAGGTATCCCAAGCTCAATAGGGATGATTACTTTAGTGCCAAAGCATAAGGAGTGTTTCCTAGTGGGAGTTTGTACAATTGTGCAGTAGGCATAAAGAGCATGATGTAACTACTCGACCCATTGCCCCTGAGTCTTTTCCAAGCGTGTTTTGAGCCCTCTTAATATTGTGGTTGGTAGCTTCAACTTTTATGTATGTTGAAGGATGCACTATTGTCATGCATGTGGCTTACGGAAATTCATGCCCAACTATTCAAGAGAGTTTATGACTTGAGGTCAACTTTTTGAAAGGCATATTAGATTGCATTTAAGATATTATCCAAAAAAAATCATCATCATTTTGCGAGGAATATGATCGGACATGAAATGTAGGACTTACGACATTGCCCTATAGGCAAAGCAACCCGCCAAAAACATCACGCAAAAATAAGTTTGATTTACTACTTAAAAGAGTGAAATTTTTTTAAATAGTTGTCTGTTTTTCAAGGAATTGCACGATTCTAAAAGGAGGGTAAAATTGATTTATTTGTGCATAATAATCTCTTGAAACTCTAAATCTATGCAACAAAATATAAACCCTAAATACCCTTCACTCGTGTATCAAAACATTTTTAACTCTATTAAAAAATACCTTTTTAACTCTATTAAAAAATACCTTTTTAACTCTATAAATCGAGCCTTAACCTAATAGTTGATCCCTACTCCTAAACTGATGCTTATTTCTTGAAAAAATAGCACCAATGTATTTCCATTTGACTCTTATATAAATCTATAATTACCCTTTTGACCCTTTATAAAATAAATGAAATAGAATTTTCTCGTTATACATGTATGTATAAATTTTTTTTGAACTGTCCCAAAACTCAACTCTGGCCCCACCATCATTCAAAAAAGAATGGAGAACATAAAAATAAATTAGAAAATTTAATAAAAAGAAAATAGAAGCTAATTTTTCCATGAAATTAGCATCAAAAGCAAGGAATTTGAAAACATTGCTGAACATCAAGGGCAAATTGTGTTTAAAATGTGCTTGGCAGATCAAGGTACTAGAACTCAAATTCAAACTCTGGTAAATTCAAGAAAGTTTGTTATTTTTGTTCTCCATTGATGCAGTAATTCTATCCATTCCTTACGTAGATGATTTCATGTTTTTATTGGTTTTTCAGTGGTTAATTTTCTTTCGCAAGCCTTAAACTGTCTATTTTAGATATTTATTATAAATTTAACATTGCCGTTTAAGAAAATATTAAATGTTTAATAAAGGTGTATTACAACCTAAAATATCATCCAGAAACCTAAAAACACATTAATAAACAAATTTTCATATAATTTCCATGCAATATATTTCTAATAAATAAGCATGACACAACATCCAAAAATATATTTTTTGCAATTTTAACCAAATTTTACTATTTTACCAAATTTTAATCTAAATTAAAATCAGCATTAAAGTGAAAGTAACAAGAGTTGAATTCTTATGCTTATCTTAATTTTATTATCAGCAGCATTGTAACATCCAGGGCATTTACGGCGTATTGTATTCAATCACAATTTTGCAACTTGTACACTATCATCACTCATTGCATCTTACGAATGGCATGTTCATAAATGCCATACCAATGATTGTAACCATGTTTGCATATTTGATGGAACGCAATGACCTTCTGTATTCTTAGGTGGCTAAATGACATATAATTTTACTTTAATTACCATCAACTGTGTAAATTTCACAAAATTAGAAGTGCTAAGAATAGGTTGGTAAGCATTGCCAAAAGAGCTTAGCAAAGCATAGACTATGATGTTGAACGATTAGGCGGTTATCCTAAGACTACATGGGATGAAATGAAACGTATGCTTAAACATGAGTGTCCTGCAACTTGTTACAGGACATGATTGTTTGATCAAGTAAGAAACCCTAGGCAAGAAACTGTTAGACCGGTTCAGCTAGTTCATACAGGACCGACTTAAAGACGAAACAGGCGGAAGTTCCACCTCTTGTACGCACGATCCGATCGCCCCGGCATGAGAGAGCTATTTAGGAAGGATTTTTGAGGGAATTATAGGGGAAATTTCAAAGCAGGGGTTGTTTAGAGATTTCCTTTTGAATTGTATGCATTAAATAATTTGTTTACCTAGGGTTAGGGCATCTTGAATTGGGCTTAAATTTGAGATCTCTTAGGTTTAGGTTTTTGGGCTCTAGTGGCATCTAAAGATTTGGGAGAGGTAGATCCTCCTCTCAAATAGGAGATCAAATATATCTTGTAATTTTTCTTCCGTTAGTTTGATTATGGCTGTAAAATTACTATTTTTCTTGTTTCTTTCCTTTGGATTTGTGGATCGTTCTCATTGTTTTTATCAAGATAGTTAGGTTTTACATGAGAATTCCAAGTATTTCCTAACAAATTGGTATCAGAGCAATTTTTAGGGTTGAAATAGAAGTCTTCCTCGCTGAATTTTGTTGCATTTTGTATCTGATATTGTTGTTTTTGCTAATATGAGGGCAAAATTCGCGTCAAACTTGTTGCTCTTTGCTATTGGAGCCTAAATCCAGGTTCCCATGGCATAAAAAAAAAGTAGAAGTGTTGAAAGGATAGATCGGATAATTGAAAACTGAAATTTCAGATCTGCACACTCAACTTTCATATGTCAAAAGTTAAATTTCCGCTATCCACAAGAAGATGGATGGGAATTTTTATAGCCTTGGGGGAGATGTTGAAGAAAGTGCTTGAGGGTCAAACCAAAATATCGCCGTTGGAGGTGAGAGGAGGCGACAACGACCAAGTGGGGAAACCCCTAAGCCAATCAGACGAAGGGAAGATCAAGAGGTGGAGACTTGGAAGAGAGAAGAGAGAATACCTTCCCTAGAGCCTATTCCTAGGGAAGAGTCAGGTAGAGGGTATGGGGAGAGGCGTGAGAAGGTAGGGCAAGAACGAAAGGGTGTTGAATTTGAGAGGAAAGGGGCGGATTTTGAAAGGGAAAGTGGAAATTATGACCGAAGGGTGGATAAATTTAAAAGAAGAGGGTTTATTATGATCCAATGGGTGCTGAATTTGAAAGGAGAATGTGCGAAGTTGATTAAGGTTTGGGTATGAGCATAGAAGGGATAATTAGGACACTTGGGGAGAACCACCTCCTTGGGGAATGGGAAATTATGGAGGGAACAGAGGGAACGGAAGCAATCTAAGGTTTAGGAGAGATGGATCATCCTCTTGAGTAGAGGATCAATTGTATCTTGTTATTTTTCTTCCGTTAGTTTGATTATCGCAGTAAAATTACAATTTTTCTGGATTTTTTTTTTAGATTTGTGGATCCTTCTCGTTGCTTTCATCAAGATAGTTAGGTTTTACATGGGAATTCCAAGTATTTCCTAACAGAAACTCATACGTTTGTCACATGAAATGTGTCAAAAATGTAATCTACCTAGGAATCCTTGAATTATATGATCCAAATTCATCTAAGGCCTTGAGCCAAATATTAGAAAAGAAAGATAAGGATTTATGTAGCCCTCACAGTAGAAAATGCTTGTCATAATTCCATTTGGAAAACCCCCATCATAGGTTCATTCTGCCACATACCATTGTTTTCAAAACAATTTTTTTTATTTTCCATTTGGTATGTAATTTCTTTACTAAACACACCAATATTAGGTAACCGAATTAATCCTTGATCCCATTGAAGATGTTGAAGATCACGGCCTTCCTAATGATGAGGAAGGCAAATTTTACAGGATTTCTAAATGCTAGAAAACGGTCCTGATGATACATCTGTAGTTCCCAATATTAACATTGAAATTGCCTCATAATGTTGACCTCGTAGTTTATAACCTAGCATCTTGAATGAGAAATTAGAAATTAGAGCATTGATCATAATAACTATAAACATTAAAAACTCCAACTATTCATAAATTTTTCTCTAATCTCAACCTCTGACGCAAATTACTAAATTAGCACTCTTTTGAATCTAGAAATTTATCCGCAACTCTCCATAAGTAGTTCTATGATCCAACACAAGCTTCAGACCTAAGTAAATCCAAAAAATAACAGCAGATTGTTGTCTGTCCCTAAGCCGGTTGGTTGAGAACTTTGTCCCCGTCGAAGAGTTATTGCATTCCAGAATTAGGATATTTGTAAGTATGATTTGCTTGAGCACTCAACTTCCAAAAAACAGGAGAAAAAACATTCAAAAAGCCATTCAGAAATGGGAACACATAAAACTGTCGCAGCAAAGAATCAATTTACCCATTCACAAAAGAAAAAAAAAATACTGCAACGAAAAAATATAATATGGGTCATCTTCCCATGAGAAGAAGAGCGACATGGTCCAAAAGGAATAGATAATAAGAGAGAAATTTACCCTTTTCCGCATGAGACGGAAATTGCTGGATTTGAATTCATTCCTGGCAGACCTCTGAAGCCTGAGCATGAAAAGCTCCCCCTTGAGGTCGATAACCTCCTCGTTTAGCTCCTCCGTCGTCCGACCTCGTAACTCCTTCAATTCCTCCCCCCTCTTCGCAGCCCTAACTAAAATGCGTTCTCCAATCCTACGTAAGGAGGGTGGGCCTAGAGCTTTAGCGGGACAGCATTGGATTCGGATCCCGTTGAACGAAGAGATTAGAGATGGAAGAGAAAATACTTTTCTGTTTGACGAAGATATTGAAGGGTAGTACGGCGAGAGGTGAAGACGATGGGAGGAAGGAAACGAGAGGCCTAGCGCCATCTTCTTCGTCCCCGCTGCTTTCTTTGCGAGCAGAGTAAGCCGTTGTAGGATGGATGCACACCTTTGGATAAGGATAATTGAAAAGTGCTGCACATTAGGAAGATGCTGGGAGTTGGAGGGATCCCTTCGTGGCAAAATCAAGCCCGTTCTTAAAAGAAAAACAACAAGCTATTTATTTTTAAAAAAACATCAAAAAAATTATTTAAAATTAGGGATTTACATACATATCAATTTATTTCATATTATATTATATATATATAACATTCAAAATATTAATATTATATGCCTACCTTTCATAGAATAAATTTAGGTGTATGAAATGAAATATTAAAATTTATAGAATGATATGAATGATAGAAATCAATTATATAAGTTGTATATTTGATATTAAAATTTTATATAGATGGTAGGTATGTAATATTAATATATTGGATGTTAGATATATAAATAGCATGAAATAAAATGATATGTATGTAAATTTTCCTTAACTAATTCCCTTTTGGATTATATAACTATTTATTGAAGTTTGTGATGGTTGAAATTAGTTCGAATCTAATTCTAACATTTATTTAAATCTAGTTTGAATATTTATTTATGAATATGTCAGGTCCAGCGGGACCGTTATGCCTTTGCATCAGTCTAGTGATGACTTCCACAATGAGCTCCATGCTATAAGTATAGGTAAAAGTCAAGTCCCAATAACCTATTTTAGGAATGAACAAGTCATGAAAAGGTTCATATTTAGCCAAATCATTTGAGTTGAGGTATGTAACACCTCAAAATCAAATTTGAAAGAATTATCCATTTATCATTTTAAGAATATACTAGATCTTCTATAACTTATCAATATCAATAATAACTAGTGAAAGTAATTAAAATCATATACATCAATATATTTTACTATTTATTTATCCAAAATATCATTTACATTAGCCAAGAAATCACTACAATAACTAATTTATCACAAGATCTTGCTTACAAAAGACTAAAAAAAATTTGAGGATCTCTATCAATCTCACTCCAACTGATCATGACCTTTTTCGTTACCTGAAATTAATAAAATCCACATAATGAGCTCAAAAGCCCAGCAGTAATCAAAAACTCACTAAAGCTTTCAATACAATGACTAAAAAATCAATATGAAATGTTCAGTTTAATATAATCAATAACAATCAATGTAGTTATTGACCATATATTATTATTAAAACTCATAATGATTAATAATAAAAACAAAGAATCATTACAATGAATCTAAAAATTAATAATTTATATTCATAAATCACTAAAAGAATCTATATTATCTATTCATATGCATCATATATTTATTTATCAATGATATTAATGTATCTGTCAATGTCATTAGTGCTATCAATGTATGCATGTATCAATATATGATTTAACAATGCAGCATATCATACTTTAACATGATGTTTTCACCATCTTTTACCCCAATTGATTCCCAGTTGATTCTCAATCATATTAATTCTGTTCAATAGAAAAAAAATTATATAATAATCAAAATCATTGAAAATTAAAATGAGATTTAAGTTAGTTGCAACAAATTTAAGAAATCTCTAAATAAAATTGATAAATAAAAAAGCCCTATATAAACTTCTCTCTCTTCAACTATATGCACAGCACATAAATTTATATTTTTCATTAAAAAAATTATTTCAAAAATAATATGATTATTACAATCCACCCACCTTAGAAAAATGTCATCCCCGACATTTTTCTTAAGAATTTTGGCACAAAATTAATATCAAGAAAATACATAAAATTAAAACTCAAATTGAATCGAAACAAATCACGAATCAAAACTCATCAAACTCAATCAGTTATATGCATAAATGACAAATCTATACTACCCAACTTCTACCCCACTCATAAATTAATTCTTAAATCTCTGGTTACAATATAATTCTTCCAACAACCGCTTTGATATCAATTTATAACTCTACAAAATCAAATTTGAAAGAATTATTTATTCTATCATCTTAGTAATCAACAAGAGCTTATATAATTCATCACAATAATAAACATATATCCAGTGAAAATAACTAACAATTACATATCTCAAAACATTACATAATATTCATTCTCTCCAAATCAATATACAATATAGTTAGGAATTCAGTACAATCAATAATTTATCACAAGCTCATGACTACAAAAGAATAAAATAAATACAAAACAAAATCTAAAGAAAATTTGTTGATCTCTTCAATCTCACTCCAGCTGGTCATATCCCCTTCGCTGGCCTAAAATCATTAAAATCATATCAATTATCACTTATCCAATTAATCAATTATCATATTCAATTAAGTAAATCAATAAAAAGTTGTCACTCTCTGTCTATCGGTGTAATCGATCTTCTATTACAGACTATAATCAGGAAAACACCACAAATCATATTTAAAGGAAAGCCCGTCGGCCACCCTCTTGCACAGAATATTATGTTTTAATAGCAAACACATTTTATAATATTAACAATCAGTCTTTCTTGCTTATGCAAATGCCACAATCAAAATACAGTAAGAAATAATCAATTTTGTTCAATACAAAAAAGCTATAAAATAATCAAAATCATTGAAAACTAAAATGAGATTTGAGTTACTTATAACAAATAGAAAAAATCTTTGAACAAAATTAACAGATGAAAAAGCCCCGAACAACCTTCTCCTTCTATCTCTTCCCTCACTCTTCTTCAACAAAGCACAATGTTGAAATTTAGATTTTTCATTTCAAAAAAAAACTATATTATTACAAGGTATTATTATGCTAAGTGGTTTATGTCTTATCATATCCCACAAAAATAAGCAATACTCCTTTAAGGATGGATGAGGAAACTGACCAAATTTTTTGGAAAAGATTCAATTGCTTGACATCAAAGGGATGTCATATTTGTTAACTTGTGCTATGTTTTACTTATTGCATTGCACAAAATATGCTTAGAGTTTACTTAATCAATCTTCCACTAAGAATCATGTGAAGATACAATCACTCAATCAGGGGAAAATATTTATAATGAAAAATGCAATTATTAAAGTCAATTAAATTGCATGATTGAGGGTATTTCCACTAGCTTTCCTATTAACAAAAAATAACAATTTAAATCACTCAATTATTAATGCAATTTAAATTCACTAAATAATTAATGCAAACATTAGCTACCAATTCTACCAAAAAAAATTTTAACAAAAAATAACGGTTCAAAATCATTAAAAGATAAAAATGAACAATGAGAATAAGTTAGAACTCTCAAATCTCGAATCAATGAAAAAAAATAAACAATAGATCACCTGGAATGACGACAAGCGACGGAGAGGTTGAGAGCTGCGATTTTGTAGAAAGAGTGAGATCTAGGATGAGGAGGAAGCAGTGGGATGAAATAGAGCTTTAATCGACGAATTTTCGGTGGAAAACTTTGATGGTATTTAAGTAAAGTTTACGTGAAAAAATCCGCCCGCAAAGCCTCATAGCAAAAAAAACACCGAGGGAATACTCGTTGAAAATTTTTCGCCTTCATTTCCAATCGAATTGCCGGCAACTCATCCGCCAGTGAATGCCAACCGCCAACGTATGACAAGCTAGAAATATCATCAGAGAATCTAGCGGAAAGTTTTGTCGGTATTTCCCTCGGTATTGACCATTTTCATGTAGTGTTTTCCATCTTTTACCATGGAATTCATTTTATATAGCTTATGTTTATTATATAGTATCAACACAGTTTTCTAATCACATGAAGGACATCATTTATAACTTATAACAAATACTACTGAATCATTTTAACTGAGTTAAGCCTATTGGATTTTCCCTTTCAAAACTTTCTACATAAAAAAGCATATTAAAACTCATTGAAAATGATGGATGTGAATCAACGAAAGAACCACCACTTATATCTTATGTCATGCTGCAATTTATAATGGACTGTATTTATTTTAATCTTACGTAAATGGCTGACCTTTAACGTTTTTAAAATCTAAGTAGGAAACTTTGGGAAGAATTGAAAAAGAAACGCCAAGAGCTGTACAAAAAAAAAAAAGAATATTTTGTAAACATTTTATCCGATATCCTCCTTCTGGGAATGACAACTTGCATGAAAGCAAATTCTCCATATTCAGAAGCTGGTTTGGCTAATGAATTAAAGTCAAGTCAGATATTGGGAAAAAAAAACGGTCAAAATTCAAACTTGGCTGCTACAGCCAGAAGATTTCTTCCATCTGTGATCCACCTTATTTCTGTACAAATAAAAATAAAAACAAAGTCCTTCACTGAAATAATTATAAGCAGAAAGGATAGATACATTCTGCAAGCCTATATATTGAAGAGGCTAAACTACTGACAAAGAACCACCAGAGAAGGCAAATGGGTCTCCCTAAACCCTCCCTGGCTATGATGCTGCTTCTATGTGGTTAGTTTCATTCTCTTTCAATTATCTTAGCATAAATTTATAACACTAACTTTTTTCTTTTTCTTTTTTAATTTATTTATGTAAGGGATGATTCTGCTTAGTGATCTTCAAGAAATAAAGGGGGCCGTTGCTTGTCCTCAATACTGTCTTGATGTGGATTATATGACTTGTGCTTCTTCTGGAGATGAAAAACTAGCTGCTAGATGCAACTGTTGCCTTGCTCCAAAGGGATGCACCCTTCACCTTGTTGATGGCCAAAATGTTTATTGTGCCTGATGTGTTCTTTATTTGATTAAGAAAATAGCTGTGATCTTTCTAAGGCTTCGTTTGGGATGACTTTCGTTCTGCTTCTTTACGCAGCTTTTTATTATAAAAATTTTAATTTTTATATTAGAAAGCTGTTTTATGAAGTAGTAAGAAAGGTGTACCAAAGGAAACTTAAGTCTCCAGTGTTATAAATAAGTGAGTTGATTATACGCAAGCTCGGTCTGTATGTAATAATGTATACTGTATATGACTTGTACACGTGTGTTACCTGTTTTACCTGTTTTCTAGAACTCTTGATCTGTTTTCACTTACTGCTTATGTAATTCTATATATACTGAGTTTCTGTAATAGATTAAACAAGAATAAGAAATACTTTCTTTCGTCCTGTTTGTCTTCATGGTATCAGAGCCACGGCTCTAAGCTTCCGATCTCCCGATTCTTTCTCTCTGTCCCTTCCCTCCCGCTCCGATCATGGAGGCCTCCACTGTCTCGCAAGCGGAAGACGACTTCATCTCCTCGTCCGACGAAAGTGTGGCTATACCAGCAGCCCTCAAGTTCGTGATATCCAACATTAAGATTATTGTCCTGATCCAGCTATCCTCCGACAACTACCCCATCTGGAGATCCCAGGTTCTGAAACTTCTCACTGCCAACGGATTCGCATCGATTCTTCTACCTTCGGCGTCCCCTCCCGCCAGCTACAAAATCCTCTCCGATGGCAGCAAAGAACCCAATCCAAAACATCAAGAATGGCTTCTGGTCGACCAGAACCTTGCGGCTGCCCTCTGTTCCACGCTATCTCCGGCGATCTTACCCTATGTCATTCAGCTTGTATCCGTTTCCGACATTTGGGCTACGCTCGAACGACGTCTTCAATCGTCCAATAGATCCCGCGTTATCCAACTCAAAAATGAGTTGCATAATGTACAGATGAAGTCGCAGAATATGATGCAATACTTTCAACAAATCAAAACCATCGTTGATAATATTGCCTCCGCAGGCTCTGCAATTGATCAAGAAGACGTTCTGCTCTATACTCTGAACGGTCTTCCTCCGTCTTATAACGCCCTGAAGACCACTATTCGTGCTATGCAATCCACGATGGATCTTGACAGTCTTTACTCCCTCTTGCTCTCTGAAGAAATCAACCTACAGTCTGAAACATTGAAGCAGGTTCATCTTGGTGACTCCTCCACAGCTCTTTATTCTAACCGAGGGCGTGGACGGCGAGGACGAGGCAGATCGTCTTCTCAGCAATCTTGTCCCTCCAACTCCAACATTTCGCAGTGCCAAATCTGCAACAAAAAGGGCCATCTCGCACACAATTGCTGGCACCGACTCAATACCTCTATCAACCCTCCGGACACAACCTCTACAGCTGCTGCTTCCCGTGCAATGGTTGCGGCAACTGACACAAATAATCAAGATTGGTACTTAGACTCCGGCGCATAGGCTCATCTTACTAATTCTGCCGACAACCTTTCTCAGGCTACATCATACACCGGTAACGACAACATTACCATAGGTGATGGCAGATCTCTCTCCATTGCGCACATCGGCAATGGAATTCTGCCTACACCGTATCGTAAGCTGAATCTTAATCCCTTACTTCATGTGCCTCGTTTATCACATAACTTATTATCTGTCTCTAATCTTACCCAAGACAATAACGTATCTGTGAATTTTTATCCTCATGGTTTCAACATTAAGGATATGACGACAAACAGAATTCTTCTGTCGGGACCAAGTAAACACATTATCTGTCTCTAATCTTCCTCGTTTATCACATAACTTATTATCTGTCTCTAATTTAATTTAATTATGTTTAATTATATTAATAGTTAATTATTAATTAAACTTATATTAATTATAATTAATTAAACCTAATTTATTCTAATTAATTATTATTATTACTAAATAATTATAATAATAATAAAAGTAAAACAAAAAAATACTATTCCCCCCACTCTCTTACCTCGACCAACGTGTCGAGTCGGTGGTCTGCCCATGCACGCCTTTATTGAGCGTGGTGGGAGGGGCAACCGGCGCGACACCTACGACGAGGTAGGCGAGTGACTCCTCGATCCACGTGTCAACCACTACAACCCTGCGGAGGTACGAATTCTTCTAAACTTAGATTCTCGTTCTCGAAGTTCGTGGCGAACCGGAAAACCGCCCCAAGCACGCCTTTAGTGCGCGTGGTGGGATGGGACCCCGGTCCGACGCCTACGACGATGCGGGCAATCACCTAAACCTTGCTTCAATATTCGTGGCAAACCGGAGAACCGCCCCATGCACGCCTTTATTGGCCGTGGTGGGATGGGACCCCGGTGCGGCACGTACGGCGAAGCGGGGTAACTTATAAGTACCCCCGGGCGGGGGAAAATCAAATCTGTTATCTTTCAAAAATGTCTTTTTAAAAACCTCATGCACGCCTTTATTGGCCGTGGTGGGAGAAAACAAAAAATACAACCGCCGCGGTGTCTCACCAACACCAACCGTGCACGTATTTATTTACGTGGCGGGTAGGCGGCCTCTTGGTTTTTCCCCTTAACGGGGGAGACGCCGGGAGGCTGCCGAAATTTTGTCTGAAATACAGACAAGGACTTGGAGCAAATTCGGACTTGTGGACTTTAATGCAATGAATTCAAACCTAAAACAAAACACAAGAACTTGAATGAAAACTTGGATTCAAGCTTAAATAAAAATACAAGTTGACCACTTGGAATTGTACTAAGAATTTGAACCAAGTTGACAGCACTTGAATTTGAACTTCAAATGAAATTGAACTGGGCTCAAACGAGAACTTGAATGAATCTGCAAAGACTCCAGAAGACAGAGAACTTAATTTGAACTTAAACTTGAACATGAGCTTGAGCTTGAATTCAAACAAGAACTTGATTGGAACATTAAGCCGACAAGGCTTGGACTTGAAAAAGATATATGAGAACTTGATTGAACTCATTTTAAGCTCGGACACGGACTCAAAGGACAAAGAGGAAGGATTTGAAATTGAACTCAGAGGACATAAACAAAAATTTGAACAAACTACAAGGGACATGAATTGGGATTTAGTTTGAATATCAAATGAATATGAGCTTGGACTCTCTTTTGAACTTCAACTTGCCATTTGAACTTGAACTCATCTTAAGCTCAAATGAGTTTGGCGTGGGAAGCTTTGACATGAACATGACAAAAGAATTAAAGCTAGATAGCTTGAACTTCATTTGAACTTAGTCTAAATCATGGATGATTAAGCTTGAATTCGAATAAAATATAAAGGACTCAAAATGAAGCTAAGGAATGTTGGATTTGGTTCTAATTGAAGCATGTAAGTTGGGCCAGACTTTGAATTGTTCAAATAAGCATCAACAATCAAATGAAAGACTTGTTGGATTTCAACATAAACTTGCTCGAAAATTATAACATAGAAATCCCCTCAATGCTATAAATGTCACTTGAAGTACAAATGCTAACATGCATAAATCACCTACAAGCATGTATAAGGAATGCATGGAGAGCATTCAAGTGGCAAATAATCAAAGTGAACTTACAGATGAAGGCTAATGGTTTGTAATGAACTTGGACATCCTTAAATGCATGAATGAAGCATGCAATAGATGTGATGATCTTTAAACTATATTGATTGGCAAAGGTTATAAAGAAGAAATTCTATATGAGGTATTCATTCATTAAAGATACATCAAAAGTTAAAAGTAATTATATACCATCCATCACTGTCCAAGGTTGAACAAATATGTTGATCCGTTACAAGTGAAGATTGAAGAAACTACAACTAATGCAAGTAGACATGGGCCACTGTAGAAGACTCGTAGCACACTAGTCTATTGTCCACAAACAAAAATACAAGTGACTATAACATGTGAAAATGACTACGGGTTATCGTGATAATTTCATCATACAAACAAAGGCAGGAGACTCGTTAGTGCACTATGACCCGCCTACGAAATCAACGAGTAGTGCACGACAGTCTACCTGTACAAAGCAGCGAACAACTCCATCCAGAAGTTGCTACGCCACGCCACCGGATCCGCAACACTCGTACTAGCGGACAGAAGGCGTCTATTCCAAGAATACCCCTGCACGTGCACTATAAATTGTATACACATAGGTACACTAAAAGGGGAAAATACAATCCAAACCCGCATGTGCCCCGGCGAGCGTGTTATTGGTACACACGTGACGTTTAGGGATGCTACGCGGGTTGACAAGTGAATTCAGGTTCGAACACGATCCTCCTATACGGATTAATAGGAATCGACAATGTTCGAATCAACAAATAAATATGTGGCCGTGATAACCAGAATATTTATGTTAATACATTCATATTAGGCCTTCAATGCCTAAAATCAAAAGAATTCACTTTCAAGGGCATAAAGCCTACGAAACCCGATCTTCTGTCGCCAGCCCGACAGAGTGACAAGGTTCAATCCATAAAGAGAAATGACCCCAAACACCCTGATGATGGCCGTATTGATTGGTTATCTCAACCGGAGGGGTTCGCCAAATAATCTCCAATGCCATTCCAAATATCCAAAAATCCCAGAAAATTCTCAAAAATCCCAAATTCCAGAAAACTTTCACAAAAATCTCAAAAACCCAAAAACCCAAAAATATTTAAATTTGAAATTCAACCCATTAATCATTTAAAGCAAAATCCGTCCACCCTCCGCAACAGTTTGTCGGGGCGGACAAATTAAAGTTTACTTCAGCTCACAAAGAGCCAAATGCCTAGTCGAAAATATCACTAGGATCCATTCTCAAACAATATATTGCCAGTAAGGACGTGGTACGAGTCCTCTAACCGGCAGTTTCGCCGCCAAATGGCACTGTAGGTAAACGGTTATGACCCGGGGCCCTCTGAACCGAGTGGTTTTGCCGCCAAATGGCACCACAGATAGCGGTTATGGCCAGAGCCGATACGCTCCTTAATGGCGTTAAATCCTTGAGATATGAATCAATGGGTATGATCGATAGGGCACAAAGCCCTCTGTTAGCTAAGGTGGATTCAAATTTGTCCCCTTAGACAAACATCACCCCCGGTCTACAAGGTACCCTTGGACGAAGCAACCCATGGCTGCCGACAAGGATCCTTCTGTCAGGTTGGGTCGACTACCTCCTCTGACTAAGTAGACCAGGGTCCATGATGGCCCGGGACGACGGAACCATGGGATCTTGATCGGGTCCATCATCCATTCCCCCACCATCCGCTTTAAGTCCAAGATGGTGCAATTTCTGTTTTAAATATCAATTTTCCAAATCTTTAAAACCTTCAAATTCTCAATTTCCAAATCCAATTTCTACCAATACCTAAACCCATTGCTGCTACTATATGCCAGATAACACGTATTCTATACGTATCTGATTGACGACTAACCTTAATTGAAAGTTCTCTCTCGTGATCGGGAGAGGTAATTAACTATAGGGGCTTGCGCCTATAGGAAACCAGAACTCAGATCATAAAGTCCTCACAAAATGAGGGCGAAATCTCTGGGTAGTGTCTTATCTACAAACCCATCTGCCTTCCAAAATTTACCTCGGAACTTAGTCCGTTAAAACTCCCTCGCTGAATAAGAAGAGCGAGCGGAGGCCGGGGCCGAATTTTCGGAGCCCACAGAGTCGCCTTAGATGGTTTGGTCACATAAAACGGCGGCCTTCCAATGACCCAGTTATGAGAGTAGAGGTATTAAATTTGACTTATGTTAAGAAAAGTAGAGGCATACCTAAAAAGACTTAGTTAGAAAATAATATGAATGATCTTTCTTTATTAGATTTAAACGAGAATTTGACCTTTAATCGGACACAATGGAGAAAAAGGATTCATGTACGTAGTGGGATAAAGGCTTGATGTTGTTGTTGTTGTTGTATCATATGATCATCTTGATGTGGTTAAAGGTAATGAATTTTGGTTAAAGCTAATGAAGTTTTAGATTTAGATTTCATTTGGGACAGCTTCCTTAATGCTTTCTAAAATAGTTTTCTAGGTCAAAAATTGTGTGTTTAAAAGCTGGTTCAAAAAAAAATCCCAAATGAAGCCTTAGACTTCGTTTGGGACGACGTTCTTTCTGTTTCTTAAAACAACTTTCTAGTACAAAATTTTTAATTTTGTAGTAAAAAACTGTTTTAAGAAGCAGAAAGAAAGTCATTTCAAACGAAGCTTTGAAACGACTTTTTTATTGCTTCTTAAAGTAGCTTTCTAATATAAAAAATTTCTTTAAGAAACAACAAAAAAGAAGTCCCAAACAAGGCCTTAATCTCTTGTTAGATTTTCTTAAAACATTATATTGATATAGAAATATCTATCAATTGGTTGGCGGTTATCTATTATTTTGAGATAGCAGCAGAACCATTATCTCTTTAAAGGATGGGTAAAAAATAATTTGGCCGTGCATAATCTCAGGGCTGAAATAGAACATAAAAATTAAAAATTTTGAATGAATATACTTACTGAGAGGGAACAGCGTTTTTAAAATGGGCATTCTACTAAGAAAAGAAAAATATTTAAGATGTGCAATTTGCTCGCCCTAAACATTTTCCAAAGACAACTTGTCAAAGAACTTATAATATTTTATGCATTTGTTAACTAAGAATTTTTTGGGTCAATTCCTTATCAAACCAAACACAAATAAATATTCATTAAGATATATTAACCATTGAATATGTACATATAAACTACTGAAATAATGAAAATTTTCAACTAAGATGTAGTTGTTGTAAATTAAAGTAAATGTCACCGTTATTAATGAGTTTGATCCTTTTTTTTTATTTTTTTTCAAAATAATAAAATAATTCATATTGGTTTTTTAAATCCTTCCATTGATTAATATACTTATTTGTATTCGCTTATATTTGTGAACAAGTAAAATAGTAACGTACAGAAATATTATGCATCGACCATTACGAACCTAACATGTTACCTGCACAAGAAAATAATAATAATAATAATAATAATGAACCGAAATATTAACGTACTGAAAAAAAAAAATTGTACTAAAAAATTTAACTAGTACGATCCACTTCAGGAGATGAAGTAAGAACAACTAAATCTGATGAATCCGAATTAGACTCTAGTCCCGGATTAATTCTCAATAGAAATAAAATCCTTCAACCACTTAGAGTAGGTCAGGAGTTTAGATCTCCGACCCCCTCTGAAATGAATTTTTGAGTCAATGATTTATACAACCGGATCTAAATTAAGAGAGACGATCATTCGTCATTATATATTACCAAATTTCGCATCCTTCCGAACTTGGTATAGAAAAATATTTTCCGAAGAAGAAAGAATTTTTCTCTCAGAAAAATATTTTAATCATTTAGAAAATCTTCATGAACAAAATAAGGCGGTAATTCCCTTCATTGTTTGGTTCGTTAATCAATTAACCACTAATCTTAGAATGATCAACCAAAAGGGCCACGAATCATCAAATTCTAAAAAGGACATTATAATGACACCATTCAGCCATATCTCAAATGATCCAGTCTATTGCCGAGCTTGTCACCCTGGTAAAACAATTAAATTTCACTAATAATACTCTTCAAATCATCGAAGAACATCTCAACAAAATTGAGACAAAAGTAAATCTTATCAATACCAGAATTTTAGGATAATTCAGCTTTTGTAAACTTAAAAGGAGGAACTTCAAATTGAGTCATATTTAGATGAGTTTGTCTAAATTGATCCTCAATAGCGAAAACAGAAGAGTCAAAGTCAGAAGTGGACTCTTCAGAAAGTTTTTCTTCTATTGTGGTTAATTTTTGTGCTTTAATTTGTTTAATTAAAGCCTCCATATTTAGATCTTCATCAGATTTAACTTTAGTAGGTTGAGGTAATTTAATTGCAGGTTTAGTAGCTATTAAAATATTTTGTGTAGACGATGATGGCTGCTGGCTTTTAGCAACCTCGAGTTTATCAATTCTGGTATTGATAAGATTTACTTTTGTCTCAATTTTGTTGAGATGTTCTTTGGTGATTTGAAGAGTATTATTAGTGAAAATTTAATTGTTTTAACAGGGTGACAAGCTCGGTAACAGACTGTGGATCATTTGAGATATGGCTGAATGGTGCCATTGTAATGTCCTTTTTTAGGATTTGATGATTCGTGGCCCTGTTGGTTGATCATTCTAAGATTTTTGGTTAATTGATTAACGAACCAAACAACGAAGGGAATTACCACCTTATTTTGTTCATGAAAATTTTCTAAATGATTAAAATATTTGTTTGAGAGAAAAGTTCTTTCTTCTTCAGAAAATATTTTTATATACCAAGTTCAGAAGGATGCGAATTTTGGTAACATATAATGACGAATGATCATCCCTCTTAATTTAGATCCGGTTGTATAAATCATTGACTCAAAAATTCAATTCAGAGGGGGTCGGAGATCTAAACTCCTGACCTACTCAAAGTGGTCGAAGGATTTAATTTCTATTGAGAATTAATCTAGGACTAGAGTTTAATTCGGATTCGTCAGATTTAGTTGTTCTTACTTCATCTCCTGAAGTGGATGGTATTGAGATTCTAGGAATATAGATGGATCTTTTAAGATTGAATCTAACTTCGCTAAGATTGAATCTAACTTCGACTTCACCGTCTGAAGTTTGAAGTATCTAATCAATTTCTTGATTAATCATAGGTTTTGGAGTAATGGCTTGAGGAAGCGTCCATTGCTTTGGGAATGTTATTTCATTCCATTTAATAACTCTATTAGTTGCTATATTAGAAGCTAAGAGATTCGTTTCAATTAAAGGGGTCCTACTTCCGAGCTGGACTACTTTTTTTACTTAAAGACTTAAAGTATTCATAATCTTAAAATAGATTCTATAAACCAGTGCTATGGTTTCTGATCCTGGTAGAAAATCATAGCCATATAATTGTAAATAAAGCTTGATGGCTTTGAATAGATGGACATCAATCAAAGAAAGACTGAGGTTTGGAAACGTATTAAAATAGACTGGCCCGTGGCACAGGCTTGTTTACATGACTCCCATTAAGGATTGTGCCCAATTTAAGCATCTATCATCTCTTAAACATGTAAGGATGGATGCGTTTAAACCTAGAAGAGTGAGTGGTTTAAAAGCAATTTGGATTAATCCAATATGGATATATTTAAACTCTTGCGTATATGATCTGAGATCATCATAGCAAAGTAATGGAATAATCTTTTCCATTGAATCAATAGTAAATGATTGTTCTGTCATTTTGATAGACGATTTTTCTTCAAAATCTAAGGTTCCTATTTTATAAATAAGATGTTTATCAATTTTCGAAAGAGACCAACGATGTAGGTCTTCTTCATTTGGTGGATATTCCACTAATTCAGAATTCTTAAGATCCCTGAATGAGGGCATATTAGATTTTGATAAAATAGATGAAGTGGGAGCGGAGGAAGATGCCATTAAGAGTATGAGATTGGTAGATTTGATGTGTGGGGGGAAAATAAGTAGGCTAATGAGTTTCTTGAAATGAGCTGAAATTAATATACTTATTTGTATTCGCTTATATTTGTGAAAAGTAAAATAGTAACCTACTAAATACAAATAAAGAAATATTATGCATCGACGATTACGAACCTTACACGTTACCTGCTCAAAGAAAATAATAATAATAATAATGAACCGAAATAGTAACGTACTGAAAAAAAATTGTACAAAAAAATTACGATCTCTCGATCATTATTATCAACTATGATATCTCAATCACTATAGTCTGACTACTAACTCTAGACTATTGTTGCCCAATCTCTTGACAATCATTATCCAAATATAGTTTGTCAATCACTGTTATCAAACTATTATCATCTTATTACAATCTCTCTTGTCACCCGATTACAGTCTCCTGGTCATAATCGGGTTATGGTTATCAATAGACTGTAGTCGGGCGAAGGTGGTTAGGAGATATTAATAGATCATCATCGTCCGATCACCAACGCCCTACTACGATCTCTCAACCACTGTTATCTAACTATGATCTCTTAATCGTCGTCATCCAAATATAGCCTACTGATTATATTTGTCTATCCTGTTGACCCATAATCTAACAACAATTTGTCCACCACCATTATCACATTATTATCATCCAACTACAATCTTTCAGTATAGTCATTCAGACTATGATCCTCCATTCAGTATTACCAAACTATAGTCTCTCAAACATTGTTGCCCTTTAATCTCTCTCAATCTTCATCACTTGATTGCAATCTCTTGACCACTATCACAAGACTGTGGCCTCCCAATTGTTGTTGTCGTCTGACTATGATCTTCTAACCACTGTTACCCAACTACAGTCTCTCTACCACTAGCACCTCATTATGATCTTTTGACCGCTACCATGTTATTATAGTCTCCAATAATCATCATCAAACTTCCATTACTCAACACCAACATTAATGCCAACAAACTTTTGCATTTGTCTTCGTCAATAATGTCAACACATGACATCACCAATAAATCTAATATGTGTCATCAACACCAACTCAACTAATATCAAAACATATAAGTCCTCAAATCCATACCCTCTTCTCCTCTCTACAGTGACTAAGGCTTCATTTGGGACGGCTTTTTTATTGCTTCTTAAAGCAACTTTTTAGTATAAAACTTTTAGTTTTTGTATTAAAAAGTTACTTTAAGAAGTAGTAAGAAAGTTGTCCCAAATGAAGCCTAAAACAAAAGCTCCGTAATAGAATACTAACTAACGATTAGCTACATATATTTATGTTAGTATTTTTGTGATCCAACTTAATTTAGTTTTATCTTTTATGTTTAGTCTTATATATGGTATAGATATATGTGTACTTTCTTTAGGCATTTCTTTGTGTTGCATTATATAGCATTTGGTTAGTGCTTTCATTTGTGTCTCTATAAATAGATGTAAGAGGCTATAATAAAGGAGGCGTGCCAAGAAATATATTCACTTCTATTTTCTTGTTCTAATATCCTGGTAAGCTCTCCCCCTCACCCTCTCTCCCATTTTTCATCAAGAATCCTCCAAAAATCCCAACAATTGGTACCATAGCCCAATGGAGGTGATCAAGGGGAAGGGGGAAAAACTTTCTTGTACAAGAAAGAGGCAGAGTCGCAGGTACGAACATGAAGGAACGAACCGCATGCAAAAGTGGCACACAAAGAATTGCAGGCCGGAACTGATGCAGAGCATCTTAACTAAATTGCTCCTTAGGCCTTTTTTAATTAGTTTGTTATGTGCTTCTTACGAGTATCTTCTAGAGTGTTCTATTTAGCTTATATAAGCAAGTATTGTAGTAGGGAAAGCATTGAAGAATATTAAGACATTTTAAAGCTTTGAAAGCTTTGTTTCTCTTCTTCCCTGGATTGGGATCGAAATCCTTCTTACAGGTCGATTCTTCCGACGATCCACTACATCAGTTGGTATCAGAGCCTGGAGCTTGCGAAGATCGATGGACTGCGGAAGAAGGTCGGCTGTCGACGACGATCTAAGCCGCATAATAAGATTGGCGGTCGACGACGATCGACGCCGAAGAAGGTGGGCTGTCGACGATGCTCGAAGCCGGATCGCCTTCTATCAAGCTCAAGTGAAGGAATCACTCGATCGGGTGGACAGAAACCTTGATCGGATTGACAAAAACCTTCGGGCAATAAGGAAGATGCGAATGTCGTCGGCAAACATACCGAGGTATTCTTCTTCTTCTTCACGCCAACGCCATCGATCCCGCCATATACCCATCGTGGTTGATGACTACCCTCCGCTCGAACTCCCTCTCCGATGGCGCGATCCACAGCCGGAGTATCCGCCGCTCGAGCGTCCGATGCGATGGCCTTCGCCCGATCGCACAGTCGCAACCATCCCAGGGCCGTCTTCAATGATTCGTCTCCGTCCCAGCATCATCTGCCTCTCGTACGCAGGAATCGTCGCGCACCTCCAGCGAGCTCGAATCTAATGTCGCATTTTGATTCGCCAGAGTCTTCACATTTTTCCTTCTACTCCTCCGGCGCGCCCGCACAACAGGCCCCATCTCCGCATGAAAGAACACCTCCAATGCGCGACCCACCAGCGCCTTCACTGCCCGTGTCCGAGACCAGCATCACACGAACATTTAGTTTCAGTTCACCTGAACTTCCCAACTCCCACGAGCGACCTACGTCCAGCGCTCCACCGCACTCGCCATCGCCTACGGTTGTTTCCGCGATTAACACTCCGCAGGACCGCAGGCCACCCCCGCTCAGCTGCCACGATCCCATGACCGACTCTGCAATTGAAGCCACGCGAGATTACCTCCGCTCACAAATCCTCGACCCAAACCCTCCTGCCCACGCGAGATTCGTCCCCTCCTCCCGCCGATGTGAGACGGACGCTGATCTTGACTATACATGCAATTCCGATTCATCTTCATCTCATGACCAGAGCCATGATCCGAAGTCGTTCCAACTCGATTTCGTCCCCCACACCACTCCACCCTCGCTTCTGCCTCGCCTCGGTAGTCCCATGCCCGACCTCACATTTCTATGTGATATATGCTTGCGCTCCGCCACTACTAACGGCGAATGGTAGCCAGGATCGGATGCTAGAAAGCAATTTGGTGAAGAAAACAACAACTCCAAAGAAATTCCGGTAGAGCGCGGGGACGCCCCTGTGTTATTTCTTTCGGATGCTCAGGAACGTAGAGTCTCAGCGACATGGAAAGCCAACTCCCAGTTTCGACACATTGAGCGCATTGAGCTCAGAGATGGGAGGAATGCTTATGTTAAAAGCACTAGGATTACTACCCCTAATGTTCATCATTTTAACCCTTCCTTCAATCCTTATGCCGGCTCCTTTCTAAATGCCAAGACACAGAGACAACTTGAGCATAAACAAGCAATCCGGCTCTATCATATCATGTTGCAGCATGGCATCAAATCTAATAAGTATACCTTCACGTTTGTGCTCAAGGCATGCTATAGAAGTCTTGATTAGAACTGACACTTTGATTCCCAAAGAAATCACGAGAAGGAAGCTGGAGGGGAATGCCTATTTCGGCACGATTTTTATCTGACATGTATTGCAGGCTTGGGATGGTGGATGCTGCGTCCCAGGTGTTTGATTCAATTTCCAAGAGGAATGTGGGATCCTGTACTGCATTCATATCTGGTCTGGTTCAACATAATCAGGCCAAAGAGGGTTTTGTTTAGCAAAGTGAGATTAATAGGTGTAGAGCCTAATGAATACACTATAGGGAGCATACTATCAGCATGTTCATCATTTGATGCTTTAGTTCAAGGAAGATGGAATCAAGACTATGTTTTGAAGAAAGGGATGTCTACGAACTCCTTCATTGGATCTGCACTATGGGAAGTATATGTCAAGTGTGGGAAAGTTACTGATGCTTATGCTCTCATTTATATAGACCACATCTCATGGACTGATATGGTTGTTGGTTATATCACTCAATTGGACACAGTGAACCCACAGAAGATAAATGCTCATTTCTATGCTCATTATATTGGTGAAGAGAAAGCTTTGGTACCACTTGAAAAATTTCGTATAAAGGTTGGAAGAAAGGCTTATATTGTTGTCTCTAATAGTATGCAAAATTCTGAAGTTCCACAAAAAATTACCATCTCTTGGAATACAAAGGTTCAAGTGCATGTAAAGAATAATTTTCTTGAGCTAGTAGATGATTATTGGCCCAGGAGGACTGCGTTCAAAATTTTTGATCCAGGAGGTTTACGCATGTTTCCTACAATAATCTCCCTCCCAACGACCCGAGCCTCGAACGGAGTCGAGCCCTTTTTGACACAAGGGGAGAATGATGCAGAGCATCTTAACTTAATTGCTCCTTAGGCCTATTTTAATTAGTTTGTTATGTGCTTCTTACAAGTATCTTCTAGAGTGTTCTATTTATCTTATATAAGCAAGTATTGTAGTAGGGAAAGCATTGAAGAATATTAAGACATTTTAAAGCTTTGAAAGCTTTGTTTCTCTTCTTCCCTGGATTGGGATCGAAATCCTTCTTACAGGTCGATTCTTCCGACGATCCACTACATCAGGAACAGTGATCACACAAGGTGTAGGATTGTCACGCATGAAACAAGAGGCTGATTCCTAAGCTGGTTGCATGGGGACGTAGTCGCACGGAGATGGGCACGCATACAAGGCTCTGGTGGTTTCACCCAGGTATGCCAGGAGAGCTAGAAAGATATGAGCGAGATGCATATAGGGAGTGAGCATGTGCGCGAGGCGATAGCCATGCGGGGCATAGACGAACGCGGTGCAGGGCACGAGCATGCCTTGATGTAGTAAGAACATGGGCAGATCATGGAGTGTACACAAGCTATCGAACTGAGGCACAGGTGTTGGACACGTGGTTTACACGAGGGCTGGGCTTCAAGCCGAAGACGGACCTACGTCACGTGGACTTCAAGCGACATGCAAATAGGGGCTGCCCTTGGACGGGTTCGGAAGGGTCCTTCGTGCAGATTCACGCTACCCAGAGGGAAAGGGGCCAGGTGTTAGGCTCGGGCTCGAGCAAGCAGGAGGCAAGCTGCACATGTGAAGGGCATTGATCGATCGATCGAGTTGTGCAATAAACATTAAGAAGAGGCGAATAATATTTCTTTCTGTTTTGCAAGGAATTTAATCAGGTGGAGTAGAAGCAGTTACTGCTCCAAATAATGTCAATACAAAGATTTGAGATTGACAAGTTTATGGACGAGAACAATTTTAGTCATTGGAAAATAAAGATAAACGGGTTGTTAGTCCATCAGGGGTTATCAGAGGTAATATCCAGAGATGGATTTGCAGTGTTGACGAATCACATGAAGGCTAGGAAAATGCAATTAAAGGCTCACAGCACTATATTGCTCTCCCTTGGTTATGAAGTGTTACGTGAGGTTGTTGATGAAGAAATAGCCATCGAGGTATGACAAAAACTAGAATCCCTCTATCTAAAAAGGTCTCTTGCAAATAGATTGTTCTGAAAAAAGCTGCTTTATACACTCCACATGAAAGAATCGAAGGATCTTCGAAAGCACATGAATGCCTTCAATAAGATGATTCTTGATCTCAAGAATGTTAACAAGTGATTGATGAATAAGATCAATGCACCATCTTTCTTAGCTCGCTACCAAAAGCCTATAAACACATTGTTGATCCAATGTTGTATGGAAAGCACTTTAACAATGACTGAGGTAAAGTCAATATTGATGTCAAAGGAGATTCAACAGAAATCACAGATTAGGGAGGAGAAGAATGGTGATATGTTGCTGGTTAGGGGCAAATTTTAAGTTAGAAAAGATAAATTCAGCAAGAAATGTTATCATTGACAGAAAGAGGGGCATTTTAAGAGGATTTTTCTGGATAAAAAAAATAAAAAAATAAATAAAAACAGAGGAATTGCCCAGATAGAGAGAAATGGCTATGAGTTGGACTCAAAGAAGACACAAGCTTAGCAGTGGCTGTAGATTCAGATGGATACAATTCAACAAAAGTGTTAATCGCATCAGCAACATATTTTGAAGATGAAAGGATATAGATTCAATAATACTTTGAAAGTCACAATTTTTATTTTTGTGAAGTTGAATCAAAGTGAAGATTGTTAGTGTTTTAGAGATCCAAATTAATTCAGTTTTATCTTTTCTATTTAGTTTTATATACGTATATTTTTTTAGACATTTCTTTGTGCTGGCCTTATATAGCCTTTGGTTAGTGCTTTCATTTATGTCTCTATAAATAAATGTAAAAAGTCTGCAATACATGAGGCATGCCAAAAATATATTCCATTCTTTTTTCTTCTTCTAAAATCCTGATAAGCTCTCCCCTCTCACTCTCACCCATTTCTCATCAAGAATCCTAACAATTTCACTATTTTAGCCTATTCTAAGAATTACTTTCTCCATCACCTTTCTTTTAATGACATTGAGTAATAAAATATAGTTCGTTTTTTTTTAGTTCAGCCGAATCCCTCGCATACTAAAAAGAGTTACATAAATACAAAAATTAAATTAAAAAAAAAAGTGAAATATGTAGCTTTCTTTCTTTAAAACATCCAGAAAACACAAAATGTAATTTCCTTCACAAAATTCACCTCCGCTCGCAATTTCTTATTAAAAACAACCCTAGCATTCACTCATAGTACAATTCTACACCTCCACACAGTCAAGCAACCCAATTCTGGTAGGCCAATGCGCCACCCACAAGAGGAGAATTTATTATATGTGGAGACCAGACGCAAAATACTGTCCGGAGACCAACCAGAATGCATCATGTCAATAGTACCGAGCGGCGTTACCAAGCACAGGAGTGATGTGACGCCTTCTGGTTGGTCTCCGAACAACATTCGGCATCCGGACAGAATAATTAATCCCACAAGTCACAAAAGTAGCAAAATTATACCAAGATTCTATATAAACTCATGAGTATTTCTTTAGGATAAAAAATGGTTGCCTACTTGCCTAGCAATTTGTCCTGATTACAATAGGAATGTTCAGAGCAAACTCAAAACAAGTACAAGCTGCATAGCTAAGTAGAAAAAATCTCCAGCCTATTATGCTCATTTCATATTATTTTCTGCTGATAGTCATAGAATTATCAAGTAGAGAACTACTTAGAGCAGTTTTTTTAACGGTTTTATTTTCCAATAAACTGCCACAGTTCTATGTGCCTAATTTATTATCATTTTTCAAAAATTTATAATGCCCATAACAGTTTCTAAAAAAATACTTTTCCTGCAACAATCCTAAATTTTCTTTTATGTTCAGCGACTCCAAAGGAATCCTAAATTTGAATTTCCGTTAGTATTCCAACTACAATTCAAATTCCACTGTATCCTACAATAATTAATTTATCTATACCAAATCAGCACAATGAGGAGTCATTCATTGCCTTTACAATGAGCTCCAAGTTTAGCAGTAATATGTGAAGTATGCCAAAAACAGTTAAAGCTTGAGTTCTGCACCTTAGGTTAGTCTTCCTTCTTCCTAGCAGCGTATGGATACCGCTGATATATGAAAATACTGCTCATAACAAGTGGCAATGCAGCAAGGCAATAAAGAGATGGTGATTTGCTGTCGAAAATAAATTGCAGTAGCGCGGTAACTAAGAGTGCGGAGACTATAACAAAACCCTGCATAGTTGCAGAAAAAATATATTAGCAGAAGCCTCTGAGAGTACGAAGAAGAAGAAGAAGAAGCAAGAAAATGTCATCTGCTTTCCTTCCGCACACCACCGGCATGTGCTGTTACAAGCCCCACAAGAATTCCTCCGACAGCATTGAAGATTACTGGAACCTGAAGAATAGATTTTAGGAGATTGTGTTGGGAGTTTAGCCATTAATTTGACAAAATATCGATGGTTGCAGCAGAAGATGAATTAGCTAGTGGATTGATGACAAAAGATTTTGTTTCTATTTCTAATGTTCTATATCCTTGTACAACTTGAGTAGGTGAAACTTCTGGTTTTTTAATGGAAAACTTTCATAGATCGGTTTTTCTTTAATAGCTTCATTATCATTGAATTTCCAAAAGGCAATTTCCAGCATCTAAGGCTTCCTTTTGGATGGCTTTGTGCCTCGTAAAACTGCTTTAGAGAAACTAATTTTTTAAAACTGAGGTAGAAAGTAACTTTCTAGAGAAGCAATAAAAAAGTTGTGGACAAACAGAAATCGTGGTTACAGTATGAAAAGCTAAGCAATAAAAAAATTATCTCAATTAAAGCCTAAATGTCAAAATCAATTGCTTAATTTAAAAGATTGCTTAAAGAATTTTTTTATTTATAAAACTTCCCTGATAACTGAGACCATGTAAACACGACAAAAGATCAATTCTTACAGAGAACAATTCCTTATAAAATTAAAAAACAAATGAGAATGGATAAACGGTAGAAATAAGGTTCTGGGATGAATGAATGTCTGAGTGTGTAGTCTCGTCCATGAATCTGAATTCTGGTATATGGCTCGAAAAAGGACTTATGGCTTTTTAAAAAGTGCTTATGATTTTAATCCATTAAATTACTGATATTCAAATGATCCAATAAATTAAGTAAAACCAATAGTATTTTGTGCTGTCATGTTTAGCTGAACTTATAAGATACTAGAATTCTCAGAGATAGAGAGAGTGTTGCCAGTATCTCATCACCAAGAATTTCACTAGAGAATAGATTATGCACCAAAGCTAGTTCTAAGGACCCGTATAGACCAAAATAATTGAATGACATCAGACTAATGAATTAGAGTAGGTGAAAATTATGTGATCTCCTTCAGAAGAGAGGGCTGAGAAAAAAAGAGTTATTGGAAGTTTCATTAAGGTAATGTTACACAGGCGTCAATTTTAAGCACTATATACTCAAATAAACTACACAATTAGTAATAAGGGATGTTAGAAAATTACCAAAGTCCATGGTGTCCATCCATAAAAGAATCCATGCTTTTTTATAGCCACCCCATCTGGAGACTTGTACAAACTTGCTAACAAACACAGACTTCCAACCACAGACATTTCTATAGTCATCAAATATGACGTGTGCTTCTTGACCTGGGAGAGAAGATGCGACCATAGTGTAATAAAATAACTGGCCAGAAAGCATTTTCACCAGATCAAAGATTAAGGTTTTATTTGGGACGACTTTTTTTACTGCTTCTTAAAGCAGCTTTCTTGTAAAAAAAATTATTTTTTGTACTAGAAAGCTGTTTTAAGAAGCAGTAAAAAAGTCGTCCCAAATGAAGCCTAAAGCAAGTCTAACCTGAGAAGCCCATTGGCACAAAGAAGATGCCAATCCAGATAACACTGAAGCAACCATAACTGGAACTATTCCATAAAATAAAACCTGATCAGCGTTTTTGTCACCAGAACCTTTGGTAGATCCCTCCCCCACACTTAGAAGAATAGCAGCAATGATTAATAAGCTAAGGGCTCCAACTTGTTGAACTGACTGTTTTTGCCTGCAAACACAAAAAAGCACACACAATGAAACGAAAGAAAATAACAACTATTAACATTCATAGCTTTTTAATGCAGCTCAATCAGCCTTTTCATGGCAATTGTACACATGATGAGAATTGCAATTCGCATCATTATTAACCAAGATAGATGAATAATGTGCTTCTAAATGATGATCACAGTAAAAAGTAATTTAAAATACGATATGTACTCTAAGGAATGCAGGGGCACTGAGATGGGGAACCTTAGTTCTTCTGCTCCACTATGATTTCTATTGGCATCATATTAGTTATCACTCGACACTAAATACAATGAAAATTTAGCAAGAGCGCAGGGAAAAAAAGGCTTAGATATCATGTCATCCGGGGACTTCCAATTTCCATAAATTACTCAAAAAGTACTATATTGTTTGCAACTAGGAACTGTTAGCGCATCTCTATTTCAGATTTTTACCCATACAACAGTCACAACCAATCAAAAGTATTGTTGCGGGCTAGAATATCGGCGGTAGAGTTTGCAAATTTACGTCTGAGCATTGTTCGAATATTCAGCACACAAACATAAAAGAAAGTGAACACCAGGATTTTTATATGGAAAACCCTAAAAAGGTGAAAAACCACGGGGCCACGCCCAGTTGAAAAGTTCCACTAGTGTTGCGTAAATTACAAGAAGCTGATTAGTCTCACAAGTTAGGACAATAAGATTACACTAAGTTTCTCCTGAATTAAAACAAAGTTATGCAAAATCCCGGACTTCCCGAATATCCGGCAGAATTCCAGCGTATTCAGGGCGGGGGTCGAGGAGGAGCTGATTCTCCTCTTCTTCTCTTCTTCTGGCTTCTCTCTCTTCTCACTTGAGTCCCCTCTTATGAGGAATGAGGGGTCTATTTATAGTTTTTCTGGAGTGGCATAGCCCGTAAATAGGTGTGAGATCAGGGGCAAATAGGGAGTGGCCGAATGGACGGCTGATATTGAATCCTTCGATCGTGCACCGTTCGTTGGACATTTGAGGGCCTTAGTGACGTCGGAATCCGGCGATCTTGGGCTCGTTGGATTCGTCTCGTCGAGCCGTTCGATTTGAGTATAAGCTCGTTAAAATCGGAGACCGTTAGGTAACTCAAATTGTGGTTTGAACCTTCCAACAGCGCTTCGGGTCCTTGATTTGGACCCATTTGGGCTCGGATTGGGTTGAATTTGATGTCATTGGGTTCGTATTTCCAAGACGCTCAGTTTGACTATAAGCTCGCTGAAATCGGAGTTCGGGAGCTCCCATATTTAATTTTTGAAGTTTCCGGGTTGGTTTTTGCCTCGAGATTTGTGCCCGATCAAGATAATTTCATGATGACGTATCAAGTATAATGAAAAATATCAAATCTCCAAGGTCCAATGGAAACTTTTAAACTCTGTTGGTTATAGTTACGGTTCCATTTATAAGAAAATCAACAAATATACTCCAAAGTTATTAACAGATTCCCCGGTCTAGGTGAGCAAGCAGAGGTGGCAAAATTTATAACATTTCAAGCTCCTTCAAGATAAGCACTTGATGTTGGAAGCAAGAGATTCTTCGTCAATGCACTCCCACTGTTATTTAATATGTTTGTCGATCTTCCTATGACCTGCATATTATCCTAGTCAGTTTTCAGTTTTATATGAGGCATAAACCACCCTTTCCTCCATTTATATACCCTTAAAACACTCCATTTGAAAAAAGATTGCAAATTATTATGAACATTACTGCATAAAAATAGACTATTAACTTGACCTTAGGCTAATGAGTAATGCTATTATATCTCATAACAAATCATTATAAAGAAAAAAAAAATATAAGATTATGCGTAGGTACCCTAAAATGAGATACGTAAAAATTGCAGTGAAGAACAGTTTGGTCTGGTTGAGAATAGAGAAAGTCAGAGAATCCAGGTTCTTGTAGGAAATCTGCAAGAGGCTATTCTGCAATGCATAGACAGCTGCTGGAAGGCCTGATGCAGTCAATGAGCCGATTAAAGTCCACTGATTGAATAACTTCTTCAAGCTACCTTCCTTTGCAAGGAGAATCAATGCACAAAAGACCTAAGAGGAATGAAGAACAGCATGGGAAAGACAGCAGCATCAATACTTTAAAGAGAGAAAACAAGAATATATAATTGAGCCATATGGATCTGTTTGTCATCACCTTTGTTACTTCGCATGCCAAAACAGCTGATGTAACAATAACTTCTTTCCTGCATTCACATTATTAAATGCTTGATGAAATCAGTTAGCAGATCAGCAGGATCATAAAACTTGTTGAGGGAATTGCAATTGCTCACCCTCTTGTTGAGGCAACTAGAAAGTTTCCTTGGTGGCCACAGTAAGATAATACAAGATTTAATGGTTCACACTTCAAAAGGCACTATGTAACAAAAAAATAATTCAAGATTCCAAAATCAATGATGTCAATAAGATCGTTCTGTGGTCAACATTTAATTTGGAATGGATATCCGCTGACTTTCAAAATGATTTTGGATAGAATTCAAACCCCACTATAGGCTTTCACTAGCTTAGGTTTGGATTTGAGGCGGTTGCACTTCTATCCATTTCTATCGGTTTGGCGTAATTAAGGAGCTCAGATAAATTCATTCAGTGGATTTTATGGTACTAGAACTGCATGTAGCAAACTTGTGATGAAGAAAAAAGGATTATTGAGGTCAGATTGAGGGATTTCCATTGCATATTATATATCCCTATGCCTCTCATTACTACCTGAATAACATAGGAACTATACATCAAGATAATGTCAAATTATAAGCATATTCAGAGCTTTCATAGAATGTCTTCTTATCCTTTTTTATGATCCCACTCATTTTCCTACTTTACATTTGATAGTCGCAACAAGAATTTGGTGAGTCAAGACAAACATTAGTCCTCTAAGAGACATTTCGTGCAACCCAAGATCCAACTTTTGTTGTTTCTTCATCTTTTCAAGACCTAGCTAAGATCTAGAACCGCTGCATTGATTGTCCACATTATGCTAGGAGCCATCAAGATCAACTAAAAGAAACATGGTTTTCATCTCAAGTTGCTCAGTTCAAGAGATGAAGAGTGCAAAACATATTAGCATACATAGAAACAGCAAAAAAATATGGTCCTGTGTCAAGCATACAGAATGAATTCCATGGTTCTGGCATCTAATAAAATATCAGTTGAACGTTATGTGGCTTTCTTTTATTATGAAGAATACTTCTACTAGGTTATACATGGTGGAATATTTTAACTTATTTTCGTGAAGTTGCACTAATTTGGTATCGAGGTTTTCAGACTGAGCAAAGGGTTTTGTGACTTTGAGCAGATAAAGGAAGGAATTAAACAGAGATTTAGGTTAGTGAATAGGAAGTTTTAGGTATCAGGAATGTAAATAAGGTAGTTTCAAGTGTTATGCATGTAAATCCCCTTTTATTATAATATCTTCGATATTTTCTAATTACAATTTTGCAAGTACCTTCATCCAATTGGAAGATGGCCTATTATTATATGGATGTAATAGATTTGAATTGCAAAAATATCTAACTTTTAAAAAAGTGAGGCTGACTAATCAAAGCCTCCCAAGCACCAAAATCATTGGATCCTCATGCTCTAAATGTGCTATTTTATCTTTCAAAGCCAATTTCATGTTCATGTGGTCACAATCAATCAAAAGATATTATTTATTTAGCATGTTACAATGATCGCAACCATATAGCTATGAGGAAGAGATATTTGATAATGATCAACAGGCCAACATTAGCTTCCAATAATAACTTAGTGGTGTAACCAAGATTTGCATAGATTTTGGCAGCATACACAAGAAGTCAGTGGTGCTTCAAAGCTCTAAGAAGATGGCTCAAGATAGATAGTGATTATATCATGAAAAGAAAGGGTATGGTAAAGCTGCAATAATATATATATATGGTAAGTTCTTTTCAATTGCTAGAAAGAAATACAGATCTAGAAGTAAAGATTTTAGTTCTACTTGAAAGCAATGCCAAAAAAGAAAATAATTGGTGATTGATAATATAAGTGTGCAAGAACATGATGCCTCTTAGATTTACCATTTTAAAATTACGGTGCAACCTTGAGGAAATACAATTGAACTTAGGTTTTTGTAGGAAACCATCAAGGAATAACACGTGGGTAACTTAATTGGCATGCATTTGGCCAATACAGTGCTTATTTTAACACCAACAAATAAAAGCAACCCTATGAAGAAGACTCCAAATCCTTGAATATATTTTCTTGAATCCTCTGAGCAATTCATGACAATGCATTGCAAAATCCATCTTAGTGCACCCGCAAAACCCATCAAAACTGGTTAACTACTTAACTTCACTAACAATTTCCTATTATCATCCATGCAATTATTCAGTCTACTTAAATATGCTTGTTTACAACATAAATCATTCTTCTATAAACTTATCCATTTCGACAAATTGGAATTACATGTGTTATCAACATTTCCTACAACAATAATGTACATCCATATTCGCTAAGATCAGGTTAATCGTATCACTGTGAGAACATGAATCGAATTCAAGAAGTCTTTGATTGAGAACGGGCTTGAATTATCTAAAACTCAAAACTTGCAATATCAAAAGTTGCCTAAAGCCTCAAGTCGCCTAGAACTAGATTTAAATAAGCCACCCCGTCCCTTAGTACTACTAGCTGGATTTTTCTGAATAATTCATAAAGTCTCCATTAGTAGAGGCTATTTGCCCAAAAGAACTCTTATCCAAAGTGCTCGTTAGTTGACTAGAAGTGTCTCTCGTCACAATAACTCATCAAAGGTAACCAACCTAATTTCTAAACTCGCTCAGAATTCACTTGATTAAAAGTAGACCTCAGGATGAACATGTCCTCAGCACAACTAGCTAAAACGACTTCAATCTACACATTCTCCATGTAATTATATTGTTTAGTCAATTTTATAACTATTATCTTGACCATCGCGTACAAATAGATTGTCACTAGCACAGGCATATAAAAATCAGACAAGAAAATTATCTCTTTAATTTGTTTCTCTCTAGCTCGGTTTAACTTTTTCTTTCTGCTCGAAGGTGTTCGGCTGGGTTGGCTTCCCTGTAAATCAATTCTTTAAAAGATTTATTGGGACCAATGCTGCTCAAATTAACTGAATTTATGCATAATCAAAACAAGCTTAGTCACATATCAATTACCCTGTCGGATGACTCTTTTAACAAACACTGGCATAAGACTAAATAAATCAAAAAGTGATAAAAAAAAAAAAGAATTAGGATGGGAAATTTTGAAAGGATAGAACAGCACCCGACAAATCGTTTGGAGAAAAGCGGCTGCGCACCGTACTGCAGCGTGAGGAGCAAAAGATAGATCCAAACCCTCGCACTAATTCGGTCCTTGCGCTGATCCACCGGTATAGCAGGAGCCATTGCCGGTTGAAAGGAGTCCCCCGCCTCTCGCGGCCGTATTATTCGAAATTTCGGCTGTTTTATTCAGTTTAGGTTACAGGGAGCCGAGATAACCTAAGCGGAGTCAATAGGACTGGGATGGCGCATGCTTTTTTCGAAGTATCCAGTAAGTTTCTTCTAAAAACATAGTATGATAACGAGTTCTCCTCCAACAAACCTACTTTATATATATATATATATATATATATATATTGTACGGATGACCGAGCCGTTGTTACTTCATAAAGAGAGTTCGGTGCCGTAATTAATCACTCGGTAGAACCTAACGTGATCATTTACTAGCATGGGGCCCAGACTTACTTTACCACATTGAAGAGGTGAGATCTTAATAAGGGGATTCGAACATGGGATAGAAGGTTAACAAGTAACCACAATTGTACTCTCCCACCAACTACCCTAAGCCTCGATGGATTCGATTCTTAATTTGGCTCGTGCCAAAGCTACTCAAGTAAGCCAGCCACATTCTATTATTGAAATAGAATTTAAAATAATTTGATTTATTTCAAAATCAGCTCAATATAAATTTATTTAATTATTCAAATATTATACTTGTCTAAAAATAAATCTAATAATTTTAAAATATATGATACTAAAAATTTTATCATAATTGTACACCCATGTATTATTGGTCTCATTGGGCTTAGTAGGGCAAATTTATGGAAGGCCAACTAGTTATGAAGGAATGTTGCTATCAAATCACAAAGTCAAAATCACCAATGCTATTTAATAAGTGTATTCAAGCTAAGGGCATCAAAATTAATCAATCAAACTTGCCAAGAATATTTAGCCTAAGCGTAGGCCAAGCAAAATCACTGAAGCTACTCATTAGAAACTTGGCAAGCCATGGTTGTGACGCCCTGAGATTTGAAATGAAAGAATTTTATTTTTTTTTCCTTCTTTATAATCATATTACATTAAATATCCCTGCCATCACTCGCTCCTCTCATTCATGTTGCTTAGTTAGGAAGGATATGAAAAGAAGAAGGGGAGGGCAAGAGAAGGAAGATGAGAGAGAGAGAGAGAGAGAGAGAAGTGTTAAGTGAAATTTATATTTATTTTTATTATGTTAAATTCTAGTAAAGATTTGTGTTTTAGTTAAAGTTATGCAGAAATATCTTAGGAAAAAAAAATGTGAAGTTAAGAACCAAAGCCACATTGCCAAAACTATACACTTGTTTGAGCATAGTTTTTCTAGAAATCTCTAAAAAGAGATGAGAGGGTAGTTACTCAGTGCTACGCTATGTGTAGGCAAGCAAAGATCACAAACAAATAATAAATAAAAAAATATTTTGCTTTGTTCATGCCCTTTAGGTCCTAAGAATATCACATTTCTATAGATTTTACACTCGACCTTCCTAGAACCTCTAGGGAATATGATCACATATTATTTTTTGTTAATCATTCCTCCAAACATATCTAAAAAATTTCCTTATTCAATATCCAGCAATACATCATAATATATAGGAAGGCTATTCTTCAAAGAGATAGACTTCATATACTTCCTTTTGCAATAATTTTTTATAGAGATGTTAAATTTGTATCATGTTTTTTTTTTTTTTAAATTATGGAATGACACAACATAAAAATTTCTTCACCACGTCACTCTTAGGCTAATGGACATATTGAGGTGGTAAACATGACATTAGGAAACCTCTTAAGATGTTTTGGGGCTAAGAGTAGGGGTGTCAATTTCGGGTCACGGGTCGGGTTCGGGTCGAACCCGAAACTGACCCGGCACTATTCAGGTCAACCCGAACCCGACCCGTTTTTAAAAACGGGTCAGTTTTCCTGACCCGAACCCGACCCGCTTCGGGTCCGGGTCAACCCAACACGACCCGAATGACCCGTTTCCAACCAGAAAATGGCTAATTTTCTGGTAAAAAACGGGTCAATTTCCTCTTTTCGGGTCAATCTCGGGTTGCCGGGTCAAAATCGGGTTTTCGGGTCAAAATCGGGTCACTTTCGGGTCAAAGGGTTAACCCGACCCGATTTTTGAAACGGGTCAAAATGCTGAACCCGAACCCGACCCGTTTCGGGTTCGGGTTGACCCTAACCCGAAATTTTCGGGTCGGGTTTTCGAATCGTGTCAAATATTGACACCCCTAGCTAAGAGCTTAGTAAATTGAGATACACCTTACTGTAGCTGATTTTGCATATAACAATGTTATTTTAATGACCACAAATAAAAAATATTCTAAAATATTCTATGGCAAGAACCAATTAAATCAATTGAGATTGCTATCATAACTTCACATGAATTTTCAAATTTAGCATTTACTTTTGCAAAAGATTTTCAAAGCTTTCATGATAATGCTAAGCAATAATTATAAATATTTGATGTAAAATACACTTCAAGGAATAAAAATAAAATTTTTAAATAATATAATATTGGATATCATGAGCTAATTAGAATATGATCTGAGAGCTATCCATCTATAAAATTTTAAAAATCATAAGCTAGAGCTATTTGAGATTATTGAAAAACCATGCATAAATGCATTTATTCTTGAATTGCGAGAAGATGTGTTTATTAGCCCTATTTTTAATATAGAGGATTTGATATTACATAAGAGAGTTAGCAAACCTTCAAATATGTAAAAATGATTAGGAGGATAAAACTAGCAGTTATAAATACTACCCAACATTTCTTCTTTAAAGTGGATCATATTACTATAGATGAAGTGTCTATAAATCAAATTTTTATTGCGTCCTCCCACCTGACGTAGAGATACGTCCTCCCACCGCCAAAAAACTCGGTTTTTGCTCGGTATTGCTAGGTATTATTTGATAATAACGAGGAATATCATCATGTGAAGACCAATACCGAGTTATACCGAGCTGTACTGAGCAATACTGAGCAATACAAAAAAATACCGAGTTCTTTCTAGGAAAAACTATGTATTTTTTTATATTGCTCGGTATTGCTCGGTATAGCTCGGTATAACTCGATATTGGTCTTCACATGATGATATTCCTCGTTATTGTTAGGTATTGCTCGGTATTTGCTCGGTATTTCTCATTTTTTAGCACGAATTTAGCTCTGGGAGGACGTATCTCTACGTCAGGTGGGAGGACGCAATAAAAATTCCTATAAATCACCAATAATATGATCACTTCTTTGAAGTGGTCATATTATCAAGATGGAGACCACATGTTGCGATGCTAACTATATAACTTATGGACAATTAGATTGATTTTTGCTTTTCACATAAGGGTTTTTTAAGATCCAGGGGAATTGATGTAGTAGAAGGTGCCAATAAAAGAAGAGGTAAACCAACAACTAGAGCTCAAAACAAGAAGATTGTTTCATAACAAAATTGACAGGCTCTTATTTATATATATTTTAGTGTTATGTGTTGTTTAAAGACCCAATCATTTACAATATTAAGTTTGAATATTTATAATTTTGAGAAAAAAATCAAAATTTGAAGTTTGAATGCTTGAATTTATTAAATTTTGTTGCAGGCTAGAATACGCGGCGCTAGAGTTTAGAAATTCACATCCGAGCGTTGCACGAATATTCAGCACACAAACAGAAAAGAAAATGAACATCAGGATTTTTACGTGGAAAACCCAGAAGAGGGAAAAACCACGGGGCCACGCCCAGCTGAAAAAGTTCCACTAGTGTTTTTGTAAATTACAAGAAACTGATTTGTCCCACAAATCGTTACAACTTGAAGCAAATTTACAAAGTTTTGCAGAATCCGTCGTTTCCCGAAAATCCGGCAGAGTTCCGGCGTATTCAGACTGCGGGAAGAGCTCCGACGGTGGTCTAGGAGGAGAGGATTCTCATTTTCCCCTTTCTCTTCTTCTTCCCTTCTTCTTCTCTCTCTTCACTTGAGTCCCCTTTGTGAAGAATGAGGGCTCTATTTATAGTTTTTCTGGAGTGGCATGACTTGTAAATAGGTGTGAGATCATGGGCGAATAGGGAGTGGTCGAATGGACGGCCGATATTGAACCCTTTGATAGTGCACCGTTCGTTGGATATTTGGAGGCCTTAATGATGTCGTAATTTGGCGATCTTGGGCTCGTTGGATTCGTCTCGTCCAGCCGTTCGATTCGAGTATAAGTTCGTTAAAATAAGAGACCGTTTGGTAACTCAAATTGCGGTTTGAACCTTCCAACAGCGCTTCGGGTCATTGATTAGGACCCATTTGGGCTTGGATCAGGTCGAATTTGGTGTCGTTGGGTTCGTATTTCCAAGATGCTCAGTTTGACTATAAGCTCACTGAGATCGGAATTCGAATGCTCTTGATTTTAATTTTTGAAGTTTCAAGTTAGATTTTTTGCCTCGAGATTCATGCTTGATCAAGATAATTTTTTGAGAATACATCAAATTTAAAATTTAAAATTTCAAAGATATGAGAGAAATGTTTTGTAAAATTCATAAAAAAATAATTATGAGCTAGTTAAAATCATTAAATAACCATTTTACATGTAGAAGTGGTTGGCCGCCACTTGTTAGATTGGTGATTACACATGTATAACCACCCCCTCATTCTCATCCACCTAGTCGGTCTTCCCCTTCCCTACAATGCATTTCTCGGGTATCACCGCCAAATCTTCACCGTTATCGTTTCTATTTCCATTATCTAATATTATCACATGATTAAGAACATCTAACATTTCAATTGGACTTTAATTATCCATCTATAAACATCTGGCTTATATAATTCCTATAATGAAATTAGATAATTATTCTTAGTATTATAAACTAATATAATTTAATTATGCGAAGAACTTGTTATTATATTTATAATTATATAATTGATCATTGAAATTGAGCCATGCCTCATATTTTTTCCATGTTTAAAATGGGCGGCCAACAACTGATGATAGTGACAGTGGCGGGTAGCGGGTGGTGGTGGTAGCCGCCGGCGGGTAGTGGTGAGTGGAGGGTGGCAGCGGAGGCCGCCGGTGGTGGTGGTGGTCGATGCCAACAGTGGTGGCCAGACTCCGGCGGTGATGGTAGCCTGAGGCAGGTGGTAATCGGCGGAGGTCAAGCGAGCTTTCATTCTCCCTCAAAATTATACGAGTTTCTTTTTAAAAAAATGGAATAGTTTACATTACATTTACTTTACTTTGAATTTCTTTTTTATCCAAAGTATTCCAATCAAACATAAAAAAATTTAAAACCCATACATTTAAAATGCTTTACCTTTAAAATATTCCAATCAAATAGCCCCTTGAATATAAGAATTATTTTTAATATTTTATAACATATATTTGAATAATTTATGAAATGGGAGCAGCATTAGGTTCTGGTGCGTGCTATATTGTAAAGGCGGGGTTTGGAACGACTTTCCTCCTGCTTATTGAAGCAGCAAAAAAAGCCTTCCCAAAGGAAGTCAAAATCTTTAAAATTATCCGATAAAGATAGGGAAATGCATTAACATTGTTTTTGCTCATTTTTGTCCTGCTAGTTCAAAAGGGTTACAGAGTTGACGTACAGAGGGAAACTAAGCTGCCGCCCTTCCGTTCAAAGAATGGAAGAAAGGATAGGACTCAAGCGCCCGCGCCCTATCGTCGGAGACGACGAAGTCGAACATCCTCCGTACGCTCTTCTCCCTACTTCTTCAACTGTTTATTCGCTGCATGAGTTGAAAAAGGAGGGTTTTGGCGAATGTTTTCCCTTAATGTTGCTATTGCTAATTAATATAGGCAGCAGAGGAAACCGAGGTTCCCTAAAGGAAAGAAATTGAAGGTGGAAGGCCGTCTGGATGTCGCAGATGGATTCGATGGGGATTCGAATGTCCAGATTGGCCCTAATTTCGCGGCGAAGGAGCGAGCCAAGCGCCGGATTGAGAGAAAGGAGACGGATCTATTCGGAAGAACGGCTGACTTTACAGATTTCGAAGTTCAGTACGAGGTATATTTTTGTTTTTCAGTCTCCCTATTTTTTATCAGCGCCTAAGTTACCTCACTCAAAATTTCTGCATTAGCTGTAATTTTTTGGCCCAGATTTCGTTGTTTTTGTTGAAAGATCGATTCCTTAAGGTTTGTTCTGTTGCTTTTTTTCAATGAAGAAACTTCTCCTGGACATTGGTTTCCTCCACTGTAGTTGTCTGTGGGATGAAAGAGAGGTGCTGAACGGGATGTGGTGAAAATTCACGTTCTGAAGCACTTTCTTAGTGAAACATCCGACAAATGCTTTTTTGTGCTATTATCATAGAATAAGGTAGATTTCTTCTTATAAAATCCCACAATCACACATTTAAGCAAACTCCCGGATTGCCCAATTTTTTGTCAAATTTGTTTTTGCATCTAGAGGATAACAAAAAATCATTTGAGTCTTTGAGAGAATCCGATGAACACATGAAGAAATAAAAGAGTATTACTTTTTGTTGATTGAATGCGTAAAAAAAAAAGATTATTATATAGGTTTGGCTTAGATGGAAGTTATTGTATAATTAGAAACAAAGATTTAATGTGACCTTTACATTGTCATTTTATGGCTACAGCCACTCCCAAAATTTCAATGTGTAATCGTCTCTAAACTGCTGGCAAGGTGAACTGATCCAGAGTCATAGTTCATTCCTTTTTCATGATCTATATGATTTTATGAATGCCCACACGATGTATTTCTATGGGGAAAAAGTGGGGTTGAGATCTGCATAGATGGACATGGGATAAGAAGGCACACTCTCTATCGAGGTGATTCGATTGGTAAGGTAGGGGTAGAGTTAAAGGTCATTTAGAACATAGGTTTTTTTTTTGTGAAGAAAGGTTGGGTGGATAGATTTTGTATATAAAGATTGATAGTTGGAGGGAATGACAATGAGTTTTAGAATAGAAATAAGAAAAATGATGAGGTGTGGGAAAGGAAAGATATGAATATGGAGTTACGAAGAGAGGGAGAAGCATTCTAAGAATGTGGAGGATGGAGACCAAAATATCTGACAAAGTTATAGATGATTGGTGGGGTTGGGAATATAAATGATAAGGAGAAATAGATATCAACTTCTATGGAGTTTTTTGGGGTGTAGAGGATGATGACTAAAAGAAAGAGAACGAGGTATGGCTATAATGTAGATATGGATTCAGAGTTATGAGAGAGGGAGGTAGAAACATTCTAAGAGTGTGGAGGATGACAACAAAAAAAGATTACTAAAAAAGTTAAATAGATAATCATTGGACTTTGGAATAGGAAAGATAATCATGAATAGAATATTGACTGACTTGAAAGTTTGTTGGGTTTTGGGGAAGGGGGAATGGGGAAGGAGGAAGGGGGAAAGGGCAGGCCACTACTCCTCCCACGGGAGTGATGGGGATGTGGTGGGCCCTGGTGGCAAAGATTCTATCATTCTAGGGTTGGTGGAAAGGTGATGGATATGTTATGGTTGATGGAAGCCTAAGATAGCGGTGACTATAGGTATAAATGTTCATATTTTGGGCTGAAACTTCTTTGTTATGTTTGGGGCTTGTTTTCTTTGGTTGGGAAAGTTGTGTAAACTTTGGGATGCTAATGAATTATTAGAGGTGATTTTTGTAGGTGAAAAGTTATGAATTTCTTACATTGCCTGATCATAATAGGTGGACAATAGGTGTTATGATTTTGCAAGGGTTGTCTGGACTAATTTTGTGAGAGTTCGAAGTGATTTAAGGCCTTGGGAAGGTGGAAGGGATGTAGAAGAGCAAGTCAAAAAAGAATAAAGAGGGAGGGTATGCTAGAATTTACAAATTTTAAAACCCCCTGTTCGATTCACAAATCAATCTGAAAGTTGATAGCATATAACCATCTCTAACATGCATGATTTTTGCAAGCAAGCAAAAGTTCTATTTTTTGATTAAATTATGGGGTATATATAATACATGAATTGTAGTATAGGGAGGTGGGAGATACACATGGAAACAATTAGAATTTCCCTTGCAAAAAAATATTTTTACAAGATTCAAGTGTCCCCCATTTTTGGTTCCCTCAAATTTGTAAGATTTAATATAAATCGTGATTATAGATAAGGATCCTTAGCTTGTGCTGATTAAAAAGCTTAACAAATAATAAAAACATTTTAAAATCTCCCTCCAAAATTATGCATACCCGCTTGATTAAAAAAAAAAATCTTATTTGTGATTTAATGAAAGGCCTCCTTGCTTTGTCCGACCTCAACCATTGTCCTCTTAATGAACACTACTCTCTAGACTTTAAAGTGTTGCATTAAAGTAAGAGGGTTAACTGCTGGTCATGTTTGTGTAGGTGTAGCATCTATAGCTTTAGGCACATCATTTTGGTATAGTATCTATGGCTATTGGGATAGTTTGATAATGATAACAATTGTGAAAGTTGACCAATATATCCTACAAGTGGGTTAGATTGCCAATCCTACTACTTTATAAATTCTTCAGATGATAATATGCTAGCTGCATTGAAAATAGGATTAGAAAACATGTTCATAGGCAAGCTTAGAGAGTAATCTTCATGTTTAATGGCTCTCTGTATTTTGTAGCATTTTGGTGTTTGTCTTATGGTGGGAGTGATTGCGAGATAAAAGTATAAACACTATTGATTTACTTACATGATAAATATTGCTAACCATTGTGTACTTGTCATCATTTTGTGTATGAAATTGTGTAGCACATATCAGTGAAGACTATGAAGATATTGCGCTAAAGATTAGTCAATAAAATGCAATAAGTGGTACCTCAGATCAACCATGTTTGGGGGGTCTTAAAAATATATCTATATTATTATGCAACTTAATGTAATTATTGGAGTACATCGGATTGGATAAGGTAACCTCAGGTGATCTTTAAGATATGCTTAATGTCTAAGACCATTACAGGTTGGTGTGTTTTCAGTTGTCAATCATATATTATCCTTCACAGAGAGGATAAACTCATCAAGTAGTTAATTAGAAATAATGTCGAAGCACAATATGCATGTATTCTTCATAAGGCAAATGTTTGGCATCCTTCTTGGGGAGGCTATGCTTTTCAAAAAGAGCCTTAGGAGATGCATCATTAGAATCCAATCATAATCTAATGGACTGGTCAAAATAGATGTGCCAGAATAAATATCTAAGATGGGCGATCTGTTAAGAATATTAAAATATGTGTTTTTTAACTTTTAAAACGAGTTGCAGCATGTCCTTAAAAACAGGATAACTCAAATTCATTTTGAGGGGTAGGACGTAAAACAAATGATCTTGAAGCAGTATGTTTTATATGACACTTAACATGCAATGGCACATCCTCCTTCTCCAAAAGGAAATACTATTTAGAAAATTCATTTTTTGTTGTTTTAACTTGGAAATTTTAGTGAAGTCAGTTGAAGAATCAATTATCAATTTTTTCTTTGGTTGAAAATAGGTTTTTATTTGGGATGAGAAACAAGAGATATAAGCATGGGTCTGTTTTCCCCTTATGGGTTGGAGTGGGTCTATGTTGCACGGATACGCCTATCTACAATGCATGCTTGTATCAGACACGTGTCGGATATGGATACGCCTCCAATACGACACATATACATGTCGGATACGGCTTTGCCATGTCCAAATAAAAACTATTATTTAAATTTGATTCGACACGTACCGGATACGTGTGTTATATCCGCTCGATATCCCTATTCATTTATGCGGCTTAAAACATTTTGGTGACTTGAGCATTGAAGTTCGTTTTCTTTGTTCTTCGTTTTTCTTAATCGTAGGCTCGATACCAGAAACTCGGTACTGCTCAGTACTTGGTACCGCTTAGTACTGGAACTCGTACCGCTTAGTACTGGAACTCGGTACTGGTAACTTGGTACTGCTCGGTACAGAGGGGTACTGAATGGTACCAAGCAGAAGTATCGTGAAGGTAGAGAAAACTTTAAAGCAGTACCGAGCAGGTCGAACCCCCCAGGGGGCAGCTCCCTCTTGGACCCCACGGCATAGGGCGCAAACATATCTACACTTTCAATTAAAAATTTTTCATGTTTCAAATTCGTGTGGATTAATTTTGTGTCGATCCTTTCGTTGGATAAACGAGCTCAAATTCATGTTTCATTTCAGATATTACGCTTTGATTATTTTTTCTTAATTTTTAGGTATGATTTATATATTATAATGCTGTATCTGCACCGTATCCGTACCCTGTATTTTTAAGAATTGACATGTCCCGTATCCGTGTCGCCGTATCTGTATCGGTGCAACATAGGAGTGGGTGTATTTTGAGTGTTTACTTTTATGTTTAAGGACATGTACTATCATTATCTTTGGACATAACATTCTGTTAGACCGGTTCCAGCCGGTTCACACGATTGACAACGAGACCGGCCCAAATGAATGAAAGCGGAGGGTTACTGCCTCCTGCATACCATGAAAACCGTCAGGAGCAAAAACGACCTGTTTCAGAAGGATTTTGAATGGTGTTTTATGTGGAAAATTAAATGTTAGAGATTTCCTTTTGAATTTTTATGCATTAAATAGTTTGTTTTTCCTAGGGTTAGGGCATCTTGAATTTGGCTGAAAATTGAGATCTCATAGGATTTCTTTGGGCTCTAGCGGCGTCTAGAGATTTGAGAGAGATCGATCCTCCTCTTTGAATAAAGGATCAATTGTATCTTGTTATTTTTCTTAAGTAGTTTGTTTTCTTTGCAATAAAATTAATATTTTTTTTTTCATTAAAGTTTGGTACAATTTTCTTGTTGTTTTCCTGAAATTGATAGGATTTACTTGAAAATATTCAAGTATTTCCCGTCAAATTTGGTATCAGAGCAGATTTTGGGATTATCATGGGCTGATTTTTCTTTGAAATTTCAGCTGCAATTTTTTGTTATCGGAAGACGGTTTCTTACTGAATTCTGAATCAAGATCCATAATTTTTTAATGGCGGCCCTAGAAGGTAGACACTTTGGAGGAACGCTTTGAAGGGGAGATGAGTCAAATAAAAGCCACGGTGGAAGATTGAATCTCCTCTGTTAGAAGACAATGTTTTTGTCTGTGGAAGACAGTTTTTCGATCTTCACGCGATGGTGAAGAAGTTATTGGAAAATCAATTTTCAAACGGCGGCATCAGATGTCAAAGGACCCATAGGAAGAACTACGAATTCTAATTTTCGTAGGAGGGATGATGAGGTGGAAATCATGGAGGAAAGAGGTGGAAGGTATGGAGGGGAGGCATGGGTATGAGGGGCATGAATCATGGAGTGCTGGTTGGGGAAGAAAAGAAGAAGAATATGAAAGAAAGGGTGCTGATTTTGAAGAAAATAGGGGAGAAAGAAAAAGAGGGGTTTGTTTATGAATGGAGGTGGGAAGATCGGGAGACTTGGGGGAGAGCCAAGCACTTGGGAAAGGAGAAATTATGAAGGAATAAGGGGAAATGAGGGAGATCAGAAGGTGAGGAAGCTGAAGATGGCCATTTTTTGAAGGGAGGATGCACATGGGTGTATATACAAGGTGGAGAGGTATTTTGCCTTCAATGGGTTGATGAAGGAGGAGAAGTTGACAACAACAGACTTATGTCTGGAGGGGAAGACATTGTCATGGTACTAGTGGAATGAACATATGAGACACAATACAGAGCTAGAGAGAGTTTTAAGGATTGTTTTATTAGAATGTGTTTCCAAACCGACAGGGGAGGAGATTTTTATGAGCAGTTCTTTGCACTTGTGTGCTAGAAGCGGATCAGTGGCAGACTACCGTGAGTGGTTTGAGCATTTGGCCAGTAGGGGTGGAGCGATTCTCAGAGACTGCATTGGAGGGGAACTTCATGAAGGGGATCAAATCAGAGATCAAAGCTGCTGTGAAGGTCAAGGCCTCATGACTTGGGAGAGGCCATGAAGTTGGCATAATTAGTGTGAGAGAATCAGAGGAATCAAAAGAGGGGAGCTAGGAGCAGCAGCAATTCAGGAGTCTCTCACAGGATGACGACCACCCTTCTAACATCAAGGGGCCTGCATCAAGCAACATTAATGAGACTCCTAGGAGGAATGCAACAGGAGGAGGAAGTGTGGGGAAACTTTAAAAGATTGATGGAGAGGGAGATGCAGGAGAAGAGAGTGAAAGGACTATGCTTAAGATGTGATTAGAAGTATACTCCAGGGCACAAAGCGTAGGGTTCGAACTCTTTAAGCTCTCATTGTCTTTGATGACGAGAAAAGTTGAGGAGGGAGGTGAGAGTATGGGGAGGGAGAGAGAGAGAGAGAGAGATGTTATAGGACAGGCTGCATATGGACGTAATGGGAGGTCACCCTAAAATTCAATGGTGGGATTCACTCCAAATCATACCATAAAGGTTGAAGGGATAAAATAACATATAGGGAAGGTGGCGGGTTGTTGATTGACAGTGGGGCTACACATAATTTCATCTCCAACCCAGGTCCTAAACCAATTTAGGGGTGACATTGGTGGATATACGGTGCTACGGGGGTGATGATGGGTTATGGGAAATGTGGAGATGGGTAGAGGAGTGATGTAGGGGAGTAGTGCTGACTATTTTAGGGGATCCAGGTGAGGGAGAGCTTTTTTCCCCATTGGAGTTGGGGAACACAGATGTCATTACTTGGGATGAAGTGGCTACAGACCTTGGGGAATACCAAGGTCAATTGGGGAGCACTGAGGGATGGAGCTGGTGGCAGGGGGAAGTAGAATGGTGATTCAGGGCGATGCTGAGTTTGTTTAAGGCTGGGGTATATTCTTAAATCTATGATCTGAACCATACAAGAGGTTGGAGGAGGGATTTTATTTGGGTTGAGTTGCAATGCTTGGAAGGAGTCAGACTAGAGGATGAGGGAGACATTCCTACTTTTAGTTCAGTTCGCTCACATGCAACCCATACCACTATGCATCAGTGAGTTTTTTCAATCTTTCCCCAGGCCTTAATCTCCACAGAGAGAGCTAGAGCATACCATTTACCTTTGAAGGAAGGGTTGTCACCGATCAGTGTTCGGTCATTCCCCCACATACCGCTATCCCCAAAAATCAAAAGAATGAGAGCGAAAGATTGATTGGGGAGATGCTAGAGGCAGGGATCATTCAACCCAGTATCAGTCCTTTTTTTAGTCACAGTGTCATTGATCAAGTGTTTTAACAACAGTTTCATACATTCCACTTGAGGATAAGGTGGCACTTTGGGAGGGGAGTATTGTTAGATCGGTCCACTGGACCAGTCCAGCCGGTCCACACGGGGACCAGCCAAGCGAACGTAAGCGGAGGGTTCCGCCTATTACATTACATATCGCGCAGACCGATTAGGAGCAAAAAAATGACGGTTTAGGAAGGATTTTGAAGGGAGTTTAGGGGGTGGGGAAATTGAATGTAGGGACTGTTTAGAGATTTCCTTTTGAATTGTATGCATTAAATAATTTGTTTTCCTAGGGTTAGGGCATCTTGAATTTGGCTGAAATTTGAGATCTCCATCGGATTTCTTTGGGTTCTAGTGGCCTTTAGAGATTTGGGAAGAGAGATATCTATCCTCCTCTCGAATAGAGGATCAATCGAATGTATCTTTTTTATTTTCTTCCGTAGTTTGTTTTTTTTGCAATAAAATTACTTTTTTTTTTTTTTCTGGTTTTTCATTGGAGTTTGGAAGAGTTTTTCCCTCCCCCCCTCGTTGTTTTTTTTTCTGAAATTGATAGGAACTAGTAAAAATGCACGGCAGCATTTAAATGCACGTGGCTCCTAAAAAAATATAAAAAAAAATCATAAATTATAAATATATCATTTTTATTATATTAATCATTTTTAATGATTTTAAAAATATTACTAAATTATTATTTTGTAAAATAATTATAAAGTTACTAATTTTTACTTTTTAAGTATTGTACTGTGGTCTACATAGATCTATAAGTTCATTTTTAGGTTGTGAACAATCTAAAAATTTGACATTCTTGCTCTTCTATAGGCAACCCCTTTATAGAATCTTATGACAAAATAGAAAATGTGGTATACATGATAATCAACAACAAACATATAGTTTCTTCTTCCCTAAGCTTCATCTACAACAACCTCAAATATACATAAACAACTTGCAGATTGTCCCATATCCATCCCTCATGCAATTTTCTTTCAATTCACTGGTCACCACGAAATTGACAGATCAGACTTGTAAGACAGAGGGCAGTTATCAAGTGGCAAATAGGCCCAAAATGCCAGCAAACTAAATTGAAATCTGCCAGAACTGCTGCAAACAATTTTAAGAAGAGTCTAAGTCCACTATTTATGAAAAACAGGAATAAATCAAACATCAATTTAATAATTGTTGACCATCGGACAAAACACAAATTTTTTTCTTTTTTTTTTTTTTCTTTTTAAAGAATGTATAAGATGGGTAATTTAGAAATTTTCACAGCTTCAGTGAAAAAAAAAGAGTAAAAACACACACAATCAGCCAAGCATAGGAACAATTAAATTAAAAAAAAATTACAGTCAAAAATCCACCACAACCCAAACAATAAAGCACATTTTTTGACTAAAGATCTAAAAAGTCAGTTTTATTGACAAATGTAGTTTTTTAGTCTTAAAAGAAGATTATTATAAAAATCTACCATTTCTATGGTGAAAATATCTTTTTTAAACCCTACTGCTAAAAAAACGAAAAGCCAACTTTCTAACAACAAAAACCTAAAATTAAATTATAATAAGTGAAAAATCCTATGATAAAAAATAGAATCTTGTGATGAATGCAATTCTAAAAATCAAAATAGTAACGAAATTTTATCCCATACCGATGTCGAAGACTAAAACTTATAAAATAAATAATATATGGGTTCCACGGTCTGCTAAAAAAAACTTCAGGCAATCCTTGATAATTTCATTATTTATTTGAAAAAAAAGGACTCCGTAGAGCCTAAAATTATTTGTAACCTACTCATCCACTCATATCCAAAAGAAACTTCAATTGGCTCGTTAGGGAAAAACAGTAATGCTACTAACCTCAAGGAATATGTAGCAAAGCGTTTGATTCTTGATTGGCAAAACACTCAAAACTTCTATTAATTGGCTTTGAGTTTAATTACAGACTAACAGGAGACTCAAATCCACATTTGCAGCTGTTTTTATAAAGGTGATATAAAGAAAGAGTCGCTTTATTGCAAAATAAGAAAAGAAGAAGAAGATGAATAAAGCAATAAGAAAGGGAGGGGCCCAGATTAAAAAATGAATCCATAAAATAAAAACATGAGTGATTGCATTTACGCCTAAACAAAATGATGCGGTGGGCATCAGTAAAATAAATTGAATTGAAATTCACATAAATAAATCATTAAAATTATTTCCTCTTCAAGGCAAAAATCGATCAATAATAATTTTAAATGAATAATTTTGTAATGAAAAAATTACCATCGACGAGAAAGATAATTATCGTAATCTAGTTGCAACCCTCACAAATAATTTGTATTATATTCAATCAATCAAATAAGCATACTAATCCATTCCACAAACAGTTTAAAGAATTTTGTTAATAAACATACCACAAAATTTTCTTGATGCATTGTGCCAACGTCAAACATTTTCAATGGTCATGTTAGCGTACACACCTTCAATAAAAGGAAAGTGATCAAAAACTGCACAGTCAACAAAAAGTGTCTTAGTGCTGTGCTTTTCGATGGATCTAATAAAACAAAACCTTAGTTCAGGAGTAATTATACGAAATGCTTATAAAAAAATTTTGATCCAAACCCTAAACCAAAATATTTATTATGTACATTATTATTTACAGATTTGTAGATACCCATTAGTACATTTGAAAGTGTAACATTAAGAACTAAATAAAAAAGTTTAGCACTCAAGTTTGATAAGTGAAAATTGATGACTCCCCCTAAAAAGTGTAATAAAATATAATAATCCGCTAACCTAACAATACTTTACATTAGTTTGAGCAACTTTACATACATGCTTACAATGTTAGAAAGTTGTTTCCCCATAGAACACATTTTTTGACAACTTTAGTCTTAAATTATGATCTACTCCTTATGGACTTATAAGGTCAAGGGAAACTTAAATTCAAATTCCTTATTCCATTTTTTTATAGAGTAAATTGTTATTCTAATTGGTATCAAATTCACTTAATATAGTTTCATTTAATTTTTTTTTTTCCTCTAAAGACTGCGGCTAACCAGGTAAATCTAATAATTTAGACTTTATACTCAACGAGCCTTACGGTGCTATCTTACACCATGAGTATGGCATAAGCTTTATTTATATCCAATATAATAAAAACTCCAATTTTTGCAGTCAAACTAATCCAAGTATTACAACCCAAATCTCAAAGTTCCAATTATGCTAAGTTGAACCGTAGAGCTTATAAATTATGTTAAAATCTCATTCTGCGAATAACTAGTCACTATTGATGGGCTTAAAGAGATTGTAATTGTTAATTGCTTAGAGAGAAAAATTTGGTCTCCCGATTAAATAAGGAATCCGAAGGGAGCAACAGATTCGTTGCACAGTGAAGAACACAAAATACAAATCAAATAGCGCACAATAAGCACTAAAATTCTATGTTATATTGCATCTCGTATGCCATTGGCTAACAATAAGTCCAAATGATGAGATGGAACAATGAAAACATAGTGTGTAAGGGCTCGATTAACACCCCACAGCCTATCTGTAAAACAATCAAGTTACTACAATGACAGTAACGGCTTTCAGGTAAATAAAAAAAAATCCTCAATAAATACATTTGTTGTATCCAGAGAAAATAAACTCCAAAAAAACAATTTCATCTCTCAGCATATCGAGTAAAAAACTTCTGTTTCAGTCATATTGATGATCAACATTAAGCTGAAATAGTACAAAAAATACAATCAGTGACCGATCTCACCCCAACATAAATATAAAATCGTAAATTTTTTGCACAAAGCATGATAATTGATAGTAATTACAATCAAAAAAAAAGATAATAAACTTGACATACAAATCCATAAGGGCTGCACAAAACCACCACCCATTAGGATCTAATTTCCACAACATGGAGCTTTATTTGCAAGTGAATGTTATTAATAAATCATTTTATATGGCTGTCACAAATAGCGTATAAAATAAGGGCCAACAATATGAGTTTGCAGCATCACAATATTAAAAGTTACCAATAATGAATACGATTTACCATTATCAACGAGAACCCTCACCTGTAAACATAATTGCATCACACGGGATAACAATCTTGATTATTGATAGTTTGTTCATTTGTTTTACAAGAGCTTTACATTAAAATTTTAACACCTTAACAGGAAGGTAAAAGAAGAAGAGTTGAAGCCCATACCTTGGGCCTTGGTTGGACAGTATCAATTTCGTCAGACCATTAGCCATGTCACCGTCAAATAAATAACATTTTCCAGAAACCCATAACCCATCAAGATGAAGATCTGCATAACATAAGAAATCACTTTCATGTTTCGATACGCTCCAACCAGGCAGAGGTCACAGATCCAAGCAGCTCCCCTGCGGTAGAAGATGGAGGAGACAGTCGAGCTATAGTCAATCACAAAAAAATGAGGATTGCGAATCTTGATTTCCAATCCCATTGCAATGTGAAATCGCGACGGAGGGAAAAGGCGTAACTCTA